>CM077801.1:12530630-13772688 GCA_039737535.1 Lagodon rhomboides
CTTTTTGAGTCAAAATGCTCAAAGATCTCCTTCAGACATGTTTCATAGGTACATAAAAAGAAATATACTTTAGTAGTTACTGGTTTTTCCACAAAAAAAGTTCTATTATCTTTTTAAAATTCTTGAAAACCTTCATCTATGCAAATATGTCACAGTGGTTTAACTGCGGGATTCAAGATGTTTCCTCCAACACTTAATCCATTTATCCATTAGCTGTCAGCCATTAAATTGACAACTTTTCACATAATCATTTGCTCGGTTTGAGTAGTTTTAAAAGAAGCAAAAAAAGGGGAAATTTCTCAGATTCCAGCTTCTTAAATGTGAATTCATGTCTATATTTAAGCAAACTGAAAATCTTTGGGTTGTGGCCAAAGGAAGACATTTGAGGACTTCACCTTTGACTCTGAGAACACTGACTGACATTTTTGTAGGTCAAACAATTAACTGAGTGGTTGAGAAATTAAAGCGACTACGACGAACTTTTAGTTTTTGTCGATTCTAGCGGCCCCTTTTGACAAAAGTGGTACGATTTATTAGAGCGATTTTATATGTGATGTATGTGATTGTACCCGAGCACATGCATTTATATTAGCCTTATATAAATAGCAGTCTTTTCGCTGATGGTCTCCTTTGCCATTACAGGTAATTTATCATTTTCAGAGGAATCACAAGACAGTTTCACAAACACTAAAATTCCTCGTAGTCACTTTAATCAACAGTCTGTTTTACATATTAAACACAATGGATTCAAGAAGAACTCATATCGTTGTATTCTGCCTCATGTTTCATCTCTACTTACTGTCACAGATATATGGCTTGTCGTCATCCACATCTGCCCTCCTGCGGCCCGAACCTCGACCCTGAGGGAAAAACATCCAGATGCTTTAACTGTCTGCAGTAACATCTGTGCCCAGAGCCATCAAACATGCACATATTACTGCGGCATGACTGTTACATCACAGGTGTGTAGAGTGCACACAAATCAAACATAGTTTTATATGACCAAGCTATTGTTGATTAGGGGTGTCAAAATGATCCATATTCGCGATTTGGTCTAATGCCATTGGTTTCATGCCCTGAAAAATATCACTTACATTTTCAAATTCTTCTTTGAAGAGATTATTTTCAGATTATAGCTATTTTAACAGTTTGACTTTTAAAGGTCATCAATAAACAACAAAAAATAAAAAATTACTCTGCTTTAATTTGGTGATTACAAACAAAAGCACATTTCTACTGATGTTCGATTAAGAATCAAATAATGACATCCCTCATGTTTACACTATGTTTTATAAAGAAACTGGATTGTCAGAAGAAACTAAAATGATTTGCCTCGACTACTGTGCAACTTAAATCTGAAACATGACAGCTGGAGTCAGTGCTGTCACTTACTCTTCCTTTGCCCCGATGTCTCCTCTTGGGAGTGTCCACCTCGTAGTCGTCATCATCGTTGAAAGCGTCTTCTGCTGCGTCTGCCTCCAGAACCCTCTGAGACACAAAGAGACAAGGAGGAAAAAACTGTTCATTCCTCATCTCTGATTAATGTAGCAGTTTGTTGAAAACAAACTGAGCGGCAGCAACAGAGCGGAAAGAAAAATCTATTTCTCAGTTCTCGACACAATATCTGGGTGTTTTTGACAGTTGTAGTCCATGTTCTCTATTGGTATAAACGTCTGTTTAATAATGAAATGTTTACATCTCAGACAGCTGCTTAAAGGATGGAGACAGCTACTTTATTGTAGTCATTTGTTTAGTACCAGGAGCATGAAGAGAGGGAAAATAAGCTGTTATGCTCCAAGCCCTCTTTTCTTGTAAATATACATGTGTGCATGTGTATTTGTCAGAAGGGGTGACTGCTTTTGACAACAGAGATAATGAAGTTTCACATTTTACTTCTGCTTTCATGTGAGAACATTATCATATAAAAATAATCAGTAAATGGGAATTCAAAGTTACTTGTACAAAATGCCTCTCAGTGAGACAGCAGCCAGCTAATGAGCCCTGCAGGTCAGCTGGAAAAACTTGGCAATTTGCCCTGATGGGGCGCAACACTTCACTCTCAGTGCCAGGGCCCTCAGTCGTTTGAGTGATATCGCTGAACATTTACATTTTAAACGTTTGGCTGACTCTCTTAACCACAGCAGCAAACACACACACACGAGTGTTGTCAGAGGTATTGACACCGATACCGATACATATCGATTCTGAATATCTGAAACTGTTTCATTACTATTTTTTTCTGCAGTATCGATACACTCGTACCAGCTGCACTTTCTCACTCTCGCTTCTCTCCAACAGCGAGTTGACACACATACTGTCAGGCCCGCGTCGGCCTGCCTCCTCGCTCTCGCTCGTCTGATAACAGTCAGAAGTAAATTAAAGGCGCAAGACTTTTAGCAAAATTATCAACAGAATGTGAAGAAATTACAGTTCACATTATGCCGTCTATAAATTGTGTTGCAGAGATATCTAGCTAGCCCTGGCCCGCTGCAGTCCAAAGCTCCTATGCTAGCAGTCTAAACACTAAAACTGCCCCGATGCTCTGAGCTCCCAGTCTCCGCTGCTAGCTGCACAGCTAACTGAGCTAACTAGCTAAGAGCAGCTACAGTTAGAAGCAGTAAGCTTATTAGTCTGGTGATTTTCTGTTCCCCTATTCTTTATTATGAATTTGACAGGATGACAATTCTTACATATTGCACCATTAACTTAAATACTGTTGTGCTTAACATACAGTCCACAAACCATGTTATATTTACCTTTATCAAAAAAATAAAATTTTATACCTTTAATGTTGTGTTAATTTTTGTTGTGGTATCAAACACTGATACTGTATTTTTTGTAGTATTGTATCAAATACACGCATACGGTGGGTTTTTCCCACCTTTCTGACTGAACCCACCTGGATCTCCAGCAGGCTTTCCTCGTCATTCTTAGAGTTGTTCCTCTTGTCTAGACCCTCTCCTCGTAGCAGCGCCTCCAGCGTGGTGCTCTGGGTGGGCAAGGTGTCCTTGGACATGAGGCCACCTTCTGCATAAACACAAAAACAAGGCAGCACGTGATGAATCATCAAAATACCAGCTCAGTGTCCATACTTCAAAGTGCATGAAAACATCTGGCTATTGCTCTCTTTAGATAATAGTCCCACAGGTGTAAAATCAAAGCAATGGGACCTGTTTACTGCTGATGATGAATGAGCTGCAGTGTGTTACATCCCCTGAATCACCATCAAGAGCTGTAATTGTGACAAGAAGCATCAGTGCTACAATCTCCGTACTCTGCGAGCGGATTTCTATCAGCGCATTTCAATTACGTCTCCTCCACTCTAGTTCTAATAACAGCGTGTGGCAAATTGCTGAAGCATTTGTTTGCTATAGCGGCTGTCATCTATTTTCTCTTTGTGCGCTACACAATGGGTCATCATAACTATTTTCACCGCACTACATTACTGAAAAAATGCAAAATGTCACTCTGAGCGGGAGTGCATTGTCATTGATGAGCTCTCGGTAATGCTGCACTATGCAGAAGCTGGGGTGACTTTGTCCACAGCAATCTCCGAGGTACAATGCAGTTAAGTGGCTTGTCACGTTAACCCGAACACATCATGCAGTTATCTCCTCCTACAGCGAGCTCAAGATCTAAACAAACAGTGTAGGAGGCGAGCAGGTTGAGCAGACAAAGCAGTACAAACAAAAGCTTTGATAGTCACTTGGATCTGCGGGATCTTATTTACACAATCCCCTCTACACAGTCAGCTTCATGGTCGTCCAGTTGCTTTGTGCACGGTTGAAAAGAGGACACACTTCAAAGCCCCCTGACTCGGGCTTTCCATGAGCCCCTTCATCTCACCACTGCGCCCACCAGACAGACTTTTGCAGAATACTGAACGTGGAGCGCTGAGGCAACAGAAGACTGCATAGGTAAGAGGCAGCTATAGGAAGTAGGCGTGAGGAGCAGATACAACGCGGCTCCTCCAAAATGGGCCTCTCCACCATGCGGCGGCGGCAGCCCCTCACCATTGTGTCTGCACACGTTGACTTTCAACTCTCCGCGACGAGACAGACCCCCTCCTCCCCCTCCCCACCCTCCCTCCCAACCCATGGGAGCTGGGGGGCTAAAAATAGAGCCGGCAGCAGCCTGCAGCAGGGAGCTGATTCTGCATGCAGCCCCAGTCTCTAGCACACCATCAGTTAGACAGCCAGCCGAGGCAGCGAGACAGACTCTGCTGCCCTGTGCCGGCCACCTCTGGCCAGCTGCACAACGTGCTCCGTATAAGAGACGCCAGGTTAAATCAGGGTACGTTTCCCCTCCGCTGGGCGCTCACAGACAGCGCGTGCACTCCGCTGTTGCTGGAGAAGGGAAGGGACAGCAGGGTGGTGGCGGCGGGGTCTCAGCGAGCGCACGCTCAGTGGAAAACAATAGGCGACAATGGGATGTGTTTGGGAAACAAAGACTTGGTTCATATGCTATCACTCCATCTTGCTTTCTCTTTCCACGCTCGCTCGCTCTCTCTCTCTCTCAACTTCCCAAGCATTTGTCCTTCACCGTGCACTGCAGAAATTAAATTTGAACTGAAGGCATCACGATCATGGAGATCTCTATCAAAACATAACTGATTTGTCACAGCCTTTTATAGAAACTACTAGAAAGAGAAAGGTGTAACACAATGTTTTTGTGTGAGATTCCCTCTTTTGTCATGTTCATTCCGGAGGGTAGTGTAACACCCCGCTGGGTATGCAAGCCTTGGGCACAGAATGGACTACTTGAGCTAAGGAAGACTGGCGACAAAATGCTCACAGGCTGCACGGCCGACAACAGGGAGAGATTGAGAGATGAAAGAGTTGCCAGAGAGAAAGAGACAGAATCCATCAGCAAGGGAGGTGGTGAGGAGAAAATGAGATCGAGGAGAAGGTAAATGTGTTGAGTGAGCAGCAGCGAAGGCCAAACTCTATTCCATAACATTTATTAAATACTGTCTTCAGTGGCCGAACTCTGTCTCGCTGCTCCCAGCAGTGGTAAATCTAATTACATGTTCTACTTCTCGCAAAACAAGTTTACCAGCCGGGGTGAACACAGACACATTTCATCCTCTGAAAAATGACTGGCAGCCTGTTCTGCTCGCTGCGCTGAGACAGAGCGATATGCTTTTAGCTAGATTATTCCAGATCATCACCAGTAATCACATGAGCTGAAGGAGGTGGAGGAGGTGGGTGGGAGACGGGCGGTGGACGGGAGGCTGAGTGGGAGGGGAAACTGAGAGGAGGAGAAAGTGACGGGCAGGTGGTTCGAGGAGAAGAGGCTGCAGGGTCTCACCGAGATGGAGTCCGTAGATGCCCAGACGTGGATCTGTGGCGTTGTGCAGCCGTCTCTTCTTCCTCCAGCAGCGGGCGGGGTATGTGTACATCTGCCCGGCTGCGACGCCTGTACAACAACAAAGAGTGATGCAAACAAGAGATTTAACTGAAACGCACTGAAAATAAAAAACAAAATTAAAAAAACACTTAAGAAAAGATAAGAAAAGAGTCAGACTATGACACTCATTATATTGATTTTTGGTTTGTTTTAGTACAAATTCTATCTTGAGAGTTAGATAATTTTGATTATCAGGGGTTAACACAATGATGGCCACCAGAGACATAAATGAGCAGCTCCAAAATTATTTGTTGATTAAAGGAAAATTAAACGGCAACGATTTTCACAATTGATTAAAGGTTTAACTCATTCATAGAGCAACAAGACTAACAAGTCTACAGCCATGCTAGCAGCTTTGTGCGGCTGAATTTACCTACAATGGTGCTTGGATTTAATGCCGATGTCGGCATGCTAACATGCTCACACTCAACAACAGTTTTTCTTTTTCAAGCACAGCTGTGGCTATGTAAGATTAAGAACTAATATACGGATGAGTACACAAAGTAAACTTTGTTTTAGTATTGTTCATATACCTTGGATGGCCAACAGCTGACAGATCTGACTGCCAATAGTAATTTTATAGAAACAGCGAAAGCTATCATGATTTAGTGGTAATGTAATAATTTGTTTTGAGTGAGACCAAAGAGTGTTGACTACAGATGCTGGATGCTGCATCAAAGCAAAGTACCGCACTTTTAAATTAATTTATTTGGAGACAAATAATCAAATGATCTTTATTGACAATCCTAGTTAATACCTTTTCATCCCAAAGACACAGACACCGTTTTCAAAAGCTTAATGGACCAAAAACACTCTTAACCTAACCATAAAACAATCTTTGTATGCATGCGTGTGTGTGTGTGTGTGTGTGTGTGTGTGTGTTTGCCCACCGGGGCTGCGGTGGTGTCGTTCCATCCAGATGTAGCAGTTGTTCTGGGCCACGCCGGTTTGTGAGTCCAGGAACGGCAGGCGGACGCTGCGTTCGGCACACAGGCGGGCATTGTAGCTGCGGCACTGCTCAATGGCCTCCTTATAGAACTGGTCGCCCAACCTGCAGCGGGGGGTAACGTCAGGTCAGTGACACTGGGTGACATGGTTTACACAGCTGAGTCGCTCATGGGGCTCTTGGAGAATAACCGTGATGTGAACGTATTTGCAGAATCTCTGGAGATTCGCCTTTTTATCGTGTATATAATGTACCTCGATAATGGCCTGTTGCTCTGCCGGCTATAGATCATTAAATCAGTAAGCTGAAGCAGACACGAGATTTGAATGCGAGTCCCTCAGAAACTCTCCTCAACCCACATAATGCCGTTAACGTCTGTTCAAACTTCTTATCAGCGTTGTTCAATGCGCGACTCAAACTGACAGCTGAGCTTCTCTCTCCTCTTCCAGCTTGCCATCGGGAAGAATTTGCAGCGAGAAAAAAGCACAATGCAACCCAGTTACGACACGACTCTGCTGCTCCCACTCCTCAAGTTAAACGTATTATTACCTCTGTGGGCTCTTTGTCTTATCTGATTCGAGATGGGCTGTGAGCTGCGGTGGCGCTGACCGAGTTTAGTTTATCCCGTCGACATAGAGGCTGGGGTCTGATGGGAAGTCGGCGAGCGGCTCAGACTCTAACACTTTAGTTCCACTTTTCTTAGCACCACTGAGATTTTGGCAGTCCCTCAGGGTTTCACTGTTAATATTCAGAGTGAAATGGGGGAGGATACTTCACATTCAAGCCCTCAATCGCTGCCACACGCCTGGTATGGTAATTAGCCTACTTAATTAATCTCAGCAGAGTGCCTAGCACAAGGGCAGGTTCTAATTTGACTATATCAAAGATGGGGGTAAATGCTGCAACTCTAAAATCATGGCAAAGTACTTTGTGTGTGATTTCCACACTCCGCTGTTATATCACAGGTTGAACAAGGCAAATAATAGCTCCTGATTCTTCTCGTATGAACATCTCCACATCAGCGTAATGAAGTTCCTCC
This sequence comes from Lagodon rhomboides, assembly GCA_039737535.1. Lineage (NCBI taxonomy): Eukaryota > Metazoa > Chordata > Actinopteri > Spariformes > Sparidae > Lagodon > Lagodon rhomboides. Next base: position 12,538,025 of record CM077801.1, read on the forward strand.
ACGTGTTCTCAATTACAACACTAGGAAGACGGCCATTTTGAAGTGAAACTAATGAGCTGAGGGGCTGCGAGTCGAGCCTGGAATCTTAAACTAGAAGGTGGAGGAGGTGGAGGAGCCCAATTTGTCTTCCAGACCCTGCGCTGCCCTCCTTCCCTCTCGTCTTTACTCCCTCGTAGAGACGACGTCCAGCAAATGAACAGCCGTGTTAGGAATGCTGTCCCGCACAAAGCCCACAGCTCTGCGGTTCAGACAAAGCCACAGTGTGCGCGTGTGTGTCTGCGTGTGTGTGTGTGTGCGTGTGTGACGCTTCTGGGAAAGAGAGGCTTCGTGTCGGCGTGTGAGACTGAGAAGAGTAAACAGTCACAGGTACAGAGCGAGTGCAGGGGTGGAGAGGTGTGAGAAAGACAAAGAGAGGAATAAAAACAACAAGACGGGGGGTTCGAAAAGGCATGACGGTGAGAAGGAAGGTCGAAAGCTAACAAGCAGATCATGCCTAATAACTGTGCGACTTTGTTTTTCCTTACTGGTGTTACAAGATAGCAGCTTTATTGCAGGTAATACTCACATCACTACTACCATCTGTCCTGTAAAGATGTCCTACAGTGTTTTTCAGTGCATACAAAGCGAAGAGAGCACCAATTTCTGGCATGCACTGGCACTTTCTCACCCTTTAAGGAGCAGGAATTTTTACAAGAGGAATCACACAGAGATGTACTCAAAACAGATTGGCCATAAAGATCAGAGGTTTGACATGTTCACCAGTAGCCTGATCAAGGATTTTCTTTTTAAAAGATAAATACTCGGCTCGTAAAAAATAACGACACGCAGCTGTGTGGCGATACGTCTAAATTGCTCGTCTCGGATCTATACCATATGTGCGCCGAGCGTACAGTCGATCCCCGTCAAACGAACCTGTTGGCTTCACTGCCGTTCGTAATGTGATTGCGTCGCAGTGTGACATATCAATTTACTAAAAGCACGCCAGCTGTAAATGCTCCCGAGCAGTTACTCGAGGTGAAGAAACCGAGAGAGGATGCTGATCAGTCTGGGGCGAAACATGGAGGGGGGAGAGAGAGCGAGAGAGAGCGAATAAGCGGTGAAAGTCTTGTGGTGGGTGCTGGCTGTCTGTGCAACGACAAGCTCTCCATCAGTGGCCCCCGCAGCCCCGAGCAGCAGGTGCACTGGCTTAGGTGAGAGATCTTTCTGACACTTGTAATGAGTGACAAGACCCACACCACCGACGCCGTCACACGAGGTGGAGAGTGTCACACACACACACACACATCACCCCTACCCTTTCTTTTTTTTTCCCTTCTCTTTAAGGCACGTGTTTTTGCACCATCCTTTAAAATCTAAAGATTGGTTTAAGAATAATTCTACTTTATTACAAACTTTTACAACTACAATTTGTATAGTTTTCAGATGGTGCAAAAAACACAAGCAGTCTGAAATTCTTGCATATTTTAATACCATAGAAAACAGCTGAATTACTCTTTCGGCCGTAAACGTCCAGTTTACAGAGCAGCTTCCTGATCAACTTTGACCTACCGTAATTATCATAAATGCGTGCACATCAGTGAGGAATGATTACCACAATTTCAAGTGCACTCACTTTCAGTTTCACCTCCAAATAAAGCATTTCAGATCAGTGGTTCTTACATTTTGACTTGAGGTACCGGAGAATCAATGACTGGTGGCAAAAACATACTATTTTTTTCCCCACTATCTAAACTGGAATGTATTTTTCTCAATTTCGAAATGCCCTGAGGACCACCATTAATCACATTAAGAATTTAACTGATTAAAATTGTTGTCAGTTGTCATAATGTCAAAACTGATACTGGTTCAAATTCTGTTGAGAATTTTAGTTAATTTTTGAATGTTGTCAACTAAAATTATTCGATATTACCCCTTAAAAATACAAAGACATTCTATACAAACTGATATTATTAGGTTACATATTTAGCCATTCAGTAGCCTCATTATGGATTGGATTTTGTTGGGCCAGTTGTTGTATAGAGTCAGACAGGAGTAATTCAAATGAAGCCATTATTTAATTAACTTGTTTAATTTATTTGTTATTTTAACTCCTAATGTAGCCTACTTCGATTTTGCATCAAACATAAATCAATGTGTTGTTAAAGCAGTTTGTACTGGAAAAACATCCAACATATCTAATATATTATAAATGATTAACCGATTAATGGAATGTCACGGCCACCACCTATCAATTGAAGAAACTGCTTAAAATTTGCATCCCTACTAGAACTATTAGCCAGACTTAAAGTAGCCTATGAATTTCTCTATCTGCACCATTAAAACACAAAATTTCATTTAAGACTGTTCTTTGTTTGCATAAGCTCCTCATCCGCCTTGTTATTTGCTATAACTCAGGTTGCATTGTACACAATACATCACCCAGAAGTGGCAGAAGAACAAACACTCCCTGGCTTAAAACGGTGCCTCAGACAGAGGTATGTGCTACACATCCTCAATATCTTCCAGTTGAATAGAGAAGGTGAGTGTATGCATGAGGGCGAGGAACAAAAGCAAATCTTGTGGCCAGTGGGGCCTCCGCTATCAGCTTGTTCCTGTCAACGGTTCGCTGTGTCACATGGCTGCGACGGTAATGTGAGCATGTGTCAACACTCATTTTGCATATCTGACGACAAGCTACAGTTTGCAGGAGAGCGGCTTTGTGGAGGCACAATGATCTGCATTCAAGACCAAACTCCAACACAGTCCAGGGCTCAACCGATCCGAGTTGCATGAAGAATTAATGTCAGACCTTAAAAAAAAACACAACTTCAAGCTCTTCAGCTGCTGTGATCAGTAGGCTTCTCAAATTTGCAGGTGCACTGCACAGGAAGCTAGAGCTACCACATAACAAGAGTGGAGGAGGAGGAAGAGGAGGAGGAGGAGGAGGAGGTGGGCCTACACAGTGACTGCATCCTGACAACAACCTCTGATTACACCAATCAGAACAACACAGTCTGGCTGAGGGCAGGAGCAAAACCAGACCGTACACCTCCACACTGCAGTGCCAATAAACAGCAGGCCTGACTCACTCAAAGTCTACTCAACACCAGTGACAAGGTGGCTGACGATGGGGGAGGATGGAGGATGGAGGATGTGTCTGACCCACAGAAAGCTCCAGCTGTGGCTAAAAATTTAATGAGCAGCTTTATGAGCTTCTTTATTAATCAAATATTCCAGACTCCATTTTAATCAGCAGATTCTGGAGATTACTGTCCTCCCATGCTCAGAAGAGGGACAGACCTCACACGCAGACGTGCACGGGCCTGCACGCCGCCGCCGCTGCAGCTCCATCCTCCACATCTCCCCAACAAAGTCAAACCGGCATTTCATTTCCCTAAAGTGAATCATCTTAATACAAAAAAAAAGGTCAAACTGGTCCACGGGAGCGACATCCAATTAGTGTCAAGTGTGACTAATTATAATCTGACAAACGTGTGAAATGAAGTCAGAAACCCAAGACAGAGGCTAATTATAGCACATTGAAACACTTCATTAAGCACAGTTTATGGCAAGGAGACATTCCACATCAGAATGCTAAAGCGGCGCCGAGATGAAACAGCAGCCTGACAACAGACACAAAACTAAAGCTGGTTGGGACACAAGAGAGGGAAACAATCCAACAAAGGTAATAATGAAATGTGCCTTCCAATAATGATCCCGCTCTTATGAGAAAATACAGACACATGATGAGAGAATGGAAGGAGCTGCAAGGAAGCTGATCATTCATTAAACATTTACACTGACCACTTTAGCATCAAGTGCTTCACTGAGCTGTTCAGGTGGCTGTGATTGTATTGGGCAATTCCCAGTGGAGCCCGGCGAAACTGTGAAGCAGGGCATTTCGTGAAAAGTGCAAACACACTCAGTCGACGAGAGCATAAATACAGATTCAACAGAAAATTTGCATTTAGCCACCATCCGGAGCATCATGAACATGCAATGACTGTGCAGCTTGTATTTTAGGGAAACCAATATGATTTTGCCAATATGGATACTTTAAGATATTTGGGACAAATTAACATTTGCATCAAAAATGAAAGACTTAGTGTCAAAACAGAATCCCCAGTGATGGACTGTAAGCTACGATATACTCAAGTACTGCTCATATGTTCAATTTTCAGGTACTTTACTTGAGATGGATCTTCAATAAACATTATATCCTGGTCCACTTCCAACCCAGCAAGACGCTGAGACAGGAAAGTGTCCACCCTAAGGACAAAACACCGAGGCATAAACAGAGTAATGTAGTTTATTCTGCTCAATGCAGCCAGGACTGCACAGATTTGTACACTGGGGAGACAAAACAACCTCTCCAACTCCTCAGGTCAAGACTCTGCTGTCCACTTACATCTGAAGGAGAAAAATCATTCCTTTGGGGACAACAATGTGAACATCTTGGCCAGAGAAGACAGATGGTTTGAAAGAGGAGTAAAAGAATCTGTCTATGTCAAACTGGAACGACTGTCTTTGAACAGAAGAGGTGGCCTGCGACACTACATATCACCCACCCACAATGCAGCTACCGAGTTCCCTCCCCAGACAGCTTAACAACCATTCACACCTGGGCTCACCTAGCCCTAGCAACCCACATGAAGGCCGGTTGGGTCAAGGACCCACAAGTGGCCCCAACTACTCTGAAACTCAGAGCTCACACGTGTCCTGAATGAATCTGTAAGGACACTCCCACACAGAGTTTAAAAGCCTGCAACTCCCCTCCATTTAGTTAGAACTGATGAAGCCTCTTGGATGAGAGGTGAAACGTCTTCAAGAAACTGAAACACGTCCAGTTGCCTACGATACAGCAATTACAATTACCATGACCTGGATGACTGAGAACCTTCATCAACAGAGAGTCTTGATTAACTCATCATAAAATCATATGGTCCTGTACAAATAGAGGAGGAATAAACGGTGGTAACCGCATCTGCCTGTCAATTTTTTTGTTTGGAATCTGTAGTATTTACACACATCTGATATATTGTTTTTGTGGGGAATACGATGAGCAAGCCATGCCTTCAGCCATGGTGACAAGCTTAGGCAATTCTAAATAAATCAGGAAGCGGACTGTACGTCAGCTAGCTTAACGACTCCGTCAAGTCATTCATGTGAGGATATTCACAATTATCTCGAATCGACTTACTGTGAATGTTTTATTGTGATCTGCGGCAAAATCTTTTATCGTCCCATCCCTAGCTACTTTGCAGATTCAGATCATTCAGTGTCTATAGGCTATTGTTTGTGACGTGTAACCAATAGGGTTGCAGCTATATACCAGTTTCAAAATTTCAAAATAAAAGTACAGTTAGCGTACCATGTACATTTGATCATCTCCGATCTTGAATTCCACTGCACTAGCGTTTTTTCTTTTAACTGCATATATCTCAGGTTTAAATCAAGTGTCATATCAGTCAGGACATGATATTTGATGAAATTACATGGAAGTGTTCGTTCAACCAAAAACACCCCTACCGTTTTCATTTTTCCATGGCCGTTCATACCACGTACCAGAATACCGTGACATTTTCTGAGATGGTTATCGATCCGTGAAAATCTCATACCGTTGCAACCCTCGTAACCAGTCAGATAGTGTTGTGGGCAGGACATTCAGTGAGACAGCATAGATGGTGACTAAAGACAGAGGTAGGATGCTGCATCAGAGCCAAAGTAGCACAGTTCTACACACACACAGATACCAATAATCAGAAAACTGCAGAATATCTGCTCCTAAAATCGGTCCGTCCCTATTGTCTCTGCCCATGATCCATCCTCTGTATTAAATTCCATTAAATCGTTAAATTATCAATAGGCAAACTAGTCTCCAGCACATGCAAACAAAGAAAAATGTTTCAAGTGGACAATCAGCAGGTCTCATAAACATCATTCCACATCCTCCCCTAGGTGTAGTAACAATGCCACAACAACAATGGCAACAGTGTGGGTGACGTGCAAGGTGCTGTGTGGTCCACTCCCTGCGCTTTACAGTCCACGGAGGTGCCAGGGTACCTATATGGAGGAGCAGATGGTTCTCCTGCCTGTGCCCAACACTTCCTCTCTGTCGGAGCATCTCTCTGACAGATGGGCCCAGGATCCTGGACCAAGCTAATCTCCAGCACTCCTCCACTTAAAGGCACAGTGGAGCGCCCGCTCTGCTCTCTACCTCCACGGTCCCAGCCGAGCCGAGCCGAGCCATGATGGTGAGAAGAAAACACACATCGACACAAGGCTGGACGCTCCTGTCACGTCCGGCTCGGCGTGCGTGTCAAAGAAAATGCCATGTTGTTGTCTAGTTTTAACACGCAGACATGACAAGAGGCAAAGAGGGGGGGCTGATTCTGATTGCGCCCAACTTACAGTAACGTGTTAAGCAAAGGGGGGAATTGGGGGAAACAATACAGAAGAACAAAGGGAGAAATGGGAGAAAAAGGTGGAGCATTTCTCTCAAGTTAAGCGATGGAAACGAGCATTGCACGGGCTATTTGGGCGCAGGGTGACAGTCCGTTTCGAGCGGCCGACTCACATTGCTGTCACTTTTTGGTCGATTTTCTGCCCAGCGAGCATGCAAATACAAAATGCCTCCTCCCTTTGCTTTACCGGGTCCTGACCACGTCTGCGCTCGGAGGGAGCCAAAGTTGACATGTCGACAATTCACCAACCAACTATGAGCGACTTTCGCCGTGTCAGACGATAACGCCGCCGCTGTGCCCAACCGAGCACGATGAAAATCGGCTTTTAATTATCCGGAGCGGCCGCCGAAGGCACGTTGTCGACAGTTTTCAAATAAATGCACAGCCCAGGAAAGACGACACTCTCTCCGTGTTGAACGTGTGGCCGTGTGGAGGGGGGAAAAAGCTCTCCCCGTGCAGTCGAAATGTCAGGCAGCCTTTTTGCTCGCACGCTCGAGACCAAACGTTAAGAATCTCGTGGAATAAAAAAAGAAGTATACGAGGGCTACTTTGGCATGCAAGAAGTACACAAAATGAATTCGGGACAGCTCCGTCCGTCACATGCACACGGCTGGAAATCACATGCACGAGCGGACAGTTTTAACGCACAAGTTGGCAGCAAAGTAATTCTTCACAAATTTCCTAAATGTCTAAATTACTTACGCTTTTAGTGGATTCTGAATGACAGCCGCCATTTTGCTACAGTGTAACGCAATATCGGCGTCTTGCAGTTCTGAGGGAAACCTACAGGAGCGGACCAATCGCGGCTCGGGGTGAATTCGTGGACCAATACATCTGCGGCATACGCGGACGGGGCGTGGCCGTATGGGCTAAACTGTCAAAATTATTTTAAAGGGTTTTCCCTTGTATTTATATTGTGCACTAACAGAATAACAGCACTTTTTAAAGAGACCCGTACAGGAGGTTGGATACATGTCAAGTGCGATTCCCTGCTGGCTGTGCTGAGGCTGTGCAAGTGCAAAAGTGGCACAGAATATCAACATGGAAGCTTGGGTAACATTATTTATTAAAATAATTATAAATCATTTATCATCATCATCAATAAGCACCAAGCAAATAATTTCCCCTCACTTTATCCGAGGCTGCAGTGCTGGAGAGGAATGGAAGCGAGGCTCCCAGCACACAGGCGTGCACACGATCTATTCCTCCCACATGCAGTACAAGCAAGTGGTTTGACACAGGGAGATTTTGAACACACACACACACACACACAACCACACGCATGCACGCTAAAAACATGGAGGCAATTCCAGATTATGTTTTTTCGACAGTTGGGAGCCGATGCATCTTTAATCATATGCAAATCTTCCATCACACATCATCATCATCGTCGCTTCAAGTTAGTTTCCAACAGTTTTAAATGCATCGATCATTCCTGCTTGATTTGTATGTGTGTGTGTGTGTGTGTAGGTGAGAAGTGTTGATGATAGCACCCAAATCTTATTGAAAAAAACTGGACACCACAAAGTATATCTGAAGCAACAGACGGCACAAATTTGCATTGGAATGAACTCCAGTACAAGTAATCCGGCATGACGTGTTTGCTATTCTATACTGTGCAATATTAGTATCTCAGAGGAGTGTGTGTCTGTGTGTGTGTGTGTGTGTGTTGCGACATTCAGACAGATAAATCTATTTCGAGACAAGGCAGACACAACAGCTTCTCATCAGACATCAGAACCAAAAAGTTCCACGTTAGGAGCAAAGGGAGAATTAACTTTATCTACAAGGCTTACAATCGACAAACACCCTTTTTTTTCTCTCATTTTGAACAACAAAATACAAGCATATGTGTTAAAGGCATCACCTTGTGCTTTATATGACATCCAGATGTGACGGTCTCATTACTCGGCAACTCAAAACTAGCAATGATGCAAGACAAGTTAAAGCTCTCGGTCTCTAAATATGGTTCAATATCTCCTCACTGTCACATTTGAGCATCAAATCTTTATGTGTAATGCTGAAAGACAAAATAAAATAAAGACAAAAACAATATGGGGAGAATGGGTGGTTCACATACAGGCATTAAAAAGTATATAAATATCAATACAGTTACTCATGTCAAACAAAACCCCAAAAAAGAACATATACAATGCGTTTCAATAACGGATGCGAGATAACGGAAAAACGAGCTTTGTCAAGCCAAAACAGAGCAAAAAAATGTGTTGACCTTGGTCAGGACAATTATCCTGTCAGATTGTACCTACAGAGGTGTGAATGTGATCCGTGTGACTGGTTCGAAGACCAATTTGGGTATTTTCAAGTTCAGCTAAACAATATCAAGACAAACAATTAATACCAAGGTGCCGGGAAAACAAATTTGACCATGGAGTACATACATTTCATGACACGTGTGAACACTAAAATGCAGCTCGGTAAAATAGACAGTGAGGTTAGTTCAGAGACCATCCTCTGAACAAGTAAAAGGCCATGGATTTATCAGACTGTCATGCATGCCAGAGTGCTAATAAGTATTTTTTTTTTTTGTATCCTCAATACATAAATAATTTTCAACAATTCAAATGTACACTCCTCTAACATAGTTCTATGTCTTCATACAACCACAAATTACATGATAAAATAGAAACATTATACCAGCACAGACACAGTGACCTGAATGATTTTTGGCACACCAGATATCCACAGCCTGGACCTGCTTGAGTAGATTTCAGCTCAGTTGGGACAGACTACTTGATCATCGGGATATCTGGATTTTGGCCATGGTAAGCAACAGCCTATAACAGCTGAAAAAGGCTTAGTGCAAAAACTAAAATGTTGCAGTACAGCATGCAATGGAACCTGCAGTTATACCTGCACGGATATAAAATATCTCCTCGCCATTACACGTACGACATCAGAGAAACAATGCTTATTAATAAGAATTGCTGGAAACTACTCACACCGACCCCGCAGGGTTCTCAGCTAACTAATATCCTTTAAATGATACATTTTTTTTTTATAATATTTTCTGATAGTAGAAAAATAGCTCAACAGCCTTATTTAACATAAAAGTAGGGATTTGTGTCAAGAAGAATCAAAATATTCACTCTGTGAATAATCAGAGTGGAAATTTCACACTCAGTCAAGTAACTCACATGTTCTGGCTGTTCTACAAAGGCCACAGGAACTCTGAAATCCCAAATCTACTAATTGTCCTATATTTATATATATGTATATGCCTAAAAACTTCCTTTCCACAGATACGAGACAGAACCATTAGAGTAACAGAGGTAAAGCAGTGACAGACTGCGAGCTGAGTGAGCCAGTGGTTCTCTCCGGTGCTCCGCGGAAGGAAGGCCGTCCCTGTTAAAGTTCTCCAGGTTTCTGGTTGCAGCTGGTGCAAACGCGCACGGGGTGGTCCCAGCCCCGCGATGGAACCGTCCGGCGCTCAGGGGAGCAGTCGTCGCACACTCCTTGGCCACAGGCGCGACAGTGGTGCTTGGACAGCTTGGCAGTGAACTCGCGTTGGCAGTTGTGGCACGACAGGATGTCCTGGTCGGGCACCCAGTAGGCAGGACGGGCTGCGTCTTTCACGAGACCTAAACAAATAAATACACACATACACAAGCGCATGTTGGTTAGAATGTAAGCCAACAGTTACATCTTTTGACATTTAACTCACACATGGTGGTCACTTTTAACGCACAGTATGTCATCTCTGTCGCTAATGGTCCCTCAATAAAAAACATTATTAATGCTTTAGTCACGTTACGTTTAGTCACCTTCCCCTTCCTTCTTTGCTCTCCGACGTATTATCTGATGTTTCCCTGACAGTAATAGCGTCAGGAGACCACTTGAAACGCAATGTTACCTTGAATTAATTTCTGAGACTCCCCTCCAGTTAGTTAGAACCGAGGAAGCCTCTTGGATGAGAGGCGGAACGCCTTCAAGAAACCGAAATAAGTCCAGCTGCCTACGAAACAGCACTCGGATTTACCGTGACCTGGATGCCTGAGAACCTTCATCGACACTTTGCGATGACCTGATATCTGCTACTGCCCCATTTGAATCTCACCAATTAGCATGTTGTAAAAATGGCACGGTGTGGTTTTATGAGGGGGTATGTCCCGGATTTGGCAGGGCGCAACAACTTCCTGGAGTCTCCTGGAACAATATGTACACTCTGTGGGCCCGTTCACTATACCTCCCATCCCTGCTGTTTAAATGCTGCAGTGCCGAAATCTATTTGCATTTACTGACTATTTGAAATACTTGGCTGTTCATACCGAAACAGTTTCCATCGTCGGTTACCATTGCTTTACTTTGCTTATTTTTCCTCTCTACTGTTTGGAGTGCACCCCGCTGCTTCAGGTAAAATAAAGTCCTTGGCTGACTTGGTTCGGGTAGCCATGGAAACGTGGAAACAAGGTTTGGTATTTGGGAATAAGTATTTTGTTGTGACTGGAGTTGGACCTTGCTCTGAGGTATTTTTGGGGTGGTGATTGAGACGGAGAGGTTTTCAGCAGGATATCACGTTATCAAAAATTAATCTATGCCCTTTACCGGTAATCACAGGTCTACAGTAGACTCATGTAGCAGCCTAACATGCGTTAACATACTACTTACGCTTTGGATTAAGTACATTCCGTGAGGTTATATAAATATGATTAAGACATGCATGAAACTACAACCACATTCGAAAATAAGGGCTGTGATTTCTGAGCGAGTGCAGCATTTATTCTTGCCAACACTTTGCGGCGGAGCCAGTTTTCTCAATCTAAAACACATTTTGGATTTTCTTGACAGAAATGTGTCATATTGGCCGCTATGAAAACTCTTCTTCTCAAAAACACTGGGCAAAACATTTATAACAGCGACTATTAAACAAATATTACAGCAATAAGCCTAAAAAAAGGAAATGAGTAAACAGGATAACTGGTCATCAATCGCACTTTTGCACTAGACTGTGTTGGACATTAGTGGCAGAAACCCCTCTACATGAAAGCACTGCCAACCTGAAGACATTGTCAAAGGAAATCTTAGGTTCTGTAGCCAGTGTGTGTAGGAGTATTTAAATTTTTAGGTCTCTAAACATTTCTTGCTTGTGAAAAAGTAACAAAGAAATCAGTATCTGAAGATCTGTTTTTTATCACACATCCGAGTCACTCAACTGGGCAATTGATTGGATTTAGACCGTTTGAATTTTGACTATTTTTCCAGCTTATTTGTCACTTGATAGATAGGTTGTTTTCTTGACGTGTGACATTTGCAGCGAGTGAGCAAAGACCTGTGAGCTTCTGCAAATTATACAGTCTCTACTATAACCAGGCCATGAGGGCATTACATAGTCCTTATAAGGAAGTCTTTGCTGGTCAAACTCCTTTATGACATCTTCGAGAGTTCAAACCAGAAACAAGACCTCACCACTTTTCTTCCTTATTGTGAATAAGCACGTTACACGTCTGCCACCAGAGGGCACTGTGTACAATCCCTCACATTTACTGGGTCATATATCCCTGTTACATAACGATGTTCTTTAGGTTTTGTTTTGGACAACACTCACCAAGTGGGATGTCAATAGCAGTGACCACAACGCCTATAGTGTTGGTCACCGCTTCTCCAACCTTCCTGGCCAGGGTTCCACCTTCTTCCTCCTCGAGCTCAGCCTCAAGCATCTCTGCGTGAGGATGAAAAAAAAAGTCTGCTAAAGCCAAAGCTCACCCGAATGTTAAATGGCTGCGTAACACACACAAAAGAGCATTTGACATTATTGAGAGTGTGTGTACCTGCGTATGAGGCCCTCTGCTCGTAGCAGACGTCACAGACTCTGACAGGGGCAAGACCCCAGCCTCTCTCAGGGACGGGCGCAGCTTTGGAAGAGCAGCCATCGCAGAAGCCCTCCCCGCAGGCACGGCAGTGATGTTTGGTGTCATTGTCCTGGAAGACTGTGTGACACTTATGGCACACCTTGTACAAGAGAAGAAAAAAAAAAAACAATAACAAGAGAAGCTGTTATTGTAGCAGAGCGTACTCGAGGGAGGAGGACGCAATCTGTGTGTGTCCAAGTTTTATCTTGTGACCTGCAAACATACGATTGTGTAATAGCTGCATAGCACCGGCCAGTAAACATCCCTCTGGACATGAAAGTGTTGACTTGGCTGTTGGTGGCGGGTGGCACAGGGTGGGGCTGTGTGTGTCACTCACCAAGATGAGGGAGTTGGGTTTCCAGTAGGCCGGGGCGATCTGGTCTGTCAGCCAAGAGGTGACGGCCTTGGCAGGCTTGACACTGAGCTCTGACACAGACTGGGCCACTAGGTTGACTCCATCCAGAAGACGCTGCGCTGCATTGCTATTGTCCTTTAAAAAACCATCAGACTGCAAAAAAAGCAGACAGGTTATCAACATAAGTAGATAAATGGTTACCTCTCGCAATAATCATACGTCTGCATGATTACAGGTAATTATAAACGTATAATCAACATTGTATAAATGAATCAAAAAGCCTGTTTCCCTTACCCCTGGCCATACATGCTGGATCTCAGTGCGGACAACAGTATCGACAGGGTCCTGGTTCCCATACCAGTACTGACGGCTCCGATAGATCACTCCACAGTTGGGACATTCAATAACGTACCTGAACATACAGTAGACACATGAATGTACAACTAAAATCTCTGTGAAAACATAAATCTAAATCGATTTGTATCTGAGGTATTTATTTGGAACGTGTAGGCTAATGTGGATAGAAATGTTAGATTTTATGTAAGAGGTTAGAAAACCAGAGCTAAACTTAGGCTCTGTAAAGGTCACATAAGCCTAAGTCAAGCACAACACTGCAGCTCATTCAGCCGCAACTCACCCAGACCAGGCGTACTTGGCGAGGCCCAACCATGGAGAGTCAGAGGAGGCTGAGGTCTTAGGAACAACGATGACTTCCTTTCCCCCTTCATAGCAGGCCTACAGTGATGCACCACACAATGACGTCAACTTCACATTCATCAGCCACTGAACAAGAGTCGGTACAAAGTCAGTGATTAAGAGAGACAGCTCACTTATATCTAAGTGAGACCGCGCTTACCTTACAGGTGTAAATGCGATTATCATACTGTACAGAATAACGACAACGATGCTTCGCCTCATGGCAAGCCCCTTCTCCCAAGTGGTTCATGCTGTTCTTGCAGCCGGATCTGTGATAAAAGTAATACAGCGGGGGGTTTGACAACAAAGAAGGAGTGATAACAATGATTACATTTTTTTTTTTTTAATGGCAGGAGGGTACTGACCCACAACTGAGGCACAGGCTGGAGCAGGTGAAGTACTCATCAGGAAAGAAGCAGCTGTGGGCAACAAGCTCTCCTGCAATTTCCCCATTAAAGCGCTCACTCAACGCCTGTAGGAAAAGCACGGAAGAGTACAAATTAGCCAGACCTAGACAAAACATGGTGTTGCGCCACCTCTTCATATATACACACATACTGCATAGACATAGTTGAATGTAAGCAGGCGGGTCTGAAGCAGGTCTGCAGCTGGCTGACTGTATACAGCCCTACCTGCAGGGCTTTGAAGATGACCACAGGGGTGCGTGGGGAACGGGTGGCGTTGTTATCCAGGAGCTGCTCCAGTTTATTCTGCAGGCCACGGAAGTCGGTAGGGGGGTTGAGAGTCTGCGTGCCCCAGTACTGGACGGAGCTGAAGGCCTCTGGGAAACGGGAAAGCTTCTTGAAGCGCTCCAACAACAGCCGATCTACTGACTCGGATGACTTGTCTAAAACGAGACGTGGATGGAGCGGTTAGTATAGAGTGTAATCACAATACACTGTGGACATTCCGTTAGCCTTCATCTATCATAGATATATCATATCATACATGTAACAGGTCCATAAAACTCATCCAAGTTAAACTAATCCAAGAGAGTTGGGCAGGCAAGCTTGTGTACCAACTGCAGATGGGGGTTTTAGCTTAGCAGCTATAGTGAAGATTTCAGCTTTGAAAAGGGTGTAAGTAACATTTTTTCAAATTAATTTGGCATCTCAGGGCTTTCACAGACTTGGATTACGCTGGACAAGCTGTATGGAGCCATTTTATCTATCTTTTGGGTGGTTTTTTAACCTTTTTAAAACTAGTCCCCAAATACTTCAGTTATTAAGGAGAATTCTGCAACACTGTTTTGCTGTGAAGCTCCAGAAATGTTTTGCGGACTACGAAACTTCTCCTGCCTTTGCATCAGCATGGGGGTAAGTAGATAGTGACTGATTTACCACTTTTGGGTGAACCTTTCCAAAAATAAGTCTTTCAGAAATCCCATGTCTTTCAATGATTTACTTATTAATTGTATTTGTTGTCCGAAGTCCTAAAGGCTGATAACAGTGTTCCTTTTTTTAAGTTTTAGTATATTTGCACTCCAAGGCCAACCCCAATTTGAATATGATTTTCCTCCCTCACAGGGAGCAATCAGTTTCCATACATTTCTATATAGTGTGAAAAACAGGCTATTGAAGTTGTAGCTTACTTAACGATGTAAAGCATTGAAGTTAATATCAGGTCTGTCAAGTCCTTCTGTTATTTCATTATTGCATGGCAATGGAGCACAGACTTCATGAAGAAGCTAGTATTTACAACAGCAGCGATTTTACAACGGGAGGGGTGGGGGGTTCCTTTCTGAAGCAAATTGCTAGTCTCTGCAAGTTGATGGAAAAAGAACAGAAACGAGTAGCTGCCTGAGAGTTTGGAAAACACATTTAAATCGAAAATGGAAAAATTGTCTTTTGTGTGTGACTACAACTACAGATATGTCACATTTTTGACCTAACTACACAGTCTGTGCAATTTTCTTTTGAGTCCAAAAAGCAGTGTTTACATTTTTCCAGAAAAGGCAGAATGCCAATTGCTACCTCCAGTGATGTAGAGGAAAGAAAGACAAACACTGTGGGCTAATATTTGCTAAACCTGTAATTATCTGCAGAGGCTTAACCCTTAGTTAACGTAGTAAAATTCTACTTTATGTTTTGACTTGTCTAGTAAAGGTGTAATAACAGAAGTCCATGACAGAAGTGCTGAGATAGTTTTACCTGAACCAAGCAGCTTAGTGTGGACCGTTTCATGGAAGATGACCACCGCGGGGCCCAACGTGGACAGCGGGACATCCAGGCCACAGCGGGCCGTCGTGGCCTTCAGTTCCTTGGTGAAATGCTTCAAGTAAGCATCCGAGGCATCCCCGAGGAACTTGAACAGGTCATCGTGGAGGCGGTCGGCATGGGTGCGGTAAATTATGAGATCGGAGATGGCAAGCACCTTGAGCAGGAGGCGGGTTCTCTGGCCCTGTTTGGAACTGTTCCCGAGCAGCCCCTCTGTGTCGATGACCACCACGTTACGGTAGGGGTCAAACGCCGCCCACACACCCACGGTGCAGGACTCCTGCGTGGGAGAAGTCTTGAACACCTCTCTGCCCATGAAGAAGGCGTGGTTCAGGGTGTGAGACTTGCCCTCTCCTGTGTTGCCAAAGATGGACACCACCTTCAGCAGCTGGTCGGGCTCGCAGCTCAGGCGCTTTATGAACGAAGCATCATCTTTTATCTTTGGGGGAACAAGAGATTAGAAGTGAAAATGTGTTATTTAAACAACAACATGTCTGGTGAGAGCAAAGAATGTTGACGTTTAGGTATTTTAGGCACAACTCACCTGCATTTCCTCATTCTCGTCAACCAGGAGAAAACTGGAAACCTTCTCCAGAAGTTTTGCTCTCTGAGATTTGGTCTCATCGGCGATTTGGACAGGGACAGGGACAGGGACAGGCGTCTGGACAGAGTTGACCACCGCAGGTTTGGGTGGCGGAGGGTAAGATGTGAGCTGGTGTTTCTTCTTGTTGCCCCCACTGTGGGTGCGCTTCTGACAGTCTTGGCACAAGTTAACCTTGCAGTTCTGGCAGCGGACCACAGATCTATGGCGTTTGCCGCTGTCTCCGTTACCTCCTTTACAGTTGTCACAGTAAGGTACGTGCCCGGGGCCTATCTGAACCCTCTCATGGTTCTTCAGACGCTCCTGATTGTGGAGCTCGAGCTCGCAGCGGACACACTGCAGGCTCTTGCACTCATCACACTCAAACGCAGCCTCCTCAGAGCCACCACAGGTGTAACTCTCTTGACATATTAGACTAGTATTGACTCCCTTTTCTGAAGATGAGCCATGCCCACTCATCGTTTCGTGCAAGATAAATACAGAGCAGTGCTTATTGGGTCACCTTTGACAGCAGCACCGGCAATTGACAGCAGCAGTTAATGAAAAATGCACAGCATGCAGTGATACTGACGGCTGAAATGACCAAGAAAACAACAATCAAATCAACTTAAAACAGCTGCATAGTATCCCACTGACTGTATACAATAAAATATATCAAATCAACTCTGGCAGCATGGATCTCAAACACTTAAAAACGAATTTAATAATAGCATCTAGTGCAACTGAACAGGGAGGCAAATGAAGCAGAAGCAGCCGTCTCCTCGAGGAACACCTGATATCTTTGTGCCACCAACACTTAGCCTGCTCATGTATTAAAGTTAGCACTTAGCCGCGGCGTTACATAAAATACACCCAAATGCCAGAGGACAACACTAAAATAACACAGGGTAACACATGCAGATAAGTTAGCTTGTACCAAAACGAGACAATGAACTCTCCCTGAATAAGATGAATGTGCAAATGTTGATGCTAACAACAGGCTAGCTGGCAAGTAACGACCCCTCAGTAGCTCGCAGGCAAACTCGGTGGAGAATTTGGCAACAACAAAAAAAACACAAGCCGCAAAACGCACTTTCACAGCTGCTCGGCTTCGACGGACGGTTTCAACTTTTCCCGAAAGAACAACTGCAATGAGCGAGCCAGCGGGTCCTAATAGTACATAGCACGTCCTGACGAGCAGCTAGCCTCCAGTCTGTCAACTGAGCTGTAACAACATATCAACAAAAACAACAGCCAGCCGACGTCCAGAGCTCGGGTAGCCGCGGACTCTTTCTTCACTTTACGACGGGAGGAAAATCCGCTCGACGGCGTTTACAAAGTCTTTAAAAAAGTGTTACTGGGTCTAAATCCTTCCGAGCAGTGTCATTGTTTTGTTCTTCAGCAGCCCCCTCCCTGGCAGATTTCTCTAGCTACGTTATTTTGTTGCCAGGTCAGATCAGCTGATCAGCTTATTTTCAGTCACAGGGTCAGAGGAGGGTAAAGCGCGGTTGCATCATGGGAAACGTAGTTGCGCAAGGCAGAGGCGCCCAGGGCCGAGTTTACGATTTCTGTGCAGCCTCTTCATGTACTCACTCAATTATGGCTTTTTCTAAAAGTCTATGTTTATACATTTAACTTTTGGAAGATTACAGCTATAAATCTAAAGTTTGCATGTAAAACATTATTAAAGGAGGGGAGGTGTAGTCTAAATTTTATTCACACCCAGTCCTTCCTACAGGCAGGCTAGGAACTCAAACCAGCATAACCTCTTGGACATTTGCTACCCTGAAGCACTTTAAAATACCACCAGTTAGTAGAAGGACAGGAAGCATGAAGCACATCAACATATTTAAGATTACTCAGCAGAAAATGTTATTTATACATGGGTGTCACACAGATGTTACACTTGGAGATGCTGGGTATACGTCTCCAGCACTTTTTGAAATTACCATTTTTGTCCCCATCACTTTTCAAATTATAATAATTATAGCTTTTAAAAAAATGTTGTTGTTGTTGGCTTTTTTTTTTTTTTTTTTTTTTTAGATCTGAGCTCCCATGTCCCCTCCACTTTTCAACACAAAGTGACACCCTTGAGTACTGTTCTGGGTAAGACTGGTATATGTGAACATCCGTACAGGCTTCCTACATTTATTCCATGGTCGAATCCAGACACTTTTCAAGCATTTTCAAGCTTTCTGGCACCTTGCAGCTGCTTTGAATGACATAATTAGATACAGTAAGTACCCTCAAAACTATAATTTCACTTCAGCATATCCAACCAAAATATGTTTTGTGATAGTATTCCACAGCTGGATGACATAGTTAAATGTTTCAAAATGTGTCACCGGTTGGTAAGCTGGGCCAATATAAAGCCTTTAACTTGAAACTGGAAGAAATTAAGTTACAATTCCAAGTACTTTCAAACAATTTATCAATCAGTCATTGAAAATTCCAAACCAAATGTGAGCGTTTTCAAGGATTTCCAGCACCTGTATGAACCCTGTCTAACTATAGGCCTCTAATTTTGAAATATTTTTATTGAGAAGTCCTTGAATTGTGTTTTTTAAAAACCCTGCTAATTTAAAAACATAACTTGTGACATGTTTTCTGTGTAGATTATAGGTTACTGTGACATTATCTTAGCCCTTATGCCCCCACCTCTTTTCAACATAAAATGAAGCCCTTGTATTGATGAGATGTAAAAAATGTAAAATAGGATCTTGGTCCAGCAAAGCAAATACATTTGAATGAATATATTATTGTTTGAAATGGTTTATTTTGCTATCACAATCATTTTTGGCAAATCCTTCAATAAACTTTTTTGATCATGATTTCACTAAAGTAAATTCCATGTGGGTGGCTGTTTGGAGGGTAATTGTTAGACACGTGCCTCAGCACAGGCTTTCAAACACAGGGTGGATTTAAATGGCTTTTGTCTTGTAAAGTAGCACTTCAAAGCATCAGCAGGTGACCATTTGTCCCGAATGGTACTTTGTGTTTTCCCTCCATTTCTTCACTGACAGTATCTTCCACTCTAGGATCTACACTGTGTGTCCCTCCAGATTTTTGCATTCAAACACGGATTTGAAGAAAACAAAGCAACTGGCCATTATATATGTGTTACACTGTAGTGCATTTATTACAAAACCTCAACACACACACACACGTAAAAATATGAACAACAAATAGAACAGTGAAACCAAGGAAGGAGAAGATAAAAAAAGAGCAGAATGTAGCCTTCTTGCGCTAAAGTTTGGATGAAGATTGTCACATATGTTACAGGATGGAACAGCACAGGTTTTCAGTCACGTTATCTTGTTTTAGTGCATTGCACAATGAAAATGCATAATTTGTGACAGAAATCCCTAAATAGACCATGTGTCCACCAGGCTGGGTACAATCGATCCATCTTTTAACTCCACATCAGATGAACCTGATGATTTTCCTCCATCCACAATCGCAAAAAGTCTTCAAACGCTTGAGCAGGCTGCGCTTTTTAGAGTTAGTGCCAGCGTGTTTGTGCTTGATGGCAGCAAATATAGCCCGGTCGAACACGTCTTTGAGGTTGTGCTGTGTCAGAGCTGAACACTCCACGTAGCCGTGAGCTCTGATCCTGTGTGCCAGCCTCCTGGCCCGGCTGAAGTGCACTGGTTTGGTGCTCCGCTGGTCCAGATGGATGAGGACGTCCACGTTGTGGCGGAGGTCCGACTGGGTCCCGACCAGAAGGATGGGAGAGGTTTGGTTTCCAGCACGGATCTGTGGGATCCACTTGGAGGTGATGTTGTCGAAGGAGACCGGGTTGACCAGGCTGAAGCAGAGGATGAAGACGTCCACGTGGGCATAGCAGAGAGAGCGGAGATGGCCAAACTCCTCCTGTCAGATCAGACGTAAAGAGAGATCAGAAGGGAAAGACCAACTACAGAAGTTATAATGTGGTGGTGTGGAATATCTACCTGTCCTGCGGTGTCTATCAGCTTAATACGAGTTGGAACTCCATTCACATGGACCAAACCTGAAAGTCAAGTAGAAATAAGTTTGTTTGCTCTGTCAAGCAGTCGGTCACCTTTAAAAGAAGAACCTGCACTCACCGGTGAAAACGTCGAAAGCTGTTTGTCTGTACTCGCTGTTGTATCCATTGAAGATGTAGCTGATGATCATGCTGGTCTTCCCCACGGCTCCATCGCCGACCAGCATGCAGCTCACCTCCTCCCTCAGCCTGTGCGCTTTGTCATGCCTCTGACAGGCCTGTGCCATCTTTTCTTTTTCTCAGATTATGACTCCATCATTACGCCAGCAGCTCCAAAGTCCATGCAGAAGCAGCAGCGGCGGCAGCAGCATTACTGTAAAAGATGTCCTCTCCCACAGGGAGGTCAGTTGGGGCCAATAAAGGGGAGAGGACACCTCGATTTGAAAGAACAAAGGCAGCCAATCAGAGGATGCGCCTGCACTTTGACTGTTTCCATTTGATGTAGATTAACATAGTCACTCCCACAAAGAGGAGCCCGACCACTGGTAAAGATCAGCTGATTGATGATGAGAAAAAGGGTACAGTGACTATATAAAGTACCATTTATAATTTATAGACTCAGGTAGACAACTCCTACTGTAATAGATTTAAATATTATAATGCAAAAATATTATTTAAAAGCGTATTTTGTGTAATATTTAAGATTAGAAAATATTATTTTCAGGCCACTGCACCATGTTAAAAAATGCTTGTCCGCCTCACAGTTCAGTTCCTGAATTTACCAGTAATTGGGTGTAATACCACAGTCGGTCCCTAGAGGGAGGTGTTGCTCCAGGATCGGATTATAGCCTACATGTTGGAGTCTCCCCTTGGTGCTTCATCCAGATGCTGCTTCTCACTTTCCTCTTTTTGACTTGACAAGTTTCATCTCCCAACCTGTCTACATGCTACAAGATGTGGAGTACTCTCGGTTAGTCAGACACATCATGATCTCCTGCATGTATACTGCACGGTGGCCTCTGCGCTTTTGGTTTCAATCATTCATTCGCTCAATTGTCAGCGCAGCAACTTTTTTCTTTCCAGATAAGTTTTTTTTTTTAAATTTTCCCCGACTTCTTTGCCACGTTTTCCTGTTGTTCGGTCTATAAATTAAATTTTGTGAAAGCACTCGGAGGCAGCTTTATTCTCCCATGTGAAAGGGGCAAAGGCCACAGCTGAGGTGGCATTGTTAGACTGTCACCAGCTGCAGTTTATAGCAGAAACTTCATGTTCCATGTTTCATCCTGTCTCTTTCTGGGTGACCGGGTTCACATTTACTGAAAATTAACAGCCCCAGGTTAACATTAAAATAAATTAACGTCAACGGTGGTTTAACTACTTTGAATAGTTTATCTGCATGTGTATATCCCTTTGAGGATTAATAGGTTTTTTTCCTTAATCTACAATTTTACACAACGATTTATTTGCTTATTTATTTGGTATTTTGTATTGTAAAACTAAATCTGTGAAATAACCAGTGACTAGTCAATTCGAATGTATATAGCTGATAATCATGGATGGATCGTGGAAGAAACCTCAGGAAGAGCGGCAGAGCCAAGATCTCTCTCCCCTGACAGACATGCCATCGAACAAAATAACAAAATATCTGATACGAGTAGATTGTATAAAATACATGTGCATCCAGGTGGACGACTGAGCAGGCCGAGGCGCCTTCAAGTGGCGCCTGAGCCACAGTGCACTTGTAGTGTTGTAAAAAGTTGTATAAAGTAGCAGAAAACGGAAAGAAAGGACTTGTGAATGTCACATCCAGGTTTTTCCTGAGAATGTCTATTCACCCTTTTTATTCGCTTTGAACGTCATTATTTAGTCGATGCTCCAAATTTCCGAGACTTGGACGCCCACTCTCTGCTCGGCATCGGAAGACACCGAAATAACTCCAATGACCGAAATACTAACACCTCGACCTTGTATTTTTTTTTTTCTTCATCTCTTGCATTGAAGTGCATCTGGCGCACAGCTGTAGGATGTATGATTTTGTGAAGACAGGAAATGTGCAGGTGACGATGTTTGTGAGCGAGCCTTCAGATCCTCATCACGCGGCTATTCTTGTGTCTGGCCTCTGACCTCATGACGCAGGCCTATTAGTGTCATGATGGCAAGAATAGCAGTGGTTGTAATCATAATTGCTGTTTTTTTTTAATTAATCAGACTCGTTTGCAGTTATATTGTCTTGAGACATACGGGTTTCGCTTATTTTTCCAATTTCAAGAGCTCAAAATCCACATTTTCTGCAACGCATGATCACGGCTGTCGTGCAGGAGAATTTGCGCGAGCGCTGTAAGATGTGGTTTTCGAGATCGGGAAACGTTTGGGGGTGAAAATACAGCTTTAAACAAAGTGTTGTTCCTTATCTGTCTGAGCCTGCAGGAAGCTCTGCGAGCATTGTGTTGTAAGGTCTCCGCTTCCTGTTTGCCGTTGTTTCTCGCTCACTCGTTCTCTTCTCCCTTTCTCTCCCCCCTTTTTTCCCACCACCTGCAGTGTGACTGATAGAGTTTATTCCCCATGGTCGGACGACAACATCTGGTCCCCACCCCCCTCCCCTCGGCCTGCACCCCCCCCCACCCCCACCCGCCCCCACCGACACACGTCACGTTGCCAGCTCGGCTCCCATGCTGCACCTCTGGCAGCTGTGAGTCACAATGCTGTTCCTTAATCCAAGGTAAACGTCAAACACAGGAAGCGGTCTTTAAATATCTCCACATCCAAAGATTCTTTTTCCTGTGACCGGCCACTTTTAATCATCGCGGATCGACCGGCGGGCTGCTCTTTAATGCGACAGAACAGGGGTTCTTGCGATGTGCCTCGAGTCGTGCAGCAGATGTCAGCAGCGCACCGGTGACTTCAGTCGGTTTGGATGCACATCTGACGCTGTAAACACGCTTTGTGTCCGCATTCTCACGCTCTCTCTGTTTCCATGACTAGACTCGCAAAAAAAATGCATCCTGACATAGATTTGTGGAGGTAATCTGCTTAGTAAGGGTGTCTCAATGTGTGGCGGCTTAGAGAGGGCCCCCGGTACACGCACGGCACACTTCAAAACTCATCCCACTTTTGTTGGCTCTCCGACTCTTCTGTGAATTCACACAAACGTATACTATGAAGATGAACTCAGATGCCCCTTGCGTGGCCCTGAAGTACTGCCCTGGTCGCCGAGAAGAAAACACGGGGCACCGTCTCGGGTTCCCGTCGCACATCAAATCTGACAACAATAGAGATATCCGCCAGATAGGTGTTAAAAGATTATGCCGCTCCCTAAGCCCGAGATAAGCGTGGCACGCTTGCAGACTGGCCACAAAACAAGTGGCTGACGCAGAGATGGAGTGATAAACAAGCCATTTGCATACCATTTCCTGCATAATGTCTCTTTAAGTCAGATATCGCCGGGGCTCTTAAGTGGTGGGGATTAGAGGAGGACGGGTGCCTCCATCGCTGGGACACCTCGCATAATGGAAAGCCCTTCCCTCTCCTCCTTTAGTTCCTAGGTGTGACTTTAGGGTCACGGCAGGGACACATTGTCACGCTTGTATACATACATTGGTCATAATCTCCGTGGTGGCGTTTGCGGCTTGGTGTCAGAGGTGCTGACCTGCTTGCTTGAATTTGAGACAAAAAAGAGACTGTGGTGGATTAACATGTGTTTTGTTCACTGATGAGTTGCAGTTATTGACCTTGGGGCACGGAGTTAAGTTTTTAACCCCTTTATTGACGACATTTGGCGTGTTCTGCGGCCATATGTTACATTAAGCGGGCAACTAAATCACATTCTCGCAGTACAGTTACATAGCATGTGTGCACAGAGTCACTCGTCATGCTAGTGGCTGAACATATTGTGACAAATATAAAATTTGACCCGATGATGGTATTCAATGACTACTACAATACATCCTGATGGGAGCATAAATGTGTATATACTGAATTTAATCAAAAAACAACTGATAGTTGTTAAGACATTTAAAAAAAACACCTTTATTAAGATGCTACAGGAAAAGTCAGGGGATCATCAGAGTCATGATTTATGATTTCATCCTCTGATCACCATCAACGTCTGTATCAGAAATCTTACAACTCCATCCAGTTGTTAATGAGCTAACTGTATTTTGGTCTGAGGCGAGCTGCTCCATTCAAATGTGGCTGTAAAAGAGTCAAAAGCCCATATAAACACCCCCTCTTATGCTATTCACAACCTTGGAAGTGAAAATTTTCCAGGTTCGCGAGTTGTGGCGCGTCACGTCTCAGTTTTTGGAAATCACACCAGGCCAAGGAAGTACATTTTTTTTCATTTGATGGTGAGTCAATATCCCTTCAACGCCGAGCATACCATGTGAGAGAGTTACCATGTACTTCTGTGGTTTATTTGCCCCCTTCCCAGGTCAACTAGAATTCTAGCACCCTAGTGGTCACCGCACCGAGTGATTCATGGGAATTCAGACCTCTGTGGGTCTCCCCCGCCCGGCCCTACCTCCTATCTGACCCCTGTTGTTCACATTCTTGACTTGTGGCCAGTTATCGCCGGAAAGCATAAAGTACGTCTGTGAATACGCTGTAATCGTGTGAATCAGGATGCACACGCTTTGCCTTTTTCTTTCTGTTGGATCAGTGCATTTGCAGTTAATCTGAATTAATGTTATAACCAGCATTGTATCGTTTGGATGTGAACCAGCTTAGGGTAAGTCAGCATGTCCCAATTTTTAAGCAAAGCCTAAGTGTTTTTTGGGCTTTTGTTGGCCCGCAAGCATCCCCGTCAATTTAGTTACTCCTGCTCCATTAAACCCTGGCAGGGGTCCAGGAGCGGCGGACTAATCCCACTTTACCCTCCAGAGAGCGTCACGGGGGGTCCGTCCCCCGGTGCCTCGTGGGATATACAGTAGCCCGGCTCCTAAACAGTCACACAAGTATCCTCCAGTTGATCCGCTTGATGACTGCCACGGGAACATGCCTTTAAATTAAAACAATGGATCGATTTAACGCACATTTTGGTCCCTGAAAATGCTTTTTTCTTTTTTTTTTACCAGCTTTTCACTACATGCAACAGGACACCACAGGACACAGCTCACGTCTGCCAAAGTTGGAACAGTTTTTTTGATTTCACATGAAAAAAATGTCTCTAATGTTAACAAACACATGTCGTGTGCGGCACAGAAAACACAGAAATAAAACAAAGTTTGAATGAGAAATATTAGTTTTTTTTCCCCTGCAACACATAAATTGCATCCCTGCAGGTGTGTTTCTCCCCATTTCTTACGCAGCGTTGTTCTCAGGTGAGAGGTGTGCCAACTGGTTCCTGTCACGCAAGTAGTAAATATACAAATATCAATTGCTGAAAGTAGGCCAGTATGTACTCAGATGTCTTTTTCCATCATCACGCCCAGATGATGACTGCCTGTGTCTGGAATGCTGATTGCTACCTTAATACACATAAACAAGTTTTCAATGGGAAACCTGACACGGTTCCCATCTGCGTCAGGTGCGATGACACACATTTTGTTTTGTCATTTGATCCTTCGCTGGAAAGCACGAAAAAAAAAAAAATCCCAGATGTTACAGGAACTGAAGTGATTTCCTTCAGAAGACGTTCAAGTTACGACCATTCCACATCCTGACACAAAGTCCCATCAGTCCCTCAACGTCTGAATGTTTTGATCTGATGCGTTACAGGGAACTGGTGACAATATCGCCGGGCGTCTCGCCCTTTGGCCTTTGAAGCATCTGTGTTTTTCGTCTTATTTTAGTTTCAATTGGCTCCACATCAATCCGCACAGCAGCATATGTTCTCCTGGAGCCCGATTAGGATCTCTCTAAACAGGAAGCTGTGCCGCAATTGGCTGATTAACATGAGAACGCGATCCTTTCAAAGGGAGCAGAACTTTCCAAACAAACACGATGCATCATTACTTGCCCTCACACACTTTGGAAACATTTGACTCGGAGTGAAAAATTTGTTGTGACGCTTCTTTGTGGTCAACACTTTCAAGAGAAGGACGCCTGCTGGGATATGTTGATGGATAAGTGGCTTGTCACTGCAGAAACTTGGGTTGCTAGATTATAACACAATGTTCCAGCGTGTGGGAGTGACCGGATAAATAAAGATATGTGTGGTTTCTTACTCTGAATGAAAGATTTTCAAGACTGAACGCAGATCCTGTATAAAGAACATGAGCTGACCTTACAATCAGCGGTACAAGCCAACAGAGGCCGTAATCATAATGCTGCCTCGAAAAAAACACAAAACAGCATTATTCGTTCGGTGTGATATTCCAGCACAAAGCCTCCGAGGCTCGCACAATGACTCCGCAGCTGCCCGATTGTGTGCCGCGGCGGTCACGCCGTCAAAATGGCATTGATATTGAAGCTCCGCGAGTGTGTGGGAAACAGAGCTTGCCTTTCCTGTTCTTTGAGAGAAAGCACTCCAGAGAAAAATGGCAGGAAACCTCCGGGGCCTTTTGATTCGGGGCTAAGAAAGTGAGTCAGAGTACCTGGGGGCGGAGGGACCTCGCGGTGTCAAGGCCGCGTCTTTGAAGGCGAACAGTCGACGTCGGTGCAGTAGGTGAGGGAGGGCCCAGGTATTCAGGACTCACAAGATCTTTTCACTTCTTCACGAAAACCCCCGCAGGGTTGGATTAAGTTAATTATTCAAAGTAGTAAAGTAAAGAAAACATTGACAGAGCATGTATGATAAAGGATGATCCCAGGCGTTCCTCAATTAGCCAAGGACGATTACATTTTGGTCACACATGTCAAACCTCTCTGTTTAACCTCTCAAGTGTTGGTGGTGTCCAGTTCCAGCTGGTATCTGCCAACAGGGGGGGCTGGAGCCTCATCTGTATCACTCCCACTGAAGGCCGTGATCCCACCAAGACACACGGCCTGCTTTGCCCTTTTTTTTTTTGACTGTGCTCACCTTCGAGTGAAATGAGTCAGTCTTTACGGAAAGATTTAAGGAGAGGTAGAATTACACAAGACCACCACACCTCTCTGCGTTTCCACAGAGTCTGTTGACGCACCGGTGCACGTGGATAGCCGCTGCCCGAGCTCAAAACACTCCTGGTGTCAACCTGTGAGGTAAACATTGCGCAATCATTTTGTTTTTTTGCCGTGTGATGACATCATGTCATTCAGGTGAGCAGAGGCATTATCGGCAAGACGTCTCTGTGGAGTTGCCCAATCGGTCCGTGGCGCAGGCTGCTATGCAAACACTGGGTGCTGTTTTTACAAAAACAGACACCTGTCCCTCCGACACCCTCGGCGTCTCTTAGCATAACTCCCTCCTCCAAATGCATCTGATCAGCTGGGATATGTCTTGCAGGAAAAGAAAAAAAAGAAAATGTAAACCGATTAAGGAGATGACAAAATAACAACTAGGACTGGGGAAAAACAGGCCACATCCTCAGCTGTGAGGGCTGGTTTGCCAAATGTCACTGTTGCACCACACTTGGCACTGGATGCCACTGAAAAAAAACAAAAAAACCCCACCTGCTTCACCCGATTGTTCTGCCTTCGCAAGGTTCACACCACAAGAGGTTTGTCTGGCTTCCAAATGTGCGACAACCAACGCAGTCGCTGATGTATCTGCGAGAGCGCGGCGGAGGCCACGCCGAACAACACACTCAGACCTTTGCACCTGATGCTCGCGCCGAGCCATCTGCAGAAGCGAAAGAGGTTTTCGTGCTGCTTAACTGAGTCGACTCAGATGTTTCCTGGCATTCCTGCAAAGCAGACCAGGAAGCATGTGCGCCCCCCCTCGCTGCCTCTCCTCCCACACCGCCGTCAGCTCAAATATGCTTTTGACAAACGTTATTGTCTGCTCTCAATCCTCATTCATCGTAGAACTGAAACAAAAACTGAACAGACCCAGATAAATAAAATAAAAAACTCCACCATTTTACGAAGGCAGTGTACAATTTAGACAAAGGTCTGTTTTTTAAAGTTAGAACAGATAAAGAGTTTAGTTAGCCTATAGACTATGCCACAGTCTTCTTCCTCCTCAGGGCCAAACAGCCTCCGGCCAGACGCTGGCAGCTGTGATGTGTTTGAGTGTAAAAGAGATTAGGGAAATGAAATTAAGAGCAGCGAAAGTGCCATTCCTCAGGGATAGATCGGCCTAATGAAGCAGGAGGCAGCTCTCTGGCCGGAGCTTTAATTTTGTCAAGCCTGGTTCAGTCCAGTGTCCTGCTCCCGGCAGATTGGATTAAGGCATCCAGCGGGTGTGAGTCATGTTCTGTTTGGATGAGAAGAGGCAATTTTTAACATCAACCGCTGGCAAAGATGACCGGATTAAAGAATGGTGTTTATCATTGCACAATGATGGATGAGTCCGAACCGTGTTTGTCTTCCCCCCGTGTCACGAAACAAGAAGCAGCAGCGGTCCACGCCCCAAAACCGCAAACCAGCTCAGCCGTTTGATCGTCCAGGAACAATCTTTTTTTTCTCGTAAACATATGGAACATCAGCTTCGGTTTCTGTTTTGCTGATTGATGGCGGTTCAAAAGAAGGCACGCGGGTTTACTGCCAAATCATTAGCCATTGTTTGTGCCTCTTTTTTTTTTAATGGACGCTCTTCCTCTTGCGGTGAAGTGGCCTACATGACCGAAAGCACTCACGTCCACCGGCAGCAGCCAAGCGAGGGTCGAGGTGACCCCGCCGTGGAGGGAGCTGACCTCCCGACGCGAGAGGGCTGCGGCTCTGAGGCGGATGGACTCCATTAGTGGGCCAATCGCTTTCTCTTTAACACACTTCCAGGGTGACCTTCAGCCCCGCGCTGACCGAGCCAAGGTCAAGGGTCAGGGTTCAGACTAGGTGCACATTAGCATGCAGGTGCAAGCTCCGAAATGCGTGTTTCATGGGAAGCGACAGGCCACCACCTTAGGACATGACCTCAATCTCCGCTTTGTGCGCGTTCCTCATACTCAGTGTGCGCTCTCTTCAGAAGTTAATGACTGACATCTTCTCCTGGAGTGTGCATGACCTCAGGAAGGGTAATAATATTGATTAGGGCCCCCAGAGTGGATAGGGACCACTGTTCATCCATGTATACTAATTGTAAATTTGAATCTTATGTCAATAGAATAAGCATTTTACATGAGACTTTACACGGTTCAAGAGCGCATTCACTGTGAACATTCAAAGTCAGACATACGGACATGTTTTGCACCTCTTCTCGTGAGTTAGAAACCTCTAACGCGGCGGTTTCATGTTCCCTCTGCATGTCTCCAAAGAGCCCTAACAGTGTGGTAAGTGGCATTTATTGATTTACTCTTCTTTATCGTTCTCTCTCTCGTGAGAGGTGTCAGGGTGAGCTGTAAATCACGATGCTCTAACGCAACATAATTGCAAATAGATTAAGAAATTCCAGATCTGCCCCCGTGAACATGTTATAACAGCCTTCCCAGCGTGGAAAATCTGTTTTTGCAGCTGTAGTTTTGTCTTGGACTTGGAGTCACCGTCTCGATGACGTACGGCTTGACTCCACTTGATCTCAGAAATAAATGACTCATGACTTGGCTTGAGACATGATGACTGGAATGACTCATCTGTGTTTATTTCCTATTTTTAGTTTTTCAGTGTTTTTCTTGGTCTGGCTGTCAGTATTCCACGGTTTAAAGAAACATTATGCAGCCCCTTCACCTTCAGATGACCGCTTCAAAATCATTTTAATGTTACAGTGACTTGTAATAGGGTAAATGGTGTCTCTGTCTCAGTCACTCAGCCTCCCTGTTGCTTCTTTCTGCATTACCTAAGTACAGGTACTGGATAAAAAACATTTTGGTACCGCGTTGCAACATCGCT
The DNA here is from genome assembly GCA_039737535.1 of Lagodon rhomboides. Classification (NCBI taxonomy): domain Eukaryota; kingdom Metazoa; phylum Chordata; class Actinopteri; order Spariformes; family Sparidae; genus Lagodon; species Lagodon rhomboides. The sequence continues at coordinate 12,567,992 of CM077801.1, forward strand.
GATTACTGATTTTGGTGAAACTGGTTCGTATTTTACATTAAAAAATGGTTTCTGGTTTTCCCTCTGATGGCCTTCGGCTGCTCTGCCACAACTCTCTGTGATTTACAGAGTTTCCTGAAAGCAACCACCTGTAACTGCTACATATCGTACCTGCAAGTTAGCTCAGTGAGCCGACTCGGCTCGGACCGCGGGGATGGGCACCAGAACCGGAGCCGTCAGGCCGTGCTCAAAGCAGGACTCAGATGCAGAGATTGTGTTCTCAAAAGTCACTTTATTCAGGCTCAGCTGCAAGAGTAAATCCTCGAACAGAGTGAAACAAAAGTGCTATGAAAACGACTTGGCTAAGCTGACCTAGTAAAATAAAAGTCACTCCAAAAGGAGGAAAACACAAAACTCCTAACTACACTAAAACAACTAATCAATCCAAAACTAAGAGTCAAAAAGGGAACGATCAATCCTGACTATGGGAGACAAAACTAAATAAAAATTCTAACAAACAAAAGGCGCTCCAAAAGGGAGGAAACAAAAACCTAGCAAGAAAATGCAGAACTAAGAATCACTCCGAAAAGGAGGAGGCTAAGGACAGGCTAATGGAGAACAATCTAAATAAACACAAAGTCACTCTTGTCAGAAAAATCACTCTTTCGAGGAAAAACACAAGACGGCGAAGCAAGGCAAAAACTGCGGCTGTGGCAAGAGCTGGTGGGACGACAAAACGACACACTGGCACAAGACAAGGGAAACGCAGACTATTGAACACATGGAGGGAAGGGAGCACCAGGTGAACACAATCGGTGATTAGGGGAGACAATCAGACCGGTGACACACGGGGAAGGGCAAGTGACCTGAAACGAGAGGAGAGTTACTTTTCAAAATAAAAGAAATAACGCGCTGAGTTTTGCATGTAGTTCGCGCACAACGCCACAGTACATCTGACAAATTGTAACATAAACGTGGTATTTGTATTTATGACAGTTGTTTTAGATGTGACAGAGAGGGAATTTTTTTTTCGATTGAATTAGGTGTTTTTTTGTTTGATTAAATGTATTTCACTGAATATCAGTAGTTATCATACAAATGTATTATTTTCATTTGTATTATTTTATTTATGACCCTATTGTCATAATTTGTGAACAGGTTGGATAAATTGGCCAATGATATCATTATTAGACAGGTGCTAACAGCTTAGCTTATCTTTTTAGAAAGACCGGATACTGCAGGTAAGACTGGAGTCTCTTGGATTTCATAAAAGTGACTCGATCTGACGTAGCCAGTGACCTGGCCTGTCCTGACCTGCCCAAGAAAAAGGACTCGTCACCGGTCTGAATTTGGATTGCATAGCTTGAGTCATTTCTTTATTTGGGTGGGGAAGATGAGCTTTGTTATTGTGGGTACGAGGATGTAAATCACAAACAGTCCTAACGTCTAGAAGAAAAAACAACAACACGTTTCAATGCAGGGAGTAGACGGAGAGTCGGCCAAATTCTTTGAATCATCAGATATTCTTGTCGCGGACGACATGTGGTAAAACTTCTAAAACATGTAACATTATACCGCGTCCTGCAGTCCAAAGCTAACAAAACAAACTAACAAACTTGTCTTTTGTTAGCGGCTTACTTGCTGCTGTCTGTCTGGATCTTATTAGTTTCAACGACAACAGAACATTGTGTCTCAGACAGCACAGAGAACTTGGTGTACTCTGTTTTTCAGTGGTCATTTGGCAACAGCAGGAGCCATAAAAAGTTCTTCCATGTGTCACAAGGGCAGCCACTGGACACGCTTTTTTTTTTTTTTTCTTGGTTACGTAATGACAGGTTATCATGATCTATATCAGGGGTCCGTGCTTTTGTTTGTCCGCTTTCTGTACGAAACGTATGTTCCCAGCTCTCCGTTCTGCAGCTCAAACCTTTGCCCTAGTTTCGGCCGGTTTCTTGGAAAGTGGAGCAGCGTTCCAGGGAAAAAAATGTGGAGCTTGAAGTCTTGGCTTGTTTATTCAAGGATAGAACATCTTTCTGAAAAAAAAAAAGAAGGACAAAAAGTCTGACATGTGGCATGTGCACATGTTATGGTCACGTGATAGAAGCTCAGACAGGCAAAGAAACCCTATCTGTCCACCCGCCCGCGAGCTAAGCCCCCATATGCTCCACGCTCTATACCGTAAGAGGAGGAGCTCGTCCGGGGCGGGCGTTTTCCTCCACAGCTGACTGTGTGCACTCGAAAACACAGAGTTCTGCCAACGTCAGCACAACTGGACAACACACTGGCCAAGGAAATTCATGTTAATGAGGCACTAATACGATCTCAAGCTGTTCTTAGAGGAGAATAAGTTCCCCAGAACACTGTTTGAAGCAAGAGAGGTGGCAGGGTCCGCCACATATAGTATGAAATTGTGTTTGTGTGTATTTTTTTATTCAGTTTATTCAATCATGAAAACGAAATGAGTTTGTTTATTTAGTTTATTTTTAAGACATATAAAAAATCAGTCCCTTCTGATTAAAATGCATTCTCAAAACGACAGAATGCACCTTTAAATGTCCTCTGAGACTTCCTTACAGAGTGATATATGTATATATCTGAACACATGGCCTTGCAATAACATCAAATGGAATACTCTGGACGGTTGTGGATCACTTTAGATGCATTACCATTAAATTCACCCTGACAGATGTGTTTTCTTTGGGATCTGAAATAGATTTTAAAGTAAAGTTTTTATGCGTTTTGGGAACGCTTGGCTGCTCATCAGGAATTTTAAAAGATGGACCCACCGCTACGCCTAGACCCCAGTGATCCGGGCATCATGAGAGAGAATGTTTATGTAGCCGGGCTGGTTGTGACATGGAGTATTTTCTTTAAATCCTCGTCTCGAGAACTGCACAGAGCTGCAGTGAGGTCCGCACGCAGGTATAAAATACAGTTAAAGTGCAAAGAAAAAGCTGAAAGCTCCACGGCCTGTACAGTTAACAGCTCCCCGAGGAAAAGTCTGCATTTCCTTCAGGCCAGAGGCCACAGCTGTACATTCCTCGGCCACGTGACGAGGGGCCAGGAGACAAGGGGGGGTCTGTACGTTACCCAGCAAGCAAACTCACGCAGGAGAGAAAAAAAAATACACGTGTATTTATGCAGATTTTAAGTCTTTATTTTAAAAATGTACACAGTATACAATCATTGCTAAAATCCTTTTACAACAAAGGTGTAAGACATTTAGCAAGCGAGCTCGTCACCTCTTGGTGTGAGTTTTTTTTAAAGCACCACATGCTCCTGGAATCTTTATTATTCAGTGTCCTGTACAGTGTGCACAAGTGTGTGTGTGTGTGTAAGATAAATTCTCCGTCTTCATAGTCCAAAAATGTCAAGTGAGAAGGTCAAAGACGAGTCCTGACGGACACTCTGTGAGGTTAAGTTACTACCTTAAAATAGAAAATGTCCACAGTTATTCGAATTTCCCTGACGTCAACAGGCAGCGAATACCCTTAAAATGTGTCGCAAGAGTTCCCTTTCACCCAGCACGAAAATAAAAATCTTAATAATATGTACAGTGGGTCGTCTTCTATGTGCCTGCCATCAGTAGGGGTGTTTGGTCTAAGGGCTTGATCCCTCCACAGTCACTGAAAATGTTCAGAAGAGCCGCCTCGATGGAGAAGAGGTGCTCGTCCTCTATCTCAGGACAGCACAGCCTCATGAACTCCGCCAGGCGCACCAGGTATTCGCTGTTGTGGCCCGTGCTGCCCCTGCAGGCGGCGATCTGGGCGGCGATCTCCGTCTCCGAGGCCGGGCCGAGGTAGATGGGGTTGTCGGAGGTGGCGATGTAGACGAGGGCCAGCAGGGGAGCCTGGCCCTGCTCCTTCGGGATGAACTCCACCACCTTGGTCCTGTAGCCCCCCAGCATGACCTCTCTCATGTTCAGGTACTGGAGGGACTCCTCTACCTGGGAGTCAGTCACCTCGTAGGCCACTCCCCACGTGCAAGCCTGAGGGGGAAACAAGTGGAGTAGTTACAATAGCTTTAATACATGTCGGTGGAAGAACAAATGCAGTACAACAAGTACAGTATGCAAAAGACCTAATTTCAGTCTGTCTACACTTCAGGCGAGTTTGTGGATATAGTGACTAAGTGGGCAAAGACAAATATTAGAACAGATTATAGAACCATCTGGTAAGTTTAGAAAATGACTTCACTTTACTGTAATAAAGCCTTTCAAAACAGGAACAGGCGATCACGACAATAATGACATCCAAAATCTAAGACCATGTATATATATGTCACAGTAACAATATAATGTCGCCAAGTCGGCCAAAAGCATCACAACTCGGCTGCTCCTCTGCGTTTAAAATGATACGATGTTCACATTTGACTTCACTTTTTTTTTCCTGTACCAGACTGTTAATTCATTTATACTGTACGAGTGTTGCATCAACAGAAAAAAGCTTTAAAGTCTGGCACTGTGACAGCTTTAAGACCCCAGGGCAAGTTTCAACAGTTGGAAAAGCATAAATACAGACTTAGACCTGTTTTTTTAATACTAAGTCACTACAGTAGCAGTTATGGTAGACATGTTGTATCAAACTGATGTGAATGATATAGGAATAAAGTCCAGGCTAAGGTTATGTTTTTTTTTTTATTATCCTCACAGCATCACCGGATGTATTTCTGGAGTGCTTCTCCTTAGTGGGATGAATATAGCAGGGGACCCGTTTGAGTGCTGCATGCTGTGTACTGTGTATCAAAATAGACTTGGGAACACTTACCTCCTGATCCTCCACTAGTGTGGCCACTCTGCCTGGCTGTGGAGAGCAAGGACACACAGTGAGAACATGACAACTCAGCATAAATTTCAGAATGAAACAATAATACACAGGGATGGAAAAAAAAGAAAAACTTTTTAAACCAATTGGAGAGCAATCCAATGTAATAGTGGATGGATGCGTTGGAGGCAAATGATGCCACAGATCTCACCTTGTCCTTGTTCCCTCGGTAAAAATCATCTCCGTGCCAGAAGCGCCTCTTGTACCCTGTGATGTATCCGATTTTGCTCCTCTTGTAAGCAAAATCTGGTTTCCACACCAAGGAGCCGTATCCAAAGATCCACGTGGTGGTCTTCTCCTTGATAATAATGTCCTGAGGTTTCATTGTAAAGCGCTTTGGCTGTGTTTTAAAAACGAGACGAGGTCGCTGATGTCAACAAGTAGGTTCTCTCCGGTGTTTCCTCTCTCGTTTCTCTCCTTCTATACATTCCAGCGCATCCTCTGTCACTATTGTCACTAAGTGTTTTACGTCTCAGGAGGAGTGTCGAAAAAAACCCGTTTGGATGGTTGGAAACTGTCCCGTTTGTCCTGCGTGGATGTGCAGAAACACGTGTATTTGTTGTTCAGTGCACGTCAGAGCGAGACGGTCTCGACCAATGCGATCAAAGAAGGGGCGGGAGTAGCCGCCAGTTGAACCAATCAGGGTCGTTTCAGTGGTAACGCTTCATGCCAATGCTAATGTTGGCAAAACACACAATTCTCCAGACAAAGTGACATGTTACATGAACCGATCAATCATTTAAAACATTAATTTAATGTGTTACTATTGTGTAAACTATTACTTCTACTACTTTCTTTCTTTCTTTCTTTCTTTCACAAACAACCCTTTCACACATGTTTTTTTTTTTACATTAAGGTATTTGAATTTTTCTTTTCACAAGATATTTGATTTTTCACATCATGCCCACACGCCTATAGGCCTGTATTGTAATTACCACTTTATCATCATTATCATTATTATTATTTTGAATGTGGGAGCACCTTTTGTACCCTTGAGTGTCAAACAGTCAGTAATAGTCCAGCAGGTAATCACATTACCTATTAATAGCTGGGACTGTTATATCTGTGCTCTCTTAAGCTCATTAAGTGTCTGTGTTCTGCTGAGGCCTGTCTAGCAAACCATGAGCCGATCAGTCATGAATGACAGTCTGAGATCAGTTTTGCCCTCTGGCTGTGCATGATATTTGATGAGCAGAGTGGAAGAAACTCTTTTTCCTCCAACTTCACACGAAGCTCACTGCCCCCAAGTGGTAGCTCAAATACATTGCTCTCATTCTTGAGACCAGAAGCTCTAAAGCGAGGCTCACGGTGTTGATATTAGCTTCACCTGGTGTTCAGGTGAATGAAATACAAAATGTGCAAAGTGGCTGTCAGGCTGAGGGGGCAGAGGTGAAAGAAATAAAAGGGGCACCAGCTGCATATGGTGGAGGAGGTGAAACAGTACTACTACACAAAACTACTACACTTCTGAAATAAATAAAAAAAACAACCACATATGTAATTATTAAAAGTCCAGTGTGTTGGATTTTATGGGGATTTGTGGACATAAATAGAATATATATTATTATTGAAAGTTATTCCATTACAGGGGCAGCCCTCCCTGCGGACACTCAGCCTGTCCACTCTGCCTAGCCCTGAGTCACAGTTTCCTGCCGAAGAGGTTGGTTTGTTTACCTGGGAAAGTGCAGCTGGTATTCTGCTGTATCACCTACGTAAGCAAAGCAGATGCACCAGTGCACAAGTATAAATATGCCACATGCATAGGTTATGGCGTAGGCTTTGAGTAGCAGCTACTTGCAACTATAAAATCAGACTCAACACCAATATTATTACTTAGCCCACTTAGCTAAAGCTTCTCACGCTGCTGGCGCATCAGTTGTAATGACACTTTGTTACTTTGTATCACCCATAACTGTTTCTCCAGTAACCTCCCCAGGAAACCTGTGAGTAGGAATTGTGTTTTCTCCGCTGGAAGGGTACTTTATCATGTTTCTAGAGGGCTGGGGGTGGGGGCGCAATCCTTGCAATCCCTGCACGGGTGACAGCGTAAATTGTCTGCTGGGTTGTTAATGGTCCTCAGCCTCATTGGCTGTGGGGCCCCCTGTATGCTATACCCAGGCTCCACAAGTAACAGCATAATAAAACAGCATATGCAGATTTTCTCACTGACACATGTCCAAGCATATGGCAAATTGTGTTGAGTTCCTCTCATCTCAATCCATCACCTCCCCCTTATTCAGCTTCCTGCCATAAGAAATCATCAGAGATCACAGTGAACTAAGACTCTCAGTTACTCAGCGATATGATATTTATACATGAGCCATTCAGGGAAACAGTTAAGTTCTGTAGAGAGACCACAAGGATTCTTTATTTTCACATACAGATGTTATTATTTTTTTTTTTATATATATCTTATTGTTTGAGTAATTCCTTACATTTCTGCCAATTACAACGCTGTCCACTGAATGATTGCTAGCACATTGATTTCACATCACACTGACACAGATAGTCGTGGAATCATTCGAAATGCTACCAGGCCGAATATATATGACTGTTATCTATAGACAATGAAGCCACTTCCACACCGGCTGACACAAATAAAGTTTCTAGATGATTCCAAACATTTAAATTAGGATCTCTATTTGACCACATGTACACTCAACCATTGAAGAGCAACAAACAAACAGTGTACCAGATATGTATCCATTGTTTCTTTTTTTTATATAACAAAACAAAAATATTAATAAAATAAAACACCAACGACACTTTAAAAATAAATTCACCTTTACTGGGCGTCAAAACGGATGTCCATACTTCTAATCTCGACATATAAATATACAGTATATACAAAATAATCTTACAAAACATAGAAAGAGAAGGATCAGTGCTTCATATTCTTAAATTACTAATGAAATACTAATCTTACAAAATAACATTATTGGTTCAGTAATTTCCTTTGAAGGCGTCCTTGGTACGATAGTCACTTCATGTATTTCTTTGTCTTTATTTAAGGGTGATCTTGCATAAGGTGAAACAAGGCCTTATCCTGAGATCCCTGCATGGAGCTACAGCGTATTGCATCTTTTGATCTTTACATGTCACCTCCATTTTTTTGTTGTGCAAGGGCGTCGAGATAAGGCGGGGCACAATGTTTGTCTTCAACACATATATAAGGCTTTGTGATCGAGGCTGCATACATTCTTTATTTAAAAAAAAAAAAAAAGGATTTACAAAACTGACGACCCTAAATATCCTTCAAAAATGAACCGTTTCAGTAGTTTTTGTCCCTTTTTTTGATTTAGCACAATGCCGATTTTTGTTTGCATAGCGCATTGCAGGCCACAAAAAAAAAAAAAAAACATGAAACAGAAAAAGGCTGGCTCCCTCCACAGGCTTGTTGGCAGTAAGTTGATTTGTTGATTGCTGATTACTGCAATAAGGTGGAGAGGAGTACAACAAGATAGTCCTCGTCTTCTAATCAACGCGCAGGCATAAACATCTCGGCCCGAAGCCTTTGGACGAGCTTGGTTAAGTCGAAGGCGCGTCCACAAGTCGGGTTCGCTCATTATTTCCCACAGTCTTTTTTAGTCAGTCTTTACATTCTCACTAAGATTAGTAGCTTTAAGTTTTTGTTGAGTTCGAGGAGCACACCGGCTCCGTCCAGTTATCAAGTTTTCAAGAGCAGCAACTTGCATTTAAATAAATCCCAGTCTCTCCACGCTTGTAAACAGTCCACAAGAAATCCAACGTTGACAGTGAATAATATCTTCTATTTATTATACCTGAAAAAGAAGATAAAATCGATTAACTCATCATTACATCCGAAATAACAACAACAACAAGGGGAATAGATTGATTGTGGAAAACAAGCTTACCTCAGTTGCAATGATGCATTCATTTTTCTCCTCTGCTATTACAAAGACAGACTGGTACATTGAATCTCTGGGAGAACATATTGTTGATATTCTACAGTCGGGCCTTTCGCTGTGGAGGAAAGATACGTTATATTAGTCACGGAGCACAAAAATCATCAATGACCTGATGACCACTACACAGTAAGGCTGCAACGATTAGTCGATCAAAAAGAAATTAATTGGCAACTATTTTCGTAATCAATTAAAGAGGACCTATTAGCTTTTCTTGTTTTTTTCCCTTTCTTTTATTGTTTTATGTAGGTTCAGAACCTCCTCTCTCCCACAAAAAACAATGCTCCTGAAACGCCTCATCAGCAGTCCCGACTTTAATTAGAGATTTTGTGACATTACTACGTCATCATGTCACACATTTGCATAATCTATGTCTAGTGGCTAGTTTGGCAAGTAAAAATTAATTTAGCACAGCTGCTCTGTTGTTGTTAGCAGTGTTTGCAGGGCTCAGGTGTGTGTGAGCTGACCAATCAGAGCAGACTGGGCATTCAGGAGGAGGGGCCTAAACTGAAAAAAACAAAAACATCTTGAGAATTAAAGGATGTAAACCTGTTCTAGAAGTAGCCCAGATTCAAACTGTGCACCTGAAAATGAGCATTATATGTCTCCTTTAATAGTTTTAGTCAATTTCAAGCAAAAGTATCAACTATTTGCTGGTTGCACAGCTGAAATGTAAGGATTTGCTGTTTTTCTGTGGCATTTGTGACAGTAATGAGTTGTATTTGGGTTTTGGGTTTTTTTTTTTTTTTTTGAAACTTTTTTGTATACATTTTACAGAGCTGAAGACGCATTTAATTCATGAAAATATTCTGCAAACCAATCTATAATGAAAATAGCAATAAGACAACTGCTCATGCAGCCCTTTCATGTGCTCTTACCTGTACATTCTCGTCAAATGCTTTTTTTCTTCTATTGTCTTTTCACAGTTTTCATCTTTGTCCAAAAGCGACAGTTCATCCTTGTACCCCGTGGAGGTTTTATAGTCCAGGTGGTAGTGGTTGATGTGTTTGTGATTAGACTTTTCACTTGGACACTCCACCTCCAGATCCATCTTTCTATTGTTGTTCTTGAGTTCTAGAGTGGAGATAAGGTTCTCCTTCTGAAAGTCACCCTTGGAGAGGTTGTTCATGGTCTCCGAGTCTCGCTCCTTGCTCCTTTGCTTCTTGACCTGACGTACTACCACCACTACCATGCAGCACAGCACCAGAACGGCCACCAGGCCGACTCCCAAGCTGATTGCAGCCAAGCTGCTGACGATGGGGCTGGGCGTGCTGGGTGAGGGCCCATCGTTGGACTGGCACTGAGGGCCGCTGTAATGGTCCGGGCAGATGCAGGTGGGCTGGCCTTTTGCTCCACTGGTGCAGGTTCCGCCGTTCAGGCAGGGGTGAGAGGCGCAGCCGCCTGTTGGCTTGTCGCAGTGGTGGCCTGTGTACCCTGGAGGACAGATGCAGGTGTAGTCGCTGATGCGGTCGACGCAGGTGGAGCCGTTTGCGCAGGGGTTCCTGGCACACTCGTCGATGTTGATCTCGCAGCGCAGACCCGTGAAGCCTGAGCGGCAGCTGCACATTGGGAGGTTGCCGCGGACGGTGACACAATGTCCACCTGTGTGTAAGAAAAACAGCATTATAGAAGCTGTCCTTGTGTTTTTTTCCCCAACAAAAATCTACAGAAAGTAAAAGATGTATTTTTTTTTACCATTGGTGCATTGCAGCGAGGTACATTTATCCACTTTCTTCTCACAGTTCAGTCCAGTGTAGCCTGCTGGACACTCGCATATGTACGTATGCCCGTTGTCCCTCTCCTTGCACTTGCCACCGTGAAAGCAGGGTGTATCGGCGCAGGTCAGCGTCTTGTGCTCACAGTGTGTCCCTTCAAACCCCTGCGGGCACACACACTTATAGCCGTTCTCAGAGTCCTGCGAGAGGGGGGAAGATATAAAGTTTATCAGAAAGCTCCCTGTCAGATGTTTTTTGTTATCGCATCCTGTTCGCGACTGCCCCAGCGAACCCCATTATCCTCGGTTTGAATTCTATTTACAGTCCGCGCTCTGTGAACTGGGTCATCCACCGACTTGACAATCAATAGCATCCTCCTGGACCAGCAGATAGACCGAGGCGAAAACAAAAACAGGAAGGCTCGTGTTGTGGGAAAGGAGAGAGAGAGACTTCCGGACTCACCAGGCAGTGGCCTCCGTTGCGACAGGGCTGGCTGTCACACTCCCTGACCTCCATGTCACAGTTGACCCCGGTGAAGCCCGGCAGGCAGGCGCAGGTGTAGCTGCCCTGGCCCGTGTTCATGCACGTGGCGCCGTTGGTGCAGGGTTTGTGGTGGGTGCAGTAGTTCAGGTCTGTAAACAAACAGGCGGAAGATGTCACTCTATCAGGAGCGCTTACGTTTTAATTTCCTGGTAGTCTCGCGGAAAGAGGCCCGCCACTCACCTTGATCACAAAAGATGCCCCCCCAGCCTTCCTTGCAGGTGCACTGCCACGGCTCTGTACAGGTACCATGTTTACAGGATGGATGGAGTTTACACACATCACAAAAGAGCCCCTGCCAGCCCTCTCTGCATCTGTTCACACATGAAACAGCAAAACATGACTGCTGGCTCAGGCCTTAATCTCTTCCACCACGTCACACCTCTCATATTCCTAGAGATTATTTTAAAGGTGCAGTATGTAGTTTTGGGGGAAGAAATTTTAATAAGAAGAGAAAAATTGATTTTATTTTGATTATTATTAGAAAGAATTTTCTTTACACCTAAACAAACTAAATGAGCACACTCTCTTTGTTTTCATGTCTGAATAAACTGAATAAACAAACTGACCTTAAAGGACAATTAAGCTTCATACTGTTTTACTTTGTTTATATTTGGCGGACCCCGCCACCTTTCCAGCTTCAACCAGTGCTCTGGGGAACTTATTTTCCTAAGCTCGTTTTTTCAGTTATGGAAAAACAAAAGTATTACTTCAATTCAAATTCTGAGAACGAATTTCTTCTCCGAAACTACATCTTGCCGCTTTAAACAGAAGCAATACACCCTGTAATCAAATAAAAACGTCACCTTTTAGTAGCATAATTAAGTACTAACATTTTATGTAATGGTCTTTCTGCTCTTATGTTAAAGCAAATTAACATTTAATTAATGAATGAATAATAGATACAGGTGAATGATACTCACTTGCACTCTCCAGGTAGTGTGCAGTTTCCATTCCTTTCATTGCACCCTTCAAGGCAGATTGCTGTTAAAAAAAAAAAACACACACACAAAACGTTATGTATGAGAAGCTGTTAATGAGACTTTTATCACCTTTAAAAGCTTTTCTACGCACAATAAAACCTGTTACCCAGTAGAAAAAAACAAAACAAAACAATTTGCCTGCCCATGTGACGGTTATTCTGCGTTGGTTTTACGGTGTTAAACGGCTGGTTAGTGCGCAGCAGATGCTTGTTCTCAAAAAAAAGAGAGAGAGAGAGAGAGAGAGAGGGAGAGGGAGAGAGAGAAAAACAGGACAGCTGCCCCATTGTTGTCGGTGGGCAGTTCGAGGCCCCGTTCGCAGCTGCTGCCCCGCACCGCCCCAACAATAGAGCCCGCAGTTTAGTGGCGCGTGGCGGCCGATAATGCCGCGATTAACCCCGGCGCGCGCCGCTTCTGCCGGCGACCACCGCCCTGGATTAAAGCCGCACGCGCCCGCGGAGAAAGTGGGGCCTGTCTCTCTGTCTGTCTTCAGATTTCCACCTTAACACACCTGTGATCCCCTAACAGGTGATTCAGACGTGCAAAAACACCGTGTTGCCTTAAATTTAAATAAAAGCACAATGTTGCAAAAAAAGAAGAAAAAATAGGGCCTATTTCGCGGAAGAATAAAACAAAAAGTACCAACAATTTGTAAAAAAAAAAAAAATTAAAAAAAGGAAAAAAAAGGAAAAAGAAAGCTACACAATGTCTGTATATTAGATCTTTATCTTACATCAAGTCACGTACCCTCCTCTAAAGTGTGCCCTGTGACCTTTAACCACACACAAACACACACACACACACACACACACACAAAACACAGTGTCCATATGGTGTCTTTACTCTTGCTTACGTTCTTGGCAGTATTCTCCCTTCCATCCCGGCAGACAGGCTATTTGCCCGTCCGTCTTGCAGGTGTAGTGGCCAAAATGGTCGTCTCTCGGAGCGCATATTTTGGAACAAGTGTCCCCGTAGTAATTGTCATTGCAGATGAACCGGTATGAGTACCTTAGCTCCGTCTGCGTCCCGCTCGGCTCATCCTGGGACCACTCATGCCCTATTCCCAACTGTTTATGGATGGCAAAAGAGCCAATCAAGAATTCAGGGTTGGTGGTGTCTGTGAAGGGGAAAAAAACAGAACAACGGGCATGTAGGGATTATGTTTTTTTCAAAGTATCATCTGACAATAGTTGATAAATCTAACAGTTATCCCCTTTGGTGATTTTGTGCGCACTGAAATTTCCCCTTCCTCTCTCATGTGACCATTATTCCCCTGTTATGAAGGGCCTAACAAAAAAGGTGTAAAATCCAGGAAAGGGCTGTCATGGGATTTTTTTTTGGCAAGGCTTCTGCGTTCTCACTTAAGCCTGTGCACTTTCCCATGCGTGCCAAAAATAAAACAAGGGAAGCGCGATTGTGTTGGGGGAGAGTTTCGATTGTGAAGGAATTGTCCGTGTGACTCACGAGGCATCCTAACAAACACGGATCCGTGACGCTCGGAGCGCCAGATGCATTTCCCAGCGCTCTGACTGGGGGTTATTGATGAAACGTGCGACAGGTATCATAGGTGTAATCTACTGTACGGTGTGTGCTACAACATGGGATGTCTCCCTCTAGTGGCGGACGCGTCTCCTCACCTCCAGGCAGGTCCGCTGCAGGAGAATGCCAGGCTTCGATGACTAGTGAGAAGGCACCCTGCGGGGACAAATGAGGAGAAAAAGCGTCACAAAAAAACACGAGAATAAATGAAAGGCACATTTAGTTAAAAGTTTTCGGCTTTGTTTCACTGAAAACGGATGGTTCCAACAGTCATTTTTCACTTTAAGTCGCTAGAAACTGATCCAAAGTGAAAATATGAGGATGAACTCCCTCTTTACGCACAGTGGGAGCCACACAGGGATGCAGTAAACCATTTATAATCGGATCTACAGTGTTTATGACATTTAAAAAAACACGTTTCTGGGGCATTTGAACTATAATTTAATCACTCGTGTTGATCTGATGTAGAATATAACATGATGAAACAGAATATTAGTAATTTTCTTTAAAAGAAAATAAATTCTAAGCACATTTCTGCAACTCGGGAGGATGTTTTTGAATCCCTTCAATTCAGAGAAAGAAAAAAAAAATGACTGGCGTTTACGCATTCGTTTGCTTCGAAAGCCATTAGTCCGGACAGGTGCTCTTACCGGCCAGGTGAAGTTGAGCGGCAGACGCAGCCGGGCGTCCTGCTGCCGGATGCTGAACGAGTCGGTGCCCAGGACAGGTGTGGCGACTCTGCCAAATAAACAGCCTCCAGGAGTCACCACCGTCTGGAAGTTCTTCAAACAAACCCTGAAATAAGTCCTGCAGCCGGTCATGCCGCAGCTGAGTCCATTTGCCAGCAAACCTTTAGTATTCTGAAAGTGATGGAGATCTATCTCGAATACACCTGATCCCAGAACCTAGAAGGATACAGAAAGTGAGCACAACAGAATAATGCGACAATTTTTTCCTCTAAACTAATTATTTCCTAAATTGCAGAGATAAAAAAAAAAACCAAAACAAACATGCTACCTGAGTGAATATTGTCATAACTATTGCAGAGGTGAACCAAACGGCCATTCTTTAGGGTTTGATGTGCGTATCCGTAAAAAATCAGTTCCGACAAAAAGGAAACAAAAAAACGCTCCTAATCCAAGTGCTGATGGGGAGTGATGACAAACAGCGTGATCAAAAATAAATATAATCCTTCTTCCAGAGCCTGCAAGGGGCAAGATCCAGCTCCGCAATCCGTATCCAGACGGAGAAGTTGGAACAGACCGAGTTATCCAAGTGCACGAGGTTAGACAAATATCAGTAACGTCAATATCCACAAGTGACTCTGTCTGCGGTCTTTCTGTTGCCCATCCATCGTGCCGGTCAGATGTGGTTTGAGTTTGCTGTGCTGATGCGAGGCTCGCGTTGCCAACAGTGATGCGGGCGTGTGGCGGAGCATCAGCGCATAGTGACTACCAGTGAGGGATGTTTGACGTCCCTCCCAGTTTATATACCGCGGGGTAGTGCCATTACAGACACTGTCCGTCAGCAGACACCGCCCACTCCCCCTCTCCACCTTCTCCATGCGTGGAATATCGGTTATGGTTATTATTGCGGAGGAGAGTGTCTTTGAGGCGCCCGGTGCAGAAATAAAAACGCGCTTTTTCTGAGGTTTTTTCATGCAGATCGTTCGTGCCTTTAACCCACATACAGAATCGTGCAGAAACAAATTCATGTAAGATAATTAAATGTGAGACATATAAGTTGACTTGATCAGTGGATTCACTGTCGAGCTACAGTGAGCTCGAAGTCGTTTGTCTCCACCGTTTTGTGCGTCTTTACGCGCCTGGCCGCTTCAAGTGCCTTGTGACCTCGAAGCTTTCTGTCTCGTGTTTATTTTAGATAGAGATGAGATAACCCCACAGCTGTATGATAATGGACTCTATTGCAAACACGTCGTCCCACTCATAAATCAGCTGGGGAACCCGCGTTTTACAAAAATCTGGCGCGTAATTGAGTAAAGATGGGCAGTCCGGGGCTGACTGTGCATGTTGAAAACGAATATTATATGGGCACTATGTAGTTTTTTGAAAAGAAACGCAAACACACAAAGGCAATATTTACAATATTGAATAAAATTAAAAATATATAATCCCATCTCTCTCTATATAAACCAATATAATAAATATCTGATATCTTCTGCCCTCAGAGGGAAATAAGGTCCCCGAAACACTTTTTGGGGAGCTAGAGAGGTGGCTCCTTAGAAGGGTCCTGTAAATATAGATAAAGTAAAACCATGATTAACTTGTGCTGTCCTTTAAGAACTGTTTGTTTTTCAGTTTATTCAGTCACCAAAATTAATCAGTGTATTCATTTTGTCTTCTGATTCAAATTCTTCCCAAAAACTACATGATGCACCTTTAATGCAGCCTATTTGTGTTTTTAACTGGATACTGAACCCCTTGAGATGGTCCATCTCATTTTCGAAGGGGTCCTTAACACAAAAATAGTTGCACACACAAAGACAGCTCTCCAACACCCACTGATTGCCCAAAAAATGTCAATATACCTACATTTGGAAAGCTTATTTAAGGAAAAGACACGCAATGCATTTAGTGCATGCATGCCGCTGCACACAGGGGAGGAAGACGGACCATCTATTTTACTTGAATTATTGTTTATTATGCTTTATAAAGAGGGCAGGCACCCAGCTGTTCAGCCACTCTATTTAACATCATAACTCATGATACCCTCAATTGAAAGCCAATTTGTATAAATTAGAGCGGAGATTGTATCCAACACGCAGCCTAACAGTGTTTGTTGAACTAACATCCACTTGAGCCCGTTGAAAAAACTTCCCCCCTCCCCTTTCATGTGTATATATAATTGTTCCACGAGGGAAAAGAAAAATGAAGTCAAAACTGTATATAAGGGCCGCTAAGCAAATAAATTCAGATGCCACATACATTTTTATCACATGTAAACTCACGCTGGGCACAGGCATTGTTGCCTTTATCTTCCCTGCAGCAGGCCAGCTTGTCTGGGAGGATTTACAGTGAGGGAACAGGACTCAGGGGCTGTTCCCTGGCCATGAAGGTGTCTGGCTGAACGGCTCTCCTGCCGAGATGACTTCATCTCTTAGCCCCCACCTTTGACTTATAGGTTTGAGGTTCCACTTTAAGGGAGAGACAATGGACTATTGAGTCTGGAGCAGTGTGACTAAGAGGCCCGGACATCTCACAGCTCTGCTGTATTGAAGCATTTGGCGTTCCCACCATTGACTAAATCACACAGATCCTGTGGAGGATCAATGCAGCCCTGCACAGTAGTTTAATCCTGTATTCCTGCTGAGCTCTGTGTGAAAAGGAACGACTGTATTTCACTTATCAACGAGGCATCTCGCTCGTTTAAAGAGCTGCCACGGAGTCTAGAGCCCAATCAATCTCTTTTGTAGGGAGAAGTGTGCAGGGTAACGGTGCTCCCCTCGCTCCCTTCATACACGTCAAAACATCCATACACTTGAATATTTGATGGACCACGGTTAAGGTTTCCTAACTGCGCCTCGGGTTACAATTCCTTGTAAAGCTTTGGACTGTGCTAAACAAGCAGCGATGCTTGAACCGCGGCACGGAGGAAAACTTGGACCAGATATGGAGAAGTGCCTTTCTGCTGATGCACTCACCCGGCTGTCCTAATATTTACCTATTAATCTCCCGATTTTATCTCTTCTTATTTAATTTTGTGCGTATAAATAGCCGAGAAAGCCCGGCCTGAAATAATAGCACATTTTAGCTGTATGGGTTATTTACTCTCCGTCCAATGCAAACAACAATCTAACAGGCTCTTTTCTGCTGCGCGGCTCTAGAATAAACACGGCCCTGGAAACAGACACCGGCCCACCGCAGCACCATCTCACTCTTGCGCGGGACGTCATTTTTCTTCGTGACAGTGTTTTGTAAAGCCGACTCCCGATCGCTCTGCGGCTGTTCAGCTGGCATCCAAACCCCCCAAAAATAACATTTTGATTGGGAAATGAAGAGGTATGAAAGTGCCTCTGGACTGGGACTTATTAGGCAAGTCGCTATTTATGAAGAACCGCCTGATGCAATTGTTTGGTCATCTGGCAGACTGATGTTTGTTCCCAGGAAGGCTCGCCTTCTCAGCATCGTTGAGGAGCTGCGGATATTTAACAAGATGTTTGACATTTTATGACTCAAAATACTCATAATTTAATCCGTTCCAATCCAATCCAATGTGCTTTGGGCTGTGTCGAACGTAAGCGCCTCAGATCACATTTACTACAAACGTTGGCCAACAGTCGCACCAACACACTGTTGATACTTATCTATTTCCAAAACAAGGGTAATCACATTGTCTCCCCCATCAATAAAACCGTGATCAAAGACCTTTTTTATAATTAAATTGTCCTCTGCTAAATGCCAACATGTGTTTACTGACAGTAGGTCGCTGAAACATTGACGACGCGTGGAAAAAGTTGACCTGCTGCCACATGTGAAGAAATTGTGCTGTGCCATGTAAACATTTCATTTACAGTCGTCTTTTTCTTTTATTCTACTTAGATATTCCTCGCTTTTATCTTTATCTGCTGCCCGGCCTGATTTGGACCTGCTCCGGCCACTCTCCCAACAGCACTGACAATCTGGGCGAGTGCAACGGGAAATTAGCTACAGTGCTAACAGATGGCTCCTTTTAGTCCTGAGATCTGCCCTGTGTAATGCACAGCAGTTTAACACTTCTTTACAGCGCATTTGATCTCTACGCCCCAATCTGTCCGGCCAATCAATGGGGCTTTTGATGTGCGCTGCCAATGGATCTGAGGCATCTGAGCATGTCGCCCTCGGAGGAGAAATCACCTGCTGCTGCCGCAATTAGAAAAGGCGAGGGGTGGCTTCCTCCTCTCGCAGCGCCGCGCCGTATTAACTCAACACTGCCTGCAGACACACAGATACTGTCTGCATATGGAAGGCTGAAATATGCGTGGGTGGTTTCTGGGTGTAAAGAGCATTTCCAGGAACATTTTACACACTTTAATTATACGTATTAAATATTTAATTTTCCTTCTTAAATGAGGGTAGCGGTAATTCTACAAATGAAAATAAATTGCTTAATAAAGATGACGAATCAACTGGAAAATGGAATTGGAAATGGAAAAAAAGATAGATTTAGATGACAAATTCATGCCTTTTGAAGAAAGATGGGAAGAATCGGCGAGGTATTCAAGATGCAGTACATCAAGTGACCCTCCTGTGCGGTGTGATAACTTACACAATGATATGATGTGAATCATATTGATGTCCCTCACTGTACTGATGCATTTATAGCACTTCTGCAAAGTAACCAGGAACTAAAGTGACCAAATAAATGTAGTGGAGTAAAAAGTACCACAGTTGCTTACTCAGTACGATACTTGAGTAAATGTACTTAGTTATTTGTATCATATACAATGTCTTAAAATCTCCTGCTGCTGAGGAAACATGACTGTTTGTCTGTGGTCAGCCGCAGCTCTGAATCATACAATATGAGACATGTCATGTTAAACCGATGTGACTAAAAGTGTCACTTTTGGACCTAAAGTTGATTTCCCGAGCTTGCACGCGCCCTTGTATAAAAACTGTTATGGATGTCTGTTTCCACTCGCTGTAAAACCTTCAAACCTTCAGCTGACATTAGGCTGAATTTAGACACCCTGACATTATGTTGGCTGCCTAATAAGAGCCCTGCTCTGTTGTGGAACTTTCCAGCCACCCACTTGTTAAACTATTGACAAAACACAGCCATGTCAGCACGTCTCTACCCTTAGGACGCAAACCAACAACACGCTATGGTCACTGACACCTTGTTGTGATGCATGTAGGTGCTACTGGTGAGGTGGGCGAGCTCGTGAGATCACGTCTGGTGGGTCGCGGATAGCAGCAGCATGACATCATTTATGCCTTCGGCGTAACTTGCGGCTCAACGATGCACCGTTTTTAAAAAGGCGCCTGCTCGGGGGTGAAGTGCGTAAATCAGGCCAGGGTGATCTGGGGCTACTTCTGTGACAGCCAGTGTGCCACACAGAGACAGAAGCACATACATCCCTCCCTAACAATACTTGATATTGATCCTAACAGACCTGCTCCACCTTTGACACTTGGAGCGAGCCACCACCACATCTGTCACTCTAGCCGAAACCATGCCACGTCCTCCATTTCAAGCAGATGCATTTCCGTTCCGTAGCGTCCTTCTGTCTGCTCAAGAGAAAATAAATACGTGAAGGACACTCGCACGAGAGCCAAACATGTTTTCGTCGCAGGTCTTGAGTGATTGACCAGCGCGGCTAATTGTGTGCCAGTGGAAGAAGCTACTGTCGCCCCGGAGGAAATCCTCCCTTTGCCAGAGTCAAAGCATCGTTGCTCCACGCAAGACAAAACCTCACAGCAGGAAAAGGAAAGAGATAAATGGAGGAGTGGGAAGAGCGTGCTGGTGTGAAGAGGGCTGTTAAAACCGCACCCGCGGGCCTATCGGGAAAGACCGGCCCCGAGGTTTTCTTGCTCTCGCCGGTTCAACCCGCAATTCACACGCTAAACTGCCTGTTACGATGAGGCGCGAACAGGTGCATTCCCTTTATGTGCTGCCCAGGCGGGGGTCCTCCGGGTCCTCGAGAGTCTGGAACAGCTCCTATTAATTGTCTTTTATTGAAGTTGCTTTGTGAATCAGGGGAAATTTCCATCAAAGTAAAAGCCAATTATTAATCTTCAAAGTAGCGAGGGTTCTTGGCCTCAGTGTCACCGAGGGGGGAAGTTCGGCTTAATCACTGAACACCATCAGCGTGATTAGCGTCCAGTAATTTCACCTTGGCATTCCCCGCTGTTAGATGCTGCGATTCGGCGCGATAAGAGCCTGTGATTCTGGTTTAATTATCCCGAGACTTAATGATCACTAATCTGCTTTTTCATCCTCCACTTCCTCACCAGGGGCACATGACCTCTACAGTACACTACACCCTGTTATTGTTTATTTATAAAGACGGATCTAGAGGTATTTCTGGAGGGTCCGCTGTTTTTTCCCTTTGACGATTTGAAAGTCCTATTTGTCCTTTTCCCATATGAGTTTCCTACCTTTGCTTCCGACTTTCACAGACAGATTCTTGGGAATTTTTGCCCCTGCGTGCGGGAGTGTTATGTCTCGGGGTAAAGCGCGAGGAAACCCACTTTTTTCCGTGCCCTACCGCGAGGCATCGGGAGCGTTCTGCAGCCGTGAGAGTGAAATGTGACCTTTTGTTTGAATTCCATTTAGCGAGCTGAACTGCAGCTGACCTCATAACTGCTCACTGTGTACATACACACAAAACCCATCTCCACTCCGCAGAACAAACAACAGATGCAAATCCTTTTGTGTTGAGCGATTGTTATCCGAGTCGACTTTAAGGCCTGGACCGTGATATTAACAGCGGCGCACCGCACAGATGGGAGATGTATACGTTTCCACGGCCAGTTTGTGTTCCTGCGAGCGAGTGGGCTTCACGCCATGTTTGACATCATTCGGGCCTCTGTCCATGCAGCCTTGTTCCGAGACAACGGGGGCTGACTGAGGCCGTTTGATTAATTCTCTCAGCGGGAGCTCGATGGTGAGCGCGCTGTTTGTCCAGTAAAGGCTCATTGAGGTTGGATCTTCACCGATGACACTGTAGAAGAGATTCATGATGAATACGCTCTGTAGCGCTGGTGCCTTCGGCCCACTTTCTACCCAGGAGGAGCTCCCCCTCGCTGCCAGGCCCTAATGGCCGCGGAGTGTTGTTCCAACTTGACCCCGTGAGTCCCAAGCTGCCCCGCTTCTTACCCCTCTGACTTGGCTCTCATAGGCAATTTTCATATCTCTGTCCAGTATTTGACATCTCTCAAGAACTCTGTGCTCTTTCGACCACGCTCGTGGGATGGATGTCATTCTTTTAGTATTCCCTCATTTTAAAAAATGCATCGCGCTGCCCATCACTCACATTTTAAACAAGCGATTTCTTCCTTATGTGGAAGAACGAACGTGTGGTAGAAGTGATTACTCACGGCGGGGCAGTGGCGTGGTAACATAAGGATGCCCGTTATGCCGCTCCTCGGCGCGCACATATGGATATTTTGATGTTTTCTTTCGATGCTGGAGCACTTCTGATGGAGTTAGATGAATAGTGAACTGGACCACGCAAATTAATCTTTCTGTTCGGAGTCCGTGTTCTCATACACTCCACGCTGATTTATTAGCCAGGGTGATGAATGACACTGATACCATAAGTGCCGACCTTGCACATTTTAG
This sequence comes from Lagodon rhomboides, assembly GCA_039737535.1. Taxonomy (NCBI): domain Eukaryota; kingdom Metazoa; phylum Chordata; class Actinopteri; order Spariformes; family Sparidae; genus Lagodon; species Lagodon rhomboides. Next base: position 12,589,777 of record CM077801.1, read on the forward strand.
CGGGGGTAATTTGTTTGTCTTGCAGCCTTACGCTGCAGGACCACGGCAAAAAAAATAAATCTGTGCAGCGTAATACTGTGAAGCCAACCGTATTACATAAAGGTGCGTGTATTTTTAATCCTACACATGCAAGGTCGAATCAAAAAGCACGTTTTACAATAAAGAAGATGGTTCATCTTGTCCACATTTCGTCTGCAGGGAAAAAACTGTTAGTAGGCTAGTTGGGTAATAGTTGGACATTATTCAATATTACAGCCAAAAAACTGAGTCAACCAGTAAGTTACATCCAAATTGATCTTTCTCAACAGCTTTCACCAACACATGTATTAAAGACCAAAGTTATTTTACGGTGCAATATGTAAGCATTAACCAACTGTTGAGCTCACGCTCAAAACCAATAGGGGGCAGCATATTACAAGAGTACATGCTAACTGCTGCTAACTGTCACTGCTATTAGCTCGTTAGCCATGTAGCTAGCGGTCCGGACTGGGGGCTCGGCGGGACAAAGGTCTAGTGTTTACACTGCAAGCGGAGGAGCTTTGGGTCGGGACTGGCTGGAGCTAGCTGGCTAACATGCTAACCTCAGTAGATACCTCTGCAAAACATATCGACTTCATGATGACGAAAGTTTTATTTCTTCCAATTCGGTTGATCATTTCGGTTCAATTTTGGTCCACGCAAGTATGAGAATCCAGACTCTTTCGGCTACTATTCCATGCGTTGTTGCATCATGGGAGAAGGCATTACGTTGTGAGCGTACGGCTACTTCCTGCAGGCGGTAGGTGTCGGTTGCGTATCCAACTTGTAAAAGTATCAACGGAATCTATTCCTTTTTCGGCCGACTCCAACACAAACACTAGGATATCAGCTTATATAACTCTTGCGGAACATTCAGCTGGTCCGTCACATTATCAGGTCTGCAATGGTGTAGTCGCATTCATGGAGGGAATTGTGTTTTATATCAGAAGTGAGCATGATTTTATTTTGTAGTATAGCACGAGAAGCTAAAGCTACCACTTGCAAAGTTTCCATTGAGGGTATAAAGATTTTAGTTTTTTGTTAGTGGCACTTCACTTTCCCTGGTTGTGGTAGTGACAAGTGTCCAGCGGTCGCTTCGTGTCACCCCGCTCCGCTAACAACCGTTACCCTCCGCCCTCCACCTCCCGCCCTCTCACCCTCACCCCATCCTCGGCCTTACACCGATCCTGGGAGCGGAATTCTGGGAACATTTTTCCATGTGAAATGCCGAGGTCCAGTCGAGGGGTGTGACGCCAGTGCATTGTTCCAGCGGCAAAAAAAGGAACCGCTTGTGATGAGGCCAATTCCTGTTGGTCTCAAAAAAACAGGCACTTTCTCACACCGACTTCCTTCCTCATTGGACAGCGCAAAACAATCCCAGACCAACCAGCGAAGTGAAAAAGAAAGAAAGAGAAGGAGAAAGGAGCTTGGAGTTTGAGGAGGTGTTCTCAGTCGGCGCAGGTTGCGTATCTGGGGCTGGGAACACACACAGGTTGTCTCCGGTATTCACCTGACAGTCCCTTTCGAAGGTAAAGGCCCTTTATCTGCAGACACAGACCCCTGCAAAAACGTGCTAACCACTATCCACGTCTGCTGTCCTGGTGACAAACAGCAAGCCGCTCTTATCTTTACTGCCTGGGTGATCGTCGTCACTTCGGTGAATCTCGACACACACACACTGCCGTCCGCTGTCCCTGAGTGTTTGCTTTTGAAAACAGGCGGCGATAGCGGGTTCATCTTACACCTCGCTATCGTGCTGTGAATGATACTTTTAGGAAACCCTTCTGTGGCAGATTGAGAAAACGGGGGGGCAAAAAAAAAAATGAGGAAAAGGCAAGTGAGGAGGGCAGCCGGGCTCGACTGATTGAGGGAGCAGGACTCAGGAAGCACCTGCCTGCGCGGAGGGGCTGAGCATTTATCTGACCCCGCTCACATCAGGTGGTTTCCTTGTTTACGTTATCTCCCTGCGGCTCCCTGTGGCCCGGCCACTATTGGCTGCCCCGGGCCACTCCTTTTTCCACCGCAATTCATTGATCTTAAGAGGGCCTGCCACTTCCCCGCTCTCTCTTTTCCCACCAGAACGACTGCGACGAGGAGAAACGCGCCCGTCACGACAACAAATGATCGGTTTAATACGCCGAAAGAACTCAAAGCCGCGCTCGACCCCTCACCCCCGTCCTCGCGGCGCAAACAAGGCAGCCTTGACGACCGCTTTCCTCTTCCTCCTCGCGCCTGTACTCGGGCTCAGTCAAAACAAGTGGGCTCATCAATTAGCCTGACCGATAACCTTGATCCCGCTGTCCTCCGTGTCACCTGTATTGCTCAACCCTAACCCAGCTGGCGATATTTTAACACCGGCCCGCCTGGTGTGGGGGGAGTCAGGGTGTTTAAAGTGTTCACGCAGCGGTTTCTGGTAGTTCATTATTCCGGGAATCCTATTGAGACAATGCTTTTCCTCTCGTGATGAGAACGCAGCGGCGTTTTTTTTAATAGCAAAGTTATTGAGTTGTACCGCCGCTGCTGAACGTTTCCTTTTTCCCCCTGTTGATATAATTACGGTTAAATTGCCGCTCGGCATTCGTGGTAATGACTGCAGGTGGGGCGAGCACAGGTGCTGTCTGGTAATTACAGTGCACATGAGATCCAGAAATGATTATCCGGGCTAAATACATATAATCAACCTCCGCAGATGCGCATGTAAACCGTTTTATTAAATGTTTATTCTCACCAGGAGGCAGGGCTGAGTGTTGTGTGTGTCTGTGTGTGTGTGTTTGTGTGTGCGTGTGGGAGACGGTGAAGGCAGTCTGTGTACACGCACACATGCGGCAGTGGTTCCCCGCTTGGTTGCAGGGGTCGTACCCAAGCTGCCCCATCATGATGGCGGTGATCTATTTGTTCTGGCGCGAGCCGAGCCGGTCTGACGTCACAGATTCTGACGGTCGGCCAAGTGACTCACTGAAGCAACAACTGTAATTTCATATCTCAATCAGCTGAGTTATGACTCAGTCAAAACGGTTTATTCTGCCACCGACTATCAGGCCGTATCGTGGTTTTTTTCACGGAACTTTCGTAAAAAAAACACAAGAAACAGAATCGAGAAGGGCGAACGTGCGCCCAAAGCAAACTCCTCGCGCTGGACGTTTTTCTACTCCGTGGCCTTTCGGTGGCCCTGCTTTCCGTACTATCTTGTTATCTCAGTAAGTGTTTCCTGCGAGCACCTCGCTCTTCTCTGGAACATGTGGTAGAGCTTGCGCCATGTTACGTCCACGGGGTATTGTTCTCCCACAGTTTGACCACCGTAAATTAGCTGGAAACGATTTGTCAGACAGGAGAAGGAGGAGGGGGGAGGGGGTGAGGGGGGTGAAGGGGGGGCAGGAAAGGGAAAAAAACAACAACAGAATCAGGGTTGCGATGTCCCCCCAGCACTGAACCGTACACTGGGCAGATAACTAACCCTTAACGGCTGACGTAGCTAGAAATACAAAAAAGTATACTATTAACAATATATACAAAGTGTACTTTTTTTTAACTAAGCTACAGATGATAAAGCACAGAGATAACTATAGATGTATCCTGTAAAGAGAGCACCGGAAGTCAACGGACGTGCCGTTTGTAAAGTGATCATACGTCACACTACATTGTGCAACTGGACAGAAGGTATTTTACCCTGTAAGGTGAAAGGAACGACCCAATTTTCTGGGCCTACCAAAAAGGAAATGGTACATTTAAGAAATGTACATATGTGTGACAACCACTTCCGTGTTGACCGACCGAAAAGTGTGTTTATTTGAATTTGCCAGAGGCACCACCCCTGTTTATTCCGCAGGCTGATTCCGACTGACCGTCAGCATGACCCTCTTTAATGAGGGAATTCCTGAACATCAGAGGATGTCTCACACACATCCTGGCCCTTAATCAGCCCTCGTGCTCTCACCTATATCACCAAGGTCCCACAGCAGTGTGATCTATTCTCGGGAGAAGTGACGCATCCCACTGCTTCCGGAAGGAGCACGTAGCCCGTCTGTACAGGGAGCTGCAGGCTGGCACTGTTCAGTCCTGAAGAAATGGCCCTCCCTGTCTCCGTTTGGCTGCAACAGGGAATTCTTGAACTATAAAACGATGCCTTTCTGGTGATTTTATGTCAAGGTCTACCCTGTACCATGCCCTCCGGGAACGCTACTGTTACAACCCATGTTCCCATGGATGGGAACGACCCCCGGGGATGTAGAGATTGACAGTGAGCAGAGTGGGACCAAGAATTAAAGGTCTCCGAAGAGTCAAGAGGGTTGTCAGAGACGTACAAATTAAAAAAGAAACATGCTGTAAAGTATGCCTACAACATCAGCATGGCCCGAGCTGTGACATGGGAACCCCCACCCCACCCCAAACTATGCCTGGAGTCATTCCCCCCTGGGCAGCGGGGGCAGGTCACACATGAGGCCCCTCGGAGCAGCTGGGTTTGCTCCCTGCTACCTCATGCCAGGCTCAGCTATGCTGGGAACCAACCAAGTTAAGCACACAACCTTGAGATCAGCCCTCGATAGACACAGCGCCTCACACGGCTTCTGATATCAAGCCAGACAAGTAACCGTTTTACGAAAATTGCTTTGATAAGGCAATGTTGCAAGGCGAGGGAAAAAGGGACCCTGGCAGTCATCAGTGGCGTGAAAAATGACTGCGATTCAGTACGAAAACAACTTCCCCCCCCCACCGTAAAATAACAATATTCCTGCAAGTGTAGGGGAAATCAGAAGGAAGTTCCTCCCTTATAGGAGAGTGGATTGTTCTCCGGCTCTGATTGTTTATGCAAAGCTAAGCATGTTTGCTTTAAATTATGTCACAATGTATCACAGGAGTGCTTCCAGTTTGGTACAGGAACAAATACTGCATGCCTCATTTGGAATGACCGCGCATTTGTTTAGTTCTGCATCTCTTGATTTCCTTATCAGCAAAAAAATTAACCCTTGGGGACACGAAAAACACCACAAGCTCATCCCCGCAACAATTGACATTTGACTGCATTTTGGGATCCAGTACTTTTTGGCTCTTTTCTAATCTACTTCAGCTATTCTTGGCCGTGTTTTATTTTGAAGGATTGTCCAATTTGGCTCGCGACCTACAACACGAAACCATTTAACCTTAACGTCAGTCTCTCTTCTGTCAAGTTAAAGCGAAATGGCATAGAAATAACTTTTAAAATGATGACCTTTGTCTGGAAGCTGGCCTCCTTCATGGCGTATGGGGAGAGAGAGTCTAGACAACCACAAACGTTGCTATTAAAGGTGGAATGTCCCATGTTGGTCTCGATGGCAGAAGATGGTCATCCTCTGCTCCCTCCTGCCAGGCTTATTTTGTCCCATCATCAATCTCCCTAAAAACTGTTACCATGGCACCCAGTGTTCTGCAGGGGATATGTCTGGATGACAACATGAAAGCCGGTGATGTTTTTATGTGATGCTGGACGCCCAACAAACATTCGCCGGGTCTCGTTTGCTCTCGTGCTGCAGGTGTGTCTGCTGGAGAGCAACTTCAAATGGAACAGGACGGCTGGTTTGGCTCGGATCTCTTTGGACAAAGCAAGCGTGCGAGTGGGATGTTTCGCAAGCCTCAGATCTGGCCGGATATCAGAAGTACTACAGATGCAAAATTAAGATAGAGAACAAAACACAGGGATTTTAACGAATTGACCAACAAAAGTGATTTTGTGATTTTTGAGCAATTTCGGTTGTTTGCAAGTTAAAAGAAAAGACATTTCTGGAAAATACCCTCATACACTCCTAAATGAGACTTAAATTAGATTTATACAACTCTCATGTCTTTAGAGTAAGCACTTAGCTAACATTTCAGCCAACAGCTGGATAGATTAACTGAGCACAATGACTGGGAAAGTGGACACGGCCAGCCTGGCTTCTTCCAATACTGGTCTCATATTAGAACAACCACAATTGAGAGTGACATTACACAATTTGCCAAAAAGCATCTCCAACGCTAACTGATTAACATGTTACACCTGGTTTGTTTAAACTGTACAAACATTGACAGAGTTTATTGCTCAGATAGATGAGATTGTTACCGCTCTAATGTCTGTATGTTAAATATGTAGCCAGAGCAAAGTCCTTTTACACATGTGCAAGGCTCATTCCCATGTTCCTGTAAAAGCTGCAGAGTGGCGCATGAAGCCAACAACGGGTGTGAAATTACCCGGATCTTCCACATAGATTCCGTATTGTGCGGCCTATAGAGCGTGCACATTGGAGACTTCCGCCGGGCGAGCAGCAAACCGACCTCTGGTTTAGACATCTGCTAACTGGAATAGGAATTAAACAATTTTATGGTATGGCTCTTCTAGATTTTCCAAACGAATGTTAGCATCTTAGCGAGGTATAAAATGTTTGTTGGTAAGCTTCAGAGATGCTGTTGGGTTGATTTTGTGACCACTGAACAGGGCCAGGCTAGCTGTCTCCCCATTCCCAGTCCTTGTGCTAAGCTAAGCTAACAATTGCTTGGCTGCAGCTTTATATTAACTTACGAATCAATAAAATGGTGTTAAGGTAAAAATGTGAAATGGTAACATATTCCTTTCTTTTTCTTCCTTTCCCAGGTCTCATTTTAACAGTGTCTTGAAAGACTTTCAAAATAGCCTTAGTGGCATTTAATTTCCAAAGCACAGCCAGTAGTCATGGGAGAAACAGATAAGCATCTGAGCCACATTCAGGCTGGTTCCTGTTTGTCGTATGGGAGCGAGTGACTACTTACTTCATGCTGCTGCTGGTAAACCTATCAGGGCACAAAGGAGAATGGGACCCTCTGTAGACAACATGACTCCTCCTCAGACAATAAGGCTCTCCTCCAGACAGGGGACAATGTGGGAATCCTGCCGGAGGGACCACCTTGCCTGCTGAGTATGCTAAATTGAGATTAAAGTGCAGTGTTTAATGCATTTCGACGTGTTTAATCATTATCTAAACTGCTAGACATCGTTCTGTCTTTATAGTTTATCATGAAAACATCAAAAAAGAAAGGACAGCACCTTGGAAACGACTAATGTAATGACATCATGTTGCTATTTAAACCTGCTGACATGAAATTTACTGAAACGCAAGACCCCTGCTGTCGTTTTGTCCGCTCCACAATTCAATTTGGAAATTGTGTCATTTCCCTTCCTAATCTACACCCATTTCCCCTCTATATGGGTGTCATCCCCCGGTGTAACTCACAGAATTGCAGGGGTTTGTCACTGTCAGACATCACAATGGTCATTGTTCTAATGGCTGCCACTGGCTGACAACCTGAGAATTATGCTCAAAGGACTGATAATCTCAGTAGTGAGATATATCAGTCCAAAATACACTAAATATGCACTCATATGTGGTCGTGTGTTTACTGCATACACATGCAGGACGAGGCAGGGAAGTGTGTCATGTCACTGTGACCAACTACCACTACTTTGAACTGGTTTCCCACAGCCCGGAGTCCCCTCCCAGTTTGCCGGAGCTACCTGCGACCGAGCCCCCACCTCCTCCCGCCCCTCCCTCTCCAGATTACAGTAAAACCTGGAAACCATTTTGCTTTTCTTTTTTCCTCTGGAGCCCTGATAATGACGGGAAAGCGCCCTGGCCCTGCTGCCACGGAGAGCAAAGGCGCAGGCTCGATGGGAAACTGTAAAGCCTCCGCAAAAATGTCTCCTTTTAGGGCTCTGTGAGCTCCGTTACACCCACACTCCACCATAAATTTCAAAAGATGAAATAGCATGCGGCTCTTATCTTTATTTACACAATATAAAGTCTTTTTTTTCTATGTAAGGGAGAATGAGAAAAGTGACCTCTAGCTCTCTAACTTCCCAGAACTAGATCTATAATTTCATTCGAAAAAATGCGAAGTTTCTCCGTCTTGTTAAACGCCGTCCAATGTCCACAGCGCCAGAGTCAATGGTTGCAGTTTTAACACATTGAAACATGACGATGACATTTGTACATTACTGACGTTTTAACGGAAAGATGCCAGTTCTTGCACGTTCATCATGTGCAGGCACATTTCAAATACTTAAAGTCATTAATGTCAAAGTAAAATAAATGTGTAACATGTTATTCTGCTTTGTTTTCACACAAAGTCAGTGTCTTCCATGACTGTTCTCCTTGTGAGAATCTCGAAACAAGCTCAATTAACTCGTCCCTTTTACTTTCAAATGAGCTGTTTACTTGTTGTGCCCACTCCGCAAGGGCAATCACCACCATCCAGTTGGATTCTGCCCGGGCACGGGCTCAGCAATCACTGCACGCTTGTTGCTGATGAGGAGAGCGTACACTGCTTACCCCAAGGATAGAACCCACTCTGTAATCAACCAATAGTCAATCATGTGCTGGAAGCAAAATCCAGCTCGTTATCAGAGATCATTACAGAGCGATTACTAGTGGAATGATGTAAGGCATTGCAATTGAAAACAAAATAGTGTTTTTGGAAAGCTCTTTTCTGGTTTTATTCTAAAGCATATTTGTTAATTGAGTGCACTTACTAATTCCCGATGTCCTTTTAAGACGCGTGATGGATAGGTATCCAGCTGTGGATGAGTGAAGGACACTGGGTAGAATGGGAAAGGAACACCCGCACACCGTTTCCTCCATAAATCACCAAGACACCCACCAGACAAACATGACCGCAGAGAAGATCCTCACCGAGATCCGAAGCTTTCAGCGACCTGTGAGTTTTACGGCTTGTGTCACTGACATTGTTAGGTTACCCTAACGTGTTCTCAGGGTCAGCAAGGGGCCAGACAGTAGATAAGGGCCGAGCAAATAAACTATACAACCAGTCGCCGCGTGGTTTTACTATCCTGTGATGATGGATTACCATACAGTAGACTGCTCACTGTAGTGATAAGATACTGTTTCCTGTTTCGGTTTGCGTGACAAGCACATCTGCGCGCACACATGCGGCTCAAATATCTGATGCTGCATTCACACGCTGCTCGGATGGTCCAATTTTCAGAGTTGGTCAGCCGTTCTTCGCACTGCAGCAAACCCCCCAGGGTATGTTAGGGTGAGCCCTGAGCAGAACATATTTAAATGGAAAGCCTTGTGGTGCGAAGGGGTTTGATTGGTGTGGGGCTGAAACACTAAAATATGAAAGGAGTAATAGGAAAGGAGTCAATCGGTTATATTAAGATGGCTTGACCGCATAAAAATCAATAAAACCAATGTGTACTGATTCAAAGGCACATTTCAACACTATATGAAAGCAGAACATTGGAAAATTTGACAGTGCTGGACGATGACATCAATCATATTGCATTATGGTGGAAATAAAACATAGGCTCGTCTGGCTCTGATACCTTCATTGGTTGCAATAATTAGCTGCCCCACTTCATCCTCATTATACCAGCGGCACCAAAACACTTTACTCTCATTAGGGCCGAGCTATTGTCCGTCAGCAGTTAGCAACCATTTTGCCTTCCCCATTACAGCACAAAGAAAGGGGAGGTAAAACAGTTTACCCACAAATCTCCCTCTGTGTGCCCACTGGTTCACTCCACTTATTCAGGCGGGGAAGTAAAGACCATCTGCTCATTTTATACAACTCCACTCTCAAAACACCCACTAATGCACATTCACGGATTCTATTGCGGCCCGCCAGCAGATTATTTGACCAAACATCCACCAAAACTGCCTCCAAACCACGTCCCAGTGAAGGTTGATCAAGACACGGCCGTGGAAGGTGGCCATGGCTTTGAATGAGTCTTTGCTCCTTCGTCTACGACTGGCTTGAGATGAATGGCATCGACCAAAGGAGGAGTTGGACTGAGCTCGAGCTGAGGCATTACCGCCACGGGAGTAGCCACTGGTGAAAAAAAACAAAGATGGGCAGCTGCTCTGTGGGCCGTGAAAGGGCCAATATATAGACAAGTGTATGAGCTAGCATGCCAGAGCAGTTAAAATCTAGTTTTTAATCGCATAGGTGGTAAACAGCTCATTGGTAAGTTCAACTCTGTGCACATCGCTGGTCTCTATCTTGTCCCTCTCTCTCAGGCAGAGGTCAGATTCAGGGATTGTGGGAGTTTTCCATTCACACTGCGGTAGGCCCGGCGCTTCCACACCTATGACTTTCTTTGGGCACTTCCACACTGTGGCCAATGTGACGGCACACCATGTGGGGCCAAACAAGCTCACATTAATCTGCACTTTGTATGAATATTCAGATACAGCTGTCTGTGACACGGAGATAGCAGCTGGTGTGCTTGGGCCCCACCGATATCCCAGTGCCATGCCTGGACAGAAGCCCCTGCATCTGGGCCAAGGCAGGCCCAGCCGGCCCTGGCAGGCCCCGTCCAGGCCCCCGAATCTGCCCAAATCCCACCAGTCACACCCTCAACGCAAGGGTGGTCAAACACTCAATGAGCAGCGTTAGCGGCCTGCAGGAGATCGAAGATGACATGTTCAGTATGTCACTGCAATGGTGATGAAATAGTTGAATGAATGGTACTAAAATTGATAGTCTGAAACGGCTGTTCGTTTAATTATCTCTATTTGCCCAAGCATGCCCCCAAGACAGTGATTAAGAGGCATCATGAAACTTCCTCCATCATCTGTAAAACCATGAAATGAAATAGATATTGTTGACAGAGTGGTTTTTTATGTAACTGCAGTAACAAGTAGGTGATAAAACAGATGGCATCGCTTTGTGGGGCACACTTAATTTACCATTTAGGCTCCTTTTGTTGAGCACTCTTGACAAAGCAGATTAAATTCAATTCAATTTGACGTAAGTGAATCACACAAATGTTGTCCTTACTTGAGCCAATCGGGGCGCGGCACACCGCAGTGAATGTGACACCTGACTGTTTCGGAGCCAAACGCAGCTTAATAAAAAAAACAAAAAACGTAATGGTCACATTTTTCATTATGTCTAAATGTCATAACCAGCCCGGGAAGGCATTTACATTTTCCCCGATGACACGAGCGCAATTTGCCCCTTTTAATTACCCAACTTAATCTCATACTAATCCAACGATATTGCCATAACAAGTAACGCAAGTATGGCAAGCAGGTTGGAAGACAAAGCCTGCCCTGGTGAAAGAGTTTTGTGTTTGGTGGGCCTGGCGTTACTGCCTCCCTAACAGTCTGCTGGTTGGCCCTGACAACACAGCGCCACAGTGCCAGGCTGTCACTGTGCCAGGCCCAGAGAGCAGCTGCCAGGCCAAACCAGCGGGCACTAATTCAGCCAGCCACAGGGAGCCCCCCCCTCCGCCCCTTCTTCATCCAGGCCCTCCCTGTGGCTACAACTACCCCCTCATCTGTGCCTGCACACACACACACACATACCTTATACAATACAGGCTTTAATTATGACAAACTTGCCAAAAGCTAATCTCCCATCTTTTTAATCAAAGACATTTGTAGCTGAGGGGGTTGCCAGTATTCTAATAACTAATTACCAGAATTTCTGGTGAATAAACACCTTTTTCCTTTGACCAACAGTGGCCTTTCTCAATCAAGCAAAGCCTGAAAATCTCTCAAAGCCATCGATGCAAGAAAAATCTGGAGGACCGTTTTTCGCTTGATGCCGCGGAAGATTAATCGCAGCTACACGGGACCATTTGTGTCCGAAGTTATCATACCGACAGCGATTAAACGAATATCCCTATTTTATTCAACTAATAAAAAATTCATCATTTCTGAACATTACAAGCTTGACAGGGGACTCGCGTCAATAGTGTGCATGCCTGCCACTGACACGTCCATGTTCGCTGCACAAATCGTTAACATCCCGCCCGTTTTGTCATTATCTCTTGTGAATGAGAGTGCAGTCACTGAGCCCGGGGGAGCGTGGCCAGGCCAGTTACTCTGTGGTTGGTTAAGTGACGGCCAAAATGCTCACAAGCGTTCAGCTGCTCTTCTGATGTGATGAAGACTTTCTGTGGTTACATCCTGCTGCGTCCCGGGCCTCTCCCCTCTCCCCCTGAGCTAAGCTTGTGGTTGGAAGGACAAACTTTTTCTCTGCGAGGAGTGAGCAGATTGTGTTTTCTGTGGGCTGAGGAAATACCTGCTTCTAATACAGCAATGGATCACTGGCAATTACAATCCATAAAAATACAAATAAAAATGTTCTTTTCCTCCTTTGGCTGCTGACCCCCTACATCCCACTCAAGAACCCCAGTTGGTCTCCGGACATCTGTTTGAGAAGCACTGCCCTAGATGTAAAAGCATTACACCATATCTTTTTATTATCATTCTCTCTCAGACACACACTTTAAATCAAGAAAGTCAACAGCCATCTGTGAGGCTGTACTAGGGCACAGCAGCGCTTTGAATTTAATGCTAACAGCATGCTAACACACGGACACTGACAATCCTTACAGGCTAACGATTAGCCGGTATTATGCAGCTGATTCACAACCGTGGTTTAGCTTGCAGCATGCTAATATTTGGTCATTTGAAACACAAAGTACTGCTGAGGTTGAAGGAATTAGTCATCAATTCATACTCAAACCAATAGGGGGCAGCATATTATCAGAGTAACCCCTGCTGCTGCCATTAGTTAGTTAGCTCAGTTAGCTGTGTAGCTAGCAATCACTGGGAGCCTGGGGTTCAGGGTTAGTGTGTACACTGCTATCACAGGATCTTTGGGCTGGGATGGGCTGGAGCTAGCTGGTTAGCATGCTAACTTCAGTAGACATCGCTGCAACATAATATATAGACTTCATTATATCAAAACTATTATTTCTTCCAATTTTGATCATAGTTTTGAGTAATTTCCTAAACAAAATTCCAATGACTTGTACCAAAGTCATTTGGATTCATCCTCTGGCGACCACGAATGTCTGCACAAAAATTCAAGGCGATCCATCAAATCGTCGTTGAAATATTTCAGCCCGGAAACAAAGCGGGAGACCAGCCGACTGACCGACATTTACATACACGTGGCCAAGCTGCTAGCGCGGCTAAAAGTGTTCATTAGTGTGCTTACACATGCACAGTCGGACCAGCTGAGGACGGACATTCCTGAGGCCCACTCTCTCTTCATCAAACACATTCTCATCGGCACCCTCGTCTGTCACTCATCCTCCGTCTGAGCTCCTCGGCCCCAGCTGAAGGTCACAATATGGCGGGTTCCCTTTGGAGAGGCTCTTAAGGTCCCGGTGCTCCATGCTGCCTGAGCAAACACGGCGCAGCGGCTCATAAAGACGCATATTGTGCGCCTGCATCTGTGCATACTCCCAAGCGTTTGAATCAACGTGTGCATATTGAGGGGTCTTCCTGAGTTGGGTTTCCTGACTGCGGGGACACATAGGCTACATACCATGAGTCAGGCCGGCTGAAATATTGATGGTGTTTTGTTCTCGTTTTTTGCCGTACTTGAGGGGCCATCTGGATAGGTCGGCCTTTCTCACGTTAAATATTCATTCTCACGTTGAACACGACCAGGGGAGAGCAAAAGAGGGTCATTTTGTAATGTGATAGAAAAAGAAGGAGGGGAGAGCTGGTGGTGGGAGGGGGGAGCGTTGTGGAGCCGGATTCAACAATAGGTTTTTCCTAACAGATGGAAGATTGGCTGCAGGGATATAGTTCAGTGTCACAGTGGAACCTGATATCAGATTATATTCCCCACAGCCCCCACGAACACAAAGGGATTACATGTGGTTACATGAATAATGAAATTGAGATTATTTTGTTGACACGCGTCTAATTTGTTGTGCCACAGTCGTGAACTGATGAATGCTGCCCATCAGTCTCCCTCTTTGTGCCGCATTACTCAGGTAAGACCGACGGATCGAGTTCTCCCAACAAGCCAATCAGACAAGTCGCTTCTGGCCAAGTCTGCCACCTCAGGCTACAGCGACTCCCGCGTGGAACGCGCCTTGTAATTAGCGAAAGAACTGTCAATGTGGCGGGACCCGATCATGAGTGCAAATTTAAGAAGCTCACAAACAATCGAATCATTGACAGCGCAGTGGTCCAGGCTGTGTGTTCAGCTTTTCCTGCCTTCATTAACAAGAGAAACGCACCGCGAGGCGAATGAGCACTCGGTCAGCAAACTCGGCGATGAATTTTAATGACGTGCTTAGGAGTGCAAAACCGACAAACAGCACGACAATTCAGACATGTTCCTGTTCAAAGGGAGTGGTTTTGGTAAATTATCCCTGTCCTCTTAATAATTAACAAAAGCCTATTAATTATGAACAAATCTGTAGCCCAACACTCATCAAGAGGAGGGACGGTTGCCTAGGAGCATTGAATACCTTGTAGCTGTGGTGTTGTTGGTAACTGGAGCCCCTGCTTTATGAAAGTAATATGGCGGAAAGTAAATAAGGCAGCGAGGCGGGGGGTGGGGGACAAATTACCTCTGTTATGGGTGCTGTCAGAGGAGCGTTACAAGCCGAGCTGACCAATAACGCAGTCTGGCACGTGTCCGGTTGGCTTTGAATATTGGTGCGGAAATATCTGCAGTTTCTTCGTGTGACTCAAAACAGTCCACAGGGAAACATGTATAACACTTTAAAGTGCTAATGACTGTTTACGGGTGACCTCTTTAAATTACACCTTCGGCAAACAGCAGGCCTCCTGCTCAGTCAAAACAATAATTGGCCTTACACAGGTCGAACCTCCATTTTCGGATGCTAAATCAACACAGCTGGACATCCTAAAGTTTGTGTTTATGTCTGTGCGCTACCTTTCCGACTTGGGTCTAAAAATAGCCCTGCAGCATCCTGCTGTGATGCTGAAGGTGCAGCCATCTTTCCCCTCCGAAGGACACAACACTGTCTGAAGTTTGGGAGCGGGGGGGGCGGGGGAGGGAGGGAGGAAGCGGTGACTACCGTGTGACAAGCGCCCTGTTCCTTCCTCCCAGGCCTGAGAAACAGGAAGTGCTGCACATAAGGCATTATTGTGACGGAGAGGAAATGCAAGGTCCTCTAAAATAAGAGCCCCGATCTGGTTGTCAGTGACAGGAGCCTGTCCTCCACAGAGACCTGCACAGCCCCCCCCACACACAACTTCACTGTTGTTGAGTGACGCAGATATATAAAACAACCATTATCTAGCAATAAATTAAAAAAAATACATTCAAAGCTACAGGAAACCCCTTTAGAAGATTTGAGTGCAGCAGCTCCGAGATAAAATCAACTGAAACAGCTCTGAGGTGATGCGTTAAACCTTTTGTTCCCCGCTAAACCCACCCACATACAGAGCAACGACAGCATTTCAAAGGGTTAAGGGAGGCATATGGGTAGGATCCACCCTGCTTGTGTTTAGCAGAAGCCGAGGAGGAGCTGGTTGCTAAGAGAGATGCGAGGCTTTGTGCCGGGCTGCCTCCCAGTTAATTAAAATCCTACTTTATCTGTTTCATGCTTTCAATTAGAAAGCTCTGGAAAGGGCCCAAGCCTCTGCATGTAGATAACCATAGCAATAAGATGTGATTAATACAGGGGGGGGGGCCCAATTTTGGCTGCTGGCTGCAGAAATGCCCCGCTGTTCTGTGCATGCCTTGTTTTGATCCCTCGCATCGACCTCTGATGAGCCATGCAAAAAAAAAAGAAAAAAACATGTCTCACTGCTGCGTCTGCATGGCACCTCGAGCAGCAAATTAAATGGGTGAGATCTGGATTTATAGAACAAGGCAGGTGCTGGCCACGTGTCGTCGCGTACGTCGACTGAAGCCGCAGAGTCAGTTTCACTGTGCGGCCCGTGCCAAGTCCGATGGGGTTTTTTTTGGTCATCAGTAATCAAAAGAAGTGTCAGCGAGCAATGTTTTTGCGCAATTAACAGCAGATTCATCAATGTCCTTCTCTGCTTTTCACAATCAATTAGCCGCAACACAGAAGCCAAGCTGTACCGGCAATCAATCAAGCTTAGCTCTGCACATTATGGTTTAATGGGCACGAGGAGCTGTTTTTTTGGTTATAGTTTGTTTCAGCAGCCAAGGATAATATTTCTTATTACTTCAAGGCAATGTAACACAGGACCTGAACACACACTGCATAATATAAATAATCAGTTATGTACACTGCAAAAGCAAATTATACACTTGAATTTTTGGATATCACACAGATTATCTAGATTACCGTGAAGAGCGCAATCAATTCCCACTCAGTCATAACAAAACTGAGAAGGATCTGGAGGCAAACACTCCCAATACAAATAATGACACACACCAGCTTTTTTCTCAAAAACAATAGAAATATATTTAACTATATTCGCATGCAACAGCCAGCCAACAAAGTCTTTTTCTCTTCTTTTTTTCCCCTTAACATACAACAACTGGTGTCAAACAAACCTTTGCACAAAACAGTACACTTACCGCCATCTACTGGACACACTCTGAAATCAGAAACAATGGAACAGCAAACATGTGTAGGATTTGACCTCACATTGCTTTGTAACTTCTTTTTTTTTTAATATCTGAAAGAAATGAATGACTGGCTGAGTGAAGATGAAGAGGGGGATTTGGTTGTAAAACTGTCTCCTTTCAACCCTGAAGAAGCTTTTGGCAGGTTGTTAGCAGCGCTGTGTCCAGGCTGGGGCGTCACGTCTTGGGTGAGAGTCTGGTTGGGGCATGAAGGAACCACCCCCATCCTACCAGGAGTTTCTATGTCCTCAGTGGACTCTCCGGGTTTGCGAGCTTGTGACATCTGGAGAAGGAAGCCTCTCCCCATAGGCAGGTAAGGCCAGAACGGATGACTGCTCTTTCCCAAAAGACCTTCCTCTGCCCATCATCAGTACCTCTGTGAGGCCTCTGCCTACACCTAGAGACGAGGGACTGTTCACAGGCATTTCTTTTCTGAGGTCTGGAGTGGCAGCTGGGACAGGAGCCTGAGCCGCCGGGTCAGGGGAGGCAAGGACATTCGCAGTCGAAACACTGGCTGCTCTCAGAGGGCTCTTGGGTGAGCTGTGAGGGTGAGGGTCCACTTGTGTTGAGGACGGTGAGGCTGCAGGATCACAGGACTCTTTTGCCTGCGTCTGGCTTTGCTCCTGTTCTGCAGGCGAGGTCTCCGGTGGAGTTCGGGGGTTGAATCGAGCCAGCAGACCCTGCTCTGTGACGGGGTAGTGGTTGGCCGCCCACTCCTGCCGATCACGGCGCATTTGCTCCAGCTGCTTGAGCTGTGTGGGCAACTCCAACATACTCTCCTGAAGAACAGGCAGACTGTTAACTGCTCATCCGTACGCTACTAAACTACTGTATATCACACGACAGACAGTTTTGGTTCAGCTAAGGTACCACGTAACAGCTGAATTAAATATCGAGGCACCAACCAAAAATAAACAATTAATGTAGTTTAAGTTTAAACTTTTTTTAAAGTCGTTCCTAAAACAATAGTCATGTCCATATGTACACTAAAATAGTTTTTGGTCTCTGCTATTTGACCTTCTGGCTTTGGGTAGAATTTTATAATTGTGAACACAAATGCAGAGTCCACATTCTGAGAATTTGAAAGCTGACCATGAAGGCCTTCGAGCAGGATAATCAAATGTATTTTAGTGTTTTACAACACGACTTTATACTAAAAAGACAAGAACACTTTCTCAGCTAAACTTCACAATGTTATTTTACACAGAATAAGACTCTAGAGGAACAGGAGGAACAAGGAAAAGTTTAATAACTCATTTGCTCACCAAAGACGAAATTGTGCAAGATTTTACAATCCAAGTCTGATGACTATAACCCCTGAAAATGTGTGCATTAGTGTCAGTATGACAGATTTTTCCTTGGGGGCAAAGAGAAATTAAAACTAAAAAAAAAGAATTTGTGAATTACTCACCATGCTGATATTCTGTAAGTCATCGGGTTCGTAGTGGCTGCTGGTGATGTATGAATCCACCAGGGCCATGTAGTCTATCATGAGAGCATCCAGCAGCACCAGTCTGAGGGGCTGAAGGTGGATCACTGACAGAGCCATCACTTTGAGCAGGGGGACCGGACAGGGCCGCTTCTGCCACATCTCCTGTTCCTTATGTAAAAACACACACCAGGGTTTACAGCATGTACGGTCTACTATGTACTGTAAATAAAACCATCTCAGGTGAGAGTACGCAATGCACCTTGGTGAACTGTGACTTCATCTGAAGGGATAAGAGCTGGGAGGAGGGCACCTTCAGATGGAGACTCACCACCTCCTGCAGAGTGCTGACTCTGTCGGGAAGGAAACCTCCCGTCTCTGAGTAGAAGCACATGACATCTGCTACCTTCACACACACACACAGAAAAAAAGAAAAGAAGTAAGCTCAACTAGACATGGATGAGAGAAACATTAAAGACTCAAAGGCAACCGTTCAAACTCTACATGTACCTGCGTGTCAAAGACGTTGGTTAGCTTTACTCCAAACTGCGCAATCAGACTTCCAGCAATGGCTCTGCAGTCATGAATGACCTGTGCCAAATTTACAATCAACACAGATGTTATGGTAATAATCATCACGGTGACAGGACAGTATTTCTGGTCTGTTTACGCCGCTCGCCTTCAGTATGTGCTTGTTTTGCAGGATCATGGAAAGACCATTCTTAAAGGCCCGGGCTCCGAGTAACAGGATGTCAAACAGGTACACCTTGTTTTTGGTGGCAATCTAGACACACGAAGACCAGTTTAAGTTATTATCTTATCTTTCCATGCTTGCCATGAAGGAAAAGAAAGAAGGCACGAGTAAAAAAAAGCATTCAGAGCTCCTCACCTGCAGCCAACACAGTCTCCCAAGCTTATAGGCCTCGACCCCGTCTGCTCCCACACCGATCACCCGCTGCTTCTTGATGTGCATCACCTGCAGGATGTGAGCGCAGGATATCATAAACAGCTTTTAAGACAACAGGTCGCCGTCATTACACACCGACCAGACAAAACTGCAAGTTTGTGACTTGCGCGACAGAAAAGGAACTCAAAATTGAACTTACAGCAGTTCCAAACTTCTCGTGAAACTCATCAATGACCGCAAAGCTGATGAACTCCTCCTCCTCCTGCTCCTCATCAGCATCTGTGTGAAAGGAACCTCTCAATGCTCAGAAAGTAGATATGGAAGACATGCATCTGAAGTATGAGCGGGAGAGAAAATGTGTCCCTTGTCTTTATTATACTTACTCAAAGCGATGCTCTTCCTGTAGGGCTGAAACCTCTCCACAGTCAAGTGCTCTTCAAGCACTGGGTCTTGAATATTTCTGTGCAGCACATTGCATGTTACAGTTTATGGCCAAGTCAGAGATGCTAATGATGACATAATGGTCCTTGGTTGGTTACTTACTGGCTGTCGGCTTCATTGGTTAATTCCACTGTTGATTGAATTATACACAATTAAAAAAAAAAAAAAAACAACTTTAACACAAAAAAGTATTCTTTACGTTCAACTTTTTCAGTGTCAGACACACTCACCATTCACAATCTCACGCCCGAAGAACAATTTGGAGCCGGGTAGTTTGCAGCCATTACTGCAGCTAACAACTGAAACAACACACATAAGTTGAAGACAGTTGAAGGAACCAGGGCAGTCCACACTAACTATACGGTCTAAATGATGAAAAGTTTTGCTAACCGTCCACCAGAACCAAGGTTTTGTTGGGGTTGATGCGCTGCACGACGCCCAGATAAGATGAAGTCTTGAGGGTCAGCTTGATGCGTTTTCCCTTGAAGATGTTCAAGAACTGGACGTCCTCCGCGGCCATTTCGCAGCTATGTGAGAGTTGTTTCAAGCTACTACAAACAGTGAAGCTGCTGGCCTATGAGTATCAGGCTGTAGCTACATTTAGCAGTAACCTGCTCGGCAACTCAGTCCGTCATTCGACGTGCAGTTCACCTGCAGTAGCTAGCTGCTAGCTGCTAGCTGCGGCCGCTGTGCCATGTGGCGCAAATCAACGCTGCATTCAAAACCTCCTCGTTAATTTCGGCTTCGACGCCCTCCCTGGCGAACACCATCACAATTAGCAACAACAACAACAACAACAACAAAAAAGTATGTTAACATACATTTTGAAGACAATTGGAACTATTAAAAGAGAACTTCTGTATATTACTGCAGATTTTCTGCTTTGCAATCTTCACATTTGCATGTGTTTGCATGCAGCAGCTACTATGTGAATAACTTGACCTTGAAATTGTAAGGTTAGGTAGCTAGGCAAGTACAAAATGAAATTTATAGACTGCTTGTTACGCTTTTGTTTTACAGAAGTTACTGCTGAGATCTGTTCCAAGTCCTTTTTTTTGTTTCCAAATTAGTGGGGAGACTGCTGGTGGAAGATCAACATGAGCAGGCAGAGCTCGTACAGTAAGTAGCCTACTTTAAAGGGGCCCTGTGTAGTTTTTGAGAGGAAATTCAAACTCAGAATTGTAATATTTACAATATTAATGAGGAATTAATTCAAACTTTTGAAATATTTATTGTTTCCATAACCAAAATAAACATGCTGTTCTCAGAGGACAATAAGGTCCCCGGGACACTGTTTTGAAGCTATAAAGGTGGCGGGGTCCACCACATATAAACAACGTAAAGCGGTATGAAATTGTGTTGTCCTTTTAAAGTCACTTTGTTTATTCAGTCATGAAAACAAAGTTTATTTAGTTTGGTTGGACATATTTCTCTTCTGATTTAAATTTCTTCCCCATAAATACATAGTGCACCTTTAATACTCAAATAATCTACTTCTTGTAGGCTACTCAGCATGCTACAGAAACTAATATTAGGACCTGCAAAATGCCAGTACTCCCTGTTGGTCAGTAGATAACTCAGAATATCCAGCAGGGGGTGATCACGGTCCAAGTCTTGAGCCGAATTGCTTTTGACTTCACCGTGTCTCTTAGAAATGTGACAATTTTGACGTGACATATAAAAGTAGCAATTCCTTTTTTTAATCCACATTACAACATGTGTGCATGTGACCATTTTTAATTTGTCTGGGATGAGTGTGTCAGCGCCCCGTGTTGAGAGACACACTTTGGCCGTAAAATTTGAATAGACTGTAATTAGACCTTGATCATTTATCAAGAAATCCTTCACTGCCCTTTTTACTTACACCCTAAAGACATAAATCAGTATGCTGCCGGTGGCAGCAGTGACTGGCTGACTACTAATTGGCCATTCTACATATTTTGTATCCGACCTCAGCACTGAAGACTGAAATTGTACCTGATCAACTTTAAATGACCTGAATCCAAAATGACAAACACATCAGATATCTTTACAGTACGAAATGCAAATAAAGGTCATGGGTGAAGTTTATATCGCAATAACAAAACTGTTCTTTCCTTTAAACATTGACACTTGTTTGCCCTTGTTCCCCTTTTTCCAGAGATTTGAGGAAATGAACTTTGCATGGTCTCATTCAGAGCACATAATCATAAACGGATGTGGAATTATGATCGTCCCAAATGTATCATGTAATGTCCAAAACAGTGCTGCAGCTAGAAGAGTTAACCTGGATTGGAATAAGTCGAATCAATTCTCTCCTGTGATTGCAGTACATTTCTCGTCTGTGAAATCTACCTTTCAAATGGTCCTTATCAGTGTGTGTTTGTTTTTGGACTGCAGTTGGTTGGAGACTCGCGAGGAGTCACCCTAAATGGCGTTTCATGCTGCTTCACTCATTCCTTGAAACATCATATGAAATATGTCTCTTTGTGAATTTATTGTTCGCAGTGGATTTTCTTCCAGCAGTGGTGGCCCGCATGTCATAAATGAAACCGAATCAGATTTAGATGTGCCTTCAGCCACATGGGCATCACTGACTGGACTGATAACGGCCGCGGTACAGTCAAGCTATCTTATCAGAGGTAACCAGCTGCTAATACACAGGTTCTCATGACTTCACCCTGTCTGTGGAAACACATTAACTCAAACTACTAACTCAGACTATTGTTCAGCTGTGGACAGAGAGGCACCTAATCAAAGGGAGGACGCCCGGGGGTGCACAAACTGTGAGCACCTTTTATCCTTTGTCCTGTTGTATGAATTGCTCCTCCTGAGTTTATACTTGGTTAAAGTTAAGTGAAAAACAACATTCATTTTTGCTTAAATTGGATGTCTTACTATCAAAGAAAAGCTGCTATCAATTTAATTTCCAGTTATATTACTTGAAAGACCTTTTCACATTATCAGGGCATACTACATGTGACGTAAGAAGGAGTGGCATTGATTCTTTGAGGGGGGATAACACACTACGTGTTAAGCCATGAAATGCAAAAAATATCCATAATTGTACTTATTTTTTTTACGGCCCTTGGCTGTCACCTTAGTGATCAGATGTTAAAGGATAAGTTCACCCAAAAATGAAAGTTCAGTCATTGTGTGCTCACCCTCGTGGCGATGGAGAGTCAGGTGAAGTTTCGTGGTCCACAAAACATTTCTGGAGCCGCACAGCAAAGCGGCGTCGCGGCATTCTCTTAAACAACTGAAGTAGATGGGGACTTGATTTAAAATGTAGAAAACCCGCTGGAAAAAAAACAAACAAAACATAAAATGGCTTTTCTGATGTAATCGAAGATCCGAAAGATGTTATTTACACCCTTTTAAAAGCTGAAATATTCACTTTAGCTGCTAAGCTAAAAGTTTGCATTATTGTATTATTACATTTTTAAATACATTTTGGATCGCTGGGCTTCTGGTGACTTTGTTTTACACCAGACAAGCTGTCGCTGTATGGAGACATTTTCTGTGTTATCTTTTAAAACTAGTCCCCATCTACTTTAGTTACTTAGGAGAATGTTTCGACGCTCTTTTGCTGTGAAGCTCCAGAAATGTTTTGTGGACTACGAAACTTCACCCGACCTCCCATCGGCGTGATCATGACCAGATAATGGCCGACTTTTCATTTTTAGTCGAACTTGTCCTTTAACTAGAACTATTGTCAGCCATTATAGGCACAATGTCCACATTAATCCTTAATCACCCGGATACGTGTGATAAGGCTCAGCTCACTCGAAGCAGTTGAAAGACTTCAGGAAGCATCCTCTCTGGACCACCTACAGCATGCTAAAATAACTTTATCCTCCATATGAGCCATAATGGAATCTGCTACCGTTGTTATCTTCAGAGGAAGGCCCACCCTTTTCCTGTTCTGCAGACTGAACAAACAAAAAACTTTTGGTAAACTACAAAAGGGATGAACATCCCACAGTTCTCCACATGTATTCATGTCTGGGACCCACAGGAGACACGGAGCCTGCATGTTTTTTATTTGAATACATTTATAAATATATAAAAATGTATTTGTAAAAGGTTAATGCAGACTAAAAAATCAACCTATAATCAAATGAGTCATCCTCATAACAGTCTCAAATGAGTGAGAATGACTGCGAACATGTATTCACTGCCTCTCCACGTGTTGCCTTCAGGGACCACACTAATTATCTGATTAAAGTTGCCAAACACCGGACCTGTGGGAACTCGACTTTTTTTTTTTTTGACGCAAGTCGTGAAGACTGCCGAAGCGAAGCACGCACGGAGGAGCCCACTCCGCGTGAGTGACAAGCCCGGCACCACGGCCGCCCACTCGCAGACGAGCTGGGTGACTCTTAATTGTGTAACGTTCATTGACGAGTCAGCACAATGCTGCTGAGACCGCGGAGGCGCACTTAGCCGAAGCAGAGCGATGAAATGCTCCCATCGAGGAGAACACAGATGGACAGCCTCGTTCAGCCGCTCGTCGCCCAGTACCTCGCCATGGGATGCCAATCACGGGAAAACGTCCACAGCGAAAGTGTAGCGTCGGACGAAAAGGGAAAGGACGATGCGTAAGTCGGATAATCTTTTTCTTGGTTCTCTAAAAGAGGAGCGTCAGGTGCGGTTTTGGCGGAAATGTGCGCACTTATTCAACAGTTGATTATTTCAGTGATCGGGATTTTGCGGTGTGACTGCTCTCAGTGGTGGATCAAATCTTAATTTGTGCTTTCAGGGTGCGTAAAAAGTGAATCCCTGCTACCAAACTAGTTTTGCGCACAAACGCGCAATAGGTAAAAAAAAAAAAAATGTTCTTTCAAATAAATTCCTTCTTGTTTACCGGTCAGTCAACAGTTTAAAAGTGGATGTCCGCAATCAACCGGTATTTCCCTAAGTCAAAGGAAGGAAATGAGAACAATGAATAGCAAAATCTCGGGGGGGTTTCTGAAGTTCAAACAATGGCTCCTGTATTTGCGGCAATAACACAGCTTGTTTCATGCGTAATAATCTGCGGCGGTGTCATAAGATTATGGTTCGTTACGTCCACGTACTCCACATCCTCATATGCAAATAGAGAGAAAAAAAAACGCACATTTTCGGGCCACCGAGGCCCTCCTTCCCCCCTCACTCACTCCTCTTGTGTTGGCGTTTTTCTCAAGGAGATCGACTCCAGGATGCAGCTCCAGGTCTAGAGTTTCTCCCCCAGGCCGTCCTCACAGGTTCCACAAACCCAGCACGGCCCAGACCACCCAGGGCAAATCCACCATGGCCCTGGGACACCTCACCAAGGGGGCAAGCTGGGAGGAGCTGATCCAGGCCTGCCTGCAGTCCTTCGGTAAGTCCACGCTGACCTGCCCCTGGCGCTGGTGTTCAGTTTGACATTGTGGAATAGTACCATGAAGTGTGCAGCAGGTGTTTCTGGGCCACGCTTGTGTAACACTGACATCTTTTGTTTTAAGTTTGACTCATGCGTTTCTGCAGTGCTCGTCTCTGTTATTGAGAAACAAACAGATAATAAGCCCCGAAGGCAGGGAAAAACTCCATCTCAGTTTATGAGATCACGGACTGTAGCTGGTTCCCAGAAGTCTCTGTTGCCCTGGCATCTTGCGGCAAATCTCCAACAAGTTTAGACAGGCCTCTAAATAGAGGGAAATGGATTTTCCTGACGTTGACGTCGTTGTTTATTAGGGGATTTTATGTTTTAAGGGAGACATCACTCCTATGGATGCTTTCGAGTCGGCTTATTCTTTTTCAGTTTTTTGTTTTTGTGTGGTGTGAAAATGTTGAAAATTGAACACGATGGTTGCTTTTATCATGATTTCTTATACATATCCGCACGTGTAGGCTTTGCTGTATTTGTGGATTCATGCATGATTATTTTGCTGCCTGCTGGAGGGTTTTCTATATGAAAAGTGAACAGCAGTGACTGAGTAGGCTGCAGTTGGATCAATCGAGCAAAGATCATTGGCTTCATCAAGTTGTCTGGAGTGCTCTCAGAGTTATGGTGATTGCGTCTCTGAAGAGACAAGCTTTCAAATTGCCGTTGCCTGGTTACACAAATGGAGCAAGAGCAATGGAGAGGTGTTACAATGGGCTGCACATGAAATGACATCCCATAACTACATTTATCTGTGGAGAGGTAGATCCGGGCAGTAATGACAGCCCGCTGCTCATTTTATATTCACGAAGGGAACAATTAATCAGGAGACGAGTAAAGGAAACCCGTAGTACAGTGTCATACAGAGCTCTGAAACGTTTTGATTGAAAACGTCGTTCACTGTCACTATGCAAAATGTGAGATCCATACGCTCGTGCTCGAGATGGTATCTCACTTGAGTACAGTGTGTTATGAATGGGGTTTTCCTTGAACAGCCTCTCCCGATAAAATGGAGCCCAGCACCGCTTCTCCTGGCTCACATCACAGGCGAACCCCCAAGGTCCACGAGTCCTGCCACCTTTTTCAAATGTGAGAGTGCACGTAAGAGCTATTTGAAGGATTACCTGATGGCAGCTTCAAGCCTGGCTGCGCCGAAAGGTCAGCTCCGCTAACAGTGGTCCTCAGATGCTGACCAGCCTTTGAAATGCAGAGCACTATGAGGTGTGGATCAATAGCTGTTGACATCATCACCATCTGTAGACCACACTGTACTGTACTGTGCCACACGCTCCGAACAGTGTCGGCCTAATTCATACATATTGTGTTTTTGTTGTTGTTTTGACTTGGTTGTAATTACTATCTACAACGTGTGTGTATATATCTATATCTATATCTATATATTTAATTTTCTATAAGATATCAATTATGAAATATGTGAGTCACTGAACAATATTCTTACTGTGAGAACGAGTGTTCTATTGGTCTGATAGAAAGCCCCTGATGTCTAAAGCAGTTGTTTGTTTGTTAATGATATATACGTGGATATAATAGTTTATTTATCATGCTGTTCAACTGTCATTGATTGTATTCATAATACTTTGCCATGCAGTGGAAGAAAATGGATCCTAGACCCATTTCCTTTAGCTATTTTTACCATTAATTCTTTTACGTGAAGCCAATTATTTAAGTTTTTTCTTTTAGCAGTTACAACTACGTAATTCATCACTTTTAGCTAACTATGTCAACTGTTCCTATAAGCTATATGAATCCTATTATCCATTACTTTAAGCTAGCTATTTCAGCTGTTCCTTTTAGCTATTTAAACCATATTATCCATTACTGAAGGCTAGCTAATTCAACTGTTCCTTTAAGCTATTCACCATGTTCTCCAATAATTGTAGCTAAGTATTTCAAATGTTCCTTTAAGCTATTTGAATCATTTTAACCATCACTTAAAGCTAGGTATTTTAACTGTTCCTTTTAGCTATTTGAACCCTATTATCTAATACTTGTAGCTAACTATTTCAAATGTTCCTTTAAGCTACTTGAATCATTTTAACCATCACTTAAAGCTAGGTATTTTAACTGTTCCTTTTAGCTATTTGAACCCTATTATCTAATACTTGTAGCTAACTATTTCAAATGTTCCTTTAAGCTATTTGAACCCTATTTTCCATTACTAACTATTTAAGCTGTTGTGAAATTACTTTTACCTGTGTTATGTATCCATTACTTTTAGCTAACTGTTTCAACAGTTAATATATAAAGGCCTAGCTATTCGGTGCATTACTTTGAGCTAACTAGCTCAACTGTTTATCCGATACTTTCAGCTAATTATTTTAATGGTTTATCGATTAAGAATACTTTTAACACATTTAGTTTTTTTCATTATCCATTATTTTTAGCTTGGTATTTCAACTTTATTCCTTTATTCCTAATGTTTGGGCAACAATTGGTTTAATACTTTAGGCTAACCATCCACTACTTTTAGCTAACTTTTTGTTTATCCATGACTTGAGCTATTTTATCCTTATCCATGTTTCTGTTTCAACTGTTTACTTAAGTTACTTTTATCCAACTGTCAACCTTAGTCATGCGTCGTCTAAGTGTGATAGCTGATTCAATATGCGGGTATATGTTTTTCATTTAAATCTGACATCCTGTCCAACATGGACACTCCACAGTCTGTCCATGTACGCCCCTGGAGAGGCAGCCTACTCCCTGGGGCACAAATACCCTTAATTGGGAATCTTTGCTCTAATGTAGCCTATAAATTCAGACCGAGTCCATAAAGTTTGTTGAGAGCGCAGCGAGATAAGCATCACTCTGCCGCTGACTCGCATTCCTCTGAAACACAGTGACCATGTAATCTGATGTGCTCTGTCAAAACAAGGAAAAACGACACGCAGGTTTGGAGCCACCGATGAATGCCCAAGATAACCTTAAAAAGTGGGTCAGGCGCTGTGTGCCTCGCCGGCGTTTTGCCACCGTACGGCATGGCGCGTTCCAGTGTGGCGGGCGGCAGCCTTCCTAATTTTCCAGTCAAGAACAGACGGTGCGGAGAGGATTTCCTCTTGCAATTAACCCTGCACGGGGAGGGTTAGTGGTTGGAAAGTTGTGAAAAAAAGGATGGAGCAATTGTTTACCTGACGGAGAGTCATGACTTCCTGTTGTGAATTTGTCTGACTTTGGCTGATTCACACCTGATTGTTACCAGAGCGTGAACTGAAACACGAGTGCATATTAATATTTTCATGAAAACAGGTTCATAGCTGAGTTCCCACACTTTGGGTCCAGAAGGAGAAGTGGGTATTGCTCTTTATGAATATGTCTTAACTGCATCAAAGCCTTGCCAGTTAACCAGCCGTGTCGTTTAAAAGGCAAGACGTTGTTTCACTTGTCTCTTTTTTACTCTCCTATCGACTTGATGAGGTCATTGACATTCGCTGGGTTTAGCTGGTGGCGGCGGCTGTGTGTTACAAACAGAAACACACCCCATGCAGGATATGAGGGCTGGATTAGTCAGCTGCGGCTGGAGTGGTGAGTTGCTTACAGATAACAAAGATTAGAAAACATGTTGCCATGGCGGCCGAGGTATTTCCAAGGTGATTTCGGTTTGAAAGCGTGTCCATAGACGCCTGATGTCCTTGATGGTGTCAAAATAGTGGTGAGGCTTAAAGGGAAACAATGCTCAGCTTGAGAATTCGCAAATGTTGTTCTTCACATTTCCAGCACAGTCTGTTCCCTCTTTACAGATTGGTTGTACACATAAATAATATTTTCAAAGATGCAATTAAAAGCTCTTCCGTCTGTATGTCAGCCACTAATTCACTGCGCGTCGCAGCGGCTTCAGGTTTCCACAGAAGATAAGTGTTGTGTTGCTTCGCCTAAGTGGGCAGGAAAAATGTGTTTTCTGCAATTACAGGTCAGATCTGGCATTGTGACGTTGCGTAATATTTTGTACACAGGAGGTCTCGTTTTTTTTTTTTTTAAAGTGGGTGACAAACGTAATTTCTCGCTCCGTGGTTCTCAAGATGTTGGCAGCAGCGCAGAGTCAGACGACCAAGATAAGGGGAAGGTGGTCGGGGCACAAAGAGAGGAAGTGAGATACGCACACAGGGAAAAAGGAAGCGAGGAGTTAGTGAGACAAACAAGCCGCAGTGGTTCTCACAATCGGCGGAAAAGGCAAATCTTCACAAACGCGGGTCTGCGGATTGTGTGATGAAACGTTACAGTGTGTGTGCATCAGTTGGTTTTTTACCTGGCTAACCTAACCCTCTCGCGTCCTCGATGGAAATAATGTATCTATGTTATGGTTTTTCACGGGTTACGCTTGAGGGTTTTCAGCATTCTTTTTTTATAAAGTGTCCATCCATCATTGCAGTTTATCCCTAAAAATAGTAAAGGACAAGGCCCCAAGTACCCAGAAGGAATTGATCCTGCTAACAAATATCAGCCAAAGCCTGATAGAGCTAATTCCAACGAGCTCCACACCTCAGTGAGCCACAACACACCGGTTGACACATTTCTTCATTGTGATGAGGGAACCGTTACTTCTTTCGGTAAAAGGATATTAAGCTGCTGCGAACAGATATTTTATTCTTGCTACTTTTTGATTAACATTTGCTAATTAGTACAGTGCTGCTTTCAGGAAATGACTTCCCATTTCCCCCCCATAAAGAACCAAGGACAGCCGGGACAGAATATGGACGTCAGCGTTTACAGACACATTGTTGGTTTTTGTTTTTTGCATTTTAATTCTTGACATTAAGAAAAATATAGATTGCCACCAGCCTTTATAAAATAAAGCCTGACGGATATGTCAGTTGGCTGACTGATCAGATAATGGCCTATCACAGATATGAAAACTAGAACTTTTCAGAGATGTTAAAGCAGGTAAAGGTGCTTGGGATCAATTATACTTATTGAATTCCTTGTTTGTTACTGTTTCAGTGCACTGGTTTTGTTTGAGACCATAAAGTTCATTGTTATTGATTGTGTTGTCTGTTTCCTTACTGGAATCAAAGGTCTAACGACAGAGGATGTCGTCCCTTGTTCAGATTGTAAAGCCCACTGAGGCAACGTGATCGTGATCTTTTTGGCTGTATCAGTAAGACTTAATAATAAGACCAGATCGTTTGAGGCTAAAGTGTGTGCACGTTTGTCTTGCAGACTCGGCCGGCTGCGTGTGTGGGAGCAGCCACCTGCTGAACATCAGCCTGACCATGCACCGTCTCCTCATCTCGTCCAGCGACCTGCTGGACAGACTCATCGCTCTATATCCTTCAGCAGTCCGACATGGAGCCATAACGGCCACCGCATCACAGACAGATGATTCAGACAGTGAGCCGGTCAGTTTTGAGCGCCAGGACACAAGTGAAACAAACAGCAAATACAAGGAGTCCCTATATCATACTGGCATTTTACCTTTTAGGTGATTGTGTCCTATACTCTTATCTTATATGAAGTGTAATAAGGTGTTTCGACTCGGAATCAGACAAATAGACTCGGTAAGAAAGATTTCCTTGCAGTGGTCGGCTCGGATCGCTGCGAGCTGCGTGCTGCTTTCCTGTGGTTGTCAACAGCAACAGGCAATCAAGCTTGTACTTGGCTTACAATGCAGCCTGTAGCTGTCAGTGCAAAATGTGATAGGCAAGTGGCACTTCGTGTTTACTCCTGCTGTCGGTTGCTTCAGACCTTTTTACATCTCTGTCTGCGCGTAAACGTCCTTCACTCCGGGCCCCGTATCCCCATGCATTCAGCGACAGGGAGTCCATTACCGGCGCGCATTTGTTCCCATTCAAAACGTTTGATTCCGTCTCTTCCATTTTCGCCACTTCACACCTAGAAAAAGCATTTGTTTTGTTGTCGTCGTCATTGTGGTGTCTTGTGACTTGAGTGGAGGGGGGGGCCTGTAATCTGGGCCTCCATTCAGGAAGCTGCAGTGGCGTCACGCCGCCTCTCAGAGGAGCCCGCTGGCCAGGCGAGCAGCCTTGGGGCTTCAGGTGTTAATTACCTCTGCCTCTTTCAGACACAAGTCCTCTTCAACTATATATAAACGCAGACCCTCTCTCGCTTAAAGAGGCCCCCCGAATCACGCGAACCCACGTCAGAGCGCTCGACGCCGAATGCCCCCCCCCCCTGCTATTTTTAACCCTCTCGTTCTGAGCCGAAGACCCATAAGGATACATCAAATGAATTCAGTGTGTGGGTTAGGATCAGGGAAGAGACACAGGGGCCATTAACAGCCTTCATCACAGTCTGGCCTTGGGATTGCGTGGGCAGTTCGTCTGCTCCCATGACGCAATTAGCCTTTTTATGTGCATCACTTCACGCTGATTTTCTGCCAATCGAGAGCCATAGTGTCAGTCTGTTTACGGGAAGCTACTTCGTATGATAAGGAGACGCTTCTGTGCGCGCCGCATATAAATCGATGGGGGGGTCATGCTTTTTGTGGTCAGCGTGCGCATAATGGAGGACAGAAACGATTGATTGAAACATCCTACCAGCAAACAATGCACACGAAACAACAGTTGTTGTATGCGAGGCACCGATTGTGTGTTTTTTTCTTTGTACATTCTGTTATTCACCTACTTCTGTATGCCAGAATGATTCAGTGATGCTCATCAGAGTTTCGCTTCACGCAGTCGCCTCCTCCCACATCGCCAAATGCCACTTCTGTTCGCCTTTTTTGTTTAGTTGGTGTAGTTTTTTTTTTTTATGAAAGACTTTTCGCCTGTGCAAAAGTAACAGCGCAGGAAATTCGACCATATGTTCCTTATTTACTCAAAACATTCTCGTCCTGAAGAATAATCGAGGACCAGCAGATTTACCGACAAGCTGTTTTCACCTAAACAGAGTTGTGAACAGGCCTGAAACGCTGCTGATCGCTGAAATGAATCCAAGTTTTAACTTTCAGATGAAACTGCATTCACTCAGGTTGATAACCACAGTCGGTCTGCTCCTTAACCCAAGCCCTTACATATAAAGTGGCGCTGGACAACGAGCAGCTAGCAGAGTGCCAGAGGATATGCTTCTTCATCAGGTCAGTTTAACCTACCGACACATTTTTAAGTCGAGCCTAACCTCAATCGTATCGTCTGTATCAGTCACGTTGTGTCTCCCTGACCCCCCCCAGGCATTGGATCCAGGAATTCTGGGTGATGTTCCGGCTGAACCACAGCTTGTCGGACAGCCTGGAAGAGTTTCGCGAGCAGATCAGAGAGCAGGGACAGGAGCATCTTTGCTCCCTCCTAGAGACCAAGTGGATGTAAGTGTTAATCTCTGACCAGCTGGCGGCTGACATTAGGCCTACACCACTCTCGGTTGTCTGTTCAGTCACGGAAAATACTGAAATCAGTCACGAGCGAGAATACAGACTTTGAACCGCGATGGACGTGACTGTGAGGCCGCTCATGCGCCTTCAAAGTTAGATCAAAGATTTCACACAGTTTGACATCGAGCATACCATACATTTTTGTCTACTTGTTCCAGCGTGTCATTTAGCCTACTTAGGGTTGCAACTAAAGATGATTTTCAGTACATTTTAGCAAATGTATTTGCTTTCAGAAGACTAATAAATTAATTGACTAATCATTGCAGCTCTACCCTTGACTACTTAGTAATAAATAGAATAGTCGATACTATATATCTTCCAAATGTTTTTGAACCTAAATAATTGATTGTTTGGTTTATAAAACCAAGCCGACATCTTCAGATTTCTTGTTTCACCTGAACAACAGCCCCAACCCAAAAGATATGCAATTTACTATCATAGAGAACTATTTTAAAACAACAAATATTTACATTTCAGAGGCTTAAACCACTGAATTGTTCACCCCTTGTACAGAGGCTGGGTCCTCACAGCAGCAGCACAGGGTTCGAGTCTGACCTGGGGCCCTTTGCTGCAAATCATCCCCTCTGTCTCATCTCATTTCCTGTCACCCTTTAAGCACAAAGAGGCCAAAAAAACCCACTGTGGAACTTGAATTTTGATATGTCATTAACCATACTGGTGCCTTTTGAAGGTTTCTGCATCTCAACTGAAGTTTAAGTTGATGAGCAATGCCTAACCACATCAACACGTGTCTGTTCGTGCCGTCATTTAACCATCGCTGATCGTAGATTGTGGTTTGCGTTACGTTCCGTGATGTGTTCTAGAAATGAGCGGGACTGGTCGTGGAAGGCCAGCCAGAAAATCAAAGCCAACAGCAGCAAAAAGAGGAAGGTCTCCCTCCTTTTTGATCACCTGGAGCCCATCGAGCTGGCCGACCATCTCACGTACCTGGAATTCAAGTCCTTCTGCAGGATATCAGTGAGTATACGCGCTTAAAGACCGCTCACTGTATAGCTTATTATTTCTGCGTTGATGGCGTGTTTAGTCGACATGCATCTCTGTGAGCTAAAAAAACCATTAGGCTGCTTCCTCCCCACGGGAAGTGCCTCGCAGTTTCCGTGCAGCACCTCATGCTCGTCTCTCTCTCTCTCTCTGCCCTCTGTGCCAGTTCGTAGACTACCAGAATTACATTCGCAAGTGCTGCATGAAGGACATCCCTGTGATGGAGCGTTCCATCGCCCTGTGCAATGGTATCTCCCAGTGGGTGCAGCTGATGGTGCTGAGCAGGCCGACCGCGCAGCTGAGAGCTGAGGTTTTCACCAAGTTCATCCACGTGGCACAGGTAGCGCTTCAGTCGGCCCCTCGCCGTTACACTTTCTGTTCCCGATTTAGCAACAAAGAAAAATGGAACTATCTTTGACACATTTCCTCTCCGCTCGCACCTATGCGCTGCTGTTCGCACACCTTATCTGACTAATGACAGTCTCCTGTCAACACTGTAGATGCTACATAATTAGCAGTTGCGTAATGCATATATTCACGGAGAGCAGGTAATGATTCTTAAGAGCTCCGCTGTAGGCTTTTAGCACATCCAAAGACTTTACCAATAGGAAAATATTAACTGAATGCACACTAATGGAGCCATCAAGTGGAGCACACTTAGACACCGAGGGGATTAGGGAAGTGGAAAAGAGAGAAACGACTCGTGAGGGTGGTCACAGATCGGAACTAGCTTGTTCAAGCCACTCCAATGTCAAGCTGCATGCAGCCTGCTGAGAAGTGACACGCCGGCTTCGGGGAGCCGTTAGTCAGACTTGTACTCTGGAGGACCTCTTGCACTGCAACACTAATGCACCAGTCTGCTGCTGCTCACTGCTGTCAACCTTGAAACCCACGGGTGTGGAAACGAATTTCACACCATAATGCTCCAGTGACAGCACGAATTAGAGAGCTGAAAAGAGAGGGAAAAAGCACTTCCAAAAAAGAGTGAGATATCAGAGCGCGGTAAGAAAAAGCCAACAATATAAGTGGCTTATGTAAGCGCAGCGTTGTGGATTATATAACCAGGGCTACCTGGAACAAGTTTAATTGTGCTTGTTTATACGTGTGTGCGCGAATGGACTGATACGTGTGTGTGTGTGTGTGTCCCAACAGTGTCTACACGTTATGCACAATTACAACACACTAATGGCGGTGGTGGGAGGGCTGTGTCACAGCTCGATCTCCAGGCTGAAGGACACCACCTCGCATGTACCCAGTGAGGTCACCAAGGTGAACGACTCCGACCGCCGTGAGATCCAGCCGATAACGGAGCCAAAACATCCTCACGTTAATCATTGTAAAATACTTCTGTTTCCTCCCCAGGTACTGAACGAGATGACAGACCTGCTGTCCTCCTGTAGAAACTACGACAACTACAGACAAGCGTACAACAGGTGCACGGGTTTTAAAATCCCTATCCTGGGCGTCCACCTCAAAGACCTGATTTCGGTCAACGAGGCCATGTCGGACTATGTGGAGGACGACAAGGTGAACGTCCAGAAGCTCCAGGCCCTCTACAACCACATTAACGAGCTGATCCAGCTCCAGCAGGTCCCCCCCAAGCTGGACGCGAACAAGGACCTGGTCCATCTGCTGACGGTAGAGCACCCTTTTGCATTTCTCGTTAAATCGCCGTGTATCTTCGCGTGATTCACTAGATTGTGTCGAACGCGGGCACAGATGCAAATGAGCGCGTTACAGCATGTGGATTGTCCGCACTTCTGTGTGGGTGTGATGAGAGTCTATGATCTATGAGTGTGTGGGTGACGAACCGAGTGTGAATGAGAGTGAGTTCAGATAGCGGTATTGTTGTGCTATCTGTGTAATCGTACTTGAGCGACAGAATGCCCGTGGAGAGAAAAAGAGTTGCCCTGTGATCTGATTTTGCCCTCGTCAAAACATGTTCCAAGGAGAAACATGTAGATGCACGGAGAGCTCTTTCTCTTTCTGTTTACCCCCCTCAGTGTGCTAACATGTGTCCTCTCCTGCCCCGCAGCTGTCCTTGGACCTTTACTACACCGAGGATGAGATCTATGAACTGTCCTACACCAGGGAGCCCAAGAACTGTAAAGCACCTGTGAGTGATAGAAGCAGAGATTCTTTAAGTTTTCGCCTTGAAGGAATAGTTTGAAAATACGCTCATTCACTTTCTTGCCGAATTAGTTGAAAAGATCGATAGCGCTCTCATGTCTTTATGCCAAATTTGAAGCTGTAGCCGGGTAGCTTAGATAAAAGTCCTGCGACATGGGGAAACACGAGCCTCTTTACTTGCAAGGGGTGAAATATAGAAGATTGAGACCACTCTCATGAAGCT
Organism: Lagodon rhomboides; assembly: GCA_039737535.1. Taxonomy (NCBI): domain Eukaryota; kingdom Metazoa; phylum Chordata; class Actinopteri; order Spariformes; family Sparidae; genus Lagodon; species Lagodon rhomboides. The sequence continues at coordinate 12,624,984 of CM077801.1, forward strand.
ACATCTGCAGCCATTCAGCTTAGGACAAAGACTAGAAACAGGGGGAAAGCAGCTCGCTAAATATGAAGCTACAGCCAGTTGTCGGTTAGCTTCGCTGGGAACAAGGGGGAAACGCTGTCAGAATCACACCCTAGCCACAACTACAGACATGAGATTTTCTTGCTGCATCAACCCTCTCATTTAACTCTCCGCAAGAAAGAGAATAAGCATATTTCCCAAAATGTTGAAGTACTTCAGTGTTTCAGGTCCTCAATATTCCTCGGCTCTGAGTTGATCTGACGCCTTGCTAGTTTACAGTGTTGCTTCTGCTTCTGTAGAGCAGGTTATGAATACATGTAGTTGTACAATTTGCTCAGATAGTGTTTTACATGTTTATCTGCCTGCACAGGCTTGTTTTTTTTAATGACTGATTCATTTTCTATCAGCCAGCCACCCCCTCTAGACCTCCAGTGGTTGTGGACTGGGCATCAGGAGTGGCTCCTAAACCTGACCCCCGGACCATCCACAAACATGTGCAGAGAATGGTGGATGTGAGTGCTTCCTTCTGTCAAGTGTCGCCTCTGCAGCGACGCCGTTACATAACCGCCGTCATTCATTTCAACTATTCTTCTGGATGCTGCCATTTTGACAGGCTGCTCCTGCAGCTATTGTTCACTAATATCCGAGCAACAATGGTGTTTGCCTCTTGTCTCTCGCAGTCCGTGTTCAAGAACTACGATCACGACGAGAACGGCTTCATTTCTCAAGGGGAATTTGAGAAAATTGCTGCTAGCTTTCCATTCTCCTTCTGTGTCATGGACAAAGAGAAGTGAGTGTTTCACGGGTCACGCACTCGGCTCATTTGCGACTACAGGGGAGAGGAAGAAAGGGTGGTATTTGTAGTGACGAGCGTATAGCAACAGGAAGCATAAAATAGCTGCAGACCTAACACTAACCCCCACCACAACATTTTCACTCTTATTTCTCACGCCGTGTGGTCCATGATGCTCACAAACCAAAGAGAGGCTTGTCATTTCTCATTCATAGGCCTGTATGAAAACCACCATCACTGATGTAACAGTTTCTACATTAGGGGATTATATTTAACCCGTTGGGCAGTTGGCTTGTTTAATTTCAGACATTAGCAAACATTATAATAGTTAAGTTAAGATCTGAAACTGTCAAAGTGTTTACTTCCTGTGTATCCTGTCTTATTTAAGCTCCGTCTCCTCTGTCAAATGACGCTGTGTGTGTGTTTTGGTCGCGCAGAGAGGGCCTCGTCAGCCGAGAGGAGATCACGGCCTATTTCATGAGGGCAAGTGTCATCTGCTCCAAGCTGGGTCTCGGCTTTGTCCACAACTTCCAGGAGACCACTTACATGAAACCCACCTTCTGTGACAACTGCTCAGGATTCGTAAGTCACTGCACAAGCTGAAGAGGTGTTGCGTCAGTTTAAAGTTTTTTTTTGCTTTTGACATTCGGTGATGTTTTTCTTTTCCCCGTATTCTTCATCGCAGTTGTGGGGTGTCATCAAGCAAGGCTACAGATGCAAAGGTAATTATGGCACTTCATCGTGTGCGTGTCTGATCTGTGGCCAAATGTCAGCCGGCAACGTGTAAAAAGAATGAAGAGAGACACGCAGCCTCTTGTGGGGAGCAGGTGAAGCGGAGCTATGTTGAGAAGGTGTACTGTGGTTTTCTGTGTTGCACGCTGCTCGCTGAAGCTTGCAGCACATGAAAAAAAAAAAAAAAAAACAACAACAAAAAAAAAACCCAGTCTGCAGCCAGAACCACAGTTTTTCCCCCTCCCCCGTCCCTCAAAAGGTCTGAGAGCTATTTGTTTCCTTGACAGTAAGCATGCAAAGCGCCGAGGAACCGCGTTTTTTTGCAGAACAGATAGCGTTCAAAGAGAAGTCGGCAGAAGTCAGTTTGTCAGCCGATGTTGTTTGTGAGTTCCTGTTCCTGACATGTCGTGCATTCTTCTGGCAGACTGCGGTATGAACTGCCACAAGCTGTGCAAGGACCAGGTGGCGTTCGAGTGCAAGAAGAACACCAGACTGACCAGCGCCATCGACAGTCCGACGCCGAGCTCCGCGTCTGTCACCACGGGGACCTCAGAGGGTGGGCATGATCACGAGGGATGAACGCACACAATCTCATCCCTCGCACAGTCACAACAAATAGAGATCTCTTAGACGAGTTCCCACAAACCCACACGCTCACCTAAGCTATGCAGACAACAACACTAATGTGACATCAGCTAACAGTAAGTCTCCGTGTTTACGTGCCATCTGGCGGCGGAGAACTCTCTCAGACGCGAGTTTATCGGGTAAAGCCGTGATGTTTCCTGTAATCACTGCAGCCCGCCGCGCCGAGCAGAAAACAAGAAAAGACAGAATGTACACGATTTCACTGCAGTTTGCTGCAGCTTTAAAAAAAAAAAAACAGAGCACAGGGTCTGCAGTCAAGGTTATTTCCCTGTTTCACTTACAGTAATACTGAAGCTGCCCACCTACTGCAAGAAAGAAACTATATTCAGAACAGAGGGACTTTCGATTTTACTTAATATGGATTGACTCAGTGAGACACGTCTTAAAACCACGGCGGCTATATTAGCACAGCCCCTCTGCAGATGACTCTCTGTGACGTACTATATGTTATCTGACTCTGAATCTGTTTCATTGCACACTGAGTCATTTTGTTCTGCGGTTGTCGATTACTTAGATGAGGCGATCAAAGACCAGTATGAAAAGTCAAGTCCGTTTGTCTCATTTGAAATAAATTCTTATAACGCTGCACTCTCCAGGTTCAGAAGAATTCCCTTTTTCCTGCCCGTCGGATGACAGCAAAGACTGGAGCCCAGACTCTCCGGTCACCTACTTCTCGAGGCCCCAGAGGGTCCACAGTGGCACCCAGACGGAGGGACCGTCGTCCGCATCGCCCGAGCCCAGCCGCGCTCAGCCGTCTCTGCTGATCCCGATAACGCCCACCCTCACCTCGTGCCCCAGCCCCGTGCCCCAGAGAAAACAGCGACACTGCGCCAAGTGGGAAAACAGGGCGTCCATCGCGCTCAAAGAGCCAGAAGAGGACAGCAAAACCCCCTATGAATCTCTGGAATCGGTGAGTGTCAGGCTTTCACTCCCAACAGATGCACGGCACTTTAACGGGCCGCGGTTAGTTTTACGTCACACGAATCTTCTGTGTCTTTTCCCAGGACAACCAGAAGCTGAAGAAAAACAATGAGACACTACGTAGGAAGCTGAAGGAGGCAGAGCGGGAGGTGGAAATACTAAAGACACTGCTGAAGAGGCACGCTCTCCACCCTGTGGAGGAGGACTCCTCCTCCTAGACACACACGCACACACTGGATCTCATCCAGGGAGACTTGTGCTGCCCCCGTATGGCAGCGCCAGTAAAAACCTGGATCCAAAGTGCAAAGTGCAACCAGGCAAATTGGCATCACACGGTGTAAAGTACAGTGCACACAGCTGGTGTTTTAATGCTGTTTGGTGCACGGTCAATTTGAAAAAAAAGCTGATCAGCGTGTCACCACTAACGAAGTTAAGGACATTTTTGAGATTTATTTTCAAAAGAAGCTCCGGTAGATTTTCATAGAAAATACAGCGCAAAAGCTAAAAAAAAAAGGCAGTCGCGTTGTATTTAAAGAAGCTTTGAGTGAGCAGACGGTGCCTTTTTACCGTGTCGTACTGTCGAACGAAGAATGAAAGTCGTCACAATGAGCATTACTCACTTTATGTAGTGAATAGCTGAAGCTGGAGGTATGTAAGCATGGGAAAATACTGACCGACGGATGGCAGTATTTTAGAGGAAAACATCTCAGGATGTGTTTGATCGATTCTCGATCAATGAGCGAGACCAGATAATTTATGTTAAACATAAAAGAAATGAAAATCAGAGGCTGCAGTCAAAAAAGAGAAGAAATCAGTACCTTTATTGTGAATATGACAGGTGCATTATTATTATTATTATTATTATTATTATTATTATTATTATCATTATTCTCAGTGACGAGGGCCCACAGATAACAGCAGCACAACGAGAGCTGGAGGCCTCACATGTACAGACCTGTTGTTGCTCCACATCATCGTCCCCTGTTAATATCACTGCACAAGATGTTTTCAGTGCTTCTGTTTCTATTTATTGTCTCAAACACTACACCCATCATAAAGAGTGATTTCACATTTTTTGTACAGTATGCTGGTACTTTCAGTGGATTATTTATGCTCGTGCGCGTCGCCATCGCATCGTTACTTTTTTTTTAAAAATTCATATCGTGCGGCCACGTCACGTTTTATTATGGTGTGGTCAACTTGTAGCCGTGTTGTACTGTGAACGGGGGGGACTCGAGACACAATGTGTTTGTAGTGTGTGTAATGTAAATACAGAGGTAATACACAGTGCCATCTTAATGAAGTCGAGGTTCGTCCTTTTTTTCTCTCTCAGTATTGTTCTCTTATTGTTATAATAAATGCTGTAAACTCCACATGAAGTCGCTGCCTGTGTCACTCAGTTTGACCACTGGGGGTCGCCGAAGCCTCATAATATTTCCCAAAGCCTCCTGCGAGTGATTGTTGACGTCCAGTTCTCAGAATCTCTGGGACTCGTGCTATAAGTGTTGCACCCTAATTAGCTTTCTGTGTGTTTAAGTCAGACTTTCGCTGTCGAGTTAAAGAGCAAACAAACATCAAAATCTGTTAATTATCTCCAGCTGGTTGGGGATAATTTGATTCATTAAAAAGACAAATACGTGAAAGTTCAGAGATGGGAAAAAAAAACAGACTCTCATAAGAAAATTCGAAGATGGACCTGCAGTTGAGAGATCGATCTGAGCAGCGTGGCGTCATCTGTATCCATAAAATGTCGGCGTGATGGATTTGTGTCACGCGAGCCTTTAAAGACAGGCGGTGTCACCCTGTTTTACAGGAGACTGGGCCAATCTAGCCAGTCCCTTGGGCTCAGCCGCCGGTAATGAGCCCAGCTCCACAGTAAATGTTGGCCTGTAGATAATGAGAGGGCAACCGTCTGCCGCTGGAGAGGCAGAGATTCAAACCAAGTGCCTCGTCCCTGAGCTTCCTTCAGACGACTCTGCCAACAGCAGGTGATTTTTACGCCGCTACATCCTCCCTGCTGTGATGCTGTATGTACAGGCCCTATAGCGGGAAATCCATCGTCAGATAAAGAAAGCCATTTGACCCCTAATTACACCGTGCTTCTTTATTTCTCGCAGGTGTAACGACTTGTTGCCTCGCATGGACTCGGCGGCGAGCACAGATCCTGTTATAAAGGATGGTCTCTGAGGCATAGCGGCGGCTCCCGAGCCCAGCCTCCGTGACAGCTAATTTACTTCTATTTGAATGTGACACCCAGCTGCAAGGGAGTAACACCCCAAAGTCTACCAGGCTCCATTCACACTAATGCTGAATAATTTCCAATATCATGGCTGGCTGAGAGAAAGTGACAGAGAGAACATGTGTTAAGCTCGAGGGGGGGGGGCGCCGCCCCGGCGAAGGCTGCTGTTTTCCATCAAGGCCGTAATGCGAGCTTGATAGGAGGAGATGTGTGCACCCTGACATGTAAAAGTGGTCATCATAAAGATAAATATATCAGTCTAAAATCCATTTACAAGCCCAGCAGAGAATGTAAACATAATTAATTGTGGTGCATTTGAGCCTGAAGGAGACTGCCAGACATGCGGAGGCTACCTACAACTCCATACATTCGGAGCAAAATATGACACTTCACCAGTCTGCGTAATTACAGCGGGCAGACAGATGATTTATTACCCAGACGTCAGTGTACTTGGGGGAATTGGGCCATTGTGAGATACCCATAAGTTAACTAAATCTGCTAAGTCTAATGAACACACTCTGAAAACTAATTAGGGGAAAGATGTGGAACATCCCATCACGTCCCCCTGATAGCAAAGTGCGGGCACACGGGGAAAACACAATGTGAACACAACACATTTTACACACGGGCGACGCTCATTTCAAACGCGCAAAAAGGAAGAGCCCGTAGGATGCGGCGAACGCCACCGCCGCACTCGGCTCCACTAATTCCCTTGATTATTAAACCGAGTTCATTAAGTTCTAATGATGGCCAAAGGACCCTCGCGGAGGAGCGCAGGGAGAGAAGCTGCGGTGGAGGAGGTGGAGAAGGAGAGACACGCACAGTGTGGAGGTTTTTTCTGGAGGTGGTTTGGAAATTGTGTGAAGCCATGGTGAAATTTTTAATTAACCTTGATGATAGCGGAGGAGTGCAACAAGAGAGAGGGGCTTGCACAGGAGTTTGCCAAGAGAAGCATCACCGCTCGGCTGCGTCCCCTCCCCGGCCTTTAACGGTCACGTCGTCGGAGCTCCACAACGCAGACGAGAAATCCACTTATCAGTTCCCGGGTAAAATGCAGAGTAGAGACAGAAGAGGCAAAACCTGAGGCTTATGCGAGGGTAATGAATTTGTGGGCGAAAAACTGTTGACTGTGAAAGTACCAACAGCGAAAGCATGAGTTTACATTTCTGGCTCTGAATGAGACTGTACACACACACAAAGCAATCTATGGGCCCAGAATTTTATATCCAATGAAGCGGCTTCACAGTGTTTCTCTCGCCGGCGCACCACACAATGCAGCCTCTCTTCCTGGAGTAATGGCTCCCCATTGGCTTTGGCACAGGCCTATATTTTGGCTGAATACAAAAAGGCGTACTTTACGACCCCTTGCAGGATGATGCATTCAAAAAAGCCAGAAACACATCCCTTATTTAGGCTGTAGTCGTAGTTTGGCTGCCTGTTTCTAGTATAATTTCAGTATAAATAATGCACACGATGAAAGAGGAAACAGGATGCAGCTTGGAGTAACACGTTGTTTAGCTAATGTGAGATTTATGTTAATACACAATTCACCAGCGCAGCTGTCAGAATGATTTACGATTGATTTTCATTCCCTTTTTGCCGTCCTCAAGGTGTACTTTGATGGAAACTGTCGGTGGAAAAAAAAAAAAAACAGAAATGTAAATGTTGCAATTGCGCTGACATAAACGCACCCTGTTGGATCATGTTTGAGTTGAATTGAAGAGCGGATTGTTGGAATACCCAAGTCTTAAGCCGCAAGCCTCACATTGGCGAGGCTGCCAAATTGCATCATGGCCCTTTGATGTAAAGTTCTCACTCATGCCAAGAGCTGAAAGGTGCGGCACATGGTGTGTAACAGAACAAATACTGCAGAAGAGGTAGATTTATTGATGGAAAAAAAGGAGGCAGGTGGGTGAGCAAAAAAAAAAGAAGCAAAGGAACTGAGAGACAAGAGCTGATCGAGGAGCAGATGCCGCAGTGCTGAAGCAACCAGGGCGCCTTCGACAATCAGCGGAACCTTCTGAAGCAACACATTGCCGGGATCAAGGAAAAGTGAAGCAAAGCATTGCAGCATAGGAACCGATATAGAACGGGGAGGGGAGGAAGCGGCGGCAGGAGAGATGAATTTCCCCGAGTGAGAATCCCTTGTGAAGGTGAGTAACGCGGAGCAAATCAAGCGCTTGTTCTGTATCTGAACCCTGTACACTCAACATCTTCTTCTGTTTCCATCACGCAGTGGGACACAGTCGGACTCCCCCACTCGCCTGACAGAAACCACAGTTTGCAGCTTACAGTAACAGAAATAGAAGGTGCAGCACAGATACCTGAAACGAGAAATTGCACTGGTGTTACAGTGGCAACTTGTTTTTTTTTTAACACCTGTGTGTTTGTGTTGCAGGATCCTCAATAAAGATATACTATAACACTTGAGCTTAATTGGGTGTGTAAAACATGTTAGGCGCTAGAAAACAGTTTAAGTGCCGTGACTTTTAGTTCAAGTTAGAAAATATTATAGACCGCCAGAGAAAAAAAAAATAATGCTTCAGGATAGAATTTAAACCTCTCTGGTCTTTTCGACCGTTTATTGCAGCTCAAACAAGCCGTAAACACAACGTTGCCACCTTTTTAATTGAATGTGACATAAAAACAGTTTATTTTAAGCAGTTCAGGAGAAACCTGGCGCGCCACATGGTTGGTTATAAAAATAAACATCTGGAAAGAAGCCGCTAGTAACTGTCTGGAAAACACCAGGACCATTCAAAAGATCACTAAGCAGGTGGTAAGAGGAACCATCTGTCTGCGACTGTCAAACACAGACTAACTCGACCAATCGGATCAACAGTAGGAGAGCGCTGCCACCTGCAGAGCCACGAGGTAAATCACACTGTTACCGCAGCCACTCAACAGGAGGAAGGAAACATATTTTTTCACAGAGAAAAGCCTTCAGTGTCGTTCTTTGCTCTTCTTTAAATGAAGCCACTTTCATAGAACTGTTGCTATGGCAGCTGCGCTAACCTTCTGAGGAGCCACTGTTGTTTTTTTTCATATGACAACTTAACCACGGCCATTGGACGCTGATTTGTTTAATCGGTGTTCTCGGCCATGAGCACATTAATTGGAGCTCGGCAAGATGGATTTGTAAGATCGCATGACTTGGCAAAGTAAGTTATGGAGCAACATAGCATCTTTTTGGAGTTGTGTTTCCGGTCACGTGTATGTCCAATGTTTACACTCTTTTAGCTCTGCTTTTGGTCTCCACCAACTCTTGAGGGCTATGTTCGTGTCTTTAGCCGTTTAAATGGATGAATGGCTTAACACAGGACTTAAATTTAAGGAGGTTGTCGTTTATGTCCCGTGTGAAACCAAAAATCAATGTGAATTTATTTTAAGTTTGGTTAACGTTACGTAATATACTTACTGTAACTTAAATTGTGTACCTAACATATTTATTTGAACCCAAACTGTGGCCTTTTCCTAAACCTAACCAAGCAGTTCTGTTGTCTGAACCTAACGAAACTGCGACTGTTTCGTGAGAAGTATGTACTACGTGTAGTGCTTGTGGGAACAGTCATGTATGTCTTTTGAGTCAGGGTCAGCTGACCTATTCATTGTTTTCTGAGGTTGTACTGTCATGCACGTTACGACCTGATGGTGGGTCAGGGGCTCACCAAAGACGGTAGTAATCATCGTCTGGGGAGTACAAATATCTGCAAATATCTAACTTTCTTGGCAATCCATCCAATAGCGGTAGAGATATGAGTATCAGGACCAAAGTGGACTGACTGATTGCATTACAATAAAATGATGAACAAGCCTGTAGATTTTCCATTTCACTTACTGCCAAGTCATACAAACAGAGAGCATTAACTTGAAATTCATTTCATTTCTTCTTGTTCTGACAAGACTTTATTGTCATCCTTGAGGCAAGACCTCTACAGCTGCTGCTCCTCCTTTGCATACACCAGCCTGTAGTCAGTATATTTGCACAGTGTATCTCCAAACAATCATAGTTTGCTCCAATATGTGTGCTCCGGCAGGAGCAGATTCATTGTAGATATCATAGAAGCAGACAGAAAATAAAAACCATGTGGACAGATTTAATAACGGGAGCAGTGTCTTTTACATTAATATTTTGTGCTCAGTGTGATGACGCATGAAATGTATCATCTGCGATAACTGCTGCATGTCCACTGAATGTGTCCCTGTTAAAAGTGAAAATACAAATTAGATGTAACACGATACTATTAGAGAAATGATACACACTGGCAGCGAGCGACGTATCATATTCTGTTATGTCTCCCTGATGGATTCACTCTCTAATTAGGCCCCAGTTTGGAGTGGGCCAATATTTCAAGGCCCTTTGATTTAACATTTAGACCGAGGAACCTCACTGAGCTTGTGATATTCACTTCAGCACACGGTGCATCTGTTAATGCTACAATCAAACTATATTATGCTCAGATTTCAGGGCTTTTGAAAACACGATCACAGCACTAGAGCTGGGCGAGTTTGTTAAAGGAGCTTCAGTTTGCCTCGGCGGTGCATCTATGTATAATGATAGGTTGTTTGTTGCAGAGACAACACAGAGAGAGTGTGAGTGTCCATTTATTCACACCATCAGTCCCACACCTCTCCATCATGGCTGGCTGAAATAGCCACAGGACTTTAATGAAGGCCAGCAGGCTGTTCGCCGCTTGCCGTTGGTCCACCGCCTTCCGTTGATTTCTCCAATGACCCCAGACATAAGGACGTGTCCACGTGATCGGCACAGTCTACCTAAAATGCCTGGAGGATAGGGTGACATATGTACTTGGCGCATCACAGCGGCACGAAACCATTGATATGAATTACCGCTCAGTGGCAATACATCATGTAAAGGTCACAAGTAGACATGGTTCTATCATTCCTTCCCCGCATCTACTATATATTCTGTTTGAAGGTCACATCTCCAGGAGAAAAAGTGGAAAGGAGAAGGCGTATAGTCTCTGGATGGTGGAGAAAAAAATGCGGCACGGGTTTTCGTTTGAAAACCAGCGTTTTTACTTTATTGCATGGTATTGGAACAGATGCCTGGAGATTTCAAAGAAGAGTGATATATTTGGTGGGTGCTCAGTTATACTGACAGCGGATTAAATTCTCCCAATGAGGTACATGAGTGAAACTTTCCTTTGTGTTATTATCAAACTCAGTGTGTGGAACTACACACAGCATAGGAGATCAGCTGTATCTTCCAGTTAAAGGAATAATTTTGGGAAACGCGCATATTTGCTCTCTTGACAAGAGTTAGGAGAGAAGATAAAATACGCCTCTCATGTCTGTATTATGGATATGATGCTACAGCCAGGAGACAGTTTGCTTAACTTAGCATGAAGACAGGAAAGAGGGAGTAACTGACTAGCCCAAGTAATACATAATCTATTTACCACCACCTCTAAAACTGACTAATTAACATGTTATATATTGTTTCATCTGTCAAAAACCTACATGTAAGAGCGGAGTTGTGGTTGTAAAGGTGTTTTTTGTGCCAGCTGCTCCCGCCAAGAAATACTCTTGCACATAGTTCCCTGTAATCCTTGTAACCTTGAGTTTGGCATTACACCCATCGCCATCCTGTTTTTTGGAGCCAGAGGTGACCATATTTGGATGAGAGTGTGGAGCTTGGGGAGGACACTAATTGGATGTCCGTGCTATGGCAGCAAGTTGTCAATCACAAGGTACGATTACTCAAAAAATGAATACCATGCTGTATTGAAGAAGGTCTTTTTCTCATATGATTACATACAATCGGACCTCTTTTGAAACCAGTGTGGTTGCACCCTGCTGGCACTTCCATGCACTTCCGCATTGACTTAGTTATTTTATGCCATCAATTGTGAAACTACTTATTGGTCAGGAGAATACAGGGGACTTGTAACATGTATTAAACAGTTAAAATAAGTGTTTACCATTTTAGGAAATGCATTTATTTGAAAAAAAAAAAATAAAAATCACCCACTATTACCTCAAAGACATATCTTGTTTAAACCAACACTAAATGAAGTTGTGTTTGTGCAGAAGGTTTTGTGCCAAGTCACTGTTCCCGCCAAGACACACTTTTGCACATAATCCTGTGTAAAACTACAAGTTGTCATTTTTACACCTTGGCAAGCCAGCCTGGCTCTATTCTCACCCAGCTTTTACCTTTGGAAAGAACAATGCTAGCTGGTTCCCCCTTTTTTCAGTGTTTATGCTTAGCTAACCACCTCCTGGCTGCAGTTCACAGAGACTCTTTTAATCTAACTCTTGGCAAGAAGTAAAATCCCCAAATGTCAAATGCATGATGTATCATTCAGATATTTAACAGCGTCTCATTATTATAATTGTAAAAAGTTTAGCATTGTGACTGCTTTGGTTCAACAACACTGCAGGACTCCTGTCTTAGTTGTAGATTTACTTCCAACCATTATTTTTCACTGTACTCATCAAGGATCACCTTGCTGATCCCTGGAGTCGGTCGTGTGATGGGCACAAGTTAATGTGGGTCAACTGGAGAGAAGTTAAACACATCACACACAACTCTCCGCCATCTGTGAGCGGCCAACCCGCAGGGAGCGACCAACTGTTCCCATTAATGTGATTTGATGTTTTCCTCCCCGCAGACGTCCCGGGAGAGCGACCGTTAGCATTGTAGACACCACCTTCAGAACAGGATAATTGGAAGTGAAAGATGGTCCTTTTTTTGTTTTTTGATGTTTCAAATTGGAGTAGATTCGATTGAACCGAAACGTACCTGTGCTGCTCATCAGTCATTTATGTGAGACTGCTGCGGGGTAACGACTACACCCGCCAGTGAACCGCTCACAAGGTCTCATCTTTCAATCGACCCACAAGGTCCGGAGAAGCGACTGACTCCTGACCTTACCCGAGCCTCGCCAACTGCACGAGGGGAGGACGCCCGCGGATAATGCGAGTCGACAGCTCAGACCTGTGCAGCCACAGCTCTTCATTTATACATCACATCGCCTGTGGGAACCTCTCTCGTGGCATGCCAGAAAACCTCAAACTGTCACGTCCCAGTGGATTTCGGCGGATGGTGCAACACGCTGCGCAAACCGCAGGACGTCCCCTGTCGACTTGTGAAGCGGTGGGCATTTTGATGAGTAAGGATATGTGGGTACACGAGGCTGAGAACACACTTCTTACAGTAGTAGTTGTCACCCGCACTGCTTTACAAACCTATATTTAGGGTTTGCTACTGTACTTCGGACTTGAGCTGTGCGAGGAGTGTTGCAATTACTTGCAAGAGTTCCTCAAACATACAGTTGGAGTGGGAAGTGGAAGGGGAAGAGACAATAGAAATAATGAGGAAAAACAAAGTCACAATGCTGCTGCCACAGTTCAGAGCATCATTTGAAGGATTCTGTCGCCAACACATGGATTGCCATTTTAGACTACAGCACATGCAGTACATCGTTAGATCACTCTCATATATAGATTATTTACACTTCAAAAATACCAGGATTTGTTTAATTTTGTTTTATTTCATTGCACACGTTATCATCTTAGGAGATGTCTACGGACATGGAACACATTTAGCAGCTTTAATCTCAACATATACACTATCTTTTTACGAGGCAATCTCCGCATGCACACACACACCGTCCACGGAAGATATATGACCATTAGCACCGGTAACCCAGACAGCCCATGTTTCCTCTGCAGCACCTCCCTTTTTCCCTCTACCTCATTCTTGGTAACCATGGTTGCCTGAGGTGTCACATTGTAAACCTATTTTAAGAAACTATCATCCTTTATATAGATCACCGCACACACACACACACACACACACACACACACACACACACACACACCCCTTGTAGGAAGAAGCTATTTGTCATGCCTATATTTTTTCCAGTTATGTAATGTTTAACTCGCGCTAATCTCTTTACAGCACACGCAGTGTAAATACAGCACCAGACCGTGTTATGTTGGCGCCACAAGATACTAATTAGTACAGACATATTGGTATAGCGACTGAATTGAGGTTTACTCATGAACTCATTTTAGCCGGCATTGACGGCAGTGCCGGTTTATCAGTCAGTGCACCACTCTGGCCCACGCTGGAATACGCATCTCAACGAATATTGGATGGATTACCTTGAAATGCGGCACGGGTATTCATGGATCCCAGAAACCTAAAGTCGAGTTTGACACAAGTGCTACAAGCAGGTCAAGTTTTTCACTTATATCTGGTAAAATATCTCACCATCACAAACATCGGAATTTAGAGGATCAGAAACCACACTAGCCAGTTAATACCTGAGTTTCAGCTACATACAAAAATGACATTCTGACACTGATTCTGCAAATTAACGTCAAAACATGATCCGACTAAGGAGACTTATTATTCTGAACCCCTGCAGTCTCTCTGCAGTTTCGGTGCTTTAAAATTAAGTGGGGAGTCCTTGAGTTATCCAGCTATCAAGAAAATCATCCGTATCTAATATTAGTTTGTGCAATCTCTTGCTTGCCAAGTAAAAATCTGCGTGTTACTTTTCCGACAGTTTTGAGTGCCACAGTAAAGCAGCGTGTCCACCTCTGACTCAATGTCAAGTGGGAAATAGGTCATTATGAAATGAATGAGAGATTAAAAAGGACCTGATTAAATCTCCATCCGAGCCATCACTCAACATAATGAGCGCTTCAATAAAATATGGATACGCCAATAAAATATGTATACTTCCAGCAGTCCCCGGTGTTGAACCGACTCAACTTCAGTGTCCAGCATCTCTCTGGAGTCACAATTAGTTTGCCACGGACCTTAGAAATCTGTTCCGTGGGTGCAGAGGCCAATATCGTGTGCCAGCTGTCATTCACATGCATGAATGTTCAGTTTGTAATTCAGTCAAAGAGGACAGAAAAGCAAAAGCAACACCTCCCCTGTGGTCTAGCCTGCTCGGAATGGTCCAATTGTGGTCGTGATGCGCTTATTACATCCTGCAGATAGCCTCTGATTCTCTCTCCATGTCGAGAGTACACGGCTGACACGGTGACAGCGGCTGTGACAACTGCAGCCTTAAAATAAATCCACAAAAACATCATTTCAGATGAATTATGCATAGTGAGGCATCCGCTATTCAGCCAAACAATGTCAGTGATGTTGCAGACATGTTGTCAAGTGTCGTCCATAGTCAGATCAGCTGGATGCGGAAGCTTTTCATTATCGATCTCACATATTTTCTCAAGTTGTCATGTTGATTTTATGCCTGTTTCATGGGTTTGCATGAAGTGAACCATTCTTCTCATATGTTTGAGCGCACGGGAACACTCCTGTCATGAAACAAGAGCGCGCCATGACCACGCTGGGGGTGAGAAATATGAGCTACATCCTCTCCCGCTGTATTGCTTTTTTGGAGGATCACTCTATTGCAGCAGACAGCTGTCCAGGGATAAATGGCCAAACTAATATAGCAGAGCAGACCGGTCATTTAAAGAGCCTTGGACTGGAGTGCTTCAGAAGGATGAGCAGTTACAAAAAATCATCTTTCTTCATCTTGGATCCTCGTGATTACTCCTCCTCCAGGGGTTACACATGTGAGCATCGATTCTCTTATAAGGCTGTCCAAGTCAACACATGTCCTGTGGAGCAGCTGAGAGCTGCCGCTGACACGTAAAACGATCGCGTGGCAGAGCATCATAGCTTTCTGGCGGACTGTAATTACGTCCGGATTGGTCCTTTCGCCGTGAAAGGGCTGCATCTCCTGCGGGCCCATTAGAAGCTTTTCAGAATGAGAGGCCGGCTGGCACAAACGTAGTCCTTCCTGACCTTTTGACACCCGCAGGAATCCCAGGGTCGTCTTGTATAGATCTTGTATAGTTTATTAGCCACAGCACCAGCCGCAGTGACAGTGCGCACTGAAAATAGCTTTTTGAACAGGGACACCAACAGCAGCCTGCCAAGGCTCAGACAATAAACCCACCTGAAATTACAGCTCAGAGAAGAACATTACAGAGGAACATTAGGGAACGCGTGGCTGTTGATTCAAATCAGACGGGGAAGCAGAGGAGGAGTTTTACGGCGCATACATAATACAAGCTTCACGAAATGAAATAATTAGTTTTGCCGTTTTAGGTTCGGGGAGAATATGGTTTTCAAACATATTACCCTGCAGACGATTGTGCAATCTCCAACAATCTGTGCATCAGCAGTTTACTTCTATTGTTCACAAAGTACAAAATGATAATGTGCACCACAAAAACTGTGCTGCACTGATAAAGAATTTCCGAATGCACAAAGGCATTAGACTTTCGTAAATAAACCCAAATCTTTATCAGGGCGCGCAAGTGCCAGCACTGCAGCAGGGCTGCAGAGCTAAGCTAGCTAAGTACTGCAGTTGAAGACAAAGCAACCATAGCTTCAGCAGAAAATGTTTCCACTGGGTTTGAACTCTTCAAAAAAGCCATGTTAAGGTCATGGTTTCCTTCAGGGTGCTCTGTCTAACAATATGTACCAATTTACATTTGTTAATCGCTCTTTCATTGGCCATATGTGAGTAGATCGTAACGTGACGCGAAAAATGCTGCTCTCTAATGCTGTTGGACCCTGGAATTCTTTGGGTCGGGTTTTCCTTGACACTCTGAGGATGTGACTGAATACATGTCCTCGAGTGTCTTATCTCACTGACTGTAACTGTATATGTTATAATATGTTACGAGTCACCTGCCTATTCACACGTTCAGCAGACGTGGAGCATTCACTTGGAGTCAGGTTCAGGTAAACCCGATGAATGGAATATCATTTTTGTTGAACTCTTTTGTTCCCCACTAACTCCTGAGGGAAATATGTGGCTCCTTACGGCTAGAAGTTCCAGTTCCCTTGCTAGTCGCAAAAGGTCATAAAACCAAAACAATTAGCTGCTAAAATGCTCTCTAGGGCTGATGGGAACCATTTGGGTTTGTCATTAAGAGCATAGTAGTGATTTCTTTGCTGTAATTAACAAAAATGTTAATTATTAAAGGCGGTAAAAACAAATAGAGGGTGTTAGATTGTGAGTACACCTCTGTCCAGGAGGCACTGGACCGGCTCTCCGTTATAAAGGGTTACGATACGGTCACCAGCCACGCCCGTTAACAACATCTCTCCTCCAAATGGTCTGAGCACTTGGTGTGGTGCTAGGGTGAATTTAAGGGAACAGTTTCAATTTGGTAGGCAAGAGTAACCTTTGAGAACCTTTAAGGTATTTGGCACATTTATCACCTACATTTACTTCCATCAAAGAGACATTAAATCAGTGTCCACAACTTCTACTTTACCCACAGCTGAAGGTTTATTACAAAATTTTAGCAAGGGCAAAGCACACAGCTCAATCTTATCTCAATTACTATCAGTCATTATCAAGAACACCTTTTGATAAATGCTTACATATAGTAGAGATTGAGGGTCGGGTCATGCTGTAGGTATGCCTTTCCCTTCCTGCTGAAAGTCCGAGTCCTTTCGGTAACTCACGACCCCACCCGAGGTCCCCAAATTTCCTCAAAGTCCAAACGTCATGCCGACAGAGTGAACAAAAAGAACTCCGGTGTCCAAATTAAAATCCACGTTTGGTTGGTAAAAATGGTTAATCCTCCTTGGGTTCTGTAATCCTTGGATCCAACCGCGACTCTCTTGAAGTCCATTCTGCGATGATAGGCTGCTAACATACTCTGTCTTGTAGGTTAATCTAAGGTATAAGAGCGGAGGAAGAACATTGTTGCTGCGTTTTTTAAAACTCTCTCAGCTGGCCATCTATTGCTTAAGAGGAAGGTTTTGCTTACTTCCTTATAATGCCATGCAGCCGTTTCCGGTAGCACGATGACCCACTGGTCAACTGTTTTTCCTTTTTTCTTTTTTTGCTGCAAACTCAACCTTTACCCCAATTCAGCTTGTATATTCCTTTTGTCTGATTAATCTCTTCATTCTTTTCTGTAACCATTTCTCATTTTTATAACGTCATTGTAAGTTCATTTTCATCATGACAACAATCATTACACATCTGATTCTTCGTGCAATATGCTAATAGCAGAGCTCTTATATATTTCTTAATTGATTGTTAGAACTAGATATAATGTCCTTTTACTTGCTGATGGTATATGGCCAGTGTGTAGAGATCTCAACTCTTTTGACAGGGGAATATCATCAGAGTATCTGCTAACTGTTAGTAGCGGGCAGCCGTTAGCAAGTTAGCTCAGTTGGGTCGTGCAGCTAGCAGTTTGGTTTGGTTGGCATGCTAACTTCGGTAGACATCGCTGCAACACAATACATGGACGTCATAATATCAAACCTGCTGTTTTCTTCACATTCCGTTGATCATTTTTAAACGCTTTTAACTAAAATTCCTACATTTAAATATGAATTATTTATACAGTAGAGTGCAGTGATGCGCCCTTCAACAGGCTCTTGTTAGTGCATGCGAGTCAGTGGCTTTAAAGTGGCGGCGGTGGTGGTGGGGGGTTGCAGTGACAGGTGCAGACACCAGGTAACTGACATAATGCAACGAGACAGGCCGATGAGTCACCCCGGCCCACAGCGCGTTCCTCTGCTTAACCTGCAGCGGCTTCTATACGATCGCCTATTTATAGCCCTTCCACAGCAGTCCCACAAACCACTGACACGCTGGGAAATCTGGCGTCGTCTCAGCTCTGTTTTGCTCTAAAGCTTAAGACACAACCCCAAATCCTCTGCTGCTTAACAGGTTTAATGGAACCTCCTAAAGTGGAGAGGTCTAGCATACGTGTGACACACCAGGACTCGCAGCTCTGGCAGCGTTTCTTTGTTAATTCTTCTTATTGTACCGCTGAGAATAACATATCCCCGCAAGTCATACGGCACACTGTCATGGCCGGCTGACTCATCACCTGGTATACTTGCAAACAGTCTCCCCAGGATTAGCGCGCTGTTCATTAGCACTACTGATGTTTCGAATGCTAATCCTCTGAGGTATTATTTCTTTAAAAAATCCCTAATCCCCTCAAAGACAGACAGTGTTGGTATCAAATCATTTCGGGTCCGCAATCAATAATGCAAACAAAGCACACAGCTATTATATATATTTTTTACAGCGAGGGCTCCTGGCACGGCATCACCACATTAGAGGGAATCCATCATATTAATGATCCCAAGGCCACTTCATTATTCACAGAGAAGCAGCTCGCCTGTCCAAATAAATTATCATTGGTGTTGCATTAATGGAAGTTTTCAAATCTCGCCACAGAGGATGCCATTAATCTGCGCACAGCATCTCCCCGGAGTGGAACGGTCGGCTACTGTACCACTGCCAGCGATCTGTGAAGATGAGAAGCTCCCCACTGTCCTCGTTCACTTTCCGTCCGTGGGAGGAAGTGCAATTATGATTGACGTTAACTACCGCCCGCTCCAGACCGGATCTCTCCCAAGTTGCACACTTTGCATTTTTTATGCACTGCTAAAGGGATATGTGCATACAGGTGAAGGGTAAAGCCACAAAGTGGTGCTTCTGTCTCAAATTGTGGATGACAAACTCCGACCTCTCCCCTCCTGATGGAGCGCTTTCAGCTAATTCGACACATATTGCATTTGTGTGCTGGGAAATTGCAAAGCCAAAAGGCTCCGCCGCTCCCTCGGGACTCCCCGCGCATCCATCCCCACCGCACCGGCACCGGCGTGGGCCAACTTCCAGACACATACTGTTAATATTCTGATTGAACATTTGTAGAAGGACCTTGAAAAGTCACATACTGTGCAACTTTCTAACACTTTAATGAAATTGCTTCTCATAATGTTGGCGTTCACTGACTATTATGTTTTTCATTATGACAACCTACTGTAGGAGTCAAACTCATTTTCATTTTGTCTGGATGTAAGAGGGCAATAAATCCATTTTCTTTAATGCCCCGCAGACCGCCTGGCTTCACTATCAGACCTTAACAAATAACTAAAGTGAAGTTCTCTCTGAAATGAATTCTGTGGGAGCCTGATAGCGGTCCTTTATGGTAAACAAACGGAGCTGTATAAAGGAGCTTTTGTTGCACTTGTCGGCTCTTAAGCGAGACAGTTTTGCTCCTTTGGAAGAAGCACCCACTGCCTGAAGGTGGCACCCACAATCTGATTCATCACCCACTCTCATTTACATACTCTCACTCTGCCTGAACAAGACGTGACACCGTCATCTACTTCCCGGCCAGCTCGTTGTACCCCTGAGTCAGGTGATGAATATGAGGCAGTGTTTAGCCGGGCTTGCTGTTCTGCTGTGAGTTTTCGGTTGGAGGCTTGCAGCGTGCCTCCAGGTCTGGAAGGGGCTCCTGCCAACATCTTCTCCCGCTCCTGCACCTGAACCCAGCGCCACGGGGAATGAAGCCCCACTGTTTTCTGCAAACTGACCTCTTTTGGCCAAATGGATGAGGTCCTTACTCAGCACCTGATGTCTGCAGTGAAAAAGAAAATAACTGCCAACATAAGAATCGTTTGGATCGTTTTGAATATGTGAAGAGTGAACTTAAAGGTACTCATTTACAAATGAGTGTGTTCACAGCTCTTGGGGAGTACTACTGCATATGTACGAGGAGTATATCAGGAAGATGCATGTGATCTGATGAATTGCCTCCAGTGATGTCACTCAGTGACTCAGTTGCATTGTGGGTAATGTAGGAGCCAGATTTTGAAAAGCAGACCACAGGTCCATCATTGCATTCCGAGAACACCGTTTGACTTTGTTTAAAAAATGATCAAAATCGATACAGCAGAACCAGAAGTATCATCTTTTGTATTCCGCATTCTCCTTCCTTTTTAAAAACCTGGTGCCTACATTACCCACAATGCAGCTTTGCCACTGAGTGGCCTCACTGGAGGCAATTTATCAGATTACATTCAGCTTCCTTTGGAGCCACAAAAGGCTTTATACTACTTTTTACATATGCAGTAATACTCCCCAATTCCTTTAAACAAGCTTGAATGTGTACAATCGGTGGAGATACCCTTTAAATACACACAATTATGCTGCAAATGTGAACTACCAAGTACCCAGAGAGATGTAATTGTGTAGTTTTTTTCCGTTTTTCACAGTCCCATGGGCTGTTGCAGCGGTCAAAGGTGCTCTATTGGCATACGCTTAGTGAAAGTGTTTAATCAAACAGGAAATAATGCACACAACGGCCATGTGGGAAAAGCCGCTTAAATCCCCCACTTTCTTCCCAAAAGCCGGCTAGGGCAGATCAAATTAAGTGGTTTGATACTTCCTCTGCCAATCGGATTAGGCTGATTAATTCCCAAAAGTGTTTAAATGATTAAAGCCGGTTAATGGGCCTCGGGAAAGTTCACGGTGTCAAGGGTCGACCGCGATATCAAGCAGGGGTGGGGGAACGCCAATGAGAACATTTTGGGCCTTAGTGTCAATCAGCCCCGCATGAATACCTGCGTATTCAGCTCTAATAATGTTTTTGTTTCCCCCGAAATTGCGAGACTCGGAGGAGAGAACGCTTGACAAACGGTGCATCTGCTCTATAGTGACACGATGCCTAAATATAGAGCGGAAAATGGAGCAGAAGAAGGGGGCACAGCGAGGACCATAAATATTCACAGTCCATCTAGAGAAAAAGCTGGCAAAAGCCCGGTCCGAGGAGAAATCTACTCCCCTCATAAACTATGCTTAATGTGGCACTGCTGAGCTGTACCGGTCACGCCTTCACGGTGCCACATTTTTTGATCTGGAGGCGCGGCGGCCGTGGACGTTCCTGTGCCATTTTGACGCGGATCTTCATTAGAAAACATTGCTCCGGATCCTGCCGTGAATGCTGATTGAGAGAGAGGGAGAGAAAGAAGAATAATCGGTTGAAGGTTCTGGTGTGCTCCTCGCCCCCCTCTTCTAATATACTCGTCTCCTGAGGGAGTGGCATCCATCACGGAGGCGGCGCGGGGCTGTTATGCCACGTCGCCTCGTGCATGTGAACACAAGGTGACTCCGGGAGGGGACGCAGCCCGTGTGCGCCCAGTCTTATAAATGCAGCCCCATGTTTCCCCCATAAAGTGTCCATCAGCACCTTAATGCATCTCCCAGTGAAAGTGACAGAGCCTGGGCTCGCACATTATTAACTCCAGACATTTTTATGAGCCTGTGGAACAGAGTGCTCCTTCTGAATAAGATATGTGTCCAGGCTTCGGAAGCTGTATATCAGTCTTTTAGTTTTTGGCATAGCATTACAGGCAGGCACTGTGTTTTTTTACTGTGTTTTTACATGTGTCTAAAGCACAGACGGTGGCCCCCCGCTAAATACTGTAGTTATGTCATTATTATTCCCCAGTGGGATCAAAAATAAATTAGGCTTAGTTGTGCTGCGTGCAATCCATTATGTCACCCAAGTGCTCGCACGGGAAATGCATCTTTATTAATTTTATGTAAACAGCGTTTACAATGATAAACGATGGCACGGATTCGTAAGCAGCTTAGCGGGGTTGGGGTTAAAAGGCGCAATCAAAATTGGCAGGCTCATGATAAATGCATGGGATTTGTCTAAAATATTAATCAAATATAAATGTGCAATGAATTTAACAGTGGCTTACTCCTCCTGCCATATTTGGGACCAATTCAGAGCACACGCTGCAAGAGACAAATTTATGTAAAGTGGCACATTTTGTGAAAACAGAATAAAAGCTGGAATTGTGTGTGGAGGGAGGGAGGGGGGGGGATCCTGAAATTCATGCTGCAGAAGGAGAGCTCGTTGTGCGATTTCTACATTTTGGTGGGCGTTCTCAGTGGGAAGGGATAACATCAGCTGTTCGAGGAGGCCGAGCGCTGCAATTATTTAAGTCTGCAAAAGTGGGAACGCCAGAGGGTGAGACACCGGGAGGGAGGAAGACGCCCAGGCAAGGCGAGGCGAGGCGAGGCAAGAAGAGTTTGGAAATGTCAAATCCGTGGTCGGTGTTGAGAGTTTACTGCGCGCCTCGCTCAGCCAATCAGTTCGCTGGAGTCAGCTCAGCCTCTCAGCCGGAGTTGTTTTGGAGCCTGAGCTCAGTTTGATACTGTGCGTAAAATCTACCTGTCAGACGCAGCGGCGGTGCCATGGCGGGCAGAGCTCAGCGGCGTGCAAAGTCCATCCTCACACACGCGGAATAAGTTACCTTTTTTTTTTCTCGGACGGATGCCATATGTTGCGCTGCTGCGGTGGCAGGTTTGCCTCCCCCCCCCAAAAAAAACTGATCATGTGAAGTAGAAAGGTGGTGGCTCCGTCCGTCCGTCCGTCCGCCCGCCCGTCTCCATCGAGTCAGTTGCGCCGAGGAACGATGCTGAACAAAGCTGCGGGAGGATTTTCCACCACAGGTAAGAGGATTCACGCAGATTTTTTACGACCAATATAGAAAAAATATTCTTAGCCTGTTGTTTCTGGGTATATATGAGATCTCTCTATGATAAAGAAAGAGCAAAAAACAGTTGAATAAATAAATAATTAAATACAAAAATAGCGAGATTTCTCCCATGATCAGCTCTATATGAAATTTGGAAGTAGTTTTATTTGAGGTTTAAAAAAAATGAAAGAAGAGAGAGAGAGAGAGGGAGAGAAAGGTGTGATGTCATCAAAATAATGAAGATTGTGTGCGTGCGTGTGTGCGTGCGTGTGTGTGTGTGTGTGTGAGGGAGATATAGAGGCTGGCATGCACCCTACATGTCCACGCTGTAAGAGAAGGGGAATGTGCTCATGATCATCAATAATTGTGGAGTCTGAGCACACACTCCCATGTGCTAAGTGCACATCTTCTGGTGTCAGATGAATTATTTGTGCATGTGGGATGTGGTTTCTGTTGTCTAATGTAGTGTGTAATGGAATTCCCTGTTATCTGGAGAGTGGCTCAGCCTCAGAAGCATGTGAGAATGGATGGAGACCGCGGGACACGCAGGGTTGGATGTGTGGATCCAGCCGCTGGCCCACATTATTCATGCTCCTCCACGTCAAGCAGCTCTGAAACCTACAGTGCCTGCATGAGCCCTTGGTCTCAAAGGGGTCACAGAGGGCAAAGGTCTGCTGTTGATCTGCATGTCTACTCTTAGTCCAGGAAATCATTGCAAACGTGGGTAATATAATGCAAAGAAAGACGGTACTCTGCAATGAAAACCTGCTCTGTGACGTTTTTTTGTTTTTAACGTTGTTGCTTTAGGTGGCATCCCATGTTTGGGTGTTCCTGTTATTTTGTCCAGGTCTCCGCAACTCAGTCAACTCCCAAATATCACAAATCAACCTCTTTTTTGTGGGGAAAATCTTTCTTTTCTTTTTTTTTTTTTTACCCCGTGGCTTATCTCTCACTACAGCTCTTTCAACATAAAAGCATGAAATGGCTTGATTTGCCACTAATTCTAAAATATGATGCAACCGCAGCTCAGCTGTTATTATCTCATTATCTCATTTCATCATCAGACACACTGTAAGACGCGGGATTAATTGGATGGATGAGGTCTTTGTTGGCCTGAAGGGATCAACCATCGGTACTGGATTTGCAAAAAACCAAAATAATGTATTGCTTACTCACACCCTCAGACTCTCATTGGTGGACTTGTTGCCTAAGTGACGGCCTCTCCCGACATCGTTTCCCGTGTTTCACTTTTCTGCTCATGCAAATGTTTTAACTAATCTCAAAATCACCTGTCCCACTATTCTGAAAGCATTTAGGAGGCCGGTTCACAGACAGTCGCAGTCATCAGTATGCAGTACAAAGTACAGCAGCACCTGCCAGCCCTTTCCTTGGTTTTTTCGATATAGGCAGCCTTCTATGTGGAACGTACTTATCCCCTATATGTTTGTGTGAATCAGGGGGTGTGAGATGCAACAGTTGAACATGCAGCAGATGGTGATTTTTATGGCTCAGACTGGCGAGAGCTTGCGAGAGGAATGCTGATTGCCGGGCAAGATGAAACCTCTCCTGCACAGAATTCATGTCCTAGATTATTACATTACTAAAAAACCCAATCTCAGGTCTGACTGCGTAGCCATATTACTGTATTCCCCCAAGAATGTGCGAAGATTTGATTGAACCGCATGTTGTTCGTGTCTTTTAAAGGGACGGTTCACCCCAAAAATCAAAAATAGATTTTCCTCTCGCCTGTAGTGCTGTTTTTCCATCTAGATTGTTTTGGTGTGACTTGCAGAGATGGCTGCCTTCTCCCCAAAATAACGGGACTACGTGGCGCTCGGCTTGTGGTGCCCAAGGCTCCGAAAAAATTCATTTGAAAATCTCAGTGGCAATGTCGCTCTCCAGAAGTCATGACCCGGTTACTCAACATAAATCACAGAGCTTGCTGGGAGCAGTTTCGTGCAGGAACTATTTTGTTTTTGCCAAACTACACCACCCGAATCGCAGCACAGAAGAAGACGGTGACTCATCTGCTCGCTAGTTTGTCTTTACGGGCGGACTTAAGTCGCAAACAATTCGAACTCCAACTTCACAACTTAGTGTTCGATCAACGAAGTCTCTATCCACATGTCGTGATGTATTTAATGGCCTCGCAGACCTACACCATCTACAACACTGCCCCAACTTTTGAGGTATATTATCACAACCTCCTCCACCGTCTGTTGTCGTCAGCAACTCTCGACTCTGAGCTACCCTCTCGTGGATGTATTGCTTAACATCCATGCCAACGTAAGGAACCCAGTCATGATTTCTGGAATGCGACATGTTGTTTTTTGCTTTGGGCATGGAAAGCTGAGTGCCATCTAGTTCCATTATATTTGACAGAAGGCACACGTCTCTACGGCCGATGTCTCCGAAACTCTGCGACTCACATCGAAACAATCTCGATGGATAAACAGCACCACAAGTAAGAGGTAAAAAACTGTCCCTGAAAGGTTTTCATTAACTACATTTAATTGTCTTTAACTTTCCAGCTACCAGACTGCCACATCTTTTGGACTGATCCACTAGACGATTGAAGCTGCCGTCATGGAGAGCCTGAGCGAGCTCCAGAACCCCCTGCTAGACAAAACCAGCAGACACGTGGTGCACAACGACTACCAGGGCTACCAGTGCGACTACCCGGGCCAGCCTTACCAGGACAGCCTCATCGGCTACTACTACACTGACACTAATGGCAAGCATAAGACTCAACAGTTCCTGGACGCCACCTCCCTGCACCTAGCTGTGGAGGCCTTCTACAGGCCCAATTTCATCCTGTACAAGGACGACGTGAGCCTTCACAGCAAGGACTCCAAGAGCGAGAGCTTTGAGACCACTTTCACGGAGAGTAAGGACGCTGTGTTGGACGGAGTTTCCGCAGAAAACCCCCTGGACAGCATACAGGGGGAGAAGGACGCGAAGATCCAGACGGTGTCGTACGAGGTGGAGGAGGAGCAGGGACCTGAGTACGAGGTCAGAAGAAAATATCATGTTTTATTTTGAGATGTACAAGCAGACTGTGTTTCAATTGTGGCCTAACAACATAAGTATACTTCAGGTTTCTCACTCCTGCTGTGAGCTATACAGGGATAATCACCATAACTACGCACAATAAAGAGCAAATTGATGCAAGTCAGAGCCATTTGGCAGTGTTTGACAGAGTAATTAGAATATTGAGTCGCTATATGAAGTTAAAGGCGTTGCAACACTTAGCCGTAGCTGTCAGAGCCATCTTTCAGCAGAAAAGTGAGTCATGGCGTTGAAAGTGTTATTATTTCATTATTTCATTTTAATAGACTGCCAGTGCGATTCACGCTCATTTTTCTCTCTGTTCTCTAAACGGTCAATTTACCAGAGTCTTTCAAATCCAGTGCAGGGTAATTGTACGCTTTAGTTTCATAATCGCATTTGAAGAAGAAACGACACATCTGAGTTCATCTACCCGGGCTATTGTTCTTGTAGATATAAAACTTCACTCTCCAAAGGAAACCGTGACGGAAAAAGAGCAGAAGTCTTTTCAGAAGCGCGAGAAATCTAATTTCATCCAGGGACGCTTGTGAAGTACCCAGGGCTCGGAGCTGGCAGAGGAAGAAGTATTGCGACCTAACTGGGCTGATGATCGAGCCAGCGCTTGTCACTCGGAGGCCTGGCAGATAGATAGAGACGTGGCACCGACTGCCATTAACGCCATAAGTAATGCCGTGCTGCGAGGGTATTAAGCGGGGCTCGGCTGATGCATGGCTGTCGGAGCAGGTGTGCCCGGAGCTAAAGTTATTCCACGTCAATTTCAAAAAGAGCAAATGAATCTGGCGAACAGTGCACAGATGAAAGCTGGCTTTTTTAGCAGGAATATGAGAGTCTTTGCCCGGCACCTGCGTTTCTTCACTCTCCCTTCCTACGTGTCTGTACGTTTGTGCGCTTCGGTGTTTCGAGAACCACAAAAAGAAACACAGGCCGTGCTAGATGTGTGTTGATGCGGAGGAGACGAATTCAATTTGGAGCACTCATAGAGCAATGAAGATTAGGAATAAGAATAGAGTAGAGCTGGTACACACATCCTGAAATTCCAGGACATAGTCTGTCACAGTTTTCACCAACAAAACAATGTATTGTTTGTCAGCAGATGCTTTATTTGTACTCCTTAATGACATTTCATTAGGTTCAATTTTTAGTTTTATGTTGTGACGGTCTGGTTAGGTTTAGGCACACAAAACACTTGATTAGGGTTAGGAAAGATCATGTACTGGCTTACCTCCTTGAAAATATCCAATTGTTTCCCACAGTCTCTCCTAGCTGTAACACCACCACCCGCCCTGACTACGCCCTTCCTGACAAGCAAGTCATCTCAAACACATGATCATAATATGACAAGTTTTGTAAAAATGTTGATATGATACGTATGACACGTAAAAATGTGAACGTTTTCGTGGTTAGGGTGAAGGTTAAACACCTGAGGGTTAGGGTTCATATTAAACGCCCTAGGTTGGGGTTCGACGTAAAATGCCCAAATTTTATTCTGGTGACTGGGTTGTGCTGCAATCCAGTACAGTAAAACTTAAGAATTGTAGTTAATACGTATGACATTTAAAAACGTGATGTTTTCGTTTCATGGTTAGGGTCAGGGTTAAACACCCAAGGGTAAGGGTTAGGGTTAGGGTTAGACGTAAAATGCTCAAATTTTATTCTGGTGACTGAGCTTCATCCATTGTTAGACCAGCACAAAAACAGTCCTGAGCTAGTTTATATCAGCAGATCTTTGACATCTGTGTGATGAAGAAAAAATAAATTGCAGGTAACAACTTAACAAGAGCACATGGACGGTGCCTGTGTGATTGCCCCCGAGCAACAGGGCGAAGGGGTCCGTGAGTGCCCTGCTGTAGAGCCGACTGTCCCCTCCAGGCTCAAAACGAGGCCTCGGAGAGAGGGCTGTGACAGGGTTGTTAAAGGCAAGGAGCCCCATCAGTTATACTGGCATCAGACCAGACTGGGAGTGTGTCCCCAGCCGGCCGCACTCGGTGTCAGGCAGATTGTCAGTAGGACTGAATGCACCAGTCACTCACGACCGTTATCAGGTCTCGCTACAAAGATAAAAGGAGATTACTGCTGTTTGTTCCCACCGGTTTATTCATGTGATGTCAGATTACGTGGTTATGACCAGCTGCTTGTTTTGATGGATCACACCCGGCTGTCCAGGTGGACAGTGTTCATAAAGCAGATAACAGAGAGCTTCATAATCTTTTATTGGCCGTGGTTAGGAAACTGTTTGGATAGTATAGAGCTGCGGTCCTAAACTACTCCCTACCATCACGATAAGGTCTCCGGACAGGAACACCATCGAAAGCGGCCGCCCCGCGGTTTGGTAACCGAAGATGAGATTAGAGCTTAAAAGAGAAAATTGTGCACGACGTGGTCAAAAATGTGGACGTCAGCACACAAGTACGGTTCTTTTCTTCTCTGTCTGCCTTCCCGACTGTTCTGTAATTACCTCTAAAAAAGGTTGGTCCAGTTCCTGCCTTACATATCGATTTCTATTTTGTTCCCTCCTCGTCCCCGCTTTGATTGATCCCTGCAGGCAGCAGGACTAACAAATGAAACCTGCTGCTCATGGGGGCTATTTATTTAGACAAACACCCACTCCGTCTCTGGGACAGCGGAGAGAAGTATAAGGCAGCGTCCTCTTAAAGGTCACCCATGCAGTCACATCGCCATCCTCGCTGCGGGCGCGATGTGTCCAATGTAGTCTGAGTGGCGTTCCAATCCATCATTCATCGGCCCATTCAGCCCTCGTGGCCCTGAGTTGGGAGTATCGAGGTGCAGCATTGGGAGCTTGTCGAACGCTCGCTGCCCAGTAGGATGGCAGGTGTACCGAGGAGAGACGGTGGAGGTCTAGCTCGCGCCGTGGAAGCACTTTAGCACATAAATGACACTGTCTTCTTGCCGTTTCCCCTGTCACTGTGCGATGATGGAACAATCCGTTAATCCTGCGTTATCTGTCAGGCCGCTCATGGGTGTTGACAGAGGCACCAAATCCTCTCCGGCTGGCTGAGCACATCCTGTCCCGGGTGATGGTGCAACAAGGGCAGATACACTGACCTGGCCACCGAGAAGATGCGCAAAATCCACCTGACTATCTACACACGTCAACCTCACTCCATCTGTTATTATCTGTGTGTCAATCAAGATCACAAATGCAAATGTGCAGGTTCGCCTCACGAATTGTAGCACACGTAGTCATGTAAAAAAGTGCAACGTCCTCTCCTTTACTGACATTTAATTACTCTTCATCAACCCACTGTCTTCCAGAGTGACAGCTCCAGCGACAGCGAGAGTGAGGACAACTTCATCGTGCTGCCCCCTCGGGACTACCTGGGCCTAGCCATCTTCTCCATGCTCTGCTGCTTCTGGCCCTTGGGCATCGTTGCCTTTTACTACTCTCACAAGGTAAAGACCCAGAGACCTCAAGCCTGTCATTAACTCTGATTACACTGCATTCTATTTAAGGTCAGCGAGCACAAGCACTCAGACTCGGTACTACTGAAGCCTATTTTCCACCCTGCGACCCTCCTTTGCAGTTGTTACAGATGATTGACTACGTAAATTCAGCAGGTTCGGCCCACTTGTCAGTCCTTGTATTCACTTTAGGAAGCCATTAACATTGAGGTTTCGGTCCGTGGTATGTTCTGTGCGAGCAGTGCACTGCAATTAACATTATTTCGGGTTGTTGCGTCCATAGCCGAGACCGCATTTGTAATTACTGCAGCACCTTGACATCGTCTAGTGTCAGTATCTTTCTGGTCCGGAAGCATTACGCTCACGCCGCGCAACCTCAAACAGAGCCCGCCATATCTTAGTGGTTTTGCAACATCCTCTGCAGTAATTGCAGGGACAATTATACCGGAGCAGAAAATAATGTGTCAGAAGAATAAATAAAGGCCAGGTTCATTTTTTGATAGGAAACCAAAACACCCAAACAACACATTTGTCACTGTCAGAGGGATAATGACCTAATTGCCATGGTAACTAATGGCTCCCCGAGAGCATTTCTTGTTTTCTCTCTTTTAACTGTGGCTTAACACCTACTCATACACTCAGTGCTGATGAGTAACACACCGGCTCATTTCACTCTCTGCTTTGTTTTGTCAGACTGGCAAGGCCATCGCTAAGGGAGACTTCTCCAGAGCAGGAATGAGCTCCAGAAGAGCCCTATTCCTGGCTGCCCTTTCCATCACCGTTGGAACAGGGATGTATGTGGGGGTGGTTGTGGCCCTCATAGCCTACCTGTCCAAGCCTGGACATGTATAGCACTGGGACCAGTTTGCCTGGGGTGGGGGGGAGATAACGATAAAAAGAGGAGGCAAGACGGGAGGAAGGGAAAAGACTAGGCTGGATAGATCTCTTCACCTCTCCTGAAGGCGTGCGCCGGTGCTGCTGTGAAAAGAAGAATCCATATGAAGAGAAAAGACTTTAACAGGAAAAAAAAGAAGAAAAAAACAAGACGTGTGGATGAAGTATTACTCGGACTGCATATTGATCCAGACTGAATCGTTACTTCTGGGATGCAACACTCCCACCAAGGTATTCCACCACCACAAGAAAATCCGCCCCGAGAAAGATGACTAAGGCCGCGCTGTACTTATATGTTAGACGAAAAACTGAGCTCATAGCAGTCAAGAACTACCTACCTTTTACCACGATAGCCGTTTACAGCAGTTTTATTTTACCTTTATAGTAGGTGTATTCTCTGTCAATACTATTGCAGATTGTGTATCGTCGACTTTATGATTTCTTGGAAAAACAGTCAGCCAGTGGCCAGTTTTTTTTATGTGATTGTTTATGTGAGGAATATCCGGGAAGTGGGTGCAGTAAACAGAGAGAAGTGGACTCCTTATAGGAAAGGGAACAAAGGTGGTTTTCACAGTGTACACACAGATGCTGAGCGGCGGTCAAGAGGGTTAGGCTACTTGTGTTTATTGTGTACTGTAAAATTAGTCAATAAATACATTTGGCATGAATAATGAAACATGCTCGGCCATATCTCTCATGCTCCCATTCACTGTCTCTTTTTTTGAGAGGCGCGCCTTTGTCTACCATCCAAACCAGGGGTAAGCCTACAAGGTACTTCTGTAGTTGCCAGGGGAGTATGTGAAAAGATCAACTAGTCGACTAAGTTGAGATAGAAATTAAATTAGATTTTTTTTGTAAAGGAAAACATTCCCACATTTCTGTGAAGGAGGACAATAAACAGCCAAATAATGATTGGTGTGATGCTGATTTTCACTGCTAAACTGTCCACCAACTGGTCAGTGGTAACACCCAGACATGATATAATGCAATTGAGAGTTGCTCATCAGGAAGCAAGCAGAGAAACGAAGTAATGAATAAGCAGTTGAAAGGCTTAGCTAAAACTAAACAGCTAAAAGTAGGCTAATGGATAAGTTAGGTTTGTGGGATAGCTAAACGTAGCCTAAACATTTTACCAGAACAATTGAAACTTGCCTAGAAGATTGCTTATAATTCAGTGGAAACAGCTAGCTAGCTTTTTAGCTAATGGATAAACGGTTAAAATAGCTGCCAACAGTCGCACTCAGCAGTCATCTTGGCAACGTCCCTGTGCAGGTTATTTCAGGCTAACAAGACCGGGCGCCTATCTGAATGAATGGGAGAGGGCTATCGCTTCACCTTCAATGTTTTTTTCAACAGGTTATACTTCTTCTGCACTTGCACATGATTTCATGACACCAACCTCTTTTCCAGCTCAGCCCCGCGTATTGCAACGTCAGCTCATCCAACCACGGCACTTCCAAGTTTAATGTCTACTATTTGGAAAACCTCACCTTTCTTGGTAATCCTGTGCATCAGCGTGATATGATCTTATTAAGTAGGCCGGGGGAGGGTGGGCAGGATATGCGTCGTACAACCGCTGTCCCTGGAGTTTTAAGATATTTCTGTGTAAAATCAAAGTGGATTGTCTTCTCTGTTATTGGTTAATGTCTCTGCTGCTGCGCTATCTCTGATTGGCTGTGACCGTAACATTTTTTTCTAACCCTAACCAACTAACCAACCATCTAAACCGAACTCTGAACAAGCAATGAACACTCGCCAATCAAGGCTGGGCCTTTTTGGAAATCTTTCGGAATAATGGGCTGGCCTGTGGAAAGATGGGCATACATATGGAAATGTAATTGTATAAAAAAAAAAACACTGTAGCAAGATTCACTTTTACACAGCCTTGTTAATAGTGTTATACAGCATCCAGTTTATAATCCATACAGTATATATTTAGTACATGATGGATAGGTCGATGAAGGAGTAATTGAGCTCGACTAATTGGGCTGTCGGGGTAGCAAAATCAGACAACAAAGATTGGGAACCGCTAAACAAGTCATGGATTGTGCGGTTAGAGATGCCTGTCAGATCACAGGGCGTTATATTGACTGCAGGCTCGGCTGCAACTGCCATGGCTCTTCGGCGTCTTTCTGGCATCACTCACTGTCTATCCTCGAGGTGACTTTCGCTGCCAGGCTGCTGTGAGTGTCAGGAACAATGCCTGTTTTCTAAAGTCGGCGCGTCAGAACAAAATGAGAGCAGCACTTCATTCCCCCCCCGCCGGGACTTGGAAGGACCATCGTGCCCCACCTGCCATCTAATCAGAACATTAGCCTCCAGAGCCACGGTATCCTTAACCACTCAGTGCCCCTCAGGTTCAACTCGCAGACACCACTGATCACACACTGAGCCCAAGGAGCGCAGGAGAGGGGGAATCACTCCATCCGAACCTGTATCATTCACGGCACCAGGAGAAATGGAGCAGGTGGCGAGGTAAGCAAGTCCCGCACAGCCCTGACCTCTCCTATATTTGTCCATTTTTCTCTTTCGCAGCCTCTCTTAATGCATGCGGCTCGATGGGGGAGACGGAGGCGAAAAGTGCTGCTCTCATCAATGGGAGCTGTATGGGGCGCTGAAGTGGGCTCACTCTGCGAGCGAGTGCAGCGCCGCATGTGTTTTCTCTCCCTCAATAGATAGGAAGCTTCACCCACGCCCGCTCGCTCGGCCGCTCACAGCATCCATAGCGAGCTCAGACCACCAGAAGCAAACTGATTTCATTAGTCATCCACCCCCATGTGGTTAAAAAACTTTCCAAGAGGCTGCAGCAGCAGCATCTCCTGCAAATTTGACATGTGCAGTTTCGGTGTGGCTGTTAAAGGTCTGTGTTTTAAAACTATAATTAGTCAGAGCTGTGTTTCTAAATGTAATCCCGGTATCTAAGACGAACCGAAAGTCATATCCTGAGCTGTCACATCGAGCGAATGGCAAAAGAAAAAAAAAAGAAAATGAATGGGTTGTTGCACATAAGAGCGAAAAGTGAGAGGCACGTTTGTAGCGGGAAAAACAATGATGAATGGGCTGGAACAAAATGGATAAGGAACAGAAAGAAAAGGGAAAGACAAAAAGACATTAGAGCTGAGTGCTGCATTAATAAGGGGCATGATGCTATCGACTGTTCGTGACACAGAAAAGGCATTCTCAGATTGTCGTCGTCTGCTGTGATGAAATACCTGTCACCAGTCATGGACATAGGCGCATAAACAATATCTTCGGTTTCAGGGTTTATTCGAGGTGGCTGCAACAATTACAGTAAAAAGAAAGCTGTACAAAAAAAAAAAGGGACATTTTCTGACAATCCTGGAACACCGTCAAGGAATTTCCCTCGTGAAAAGCGTAATACTCAAAGAAGAGCATTCAGCAGACTAATTTTCAACAACAACAAAAAAACACAATGGGAGGATGTGAAGGAGGAGTGTAGAGACTGTGACCTGAAATCTGAAGCTGCTGGGGGAATGGCTGGTTATCTTCTAAAAGTGGAAAAGCTCTTGGCTCCGTATTGTTTTGACAGATCTTAAATCAGAAACCACACAGTTCATTTGGTAGATTACAGACACCGGGATGCTGTTTGAAGTTCGTCCAGAGATCTTTTCCCATGCAGGCGGACATATTTTATGTATATTTGATTATTCCAGGGACACTTTCTAGGTCAACAGCGGAGCCAATGGCGTCCCGATGGATGGAACCAAACTCGCGTCTGACGTCCTTTGAGACTTTCAACAGTTTGCATACAGATATGAATAGTAATGACTCCGTAACAGTACTAACTCAGCATTTCAACGCGCCAGGATTTTTCAGACGCTGGTATTCAAACGTGTTCAGAAGCTTTTTTTTTTTTACTGCTGTCAGCGTGATGATTTTGCAGTATTTTAATGAGCCGGTGACCCATCAATGGCGTACCCCTCCTCTCACGCAGCTGGGATAAGCTCCGGCTCCCCAAAAAGCCTCCGCAGGGGTGGATTAATTTCAAATCTAACACCTCCTAGAAGATTTATGTCCGTCTTAAGAATCTATGTCAATATGCCTCTTCCGAAACAGAAAGACGCTTGCACAAAGCAAATATATAATTGAGCGAATCTTCAGAGGAATATGAATGTTTTTTATTTTCTTATTGTGGGGCTTCCATCAGTCTGCTGCCAGGGTCCCTTTATATTTGAGATATATTTGGGTGACTTAGTCGAAATGCAGTCAAAGAGAATAGTCCACTGTAGGTCTGATGGAAGTTGCATAATGATTCTGTTCATCTGCTGTCTGAATAACAAATACGCATATTCATTAAATAATAATGCCAGCTCTTATTAATTTGCATCCCTCTGATGGTAATCTCAAAGGATTCCGTCTAATAGCTCTTAGCTTAAGTGGTGGATCTACATGTATTTTACTTAAGTACTTCCATTTTTATGCTACTTTATGCTTTAACTTCGCCACATTTCAGAGGGGAATAATGCACTTTCAGCTCCGCAGCATTTTATTTCACATGTTGCCAACCTTTCGACCCTCTCAAAAGGAACAGTTCTCCCACATGCCGATGGAAAGTCGGGCGAAGTTTTGGAAAATCCACAAAACATTTCTGGAGCGTCACAGCAAAACAGCACAGCAGCACTCTCCCAAACAACTGAGGCAGATGGGGATAAAACAGCATATAGTGGCTCCACATAGCTCATCCAACATAATCCAAGTCTCCGGAAGCCTTAAGAACCCAAGTTGATTTGAAAAACATATTATTTAAACCCTTGATGCTTGTACACCTACTTCAGACGTGGTACACAGGGAAGATTTTGGATTTAAAAAGGGTCTAAATAACATCCTTTCAATCAATTTGGGATCTCTGGGCCTCTGGACGCTTGGATTATGCCGGACAAGCTGTATAGAGCTGCATTTTATGCTTTTATTAGGTTGTTGAATTTACTTTTTTTAAAATAGGTCCCCGTCTACCTCAGTTGTCCAGGAGAATGCTGCAACGCTGTTTCGATGCGAAGCTCCAGAGAGAAAAGCTCCAGACTTTTCATCTGCATGAGGGCGACTAGACAATGACAGAACTTTTCTTTTTTGGGTGAACTGTTTCTTTAGGTTAGCAGCGTCACTAATAACTGATTTTCCTCTAAACTTCTGGATTGTTTGATTAAAAAAAGACTGCTTGAAATCCAAAGAGGGGAAACCCCCCAACATTTCACCAAAAAGTCAAATATAAAGGATGAATATAAGAGGAACTTTCTTTCCTCTTCTTTTCTCTCTATTAATCATCATTGATCATTAAGACAAACCCTCATACTTATTTTGGGACCACTTGGTTGAGAACCACTGGAGTTAAAACTAGCTCCCCCTCAACCAGCTACGACAGTAAAATGTTCCCGATGTGTTGATGCATTAAGGTAAGAATCATGTCATTTATGATAATACATACATTTTTCATGCAGCACAAATACTTTCATTTTTGTTATTTATTTACATTTAGCAGACACCGTTCTTTTACAGCAGGATTTTGAACAGGACAAATCTATATTCCCCGACACGCTCCTCCATAGTGTGCACGATGATATGAAGACATCCATACAGCACAACAGATGTCAGCATCCATTTCTGTGAACCCATCTCCCCCCTCCCTCTCTCACTGCCTCTCCCTCCCTCCCTCTTCTTCTCAAACCCCACTTTAATATCAGAGTTAAGCTCATCTTTGAAGCGTTTCGCACATACATGCTTATCTGGCCTCACACCTTTGTCGCACAGCAACATGCCTCTCTCTGTGCCAGGACACACTCTGGACTGATAAGGGCCTCACAGCCTCATCTTCTGGCTTCACTTATCACTCTCGAGCAACAAGCAGCACCGTCTGTTTTATCTGCTCATGTTTCTCCTCTCTTGATAAGTCCAGACTGGACACTTTTTTCCCCCCTCTTTTTTTTTTTTTTTTTGCTCTAAGCATTCCTCAAATCTGCTGTCTCGCGCCAGCGGAGGCTTCTAACGGAGATGTGATGGGTTTTAATTGCAAACCGAGTGCCCGACACTTCACAGGGAGGGGCGACGTCGACATGAAATGTTCGAGCAGGAAGAAATAAAAAGCCAGTGAGATAACGTGGAAGCAGAAAGGCAGGCTAACACAGTTAAAGTCTGCCCGTTTGACTGGAGCTGGCATCTGAAACTTCCCACAGATGGCCTGCTGAAAATACCGAGCAGCGGAGGCTGCAGGGTGGCAGCAGTGGACGGCTGCTGGGGTTGTGCCACACATCATAAATCTTTTGGGACAAGCAGTCAAGTCCGACTTCAAGAGATAACCGATGTCTATTACTAGACAAGGCAGCGAGTGACAGAGAGCAGTCACGGTCCATAAAGCTGAGCAGAGACAGCAAAGGTTACCCAGGGACACAGAACTCCATCAACCCATAATCCTGATGGATAATATAGTATTTAAAGAACTGCCAATGTCTTTTCTATTTTTTTTTAAAAAAGGAAATAAATTGCATATGTTTTTTTAGGGATTTGTGCATTTTGGATTCATTATTTTTTAAGCCGTAATGCTAAATGAAATGCCAAGAGGTCGGCAGGTGAAATAAAATGCTGTTTACAGATCCATTATTTGACTTCCCTGCTTCTTCTAGTATTCAACAGGCCACAGACGTCAACAAAGGAGCAGCCACATTATTTCACAAATAAGGCTTATATCTTGCACATACTCTGAATATTGATTATGTTTTAGTTTGCAGTAGTAACATGAAGACTCATATCCAGTGAAGGGTAAAATAAAAATAAAAATAGAGCTGGTTGGCTCTGTGTGATCAACCAGGACGGCTCTGGAGGGGGAAAAAAAAATAAAAATGAACCTGGGAGATGAAACTAGCCCCCAGCCAGGACAGATCATTTAGCCGCAGTATCAATCCAGTCTCCATTAACCCACAGCAGACAGCCTCATCACCGAGAGCACCACAGGACTGACGAGAGATGACAAATATTGATCAAGATATCAGATCAGATGTCTGCTCAGAGGCTTGTAATGTGAGGCCTTTTTTTTTTCATCCGGACAAATACGGATCAATGTCAGGACGTGCGTGATGTTTCAGCGTCAAGATTTTCATATATTGACTGTAATAGAGGAAAGATGTGATTGTGAGCGTGTGATCTATTTCAACAGGAGCATCTTTTTTACAAAAGGGTTCTGATTCCGGGATGAAGCTCAAGGCTGCCGCCATGTGGATGAAATGCTGCACTGCACTCAGATTTCTAGATTACCTGCATTAAAGACATGACGACAAACAGGCTAAAGCATAAACATCATTAATGAAGCACTTGCAAACGCACACACACGTATGCACACATCGACGTAAAGTGTTTGTGTGTAGGATTAACATGCTTTATGTTAAAGAATGTGCTGTTTGTCTGTGTAAATCAACAGTCCACACACTGCACACATTCACACACACACACACACACACACACACACACACACACATATACACGTCACAGTCCACATATTGTAACTTTTCACACTCATTGGTCATAAATACAATTATGCACACACATACAGTCTATGTATGTTTTGCATCTATAGATTCATTAGGATCCCCATTAGCTACAGCACTGCAGCAGCTTTATATTGTGACAGTGTATCATAAATAAAGATTTGAAGGAATGAATGAATGTATATGTGCATGTTCTTTAGGCATTATGTATGTTCATGTGTTTTAATTATATGCATTCGTGTGCAAATACTCGATTTGAATAAAAGCGACTTGTTAAAGCAGCGCGTATTTAAGAGTTAGGGAAGCAAAATATAACAATCTCAGCAGCAGATCTATTTACTTACTGTTGCTTGTACTTTTTAAAGAGATTTCAACCAAATCACACAGTCTTCGTCTGCTCACTACAAGGTTCAATTTTGACCGTCAGGCTGCGTATTTACCAAATGTACATCATTCAAATTTAATATCAAAAACTGGCAATGTGAAAGTGAAGTAGACCACCTGACAGCTCAGGTGTATATTTTCAGCACTGTTGCTCCATAATGTTCTCTCTCTTTCTGACTCAGGCTCGTGATGAGAAGGAGGTTGTTAAAGGTGCACTACGTGGTTTTGGGGAAGACATTTTAATCAGAAGCCCCCTTTAATTCAAACAATTCAAGTACAGTACTAAGTGGCAGTGATAGTAGTTGAGTGCACATAAAAACAGAGAGCGTCCACAATTCCACAACAAATGAGCAAACTTCATTTGCATTTTGAAGAAAGACCATGTTCGAAATGCTTCAGAGTGTATTTTAATGGACAATCAATGGTTGCGAGATTGTTTGCACCACTGTATAATCAAAATTCTTCCTTGCGTATGAGTACTGAGGGAGTAAAATAATTCTCATGGAGAAGAAATGAGGCTTAAAAGACCTGAAAATAACTGATCATCAGATTATTTTCTATCAGCTCTATATTTAATTGTGTAATGGGGGTAAGGTAGTATGTGGGCAGATTATATTCATTTACCATATTTAGGCAGTAATTTAACTAAAAACACGCAAGTAGCAAACTGAGACAGTCCCATCCGGCTCTTTTCATTTCTTTATTTAGATTGAATTGAATATCCTGGATTCATTGCAGTAACGACCAGCTCTGTGTTACACTAAGATACGTCCCAGCTTCAGCTGTACTGATAACTCCGTGCAGCAGAGGGCAGAGCGACACCACGTTTCCCTTCTCTTCAGTCTCACTACATCTTTGTGTTTCATCTCAACTCAGCATGCAACAGGAGCCCGGAGCCTCCCCAAAATGATCTGCACGGACTTAATCTCACCGCTGAAATCAAACCCGCTCTCACCCCTCATCAAAAAAGAAATTGAATGTTAATATTGCATTAGCGGAAATCTCCCCATAAGCATCCCTCTGATCTCACTTTGCATGGATTGAGATGATCTTATGATGGTCTTCAGCGGGCAGGCTGTCCATCATAAGGGATACTGTGAATTACCTCTTCATATCCAATGTAAACAGCTTGATCTTCAGCAAATCTGATCTATCATAGCCTCCCACTCTCAAAGGATTAAATAGCTTTGCACTTTAGAGGAATAATCCTCGCTCTGTATATGTCTTGGCCTCAATAACTGAATTGGGTTGAGGGTCTGTGGAGGTGAGGGCTCGGTCTACTGCACATGATTTCAGTCATGCAGCCTTAGAGAATTCCACCTTAGAAGAGGATGTGAAATATCATATTTCTTGTGATTTTTGCTACTTAAAATGTGTTTAATTTGCCTGAAATGTAAGATACTTTTGGAAATCCTGCTGCCAGGAAATCCTTTACAAGTTATACATTTTTAAGTTTTAATAAGGTTTTGGTGTAGGAGGACATCAAACATAAACAAGAGCAAGAATCCATTCTGGTGCTAGCTGTTCTAAAGCTGTACTTTGAGCTAAATGCTAACATGCTTACAGTCAGGACTGGGGATGAATGCAATTTAAAGGGGCTCTATGAAACAATTTCTAGCAATTTACTAGTATTAATCACTTTTTTTATTGGCCATTTGTGAGCGGATTATGACATGACAATAAAATGAGACCTCTCGGTTATCTATACAAGCCTATGGACGATTTGTTTAACACTTTGAAGTTCTTTGTGAGGAACTCGGGTCAAATTTCCTGACAGTCCAAAGGATGAGACTTTATTTACGTTTGAGTGCCTCGTCTCAGTGCCTCTCTCCGCTCTGCTAACAGAGAGCAACAGTAGCTAACATCAGTGTTACGTCCCCTGGGAGGTCTAGGGACTGTGGGTAGTAAAACATTACAAAAAAAAAAGCTTAACTCCCAAATCAAGCTTCAGGTTTTAGTACCAAAAACAAAGATTGCCTCAGCAAGAACACAAAAGGATAATACAAACTGAAAACTAACTTCCCTTTTAAAAATAAAACTAGGAATCTGGTTGTGCCCCACAACAAATTTCTACCAACTACCTCAGTCCCCAGTCAACAGAAAAACAATTCAGTCTGTCGACGCTGCTCTCCTCCTCAGAAACTACACACACAGAAAGCATGGACGCTGCTAGATGACCCACTGGCCCCAGCCACATCTCCAGCCCCAGCTTATATCCCGCACTGATTAGTTAACTGGAGGCAGCCATGTACAATCACCTGCTCCAGGGAGGGCCGCACCTGGAGGACACAGGAGCACAGGAGAGAGCAGCCACGCCCACTCACACAACCACTGATGACTCTTAAGCCCCGTTTACACGAAGGGAAAACGCAGATATTTGCATGCGTTTTGGCCTCTCATTTACACGAAAACCCTGTTTTTATCACAGAAAACGATTATCTCTAAAAACTCCGGGAAAAGTGGAGAATTTGGAAAACTCTGGTTATGTGTTGTCGTGTCAACTGGGAGAAACGGGGTTTTAGGTTCTCACGCTCATTAGGCTATGCGCCAGAAAATGCTTAATGTCATGTGAGCGCCCTATTGGTTGTTTTGAAAGTAACAGGAAGTCGCTCGTGTTATTCGTTGTTGTTGATTCTGAGGATTCTGATTGGCTTGCATGGCTTTATCCTTCTCCCTACACTGCCGCCCATAGGTTTGGCATAGTTATAATGGCGCTCGACGGCGTATTTATGCGGGTTGATGTAAATGACAACTTTTTTGAAAACGGTGTTGTGTGCACAATGTTATTTTTGAAAACGGAGGGGGGGAAATATTTGTTTCTCTAAATACCCTGTTATGTATAAATGTGGCCTTAGGCCGTAAGAATCAGTTTAGAAATGGCGTCCGCCAACATAAACTAACCCCCGACTTCCAAGGCAACACAGAACTTTGACAGAGCCCCTTTAAATATTATTTTTTTCATTAACTTAATGGATTAGAATTACATTTATATTGTAATTTAATCACCTAACTCAGTTGCATGTAACTAGTTACTCTCTAACGCTGCTTACAGTAAAAGCGCTAACATGCTGATGTTTGGCAGGCCTATAATAGGCTATTTGCCATTTTCACCATTTTAGTTTAGTATGTTAGCATGCTAACATCTGCTAATTAGCACTAAACACAAAGTACAGCCGAGGCTGATGAATCTGTCCTTTGTTTTTGGACAGATGGAGATTTTGACATGATGATGGCACTTTTATGAAAGTTAAGTCATTGTAATTCAGCCTGTGAGGAACACGGATGTCTGTACAAACTCAAGTGCTGTAGCTACTTGAGTACAGTTTTAAGGTACTTGTACTTTACGTCAGTGTTTCCATTTCCTGCTACTTTAAACTTTCACTCCACCACATTTTGGACACAAATCTTGTACCTTTTACTCCACTACTTTGAGTTACTAGTTTAGTTACTAGTTACACTTTTAAATTAATAATGGGCATTCAGTTAAAAAAACATTGATTCTTATCATCAGTAAAATGTTGTATGTCACGTCTGATAAATGTTCGACCTGTATTATAAACAGTTTAATACATATAGATTTATATTAATTGTACTTTTGGTGCACTTATTTCCAGACAATTACTTTTGATACTACTTTGGTACATTTAATATGGAATACATAACACTATATCTTGACTTCTAATCATGTATGACTTTTGGGTACTTTTAGGAACACTGATGGCATGCCATCCAATAGTTTTTGAGATGTTTCAGTTGGACAGACTATCCATCAGACATTGCCTCCGCTGAAAAAATCTCTATAATTTGGTGACTTAGAAAATAAAGTTGCATTAGTATCAAGAAAGCAATTAGATTAGATTAGTTAGTTTATAAATGAAATGAGTGAAAGCAGGTTCAAGCACTCTCTCTGCTGAAATGTAATACTGAATCTCTTATGTTCTGATTCCAAAGTACAAGTTCAAAGTTTTTACTGTATGATGATGAACAGTCTCTGAAGTTCTTCCATCTTTACATGTTTTTTAAAATAAACTTGCTTCATGTTGCAGCATTGAGCTCTCCATCACAAGTCCACCCTTCAAATCTCAAGTATACCTCTCTTCACTTCTTTACATGGTCAAACATCTTCCTGACATGAACCAATCAGTGTTGATGTTATCACTCTGACACAGTCCAGTCCATTTCCCAGCCACCATTAATTATTGCGCGTGTACTTATCTCTGTCAACAATGTAATTAGCAACCTTTTCCCCATCCGGTGACATTACGGTTCCAATCTTGGAGCCATTCAGTGCTGAGACATGCGGCAGCATACTGATAATAGTCGTCCCTTGCCCTTTGAAATGGCTCTCCGTTTAATTGGAGGAGAACTCGATTGTTCAACTCATTAGGAAGCCTCCGCTAACCGAGGATG
Organism: Lagodon rhomboides; assembly: GCA_039737535.1. Lineage (NCBI taxonomy): Eukaryota > Metazoa > Chordata > Actinopteri > Spariformes > Sparidae > Lagodon > Lagodon rhomboides. Next base: position 12,667,334 of record CM077801.1, read on the forward strand.
AAGTGTAAAATGTGATATGGATTACGGCTAATGCAGACACATGGACGTGTTGTAAAGCTGAGTTCAAGTGGCCTGATACAAGGTTTTACGGACAGCCCGCGGGAAAAAAGGAAGATTGCCAACAAATAAAGCTGTTAGACTTTGGCTAAGTGTTTAGATAAGAGGATGAAACAGCTTGAGAGGCGGCCAGTAATAGCATCTATTAAAGTGATTTGAAATCAGGCTGAGGTCATCCTGCTTGAGGCGGGGGGGTGCTTTCACTCGCTCCCCTGTCCCAAAAGCACCGGTCCCCTAATTTAATCTGAAATTGAAGGCTCTCAACTGCGACAGATTACAGGGGCTAACCCAAGCATGCAGCTGTGGACTCTGTCCTAATGAGCCCAGGCCAGCGGAGCATCAAGTGACAACAAGTAGCTCCTCCAACAATGGGGGCGACCTCATGCCGCTCAAGAGTTACAATGAAATCACTTTTTTTTACAGATTTGGACCACTTGTTTGACAAGAAAGCAGACACCAAAAAGCCACATTTAATAAAAGGTGATTTCTATTTTTATGCTTTGTATTTCTGACTTATACATATTTTGAAATGAAAACACAAACATTTTTCTTAAGACTACAAGAAAACATCTTTCAAATTGTGCCTTAGAGAGAGAGAGAGATTAACATATCAACTATACAGAGCGCGATACAACGATTACTTTCTTCCTCTTAAAAGAGTCCTGTCGGTGGGATGGTTCTTATATCAAATGTCACCATTTAGGATGAGCAACATTAAAAACGAACGCCAACAATGAAATGTGGACCTTCAGAATGCTCAATGGTCATTTGTAGTCCTAACTAATGCGTTATAACTGTTATAATGGTTAAACGTTTACTCATCTGGCTCTATATATAATTGTGGGATCTATATACACCAATATTGACACTTTACTCCCACTTAAACCTTCTCTACTGTGCATGAACGACTGTATGTTTGGAAGTAAATCAGAAAAAAAAGTGCATTTTGCATCCTCTCAGCAGAGTCGGCCGGGTGAGTTTTCTTCTTAGAGAAGTCCAGATGCGGGCCGGTTTAAAGAAGTCGATGAGCTGGACAGAGAGTTTTTTTAACATGCTGAAAGCAGCCAGGTGACTGCATTCACTCAGGAGAATAACAGTCCTTTAGGATGGTGATAGTCTCTATGGACTCTTCTCCTCCTCTGCTGGACTCGGGGGCTCGCCGGCCTTCTCCTCGGCCCCCTGTCTCTCCTGTTTGCCCTCCAGCAGTCTGTCTTGAGAAACCGTCCCCAGCACTTTGGCACTGTGCTCCTGTGCCTTGGCTCTGAGCGCGGCGATGCTGTTCTCCCTCAGTTCCTCTTTAGAAATGGCGGCGGACCTGCCTTCCGACCTCTTCTCCTCGGCCTCAGGCTCCTCCGCCCTCTGAGAGCTCGGCTGCTGGGGCGCATCGCACTTTCCGGGCGGCGGGGGAGCCACTGCCTCCGCTGACTTTTTGTGCATCCCTGCAAAGAGTTGCGGGTATTCAGATTTAGAATAGCGTCTGTTGATTGGTAAGCCATCTTGGACTGAAAATAGCAAGCAAAAATAGTTCCGGTTTAGAAAATAATGTTTGAATGGGACGATGGCAATGTATGACCAGCGTTGAGGATGGAAAAAATGTCATGTCATGCAAAATATTCTTTATTTAAAGGTGCAATATGTTGTATGTATATGAATTTAAACAACCGAATGTGAAGAAATAACAGTCCCGTCGTTTTTGACGTCTATGTATTGTGTTGCAGGGTTAGATATTGAAGTTAGCATGCTAGCCAGCTAGCTCCTAGTCACTTCATACCTAAAGAGGTGATAGTCTGATAGTAAACAACACTAACAGTTCCCTGGCACTCCGAGCTCGCAGTCCCAAGCAGAGTCAGCCATTATGACCGCTAGCTGCACGGCTAACTGAGCCAACTAGCTAAAGGCAGCCACAGTTAGCAGCAGTTAGTGGTTACTCCGTGTGATGGTTCTGTTGTCTGCATTTCTTGTTTTATTTTGTAGTACATATCCTCATGTGGAATGTTTTACTTTCCACTTCCTCTCTTTGTCCACCCTCCCGCCTTTATTTCTGCTTTCTGTCGCTTGTATTTGTATTTTGTATTTTTGTATTTATGTACTTTGGACTATCAAATTTCATTAAAGCTGGGGTTTAGCTTTTAACCTGCCTGCCTTGGTGTTCTACATTTGGGTCCTGTTTTTGCCAAACATGACACTCTGGTGAAATGCTGCCCCCTATTTGCTTGGAGTATTTATTTAAACCGTCGGCCAGTTTTTACATATTGCACCTTTAAAGAGCCATACTTAGCATATCATAGCATCTACCATAGTGGTGCATAGAAGGCATCTGTGCCTGCATTCAGTCCATCACTAACTGCCGTGAAACATTTCAGCATTGTCACGATTAAGCATGAATAACTTGATGAGCAGCCGCATGTAAAATGCTGCGCTGCTACTATGTGATGAATACATGGGACAATGATGCTGAATGTTTGGAGAGTTAAGTCAGACGTGAAGCCTCACCGAGCAGCCAGGGAGCGCAGGACTCCATGATGCCGTCCTTGGCAGACTTGAGGATGGACTCCGGCAGGGGGATCGAATGCCTCACCATGGCTCCATACAGCCCATACTCCGCCATCACGGTGCTCCGGCCCCAGCATTTCTCCCTCTTCCTCCACTTGGCTCTGCGGTTCTGAAACCATACCTGCGACAGGGGGACAAATCAACACAAACGTTTGTCACCTGAAACCTCACCTCCAAATAAGACACATGAGTCAGCATCTCGAATGCCTGTCAGGAGAGAGTGTTGCAGTGAGGAAGTTTGTCTGCATAGTATTTGTGTTTTTGTGTGGAATATTGGCACACATTCAGTAAGATTGTTCGTCCTGATAACTTTTAAACAGCGTGGCACAGACCGGATGATGTTCTCAGTCATTTGGGGATGGCAGAGATGGAACTACGTGGGATTAGTGGTCCAAGTTTTACCGTGGCATGGGTGTTGGTAACGAACAAATTCTCTGATTCATTTGTCTTTTAAAGGTTTGAAATAGTCCAACAGCAGCTTGCAATTTGTATTTCCGTATGCGCAAGATGCAACAATTGGTACCCCTTTCAAACAGGGCACCCTAAAGAGGTTTTGGGCTTATTAACGAGTAATAAGTCATTTACTTATGCTTTACAGATCAATTATAAGCTTATCAGTGAGACTTAAGTTTGAGTTGGTGGTTCCTTCCAATTTGGATTTTGGCCCATCTCCTCTATAGTCATTCTCCAGATTGTAATGTCCAGTTGGACCAATTTATGTACTACAGACCTGCCAGATTGTGGGAGAAACTTTATATTGATGACTTAATGTCAGATAATATGACACTTATAACTGCACTATTAGAAAGGACTGACACCATCATAAGGGATTTATTCACAACCTGGCAACCCCAAACTTATCAGAAACGGTTTATTAACCATTATTGGAGCCATTGGTTACAACACCATACACTTAAATAAGGACGAAAGCTCAGTTTCAGTTATTCCAAAGAGGACCTCTCTGGGAACCCGACTCAAACCGACTTAAGATAACAGCGGCTCCGTTTTGGGATCCGGCCCCATTGATTTCCCATAACCTGCTGCCGGCTAACAGGTGTGACGGATCTCTGCCTGCTGTCAGGCCTGATCTCCGGCTCTATGCCTGCGCGCGGCGTTATAGATGGCTCGACACATCAAGACGCGCGAGTCGGCCGCAGCCAACAGCTGCTTTGAGGCCCTGCAGGCTATCTGTCAGCTCGGAGAGAGAGAGGGGAGAGAGAGAGAGAGAGAGAGAGAGAGAGAGAGAGAGAGAGAGAGAGAGAGAGAGAGAGAGAGAGAGAGAGAGAGAGAGAGAGAGAGAGAGAGGCCAAATTGATTGTATAGCACAACACAGGACTGTTAAACACTCTACTTAGGGCAGCAGCTGCGAGGGCTCTGCTCTGCGAGGAGAGGGGGACAGATATTAAATTGAAAAAAACGATCAAACTGTTTTTTTCGAGCTTCTTTCTGGTAATTCTGATGATAACCCTTAATTCATACAAGACACTATTTCTTTCTTTTTTTTCCCTTTTTCTTTCTTTTTTTTTTTATGAGAGAAATTGCTTCTCGGGCCTCCCTCAAAAGAAGCGAGCGCGCGCAGGGGGGAGCCGCGAAGGAGGGGAGTGACCCTGGGGCCACGCCGAGGCTGATTGAAAAATAAGTTAATTTCGGGCCCAATCGATGGCGGGCAGGCGGGCAAATATCACGGGAAATTAAACTACCGGGACTCGGGGGAGCGGCGCTATTGACCCGTGCTAATAAATTCAATGTAGTTATTTCGTCTGAACTCCCCGCGCCTCCTCTCCTCCAGCAGCCCGGCCCTCCCGAGCTCGTCTGATTTAACTAATTACACTCAATGAGAAAATTGGGTGTTAATTTTATTTAGGTATAGGAGCAGACCCGCGCCTTATTTATTTATTTCCCCTTTCTTATTATTTATCCGCGGCTGTGTCTGTCTGTTGCGAGCGCGCGTAATGAGAATGAGATTAAAAGGCGCACCCCCCCCCCCTCCAGATGGATGGTCCAGGTCACACCGCAATCTTCTTCCGCCTTGATAGCTTGATTAGGTCGTTAGCGGCTCCTTCTCCGAGAACAAATTGTTTCACATCCAACTGCAGCCCGATGAGAGATGATCTATCCTGGCGAGGGGTGCCGGGCTGCGTGGAGACAGCAGGAGGAGGAGGAGGAGGAGGAGGAGGAGGAGGAGGAAGGGTGGGGAGCAGCCCTGATCGATTCACAGAGGAGAGAGGGGCTCGTCTCCCCCCCTCAAACCTGAGAGGCCGTACAGGGGCTTATTAACACTGATGGGCTCATTACAGGTGCATATTCAGAATTAACCATTAAATTCAGCCTATGCCTTATAATATGGATTTTAATTTAATTAGCCTTACAATTACAGCAATATTTTTATTTTTTATTTCTTATTAAAGAATATTCTGATGAATGCAATGTGTGTGCACAAGTGTCAGTCTCAAGAAAATTCAGTCATCTTGAATATTTTGAATAAAATTGAATTATCGAAGTAAGACACCCTGCTTTGAATTTATTATCTAAATGCTTTTTTTTTCTTCTTTAACCAGTTATCATTCATCTAGCTCTCAAAGACAATATAGGTCAATTTATGCTTTTAATAAAAATGTTTAAATAATTTTGAGTGGTTTTGCACAGCCAAAAATACTATTAAAACACATCAGCACACCTTGTCTCCTTCAAGTGCAGCATTTTCGTTTGGCAATGTGGCCCAGCTCTTACCTCACAGCGTAACATCTCAATGTAAATATAAAAAATAATAATTTATTTAGAGTATTTTTTGCTGTTTGTGCACAGCCAGAAATTATATTTAAACACATCAGCATATCTTATTTAATGCGAATGTAAAATTGGCACGCACAAAAAATCACCTTACATCATAAAATCCTGATGTATCCACGAGTTGAGGTATTTAAAATACATCTATAAAAGATGATAAACAAAAGAAAAAAACATCTGTGTGTAAGAAAAATATCCAGGGCTCCATAACCCCAACATATAACGAATGATTACTATTAACATCAAAAATAAAACACATGGCGTCAGAGTCTTGTCTCACCTGTATCCTGTCTTCAGGCAGCTCTGTCTTCATGGCCAACATCTCTCGGGCGTAAACATCCGGGTAGTGCGCTTCATTAAAGGCCTTTTCCAGCTCCTCCAGCTGATATGAGGTGAAAATGGTCCTGTGGATATATTTAAATATAGTCAGTTTAAATATTTTGGCATGTTGATCAGAATATATTGTGTCCTGCAGAAATCATTCGTCAGGGTTTAAAGTGAAGTAAAGGTCAATGGGACTGGAATAAAAATTGCAAGACGGTAATAGCCAATTTCAACAAATTAGGTCACTAGGCATTATTATTCATGTGCATGGGTGTAAAAACAAATAATAATGTGGCAAACCAAATCTGGACATGGCTAAAATTTGGTGTTAGTGTGACAGGAAATACAATTAATCTGTAGCCAGTGTATTCATAACAATAAAGAAAGTAGTCCATGACCCCATCTGTATCAGTAAGGCTGCAATAAAAACACTGTGCTGATAGTACAAATACTGTCAGACATTAACTGAAGAAATAGTCCCAGCAAATCATCACTCATTATTTATTTCACAGGTTCAAAAAAAGCAGCTAATTTCTGCCAATTTTTTTAATCTCTCAAAAAAAATAACCACAATCAGACTTTATGATGACCCAGGAATCAGCACTCACCGGTGACGTCTTTTCTTGCGTTTCTTGCTCTGATTTACTGACGACTTTGAGATTTTTCGTTCATTTGAAGACAAATCGTCGGAGTCTGGATTTAAAAAAAGAAAAAAACAGGAGGCGAGTGTTAAAAGAGGTGATGACATCCATGGTGAGAATCGGTAATTTAAATTATTTTATTTAAAACCCTACATCATACACTAAATAATAAGAATAATAGCCTTATGATAATACAGTGTAAAAAATATAATAATTGTCAATACATGCACAGTCGCCCAGTTGAAAATACGACTCAGTATTTATTATAAGACCTATTATGTGTGTGTGTGCGTGTGTGTGTGTGTGTGTGCAGATCACCTGAGCTGGCAGACTGGCTGGTGTCCAGCGGCCCCGCGGACCTGCTGTGGGGCTGCAGGTGAACATCTTGTGCGTCCGACAGCACCGTCTCCAAAAACGCGGGCTGGCTGTAAAACGACGGAATCCCACCGGGGCCGATTAATCCCATCCCGACGCCCATGCCCACCCCGGCGGGGCCCAGCAGCGACCTGGCGGCGATCAGGTGCGCCCCGGCCGGCAGCGCGTCCAGCGGGCTCCTCGGGGCCGCGGACGGCTCCTTGTTGAGCCCCAGTATCTCCTGGATGCCGAAGCCGGTGCACCTGGGCGGCGGGTGGGTCGCGCCGCTCTTCGGCTGGTGGCTGCTGTTGTTACTCCCTCCATTCGCTCCCAGAGAGGTTTTCTCCGACAGATTTAAACTTTCCGACAGCACGGCGCCTTGTTTCCCCGTCATGATCTCTTGCGACGAAAGGCCTTTTTATTTGTTGTTCTCACTGTGCCGTCTCGCAGGATGGTCCCCAGTGCATGATCCTCTGTGTAACACACAAGAGCCCTTTAGAAAATGGTCCTTTTATCCAACAGGTCCATCCCAACAAGAGGCAGGAGCCAGCAGCCAATCAGCTGCAAGGATTCGGGATTCCTGTGGATCATGGATGCGTTATACGCCCTCTCGGATACATATCTGCATTTTCCTCAGGACCGTATGGATGAACGCGCGGGCAGGGATTTAGGATGGAGACAGAAAGGAGGGGAATTAAAAAGGCTTTCTTCAATAAGCAAGGAGAAAAGAAAGGCTGAGGATGGAAATTAAATGAGTCAAAAAGAAGCAGGAGTGCTTCACTTTTGCCTTTTCTTTTCTCTTCTCTTTCTTTTTTTTTTTTTTAAATTTACAGAGACGTTAATTATGAACATTATAGGCAACAGACACCGCTTTGTTTAAGCCATTATAAACTCACCACAAATACATGGTGTTGTTTATAATTTTTTTCCTGTAGGAAGTCAGGCCTAATTAAATCGTCTGTGCTTCACGCCTCTTACTTACTCTTTGAAACGCTGCAGGTTTTTAGAAAATTACCTCAATCTCCTAGAATAAATCAGTATGGCTGTGTACACACACACACACACGCACACACACATACGCAGAGCCCAGCTATGATCCACTGGCTCACACGGATGGATAATTGATCTCCAGATGCTGTGGGAAACTCATCACACGCAAATCAAAGGCCCTCCCAAAACCGACAGCTGGACGGCGGACGGACGGAGTGAGTGTGCAGTGAGCTGCCCGCCCGCCTGCACCGTCCTGCTAATCCCACAGCAGCAGCAGCAGCAGCAGTGCAGAGCAGAGAGAGCAGATTAAATCACAGGGACATCTCCTCCTAGGACATGGGAAATAATACAGAAAATTTTGCACAAGTGTAAAACATTTTATTTTTTTATTTCATGTATAACAGCAATATTTTTCATATATTGAGGGAATCTGCACTAATTAAAGCTCATCTCGTGATTACACTAAAAACAATGGCTAATTAAGGCTTGTATTTAAATCATGGAGGCGTAAAAGTTCAGTGAATTTATGGCGCAAAACTGGGAAAGATTTGCCGTCAGGAAGTTGATGAAACATGCTGCTGTGTTGATCAATGTAAATACAATTAGTGTAATTTTTGCACTATAATTTACATTTTTAGTGCAGCCTCTGCATGTTTACATGCAGTGCAGGCCTGCATCTAAAATATGTTTGGGTCATGTGATTATTACAATAATCCTAGTTATCATAAGGATATTTAAGATGCAAGCAAAGTCCATCTTTTCAAGCTGATGCTGGGGATTAAAAGAGAGAATACTCTCACTACCATGAAGCTAATTTTGACATTATTGTGCCAAAATTAAAACCCATGGAGTGACGTGAATATTAGCTGTTTCCCTACTTGCTTGCAGTGTGTTTATTGCACTGGCATGAATTCGTTTGGAAATCATGTAGAACAAAATACACATTGCTCCATTTTGTGTCTTTCAGCTTGACTTTTCACACTTCCCGCAAACGCACCATGAAAGAAACGCAAGCAAAAATAATGGAATAATACAATAAATTAAAATAAAATGAAATAAAATAAAATAAAATAAAGTCAATTGCACAATATGACTTCAGCAGCCTTGAGCCCTGTGGATTGTGGCGGAAGCAGAAAATAGATCCGCCCGCAGACAGCCACATTTCAGAGCATCAAACAGTCTGAAATGAGCTGCTGATTAAGAGGGAGAAAAATATTGCTGCTGCAATTAGCGGCTGGCCAGTTGAAACTAATTAGGGCTTATTTAGTGGAAATTCTATTAATGAAGAAATCAATGTTATCAGGATATGCTAATGACGCATCGGCCTGTTGGGATCGAGTCATTTATTAACGCGGAGGGGTGTGAGTCAGGATGACCCGTCAATTACAGGCGACTCGCTGCTCCCCTCTCGCTCCATCATCACCGCGATCTATAGACGCGTGTGTGTTTTTTTTGTTTGTTTGTTTGTTTGCTGATGTTGAACCACGTCTCCTTTTTAATAATCCATCTCCCGTGGAAATGGCCCGCACGCTGATTTACATGCAGAAGAGAGTGGCCGCCTAATAAGGCTCTAGATTAAGGGAAGATTTAGTTCAGCCACTCGTGTAGATTGGGTTCGCCCATCAAAGACCTGCAGGATCTGACGGCTGCGGATTAAAAAAAAAAGCAAAAAGCAAACAGCTGTTGGGAAATTTTTGTTTATCTGCCCCCCCTCTACCTCCTCCACCCACCCCACATCCATGCCTCTGCTCCTGGGACTTTAAATGCAATAAATAAATAAATAAATAAATAAATAAATTAGGGAACAAGGTGTCCTCAAACATTTACAAACCAGCGGTGATGAACAGCACCCAGCGTCTGACCTTCAGTGTCTTGCAGCAGGTCAGAAACTCATAAGCGGAAACCGCCCATTCTAATGAATATCAGAACCTGCTGATGTGACTGTGAAGCTTGAGATGCGTTCGCGGTCGTGAACAGGAAGACAACTTTTTTTTTTTTTTTTTCTCCCCCGTTGCTCGAAGGTCACAGCAGAAAACAAACCTGAATGCAATAACAGATCCGGAATCATTCACCATTCATCATCATCCCAATATGAACTTTTTATTCATGCAACACTGATGCGTTCAATGTCTCTCTCTCTCCCTCTCCCCCTCGCCCTCTTTGTTTATCAAAGTGGTGTAAAACTCTCCAGCAGCCTCTGGAAGTGCTGAATCAGGCGGCGCCCGTCGGCGTTGAAGCAACTTGATGACAGCACACATGTAGAGCCGAGTCAGGGGGAAAAAACTGGAGCGCAGCCGGAGCCTCTGCTTTCCCAAAGCAGTTGCGGGGCGTGATGTGATGCGACGCACCCCTTCCTCCTCCACCCTCCTCCTCCTCCTCCTCTTCCTCCTCCCCAGCACGGAGAGAGTTTGCAAGCCCCGCAGCTTTCTCATGGCTCCTCCACAATGGCATGTTTGGTAGCTGCCCGTCGGCATTGCTTAATTAGGCGAGGAGTTGATTAATTTGCACTAATTGACAGCTAATTTAAGGACTCGGGGCACATCGGATTGACGTTTGTCGGGGCACAGAGGCTATGTGAGGTCAAGGCAACGCACCGCGGATGGGTGGACGGACGGGAGGGAGGGGAGCATGGGATTTTCTCTCCGTGTGGATGAGCAGCTCCGCGGGGGGGCCGCGCCGCTTCCTGAGGAGGCTGTTCGGCCGGAGGGAGGCTGCGGGGTGGCGGGGCAGCCACCGGTGCGTGCAGCAGCATATTGACGATGTCAGCATCATTCATCGGTCGGCAGCAACAAGTGTCCACATGCAACCAGTTACAGTGGCATCAGGGAACTTTTTGATGCACCTGTACTGAGCGCTTTATATGATCAGAGGTGGTAGGCCTGACTGTAGCCAATTCTGTTTTATTACACTGCATTTATTTTAAAGATATAGCTTCTTTCCAATTATCATATCATCTTATGAAATATTATATGTTGTCATATATTTATCTTCCCAACAATATGTAAAATAGTTTAAATGAGCTCTTCCTCACACAACTAAAATGCTACTTATATCCTACATGTTTCAGTAGTAAATGATAATAGCCTATAATATATAATAGAACAACAATATAAGGGTTTCAGGGTTTATGAATGCAGGATTTATTGTAGTGGACTATTTTTATTTTACTTATGTAAGGTTATAAATACTTCCTTCAACCCTGCGAAGTAGTCTGAACTGGTTTCACAACCCAAACAGCATTTGGGTTGCCAGGTTTGATGTTGTTTCTCCTAATTTCTACTTGGTAATCAAGCAGTTATAAGTGTTTGCAATGCTTTGGTGTTTTTTTTTGTTTGTTTGTTTGTGTGTTTATGTGTTTGCCTGCTTCTCTGACAGGGGCAGTGCACCACAGTTAGGTATGAGCTAATTTACATCAGTAGTTCCTGAGCAGAGTCTCTGTGAAGAACATAAAAGGTTCATTTGATAGGTTTGATCAAATGTTTCTTCAATAGTCATTTTACAACACCGGGGTTGTAGAGCAAAATCTGAGCTGAGGATTCTCACAGACTGTTCTGTAGTCTGGCGGTACGGCAGCAGACACAGCGGGGTGAACAGACTGTGGCCGGGGTGGGTGTTGTCTTTAGTATCCTTTGGGCTCTGTGCATCTACTAATGCTCAGTAGATAGGTACCAATGATGTTCTGGGCTCTGGGTGCTTTAAAAAAAATACAGTTACAACTGCACCCACAGCAATAAAAACAAGATTTCAAGACTTAAAACACTCACTGGTTATGAAATCGGGTTTGCGTTTATGCATGATTTCATCTTAAATTTAAAATCAGTGAAGCTGCAGCACTCTATTTAATTATTTTGCTACTGAGTTCCAAACCACTGAAGGTGTTTTCACTTCATAATAAGCCATCAAGTCTGCAGTTATAAACGTTATTGAGTCATTATGACCTGATGGAGTTTTTTGTTTCCTGCAATCCATTAAATCTGCGGTTTGATAAATGGTCTACTGAGGACACAAGTTGGGCAACTCAAAAGTTTTCTGATTAATGTCTTGTTATTGATCAGTACAAAACATTTATTTATCAACCATTAATAAAGCCACTTGTTACAAATTATAAAGAGGGTGTCTAATTATAAAGGGGTAGGCTAATTGCCACGGTTTGGGAATATAAGTAGGCTGAACTCTGAAAACATCAGATTTAGTTTTAATGATCCATATTTTTCAGGAGAATAAGTCATTTATAGGTTAATAATATGATTTGGGGTAGTGGTTGGTGGGGTTAGGAGCCTATTTGGACCAATATTGTGCTTTTACAAAGCTTATGTTGAAAAAAAAAAAAAGAACTAATCTACACACACTATTTGGAATGATTTGGACACGGCTTAAGTTTTTGTGTACTATCTGGCCCCCGTCTCCCTGCTACCAGGCCATGCTGTGTTCAAAGACCCACAAACTCTGTCTGAATCTTGCAGAACTGTTTAAATAATTTTCTTAAGGGGTGAACCAGGGTCCCTGTGTGAGAGGCAGGGGGTGAAGCCACTGAGGCAATGGCGGCCTCTGTCCGTGTGAATCGGAAAGACGATTAGGGGCTTATTAGCGGCCTGGGGAGAAGTGTAACTTGTTGGGAGTGAGCGGCCAGAGCCCCAGCGACATCTCCAGCCGAGAACAGTCCGAGGCATTGTCCCACCTAATTATGGCGGATGGACTTCTTTTTGTTTCCCATTCGGCATGCCTGTCTGATTCCCTTTTTGCCCGGCCGCTAGCTCCGACAAGGCCGAAGTGTGCTAATTAGAAAAGAAATGGTCCTAGTAATTATGTCAACTCTCATTAACGGCGATGACAATGAGCAATATTATTTTTACGCAATGTTTTGTGTAGGGGACCCTGCTTCCAATGCTCATTAAATGGAAAACATGCCCCGGTAGCCGGGAAAGCACTCTCACGTCGGAGCTCCTTACATGTCCACAGCCGGAGAGGTGCTGCACTTTGTGGAATGAGAGGCATGAAGTTATTGCCCTGATTAAAAGTTGAACAGTCTCTCATAACTGTTGCATCACCAAAGTTAGCTGCTTAGGTTGCAAACCTAATCATTCGAAGGTATTTTAAATAAAAAGGCGATCATCTCTTCGTTTAAAACTTTATTATACAACTTCTCAAATTGAAAAACATGTGTTTCTTGTTTCAAGTAGAAATAAGAATAAATAGGGAACATTTAATCAAACGAGTCTACAAGCTACAGAGAAAATTAACTGAGGAAGAAATAAATGGAAAGGTATCTATCTATAGGACAACAGGTGCACAAGGACCTCAGTGTGTTTGTGTGTGTGAGCATTTTGCTCCGATTTACAGTTTGAGCACCACGTCTCTGAACTCTGTTGAAAAGGACTGAACATGTTTAATGCATACATCAGATTCTTTGCGTACTCGCACATTTCCTATTGCTTGGACAAAATAACAAAACAAAACAAAATTGAAAAAAAACAAAACATGTCACTTCTTGGGTCTCTCCAAGATGTTGAGAAACTTCCCTCTGGTCATTTCCCGGGCTGTAAAACAAGAAGACACAGCATCACATATACGAGGTTAGAAGGCCTGTTTTTAATTCATTGTTATGTTCATTACTTTTCTTTACACCTTTCCAGCAATCTTTGACAAGTTTGTAAAATGAGAGAAAAAAAGCCCTGCCAGTCTTGCCACAACATTTGCCTGCAGAGCTGTTGTTTAGAAATGCAGAGCATGTATTTAATATCTGCACTGTCACACAGGGAGGCAATTTATACAAACATCTGTTCATTCAGGACATGGAAAACAACATAAAATGGAGACGTGGCTACCAAAGAGTCTTGTGATTTGCTTGATTGCTGTCTCAATGTAGTGAAGTACTCAGACCTACGCGTGCATGAAAGTGTGTGTACGTGTGTGTGCAATTCACCACGATGATAGGGAATAGAGGCAGAATGTCTCTATTCAACCCACTGGGGATTACAGAATATGGCCATGTCTGAAATAAGTGACAAATGACCAGCAAAGTAAGAAAAAGGAAAGCACTTTTAAGGCAAATTAATAGGTTAATAGAAGTTAATAACAGGCAAGAGGAAAAAAAGATTCCTGTTTTTTTTTTCCCCACTTTGGGGGCAAGTTGGTCAGAAATCTACCAGGTTGGTGAGAAAGTCAGTTTTTACTTGCCCCTATATAAATCATGGTTATCAAATAACAGCAAACACTCAAGTAAACCGTCATGTTTAACCTTTACTTTAGTAAATTAACCAGCAGAGGACACAGTGTGTCAAAGATGCGAAGCAGCAAGCATTCATGTACATCAAAATGTTAACTCCTGGTCCAGGATAATTGAAACGTTCGCTTGCACTCCAGCTCATAGACGTTTGCTTGCGCTTCAGTACATCAACGTCTTTACCTTCCATGATTGTGAGTGCACAATTGGTACTGAGCATGTGCAACTCTCAACAGAGATCAGAACTCCTTCATTACGTCAATCATCAGCTCGATCGGGCAACTGAGTTGCTAGATTTACTCGTCCCTTACTGATCCTTATTGTTGAACCCTGAAATATGATTGTAACAATTAACCCTTCAGGCCAGTGGTTTTTCAACCAGGATTAATGGGATTGAAATAACATATTCTGCTAGACAAAATTACATGTATTTTCCAAATAATGCCATTTTTTTTTGAAATTCTGAAGGATTATTTCTCCTGCAAATTTATGAAAAAAGTTCAAATTAAATGAAAATCTGTGACAGGAAAATTACTAGAAAGTTAACAGATACAATACTATACTAAATGGTTGCAGTAATATGTAGAGAGATTTGCTTCGCTTTAAAAGGACACATGCGTAAAAAAGGAAAAAGGCAAAAAAATTTGGAACTACTACTTCAGGTATTACTCTGGATACAACTGTCCTTCGAGCTGTTTAGTTACTTTGTTTTTACTGGTAGTTTGCCTCCTGGAGAAGCTGATGCTTCAGGTTGGAGGTAACACTGTAACACTGCACCTTTTGCACTTTAATAAAATACAACAATTTCCATACTGGCCATTGATTTGGGCTTTTACAGACTATTGAGTCAGAGACCATATTAGAGCTGCAACAATGAGTCGATTAATCGTTTCAGTTATTTTTCAAGCATGAATGTCAAACATCCTTTGCTGAACATGGTTTTAGCTTCTAAAATGTAAAAACGTGCTGCTTTTCTTTGTCTTTTATAATAAGAAATGAAGAATCTTTAGGTTTTGTTCTGTTGATTGGACAAAAGAAGCAATTTGAAGACATGGGATCCAGTGAAGTACATTTTGTACAGGAGTGTAAACTCTGTGCTATAGACAGTCCTACAACAGAACTGTCCCTGCTGAAGGCCCTTTGTGAAACTGGTCTTCACTGGGAGAGCAATCGCTGCTGAGGCTTTTCTGTAAAAGACAAACCCTTGTGTCACTATGGAGACTGTGGGGACTTAAGTGCAGCAGCATCATAACGCCTGCAGAGGCGCCACGCAGGTACAGTAATAACTCTCTGTTAAAGATTGGATCAGGCTCGTCTCCACTGCAGTTTATATGAGCTGCAAAGACCCCATTCACTTTACCATCACATCACACAAATATAAGACTACAGAGCAGCAGAGACTTTATACGAGCATTTAGAAGAAAGTCATCCACCTTCATGATGCCTGCATGTGATCAGGATCTCGACTGGCTGCTGTGTCCCTGTGTGCCGCTGTAAAGGAGCCCCGCCTCCCCCTGCCCACAGCGGCTAATGAAAAATCCGGGCCAGTTAGTAATCTAGATGAGTTGCCCAGTGTGGAATGATAATGGTGCATCTGGGCGTGGGGGCCACGTCACCTTGAGGTGTCCCTCATTAGGTTAAAGATGATGCTAATTGGAATGGGATGGATTCATTTTGCACTTTGCTGTCTCTTTAAATCACCCTAAACAAAGTCATCAGAGGACCCCTGGATGTGCAGAGGGTGCTTCAGATTGAAATGAAGCCGTCAGAAAATTAGGCGAGGGAAAGCAATTACATTGGGATGACCCTAAAGGCGCAGGCACCCGGATGTCACTCTGTTATTAGGAGCAGTTACACTAGGATTGGTAAAGGGCAGCAGTTAATATTTTGGATTTTTAAGGTGTCATGCTTCTCTCTCTTGTTATCGCTTTCTCCATCTCTTGATGAGCCCAAACTGTAAAACAGATCAAGGATGGCTGTGCCACTCCTCCCGAGACCCCTCGCCCCACTGAGCGTCTCATTAATTACGGTTCAGTTCAGCCTCCCCCTGCTCAGACAGAAATATCATTGATATCATCACATTAAAGACCCCATTAAACATAAATCAGTGCCCAATTTATGATTCCTTTTTATAAAACAGAATTATGGGGAAAAGTGCTTGGCAAGGTGAAGGTGGGCTTGGTGTGTTGGTTATGAGGCCAGCTCTGTGTGGAGCCGTAAGACGACTGTCATGTTCCTCAAATGAATCCAAGAAACAAACATTTAGGTTTTCATTTGTTTAAGGTTCAACTGGGCCCTCTTCTTCTGCTATGTTTTAATGGCACCCACCATTTGCTCACTACATCCTAGCCTGTCTTACCTGTTCAGGTGGGCCTTAACTACAGTTTATGATCTCGTCCTTTAAATAAAAAATGTTTAAATCAGAAGGGCACTCAGTAGAACACATACCTTCGCTAAGGCCCAACAGTCCCCTTTAATTCAGTCGAGCCTGATCCAATATCAAACATCATAGCCCTGTAGCTCTCTATATTTTAAACCACACATAACTACTTAACCATAACTTCAAGATCGCCAATGTCAATAAAAACAAGAACAAAAAAACAGCTTCTCTTGCAAGTGAGAAAAAATTCCTGTCCCTTTATCCAGATACGCACCAAAAGTTAACGGGGTCTTTTGTGGGCTGAGACCCATCCTCCATCCAAAGTACTGTGGAAATCTGTTCAATAGTTTTTGTGTTATCCTGCTGACAAACCAACCAACCAACCAACCAACCAACAAACCAACAAACAAATGGACACGGGTGAAAACACAACCTTCCTCTTGGCAGTTATTGGTATCAGCTGAAAAAAGTCCACCTTGTGCATCCCTAAAAATTTCCATATTCGGATGGTAACTTGACAAGTGGGTTAGACCCTGAAACTGAAGCAGCTAAATGGGATTCAGCCAAAATTAAAGTGATCATTTACATCTGTGACATGTCAAAATGTCTTCCATAAAAAGGGCAAAACAGCAATTAAAAATGTCCACAGAATTCTGTAGGGAATGTGTTGGAGAAAACATGATGATAAAGGGCTGACTTCAATGAAACTCTGCTGCACTGCCATGTTACAGTGCTCCATTTTATTTTATTTCTGATTATCATATTTATTAAGAAGTTATTTTTTTACAACATTTGATTGTACATTTTTGTAGTAAGTTCATAAACTGCTGAGGTTAGAAAGCCTCAAACGCCTACACACTTGCGCACAGACACACACACACACACACACACACACACACACACACGAACACATGCTTTGTCATACAACAGGCGAGATCAATACTGATTAGGGGGACTTAGAGATTTGTTTAGTTGATTAGAAAGGTCAATTACTAATTTTGCACTAAGTTAATCAGCATCTTGTTACCACTGCCATCCATACTAAATGACACCTTATGGATTCTGTGGGCCATCTCCCTGCCCTGTTGATTTGTTGCTATCTAATTATCATTTAGCCCGAACTGGTCTCAGATTCCATCACAGTCTACCAGTAAACACGGCCACATCATTCTGGATAAAACAGTTTTACCCGTGTTACATTTTCTGCATGTTTGACTGCAATCCCTTTGTATTAAAGCAATTTGAATTAATTCTCATCCCTAAATAGACACAATATGTGAACAAAGCCAGGTTGTCATCAGACTGAGGGTTTAGGACATGTCTGCAGAGAGACCAGTGTGAAGGCTCCTGTACACCCCTAACTCCTCCATCAGCCCAGTAATCCTCTGGCTATAGATTTAGGCCCGATTACTGCTGCAGAGGAACACTGCAACAATAGAGATTAACCTATATACACAAACAGCTAAATATGCCCCAAGGCTATTTAAAATGATGCCCTTTTTCCAAGATTATAGAGCGAATACGAAAACCAGACTGCAACCCACACATTTCTGCAATTTGCCCGTCCTGAACTTGCAAATCATTTTCATTTGGGAAAAAAACCCAGGTGGCTCAAATGTAAATGCAGAGGAAACGCGGTGGTGTAACATCTCACTTTTCCCTCGTTTACGGTGAGTGATCTGGGTGTCATTGTCACAGCCCACTCCCAGCCCCCCACCCACCACTCCCCTGTGTATAAAATGAGAGTAATCATCACTTCGCCCTCCCCCTCCGCAACCCCCCTGCCTCCGCCTGCCCCTCTCGATGGCACGCTCCCGGTGAGCCGCTTGGACCCCTGTTAGCTCCGAAGACAGATGACCACCTGGGTTAACTGGAGTCCTGGACCTGCGCCCTGACTGCCCCAATTCGCTTTCATTAAGAGTTAAGAGGACTTATCTGACCCTCACTGCCCATCTCGGAGCGCTGCTCAGCTATTACGGCCTGTAAGCTTTATTTAATGGATTTAACATCCTCTTTCACCGCCCTCCTCCCCGGGGACGAGGGGAGACACAGAGGAGATGAAACACACAAACACACAAGCAGAGAACCACTTGGCGGCACGCGGCCCACACCCCCCTCCTCAGTCTCGCAACACATACACATGACGCTCATGTTTGTGTTCAAAATTCAATTACCCACTTATTGATACTTCACAGGGATATTTAAGATGCAGACACGAGCTGTGATTTCCCAGGGGAGCCACTGGTTCCTCTTTATGTCCCAACCGAGAGGGCCCCACCCCTCCTCTCCTCATCCAATGTATTTTCGCCTGGCTGACACACACGCGCGCATTCACACACCAAAACAAACACATCTGCACCTCCCAACCCCTGCCCCAGCCTATGCCTGTTCAAGAGGTGTCCTTATTAATAGGCAATCAGTCAAAAATCATTCATTAAAAAGCCTAAAAGGTTTTACACCCGCACTATGATTAGCTGGGAAAGAAAATCCAATGAATTCCTAATGCCTTTATGGAAATGAGGTGTCATTTCCGATCTGCTCAGGGAGGCGGCAGGCAGGCAGAACTGAGGAGCGGTGTGTGTGTGTGTGTGTGTGTGTGTGTTAAGCTCTGTCTGCCTGTGCTTTCACACATCTCCGACACTGATCCTGCTCAAGATATGGACAGGCTCCATCAGATACAGCTGCAACCTGCTACACAGAGGAAGGAGACACTCATCCTCCTGTTGCAAACTGTGAGCAGAGCGATGGACCGTCACTATAGCGGCAGCACTGTTATGAAACGGCACGGCCCATAATTAAAAAGATGGGAGCCAATTTGAGAGCACGAACCACGCAAGGCCGAAGGTTACTGAATATTAAGATGATAAAAGCGAACCATCTCAGATCCCCGTTTCACCTTCAAAGCGACGCGCCACGACACCGCCATTCATCGCAACTCAGACAGGAGGAGAGGTGAAAAGACGAGCACAGAGGAGGAGTGGAGGCGAGGAGGAGGTGGAGGAAGCGTCGTCGTGCTGGGGAGGCATCCCCTGTTCCTCATTCAGCCGCTGTCAGCTCAGGCACTTCATAACCGCCCGCCCCGCGGTCAGCCCGCCTGATGGATTGATGGAGGCACATTAGCACCAGTGGGGCCCAGTGAATGCAATCATATTCAGTAGCGGCGTGCTTCTAATAGGTCGGAGATTGATCCTAAGGGTGAGGAGGAGGAGGAGGAGCTGGTGGCTGCGGAGGCCCATTAGGAGCTGTCAGGGCAGGGCGACCTTCAGTCTCACCTTCACATAGGGAGACGCAACAGGGGTCAGGCACGGGTCTAAGCCGCGTGGCGTCACGGTGGACGACAGGTGCTACATGAGAGACAACAGGTGGTCCTAGACCCAGAATACACCGAGTGTGACACTTTTTACCTAAATATCAAAGTTTCTGATCATTGGAATATGGTGTTTCTAAGGTATAAAGGGTAGTGACACATTTTTCTGATGTGTTTTTTCTTTTCTTATTTGTATGTGGGTGAGAAGAACAACAGAAATGAACACATTAGCTCAGAAAAAGACTTTGATACAAAAATATGGTTAACATTTCTGAAAAGGGATATGTCTGCACACTATTTCAGTAGGGTAACTGTTGCTGAGTGGCAGTTTTCTCATTGTTATCAGCTCATGAAGCTTCTGTTTAAGTCTCTCAAAAACACACTTCACTTTAACTCTTGACACATATGTTTCTACAATTTCCACCTAAATGGTAGACTTCAGACTTTACCTCCCTGAAAACATAGGACCTATCTATAACCACCCTGTACATCCTCTCCCTACGCACTTCCACTTCGGCTGAATGTCCACATGAAGGGTCCGCCACATTACGTGACCAATAGCATGAAGTGGTAATTAGTTGAAACCCTCTAACAACGAGTCTTCTGTACACTGATACTGTCTACTGACCACGTACAAAGACGCTCTATACAAATAAATTCCATGCAATTATGTCATACAGACATTAACAAGATCAAATATACCCTTCTCTAGTCTAGAAAACAGTAAATGTGTTAATTTGATTATCAAGTGCTGTAGTTTTACAGAGACTTCTGCAAAAACCAAGCAGTTTATAAACATCAGAGTGAAAAATGAGAAGCTATTAACAAAAAAGTTATCACGCTTCCAAAAGATACTGATACAAAACCATGGTTACGAAAATGTACAACAGTTCCTGTTTCTACTGGAGAGAGAGAAGTTCTTCCCAAAGCTTTTGCTGCCCTACACCTTAATGAAAGGTGCTTCATTCAGCTGTGGTGTGATTACACAGTACACCCCATGACAGGACAAGAGTAAGAGTGAGGAAGGTCTGGTTTGAGAGGAGCTCACCATCACATCATTAGAGTTAAGGTACTACTATAAGCACAGTAGTTAGCTTTTCAGACTTTTTTAAAATTTTCTGTGGTGTCAGTTCACTCTCCGTTAGAAAAAATCTAAATTAACAAGCAGGAACACCTTCTAATTAACAGCACGTCCTGGACCTATAAGTGTTAAATGGTGTTCAGTAGCCTTGAGCCCACAAGTGTGATAGAGCACTGTCACCAGCTCAAGCAGTTTGGTGCTCAGTGGCTGAGGCCCTCCAGCGCGTCCCAAAGGAACACTCAGCTTTCAATTACCTCCAATAACAGCACTTATCAGAATCCTCAGCTTTCCCCAGAGACTCGGGGCTTGATGCCCGCGCTCAGTGGCCCACGACAGGGGCATTCATCACGGGGTGGAGGAACAGCTGGGGCCTGAGGAAGAGGCACGCGTCAAACCCCTCTGGGATGAGACTGGGCCAGCCATTATTAGGGGTGCTGGTGGGAGGAGGGTGGGATGCTACGGGTGCGTTACATACCCTCTTCATATCCGTGTTAATACATATGTACAAACACGGTGGTATGTGCACAATTTGCGAGAAAAAAAGCAGAAACCAACACTAGTGCTGCTGAGGTGCACTCCAGGCATGGGATAATGGTGTCCCTGTAATAATGTTTGGTCCCCTCTCTCACTGCAGCAGGGTGGGTGAGGTTTCACTCCTTGATTGTGCTCTGCCCATTAACCAGCATCCTCTTTAATGGTCCACATGTTGAAGGGGGAGGGGCAGTAAATCCTGTCCCCCTGCCCTCGCTCCGCCGTGCCTCTGCGGAGTGTCGTTTACGGGTACTGAAGAGTGCACAAACATGATGAAAAAGTAGCTGAGATTTACAAGGCCTCCCCTGACAGCCAGGAAAAGGAGAAAATTAAACCAGAGAGCATTAAACAGGCACCCATTACAGGGCTGCTCCGACACCAATAATAACCATCATTGTGTCCCGTCATCCCGAGGTACATGACATGATTGCAAAGCCCGCAGGCCTGCACCTGTGACAGCCAACATCTTTATACCCGCCACATAACATGCTTCTCCAGGCTTTAGGAAGCCAGGGAGATTAGACACTTTCTCTACTAAATGGATCTGCGACTCAAGCTCTATGCAAATAAAACACACGCAACTCAATCTATAGCCTTTTAATATGTAGTTAGTGTTATCCAGGCTTACATAGTGCCTGTGCTATGTAGAGCTGCAACCGTTAGTCGATTGATGGATTTGCTGCTTTTCTTTGTCATTTTTAATGGTGCATGAAGACTTTTTGGGTTTTGGACTGTTGGTTGGAGAAAAAGCAGCCATTTGAAGATGGCACAGAACAAAAATCGATAATTCATGACAATAATCTGCAGATTATTTATTCATGAAAATAATCATTGCCCTAGCAGCATGTCTTATTTGATAACTGCAGCAAATCTTAAACATTTCAATCACTCCGACCTAAAATCTGATAATGTCTTCAGATATTCAAAAAGTTTTCATCAAAGCTTTTTCCAAATTACGTTTGGTATAACTTGATTCGTAATCAGAGGTTATCTTTACGGAGTTTAACAAAGCAGCGTGTTCATCACAAGCAGGTGCAACATTTTAACTCACTGTCTACATCAGATCACGCTGCCTGCACTATCTACGGGCATGTTGGTTGAATTTAACTGACTTGTGGAGAATGTATGTTTATTTATATATTCTATCCCAGTAAGAGGAGGACTATACCACAATTCTTCATTGGTTATGTGCTTTTGCCACAGGAAAAATAAATACCCCTTTTTCTCTTTGGAAAATATGAGCACTTAGCTACATCTCTCTAATCCACACTCCACAAGGATTATGACAATGGAGGCAGCGGGGAATGGATTAAAAACTAGATTTTGCATCCATCAAATGCTTGAGCACTTGTTGTGTGGGCTCTTGTGGATCTGCCCTTGTTTCTTCAATTTTTCCAATGTTAACAAGATTGACCTAAATCTACCATTTGACCTGAATTAAGACCTCAAAGTCATCCTTTACCCGGTCTTTGAGCAGAGGAGAGTTTGTTAGAAAACGATTTGAAACATTATTCATCCTGTCTTTGCAGAAAAAAAAGAGCTTCTTTGCAGTCGGCCTGTTTGAGTTTCGATTGTGAAAACGCACAAAGATGCTGTGAAACCCACTGGCTCGATATGGAAAGGCTGTGAGCACCATCTAGTGGTAACATGTGACTTACTATGTGGCTCAAATCATGTGCTTTGCAGCTGTATTCTCTGCATTTGCATACTTGTCCGTTTAGTTGTGTTTTCTTGCAAAAACATTTAAATTTGCATCGACACCTTAAACCTTTACAAATACTGTTTGTGGTGTACTTTGCATAGTTTGTGTTGTTCATGTACTCACACTCCTCTAATCCCAGCTGGTAAGCGAGGTTCTGAAGTCCTTTGACCTTCTCCATCAGGTTGGCTGTGGTCAGACTACCCAGCTCTACACAAATGATAACAGCACCCATGATCAAAACTCTTTCTTAGATTCAACAGAACATTATCTCATTTGACAGGATTATATGTTAAGACTGTTACAAATATTCTACCTTAACACCAACTGTTGCAGGTACACGGACAATGTTAGAACACTTACCTTTCAACATCTCAATGTCCTCACTCTCTAGTTCAGCCATCCACTTTGGGGGCGAATTAGTGATGGGCTGTGATGTTAACACACAACAAAGGTCTCAGCACACAACTCGTTACAGATTTATAGACCAGGCCTATATATTACAGTACATCAAGCCTATTTAATTATCTGGTTTGTAAATCAAAGCAAGCCACAGTGAATCTAACTCACGTTTTTACAAGACGCAGCGAATTCTGCAACTCCAGGCACTGTATGAGAGATTACAGGATAATCAGGATTATAATTTCATTAGACACAGTTCAATAGGGAGTAAATACACAAGGGCAGGGAGGATGTAAACTTACACTGCTCTGGCCACAGGTCTGGTGATGCTCTGTCCAACTTCTCAAAACTCAGCAAAGAGGATTCAAAATCGTCACCTGTCCAAATAACACAGAAAGTACTTTGATTTTGTAACATTTTCTAAGGAAAAGGTATAAACTGCATATTTGTAAATCATGTAAAGGCAGGAAAAGGTGTAATCAATAATGAGCACTTGTTTCACTTTCTTTTAAACCCAAAGTCTCTCCAAGTACTGTGTGTGTGTGTAATTATTTTTGCTGATGTACCTCTGAGCAACAAAAGCAGATAAATTCTGGTGAAAATGTAAAAATGTCATTATAGGCTTACATAATAATATAACAGACCTTTTAATAAATATGGTAAATAAGCCATGCATCATATTTAACCTCTGACCCAAAATATATTTTAAAACAACAAACCCTGTAGTGCCAATTTAAACAATTTATGTTTTCAAGTCATTACAAGGTTTTTTACTCTATACTATATTTCCTCTTCTAAAAGTTTAGCATGCTACTTATCTCTCCTGAGTGACTGATGTGGCTCACATCGATTACAAAAACATGACCAACTTTATAGTTTCACAAACAAACATTAAGCAGACAGGTTCCAGTAGAATTACATAGTTACATGTCATTTAACAAAAGAGAATATAGAGCAGCAGCCCTTTGAAGAAAATGTTCAGGGTTTTTTTAATTTACAAGTTATTATACCATATATCAACATAACATAGAATGCTTGTGTGTTTGTTCAGACATGGACATTGCAAATTTCATACAACATCAAATTACTGTAAGTTATGTCATACACTTTGTGTTTGTTAGAGCTATTCCCCTGTTGATTGAAAATACTGTCACAATTTGCTGATTTATTAGGTTGACATATGAATTATCCCCCCAGTATTATGAATGTTGAATGTGACCAAACCACAACAGTGTTATATACAAAAAAATATATGTCAAAATTAAAAGTATATGGCATATGTTTAGAGTTATATGTTCACAAACATGGCTTATACTTTGTAAAATGTGTCTTATGGTAGTACAAGTAAAAGTGTTTGTATTTAGATGAATACTTCTGTATCCATAAGAGTTGCTAACATTATTAAAAGTAACACAACTTATTTTCCAGAATGATAACAATGTAGATATAATATTATTGGATTATAGGAGTTACTGATGCATTTATGTGCTTACGACTCCAATGTTGTATACACTTTACCTGAAGGGTAGTAAATGAACATTAAAAAAATACATTTCATTACATCACATTACATATATATATATATATATATATATATATATATATTTTTTTTCATTTAATTTTACAGACTGGACTTAAGTCACATACACCCATAAATTAATTACACATTTATTTGCTGATTACACTTTGTAAAATAGATCAGAATCTGCAAAGTAAGTAGTAATCTGAGTTTTAAAATAAATGAAGTGGAATAAAAAGTTCAATATTTCCCTCTGAATTGTAGTGAGAGTAAGTATAAAGTAGCAGAAAGTAAAGTAAGTACTACTTTACAAGTAAAGTACTAGTACCTCAAAATTGTACTGAAAATGAACACCTGGTCTTGATGTACGTATGTTTTATTCAATTTTCATGTGATTCGGTTGTAAAACAACTGCAGCTTAACAAGGGCATGACTCATAACGTAACTTTAGTCTGCAGTGACGTTAACACCAATAACATTATGTAGGAGGTAAAGCGTGAAAGGCTGCAGCCAGTAACGTAAAACCTATTACTAGTCCTAATGTTGTGAAACAAACACTGTAACTGTTACCCATGATATAAATAGAGGTGAGTCGGCCTGTTTAAAGCACAGCAGCGAGCTTCGGGGAGTATCTATGTTTGTAGCTAGCAGCACCCAGAGTTTCATCTCTGTGGGTCAAACTGTACGACAGCTTCAGTGTTCCTGTCTCCTGTGTGTCTCTGTGCACTGGTCAGACACAACACTGGGGCTAGTGAAGGCTGTAGCCAGCGAGGGAAAAACATCCCCAAACAGCACGAATACATCGCTAACATGTGTTTTCTGTCGCCTCCGGATGTTCGTGTATTACAACAAAGGAGTCGCTAACGATTTAAAGTCAGTAATAATGGCAAATTTACAATTTATACACCGCATAGCAGGGTAAGGAATTAGAATTTACCTCCATTTGGAGACGCCATCTTCAGAATAAGCACGTGACGAACGACAGCCAATGACAGCGGCCGTCCTGGGAGTTGACGCGTAGCGGCGTAGTTCACAAACGCGCCACCAGGCGGCCAAAACTTTAATGTCAAGGTGAGGCCAGAGGTAGGAACATATATTATATACGTTTACATTCACAGCATAACCTCCTTAGCTGCATGAATATTCTAATGTGGCTGCATGTCCACTCATCTATTATAATCTAATTTCAATGTTTTTAGCCATTGAATAACTTAGCTATTATTTCCTTTTGCAAATGCATATATTCCCTGTTTATAAATAATTCAACAGTCTCAGACAAGAACTTGCACATGATGGTAGCTTTATTTAAAGTGACTTAAAATTGTTGGCATTCTTTTTGATTTGCCTTTGCCCTTCCAGCTGTGAATAACCGACAATGATACATCCAAAATTCTCATTGGATGTAAAGTTTCATGGTATTAACTTAATCTACATTACTGCACTCACACTGACAGATCAGCCCCAGATCAATTAAGGATCACAGATTAAAATCAGACCAATAGGAACTGATTTTAGTATTATTTTGTTATTTTGTATTAATTGTTTGAGCTCTTCTGTTATTTTAAGGCAAGGAAATGGAGATGATTTATCTAAAAGAGACTCTACCTGCTAAATAAAATATCAAAAACAACATAAGTATCCAGAAAATGTGTCTATTCGGAGTCTAAATTGTAGGAGAAAACTAGGAGAATGTTCTGACAAAATTATGATGGCATATTGACATTATGAACATAAGTAAGCAGGGACTACAAGAATATCATAGTTTATTGATCATAGTGAAACAAACGTATGACACTGAGAGTCAGTAGTAGTCGGACAGCACTAATACAAAAATACCGGGCACTAAGATCAAGACACTCGCAAACAAAAATACTGTATCTGAGAACTCTAAAACCTATGTAACATGATGCAGCATTTAAACTGTTCAGATTTATTTTCAGTGGCTCCTTTCAGGCACTTCATCTTATTATAGTGACATACAGTACACACATATACACATTGAAGTCCAGGGTGTGAGATGTGCTGTGAGTTAAGGCAGCTCGGTGACGATTAGTGTCTAGATCTTTATTTTCAAAAACTCCACAACACTCTGGCTTTCATATTGCACTGGTTCATGTCCGTCTTGTAAAGCATTTTTTACACTTTATAGACTACAACACTTGGAAATGTTTAGACACATAAATACCTGGACACGTAGATATTCTATACTATCGTGGACAGTCTGTACCTTATAAAAATGATTTTTTTTTTTTTGTGTAAACACTCTAAGACCGAGAGTCTGTGAGACACATGCTTGACTAAAGTCCCTTAAACTCACATCACAATATATGTTTCCTCTTCGTGCAAATGTGACTAGAACTCCCAGGAGTCCATCCACTTCAGGCCAGCCATGGCGCTGCCGGCCTCGTGTGCCAGAGGACCCGTCATGCCGTAGGAGAGAGGATGGAACAAGTAGAAACTGAGGGACAGAGGGATTATAAAATGTATACAAATTAGAAGAACTTGAAAATCACAATGGAAGTAGGTTAACAAATAGATGTATAACAAAGATGCTCATTAAATGCAACAGACATCAAATAATGATGAAATACTGTTTATGATGACTCTGTTAGAATAAGACAGTCATCTCACCTGTAAAGAACACTGAACAGAAGAACCATCAGACCGACTCTCTGCAGCCAATCAGAATATGGTCGGCGGAGAAGCAAGTCAGTGCTTTTCAACAGAACGTCTAATGTGATTCCTGTGAAGAACAAACAAACGGCTTTATATTCATTGTGAAACAACTGGAAATACAGTTCCCATAATAATTTGGGAGATGTGCAAAGGTAGGACAGTGAGCTGTTGGTAATATTATTTAGCCAATTTTGGTACCATTAAAAGTATGTAAAGGTAAGGAGTGCCTTTTTTTTAAATAAATTTCCAAGCAGATTTATGGTGCTTATTATGCTAAATATCATATTTGAAATAGGGCTCAGAGAAGCAGAACGATTTAATACTTGAATTGCACTTTCTCTTCATGTTGCATCTTTGCCTAATGTCGCTCTCTCTGCCCTCGCCCTTTGACCCTTCCTCACAGTTTGAAAACCTCTGGTCTCTATAATGTGAGCAGCCAATATGCAGTGGGATCTGGTACCTGTTAGCATGCTGTTGAAGAGCATCGCAGGGAAGTAGTGGTGGTAGTAGAGCACGCGGCCCATGGTATAGAAAGGTGCATAGTGCAGCAGCCAACCGAGGAGCAGCTGTCCTCCTTCTCTCATGAGCACATGAGAATCCTCTGAGAGACAAGGTACAGAAAATGTATTTGATGTTTAGATCTTTTTCCTGTTGTTGTAACCATAATCAGTGCAATCGGTGCAAAAAAATGTGCGATGGAATTACTGTCAGTAACCATACCTATTCTTTTCTGTCCCAATGAGAAACCTCTTTGTAGTGCAACAGAAGCCACTGCCACCATCATTACATACAATCCCAAACTCGCAAGGTTTATCCACCACACCACCTGAAAAACAGGACTTAATCATGAGCACATTACTGCGTGTTGGTCAAAAGCGACAACAATAAAAAAGTTGAAGTTAGCTGAAGAAAGACTTACAGGGTTCCCCAGCAGATAAACACGATAATCGGTGTCATTCACTCCAGAAAACCTCAATCCCTTTACACAAATAAAGAACATTTGGAGTTGGTTACTAGATAAGAATGAAATACAAATATAAACTTTCTACTGTAGATTTTTCAATGCACCTGATAGTTGATGGGCCAATGCCAGGGTTTTGAGTTCATCTCATTGTCTTTGGGTTTCAAGCCACTGTTACCCTAAAAAAAGACATTGTCTACATCAATAAATGACTCATGATAAAACACATTCTTGACTCACAGACGGATTGACATCTTTTCTTTCTTACTCTTATCATAACGATGTGGGACTCCAGTAAGATCTCCAGAAAATGGGGCTTCAGCACAGACAAACTTATGTTGGGTACTGCAAGAAGGGAAAAATTAACATGTTGGTTAGTGTTCACATCATGAAGTATAGACACAAAAAAGTAGGAGTGCAATCAGTGTTGTCATCTTACACTTGGGATTGATGTGATCTTCGATGTTCCACTGAGAGCTCGGTGTCTCCTTCAAATAGGGACTACAGGTCACCTCCACCTGTTCCCAGCCCCTGAGTAGAAAAAAAAAATGTTATGACCGTCCACATAAACACAGGAATCAATCATATATCATACATCTAAAAAGTAATATATGCAGTTGTTTTTATGGACAATGTGTCACCTTATATATTAAATTGTGTTTGGACAAACATGTCCACAGTCTCTGTTATTACATGAGTGACTCTCTGAGGTGGAGTACTATCAATCTGAACTGAAATTAGTCTGTGGAAACAGGTAGTTTCCTTTTAATTTAAATCTGAATTCATATGGAAATATTGAAAATATTTGATATTTCAGAGGGCTTTAATTTTGAAATTCCACATCAGAACTTCCTGGTTTTATATGAGTGACTCTCTAAGGTGGAGTACTATCAGTCTGAACTGAAATTAGTCTGTGGAAACAGGTAGTTTCCTTTTAATTTAAATCTGAATTCATATGGAAATATTGAACATGTTCGACATTTACGAGGGCTTTAATTTTGAAAGTCCACATCAGATTTTTGTAAGTCTTTTTTCAAAAATCTCACCAGTAGTCACCATTTAAAAGGTTAATTATCAAAACCTTCTTCTGGAGGGGCATGCCCCCGGACCCCTCAAGCGTTAAGGTTACCGACTCAGAGCACCGCGACTACAAAAAACACTGGATCCTATCACCTACTCTTTTACTTTATCCGATGCAATGAGCCGAGCAAATGTCTAATGCTTTTTGAAAAATTAGGCTTGCCTTTCTTCTTTATAAAACGTGTCGGAGATCATCACATTTTTGTATACATTGCGCGAAAGGGGGGAAAAAATGAATGCGCGTCATTGTACCCAGCACTTCTGAAAATGCACTTCCGAATGCGTCTCTGTCCCCAGCACATTTCAAACCAAACCTACACCCATGGTTTGGACAAACAAGTCCACAGTCAGAGTCCCTAATCAGAGCAGAGAAGATAAGATTTACCACTTAGGGAGTGTCTTGCCAGAGGAGTAGAGCACACATCCGGTCGCTCTGTGAAGAAAGCGGACTTTGCTACGTAGCACCTTCACCAGGTCACCCTTCCGCCCTCCACACACCTCCACCTGCCACAGGTCATTGATGTCACCTGTGCCATTCTAAGAGGAAGGTGGAAAAGTGACATGCAATCAGAATTTAATGTTATTAATACTGAATAAGGGAAGTTAAAAGTTATTTTTAGTGCGGCTTTGTGCTGCTGAGCTACTCACAATGCCATAGCCTGTAACCTGGAAGTGTTTCTTGGTCAGAGGAGCCTCATGGAGGTGAGTGTGTAGGTTGCGGGTTGTTCTGCAAGGACAGAGAAAAACTGTATTCTCTAAAAAATAATTGGATCGGAATGACACAGACCCATTTAAATCATTAAATGTTTGTCAGTGACGAGGCTCCATGGAGTCATGACACTTACTCTTTGTGCTCCAGTCGAATGATGTCACCATGTCGAACCAGATCAGGTGTCCCAGATTGAGCTTAAAAAAGACAAAGATTTAAGATGCATTACTTCCCTGAGACTTAAAAGTATGCTATCGATATTTCATAACAGTAAATCAACCCCCTGTTCTCACATTCATTATCACCGTGTCTGTGTACGAGCCACAAGTTGTTGTAGTCCTTATGAAGATAGGCTGTAACCTGTAAAAGAAAATAACAGAGAAAACGGTTTATTTTGAATAAAGAACAGATTTCAGCATACTCAATTATGTTTGATAATGTTTCTCACTTATCTCTCTGGTAGCCTGACCTGTTGCTGTTTTGCTCCCACTCCCTCTGGGTACAAGTGCCAGTGAGAGTGCAAATAGCCTCCAGCAATACGGAGGTTTTTTACTGTGATGGTGGAGCCGTACGCCAGGTCTGCATCAGGAGAACGACCAGATATTGACTTACATCATTTTCAAAACACAGGAAACAATAACATTTAAAGAAAACTGCCTTATGAAATGTCATTTCAAGTGGCAAGGAGACACCACACTAACCAATTAAAGGAATCAGCATAAAAAAAGACCAATAAGCCTAATAAGGAAAACCGTGATGTCACTTTGTGAAGACAGTAAAATGCAAGCAAATGTTTCAGCCCATCTGCCTGTTATCAATATTATGGGACTTTCTCTGACCTCCTTTTCCATTTTTTTTTATTAGTGTTTTTGTAAACACAGCTGCAGCGTCATGTGGTTCTATTCACACATGTTTGGCACTTACACTCAGGCATGGATGCATTGTGCAGGTTGTTTCCAATTAGACGGGACTGAAAGGCTGAGCTGAAGAAACCGTCTCCTGGTCCGCTGGTGAGAGAAAACAATCATGATTACCCGAACAATGGGTTGGACGTCATCATTGCGGTACTCTGTGAGATGAGCAGTAATCAGTGTGTCCCCAGCATACCTTTTGTTCAACACAACAAAGTGGATTGCAAATATTGTAATGTAGAGGAGGAGTGGAAGCAGGATGAGTCCAAAAACCCGAGCCAGGAGGTGCTTGGCGATGTCCACCTGGAACCAGAAAATACAGTCAAACTTCTACTCATAAACACTATTAGCTGCCAGTGACAATAAATCAGAATCCCTTTATTGATACCGCAAATGGGGAAATTTACAGTAATAAATAGTAAATAAACAGTACGATTATAATAGACAATAATCTAAATAAATGCTGATTACCAGTGAGAGGCTCAGGTCTCCCAAAAGTCTCCAGAGGTCCCAGACTGTGTTCAGTCCCACCAGAAGGATGACGAACAGACCGACAAACTTCACCCCCAATGCCCCAGCAAGGCTGACACCAGTCAGTACCAGCCACAGCCACCAGGAGGCAGAAAAAGGCCTGACGACAACAGCAAGCAGGGGACAATGTATGTATGAATATGGATATGTATGTAGGAGAGCAGAAAAGATTAATCAATTAAAAGATCAGTTGTCAACTTTTACGTCAATTGCCAGCTATTTTGATAACCGATTAATCTGTTTTTCTGGTTTCTTTAGCCCTTTTTCTAAGTAACTGATTATCTTTTCACTGTGGACAAAACAAGACATCTAAAGATGTCATCTTGGGCTATCGAAAACACATTTATCCTGCATTTTACAGAGCAAACAACAAATCGATAATTCGAGGAAAGTAATTTACAGATTAATCGACAATGAAAAAAACGTTAAATGCAGCTCTAAATGAAATGTCTCTATTGCTTACAAAGTAAGAAAAATGACTATGTTGTATGCTATGCTCGTCCTTTGTACATTGTGAGCGAAATCCGTTACTATTGAAAAATTAACTGTTATTGCTTTAGGAATGTCACTACAAGTTCTTATCTGATCTTATCTTATCAAGCTCTCTTATTTTTATTTTTGCACTTTCTCCTTACTGAAGACAAATGTCGATCAGAAAACACCAAAGTCCAAAGACTTAGACTTAAATCTGTTTATTTTGACGAAAGATTCAGCACTCAGTTTGCAAGAGTGTGAAATAGAAAATAAGTGAGTTATGACATGTTAGAAGCTGCAACCAGCGAATGTGTGCCATCAACAAAAACGTATTGACCAAGTGATAATAAGGTGAAAGTGTACAGAGACTCTCTGCACTTTGAATAAACTGAAGTTGAAGATAAATTTAAGTTCTTGTGGTATCCTACCTGTATCTCTGCTGGTTGAACTTGACCATGCTCAGCACTGCTGCCATGATGAAGAACATGAGTATGGGGTCTAACAGGATGTACTGGGAAATTGTGATGGAGCCAGTGTCTGTCAGGAGGGAGGAATTAAGCAAAAATCCATTCTCCTTGTTAGAAAAGGATAAATGCATGCTGCTAGAACCATTGATGCATTGAATGGTTCGACTTTTAAATAGATATTTCGACAATCACATGTTTACTCACCAAATATAAGCAGGGTGGCAGTGATGAGAGCTGCGGTGTGAGACTGAGACAGCTCCAGCACTATGAGGTAGGCAAAGACCGGGAGACAGGAGCCCAACATGGCACAAAACTGGAAGACAGGAAGCAGGACAGACACATCAGCAGCCTTAACATGTCTTAATAAGAGCAGGTTTTCTAGTGTGGGAAGTGGCATACCCCTCTCATCCCCCAGTAGTTGTGGTGTTCATATTTATCTCCTGGTTTGAGGAAGGGGAAGGTGCCATCATATCCGGTCATGTAACCAGCGAGACCGATCAGCATCTGCAACAGAGTAAAAAGGAGATCAGTACTCATACTGGAGAAGTTTCCCTGACGACACGTGAGTTTAAGCACAAGAGGCCGTCTCACTTTTCCAAGAGGAGGATGGACATCGAAAAAGAAGGTCCTGTTGATGTAGTAGCTTCCCATCTTCCCAAAGTGCGTCTCGTCCCAGCTGAAACACCAAAACACAAACCATCACGTACAGAAACTGCACACTTGAAATGCACCAAATCCACATGCATGCATTGCAGAGGACTTGCACTCACCAGACATGAGGGGGATCTGCGATCTTGTAGAGGCGGGTAGAGAAAGACAGCCCCACCACCAGCATCAGCAGCACCCTGCTCGGAGGCTCATCGCTGCGGTTTCCTCTGGCCGAGCACTGAGCAGATGTCCCATTTGAGGACTGGCCGTCATCTTCTGAGTGGTGTCCTGCAGTTTGACTGTGTGTGTCCTTTGACAGAGGGGTGGACGGGGTCTTTTCCGAGCTGGGAAAGATTTTCCTGTTTCGCAGTGTTGAAGTGTCCCCTGCTGTTTTGTTCCATTGTGAAATGCATTCTCCCTTTGCCATTAGGACATACAACCCGTGATGAAATGACCAGACTCCCTTGGAAGACAGGTGAGTCTAATATTTTGGTAACACTGCCTTATCATATAATAAACACAGGTAGTTAATGAGTGATATCTAGGTGATGTGTAGCTGTGATATCTGGGACAAATACCTACATTTAGCATTGATATAACAACACCGGGAGCCAGGTATGAGTCCTCAATACTGTATGTCAAACCAGTCGGTATTGACAGTGAACGTCTCACCTTTCCAACTCATCAACTTATCAGACATATTTTAGCCACGACATTTCCATCAATAACATACTTATCCTAGCTTATCCCAGCTCGCACATTTCTAACCGCGTACCCACTCGCGAAAAGGCGCAATTCCCAGCAAAAACTGCGACAGTTTAAGGTCGCTATCGCCTCAAATTACTGTTGTATTATTAAAAGAGTCACATTAGCAACACAGCAAAAGCACGAGTGGGTGGCTGCAGCACGAGTCGACGCAACACGTATGAAGCGAGGTGGCTTCTGGGAGGTGTATTCCCCTGCATTACTAATGCGGTCATGTTGTACCGTGGTAAACGCAGTTTCCCAGAATCCTTCAGGAATAGCTCTCTTCCCCGGTTAACCAATGGGAACAGAGTTATGGAAAAGCTGGAAAGGCAGACAGTGATGTGTTGTTCTATTTGGCCACTAGAGGGAGACATAGTATAATAAATCATTTGGATTGTTCTTTCTTTCTTTCTTTCTTTCTTTCTTTCTTTCTTTCTTTCTTTCTTTCTTTCTTTCTTTCTTTCTTTTCTGGGACCATCATTTTTCGTAACCTAGCTCTGACATGTTTATAGTTTTGACTGTGGAGGATATTCTGCGGCTCATCCCTGCAGCCAAAACACAAACACCAGTGGTCAGAAGCTAATTGCATTTTCTCAACTACTGCAAAGTACAATTTTGAGGCACCCTTTAATTATTTTAATTTTCTGATACATAAATCTCGCAGCTCACTGCACTTCAGAGGAAACTATTTGTACTGCACAACATTGAATTTTCAAGCTATGCAGATTCAGATATTACACTCTTGCACTGAAATGATAGATTAAGCTACCCAATAGTAAATTAAATTGAAAGCTATGTCTCAAATAATACTTAAATGGTCGAATATCACACTGTGATAATGTTTCTTTCTGCATAATTAATACATATAATGGCTTAAAGTACAATTTGTGGTAACATTTCTGCACTGGACCTTTATTTGTGTTTTTTCAGATTGATGTATTACTACTTTTACTCAAGGATCTAAATATGTCAGCCATCACTGCCAAACACACACCTCTGACCACTTATGCTTAGACAATAATGTCCCAGTGGTCCTATACACATACCTGCACCAAACAGTTCAAGACTACACTGCTTTATGTAACAAAAAAATACAATTAAAACATCGAATGCCTGTGGATCACACTACAAACTACAACTCACAGACTCACGGTTCTTACTCTAATATGGATCACAAACTTCCCCAACAGAAATTACTTTAAGAATACACACACGGCAAATGCAAAGTGTGCAGGGTGCCATTTTGCAAAGTAATGATCCAAGAGACTGGCATTTTTTATGTTTTTATTTTGCTGACTGATAGCGATTACAGTCAAGAGGTAAACAAGATGAATGAGCATGATATTTCCAATGACCACAGCTTTACAACAAGACATTTATCTCAAGTTATTTGCGGTTTTTGAAAAAAGGCTTTTAAATATTCCAACTTTGACCTAAGTGTTACACGTCCGGTTCCGGTTCAGGCGATGATTTGAACAGCACAGAAAAAAGTACGGTTGGACATCAGGTGGAGACATTTGTACAGCTGTGGATTCCTAGGTTATGAATGCGTGAGCGGTGCGCAAGTCATCAACATTAGTCATCCTCCAAAGTTAGAATTGGACTTTTATGTTTCTGCTGAAATTTCTTGAGACAAGTTCAACGCACTAGACAAATAATGCCATTAATTTCTTCAACCTGTATATAGAAGTCATCACGGTATGAGTGGGAGTTCAGAAACCAAAATGCGTAGGCCGATACTGACTATTATGATACATTCATGACATAAGGATCCGACAGAGACTAACAGAAATAATGCTCACAATCACTAATATTAAGCCGTGGAGTTGTGACGCACATGAAGTCGGCGCTTGCATTTTCAAAAGCATTGTCTTTGTAATGAACTTGAAGGGACAAAATGTCTGCGATCAGAACAGTGCTGCCACTTCCAAAAAATATATTTCATTGTCTGCTCCACAGGGCAGGGTATACACACAGTTCCTCTGGTACAGTGTCAGCCACTCTCCTCATACATTAAAAAGATATGCTTTAAAAAAAAAAAAAAAAACAGAAAACATTTTTTTTTACAGACACGTATAAATCTACAAAGCTATAATGCCAGATTTTTTTTTCTTACATTTTATGCTTTATGTCAGACAAAATATTGGTTGTGCTATAATGCATTAAGAGAATATGTAACAAAAATAATACATAGTACTAGATCTGTACAAAATATACCAAACCTCTCCAACGAAGCCTTTGTCTTAACGTGCACCCGGGGATGCACACATGGGAATGGTCTGATGTGATGAGATCTGAGGAAACGATTGCATTGCAGTTGAATGTAAAAATCCGTTTTTGCCTGTGAAACATAAAACCAATCGGTCACTTTAAGCGGTGACGTCTGCGGGTGATTTGAACTAATGTTGCAGAAGTTAGCTGGAGTGGAACTTCGATAAGTCATGGAACAAGTGTGTTTTTTTCTTTACAGTTTAAGTATAAAACAAGTTAATACTGTTAAAAAAAGAAAAGGGAAAATGGGGTCAGCGACCGAGTCCATGTTTTTCTACTTCATTGCTGGTGTTAAGATTAAAAACTGGTGTCAAACAGAGGAAGGCAGGTTATACCTATTGCACCTTTTTTTTTTTTTCAAAACATTACATAGATCATCATATACATCT
This sequence comes from Lagodon rhomboides, assembly GCA_039737535.1. NCBI lineage: Eukaryota > Metazoa > Chordata > Actinopteri > Spariformes > Sparidae > Lagodon > Lagodon rhomboides. The sequence continues at coordinate 12,704,046 of CM077801.1, forward strand.
ACAGTCTTTCAAGGTCCACGCAGAGGCTGAACTTTCTCATGTTTGGCTGCGCTGACGTCCCAGTTCTTGGTCCAGAGATTCTTCAGCTCGTCGTTAGAAGGCAGCTGTGGGGAGAAGTTCTGATGGCGTGTGTCGGCCCTGGCATCCGTTTAGTCCAAGGTCAATGCTAATTAAAAAACGTCTGAGCGAGATCGCGTTGGCGAGAAGGGTTCGACAGTGTGGCACGAGCTGATTTACGAGTGGCGCTTATTTCTTGTGACGCTCCTTTCTTTTACAAAACACATGATCTATCTCCGGGCGCCGTCTCGGAGACGAATAGAAGAGGAGGAATGGAGTGTGCCCTCTGAAATAGGTCGCTTTTCTTAGTTTGCAGAGGCCCGTCGTGTAAAATGAAATAAATAACACAAAAAAAGAGAAAAAGTTACAGAGAAAATAATGTGGAAATGATATATCTGCATATCGAATTGCCCGGGGGTTACTGAATAAACAAAAATCAGTCCACAAAATCCCTTTAAGGCAAATGGATATCTGGTGAGTACTAAATCCCATGTAATACATTCACTGCACATTTCCTGGTCCTCTTGAGTGTGTATAAGGGGATCTGAATGCGAGCGTGTGTGCCTTTTTGTATGTGCGTGTTTGTGTCTGTGCGTGTGTGTGTGTGTCATGTAGGGAAACGAGTTTGGACGTCTCAGCGTTACTGTTGGAGGTTTAGTGCCAGGCCCTCGGGGGAAAAGGGCAGAGGGAGGGTGGGGGTTGGTGGTGGGGGTGTAAGGCGATCTCTGAGGGAGCGGGAGAAGTCACTGTCTCAGTTTTCTGTCTTCCCGAGCTCCGCCTCCGGGATCGCCGGGATGCACTTGTGTGGCTTGGCAGAGGCCACGAAGCCCGGCAAACAGGTGCACTTGTACGATCCCTCCGTGTTGGTGCACTGCCCGTTCTGACACAAGGGCACCTTGTCGCTGATGTCCTTACACTCGTTAATGTCTGCAGGGAGAGAGGAGACACGACGGGTCAGTCAGCAGGGAGATTTCACAGCTGGAACAGCTGTCCGTGCCACATCTGCTGCTGAGTGGCGGGAAACTGTAACGTTGAAGTGATTTAGACTGCTGATTTCCTCCCTTCCTTCCTTGCTTCCCTCCTTCTTCCTTCCTTCCTTTTGATTTCCCTTCAACTTTGCTTCCTTCCTTTCTTCCTTCCTCTTCCCCCCTTCTATTTTCCTTCCTTCAACTTCACTTTAACTTTGTCCAAACCCCTTATTTCCCCCCTTCCTTCCTCTGTCCTTCCTTCTTCTCTTCCTAACTCCTTACTTCTTTTCCCTTCTTCCTCCCCTTTTCTTTTCCCCTTAATTCCATTTTACTACGACTTTACTTCCTTCCATTCCTCCTTCTTTCCTCCCTTCCTCCTCCCTCCCTCATTCTTCCTCCCTCCTTTTGTTTTTCCTCCCCCCCTTCCTCTGTCCCTCCTTCCTTCCTCTCTACTTCCTCCCTTGGTTTTTCCTTCCTTTTCCTCCCCTTGATATTGTCTTTCCGCTCCTCCCTTCCTTAAGCGTTTCAAGTTCACTCTTGACTTTAGAAAACAGCAGCTGATGAACCAACCTCACCTAAAGGTTCACTTAGCTGCTGTTTTTAAACTGTCTTTCATATCCAAGCCCTTCATGAGCAGATAAAAACATAATGAGATGAAACAAAAAAAATGACTTCGAAACCCACTTAAACTAAGACGGAGGAGACGTCCTTTGAAACGTCATTTGCTTTTGCAATTTGAAGTGATTCAGATGATTGCAGGGAAGCGATTCCAGAGCTTCATGCGTCAATTCAACAATAAAAGTCAACAAAAAGAAAATGGAACAGAAACCATTTTGATAATTCGTTGACTGTTTATGTCATATTTCAAGCAAAAATGCCAAACATTCTCTGGTTCCAGCTTCCCAACTTTGAGGATTTGCTCCTGGTCTTTGTCTTATATCGTACTGTAATAAATCAGTTAGTCAATTTAATATTTTTGGACTGTTGGTCAGACAAAATAAGACGATTTGGTAAATGATTAATCGAGAGAATAATCTGCAGATTCATCGTTAATGAAAATAACAGTTGTATCTGAATACAACTTGGCCAACTCCATGTGTTCTTGAGGATCATGTGATGTGATGAAAACAGCTACTAACAGATTGTGGGGAACCTTATGCAAGCCAGAGAACAACAAACAAACGCGTTGAAATGTGTTCCAGTAAAGTTCACATTTGGGGCTACAAGGCTTTCGCTCAAGCTCAACGATACGTTGCATAATGTCTCACGTTGTGTATCTTCAATCAACCATGCCGTCATGCTGCGTGTCAGCTGGAAAGGATGTGAACTCAAATTCCCGACCATCTCGAGCGCCGAGCGGCTCAGAATGATGGTTAAATTAACAATGCATTGGATTATGTTTCCTTTTGGCCTTCGAGTGATTTTTCGTTCCCCCCGCCGCCTCCAGCCCGGGAGGTCTGATTGTCATTTCACGGCAGTCAATCTCAAATGACCCTCCTGCTGTTTATGTCATGTTCTGCTGGGGGATCGTGAGTGGTGATATTTATAAAAGGAGGCATGGCACAAGTTGCACAGCTCCCACATGTTTCCACAGTGTTGGAATTCAATCACTTTTTCTTCCTGGGAAAACGTCTGGCCTTGGAGCTGATAAGCACGTATGTAGACAGAATATTGTAATCACAGCGTTTCATTACAACTCGACAGTCTCACTTTCACACAAGACAAACAAAGCACACTTAAAACGATATAATATCTCATGTAATACGGCGAGTGGCTGCGATTCAAGGCCTCCTTTCTCTTGGCAGCGCGTGACTGGGGGAATTTCAAACCAAAAGGGCAACGCACAGTGGTTTTAAGGAGTACACTGCTTTATTAGTTTCCCATAAAATACAACTTAGCTCAAGGTTGTTAAATTCAAAGCGTCTCCTTGAGCTCGATGATACACTGCGAGTTACCTCACTGAAATTAATCCAAGACGCGGCTCCGAAAGGCTTAAACCTGAAGGGAGAGGTCGCCGCGGTTCAACCCCGAGCTTCAACACCACGGATTAAACGAGGTGATTGATTCGCTATTGATTCTAGGAAGTCCCTGAACATTTTATTTCGTTTGGATCACAGGGTGTGAATGCAGATGGTCTGTCAAGAAAGATATAAAAGATGGCGGGAAGAAAAAAAACAAAAAACCCCACCTATACAGGCCATCTTGCCGAGGTCGAACTCGTAGCCGTCGAAGCAGTCGCAGGTGTAGCCTTCTCGCACGCGGACGCAGCGGCCGTTTTCACAGCCGTTCAGGATCCCGCATTCCTCCGCCCGGAGACCCTCAAAGGCATCGTAGTGGCCTGATTGGACACAAGAAATGCATGTAAAAACGTCACACAATATTTGATGTTGTAAAAGTCTTGACTGCTGTCTCCCTGTGAAGGATGCAAGCGCTCACCTGCGTAGGGATCCACTGGTTGTGGCTGGTTCTCCCGTGGTCGCTGGACGGGGACGCGGACAGGCGGCTGTTGAACGCTGTAGTCGTTGTCGTTGAAGAGAATGTTGCCATAGCTGTCGAAGTACGGAGGCGCGAAAGGCTCCGCAGGATCCTCCGGGCCCTCCACGCCGTACTCGTATCCCGGCCGCTCCCGCAGACTGTCTGTGGGCCGGCCTCCTCTCCGAGCCAGGTTGCACATTATTGCGTAGTCCTCTGGATACAGCGGCACACAAAGCGGCGTTATATTTTGCATGTTAAAAACAGTTTATTCGTTCATATAAAAAAAAAAAAAAGCGCGTCTCACCGGAGTCACTCCTGGGACAGAGGGCACACTGTCCGCTCCAGGCGACGCCGTACAGGCAGCAGCATTCGGTGTACGTCGTCCTGTGTCCCTGCAGGGGCTCCGCGCACATGTTGTCCCTTTCCAGACGCTGCCAGCAAATATCCATGTGCACATCGGGATGAGGCTCGAGAGGTTCTGGGAGATAGAACGAAAAAGAGATTCACAAAAGACGAAGGAAAAAAAACACGATCCAGAGACAATAAACTCAGTTTTGTCTAACGGAGCCCTGCTATCCATAAACTATGTAAACTCTTTGTTGTTTCCCAGCTACTGTTGATGCTTTTCTTCTCAGACATGAGCATTATGAAAACAAATTTCCCTCCCGGGACAATAAATCTGCGCCGAAGATGAAACGAGAAGTAGCTAACAGAAGCAGGGGCTGCGGGCTAAAGTTCGCTTTCATCGTGTCGTTTGATGGATCGCAACAATAACTTATCCTAAAACAGTAAACAGTGCCGATCATCAACTCCCAGAGCTCGCGCTGACACATCCCAATTGTTGCTGTTTGTTTGTGTTTGTGCGAACGACAGTCAAAAACCCAAAGAGATTACATTTCAAGTGAGGCATCTCTGAGAGAAGCGACGAGCCCTCACATCTGAGAAGCTGGAACCAGCCGACATTTCTGCTTGAATTACACTAAATCATCGGATTATCTAAATAGAGAGCGATCAGCCTGCTTGGAGGAGCTGTGACGACCGACGACAGACACGACAGTTCCTTCGAAAAACAACAATGACGGCACTCAAGAGGTCGGTGGAGGCGCTGCTGCAGCTTCAGTTATAGCAGAACTCGAGAGTGTGACAACACTGTAAGCTCTCTTTGACCGTCTTTAGTAAGGTTTCGATTGAGCAAGGCTCTCCTCCTGTTGATCACTGACGGTGATACACAGACTGTAGAGTAAGAAACCCTCTGGTGTTGATCAAAAGCTCTACACACGACCTGATGAATATGAGCAAGTCAAAAATGCTAAACTGGTCATGTTTCAATTGAAAACATTGTCGCACCTTCCGTGGTGTTGAGGCTGATGCAGCGCCGCCGCGTGCTGTCCAGAACCAACGGGGGGCTGCAGAAACAGTTGAACGAGCCCGCGGTGTTCACGCACTCGCCGTCCTCGCAGGCGTTTCCCAAGCCACACTCGTCGTAATCTGAAGGCACATTTACAGAGAGAGAGAGGCACACAGACGTCACAGCATGAAGAAACAGTCGTTCAGAAGTGACGCCGATACATTTTTGATAGCGTGTCAGATAGCATTAAAAAAATGGAAATACAGATGACATTTCTTACCCACACACTCAAGCCGGATGTTGTCATAGTAGAAGCCGCTGCGACAGTAGCACGTGTAGGTGGAGAAGAGATTGGAACACTGTCCGTTCTTACAAATGTCTGATCCAAACATCTCACACTCGTTGGCATCTGAGGGGAGAGAGAGATTCACACCCTGAATAGGCGAGACGGAAAAGTAACAACAGCCGAGATCTCTCGTAAGTAGCTGTCGCGGCACAGCATGGGTGCAACAGTTAGTTCGGTATGCAGGCAGGTATCCCATTAAGCCTTGGCCGGCTGTGGAGACACCCTCGTAAATGTAGCGAGGGATAATGTCTGTAATTCTGGCTTTAAGAGTTTGTGCACTTGGAAATAAAACAGGCTGACACGGCACCTTTCTGAGCCAATGCAAAGTTCTGCGTGCTCAAGAATATCAATAAAGTGAGTCAGTGTGTGTGAGCGTGGGGGTACCTATGAAAGGATGCGACTCTCCCAGAGCCTGTCTGGAAGAAACAGGCAGTAATCCGCCGCCATGAGGGCACAACTGGTTAAAATCATCTGGAAAAGAAAAAGTGGCTGGATTAGCGGCAGGAAAAGATGCAAAGAGACGACGAACTGGATAATCTTAGTCCTCGGCTGTACCTCTTCCCGGGATGGGACAAGCGTAGATCTCGCAGTTGTCCCCCCAGCCTTTGCCCACCGTGCAGCAGCACTCCTGCTTGGTGGTGTTTCGAGACACGACGTTGTCGCAGAAGTTGGCGTCGTTCAAGTTGATGTAACACTCTTTCCTCTCTTCCGTCGAGGTGGAAGACGGAGGGATCCGAGCAGGCAGTTTGGGGGTCATATCAGCTGTGGATGAACGAAGAGAGAATTTCTTTAGGCCGGGTGGGGGGAGGTCAGAGGTCATGGTTAGCTACAGAGGAGCACCTGTGGAGGTGGAAGGGAGGGTAAACGCTCACTTACAGAACTGCTCGACTCCCCATTGAGGTTGGGATTTCCCCGGCACATAAAGAAGAATCTACACTTCAGCTGCACATCATCGCACAGTAACACTCCGGCAGGTAGTGCTTTACCCCTCGCCTGCCACTGCTGAGCCTGCTCATTTGTCCAAAGGCATGGGCTCAGGCATTTCAGCGCTAAGCTGCCGGCTTAGCCAAATGGAAACACTGGCATGTGAGTCAACACACCATTCGCTCTCACATGATTGATTAACACACGTCAAAAGCAAACAGCGGAATGTGGCAAAAAGGTACACAAAGGCATAGCTGGGGTTTAGTGCCCAGGCAGAAGAAAAAACATCCCCGCTGAGGGCGCGCCGCTTAATAATGTAAATACGGCCAATTCGTGTACACATACGCCTATCAAGCTGCGGAGGTGATGGTGTTTCCATGACTCAAAAGGCCTCGGCTGTCATTGTGAAATTGCAGCGCGTTGCATATCTGTGACCCCTGCACTTGAAATCATTTTAGCTCGGAAGAGTGCGATGTGTCTTTAGCGCTAATGGCCAATAGCTACACCTTATCCCTGTTTGTCTTGGGGAGGAAATGGCTCGCAGTAACTAGGCCCTCAGGATATGTACTTGGCTCTGCTGGAGGTGTTACCTCATCAGTCATTCGAGGGATTAGGCTAATATAAATTTTTCTAGGCAACTCACCCAACCATAACCCCATCCCATAAAACAAATGGAAACAGCGAGGTCAAAAGATCCTCTACGAGACGTGGAGCAAGTCATGTCCACCTCGTCACCCGTGTTTGGATAATGAGAGACGGCTCATTAAATCAGGGACAACTCCGTCTCCCAATGATGGGACGGAGAATTAAGTCCAGCGAGTCGCTGTGAGCGCCCGTCCTGCTCTATTACCCAGGGAGCGGCACTGGCTGGTGATGGGATCAAATTCCTCATTGTCGTTGGGGCAGATGCACAGGAAGCTGCCATCGAAGTTCTCACACAGGGCCTCACCGCACAGCGCCAGGGTCATCTCGCACTCGTTCACATCTGAGAAAGACGGGAGAGGAGGGTCGTGAGGTCAGTGAGGTATCAGGCACGTACGCACAGGCATGCGCTCCAGAAGAGGCCGCGGCGAGGTCACACGCACAAGCCTCCATCATCTGTTTATTGGTGGAATGATTCATAGCTCATTGACACGAACAAATCCTCATTATGTTCATTATAGATAAGTGTTTCTTTGAAGCGAGCGCGTCTGAAGTAAGGAACTTGATCGAAGATATTTCCTCCGTACGCAGATCATGCAGAAAGAAAATGGAGGCAGCGCGCTGAATCTCATGAGTCATCGTTGTTATCACCGCCCGGTGCTTTAAAGCGAGGGCAATCTCGGTTAGCTTTCAGCCCGACACATGAGGCGGGGAACTTGAGAATAGAGAGAAAAATGTCACGGTCCGTCTACCTCGCTAATAGCTTTCCAATACTGTAAAGTAAAGCCTTCAGTGTTACCTAATCTTGTAAAAGCATCTTGTTGCTTCTTGCAGGCTCGATTTGCCCAATTGCGAACAGCACAACGTTACGTAGTTTAGTCAGCCAAGCGTGTTTTATTCATTCTGTAATTGCTCATGTGGGTTGAAATGTTAAGCCCCATTTATGATTTTCACATCAAACTTGACGAAATGATGTCAGCGTGTGCTTCAGTACTTTTTCTCTAACATTTTCAGCACATTTCAACACTGACAATACTGATAAAACGTGAGTATTTTGGTCACTGTAAAAGTGATGTGAAATGTTCCAACCCTATCATCTCTACTTCTGATTCTACATTTCTCTGTATACTCTGTTTGTGCGGCGAATAATTCTCCCTGAAGAAGAGAATCAGTCAGTTCCTCCGTCTATATGCAAAAATGCTGAAAGTTGTTCAAATTTGAATCATAAAACTGATAAAAGTGAGTGTTTGCAATCACACAGAGTAATTTCCTAAGAGTAAGTTCCTACTCTCTCTGGGGCTCTCCTACGGGTTCCTCATCAAATTCCTCATCTTTACCAAAAGGCCACAAAAATATACTTGCATTTTCATTAAAGGCTACATAAATTTGCCGAACAGCTGTGCACTGTTGTATTTTAGCAAAAGTCATCCCAACAGATGTAAATAGTGCATTCATTGGGGACTATTTTCTGACGTGGATTTATACACATTCGGTGATCTTGTGAGCATTTACTAACCTGACTCTCGCCAGATGAATTTCGTTCCGCCTAGCTCCACTCATCCAGGGCCTTATCAAAACTCCTTGCATATGATTGGATAAACCACTTGTCTGTCATCTTTATTGACGTGCTACTTCAACCACTCACATCGAAACCAACCTGTGACGTTGATGAGAGCGACGTTCTTTTAACGAAAAAATATCGGGTAGATTGGCTACAACTAACCGGACTGAAATAGCAGCATCAATGTTGACGCTTGCTTCCCCGCCATTGTTGTCTGAATCAAAACAGTCGCTTCTCCGCTATGTCACATCTATGAAACTCCCGCCCGGCGGTCCTGATTGGCTCTACCATAAAATCCGGTGCCGAAATCCCTCTCAACAGGAGCGATCCCAGATGGATGTGAGTGGAGCTAGGCGGAACGAAATGCATCTGGCGAGAGTCAGGTTAAGTATTTACAGCAGCAGGACTAAAAACACACCACAGTGTCCTTGTTCATTGTGATGGAGGTACATGTCAGTGCAACAGTGAGGCTCTCTGGTGTGTTTTTAATAGCTTTCAAACAACAGTGGAGTATCACCTCACTCATCCTCCAAACAAGTCATGCACAAAGAATATGTATCGGAGAGCAGATACAGACCGACACATTTGCTGGTGTCTCCCGGCGGGTTGGTGTACCCCTGGTCGCACTGGCAGCGGAAGGAGCCGTCCGTGTTCTCGCAGAAGCCGTGGTTCCCACAGATGGTCTCGTTGACACACTCATCAATATCTGCGGGGCGAGAGCGCACAGAGAGGTGAGCGCAACGCTAATATTTACCGCCGCACAATAGGCCCTCGAGCTGCCGCGGTAAACACAGCGCCGCTTTTCCAAAATAAACAGCCCCGACCTTACAATAACAGCAGAAATCACAGCCACCATAACACGTCAGAGATAAGACAATTCATTAGCGGGGTTTTCAAACTGTGGCGTTGGCAAAATAAATTCAGGGAGACTTTCTCCCCGCATCAAACGCGGGGGGGAGATGGAGTGCGACGGGGATCTGGAAAACTGCAGGCCAATGTTCTCCGGTCGTGTCGACAGGGTGAGAAGTGACGCTGAGGTCACCGGGATGCTGGCGAAATGTCGGGGGGAGTTCGCAGCGCGCGGCCAGCACTCAGCGTTCACCCAGACACTTTACAAGCAGTCGGAGAAAAGATGGCCGCGACTTCAGGCTTGGCACGGAGAGATTTTTCGACAGCCCTCTCGCAGGGATTGCTTTCCATCCTAATCAGTGTTTTACACGTTTCAACCGATGTTAATGTGTTTGTCATTAGCTGTAGATCTCATTTAATGCTAAAACGGTAATGCGATAGGATGCTAGGACCTGATTTCAGGCCAAAAACGGCCTTTAGGGATTGTTTTCTGCGTGGCAATAAATCATAAAACAAGTTTTACATGTCATTGTGTGTGTGTTTGTGTGTGTGTGTGTGTGTGAGAGAGAGAGACATGGACGCCGAGGCTGCGAACACTGAACCATGTAACACAGCTCGCCGTTTGAAGGCAACATTTGTTAGCAATTTCTTTCCTACATGATTTAGTATTTCTTGGCATATTTCTCAGCAGAGGGGCCAAAGACTGACACCGCTGGAGGGCAAGTGTGATTATAATCGTTTGGAAAGCGACCAGAGGGGGCTTAATGATCACACGTCGGTCACGTGGAGCCGTTTCTCGGGGTCACTTTGGATGGCTACCGGTCAACGGTCTGACAAATTCGCAAGTTTTGTGACATAACCATTTATAATCCTTTCAGCTCCACCAAACAATTTTGTGAGTGTTTACTTGTTCTAAAGAGCAAACACAGCGAAAAACAAAAGGGCCATTCATCTGTTCCAATCTTGGCGTTTACGAGAAATTTGCTCAACAGCTCATTTTAGAAAACCACATCTTGTTCTTTTTTTTTGGTTCAAAAATAAAACTCGATAATAAAAGGTCAACAAAAACAACTCAGTCGGAGACAAAAAAATTAAGTCATTGCTTGTATATTTTCTGCATGTGATTAAGTCGGGAACATTACGAAATGCAGGCCCCGTTATTCGATATGACCTGCACTGATGAAATTACAGCCCACACCGCTACGTCTGTTTTATCAGAAGCATGATTCGATTTCTTTTTTTTGGTTTCATAACAGCCCTCCCCGAGCATTTCATTCAGAGTTTCCATGAGTAACAGAAAAACAGGAAAGAGGAACAGTGAAAACAGCGAGACTTTCAGACAGTAAAATCGCACAAGCTCGAATATTTAAGCCACATTCTGATCGCTCCCACTAAACAATCCGCTCCTGCCACCATTGGGGTCAAAGAGTCAAGTCGACCGTCATTCGACTATTGTCTCAACCAGCTCTGTTTTGCCTCCGAGCACTCATAAAACGCTGCATCCACTGCAGAAAAGGAAGAAAGAAAGTGGGCCAGAGAAGCCACAAGCCATTCGATTTCGACTGAGTGCTTGGCCGGCGTCCAACGCAGACAACTACTTTCTCAGGCTTGCCGGGGGACAAGTCCTCTGTCAGTTTTCGCTGTCCCGACTTGGCCACTTCTCTAACTAACATGCCTCCGGGGTCAGAGACAGGGGCTCCCACAGGCCATTAAAACTGCAGAAACAAAAATTGTCTTTGTCGTTCGTAAAACCTTTTTTTTACAGGAAATGCTGAGACTTGTGGGCTCAAATAGCTGCAAGATGATGGAGGGAGAATGGATGGATGCATACTGAAAACCGCCAACCCCCGGATTTGCATTTCGCAGCTGCGGATTCAGATGCCGAACTGGTGTAGGATTGGTAAGGTTTTCTTTTTTTTTTTTTGTACATTTTTCGAGAAGAGTATTCCCAGGGCCGAATCAAGGGTTTTTCCTCGTCGTAAGAGAAAAGTATAGTGTATCAGCGTTTGAGGAAGTTTTCCTCCAGTGTGAAGAGCTTAAGTGGAGGTTGGAATGTTGGAATGGCAGCGGCCGCCAGCTGGGAGGTCTGGGAAGGAAGGCGATGAAAGCTCTCCGCTAATATATGAAATAATCAGTGTCTGCAGGCGGCTTTTCATTCATGTGTAACATGGAACAAAATCTGCTGCAAACCACATGTTGGGATGAGATGCAATCAGTGTATCATCCCAGGGATAAAACTGAGAGCGTCGCGACCAAAACTATTTTAATGGCTTTTGTTGTTTTTTTTCTCAGATCCGAGTTGCGTTTGAGTGGCGGCATTACAGTCGTACTTGACCGGCCATTAGGATCTGTCATCCAGGCGGGGGAGTCAGCTTTCTGATGATGGTTTGTGGGAAGAAACGGATAATACAAAGTGAGATAACTCCATCTAGGGCTCCCACCAGCAGCTTCTTAGTCCTTTCCATGCACTAATCAGTTACGTCAGGACACACGCCGAGCTGTAAATTGCCCCGGAGGGGAAGAAACCGAGGCGGGGAGGAGGGTGAGGAGTTCACTCGGAGATGGGAGGAGCTGAGGTTAAAGGCGCGACGCAGCCCGACAGGCACCTATCCTAATGGTCTGACCCGGGAGAACCTGCTTCCTGGATCCCGTGATGTGGTGATTGGGGCGTGTGTGTGCGTGTGTGTGTGTGGGTTAAGTGCGGTGTCTCCGTGCCATGTGTTAATCTGGAGCACATGGTGGCAGGCGATGAGAATATAGGAATCAGTGACTGTTGGCTCACCCTGCGCAGCCCACACGTCTCCCGTATACGGCGGGCAACCCCTCGTCTGATTGGACCCATATGTGAGAGGTGATTTCACGCGCGACCGGGCGAGGGTGAGGCGAGGTATTTGTTTTTCGGGGGGAAGCGCGTTTGTGCGCTTTATCCAAAGCCCGCCTTGGGTTAACTACAGCGGAGGTTAAACTGTCATGTCGTGTGCGTAGGTTTCTAAGAAAAGCCTCTTACGCACGCACGGCGGCATGAGCAGTCACACACACATGGTAAAGTGTTCGGATTTCTATACATTTAAAGGGGTTGGAGGTTGGAAAGAGCGCGACCACAGACGATTTCCGCTCCAGGCTTTATTAAAAGAAAAAGGCATCGCCCGGGGGAATTTATGAGCGCGACGGCGAATTAAGGCTTGAAAAACAATGGCCCTCGAATACACACACGCTGCCTTTTTCTCACATGCCGCAAGCAGCCCCGACGGCACGGTCGCAGCTGACGCGATGCTGCGGAAAAACCCCTGTTTTTCCCTTTTGTGTTATGGCCTCTAAATCTAAATGAGTGCACGGCGAGCGGAGCCAAAGACAACCGCTGCCCCTTCGAAAAGGCTCGGTGAGTAAAAATAAAACAACGCCCCTCGCAGAAACGGCAAATTACAGCGTCTGGCCTCTTCTTAAATACTTGATGATTTTTACAAGCAGACAAAAATGCCCCGGAGCAATTGAGCTCCCCTCCCTGGACTTTTATTGGGGTGACGGCAGCATCTCCCACAACTCGCCGTCGCGAGGTGAAACAAGCTACTATTGTGTGTAGCGCAGGGCTTCTGAGGGGAAGAGGGCTCGGTTACTTCAGCCGTGGCCGTGAGTCAACGCTGAGCTGTGCGAGTGTTTGTTGTGGGGTCTAGAGAAAATAGGAACAGCTTGCGTCACGACGTAGCAGCGGGGGAGAGATGGTCAGATGCGGTCATGACTGGGCACCCGTTCAGAGTGAAACTGGGTTTTTTTTTTTTTTGTGGCACTTAAAGATTCCATCACAGGACACTTCAGGTAAGACAATATCTAACTTTTAGCACATAACATAACCGGGGATGTTTAAATCACACGCCAGTGATGACCCATGTGAGCTGCTTAGCAGCGTTTTGACTCCGACGATAAAGGAGCGCAGAGGTGAGCAGCTGGTTTCAATCCGCCCCTTATCGCACTACAGGCCCCTGCGCTCCTCAGCCGGTGCCAGACAGACAACATCATAAAGTGCAGCGAGGAGGCAGCCACACGTAGCCGGGATCAGGGTGATGGAGGGGGCGGAGGTCGGATCTGTCACTGATCAGCAGCGCGGCGGCATATTCTCCCCTGATCTCCATCTGTTGATCGTCCAATAAAAACTCCGGGTCATGAGAACTTGTGAAGCCGCGCCGCAATCCGAGTGCATCTCCGCAACGGCCTCTGGTTCTCTTTCTCTAACACAAACACACGAGCGAGGGATGCAGAGACCCACTAGCCGACCACATGCACGCACACACTCGCGCTCGCGATCGCCCGCAAACACCCACGGCTTGCATGCGCGGTCCAACACGCCATTCCATTGCGATGCTCTCAGGCTGCTCTCCTCCTCTTCGCCTGTCACTCTCCAGTGTCTGTCCGGGCTTTGATTAATACGAGGGAAAATATCTGGCATCTTGTTTTCTGTCTCTCTCGCAGTCCTCATAAACCAGATTTGTTGTTTTATGGCGCCGTGAGAGCAACAAAGACAAGCAATGCTGCGCCACAAAACAAAGAGTGTTAAGCTGAAAATCCTTGTGCAACAAACCACGCTGATATCTCAAAACCCCAGGTGTCCAATCCTGCCAGCGAACACAGAAGGCTTCACGTATTCTCGAGGTCGTGGCTACGTGTCCGCTGTTGTTGGACAGATGTTGGCCCAGATGTAGCACGAGTACAAGCCTAGCGAGTCAACCCAGGTGACCGGGCTTCTCCACGTTGGGGATCGGGGGGGGAGGCAGGGGCCTGACAATCTTATCCCCAGCGGTGATCAGGTTGCGCCTTGTGTCTCTGCCAGAGGAGCTCCATTAGCTCCGTTGTCAGGACGAGGAGACCATTATCAACCGCTGGCCTCACACACCGCCTCCGATGACAGTGCACTCCTCTTTTCTGAAGTGCCCCAATTTCAGGGGCCACTTCTCCTCATCTTCCCAATGGGCCCTTGTGCGGGAGGACCTCGAGTACCTGATAGCTCTTGATACGCATCAGCCTCTTTGTGTCCGCATGCCAAACAGATATCATTATCTATGCGCGGAGGGAGAGTCCTGCAGGGTACGCGGAGTGCCGAGTTGATCTGAGGCTACGCTCTCCCCCTGTCTTTAACCACAGCGCACATGGTAAATGGATAGAATCGGGTTAGATGTATGGGACGAAAATAGCTCGATTCATACGATGCATATGTTTTGTTTTTTTCTTGCTTCAGCCTCAAAACCTGCCTGTTATTTCTTAACATAATCAACTGTAACGATAGGCGGTTCGACCACTCACCGCAGTCTGTGGCGTCCTCCCCCTCCATGCCAGGCTGGCAGCCCATGAAGCACCGGTAGGAGCCGAGGGTGTTCTCGCAGCGCCAGGTACCACACAGTGAGCTTCCAAGCTCCTTGCACTCATTCTGGTCTGTACATGGAGAGCGTGAGAGGCAGATGTTTGTTACTGGCTGACAAACAGAGGCACAAAGTCAATAACATACGCAATCAGACATTAATGCGGACACACACACACACACACACACACACCACGTGCACAGTAATATTCCCTCCACTGCTCCTCTGCTTCCAGTGTAATGGGCTGTAGAGCAGGAGTCGGCCAGAAGGCCTGCGGTGTAGCTGTCCTCAGTAAACGCAGCAGGCAACAGGAATGGCCAAGAACAATATTATCACAGCAACCAAAGAACTTGTGAAGGAGCTAAAGGGAGACGTTCCAGAGGGAGAAACACCTCCTGCTCACAATGGGGTCATTCATACTTCCCTCAGGGGAGAGGGAGTTCAGGGCTCCAGCCATGTAATCCAGGCACCCCTCAGTCCTGGGACCGTGGAGGAAAGCCTCTAAAACCTGGCTTGGACACTTTTACTGGAGCTCCGTCCCCACCGGCTATAGATAATCAATCATAGCCAACTGCGCTATACCGGGTACGGCGAGGCTTAAATGTAGCGTGACGATCAAACAGCTAATGCTGACATGTTGGTTTACTCAGAGAGTAGAAACCTCGGGGAAGGGCTTGGGGTCAATAATCACTATAGACGCGTTTCCACCCAAAGTACCCGAAAGCTTTCATCCCAGGGACTACTTTTCAAGGAACTAAAAGGTTCTTTCAGCCTGTTGTTGTTCGTGTTTCCACCTGGTCTAAAGACCTGCGCAGATTAGGTTAATTAATCTACATCGCCATGTTTAAAAAAGCTGTTTTTACATGTCATTTTTACACGTGACTATACTATTGACACTTCCTTCTGTAACTTTAACTGGTTTGCAGATTTTTAGAAATGGTGGCTGAAATAAAATGCTGTGAGCACTTAGCCAATTACAAATACTGGTACAGTAACACTTTATAATAACCAACATTAATAAATGTGTATTAATACATTTATAGTTTTTTAACTTTAGTGAATAGTTATTTGACTGTTAACTACAATAAAAATGCTTTATAAACCAATTAATAAGCTTGTGTAAAGGTTTATAAAGGTTTTTTTTTTAACCATTTCAGAAGTTTTATAAAAATCAGTTGCAACTTTAAAGGTACAGTATGTAAGAATTGGCCACCTGTCAGATTCATAGTCAAAACAAATAGGGGGCAGAACCAGGGTAACCACTAATTGCTAACTGCTGCTGCAGTAAACTAGTTAGCTCAGTTAGCTATGCAGTCCGGACGCTGAGCTTGGAGCATCGGATAAGTTTTGGTGCTTACGCGGGTCAGCGCGGGAGCTTTGGACTGGGACGGGCTGGGGCTAGCTGGTTAGCATGCTAACTTCAGTGGACCTCAAAAGTGTCATTCCTTCACATTCTTTTTTTTATGTTTTCAACTACAATTCTTACATATTGCACCTTAAAAATAAATAATTGCTTAATTTAAGGTTTATAAAGCAATTTATTGTTTGTTAATCATCAAGTAACTATTAAATTAAAGTTTAACTGATTCTAAATTTTCCATTTATTTGTGATGGTTATTGTAAAGTTATCCTGTAATATTCAGCATGGACATTTGGAAAGTACTAACCCCGAAGCGGGGACCTTTTACAGGACAAAATAACGTCCCGGGGACTAAATTTAGACCCTGGTCCCTGCGGTGGAGCTCCTTCAAAGCTTCCTAGTCCCCGGGGAGAGTCTCAGCTGCAGTGGAAGCGCGCCTAATGACATACGCAGCAGGACATTACATGAGTGTCACATGGTTTCATTCCCTCTTACCTTCACAGTCAGCCGTGTCAGCGTTGTACTTGTAGCCGGCCTCGCACAAGCAGAAGAAGGAGCCATCGGTGTTGAGACAGTTACCCTGGATGCAGACATTATCTTTACTGCACTCGTCCACATCTGAGGCGGAGAGAAGGGGAGGAAATTGGAGAAAGGGCGGGTCGAGATTTATTACATATTGATTTTTACTAAACATCCCCACATATCCTCTGTCTTAAGTCTACGGGGAACACCCCTCCTTTTCATAAGTTTTCACAAAAATAAAACGTGTAATCAAGCGCTTGTCTGAGCACAAGATGCATTGGCCTTTTTGGAAGCGCTTAAGAATATGCTGGCAAACAAGAAACAAAGGAGAAGAAAAAAAACACCTAGCTCAGCTCTCCCGGCTGAGAACATTTCCCCTCCAAACTCATGAAAATTAATAATGAATGCGACACGCTTGATTAGCCTGAGATTGGTGGATAATTGCAGCATTACAACACGACTCGCGAGGTACTTGGACCCGGGGTAGAAAGGCTAGAAAGTGGGGGGAAAATTCATCGCTGGGGAAAAGCCTTGTCTTCCTTCTCCCAACTTTTGATAATCAGATGAATCTTTCAGAGACGACAAGGTAAACACCCATTTGCAAAGATAGGGAGAAAAAAAAACAACATCCCAGACTATAGGTAAACACATAAATATGCTGCGACTGGATTGTTTTGGAGTCGATTCAAGGACTTCAAAGCCCGTATTGAAAGGCACGGAGAGGCTATGGCACAACCTGCTGATCTGGATTAAATTTAGATGTGTTTCACTCGGCCGTCGGTCCTTCATTACGTATGTTCTGTTTTCGCTGAAAGACTGCTCCGGTCAAGGCCAAGCATCATTTTGGCCTCACCTGACTAAACCCATTTTTCACTCCCATAAAACTCGCATACTCTCATCCTCCCCTCCTCTGCAGGCTCATGTCAGAGGGGTCTGGCTTTTATTGTGTCAGCGCCGTACGCACAATGGCAGACTGCGAGAAAATATACGACAACCGCTGATTTATAGGATAATTAGAGGCCGGTATTTGTCGTGGCGGGCGGCCAAAGTACCTGACGCTGGCCGGGCAGCTCGCTCCGAGCCTGTGGATGATATCTGAACAGCTCCGAGGCCAGACGGACTGACCCTTGTTCTCTCGTCCAGAGATCCAACCCCACCTTCTTTGCATCCATCAGGCTATTTCGCTGCCAGACAACCTGCCATTTACTTAACATCACCTCTTACTATTCTTGCGAGACACACCAGCAAAAACACCGATTCAATTCTGACATCCCGGCCAAACTTATATCATGTATTTTGACAGCAGTTTGTTGAAAAGAAAAGCCTTCCTCAGCTGATGATCAGGCTCAGTTTTTTTTTTTTTTTTCCCCCATCGCTGGGTCACTGGGTGCGGCTGGAATAACATCAAACTGAGACAGTTGATGAGGCCCATTAAAGGCTGGCGTGAGCACCCATGCCTGGGGTCCCAGGCCTGGCCTCAGCACCCAGGACAGTATGATGAGGATACTGTCTGTCTGAGTGAACACACTTGTGCAAGCCAACGAGGTTACTGTAAAATAATTTGCGCAACGAGGGGCCTAAAAAACCCCATTATTACATAATTGCCAACTTTCTCCAATTTACACTCGGCCTCACCCGATTACACAGCGCTCATAAAACCATGTGAAACATTATTTCCCACTGCTATTAGTGCTCAGTGCGTTACTGTACCTTGGCAGCCGGGCCGTCCGTCGATGGTGGCATAGCCGTCGGGACAGAGGCACGTGTAGGAGCCCTCAGTGTTCAGACAGTCTCCTTCTCCGCAGATCCCCATGATGGTTAAACACTCATTAATATCTGCCACACACAAGCACAAACACACACACACGAGACCAAACCACGAGAAACGGTTAACCACTTACGGTATATTTTATTTTTAAATTCAGTCATTATCTACTCGTCCCCGTGCTGAAGGGAAAACAGGTGAAGTTGTGTTGTCATTTTTGGAGCTTCGCAGCAAAACAGCGTTGCGTCATTCTGCTAAACGACTGAAGTGGATAGGGACGTCTTAAAACGGAAAAAACAACTATAAAATAAACATTAGGATGGCTCCGTACGGCTTGTTCTGGCGTAATCCAAGTGTCTGGAGGCCCAGAGATTCCCGAAATGATTTGAAAAAGATTATTCACACCCTTGACATGCGGTCGGGCTCATGCACCCACTCCAGGCGGGGTGTGCGCCGACGCTTTGAGCTTAGCGGCTTCAGTGGAGATTCCGGCTCGAAAAAACTGTGTAAATAATATCTTTTTAAATCAATTTGGGATCTAGGGGCCTCCCGAGACTTTGATTACACCAGATGAGAAGTATGTTTTTCTCTCGGTTTTTTTTTTTTTAATGTATTAAAACAAGTCCCCATATAAACTTGAGTTTTGCAGTAAAGATGTTTTGCTGTGGAGCTCCGGACATTTTTTGTAGACTACGAAACTTCACCTAACTTTCTATTGGCATGGGGGTGAGTAGATAATGACTGAAGACTTTAGTATGTGTGTGTGTGTGTGTGTGTGTGTACCTCTGCAGGACGTCCCATCCACCAGCTCCAACCCATCTGGGCAGGAGCAGCTGTAAGTGCCGACGCTGTTGGTGCACTGACCTCCCACACACAGGCCGTTGTCCTCGCACTCATTCACATCTGCATGGACACACACACACACACACAGAGGCGTCGTCGGCATGACACATTCACACCAGCTGTAAATCACTGGGCCTCGCTAAGTGTGCCCAAGTTTTGTCATTTGGGTGAAGAGATTCCAGACCGCAGGGAGCATGTCAGAGAAGTCACGCGTCATCAGCGCTCGCGGGTGATGACTTATTCTTACTACAGCGGGTCATACTCACGACTGTGAAAGTGATTTCACAGATATCATAAATTTTACTGCGCGCACTGAACCACCCACCTTCACATGAGAGGCCGTCGGGTGCCACCGTGAAGCCTGGGTCACAGGCCACGCAGGAGAAGGAGCCCTCTGTGTTGGTGCAAACCCCCGTGGGACACGCACCTGGGGTCTGGCACTCGTCGATGTCTAAAGGAGCGGACGAAGGAGAGAAGGTTAGCCACAGGTTATCGTCTTACCTCTAAAGAGTCCACTTTTTGATCGCTCGCTGTCTTATCTGTGAAAAACTGATTAATGGCCCGAGTGTGACTCAGCCCGACGTACAGTAAGCAAAGCCCTCTTTCTTTATTAGATCGCACTGACAGTGTTTTATTAAAAAGGGTGGAAAGATAAGTATGCGGGACGGTCATCGAATCCAAAACAGCAAGCTATTACAGGTGGCGTATAATTACTGTATCTACAAACAGTCACTGAGCTCGCTGTTATGCGATCATTGGACATTCCTCGGGCCGGCACAGATTGTATTTCTTACGGAGAAAATAGTGCGGGCCATTGTTAAGTGATTGAGACGGCTCGGCTTTTTTGCCTTTGGGGTGAGCAGAGCGAGTTCAACAGGGCGAGCCCGCTGCAGTACGCGGACGGCAGGGGAGTGGTTGACTTCATTTCAAATTAAGCCCTTAATATTTTCCATGGCATCAGAAGCATCCATTAAAATCCTATCAGAGGCCGACTTGGACTCGGGCTTGTTTTGTGAAACTTTTTCCCAGCGCAAAGACACATATCAGTGGGGGATCTTCCTCCCGGGCTAGATCCGCACTTCCATTCAAAAACACACACACCGTGGTATATATGACTAAGTGAGGCCATGTTTGAATCCATTTAAATAATCATTCCTTTTCTGCTTCCCATGAAGTCATGACAGATCCAACCTCCCCGGATTCTTAAACGCAGCCGTTTCACCGCATTGATCTCATAAATCATGTCATGACAAATTACCGAGCACTGTAAAGATTTTCTGTAATCATGCTCTAGGTCTAATGCATTCCTTTTCGACTCCAGCATTAGGTTAATGTTTGTCACGCCGACGGGTAAACACAGAGGCGGTTTTTTACCCTCGCAGCCGTAGCCATCCTCGGTCAGTTGCAGCCCGGCGCCGCAGCTCCTGCAGGTGTAGGACCCTGGGCTGTTCAAGCACAGCTGGCCCGGGCACACGTTCGCCACCGAGCACTCGTCAATATCTGGACATGAAAAACACGGTCACATCATAGCACAGATTACCATCTCTGGCCTCAAATAAATAAAGCCCGCCAGTTGTAATCAGTTCGATGGGCAATCACTGGAACCAGGAATTACAAATGTCAACACCTAGGACATTAGCCTGACATCATTTCATTCTATCCGAGGGCTGGTGTCTCATTGTCTTGAGCAAAGATCAGATGAGCCATGCCAGAGGCGGACGGGCCCGGGATCCAGCTATGATGTGATGTCTAGGAGGATTATTTTGGGATTTTTGAGCTCAGATGATTGGGCTTCAGGGTCGAAGCTGTCACACCTGATGCGGCTCTGCGTACAACATGAACCAGCTGGCACGTTCATCCGAAACCGCAAATTTGTTGGGTATTAAGGCAGGGTTTGGCATGTTTGAATAGAGAAGGGAGCCATACACACCTGTGCTCAAGTATACAAACACAAAAAAAAAGCACATTCCTGCATGAACGCAGCCGAAAGCCTCACCGTCACACTGCTGTCCGTCCTCGGAGACTCTGAAACCAGGCTGACAGATGACGCATGTGAAGGAGCCCTCTGTGTTGGTGCATGTTCCCTGGGGGCATGTCGTGGGCAGCGCACACTCATCAATATCTGGCGTGGAACAACACAGACCGTTAGACGTTCGCCTCTCTTCCGGCGAGACAAAAAAAAAAGTGCCAAATCCACGATGAAAGGCGAGAACCGCTGAGCCCACCGGAGTTTGTTCCTCCAGGCTCAATTCAATATACACGTGGTGTTATGCCGGAGTTCATTCGGATGAGCGGTGTTTGATAAACTAACCTTCACAGAGCTCCCCGTCATATGATACTCTGTACCCTGTAGGGCAGTTCTCACAGGTGTAGGAGCCTTCCGAGTTTAGGCAGATCCCGTTGGCACAGGTAGACAGGGACTGGCATTCATCGATATCTGGGAGAAAAAAAAAAACGTGACAGGCATGAACATCACTGTAAACATTTAATAACATGAGAAATTCGGGGACTTTCTACGGTGAGTTGACAAACTGCCCAAGATGTGTTGAGCAAGTCTTTTACAGGCGTAACACGTAAGATATGGTCATAATTTGAACATAGCCACTAACTGCGGCTCACTGTTCTCTTTGTTGTCGCTGTCTTTGGCTCTAGCTAGCTGCCGTTAGCAAGTTAGCTCAGTTAGCTGCACAGCTAGTGACCCTAGCTGATGGGAGTATGCCTGGACTGTGACCTTGGATAACTTCACCGCGGGTAACGGAGAGTTGGGCCTCAGCAGTTGCCAAAAATGTAGAGTCGGAGTATTTTCACGTCTTACTCAGATAATTGAGAGTTTATTTGGGCTAAACCAGAGGTGGCTGTGGGAAGACAAATGAAGTCTGTTACGGTGAGATGCAGTTTGATTATGTCGAGTTCGAATGAAGTGTGTTTCACGGTGAGTTCACGAGGCAATTAGGCTCGTCTTTGGTAATAAAAGAGAAACCTCAATTCATAAGGTGTCAGTTATATTCTGCCTTAAATAAGGGAAATTAGGTGTAAAGATATTTGCCGTCTTGACACTTCTTGAGTTAATTAGCGTGTTATTTATCACACTAGAGAGTTTATGAAGCAAGTGCAGTGCAAAGTGGTTTTATGAGACAGGATGCTAACTTCAGCAGACACCTCTGTGACATGATACTTAACGTCTCTGACATAAATTCAGCAGTTTCGGCACATTCTGTTGATAGTCAGTTCATTTTTTTAACGTTTTTAACTAAAAAATTTGCCATATCTTAGGCATGGCACCTTTATACAGTCATAAAAGCGTTAATGGTCTCACAGCTGGAATATTTACCTTCACACCTCTGCCGGTCTTGAGACACTCTGTACCCAGCCTTGCATCTGGTGCACGTGTAGGATCCGTCCGTGTTGGCGCACACACCGCCGAGACACAAGTCAGCCTGGGCACACTCGTCCACATCTGGAAACAAAATACCAATTTGATCTCGACTGCGCAGACAAATCATCGCAAGCTACCAGGGTTTGTTGAAAGCTGCACTTAAAGTCAAGAATCAGCAGATTCCACACCTTCACATCTCAGTCCATCAGCAGACGGTCCAAACCCGGGCCTGCAGTTCTGGCATGTATAGGAACCCGCGGCGTTGACGCAAATTCCCGCCGGGCACACATTACCAGTTGCACACTCGTTGACATCTGACAAAAAGAAATAATTTGCAGGCATTATTCCGCTGTCTCGGGAAGAGCTCCACAAGCTGAGAAGTATGCAGTGGGGAGTTACGCCCAACAGCTCTGGATAATCCTTTGCAGACCTTCGCAGTCTTTGCTGTCTGAGGTGGCTTGGTAACCATGGTTACAGGTGCATTTGTGGGTGCCGTCCAGATTGACACAGCGGCCGTGGAGACAAACTCCGGGGAGCGCGCACTCATCCACATCTGGAGGGAGGATACAGAGGAAGAAAACAGGGGGCCTCAGAAAATACAGTCAACCGCTAACTCTTTGTAGCCTTTTCATATAACTTGAATGGTGCCGCGAGGCTTCTGTAGTAGCACTGTGGAGAACTATTCACAGAGCTGTTACTTCGAGATGAGACAGCATCAACGTCTGGCCGTTACCTTGGCAAACGTTGTCCGCTGAGAGCTGGTATCCTTGGAAACAGTTGCAGCTATAGGAGCCCTCAGTGTTGACACACCTGCCCGGGCCGCACACTGTTTGGTTCAAGCACTCGTTCAGGTCTGAGGACAGAAGAGGTCAGGACAGGACAGGAAAAATATGAGACGAGGATTTTAAAGGTTTTATTCTGCCACAATCGCCCAGTGTGATTAAAGGATCAGTTCACCCAAATTAAGTTATGTATAAATTAGGAGACATCCACTTCAGAGATTTCGGTCACCAACCCAATGAAAGTCGATAAAAGAGATATATTGGTATATATTGGAGATATATTGGTATTGGCATATACGTTATAGCGCACTGATAACAGCCAATTACTCCCTCATACACAACAACAATGTATTTAGAGAAATAACTAAATCCAATTAAGTCTTCACAGCAAAAGAAACAATGCTGTAAAAGTTTTGTAAGTGTAATTTCTTTAAAGTCTGTTAAAGCCACAAACCAAATCCCACTTTTCTCCAGGGGTAAAGGCAGAAAATGATCTGTATGGCTAGTTAGACACCGCTAGAGGTAGGTAAGCAATTTCGTACTTTGGTACATTTGGTTGTACTGACCCTTTGACTTCAGATAAAAACACAAGATGCAAAGGAAAATTGGGCCACTGCAGCAGGAAACAACAATAACATACAGAGAGGACAAATAAAGATCTGTAAACTCAATAAGGCTCATTCGGGCATACAACAGCAGCAAAAAGGAAACAATTACGGCATAATTACTGTGTAAAATTAGTGCAAAATAGCGGTCATTAAATTACATCAGTGCGCAGACCTGAACCTCATTCCTGACGGTCTTTTACAACCAGCAGCAGTAGCTGTCTTTTCCACTTCAGGAGTCCGAACAGTTTACTCAGGAATGATATTTACGGGGAAAGCTCATGCAGAATTAATGTTTTATAGCGGAATTTATCAAGTGCTAACAATGGCAATATTTCAGGTTAGGCGGAGGTGTGGGGAGCGCGAGTCTGATTATGTAAGCGTAAGGGAGACAGTAAAAGAGGAAGGGAAACGGGGTTAGAGGAAAGGAAAAGTATTTCCCTGCAAAGTAGGTGCAGAGAGGACACTCGACCGAGACGTGATATACTGTGGATGCTGAAACAGAGAGCCTGCACAGTGAAAACACTGCGGGCACGCGGGTCACAGACCGGGTTTTGTTTGCCTGGCCGCGGGCACTGCCAGACGTCTGTCAGTGTGGCCCGCTGCTTTGTTTCTGCAATCATCCGGCATCTCTCGGGCCTCCGCGATAAGCACTGGCAAGGGAGCGGAGCTGTTTTCTCTATCACACCAGCAATTAGGCTTATCCGCGATTCGGCCAATTGGGCCCAAACCACTGTGCTACCGTCAATTGACTGAATCGAATACTGGAAACCCCGGCGCTCATGTTGCCTGTTTTATGTGACTCCCACAGCGCCAGACGTATACTGCGGGCCTGTTAGCGCTGCCTGTGCGGACGTTCGGAGTGAAAATATTTACCTCCGGCGTTATCCCTCATTTGCAGGGTTCCTCTCGGTTACTATTTATACTCAACAGATTTACACAGAGTGAATTATATTAGTGGACTCACAAACAGAGGGCAGCTGAAGAGGTGTTTTCTTTGGAAGCAGGGTTAATCACGACAAGGGCATCGGTTTCCAGACTGGCTGAGAAATCCATCATAAAAAAAAAAAACCTCCAAATTACTACCAAAGTTGATTTTCCATATTTTCCACCCTTGTCGGGCCCTTTCAGCTTTTCACATTTCTGGAATATTCACTCCAGGAGCTTCGGTTTCCAAACAAATTAGAGGGGTGCAAGGTCACAGAGAGGGGATGTGGTAAGTAACACCAGTCGGGCTGTTATGTAACGGCGACTTTCAGGTTGGGGGCTGCTAGCGTTTTAGCTCAAACCCACACCGAATGTGGTTTGTTGGCCTTTTGTGTATTTAAATCTAATAATCGGCAGTAAGAGCTTGACGGCGGACACTACGGGTGAGTGAGAGGATTTGTTTGCGTGTCGGGACCTCTTTGCAGCAGGGAATTGACCCCTTTGACCTTCTC
Organism: Lagodon rhomboides; assembly: GCA_039737535.1. Classification (NCBI taxonomy): domain Eukaryota; kingdom Metazoa; phylum Chordata; class Actinopteri; order Spariformes; family Sparidae; genus Lagodon; species Lagodon rhomboides. The sequence goes on from CM077801.1 coordinate 12,729,256, forward strand.
ATGCGCCTCCCGCGGCTGCTCGGGTCCTCTCACCTAGCCCGGCAGTGGTGATAATAAAGCCTCGCCGGGCTCCGCTGGGCCCAACAGTGGCCGGAGCTCTCCAACAATAATATGCTGTTTGTTCAAGGCTGTGGCCAAGAGAAAATATTTGGACTCTCCCAAATTGAAGTATTATAAACAATCTTTTTACGGAGGCCAGTGATATCGAAGGATCAGCAATAACACGTTGAATGTGTTTAAACAATAATGGGGAGATGCGGAGGCTGCTGGGCGGAGGGCTTGATATGTCATACGTGGAAACGCTGAACGGGAAGAGAGAGGGCGGAGGGGCTGTGTCACAGCCTGCGCACTGTAGCCATCATCGCCGCGGTTTCGGGCCGTCGCGTGGGCCCAGTAGTGGTCCGCACTGGACATAAAACATCCAATATAAGCCTTTTGAAGTGTAAAACGCAATTTATTTTATTTCATTTCCGCGCACATCAGCAGTCAGGAGTGTCCCCATTGAGTGAAAGTAATACGGCCTGCGCTATTTGGTGAGCTGTACAGCATCACGAGCTGTCAAGAGATCATTAACGGCGCGGCTCGGTGCCATGCCCGCCCTCGGTTATTTTTGGTGGTGCCAACCGGGAGCAGCAGCTTTGTCTGCGTAAATGTGACCTAACACAGGAAGCTTTTACAGTGTAAGAGGGAAACCCAGGTTATTTCCATGCGACGGTTGGAAAACACCCTTCAGAGTTTTGGGTGGCGGCGGTGCCGAGCTATGACGGGGTGTAGGGTTGCCTTACCCACACATCTGTCACCGGCGGGCCTGAGCCCCGGCCCGCAGCCCTGGCACTGGAAGGAGCCTATAGTGTTGACGCAGACGCCGCTGGGACAGGAGCTGGGATCCATGCACTCGTCCACATCTGCTCGGGGAGAAGGTGGGACATGAAAGTAATCAATTGAATTAGTTGTTACTCAAACAATATGCATGGGAGAGAGAGAGAGGGTGTATGGTCACAAATGCTAACATATACAAACACGCTGTCACGAAGCGAGCATACTTTTTCTTCCTGGCTTCGCGAAGAGGAAAATACATGTGTTTTGTTACCGGGCTACACATTAACTCATGGCAGCAAACAAATAGGTCTGGATAGGATTGTTGCTGTTGAATGTGAACTTGATTATGTGTGCGTAGGCGCTTGTGCATGCATGTCACCTTCGCACAGGCCCCTCCAAGACTTGGCGAAGCCGTCGTTGCATTCACAGGTGTAAGATCCCTCCGTGTTGACGCAGTTGCCGTTCTGGCACTTGTTGGGCATGCCGCACTCGTTAATGTCTGCCAGTTTGAATGAGAACCAAGGAGAACGGAAAAGAAAGTGACTATTGTGTTCCACAGCATGAATTGGGCCAGGATGCTTTCTGAACGAGCAGCGCTGACAGAGGAGCGCTGCCCTAACACAGAGTCAGAAAGCTTTACAGCAACCCACGGTGGCTTTCATCCATTGGAAACATTATGTCTCCTCCTGCCATTTAAGATGTGTCTCACCTTGACAGAACTTCCTGTTCTGGGTGATCACTTGGCTGTAGCCACTGTGGCACTGGCAGGTGTAGGAGCCGTAGCTGTTTATACAGCGGCCCTTCCCTTCACACGGGTCCTCGTCACACTCATTCACATCTACAATCGGAGAGAAAAGAAAGTAAAGGTAGAGGGAGCACAGATGAGATTGAATGTGACATTACATTGCAGCTCCATTTCACCAGCAGAGACAGTTCACTTTCCAAGCCCTGACTGTGGGGCTCCTCCGCTGCGCAGACATTCCTCAGTGATGGGCCTGAGCCCAGCCGCTGCAGAGCACAGGCCGCGGCCAAGGCCTTTACCGTGAGGTAAGGGATCACAGCGCCGTGGCAGCTCTTTGGACGGCCCGTGGGCTGTTGTCAGGCATCACGGAACAGGTCAACATAAACAAATGGATCCCTTTCATTTTGGCTCGCTCCATTTCTCAAGGCTTCTGTGCCGTGTAATCTTTGGTGCTGAGGACTTGTTTGCACAGGGATGATGATAGACAGAGCTGCCGGGGTCACCGGTGTCAGCGTGTTTGGAGTGTCCCCGCGTTACACCCTCTCCCTCTCTGCGCCGCTGCTGCTTACCGATGCAGTTGGTCTGCAGCGCGCTGAGCTTGAATCCCGGGTCGCAGTGGCAGGTGTAGCCGGTCTGCACGGGAACGCACTTCCCGCGGCCGCATATGGTGGGCGCGGCGGCGCACTTGTCGAAGCCTAAAGCCACAGAGATGTGCACAGTCATTACTGAGAGAGCAGACACGAATATTTTTGACCTGGGGTTGCATAACATCACAGACACTGAAAAAAAAAGGACATTCCATTAACACATGTTGTTTTCCATGGGAGCCCGTCTTGCTGTTTTTATAGGTGGGGTCTTGGATGAGAGGACAGGTTTTACGGGGCTGTAGTGTTCTAACAGGTGGTATGGAGCTCTTACAAAGGGGTCGTGGAGAAACAGGTCATGCACTGTGGAGCCTGACATTATTGTTGTTCTTGTCTTTTTCCGTCCAAATGGACTGTGGTGCAACACTGAACCGGGCCCCCGTGTCTGGCGGAGGAAGAAAATGCCCCACCACAGTGTGTCTCTCTCTATAGGATTACTGTAAATTCTCCTCACTTCCTTTATCTCCCCTATCGCTCTTCCTCTCATTCCCAACTGTGTCTTCTGCCCTCATTTTTTTCATAAATCTGGCCGGAGTCCGCTCAGAGGATAGCTTCCCCTTCCAAGAGGCACACTCTTTCTTGGTTCCTCGCCCTCTCACCCTCTGTGCAGCGGGGCCCCTTCCAGCCAAATTGGCTCTGAGAAAAGGGGTCAAATAAAATCATAATACAAGCTCTCCTCGGCTTAAGCCTGAAAAAATGTGTTATGAGATGTGCTGCTGTCTGCCAGCAGTTGACTTAGATCATAAAGTATGAAGAGCCGAGCTCCGTGCTGCTTTCGGTTGTGCTGCAGCTCCATACCCACCTGTGATCAGGAGCCGGTGAGTACAACGTCATAATAAATGTTTCTCGTGGCAGGGTATCGGACCTTAAATCCAACGCTCTTTAAGACTTTTTTTTTTTTTAAACCAAATTTAAGACAGATTTTTGGACAAATAATCTTTTTCTTATTCAAGCACTGCAGGTATGTTTAAAGGTACAGTACGCAGAATATATCTGATCCCATGCAGAGGTTGGTTTTATGTTGAAATGTAGTGAGTAGAGTGAGTTAGGTTACATTTTGTAACAGGTAAGTGTAAGCAAAAAGTAAAAGAGGTATAATATATTCTATATTCTATCATTTGGGGGGAAAAAAAACAAATTAAATGATTGATAATTTAAAGGGGCTCTACGTAACAAATTGTAGCATTTGGAATTTCTGCACCAGTCCAAAGGATGTCATCTGAGTGCCTCTCTCTCCGCTCAGCTAACAGAGCCCAACAGTAGCTAACATTAATTTTGAAATGGAGTCCGCCAACATAAACTAACGACTGGCTTCAGGCACATCACGGAAGCCACACAGAGCCCCTTTAAATCAGATCAAATGTTTGTGGCAATTAATTAATTGAAGACATTTTAAGACGTGTTGAAGAGCTGCACACATCCTGGTTTCATTCACCGCAACCTGACTAATTGCATTTATCTGTGCCTTGTCACGTCAAGTCTTGGCAGAGGCCGGAAACATATGCACACGGGAAAAGTTAGCCTTTCTGACACCTGGTTAGCATTGTGTCGGGGTTTATTTTAACACAAACAGTCTTTTCTCAATCCAAACACTGCAGTTTGTTGCTTGAAACTAAGCAAACTATGTCGGAGAGCTGTCAAAAAAGTAAATAACAAGTCAACTTAGTCTAAAAATAAGTCAAGAATAAAAAAAAATAGGTTCCACATGAAGCACAGTCTCCTGTCCTGTGTGCAACCACTTGAACCACCTGTTGGCTGAGCCTTTGCAATAATGGTCCCGGAGCGACATGAGTGATGATGTTGTAGGAACAACACCAGCATGCTGATATCAGATTAACCCGACTTTAGATACACGTCCAGGGTTTCAAGCGAGCCCCAGTGTTTAACACACGTCCTCTAATGTCTGCCTTACCTAAGGCTGATTCCGTGAGGGTTGTTTCCTTTGACTCGGGCGTCAGGTTGATGATGGAGACGTCTGGAGAAGTCTCTGTGGAAGAGGAATCGAGCCTGGGTGAGTGCGAACACAGTGAACCACCGGCGCTGCGACACGCCGTCATTTCTCATTCTCTGCAATCTAAACGAGACACTGCTTGTTTTCCCGAACCACTACCGCCTCAGCCGTCACTCACTGGGCGGCTATATAAAAATGATCTACTCTTTACTCCGGGCTAAAAACAGAACAATGACCAAAATAAATCCAATACTCATTGAACGGAGTCAACTTTCAGACTTTAATGTCAATGTTTTCACTGGCGTGAGCGGAGGGCAGAGCGGACGGCGACTGAGGCCGCCACCGCTGCGCAGGGGTAAGAGATTTATAGAAAACACATCACATGTCTGTGCCTGACTGAAACTGCTTACGGCCGACCTTCAAGCTCAGAGATGCTGAATCAAACCACAAGAAGCATTGCGGCGCGAGCAAAGCCACGAGAAAAATACCTGGATATTTCAGCGGTGAATCCGTCACAGCAGCTGGCTGGAAAACAAGCAAACGGGGCTCCGGTTACATTTCATCACCACATCCATGTTCATTCAGTGTGTCTGCGTTTGTCGTCATAGTCGGGCGCTAATTAGGAGTGTGTATCGACCAAAATGTGTTCTGAATAAGTTATATAATCATAACAAACCCTCCAGCTGAGATAGCTAGAGCATATCGTTCAAAGATAAACATTTCAAAAGTGCGTGCCAAGACGCTGACAGGGAGGGAGAACTCACCGGGCTCAGAATTTCCACATCTGCGGAAAAGAAAGAGGAAAAGTTTATCAGTAGCAAAAGTTGACATTCTGTTCGCATTACCGACTGCACACAACATACACAACGGACCCTGCCCTCGCCTCAGGCACTTGACTCGCAGCTTCGGAGGTCTTTACTTCTAATAAAACACAGCTTAAGGCACATTTATCCTCTAAGCCGGAACAGAGAGCGCTGCATCGCAAAAGCAGCGCAGACGACTGGCCGGAGAAAAGAGACGGGGAAATGGATATCTCTGATAATGAAGGCGAAAGTCCCTAAATATTTACAGAATTGTCTCCTCGCATAAATCACAGTGTCGCAGCTTTGCCAAAGAAGTATCTCACAAGCATTAAATCGGGAGGACATATTTAGAGAAAATCCTGCCGAGTTAGATGTATGGCCAGCGTGGATTACTTGTGTGCGCCGCTGCGCTGCTCTGACGGATGGGGGGACGTGAGCACTGCTCTGAATATGCTGGATGAATCAAACATTTTCTTCATGGAGATCAAAACATCCTGTTGATGTTTGGATTCTTGCATAAAAAGCTAATCTATTTGCGTCCTGTGGTCGACAAAAAAAAAGGCGTATTGTGTATCACATGCTGTTTATGTCGTGGGTTGTGGTAAAAAAATATGAAACTGGTTACCATGTTTGGATAACAGCGAGGCCTAAGTGCATGATATGCACAGAGCATCCAGCGGCAGCAGCAGCAGCAGCAGCTATTCATCTCTTCGATACTCAGAGTAAACATTTTCCAACATTGAAGTCGACTTGGCAGAGATTTGCCCTGCCAAACATTTCATTCTCACCTTCCTGCTGTCCAGGTGTCTCTCTGGCCGGCTGAGAGGGATGGACAGGTTGCTGTGGGGTCAGAGGGCGCTGGGGTGCTTGTGGCGTCTCAGGGTACTCGGGGTATTGGGGCACTTGCGGCACTTGCGGCGTCTGTGGGTGGCTGGGGCGATGTGGGACAAAAGGCAGGTAAGAGGATGGAAGCTGAGGGTGAACGGGACTCTGCTCCTCCCACGACAGCCCTGTGCTCTGCACATCGTCCTCCCCGAGGTGTCTGAGGGAGATCTGCACATCAGAGCGCGAGTAGGTATATCCGTGACCGGCCGGGCAGATCTCCTTGAAATGATCTGCAGGGAAGGCGACACACAGCACACAAAATGAGCCACAGACAGTGAAACGGCAATTTTGGCCAAAAATCCAAGAAAAATGCAAACAATCTTTCATCGTGGAGTGCTGAGGATGAGTTGAGGAATCTCACAGCCTGAGAAAAGCAGCTGCTCTGTAGTCTGGTTACTTCAAGAAATACATAATGCGTCTTTCTTTGACCCGCGCCAAAAACGAATGAACTTGCTAGCCGGGTCAAGATCTTTAGACGCAAGGCTTTGATGCTCGTACCGCTTTTGTCCATATGTGCCGCCAGAATCAACAGAAAATCAAAGTCTCTCGAAGCTGCTTTGAGCTAAATAAACTGTTTAAAGGCCCTCTCGGAAAAGCTGGGAAATACATTGTCACAAAGCTGCAAACAAGCAGTTTTTTTTTTCCATGAGCTTAGTAAAAGTCGACTTTATAGAGATGCGCGGTTCTCACAGGACAAACATACGATGATCTTAAAGAATATGATTTACTGCTGAAGATTTAACTACCCAACAGTTTATAAAGCGGTTAAAATGAGCTCAACTTTAAAAATCCCTGTAATGCAGCAGTAAAAGTAATCCAAAAACTTCAGATAGAATAGTTAACTGTTCATACTTTAAGTACATTCTGCTAATAATACTGACATACTTCTATTAAAAAAGGTTTTGAATGAGCAACTTTTACTTGTAGTGGAGTATTGACAGTGTATCACAGTTTGATATAAGTACTTTTACTTAGGTAAAGGAGTTGAATACTTCTTCCACCACCGGCCTTATTAAGCTTCACCTCAGTATCCTTTCCTTGGGCTCCTGAGGCTAAAATAAAACGCTGCCAGAGTATAATTGTTGCTCATATTTCTGTCTGATTCTCATAGCAATACTATAAGCCATCCGTGTAATACTGTTATGTTGAGCGTGCTGCGTTTTACTGTGTGCTGTGAATGAGGGGGCCGGGTTTTGGCTATTTCTGCGGAACTAGCGCGCTTCGGAGCCAGCGACGGCTGTCACAGAGTGGATTTCGGGGGGACACTCAGACAGACAGAGCCGTGCCAGTAGGGGAAGTGCGGGATCATGTAATACCGACTGACCTCTGAACTCTTTGGTGTAGTGAGTGAGAGGCTAATGGAGGATTGGCCGGCTAGGTAATGGGACGGAGACTGCACCTCTTTGTGTCGGAGCCCGACAGACCTCAGCGATGGTGAATCCATTACAAGTGAGAAGCCCTGTGTCCCCTACCTGACCTGAAAACCCGGCAACCCTACGCCAAAAGCGTCTGGAATAGAGATATGAGTAATGACAGATATGCGGTCGTTGTAAATGCTCGCGTAAATGCAGGAGACGTGGATATGATAGGCTACTGAATGATGATTTTAAAGTGGAGGGAAATGAGGCCCTATATGATCAGAAGCCACATCAGAGGAGCCGGAGTAAATATGGAATGAAAGTCAACGGGCTCCTGTTACCGAGTCGCAAGTAATGGGCCTGGCTGCTCCGCTCAGAACATGGCTCGAACAGCTTGTCAGGACGTACGAGAGCCAGCCTTTCGAAAATAATCAGGGGCTGTGTGTGTCTGTGTGCTGCGTCAGTCCCGGCCGAGCAGCACCATGGAGGTCTGTGTCAGTGATATCTGATCTATGACAATCCCCATGAATCACTGGCCAGTACAGACACTCCATAAAAACCAGCCTGTTTCTCTCCGAGACTTTGAAGATTAGATCGGTATGGAAAAAAAAAAAAAAAAAAAGATGACAACTACTTCCTATGTTTCACTTGGCCAAGCTATTTATTTCTGCTGTGAAGCCCTGCCGGTCTATTAGTGGGGTTTCTCTCTGAGGATTGGAGTGATAACACAAGACCGACTCCCACTATTATGTAGCCTCCAAAGTATGAAAACTGTTATGTTTCTGGTCTTTTTCCACTCCAAACACATTTGGTTATTTTGAACCGCTTTACAAGCCTGGCAAAGAGCAGAATGGTGACTGAGTGGTAAATATTCTTCGCTCGGGGCTTTCACTACCATTGCTAGCCATTGCATAAGATTACATGTGACGTTTTATGTCTGCAAAAGCGTTCAATGCAGCAAATCGTTTTTTCAGCCAGTACAGTAAAAACCAGAAATGGAAGGTTAAGTTTGCAGATGGACGACAAGATAAGTCCCGGATTTAAGCAGTTTACGAGCGGCGGGGGAGGATTCGGGACACATGCGGCAGCAGTACAGTACAGCGGTCTCGCTCGGTGTCTGTACCTGATTCTGGCAAAGGACAGCGATCGCAGCCGGCGCCCCAGGCCTTCCCCACTCGGCTGCAGCAGCAGATCTGCTTGGTGATGTGTTGAGCAAGAGGCAGGGAGCATGTGCCTGCCGACACCGACCGGTAGCACAAAGCCCTCTGATCAGACACAGCCTTGTCCGCTGGGGAAGAGAAGTTGATGCATCCATCGTTTTCCAATTCAAAAAACAAGAAAATGGTCACAGCTTTAAAGGGACAGTTCAGCCAGAAATCAAAAATCCATATTTTTCCTCTTACTTTTAGCTCTGTTTATCCATCTAGACTGTTTCGGTGTGAGTTGCAGAGTTTTGGCGATCGGCCGTGGAGATGTCTGCCTTCTCTCAAATATAATGCAACTAGATGGCATTCGGCTTGTGGCGCTCACAGCAATGTCTCTTTCCAGAAATCATGATCCGGTTACTCAGAACAATCCACAGACCTTGTTGTGAACAGTTTCACGTTGGAAGCACTGTCTTCCTGCTGAACTGTGTTACAGCCCAGGAGAAAGCATGCATCTACTTATCGACGAGAGGCTCGTGATCGTGACAGCATGGGTAACGGTGCTAGGGTTGCCATCATCCATCGGCGATGGCTGACAGCCTACTAAGCCCCGACCATCGTAACATTGTGATTTAAAAGGCACAATAAATGGAGCGTGTCTATGTTCCCCGGGTCCTATGTTCCCCTCATCGGACCCTTTTTTAAAAAAAGGGTCCTATGTTCCCCGGTCTGTTACTTTTTCCACCACCATTACTGAAAAATTCCATGGCAAATAGTCCTATGTAGGCCTATGGGCTAACCCTAACCCTAACCCTACCCTAACCCTAACCTAGGACCCTTTTTCAGAAAAAGGGTCCTATGCTCCCCGGTATGTATTGCTACAGGGGAACATAGGTCCCTTTTTGGGAAAAACGGGGAACATAAGACCTTTTTTCTAGAAAAACATAGGGATGACCCCACAATAAAGTAGTATGTCCCCTCTGATCAATCTAGATGGATAAATAGCGAAGGGAAAAATATGCATTTTTGATTTGGGGGTGAACTGTCCCTTTAAACAGTGTGTTATGATTCAAAGATAAAGGGGGCATACTTACAGACACAGTGCTTGCTTTCGGGGTCCAACATGAAGCCTTGCTTGCACGTGCACCTGTAGCTTCCTTTGGTGTTGAGACATTCAGCATTCTTGCAGATCCCAGGAAACAGGCACTCATTGATATCTGTGAAAAAATGTGGTACGTCAGTCGTGGAGTATCCAGTATGTTACCTGATTATGGAAATATCATGAAGTCATGTTTTTCCCCTGACAGGAAAACTCCAGATGAACCCCCCCACCACCACCAAACTTCGCAAATATTGATATCAGAGTCGGTGTGCTGCATTTTCAAAGAGTTTCCGTGCTCACAGACTAACAGAGATGATGTAAAGCTTTGGAAATCTATCACACCTTGAAAGATGACGAAATATTGCAATAGATCATATAGGCAAAGGCAATAGCTGCTGGGAAGGGGATGAAATATGGGAGCTTTCAGGTTTCACAACTGTATGAAACCGAGGAGGAGTGATGACATGAGGAAACACGCACAGTGAATTTGACTACTGTAAACTAGAATACACTCAATCACGTATCATCAACGTATTATAAACTCTCAGGGCTGCTGAAGTAACCCTCCACTTTGAAATGTGGATAGTCGGGCAGACGCAGAGGAAATAGCAGAGTGTTTTAGATTATACTCCTCCTCGGCATCTTTCCTTCACAGTGTCCAACACGGGTCACAGCATACTTAGCCTACGTCAATGAAATAAAGTCACAAAGAGGTTTTTTCCCTTCTGTTTTCCTGAACCATGTGCTGGGGAGATGCAGTGGCCAGTGGCGTTTGCTCCAACAGCTCCTGAGCCACTAAGCCAAATGGAGGCGAGCTAGCCAGCTAAAGTGCCAGCCAGGAGCATAGGGGGACATATTTCAGGTGCTTAGTCATGCGATCACATTCGGGACCAGGCGAAGTTTGTTGTTCTACCGTGTTAAACAAAGAGTCCATCATTAGGTCTTTTCCCATTGCTTTGACGACTGGAACCCGACAGCCTGCCACCACAGATTTTCCCAATTCTAATTAATCTGCTCTTGTTTTGTTGTTTTGCTCCCTGCTGGAAAAAGTGAGTTTAGAAGGGATTGAGGCTGATAAATTCTGCGGACTTAAGCAAATTCAGGGAATGCCTCAATGTTCCTTTTGGTGTTTGTTCTTGTTTCTTCTTTTCTGTCTATGGTGATCTTATTTTTTTTCCATTTCTCTTCGCACTTCTCTATCTCTCCAAGGAGGAAGTTAAAGCCTGCAGCCTCCATGTTAATACAATGCAAACAAGCCGTTAGCAAGAGCGACCTGTTTGGATGAGTAAGGATGAGGCTCATGCTGTGCAGACAATAAAGCAGACCGAAGATGTCACGCCTGCCTGTGCCGATATTCACGCTCTAAAGAGCGGGGAACAACAATATTATGTATGCAGGTACCGTGGGGACCTGGGGTGAGTTTAAGCAGCATGCTATCTGGTCAGAGTTCAGGTCAGCGTTGGGCTCAGCCTTCATCACATGGGGTCTTTAATCCATGGTTCGGTTGAGTCCCAGATTAGTGCTATTGTTACAGTCTGCTGGTGGGTTGATCGGGAGTAAAACTGACTTCCATGACAACTCGTCAAGACCGGCACTAATCTCAACATCTATATTGCTCTCATTGACAAACAGCCCACGTGTGTAGATATTCAAAGGTGACCATCTTGCATTGTGTTTTTATTAGCCGCGTTTCCGTCTAACTGTCAAGCAATTTGAAGCAAACTTTTGAAATGTTCTAAAATAAGGAAATCGCAAGTGACTGAACTAGGCTACGCAGGAGTAGATGCTGCAAACTTAAAACAAAAAAGGTTCCGACGCTAAATAAAGAAAAAACAAAACCAGTCGCTTTGGTCGTGTGTGAGGGAACATGGGAATTCATCTGAGGCTGAATCCAGCTGTCCAGACTTCAACGGTCTTCAGACTTGCAGACTTTGCTGGTGCGTTCCCGGGATGTCTGCAAGCGCTGCCCAAGCCCACAATTCATCCGGTCCACAAGGGGCCCTCAAGCAGACGTTCTGCTGACTTCCAGAGAGTCAGCTCGCAGTATAGACTTTACCAGACTTCACCCACGATTCATTCCAATACAGACGTGGCATTGTTGCTTTTCCAATTTCCAGCATAAAAACCTAAAAGAAACTTTCTATGAATGTGTAAAACGCATTACTTAACATGTCACAGTATGTGCAACCAAAGTCTGAAAGTCCTAAGTCCTTCACAGCTAAGTCGGACACAGCTTCTTCTTCTTCCTCTTCTCTCGGAGTAGAGACAGCTGATCAGTCTTAAATGTTCACTACTTTCGAAAATTCAAATTACAAAAATTTTCTATGCGGTTCTGAAGATACATCGATGACAACAGGGCTATTGTCTAATAAAGTTTCCAAACTCTGCATTAAGTGTCAACCGGTCTGCTGCAACCTTATTTGACCTTGCCCACTGTTATTTTCTGGAAAAACCAAGATCCACATAAACACCTGCAGAATTATTTATGGACACTATAAAGGAAATTGGCAGCATTACTCGCTTAATATGTATTGGCTGTTATTGCCAAAGGGAGTACCTTATGAGTACTTTGGAAGTCTCAAACCAGACATAACTTGTGGGGCCAAAAATGCATCCATTTAGAAACGGCGAATAGAAGGAAGAGAATTCTCAAAATACAGCCAGAGCAGCCATTACTGGGGAAAGTACGTTTTCATAGGCAAATTCCTACTGTATAACATAATATATGGAGGTCTCAACCTGTTGACCCAGACAGCATTCAGTATGATGAATGTTAAATGTCACTGTTTTAAAATTGTGTCTAGCTTTTATTAAGTTGATCCAAAATGTCAAAAGAGTTGTGTAACGCTTCCATCATCTCTCCTTTGAAGTGGTGTATGAGTAATACGACTTGCTCCCGGCACCGGTTTACCACCCACAACAGAGGCTGCACATGTATGTGCGCCTTTCATCTAACAAGCGCTCTTACAAATGGCCAATTCAGCTGACCTACTTTCTGAGAAGCAGCTTCTGAAGATAAGGAATCGGCTCTGGAGTCAGAGAGCAGCGTATGGCTCTGATAGAGCATCTTATCGTATCGCAGCGCGGGCGTCACTGACCGCAGAGGGTCAGCGTACAAAGGACGAGCGGTAAATCATGCATATTACTGAATATGTGACAAGCTCCGCTCTGTTCCAATAAAACACACTGCAAATAGCTCAGCTTGTGGCCCCCAGTCTGGCAAGCTGGACACCATCCTGATAATAATGACAAAATCCCAGGAAAAGCAAGTTTTTGCCTCCTTGGCGGCCGCTGCGAGACCTTAAATTAGAAATAATTTTTGGGAATGGAGCAGCAGCTGAAAGGGACGGAGACTTTAAAGCGCTCCAGTAAATATTGTGGGTAACTGTCAGCTTTGCTTTTTTGGAACTGCAGAAATGAGCAACTGAAAGGGAGGAACATCTTGAAACAATCACACAAGAAAAGCATGAATAATAGAAAGATAAATTTCCACAGTTGTTGGCTAGTTGACACACTATTGGAAAAGGAGTGTGTTCTTGTCCGCAGCTCTTTGTTTTATTAAAAAATGTTTCCCAGCTCAATCATTACCTGAAAACATCAACAGGCCAATAACAGTGTATACTGTGCAGATCAGGAAACATGTTGAACCTGCTGAACCAGTGGATGAGGCCTGCTGGAGATGGAGTCACAGCTGTCCATTGGACCGTTATGTTGTTGCTCTCCATAGGCCTCAGTAAGCACTGCCCTTTGGATTATGACACCATTAATCAAGTCAATGACACCGCTCAAGTAGGCTGTCAGAAAGGCTACATTCTGTTATTGGAAGTGTCAGCATCAGTTGCATTGTTCACAGATTAAGCGGTGCATTTTTCCCAGCCGAGCTTTATTTGTTCATGCGAGTTAATTTGGATGCTGTGTACTAACACCAGCAACAAATATAAATAACCCCAACCGGCTGTCTACAGGAGTGGCGCTGTGGGTGGCTTTTTTGCGTCATGACCTGATAGTAAACTGATAACGGGACACGTCTGGGATGCTGCGACGGAGTAAAACACAGAGTTTGTTCGTGAACGGCCTGAGTTTGTTTTTACACGCAGATGGCTGGGTGAGCTGGCAGTTTAGGGAGGCGACAAGCAACTAAAGCTGCCTTCCAAATACTCAGGGAGCCACATTCACCATAATCGCAGCCTGCCGTACCAGTCTCCACTTAGAACCCCGAAGACCAATTAAAACAGCAGCCCCAGGTGCTTATTGGCTGCCGAACTCTGACCCTGGACCAAGGCTTATTGTAGCCTTGACCTGTTTCTCATAGGGGCCAGACGTACAGCAAGGAATACTTTTATAGAGGTCTCCAGAGGTCCATGTAAGCATGGAAACATATGGGCAGTAAGTTTTTATCACACCCATGCCATTGTATTTAATATAAGCTACGTTTCTGTTTTGGGTAAGCTACCTATTAAAATATGTGATATAACATTCAGAAACATTTTTTCAACATATTTTGAAGCTTACCTTGACAGTGTGTGAGATTCAGCCTTTTAAAGCCTTTGGAGCATTCCACTTGTCCGTTTGCAATCACGGCATACGCTGCAAACAGAAAGAGAGAGCACAGCTTTAGAGGAGCGAGATGATCTTACAGCGCCGTGCCTCTCTGTCACAAAGCATTGCATTCATGGCAGACGGAGGAGAGGAGCGCAGCTTTAGGAGGGGGACCATATAACTTACAGATGTGAGCATCGTGGCAAGAGGAAAAATGAGGGGGACCCACAGCTGGGCCCCGTGGGACTCTCGAGTGAGTGCATGGAAATGGATCCCCATCAACCACATTTATAAGACAGCGCTGCCATCCAGCAGAATGTAACGATAACACTCGACGTCATTTATAATCATATTACCTATAACTCTCCTCGACCCTGAGGGACAGAGGAAGAAAGTGCTTACATCATAAATATATTGAGGAAGCGTACGCGACAGCCCTGATCTATATCACCAACCGCAGTGTGAATCTACTTAAACATGAGGCTAATAGTTTAACGGCTCATGACGAATAACGTTTGGCTCGCAGGAAGGTGATCGGCCCCAAACTTCTTTGTTTTTGCATGTTTTTGCCAATCAACACCACCAAGTGTGTTCTTCAGGTGTGTACATTAGAAGTTCACAGAAGTGCTGCGGTAAATAACACAGCGTGTCTGCTAATGCCCCGGTGACAGAGGCCTGAACACATTATGTCATTACTCATTCGGCACCCAGTCAAGCCCCAGCATGCTGCACTTAACGTACAGAGAGGTCAGTGTGACTATCACCTGGCAAAGAGAAAAGTCTCTGTATGTGTCAGTATCGGTGTGTTTGACAGAGAGAACGCGCCAGCATGTATGAGGTTCTATAGCTTTCTAAACAGAGATGAGGCGATTATTAGAAGCAGATCTTTCCATGACATAAACTGCGATGAAGAATTTCGCTTCATATCATGCTGAAAGGAGATGATCTAACTTCTGATTTTGGAGGGGGAAAATGTGTGTCTGGGTGAGGAGAGCTCTAAGAATAATGACATACTTATTAGCATGACGGAACTGTTTCTCATTGTAACAGTCGACTCAAATTGCAGTCATAAATCGGACAGCTTAAAGCAGTGATGGTAGAACGAGGCTAATCGTGATAACCGTAATTCTGTTTTGCACTTTTTTGCACATAAACGCATCGGAGAAATGATGTTTTTGCCAAGATTTCAAAAAATATGTCATGGCGCATGTTCAAAAATGTTTGTTATGTCTAAGCTCATGCAAGCTTTTCAGAATCACGTAAAGGTCAGGCTTTTTACATTTTCCAGAATATGAATCAGACTTTGATTGAAATACACCTTTGCATAATCATTTCATGAGAATGAGCGTAGTGAGAAATCAGGGTATCCAAGATTTCTGGTTCACACAAAACAGGAACAAATGGCAGCGATGAAAATCTTTGGATTCACACCATGGCCAGCAAAAATAAGGCTTGACCAAAGCACAGCATTGCTTTGAACGTGCTGCCAAAGCGACGATGGGTTGAAAACAGAGGTGACGCATACAAGAAACTAGGGTCACAGCCTTTCCAGCAAGGAAAACACATCTCTTCCCCTGGCATTGTGCTCTGGGAAAGGCAGAACAGTTTCACTGTGTTTCACTGCAGAAATGTGTGAGTGAAAACCTGGATGCCTGACTGCGGGCAGGCAGGACCAGTCAAAATTACATCTCTGTAACTCATCTATCAGCAGCTTACGCCACCAGACATTAGAAGCAATGGCAAACACACACAATGATTCTCCAGTGTAAGTCTTCTAGGAAGTTTATAAACTCGACAACTCACAAAACTCAGTGATTTTTTAAGGCAGTCTGGGGTGACCTAAAATGACCTACACGCAGGTTTTGCCCTGAAAGTTCCAATCTCAATGAGGGTAACACAAATGCATTAAAAGCACCAGTTGTAAATGCAAAGGCAGGATCGCATCTTATTTTATCCAGATAGCATATCTGGATACAGATCCCATATTACCCCTAGGTGTAAATGAGATGCATCACAGCAATCCTGTAAACATCTACCATCGATACAGAACCCAGCCATCAGTCATGAATTTGTGTCATTTTCCCAGGAGTCACTGGAATGTGTGCAACATGGAAGTTTTCTGGGAATTCAGCCCTGGAAGCTGAGTTATGTTTTTGGTCCTGCTGTGACCCAGTGGACCAGGCAGGGTCAATGTACCTGAGGGTTGACAAAGCAGAAGTGGGTCAGCATGAAGGGGGCAACGGGGAAAAGGGGGGAACTGTGTCAAAGTGACGCCCCTGTTCCTGTCTGCCCACCTCCTCATCTTCCTCCGCACCCTCCTAATCCCCCCTTCAAAGTTTCTGAGTAATGAGCTGTTGTGGTAGGGCGGTGGGCACGTCCTCCTGCAGCGACGGGATCAGGGAAAGTCTGGCCTGAGTGACAGCAGGGCGCACATGCCAAGGGAAGCCCAGTGGGGGAGGTCCGGGTGTCTCAATAAAGCTTATTAGCAGGGAGGTGAGGACCTCTGCAGTCAGTAACAACTTCAACATGAATCTGAGGGACAGCTCATTTCAAAACTTGGCTTGTCTTGAAATGGCTCCAGAGAAAAGATTGAGATGTTGCAGAAGTCTTGAGCTTTAAAACCTAATTATGTAAGAAGTACCGCACATTAAACAGCCATGTGAGGCTGGCAGGTTTCCATATATAGCAGATGCATTTATAGTGTATGTTCGTAAAACTTTATTTGCACATAGGACCTAATTTGGCAGATCGTACTCAACATTTGCCCATGTGCACCCTGGATTCAAAAATGCTTGTTATCAGGGTCTGAACCCTAGTCCGGTGTAACAGCAAATCAGAACCACGTCTTCTGGACAGTGAAACAAAGAAAAGATGATAATCACCAGGACTAAAACTCAGTGACAACTTGGCCATGTAATTTTCATTGTTGTTCAAAAATTTAAGAATTACGTTATCCTCAGAGGATTTAATGATGTTTCCGTTCTCATGGTCTTCGCTACAGTCATTTGTGTCGAAAAGCAGAGTTGCACAGGCAGTGGCTTGCAAGAGTGAGCTCAAGCTGCGCATCATTAGTGTCACCCGTGGTTACAAAGACTGTGGACCCAGACTGGTCTGTATCCACTGAGGTTACACACAGAAACTTCCAATTGTTGGCAATCCATTTAGCCCTGTTCAACAAAAGACTTTGTCACCCCTTACTAATTTATTGTCCCTCGCCATTCAATTGTGTTTTGCATTCCACTGGCGGCTGTTCAATAATATTTGCTCGAATTCTCTGACCTGAAAATTTAATTCAAATTCCTTTGAACTTCTTGATTGGTGGTGCAGTCCTAAATTAAACCTGAATGAATCCCTTTAGTCTCTTTTCAACATGAAAGTAAAGTTTGCGCCACGCAGGGCCCTGCTGAGGGTATTCAAATGAAAGGGCAGCTTATGCAAAATGATACAGAAAGTAAAGAGAGAGGGAGGCAGGAGCCTGAGAACAGAGAGAGTTTGTAGTCAGATGGCTTCCTCAGCTGTACAGAAATCTAATTGCTAATTTGGTACAATCACTCTGTAGACCACCCGGCCCTTGGGCTGTTCTTCTAAGGCGATTGAGAGGTCTGGTCCATCAATCAATTCACCAGCTTCTCCAGGGACCAGCCTAGGAGGCAACCTTGGTGTTGGACTTCTCCCGTTAACTGGCTGAGAAAAAGGGACTGATGCCATCCACAGGACGGAAATAATGACCTCCTATATCCACTCCATTGGGGGCCACTCTAAAGGAAAACAACCTATACCAAAGCCACATCCTCCTCGAGACCCTTTCCAGACATTTACTTGTTGACATGTGGCCATGGGACAAACTGGTGCCGCAAAGAGGAAACCAGCAGCAAAGAGAGTTCTTTAATCACCATGGAGGTTTTCAGATCCTCAGCCTTTGAGCCAATGCTTGATTTGCGCAAGCGGCTTAAAGGGAAGTAATTTGCTTCCAAAACAGAATGTCTCCTTGGCACGCGCTACATGCCATTCTGGCACAGTCCATATCACTTGCCTTGTAAATAATGTGTCCCTACTAAGGAAGCAAAGGCTAATCAGTTAGGACACATGGGACTAATACCAACATCCTCCTGCTTATACAGACATAGACACACAACAAATACACAAGCTACAATCATTAACATGCTTGGCTGATTATCACTACCATTCCACAGCAGCAACAAAAAAGCTTTGATGAGATTATTTAATTTTTCTGCAACATTAAGTCTTTACTCAAAACATACTTTTCATTGTTTCTATTCACGAAAGTATGCATTTTACATCTCTGTTTGAGACAACTTCACTTACCGCCCTTCTCAGAGATGCTGATGCCTGATGGCAATGTAACAGGCATCAAACACACATTTGAACCAGACCCACATTCCTCTATAATCTCCAGTTCACTGTGGAATATTAACCACCTGGTCTTGTTCCAAAAGAAGGCATGCCATGGTACATTCCCAATAAAAATGTGCTTAACTTAGCTTGTATCCAATTAAGAAATGCAACAATGCAAGCTTTGCAACTTCAAATCCATCTGCCTCCAACTGGGATTTATTTCTCCTAGTGGTTAACGTCTGATTAGCTAGACGGCTGCCCGCGTAATAGATTCCATCGTTCTAGTTGTGATGGGATAACACTAAGTCAACATCAATGTATCAAATGCTGTCAAAGATGTGTGACGTCTCTATCTAATCACCACGAGAAGCCGCCATGGAGCCGTTCCAATGCATCTGTTCTCTGGCTGCCTATTCCTGAGGCAAAGTCATTGCGTCTCTGGTTTTTGTTGGTCATTAACAAGTGTTCACGTTTGATCAGCGCTAATAAAAAGCAATATGCAACGGCTTTGGCCCCAATGGATGTCAGATTATCTGTCATGGGAATAGATGGGAGATTTGGGAGGGATGAGTTCATGTGGGAAGATCTGGGAGTCGTGGAGCTCTGTGGGCCCCCTCCTTCCTTGCCTCATTTGACTTTATTGATCTAAACCAAATGAAGAGTAGTGTCCTCATTACGGAGAGACCCGGAGAGGAGGGGGGGAGGCGATGCAGTTAGACAACTCCCAAAGATAGAGATGGAAAAAAAGGGCGGGGCGAAGACAGCGCTACGGGAGTGACATCATCATCATGACCTTGATGACCCAGGGAGGCAGAGTTAGAGGAAGAAGCCAAGGCTCCTGTGGGTGTGGTGGTTACTTTGGGCCCAAGGGACATCTGATCTGGCTCCCTGGGAAGCCTCCCAGCATCGCAGGCGGGGAGAGTCACCGAGAGGGAAGCTGCCCAGTAATGACAGATGGGGAGACAAACGGCTTTTGGAATTCCATTAGCTGTGAAACTCTCAGTGAGGGAGGGGCTGCCAGCACCGTAACACAGGGCCATGCCAGCACTACAGTATGGGTCAGACTAGGGCCACAGCAAACAGCCTTTAGTTGGTTTAGAGGACTTTAGATTACTTCAGTGATAGATATGGATGATTAAAGGGGAATTTTGCCACGTTTTATGTCGATGGCTTCTGATGTCCATACCGACATTACCTTGTATCACCACCATGACCTGATTGCGATGCGATCTCTCCTATCTAATGGAGGCTTACTTATGTTGTTTTGTACACATTTGTAAGTGCACCTGGTTGTCGCAGTGTCGTTTAGTGCACGCTGGTGTTGTGTCGCCACAGGTACACTGTGGGAAACGCTGCCCTCTGGCCCTTGTCGTTCTAGTTGTCTTTCCAGTTTATCCAATTTATCTACAAAAGGCAATCCAGGTCTCCAGCACTCGTCTGTCCAAGTGAGAAGTAAAACTTTCATGCGAACTGACCTGTCTCCTAACACCGGGACTCTCTCGGGGTTGGTGTTGGCGACAGCATCCAACAAAAACTGCCCACCCGGAAAATTCAATGCAGCAGAATAATTCGATTTCTGTTGGCATCTGAGGGCTCCACCACTTGCTGTTTGCTCCCAGTAGCTCAAGTTCTGTATCGTCCCCTCCGGCCATCTCTTCTTGCACAGCTAATACAGTCGCAACCTCTGCCTTTCTCCACTTAATTTCTTCAATCATATTCTCTGGCTCGAATAAATATGGCTGAAAATCCAAATCATCTGGATATCCTGGTCCATCATAACCTCTGCACTCACATTTTTGCTGTTGGAATGGTAGCTAATTTGCAATACAAGGGAAAAGAACGAGTATGTTTCGTTTTCTGGCACAGCCCCTGGCTACCTAGAGGCAGAGACTAGAAATCCAAGCTGTAATAGCATGTAGTTCGTGCTGACCCCAACTATGTCACTGTACACGTCAAATGAAGGTGCCAGAACAGATTTTGCAGCTGGAGAACTTGGCTTTTTCTGTCAATGTGGCACACACTGAGGAATTCAGTGTTTCAGCTGACTAGATTTACCATCAAAACTGATTGGACATCGACAGAAAACTGGCAAAATTGTCTTTTAAGTCATGTAAAGTGTTGCACAGACAACAGTATCCTGGCTTTTTGCTTTCCAAGAACAAACTTCCACTGATTTTATTGTTTCTAATGGGACTTGTGCAACCAAATTACCTCTTGCCCCAGTCACTTACTCTCGGTCTCACTTGACTCAACAAGCCACTGGTGAACTCTCATACTTGAGGAAAGTTTTGACCACCTTCTTTCCATCAAAATGCAGTGCAGCCTTTTTCACTCCCCCTCATCATCAGAACCAGAGGGACGGAGCTGACTGCAGCCTGTTTTGGTTGATCTGGATCTCATTATGACCCAGGAATCCTCAGCATGTGACTTTTTTAATGCACCAGCTCCTAAAGGCTTCGGCTCCCACTGAGATGGAACACGCTGGCAATTCATGCCTCCATCACGTCAGCCTTTTTTCACATAGACACATTAAACAGACATAATCTCCTCCCTTATTGCCACGACGGTGACATAAAGTCCTTGGTGTATGATAATAAATAATGCTCAGCTATATAATGTCGTCAGCTTTGCTAAAATGCATAGACGTTCCCAGATTTAAGAGATACAGTAAAGACTGCAACCACAGCAATAGAGTCTATAGCATATTCTTTCTGTCAAGCATTTTGCCGATACTGAACCATTCACTATAGTAATATACTGAGGATAATATAAGATATACTATATATGGAAGTAGAATGAGCATAGGATAGGATGGCAAAGACTGACGAAACGACCTCGCTGCAACAGACCTAGCCATCAAAGTGCGGTCATACCGGCGTCATCGACAAATGTAATAAAATAAATGAAGTAGCAATGTTTGCTCTCAGTCAACAGCGCATTTTGTAACCTGCTATAAACTGACCAATGGTAGTGTTACACCCCTAAACACAAACCGGGCTTTCATGACATCATTATCACATACTCAACAGGAGACACAGGAGACTCTTATAAAGCTATATTGCTTATTCCCCACAGTGCAAGCCGACAACTGACCCATTCACATGAAATAAAAAGAAACAGTGTCATTTTTCAGGGGCTGTTGTCTCCACGTTGTATATCATTCCTGTCAAACACGTAAGACAGCATACGTCTCGGCCGGTAGGGGAGGAATGTAGCTGAAAGATCCCGCCAAACGTCTAAACTGAGAACAATAACACTCTGGAGGAATTCAAAGCATTTCTCTTATTAAAGCTCCCTCCAAGACCTCTGGGACATAGTACATGACTTCATTTTGACTTCATTTTTCCTCTCTTTCATTCTCCCTATTCCCTGCCTGCGTGTGACCCTGGGCTTACAGTATGCTGCCTGCCCCCCCCCCGAAAAACATCCCCAGAAATGAGCGAATGGGGTATTCACTCAGATTCTCCCCCAAACTTCAAAGGAGGGAGAAGAGGGAAACATCTGGGAGCCAAAAGAGATCGTGCCGGGGACTTAGGAAGAGCGGGAATCTGGCATACTGAGGGAGACCGAAAGTGGGAGAGAAAAGAGTGGATCGGCATCTATGATAGATGGAGGAGACAGAGAGGGATGATGTCTGCTTCTGATTAAGGTCCGGTCAGACATTAAACAGGGCGTGAGCACTTGACAGCCAACTGACATGTGCGGGCCCGGCTGTAATATGATTGTATGTGAAAATGTCCCCATGTGCCACCGAAACTGCTTCCCATGAGGCCTCAAAATAACACACAGAGCTGTCAGGCCGAGTGAGTCTCCACCTACAGTGAAGAGTGCCACCACCCACCCTGCCTGCCTGCGTACAGCCACCCTGCTGCTGTTTCTCAAACCTACCGCAGCTCTGGTCGGGAAGCAGCTGTTCATTTCCTCACTTTTTCAAGGCCACGTTGGCTCGACCTGCCCGCAGGGTGGGTGGCACTCCTGCCAGGCTCTCATCTTCATGCTAAATGTGTTTTCATTTGCTTCCCGCTTTCGCTTTTATGGAAGCTTCATTTCTTACAACTGGGTGCACTGGGGGGAATCACGCGGCCACCTCAGAGGAGTTTGAAGACTCCTATTTGGTAATCCTCACCAGTTTGGTATTGTTAAGGCCTGTGATAATTGCTGTAAAAACCAACCAAGCATGAACAGCTGATGCTCGGGGATATAAAAGGCGTCGCTGACTAAACACTTTGATGGACAGCGTTATGAATAAAAGAGCCCAGCTGCATCTTGTTGTTTTGAACCGATGTGAATAACCGAAAGATCAACATACCAATAGCACAACAGAAAATAATACCAACAGAATTAGACTGGATTATAAATATTTAAGATCAGATTAGATTTAAGTACAGAGCGGAACAAAAAGTCACTCTGGCCTGATGGCTTTAGTCGGGGGGGCTTACCTGGCTTGGTGGGACACTTTTGGCACTTGTTTATACCCCAGGAGGCACCCACACTTCCACAGCAATCATCCTGTTTGGTAAGGCCTGGCAGAGGCTTGCCACACTACAACAACAACACACATCTGTGTTAAATCTCAGAAATGACAACGAGTGTTACATGTTTGTGCATGCACGCTTGTTTGCGTACGTTGGCAAAGGCAAAATTTGTACGTGTGTTCGTGTGTGTGTATACCTATCTGGAAGGACAAAGTGAACCAGACACATCTGAGACTAGTTAGTCGCAGGAGGACATAAACGCTGAGTCTCAAGAGCGACCATGAACCTCTTGGCACGCCTCATTAAGTCACTTGGCTAATTGTGAGGAGAGGTTCCTATCAGAGCTTACTTATTGGATTTTTTTTTTGCCAGTAGAGATTTATGAAATTAAAGAGGCAACAGAGAGCACATTCTTCTGGAGACCAGCACACTGGCATACTGGCAGGAGAAGAGGGGAAACTGCAGCCTAAAGCTTTTGTGCACTCCTTTTCTGAGGCGGTTCTGAAAAATCACTGACTGGAAGGTTTAATTTCAAGCTCTCTATGAAACCAGAGTAGAGAAAATGGGAGCTGCGATTCGGCACAAACAAGGAGTAATGCTGGCAAAAACAACTCCACGGCAGATCGCCGTGCTGTCGCAACTGCAAAACCTAAAGCCTAAGAGTCAAACCTAACACCTCATCACGGCCAAGTGAGCTGATGCAGCATTAAGCCTCAGATTAACCAAGCTCACGCAATGCCACTTTAAGGGTGAGTCCACCAATTTTACATATCAACGTGTGTTTTTAAAGTGTTGAGGAGTACGACTGCATATGTTAAAAAACAGTACAAAGCCACCATGCAACTAAGTCACCGAGTGACATCATCGGAGGCAATTTGTCAGATTACACGCAGCTTCCTCTGGAGCCACGAAAGGCTTCATTCTACTTTTTTTTTCACCACTTGCAGTAGTACTCATCAAGACTTGTAAACACACCCTAATGTGTAAAATTGCAGAGTTAACCATTAAATTATTCCCTTTCCTAACTTCTTTTTCGATTAAATTCATGTCTGTTGTGACAGCCATACATTATCCTGGCGGTGCAGCAGTGCGTGCCATGCTGTATGCACGGTGCCAGGCGGATCATGAAAGTCTTGTTATTTGAACAACAAAGAGAAGCACATGGGCTAAATTTCCCGCTTAACCTTTGTCCTCTGAATATGTTCTAACTCATAACATGCCTGTGATGTTGGCACTGGTGGAACATGAGATGAGCAGTGTGGTCAGAGCACATACTTCCTGGACATAGTTTGAATCATAGCCACTTCCTGTGTGAGACAGCAGGTATCAGAAAAAGGTGACGGGGTGGAAGCCTAATGGCATCTGTGGCAAAACAACACATTCCTACACTGGTTTTGTAGTTTTTGATGACGGCGTACATACTGTAGTGTGTTTTTAATGACTCAGCACAATACCTGTCCATCGACTGTTTCCTGAAAGCATCTGCCATGTCCGTTCTGACGGTGGTGCAGTCTGGTGTGGCCGTGACCGTTCCCACCGGTGTGTGGGTGCCTGCTGCCATGCTCGATGATGAGTTCGTGTCCATTCGCAGGCTGGGAGCGCTGCCGGACAGAGTGAGCCCCCTCTGTGGGTCTCTGCCCGGGCTGCACCCGAGCAACTTGGTGGATGTGGACCTCGGCCTCTGGAGGGTGCTGAATGTGGACGTTCACCAGGGATGGGTGGAGAGACACTGGAGAAGGAGAGACGGACATTTCAAACAATATAGTTTATCGTTGAAAATTTTTGAATAATTTAAGTGGAAGCATCCTAAAAGCTGTACATACATACTGCAGTTTGTGAGCCATCAGCTAACATCCTGCACAAACTTGTTCGACACACACTTAGCTTGCTTCATCACCAAGAGATCGACATGGGGAATTCCCAGCAGTGAAGACGTTAGTAAGACTACATAACAACAACAACACAGAGAGTTTTGGATCCTCTGGTTTAGATCAAATCATCTTAAAGACCAAAAACAGATTTGCCGAGGGGTTGAGAAGATGTTGCAATGTGGAGAATGAGCTCTTTTGTCCTCCTGACAGAGGGGAAGCATCTATCTTCAGGGAGTGCCAGGGCTTTTTCCCAGAATCCTGACCCACTCTCATAAATCATAGTCTCACAGACAGACGGCAGGGAGAGTCCAAGTAGGAGAAGTAGACCTTATCAAGAGGCCTGGATATGAAACTGCCAGGGATTGGATTCATGTCATGAAGTGATGATTATTCATGTTACTTAAATGCAGGAGGATGGACGATTTCTAGGTGGAATATAAATTAACTAAGACAATGGTTCTGCTTTTACTTACTGTTTGACAGTGAGATGCTGAATCAGACGCAAGGAAGAGATAAAAAATGATGTCAGAGAGACCAACTATTTTGATGATTGATTAATTGATTCAGTAATTATGCAGCTGATACAACATGGCAAAAGATCTGCTCATCCAACTCCCTAAATGTGAGGATTTGCTGCTTTTCTTTGTAATTTATGATATTATATGAAAAGATTTTGGGTTTTGGACTGCTGATTGGACAAAAGATGACATTTTTAGATGTCAGTTTGGGCTCTGGGAGATTTAGATTTACACTTTTTATTACACTTGATTAATGAACGATTAATCAATTCAATCTTTTAAATAATCTGCAGATAAATCCATAATAAAAATAGTTGTTAGTTGTAGCCGGAGACATTGGTAGAAAGTGAGCAAGTCTTTCTCTTATATACTCTTTTTTATAAGTTCATGATGTTGCCTTGCTCTGTTTCTAATATCCACCCCTGTTTGATAATAGCAGCATTGTGCGGACAAAACGAGGGCTTCCACTGAGTCATCCATTACTTAATCTGCTCAAAATAGAGTCTGGCCTCCACTGCTGGCCGGCAAAGGCAGAGTGCTACATGATAAACAGTGTTCAAAATCAAGGAGTGGACGTGTTCACATTTAAAAAAAAAAAGATGAAGTGTGATCGTCGGGAGAGGTGGAGGAATTTGCAAAGAACAAAGGCCCTGTCAGACTAACATTTAAAAAAGCGAATTTATTATCATAATTACTGTGAACAGCAGATTTTATTGTTTTTGTTGAGTTAAATCGATAAAACGCAAGTCGTCTTGATAGTGCTAAGACCTATTCCATTGTGGACTCTGGAATAACATTGATTATCTCTTTACAATGCATTGTGCTGCTGGGAAATCTTGGGTCCTGGCATACATGCACTTGAGGCGAATCACCTATCCAAACACTGTAGCAGACCGAGCACACCCCCTCATGGTGACACCAATCCCCGATGGCAGTGCTCCTGCCCCAGCAGGACAATACACCCAGATACACAGCAAAAACTGACCCTAGGAATGTGAGTAGTAGCTCATGGCATCAAACTGACTCCCGAATTCCCCAGACCCCAATCCGATCGAGCATCTGTGTGATGTGCCAGAAGAAGTTAGATCAATGGAGGACCTTGCAACTCTCTGGGTTCAAAGGATTGCTGCCAATGCCCTGGTGCCAGACACCATGGGACACCCCCAGAAAGAGTGAGCCAAAGGTTAGAGCCAAGTCCAATCCAAGGTTGGGCTCCATGGATTGGACTCATTCTGGTACTTCCCAAAGATGCTCAATCTGATTGCAATCTGGGCAATTAGGAGGCTAGGTCAAAGCCTTGAGCTCCTTGTCACATTCCTCTGGCCGTTCCTTGCGGTGTGCCAAGTCACGCTGTCCTGCTGCAGGGGGCATAACCATCTAAGTGAGGGGCTACATTTGGTTTCTGCAGCTGTATATGGATGGGTTGGTGTCAAAGTGGCATCCACATGAATGCCAGGATCCAAGGTTTCACAGCAGAACATTTGACAATGTATTAACATTAGCGAAATGATCAATGTCATTCACTTCATCTGTACTTTGATTGGTTTGAGGCAGGAACCGAGCTAGAACTTGCTCACTGTCAGATACGGAGTTTGTTTGCCAACTGACAATAACTGAGAACTTCTTTTTCCCTCTTCATATGTCCAGTCCCCAGAAAACAAGTATCAGGGAGGTCAACAGCACAGTGCAGAGAAAAATGATATTGAGACAAGCTTATAGAACCACATTTCAGAAAGAGTTGCAGATGAATTTTGCTGTTACACTTTCTGGTGTGACAGTCTCCCATTGCCCACAGTTCAATAGGATTACCTTGCTGATTGGATAGTGGTAGTGTGTACATGGAGTGGAAGGGAGATTTTGGTCCCTGGTGATCCTTGTGGCTGCGAGGGGTGGGCCTGACAGGAGGCGGGGCTGGCAGGTGGCAAAACTTCCCTGTCGAGTTGGATGGACACCAGCACTGGTCCCTGCCGATGCATCGGCCTCCGTTAAGACAGGGAATCTGACAGAAGACTGCAGAGAGAAGGAAGAGATTGTACTATCGGTGAGAGATTCGTTAACGTTTTCGGCACGCCACATTTAGTTACACAGATTTATGCATCCTGATACACATGGATCCGGTAATAGGAAACAGAAGGGGTAGTCCTAATAGGAAGGGCATGTGCTGAGGCTTCATGTGGACAGGCTTTGTTTGCAAACAGTTAGCAATGGTCATGCTGTTCTCGACTTTGGCACCAGCAGACACCTCATTCCACATGACGCTTATCAAGTTTCAACTTCCTCCTGAAGGCAGAGCCTTGGCACTACCCTTCATGTTGCACCTCCTTCACCGGCATGTTTTGCCTCTCATCAGTAATTATAGACTCCTGTGTGCGGTGATGAGTGATGATTCATCCTGTAATAATTTGGAGAAAATAACAAGTGCACGGATATCTGCATGGAACACTTGCCTGGCTGGCAGATGGAGAGAAAATGAGAATTTCCCAAACTGTTAAATCTTCAAAGGAGGGCAACTGGCTCTTACCGTGTAAGCCAATTGAATCCCAAAAACGTGCACAGTCTACAGTTTAATTTATACTTTGCAATGTACCATGGGGAGAGAATGAGAAGAAAGGCCGGCACTGGACAGATGGTGTTTGACAGTATTGCTCTCACAGCCCTTTCATTGGGCTTATCTTTTGGCATAAGTGATGGGTGCCAGCCCAGCATACCTGAGCCCGCTCCCATCTACCAATTCACTCTGACCTGACCGCACCTAACTGAAAACATCAAAGCCTATCAAATGAAAAAAATCTATCCAACCGTGACGAATAAGAAAAGAACCATTTTGGGGCACGAAGGATGAGAAAGTGAAGCGCTGAACTCATCCGGCTCAGCAGTACCACACACCGCAAATATGAGGCCTGCTTTACAAGGCAGTCGGAGATACAGATGGCCCGCATACTATGAGATGAAAGAGGACGCGAGTGATGGAAACACGCTGTGAGCTGCATCCCCTCTGTCTCGTCCAGACAGACGGAAACACACTAACAGGGTGAAGGCAGGCAGAGGAGAGACTCTGGACAGTCTCGATGGCATGTCGGGAATGAGCTCTCCTGTCACATGGCATTAACAACAGTGAGACTGGAGGAGGGAGAGAGGGAGGGATGGAATAAGAATAGAAGAGCAACAGATAGGGAATGAAAGTGATTAGGACTAGATTAAAAACAGGAAAGAGACAACAACTTGGAAAAAAAGACAGGGTCAGGCAGACGGAGAGACTGAGAGAGGTCCAGTGTGATCAGACATGCTGGCTAAATTATCGGCTGTTCAATCCTCTCCATGTGGGATGCAGGTCTGCACTGGTCTGTGTCAGGCCGGTCCCGCCTCGGCATAGGGGCAAGAACTATTCTTAGACAACAACCTACTGTCGACTGCACACCACGCTCCCTGTCTGCCTATCTGTCTGCCCATTTAACAACCTCTAACGACCAAACGCACACACACACACACACGCGCGCTCACTTCTCACTCAATAAAAAGACTTCTGCCCAATCTAATATCAGGCTTTAAAGCAAAGTGTCGCGCACAGGGTGCGTATCAAGGGAGCCTGTTGTAATTATCCAGCCAGATTTTAGTGCACCGCGTAAGGAACATAACAACAGCATGAGATAACTGTTTGCTGTCCACTTGACATTCCTCGACGAACACGCACACCCCGAGCAATAACAGGATGCGGGGCCTAAATGGAGAGCAATCTCTTTTTAACACACTCTTTAACACATGCTTGAACGTAATGAAGGGAGACTTCTCGAGAATTAAAAAACGGGGCATAAAAACAAACTCAGGCAGAAGCGGGGGTGCCAGGAATGTAATCTCGCGGAAGGCCTCTGCCAGGACGCTGAAGTGTTTGGAATATCTGCAGCATGTTCCAAAGCCCCATTAATGGGCACATAAATCTGCAACATCAACCTGTTTATATATTCATAAGTCGGCTCTCCGGAGAGCCCGGTGCACTTTTGGTGAAGGTTGCATGTTCGTGTGACTGTTTGTGTTCGTGTGAGATGTGTATGTGTGTGGTATGTGCACCCTCTAATCCACAAGCAGTAATTAGTCTGAGCCTTAGCCGGACCCTTATACTGATGAGAAAACTAAGAAACATGCAGGGGTACGACCCTCCCCTTGGCATTGACCGCCCCCTCCCTTCCCATGGACACTCCTGTGTGAATTTGGAGCAAAGCCCCCTGGATAAATGGAAGGTTTAATGTAATCCCTATAAAATCCTGTTCATGCTGCTACTCTTTCTCTCTTTCTGCCTCTCCCTTTTCCTCTTTCATTCATTCCTGCTCTCCCAGGGAGCACGTTAAATGGTTAACGGCGGGGCCAACCGCGAGGTGTAAACCGCAAAGAGATGGGGCTAAGTGTTGGGAGCGTGGGACCACCAGCTCCACGTGTGTGTGTGTGTGTGCGCTGGGGGGGGAAGATTAGCCCCCTTTTACAGAGACCGCTTTTTAATCTGGTCTACCCCCGTCTCTCCCGCTTCCCCTGTTTCCCTTTCTGTGTGACAGTGAGAGTTTTTTAGCGTTGCTCTCAGCTTTCATCTGCACCACTCTACCTCCTCTCTGAGCTTGGTATTCAGAACGGACAGCATGCCACTGGGAACCTATTTTGTCAAGCTCACCCCATAAAAAAAGCAATGAAAAAGTGGGATGGAGACACAGGAGCGGTGTTTGAGAGAGAGCATGAGAGGAAGGCGAACAGAACGAAGAAGAAGAAGAAGAAGAAGCAGTAAAGAGGATGACGAGCAGATGAGTAAGACAAGGGTTAAGGCCCTCAGTCGTCACTCACAGAGTCTGAAGCCCTGGTTCTTTGGCTGCTGCTGCTGGTGTTGCGACGTCTCGCTGTAAACTGTGGTGATGTCTCCCTTCTCGCAGCTGTTGTAGCAGTGCCCGCCGTTGCACACCCTGCGGCACCGCATGGGCGTGAAGACGATCTTGATGCGGTCCAGGTTGGAGGTGAGGTTGGCCCCTGGAAAGCACACACACACCTGGATGAGAGGGAGCAGCAGCAGCAGAGACAGGCTGGAGACGAGCTGCATCCTTTCCTCCGTCAGCCTCGACTGTGACACACTCCCAGTCTGGGCAAAGGGAGGTTTATAAGTGTGCGAGGGTGTGTGCTGACGGCTGGCCAGTGGCACGCTGCAGCTGAATGAGCGATGTGCCACAGGCCAGCAAATGAGGGAGAGAATACTATTAGGTATCGGGCTGGGCTCCAAGCCCTTTATCTTTGGGAGAAGGTGTTTTGGATGTGTGTATGTGTGAAGGAGACAAAGAGAGCGTGAGTGCAAGCGAACGTTGTGTAATGGTGGGAAGCAGTTCAACAGCCGTTGCTCTGGTACAGGGCTCAAAAACAAGAGAAGCTTGAACAGCAGACAGCTGTGTGTGCTGGATAGTGGATCAGAGGAGGATGAAGTAAGGAAGGGAGAATAAAAATTAGGACAGACAAGATCACATTTCTTTTTGTTGTGGGTAGAGGCGCCAGGGTTCAGTGCCTGTCATGTCGGAGAGGTGACAGCGCAGATTTCCAAAGATATCAAAGCGTGTAACTGACAAACACACACACAGACACACACACTCCTCTCCAGCAGCACATGCTCACACTCTGTACACAGCTTTGATATCAAACGTCTGTCTGTCTGCTGTGATGCAGACCACAGAGGGGGTGGGTGGGTGGGGTGGACAGTGGGAGAAGGGAAGTGCAGCTTGGGACGCTGCCAACTTTTTTTTTTCTCGTGGCTAATGTTCCATTTAACGATGACACCACAGCATGTGTATGTACGTCGCTCGGCCTCTCTCTGAGCTGAGCTGGAGTGGGCCGTGTTTGTTTTGACGTGGCCAGGGAGAGTGGAAATGTTGAATGTGCATGTAGAGAGTGAGTTTTTTCTTTCACATTCAGCGACAGATACGTGTCATTTCTTGCTCTTACCTGCTGGTAATAACGCGTTGTTGAACTGTCCCTGTAGCTGGCTGTCGCCTGCAGGCCTGTGAGTGTTAAAGGAGTGCACATTGCTGTGGCTGTTTCTGTGTCCCTGCCAGTTCCTGTGCCCGTTGCCGTTGGCGTAGCCGTTGCCATTAGGTAGAGCGTTGGAGGTAATCGGCCCAGAGGATGATGGATAGCGTTTCACAGTGCGGGAGGTCCCGGTCTGCTGAGGGGAGGAGTCAGGGGGTCCACGTCTCACTTGGGTCCTGTCAATCACATCATCACAAGACCTTAAACATATGACCTCAGACGAACACTAATGTGCCGCACATATATACACTCTCAAAGATACACCCATCAGCAGCGCATGTGCATCACCGTGAAATCCATTCAAGCGCGGTCGGCGTGTGCAGCAGAAAATAATATTCCTGAGAGAAAAACATGCCGTCTGAGGTCATAGCCCTGCTTAATTGATTTTATAGGTGAGACACAATGATTTGGAAATAATTTTGTTTTAATTTGATAAATACTACCATATCATTCTTTAAGCACATAGGGTTTTCAAAATGAACATCTGCTTTAAAGTCAGAGAGCCATGAGCCTCACTAATTAATGGAAGATTCTGTTTGACATTAAAGAAGTTTCGCAAGAATTACCATCACTGATTAACAAAAATTATCAGGCAGCCAAGGGGAATGAGACTCACAGGGCCCCGCGTGTGTGTGTGTGTGTGTGTGTGTGTGCGTGTGTGTGTGTGGCTGGTCCGTTTGTCTCAGGAGAAGAGTGTGTGATTAAACACATTAGATCTTTCCATCAGGACTACAAAACCTTTCCATCACCCATTCCGTCTGCTTGACTAGATTATGAACTCCCTGTTCTGTCTGACTGTCTGTCTGACAACCAGGGAGCAACATCCTGAGTGTTACACCGGGCTGGAGGAAGTATTAAAACTAGGGTCGAAGAACAAAGCTCGTCCAGGGCTGCGTGGGGCACGTTTTTTTCACCAGTGAGCATTTGATTTGGGTCAATTACTGAGCCCGTGTTGCACGACCTGGAAGCTGAGCTCATGTGAGCGACCTGGGGGAGGCGCGTGCCTCTCAGACAGACAGGCAGACGGGCCTACCTTTGCTCCGGGGGCCTGAGAAAGCCCCGGGAGTGCCGGGATTCAGGCCCTGCAAAAAAAAACATCTGGATCCCACTGATCTACCCTGACAGACAGTCAGCGGAGCAAGACAAAGATGGAGCATGTCGGTTAGATCAGAGGAACAGCTCTACAAAGCACACCTGTGGCCCTGTAAGGTAATTGAGGCTGTAATCAAACCCCAAATGGATATAAACCCTGCATTAACATTCATAACATGTGGTTTTTAGCCACACACCGCGTATTTACACGCAGGATCAGCTCTGTCGACCCACAAACATACAACGATAATCGGGCAAATAAACACTCAGAAATGCATACGTGTACACACAAACACACACACGCCCAGTCCCAGCTGTGCTAGATGCAGCGCAAGCCTATGCATGTCCCTTTATTCACACAGTGCAAACCACATTCCTGCTGCCAAGGGGAACAGGACGGTAAATGAGAAGGGGGAAAAGGGAGACAAACATTTATGGTTTCTGACATCATCTTTTTACGAAAGACGACAGGCCACTCCTATAGCTGACAGCTGCTGACCCAGATCCTGGATCTCCAGGGTGGGTCCCGGAGATAGGATGT
Source organism: Lagodon rhomboides (assembly GCA_039737535.1). Classification (NCBI taxonomy): domain Eukaryota; kingdom Metazoa; phylum Chordata; class Actinopteri; order Spariformes; family Sparidae; genus Lagodon; species Lagodon rhomboides. The sequence goes on from CM077801.1 coordinate 12,762,142, forward strand.
GACGCGGGGAAACAAGGGGTGCTGGTGTCAAGGTGGTAAGGACTTACACTGTCCACTCTAAATTACGATTGGGTTTTTCCATCGCTAACAGTGACACCTGGCCCGCGAGCATCCTGCCTCGCTTCCCATAGGCTTAGCCAGATGTTGCACTTTCTCTCTCTCTCACTTTCAATGGCAAAGCCACTTCCTCCCAGCATGAGCTCACCGCTGCCCTCTCTGCCTGCAGATCAGGGGGCGGCGAGGGCAAGCGCGACTCACTCCGAACGTTTGATGTCATCATTAGGAACTTCAAGGCCCCAGCGATCCAAGGAGGAACCATCCCCCCACCTCGTTCGGGGTGACTTGAAAGCAATTTCGAAGACCTCTGCCAAGATTACGTAGAACACGGTTTGAACAGACAGATGGGAAATATGTTTTGGGTATCAAATGATGGCCATACAGTTTTAATTAAATCACCGATGGTGTTGATGGGACAGCTGCCGAACGAGCACATGGTGCAAAGACTGTCATGAGTCAAACAAAAATAATTGGAAAAATATACAGGATTTACAAAATTTGTCTTTCATAAGCGTTCTCATTCCTGATGCTGTTAACTGTTAACCGAAAGCTTAAATATTTAAAAGCCGTAAGTTGAGCCGCCTTCAATATGACAGTAGTTACTATTATGGGACTCTGCAGTTCCCCTAAAGTCTACAGAGGCTTTTAGTGTTAAATGCTCACTGTTTTAGTTTTTATAGCCCCTAATTTTACTGTTTTGGTTCACTTTCACATCTGACATCAGCGTTACCAGTGAAAAAGCTTTGGGCAGCACAAATAGGACAAAGTTAGAGACTAGCATTAGCTGGTGAACACTATGGAGCATTTATATAGCAGGTGAGGAGCCGGATATTTCCATCAGGAGTTGGTGGAGACCAAAACAGAGCTAAAAGAGGGTGAAAATCAGACTTATATTCATTCAGTGGCCATAAACATGTCTCCAAATGAGCTTATTTTGCTTTGTGTTTGTAGCTTATGTTTTGCCCAAGCAGCCATAAAAAAATCAGCTGTTGAAATACTGTTGTATCTGTAATGTAACAGGAAGAAACAGCTAACCTGCTTCTGTTCAAAGTTTTTTGGCCACTTTGACAATAATTGTCAGGCAACCTCACTGTGACATGAGTCTACGAAGTCACTACATCAGGCGCATGTTTTTCCAAGAGAACAGCGCGTAACACCCACCATAGCGTTGAAAAGACAGACCTTGAGATGTGCTGGATGTGACCTTTTCCCCCTGCCTCCAGTCTTTATGCGAAGCTAAGCTAATCACCACCCAGGTTTAGCTCCACACTCAACACACAGTGGCAAATAATATTTGAATCAATCTCCAGATCTAACTCTGTGAAATAAAGTGAATGAGGGTTTTGAACAACTCCTTCCATTGAACACATGAGCAAAAGGCCAAAGAAAGAGCATTGTGGACACACATGATGTTGAAATCACGAGGCCAAAAAAATACTTTGATTACACTTGGGAGATTCACTTGCATTAAGTGTCAGGCTTGACTGGGCTTAGCGCATTATATGTATTATTTCATGTTCAGAACATTTGCTAAATAATTACATTCAAAGGGAAACAATCAGTTTTTATACGCTGGTAAATCTCAGTCCAAAGTCTTGATCAAAGCGTCAGTTCAGATCTGAGTGCAAAGTAGGCCTCCAAGTAAGACTTAAAGCCACTGGCGCTGTCCTCTTTCACTCATCATGATCATTCATTTCATATGTACGGAAAGCAATTTGAACTTAACCTCATCATATTTGAGGAAATTACAAATCAAAATGACGTCCAAGAATCCCCACAGTGCAGGAAACATCAATAAAGCTTCCAACTTAGTTGCTACATACAATATCTTTGAACTCGTTGCGGCATTACGACACGTGAATTTGGACTGTCGTGAAGGAATGACAGGCAGCGGTCCCAGCCGCGCCTTCTGACCCAGATGTGTTGGAGAGGAGGCCGTTTAGAGCACAAGCAGCACACGGATAAGAACTGTGAAAATGCAAGTCGGTACCAAGAACTGGCGGACAGTCAAAAAGGCTACAAACCCTCTGATCTCTGAGTTTCTGCTGATGTGGTACATAAACCATGTTGGTAATTGAACCCAATAGCCAGACACAACAGTAGGTGAACTTTGAAGTTTTCATGAGCATGCACTGGAGTAGATGGGAGAAAATCAGAAAGGTGGCTTTGTTTAAGTGCCAGGAAGCCCCCGTACTCAGGGCTTGGAACACACCACTTCCCATCATCCCAGTGGTGACTGTGTTGTTTCTTCAAGTTGCCGACTGGGAAGCAGGAGCCTCTTAGGTAGACAGGAAAATTCTGGATTTATCTGATGGTCCCGTTCACCGCCAACATTCACCCACACACATACACACAGTGACCCAGATCCTCAGGAATAGACCTACTGTTTACATCTTAAACCATCTGCATGACGCGGCCAGAACAGTGTTTATATGTGAAGCACTGCGCAGTAACGTATGGGTCACAGCTGATTCATTCACTAACAGATCAGGCTCTGAGGTGCTTTCATTATCTTCTGTCTCTATAAATCTCCGCGTGAAATAAAGCACATTTGTCAGATATGACTAATGTTCTTTAGACAGAGAACCTAGTTTTTCTGGGCTTAGGACGTAGGTTGGATAGAGGTAAAGGATTGTGATATTAAATGGTTTTTCAGCCGCCCTCTCAGCACTTGAGGCTTAGCACAAGTCTGCCTTGGCAAAGCTCATTTTTCATTTTGATTTGTTTGAGAATACCAAAGTCCGAACCCACATCTAATGGCTCGGATTGTTGGCTTATTACCGCTAATGCAGAAAATAGACTGATATGAGGAGCTTGTCTGGTTGCTGGATGGAGCCATTTGGCTTTGAACAGACTGTCTAAACAAGCCGGTCTGACAGCAGGCAGAAGTGTCTGGCATGAGCACCCCAGTCTGGGTCACACCGCATAACCCGATAGCTCCCAGCCTTGTCACTTTGTCCCGTCAAAATTCTCTTTGTGTTGGACTAAACCTGACTTCCAGAGTGACGAGTGGCAAACCTCTGGAACCGTCGGTGGGTTTAGGACCAATCAACACAAGAGTCGTTCGACCCTGCCGAGGAAAATCAAGTCATTATTCTTTTTTATTTAAACAAAACGTTTAATGGTTCCATTTACCTCTTTCCAACACAGAGCATCAGCCAAGAACCCCGCATTACATAAGAACCGCACATAATTAGGGCAATTTGAAGGCTACTTGCTAAATAGGAAAGTAAATGGCGGTCATCAAAGACCAAGTGTAAATCAAAGTTTACGCACATTCATCTCATTCAGAGCAAGCGTTAAAGACTATTGTTAATTTCAAAGCCTGCGCCCCAATACGCGGATCATCAGTCTAACTGGAGGGAACGGCAGAAATCTAAAAAAAATTGTGCAAACAGCAGCTGGAACAATGAAAACTTTGTACTGCTCAACCACTGCAAACACTCTTGGCAACAAGGGAAAAGAAGATTTATGAGTGTATTTGGGACATGCAGGTTTGCAGTCAAAGAGGACTGTGAGCTTTGAGGAGCACTGTGCGAGGGGCACAAACAGTTTTTGGATGCCAAAAAGCATGTTGGCCCTATTCCAAAGCAAAGTGTCCCCCACCAAGTGGCAAAGCAACAGTTAAGAGATATGGTTTGCAGCCAACAATTTCCAAAAACACTTCTCAGGGGAGGCCACCATTAAACTGGGAAACACCTTGAAAGGGACGGAGATAACGTATCTTCCTGCTCTCGATCTTAAATTTGAGAATGTCGACAGAGAGAGAGAGAGAGAGAGATGTTTTTCAGCAAAAAGCTTAACAACAGATGGTGCTCCACATTTCACAGACTGAAGCTTGCAGGCAAGGAAGGAGAGTGCAGACGGTTGAAACTAGTCCCGGGAGGTGTTATTCAAGAACATTAGCAGACACACGCACTTGAGTCTTGTTCATGTTTTGCTATTCAAAGCCCAACAGTGTTATGAATCTCTGTGACATCCAAGACATTAACTACAATGTAGCTATGAAAAGGGAGAACATTCAAGATTAGCAGTAAAGATACCGATCATAGTTTGACTAGGATTCCTGTTCCAAGTATGACCTGTCTGCAACAGAATTTGTTTTAGCGAAACGTCAGCTCTAGTATCTGATATTTGATAAGAATTTAATTACTAATTGGATATTTTAAGCCGATTTTGTTTGTACTTTGAGAGGATGGGAGTTTTTCCATGTTTCATCTCGCTCTCAGGGCCCACAGGCAAAGAGGGGGAAAAGTTTTATTCAGAATTTGGTCGATCTTAACAGCCTTGGTGTATTTTAGGAGGTGAAAGAAGTCCCTGCGGGCTGAGAGAGAATTAATCCTCTCTTACCCACCCAGTCAGCGCAACAAACCATCTGTGCCACCAGTGGTCAAACCCCACTGTGGTTACACAAATCATTCCTCAAGCTTTATGCAGAACACCCTCATCCATTCATCATTCACCGCTGAGGTCCCTGTGTGTTTCTTTCAATAAAATCCTGAGGTTTGAACTTAAGCATGCACCAATAAATAGGGCATTTTCATTATACTGTTGTTGTGTGTCCCTCTTAGCAACATGGTCATGCAATGGCACGGCGGTAAATGTTGTGTTCATTGGAAATTCAAAAATAACTTGACACCAACCTCTGTCATATTAAAGTCCTACCCTAAATTATAGGTTATTGTGAATGTTTAATCCCCGGTAGTAAATGTTTAAACCTCCACTGGCTATTCTTACAGCTTGTTTTGCAAGATAATAATGAAGCTTGCACATGAATTTTGCATTGTATTGTGAAAACTCACAGAAAGTCCCCTGATGTTGTTTTAAAGGCATAGTTTGAGACTTTTTGGGGAAAAACGTATCCCCTTTCTTGCCAAGAGTTAGCTAAGAAGATTGATACCATGCGCTCTCACGTTGATGTGTTAAATATGAAGCTACAGCTAGCAGCCAGATAGCTTAGGTTAGCATAAAGACTGGAAAAAAGGGGGAAAGAACTAGTCTGGCTCTTTCAATGGTAGACACCATGAGGCAAGCAGGCAGGCAAAAGGGCTGGTAACAAAACAGAGGTAAACCACAAGCAAAAGACTAAGTACAAACCAAAAACAAACTACTTTGCATTTAGACACAAACTAAAACACTGAACACAGGTGAGCAGGACAAAAGGGCGGGAAAACAGAATAAGGACAGGGAGTAAACATGACACGTTAGGATAAACTTTCAACATAAAACAGGAAATCATAGACATCATTTCAAGTTTGAAAATGACACTTGAATTTAATTATTCTGACAGCCAAGCAATAGTCCAGCACATAAGTCCTTGTACAACATTCAACTGAAATTTTTACTTTGTATATATTTGTGAGCTATAGAGGTGGTAGGCTAGCTATTTCCCCCTTTTTATCCAGTCTTTATGCAAAGATAAGCTAACTAAGTTAGTGGCTCAATCTTCCTATTAACAGGCATGAGAGTGGTTCTCACTAGAACCCAACTGATACTGGATTTATGAGGCCGATACCGAGTATGTTACAGCTCGCACTTGAATTGAATAATCATAACCCAACCCAAGCATCTTTTCTACTTTATGTTACATTTAAAAAACAGTCAGTATTGGCCCATACTGAACAATATTTACACCGATACCAAGATATCTGTGATAGGCCAATATTGGCCAATAGCATCGGCCAAACCGATATATCGGTCACGCTCTACTGCTACTGATCAGACATTAGGAGCAAAACATATAAGTGCCTTAGAGCAGAATATTTAATGTGCTCAAACTAAACTATGATTAAACATCAGAGAGGTCATAAAATGTAGAAATAAAAGAGTTAAACGAGGCTGGCTCCCAATCAGCACCACAAAAGCAGCAATGAATGTGTGAAATCTGAAAAATATGTCTGGGCAAACAGACAATAAACAACAGATTTTTTTCCTCCAAACATTAATAATGAATAAATAAAGTCATCTGCTAGTGTTCAGGGAATTGTGGGGATGCACAAAATTATTAAATTTTGACTGGATGGTCCATGGAAATTTAATTTCACATTGCCAGTAGTCTAATGTGTCCCATTCTATAAACTGGGACTAACAGGAAAACACCTCGTCACAGGAACATGTGCGACACTTTAACGATAAGCTCCGTACTCCCGAAACAAGGACAAGTTCTTCTCAAATACGTGGCTGCTTAAGGCCAAACATCGGTGAGCAATTAAGGCCCAGTCTCTCTTTGATAACATCTCTAGTCATTATGACTTGGATAATTGTGGGTCCTGGCAGAATATTTCCCCTTGTGAAAATCTGGGTGTGTCTGAGGCTTATCGCAACGGCCACAGAGGCTGGATTAAATCATGTTCTCTCTGTCTGGACGGCCTTCCAGGAATCCCGCTAGTAGCAGCCAGAGCGGGGTGAAATGAATTACAGTGGGGTTGGATTGATTCAGAAAGTGTTTTTTCTTTTCTCGCCCCCGAGGGACGAGGCTTATATTAGAGCAACAACTGGGCCTAGAGCAGAACTAAGAGCAGCAAAGGTTGTTGAGAAATTTATTTAGCAAAGACTATAATTCGGATCAGCCAAAGTGCTACACAGACAAATGAGGAGCTGAAGTTCCACTCAATTTTATAGGTATAACTTCCAGCACCGCCTGCATGAAAATAGATTTTCTGTAAGTCCGACCTCATTGAGGTTTTCAGACGCTACGTGATCAAAACATATTACTACTGCCGTCTACTCTATCACAGGCCAAAAGCTGTGAAATAAACAGTTCCCTTTTTATCTCCAGGGGGCGAGTAACGGTGCCAATCTGTCTGTTTTCACCTCAGCATTCTCAAAGTGGGGTTTTTCAAGCTCTACGAAATCCAAAAAGCAGTGTGGTTGCTGTGGTTCAGGGGCCAGAATCAAAATGCCTGGAGACATGGCGAGCTGAGAGGCTATTCAATACCCTCCGGTTTATTGTAGTTGCTCTGATCATTCACTTAGTAAAATGCCACAAGACAGGTCAGCAGGAAGAGCCATTACAAAGTGCTGACTGAGCCCGTGCCTACGCTGCTCAGTGTCATATGTCGGACTGCTCGGAGAGGAGGGTTTCCAGCGGGAGAGGTGATAGAGGGAGTTTTTTGAACACGACCGTAACATTGGTTTAAAAAGCAATAAAAACTTTACCAGAGGGTTACAGAACACGAGGAAAGAATGCAGACGTGAAGAAGGCCAGCACAAAGTCAAGTTTTGACATCTGTATTTGAGAGAGGAAAATACAGCCGCACAATTAATCGAAATTGCAATATAGCTGTGACATCTATTGATATACTGTCATCATGATATGAAAGTATATTGTATGAGTTGTGGATATCATCATTTTGTGTTGTGTGTTGTCTTTTCCTGGTTGTAAAGGCTCCATTACGGTAAAGTGATGTCATTTTCAACCCTACCAGATTGTTCTACTTGTTCAAATACTCTAATACCTTTACCCACTTTGACATTTTATCAACAAAACCGATCATCATTTCTCAAAAATCTCATTGCGTTGATACAAATATATCGATTACAGTGCCCAGAGGCATCTCTACAACGTTGTCGCATTAGCGATATCGAGGTATTTGCTCCAACATATTGTGATATTTAATTTTGTCACCACCGCTCGGCCCCGTAGGGACTCTACATCCTGACATCTGACTGGATTAAGTGGTTCCATGCAGGGCCATACTGCTAATTCATCCTTTCAACGCCGCGCCCCATATCTGGGAGATGAGCCTGATTGATGCTGTCTCCATCTGCCTCAGCTCCGGAGCTGGAGGCTTGGAGTGCATTCTGGGATAGGCGCCCCTCTTCCTATAACCGCCGTACAGTATTTGTCCCTCCAACAGCTGCAACTGCACAGGCCTACTTGATGAGAAGGATTTGGCCGCGGACGCCGGGGCTTCGCTGGCACCGCGGCTCAGAGAGTGTGTTTCGGATGGGGCTTTGGAGAGTTGGGATGGAGGGAGAGAGAAAGACATATCTGTCCCACGCTGAGCGCTGAGTTCTCTATGGTCCTTTGTTCCCTCTGGCCTAGCAGGAAGCCAAACACTCATGGGACTCGTTTGGCTCTGTGTTTGTAGAAAGAAAAGCACCAACTCTTCCTGCCCTGGCTCGGTCAATATCGTTGTGTGCTGAGCTCGCTCACATTGAAAAATCTACAGTAGATTTAGACACACATATAAAAAAGCGTCCAACAACATATGCTGAAACAATCTCGGTTAATTTTCTACCATCATATGTTAGGCGAAATTCATTTATTTTCCTCGCCTTTTGTAGCATGGAGAGTTCACCTGAGGACAGGGTGGCCTCCACAGCTGAACCCGCACTTTGTTCGTGTTAAACCAACAGGAGCAGAGGTACGCAGCGTCCCCCACAAACAACACAAAACCACGGCGGAGGATGTCCAGCCATGCTCCAGAAAAGTGGAAGGGCTCACCGGGGACTCGGGGTCAGGGCAAAGGTAAAGTTTGGAGAACCAGCGCGCTACACAAACACGCCTGCGATCCACAAGCAGAAAGCCCGTTAAGCTGACCCCCGGTCAAGTTCATTCCCAGTCTACCCACCACCCATGCAGGGATACAAATCACAGCTCTACATGCGCTGTCATGTGCCTGGTTCAGAAGCGAGATAGAGCCCCCATTCAAGGGAGAGCAGCGCGTACAACCTGTGGGAATTACCCTGCACTTTAGCCTTTGACTCCGTGTTCGCCCGACTCCCCGACTGCAGGCCTCCTCCGTCTTGGCAGCAGGCGAAAAAGCGAGACAAGAGGATGATTCTAGACACGTCCTCGGTGAGTAGCAAAGCAGACTGCCAGGTTGTACAGTAAGAAAACTTTCCCAGGCTGAATGTTTAGATATATATTTTCGTCTTAAGAACACACACACACACACACACACATCTGATCAAAGACATCAAGAGCATTATGAGATGGAAAGCTACTGTGGGATTCTGGCTCCTCTTTTAATTTATTATCCTCTCAACTGAGAGATGAGAACACCGCTGAGCGAATTTCCACTCCCACCTTTCAGTGAGCTCTACGTTTCTGTTGAAGTCCGCGTCAGATTATTCAGTAGTCATTACTACCGAGAACACTGGTGATGATATTCAAACAATATTTCTATACAGGTGCTGAGGTCACCCAGAGGGTTTTGACAGTGGCTCCCGTCAGCGCTGGTGGTGTGGTTTGTCTGGAGTGGGAGTGAAAGCAACCAGTGATCCATGATTAACATGGAGAACTCCCACTATAACCACAATTTCCTCTGAGAAACGGCTGTGTGGCTATGTGCAAAGCCTTGAGTCAACAAGCCACAGAACCGCCAGCCCGATTAGTCACCGGGCAAACGGTGGGGCTGATATTAAGCAAAACAGTTAATGCAGAGAAAGCAGTATGCATCACCCTCTTAAGGGTCGTTCTGCTCCGCGTTACGGGGTGTTTTTGTTTTTCTTCGTCATATGTAACTGGGTGTGACCACATCTGTAATCATCCCTGAAGCAAATTGCGCTTTGCAAAATTCTGCAGAGCAATTATTTTACCAAATGGGCCATGACAGACATTGATGCATTGAAATTAAATTTGAAACCTTTCGAGTGAAGATAAACTCATCCAACTTTCTGATTATCGGCTGCTCTGTCTCCCAATTTAGATTCTGTGTACCCCACTGTGTGGGACTCACTGGAATCAATTGAGTTCATCTCTACTGGGGCTGAATCTCCATCCCCTCTCTATCAAAGTGTTGTATTGTATCTTCGCGTATCATACTGTAGAGACAAAAGGCCCAAATGCAACAGGACCCAGTGACCGAAGCCTCAGGTTTTCAGAGAGCTATAAGGTAAAAAAAAAGCTAATGTAAGAGAGAGAGAGAGACAGATAGAGCACATTCAGGGCTTCGTGACGGACCAAGTCCAGCCACTCTGAATACTTATCTCTGTCCCGTGATGCTGGAGGTCAATGTAATAATATTCTGTCGCGACTGAGAGGAGACAGAAGGAGAGGAGACGGTTTGAGAGACGTAACGTCAGAGCCGATGTGAGTTTTGCTATTGGGTTTGAAACGGAGGCCGCAGGTGTTTGTTTGGGGTTCCTTACATCAAAAAACTCTTCTTCTTTAACTTTTCAACATCATGGTGGTATAAAAATAATTTAGTGTAAGTATCATCTAGTAATCAAATCTACTGTATGACTGACAACTTGGACCGAATGCAGTGCGACTGCACAGATCTGTTATCCAGGTAGCTGCTGCCAGCCGTCCTTAGTCCGATTATGTAACAGAGACCAGGGAGAGAGAGATGACCTTTGGAGGGACGAGCTGCACTCTGCACACATCCTGCTCTGCCCTGCTCTGTTTCCTGAGGACTGATGTCAGAGAGCGGTGGGGGTATGGAGCTGACATGAAGGACTCATAGGAGGTGCTGAATACGTCCTCTGTGCGTTATCGCGCTCCCAGCCTGGCCAGGAGTGTTCACCACTGGCCCTGACCTTCATACTGGGAGCTACAGGATCCCGTGCTGACAGGGACAAGCCCTTCACTGCCGCTGGGCGCAGCGCTCACAGGAAACGCCGGTTTTCGCAGTGAAATGCATTCGCTCCACAGCAAAGCCAGAGGAAACGGTTATTTGTTTGCCAGCTGCATATAGGATGTACCTATTTTAAATTTTTACAGTTTTATCCAACAGAGAGGGGGCAGCTGGGGCATTCGGGACGCTGTTGAAACGGTCAGAAAGGAGGAGGAAGAGGTTGAGACAGAAATACAAGAAGAGGGAGTAGAGCAGTCGTATTCCCATGCCCCAAAATCCCCTCATATGTTTTGTCCATCCCAACTGGGCTGTCACTCCTAATGTGCTGGATTAATTCAGTAGGACTATTCACAAAACAGTTTATCCTTTAAAATAACATTTCAGAAGGCAGCTGTGGTCACACAGGACTGACAACATGAGAGAAATTCCATCTGAGTTAGGCTTGTTTTTTGTTTTTTTTTTGGATGGACAAATTTGTCACCATGGATCCGGCCAATAGGGATGGAGAAATCATTCTTGAGGTTTGCCGGGACAAAACACAGAGCATCTTAATGTTTTGAAGGGCTGTTTCCACATTTTGGTGAGGTACTTTAAAGCAACATTATGTAACTTTTTTTTTTACCTTAAAATAACAGCTTCAAAATAATTATGATGGTACAGTGTCTTGCAATAGGGCGAATGGCGTCTGTCACAGCCCCATCACTTGTTTGAGAGGGTAGGATCACACTGTTACATACATGTTTACTTCACCTAGGATTTGTATTTACAACAGTGGTGTTTCACTAAGAAACTGTGGAGGGCGCCAAATCACACAAAATGCCAAATTTCTACATAATGTTGCTTTAAATGCTAAAGAATGCTGAAAAAATATGGCCTCTACAAGACCACGAGAGCCTATAATGATATGATGCAAGAGTCTCAACAAAATAATTTCTGTGCATGTTAAAAAGTCGAGATCTACTTGACTTAAAGGGTAATTCCACCAATATTATGCATCAAAGTGTGTTTACAGTACTTAAGTAAGTTTTACTGTGCTGTCCGGTTACTCTGTTGGAGGGCAAGTGTTTTGACTTAAACTACTCACTCAATAACCAAAAGAGGATTTCAGCATTTTCCTGCCCACAAGTAAGGATTTCTGTGTTAACCTTTAAAGGGTAACTCCACAAATAATACACAATAAAGTGTTCTCATATGTCTTGGGTAGTACGATTGCACATGTGGAAAAAAGTAGAATAAAACCATTTGTGGCTCCAGAGGAAGCTGCATTTATTCTAGGAAATTGCCTCCAATGATGTCACTCTCACTGAATGCTAAATTGCATCGTGGGTAATGTAGTCGACAGGTTTGATCATTTGTTTGTAAACTGTCCATGATGAGTCCATCAGTGTTATGGGAGTGAAATGACAGGCCAGTGGACTGCGTTTGCCCACAAAGCATCTCAGCCACTTAGGGACATCTCTGGAGGCAATTTATCCGATTAGATGCAGCTTCCGCTGGAGCCACAAAAGGCTTTTTACTACTTTTTTCCACATGTGCAGTCATACCCAACGCACGTAAGTACACTTTATTGTGTAAAAGTGGTGGAGTTACCCTTTAAATGTTAACACAGCAATTCTTACTTGTGGGCAGGAAAATGCTGAAATCCTCTTTTGGTTATTGAGTGAGTAGTTTAGTCAAAACACTTACCCTCCAGAAGAATTAACCAGACCACAAAATCGCTCTCGCGTCCAATCAGAAAAGCCGCCGTCTAGCCGCACAAGGTCGAGGTGCTGGCACGGTGGAAATTGAGTTAAGCCTCCTCTCCACTGACTTGTTGACAAACCTCTTAAAATCGACCACAGACACTACACTTTCCCTGTCTGCCGCCTGCTGACATGTGCACTCAGTGGGGTTTCACAGCTGTGAATCAGAGCTGACTGGACGGCGAGACGTGAGGCCAAGCAGCAGGTCTGGAAAGCACAAGTTCAACCCACTTCAGCCCATTTCCCCGAACAGTCACTTTACCTTTTTCAGCTGAACAGATTAAATTCTCTCCTTCTCTCTCTCTAATTGATTTTTTTCCCCTCTTATCATTATCATTGTTTTTGTTCTCTCCCTCCTTGTCCGTCTCATTCCTCCTCTACACTATTTCTTGTTCTTGGCGCCACTTGACAGGCCGGGTCAGTGACAGGGTGCCGCTGATATAACAGGCCGAGCCCGCTCCAAGAAAGACATATACAGTACCTCACACCTTCTCTAGTAGGGACAAATGAAAGGAGACTGTCTGGGTGCTGCGTGTACGGGGTGACCTTTGCCCCCTCAAAATAAGTGGGGGCGAGGCCGACACCATTTATCTGAGCCCGGGGGTCTGTCCTCCCTGCTCCTCTTCTTACTTCTTAATTGAGCCTTGGCACTGGCGTTGTCTCTCTATCTGACTCTCACTCTCTGTGACCTCACATTGCTCGTGCTTTCCTGGCTTTGCAAACAGTGGAACCTCGGGGCTGATATATGAAACCAAGACTTGCATCCACCGCTTCCCCAGAGGGAACGCTGTTCCGCCCCTCAAAGATCATTCTGGGCCGAGAGAATGCCGAACATTCGCGGCAGTTTACGGGGGCTGAGTTTTAAAAGTGAATTACACAAGCGCTCAAATAGCTTCCTGGAAGCACCGACGAAGGAGTCAAGTATCCAAATAATTCTTTGACTAATGTTTAAGTGAAGACATTTGGCAATTTTGGCAGAAGTGTTTATTGTGTCCTGCGAATTTCACAAAAAATCTTGTTGGTTTCAAATAATAATTGGATTAGTCTGAGCTGCATGCTTGGGAATTTTTGCACTCCAGTCGGGGGAAATGGCTCATCTTGAACTTAGCAGCACCTCTCGCAAGCTCTTAGTCAGCCTTAGCAGGAATATAAAAAGTGGACACAGTCATAGTGGGAGCATTTGTGAGTCAGAAACACTGTCTGCCTCTTACAATGTTGAACCTGCAGTTGTCTCTTTCTATTCGTCCCAGGTCTGTGACTCAGGGCGCAAAAATGTCCTGTGAGTCAAGAACAAAGAAAACATATGCATAGCAACTGCGCAGTCATCAGAGGCCTTGTATTGATTAGAAGATTTACTATGACTCCGGGATAATCGTTTTAGGAAGGAGGATGCATTAAAGCTCTTTTATGAACCATCTGCCAAAACATTCAGTAGATTTTCATTGAGCTACCACAAACACGCGGACGGCTCAGCCAGCGCAATTCCACAACACCAGCGAAAGCACAAGACGACACGAGGCCCTCACAATTAGCAAGGAGGGCACCATAAATGTCAGCCGTGATTGAGAATGTTTAAGTGGTTTGGTGATGTGAAATTACCCAGATGACAAACTAGGCTAAAAAGTGAATGATGACCTCATTGCCCAAACAAATTATGGTACTTGGTGAGCGTGATTGGATTAGAAGCGCACTGGGACGGAGTCCAAAGTGGAGCACAATTTGACAAGATAAGTCTGAACCTGTAAGCAATAATGGTCCATCAAAATATTCCCGGAAACAATTACTCCCTTTCAGCGTCCTTGATCACGGTTCTAGTCATGGTAAAGTGATTAATCAAGTCATAAAGTAATTTCCAACAAGATTGGAACCTAAACAGTCTGATGTTCAAGCCAAGAAACTATTAGGCCCGTCTGATTAGCAGTCTGCGGAGGGTTTGCTGAATGCACTGGAAGAGGCCTTCGTCTGAGCAATTATTAGCTGGATACATTATAGTCACAGTTATTCCAATAAATCAAAAACCCAATCCTGAAACGGTCAAAGCCTAAAGAAAATATAATCTCCCTGCTCTGTTTTCATAGCAAATAGCACAGGTTAATACTTCTGTCTGGTAAATCTTGTTCTATTTTCCTACATTTTTGCGTGATTTACTTTATACTTTTTTCAAGCACGGCAGCAAACACGTCCTTGCTTCACTCAGCATTTGTTTTACTCAGCGTGTATTAGAGATTTAACATATGAACCCATTCGTCTGGCGTGATTTATGGCAACGATAAACACAACCAGCGCTGAACGTCGAGGGCAATGAGCTACTGCTCGTTCGAGAGCGTTTAAATAATTTCCAATACGAGGCGTACCGATTTGTTTTCTGCGAGCCTTCCTGCATGACAGTAATGGTGGCTAGAACAGATGTGACTCAGTGAAAAAGGCACCAGACCAAAACCGCCAAAATACTGTATATCAACATGCAACGTTCATTTTGCAAGGGCAACCCTTTCAAAATAAGACTGTGTGAAGACAGGGCTTAGTTATATATACTGAAATGTAGATCTGAGAGCCATGTAACCCTTTTCAATACAACTTTATGGAATTAAATAATGTACAATCATGAGAACAAACGCCAGATGGGAGCAAATGGCACATAATTGAGGAAATAGAAAGGAGCTATTGGGACTGACATGTGCTAGCGTGTCCCTGCCCTACAAGTTGTACCCGCAGCATGTCACCACTTTCTGATGACCAGGCCATAATTTAAAGTTGATGGAGACTTCTCGTAAAATGTTATTTTTTGACCAATCCTTATTTGGCGGAGCTGAGGCTCGTTCAGTCTATAATAAGCAGAGGTAGGGAAGCACAGCTGCATCACTTACACAGTGTGGCCGGCCTGCCTGGTGGTCGCAGGTCGCGGGGTCTGGGCCCTGGCGGTGTCAATGGCCTGCCTTTCCGAGGGCCTTCTCCGTGGTTGGTCCCTCTGGAAAGGGTTGGTCCCGGGCTGCACGCGCCTCAGGCCGCCTCCGTCTCGGATGTACACCTGCTCCGGGGCCAGCTCCTCACAGCGGGGCCCCTGGAAGCCTGAGCGACACACGCAGGTCTGCGGCCGGCTGCAGGAGCCACGGTTCTGGCAGGGGGGCTGGCAGTCAGCTGAAGAGAGAGCACAGATGGGGATCAAGTTTTCAGCGGGTCATGTTAGAGCATGTGCCCCCCTCGTACGAAAGGAGCAGTAGCTGAAATGGCTTTGCCTGATCTCAACACCGGGGCTCACTTTAAATTGATTCAATCAAGGGGCCATTAGTTTCACTTCTCAAATCTTTCTGTCCTTTTCCTTCAGGAGAAAGCCTGGAGGGGCTGTCATGTTCAATCTCCCTTGAGTCCTTAACTGCCCTGTTTAGTCTAAATGTATATGATCACTTACACGAAATCCTTATCCAATTTCTCAGTGAGGTAAAGCTTATACTCCGGGTTTCATGGCCCAGTTTAGCGCCGGCGGCATTTCCAAATGGAGTGATTTCCTAAATATATCCCCGGTCACTGATCTAGAATCCAGTGTGAGCTTTCACTGTAACACAGGCAGCTTAAAAAGCTCATAAAAGTAAGAGGTCATAAAAAAAAATGAGGGAATGGGAAAAACTGGTTACCGAAGGCCAACTGCAAATAGCTGACACTTCATCAAAGAAATGGCCTGTAGGGCTGCATCTTTTATTTGAAAAACAAACCAAATGTGAAGGGGCTTAGTGTACTTAAAGACGAATGAGCGCATAATATTTATCAACAGTCTGCAAATACGCAGCTGTGAGGTCATTTCATGGTCATGGAAAAATAATCTGTGTCACTCGACCGGCCTTCCCCCAAACCCTCCCGGTCCACTCCAGATGCCTGACGCACTGGAGGACCCGCGGCGCGCGATTTCAAGTAAACGGGCTCTCGATCTTGTGACACAAATGTATGTAGTCGACGGCACTTGAGGATTTATGACATTGTCCTCAAACAGTAAGTCAGGCCACCGGTCTGTGGTGGCTAAAGCAAACAGCGGCGCTCTGTCAACAGGGCTATGGAATGCTATTGACACAGATGCTGTGGACACTGACAGATCGCAGGCAGGAACGCTGCCACAGCTCTTGGCAATGAGGAGCGCTGGCAGTCGAGAAGGGCCCCACTGGGTGCGAACAGCGCTCTACCTGCTGCACGCTTCCTGTTATTGCGATCCCGCGCAGACTCCGGGGCCACTTCATGTTTGTTTAAGTCTTGAGCGAAAGCACGCCGGACCCCCCGGAAAAAAAGTGCCGTTCCCGATGACGTGAGGCTCAAAGCTGCAGTGACAGAGGGAAACATGACGGCGCTGAGTGGCGACTGTGTTTCCACAGACATGTTCCCACAAAGAAGGCCAAATCAGGCTCTGTTTTTCAGCTCCCTCGCATCACGTTAATTGAATGACCACTGCATTAGGCATCGTTAGCCTGCGGTACGACGAGAAAAAACTAACAAATTGGGGAGGATTAAATAACAGACACTCTCTTCTGCTTTCGGTGAAGCAAATTTTATTCAAACCAACTCATTCGTTCAAGCATTTCCTTTTAACTGCCCTGAGGAAAATGTAGCCCCCCTTTTTTTTTTGATGAAGCATACACATTTAGAGAAATGCGGTTGTGGATTTGTATAACTTGGTATGTGATCCGAATTTTCCATCATGGGATAAAATAGGGGATCGCCTGAGCTCTGTTTGGCAAGGAGTTAAATACATCATCAAACTAAAGTAGCGGCTGGCCGGGTGCCACCGCCTTGTCCGGAGTCTGTTTAACCTCAAGTTTGGGGGATGAAGCGGCGGTTCAAATGGGCCACAGATTCCAGTGACATTACGCTGCGGGGGGAGAACTCGGTAACGTGTGAAACTGCATTCTTCAAATAAACCGTCTGAATTGAAACGAGAAACAGCACGGGGCAGAAAAATAAGCCAATAAAAGGAAAAAGGTTCACGGCTGGCTTACGATGGGATATGCGCGCGATCGTGCGACGGTGTGACCCGTTTTTTCGGCACCGCGGAAGTGACACCAGACAAACATGTCGCCTGCGCTGACAATGGCGGGGGACAGGTCAGTGACTCCGGGCCTGACATGTGCCCCACGTGAAGCCCGTTGCGTGGCCGCGGCGCACACTGTCGCTGCCTGTCTGTGTTGTCTCTGGGCCCTGCCTCTGGGCTGTTGAACACATTGTCGCGGTAATTGCTGTCATGCAGATTTGTCTTGCACATCATTAAAACTAATTGCCTCGCATTCCATCCATTTCACAAATATGTGCGGCAATTATTACTTTGCGAGAGTAATAATAAAATGGGAATCCATCGGAAATAAAAGAGGAGAAATGGCAAACATTCCTGGCATTGCCACTTCAGCCTTAATTATGACTAAGGCAGACTGGCCAAGTTTCGGGAGATTGTGTCCAGATCCAGTCATCTGAAAAGAGGAGACGATTAGACTGTTGTTGGCAGCTTTGAACCCTTGCAAACAAACATGCTGATTCAGGCGAATCAGTTATAAAACACATAATTAATACTGAAGCGTTTGCTTTGGGCTTCTCTTCGACTACTTATTTCAGTGAGTCTGACGTACCTCCTCTCCCTCCCTCAAACTTAAGCTACATAAGAACAGTTTAAGGAGGTTTTTATTGAGTAACATCTCCACAGCGGTGCCTGGAGGCCTCAGCTAATGTAGGCATCCATCATTCTACAAATAGCATTTACCTGGGGGTTAAACGATCGCTTTTCTAATAATATAGGCTGTAAATCGAAGTTATTTCTTGTCAAAGCTCTCGCTCGGATTTAAGGCGATCACTTAGTAATTCTGTACGTATATTAAAGTAACCCCGCGGCCTTTATTGAGGTAAGTATCGCTCGTAATTTCTCTAGAGGGTTACAGTTACCGGTTATAAACTCAGGCTTGCATTTGCTTGTATATCTGGGGAACACTGCCATTCTCGTCCACCACCACCCCCCCCCCCACCCCCGCACTGGACTTTCATTTCCAACTTAGAGCTCATTTCCAGTCCATTACAATCCACCAGAGATTCACCTTCCCCTCTCGCTGACGCTGAGTAACACAACCCATCAAATCTTTACAGTCCCCTCATTGAGCTCCGGGGCAATTTGAAACCAATATCCGACATAACTTAAACATGTAGAGAAATCTCTTCACTTTACACAGGTCAGCGGTGCCACCAGAGGTAAGTCGACATTTCTTCTGGAAAATAATATTGATAATGAAAGCCTAATCGCAATAATCTTTCAAGGACTCTCTACAGGCTGAGCCCATTACGTGCCATTATGAGATTTAGAGGCTGGGAGCTGCTCCGGAGATTAGAATTTAGCAGAATATGACAAAAAGGCTTGACTAAAGGCCCTTTCAAGCCCTGTAACGGAGAGACAGGAAGTTGGGAAATAAGAATGAGAGATAAAAATGGCATTAGAAACAGCCCATTCTCACTTCCAACGCGTCAAATACAGCAGCCTGGTCAGTGGCCCAGCGCTTGACGCTGAAGGTACCCCTCTATTTCTGGAGGCGCCCCTCTTGCAGAGCGCTATTAAGAGTGACACAAGTCCGTGTTAGATTAGGGTGGCTGGGTAGGTCAAACACAGGGCTTGCACTCAGAAGACCTGAGTTTGGGTCCCGTGTGTAACCAAAATGTGTGAGTTGACTGAACTTACGTACTTATTTCACCCAAGTTATCATGTTTCCCTTAACCTAACCAAGTAGTTTTAGTGCCTGAACAAAACTGCAACCGTTTCACAACATTAACGGTCCAAAGCTCATAAAAATGCTAAATGTTTGTCGGCAAACTTTATTTTGAAAGTCCGATCAGTCATTGCATATCCCACTCGTACTTGAACCCAGAGCACCGCCCGTGCAGAAGTGATGCTGGAGGGTTACCAACAGCGTCATAGTTTGAAGCTGAAGGCCACTGACCGGAGCTTGACGAGTTGGGAGTGATTCATTTCTGATTCTATTATAGTGATTAAGGCAGGGCTCAACAAGTTAATCTAGCAACTCACCTGCCCAAAAAAGGATTAAATATACTGTTTTTTTTCCGGAGCTGATGATGGAAGTGGCAAAGGAGTGAGTCATCTCATTTCCTTCTCATCTCTGCTGAGAGCTGTGCCTGATTGGTACTGCTGCACATGCACAGCACCAACCAGGCACTTGTGAGGAAATGGTAGTGCCTAAAGTGCAGGCGAACGCTTCAATTACTGTTGAAGTAGGAGTTTAAGGCGGGCGGCGTCGCAGGGCGTGGGCAGGTTTGTGAGCGTGGCGGATAGGATTAAACATGACCATTAACTTTATTCCTTCCTGTTATTTGAAAAAACCCTTAATAAATCTTAAAACGGGCAAAAAGAAAGAAATATTTACTTTCTGACTCATTGATGGTAAGTTCATGGAAAAAAAAGTGTTGACAGTGTTGGTAGATTGTGTGTATATACGGCGCATGCACTTGGTTGCAGTGTTTGTGAATATGTGCCTTTAGAATAGGTTGTTATCATTTCTCCAGCTTCTTGAACAAAACTGCACAGGACATCGTAGACAAGTGTTGAACTCCTTGTGTCTGGTAAACCTCCTGTGATGACAGCAGGAGCCTCTCTTTAGGAGTCGCCGCAGAATCTGACAGATCTCATGAAATAGGTCAAGTGTTTGAGATTGTTGGAGCGAGCCGGGAGAGACGGGCCCGAAAATTCTTCCCTCATCCGGACTCGCTCTCCACTGAAGAAGTAAGAATTGGTCTATTGAGCAGTTAATACAATTGCCTCTCAATGCTAATCATTTCAAGTGAGTGTTAATCTCTTTACAACATGTGATTTCCACATGGTTGCCAGTGCAAGTGCTATCATTTAATGCCTGCCAAACGCTAACTTTTCCCGTCTACGGCCCGAGCTGCTGTTACCGTAACTCTAAACTTCTGAATCAGAACTTCTCTTTTGTTCTAATGAGGACCAGAAGGGCGGGAGACGCTGACGCTGTCTGACTGATCCTTTATTTTCACTTTGTGGTAAATCTTACAAGGGTAATATTTCACCAGATTAAGGTGCCTCTGTCATAGATGCACATTTTTCAATCAGAGTGCGGGTTTTTCGGTCTGATACAGTAGTTGGGGCTGCGCATTCTCCTCACCCACCTCAGCTCTGTGGGGGGATTTAGTTAACCTACAGCTGACCCATGACACTGTGTACATTACTTTTAGCCACGCTGTACCGAGCCTCCACCGCACCCCTCACAACTCCCACATTCGGCTTCTAACTAATGAGCCACATGCCGGGGCGCTCTGCGGAGGATATCTGCATCTGGGGGCGTGCGCCCCGCCAACTTGTAAAGCTGACTCTGGGAGACGTGGTGTTCACCAAGAAGCCACAAACCCCATCCTCCAGGGGGATCACATCCCAACAACAACTTCCATATGGTCTTTAAGCAGGAGGGTGCTATGATATATGGTTGGCTACGGGCTGCCCCAACAACGCTGCGGCCTCACTGAGCGTGTGTGCGACTGAGGGAGAGGGGGGCGGTTGTTGTTAGTGTCGCATTGTAGGCGTCAATCAAACCAAGGCTTGCTTTTTAGACTGACTGCTGAGAGATCTGCTGGCCCACGTATGTCTTTATCCCCCGTCACACATGTACTGCTACCCTGAAATTGTCCAGACATTACCCAGAGGAGCTGTATATGAGCCCAAATGTCCCAACAAGTTGGAACGAGCATTAAACCAGTGGGTGAGTTGATGACTTTCACGTCAGTGTAGCTGCTTCGTACTCTTTTCTGCTTGCCTATATATTGAAATTGTATACGCTGAAATTGTGGATACGTTCAAATACATGTAGTAATCAGTGTTTCCCACACATACAGTTTACTTGGGTGGTCCACCCAGCTATATTTGGCTACTCTTTTAAGCGTGTTATGGGCTCCTTTTATTTCTTTAATCAGTCTGTGAGAGTGACAGCATCCACCGTCGATTAACTAGGTGACCCTCAGCCCTTCCCCTCCCATCCACTGTCAATCACATATGCTCTGCAGACAGAGGGAGTCTCTCTGGGATAACATCCCTCCTGTGAACGCACTGATTGTGATGCAACCTTTATTTTACTGTGAAAAAAAAAAGAAACAGGAGATAAAGAAAGGAGCTAGAAAACAGGCGGGCTAGAGAAACAGATAGACGTAGAGGCAAGGCAGTGTGCGCGCAATTAAGGCAATGCTATGTAGGACAAAGTCTTAAATTGCGAAGAAGAGCAGAGGCTTTGTTCATTCAATTTGATGGTTTATGGCTCCAGCGCCTCAGCTAAGTCTGATGCCAGGTGGACAGCGTCTTTTCTAATCTATTTTTGAATCTCATGTGCGCTACATGTGTAAAGGGGCTCATGTGTCTGTAAGAGAAAGCAGCTTTTCTTGAATTAAGACATTGGAAAAAAAAAAAGACAGGCAAACATGTGTTACTGAAGAATACCAAGTTTGGTCTAACTGTCTTCTTTATTATTTCCGTATTATGACGGCTCGCGAACAAAGGCGCACAAATAAACAGAGGAGACATTCGACAGGAAGACGTCGAGGGACCAGACGCTGAGCAGTACCTCATCGTCACCACACTTTAGTCTATGGTAGCAATTAGAAAAACATGTGGCGCGGGAGGCCGAAACAGGACCCAATTGCAACCTACAAACAGACACACCAGCTGGAGCGGAGAAAGCGGCACTGCTGGTTTGGGGAGACGAGCGAAGAGCGAGCTGTCCAACATCTATGTTAATGATGGGTTTGGGGATGAAGGGGTGTGTATTGATTACAGGCTCTGTCTAATGGGCCATAACTCTCTACAGGCTGCCAGGGGAGTGTTAGGCCCCTGAACTGTGAACTGCGCAACCCCCACGAACCCGCACACGACATATAAAGCCGAGGAGGGCTCTGTGGCTGTCTGCGTAGCAGTAGTTTCGAGGGACGTCACCTGAAACGCCAGCATTTTAAAAGCCCCCTTCTGTTCTTGTAAAAAACGGAGGAGGATGCTGCTGGGGAGGCTCGGTTCTCAGCTGTCTCTTTTTCTTTAATCCTTTGGGAAAATGTTTCTTTCCTTCTATTTTTTTTCTTATATGAACGCTCACTCCTGCAGAATAATGGCAAATGTATGATTTAATTACAGTCGCTCATCAAACTAAGAGGTAAACTCTCAACTCCGCAGCTGCCTGTGGGATGTTGTATATTAAAAACTGCACATTATCCACAGGATATTGACTCATCATATATCTACAATCGTCTGACTCGCTGGATATAGACTGCTGGTATAAGCCTGGCATTTCCCCCCTTCCTTCCACTGTCTACCCCAGCCCTAATCTCTGTCCTGTCATTTCATTTTCATTCTATTTTTCCATTTTCATTCTCTTGTTCCAAGTGTTCTTTCTATCCTCTCAGCTCCTTCCCTGTTCCTAGTGTTTATCCACTCATGACCCTCGGCCGTGTTCCTCCGCCTCGCTCCACCTGCGCCTCGTCCACTTGTTAGTTTAGTTTGCTTTCAAGTTTATTCTTTGTCGAGTCATCTGTTCCGTTTCCCCTGATCGGTCTCGTGTCGCCTGCGTTCCGTCTGTCCCTGCCTATGTTTCCAGTGTTGTGTTGGTTTATATTCTTTTTTTTGTTTTTGCATTTTTTTGTTGCTTTGTGCTTGTTCCCGTCGGGTTTGTTTTGCGCCGTTGCTGCATCCTGTGCTTTGAACCGCCCCAGACAATTGTGACTGGTTTAAATAAATAAAAGTAAACCAAATTTTTTCGATGCACTGATGCGGCCAGACCTTCCTCCAGCGCCGCGGAGATCTGGCAATGCGAAACAACATCTACAGTAACTCTGCTGAAACGCTAATGCATTTAGCGGCGCTGTTTGGTGACCCGGTGACTCGGCGGTTCGTGTTGCACGCCGCATCATGTGCTCGACTCCGGTTCATGACCTCCAGCTGCATGTCATATACTATCCTATGAAGTGCGCACGCCGTAACCCCTTTACAGCACAGTTCAAGCGTTCGTTACGCACAATAAATCTATTTTCTACCTTTAAAAACACATACATGTGACTCGTCGAGCTAAGAGCTAAGTATCACAGTGCTCCTGGCCTTCGAGACGGCCTCTTGAAGTTTAACATGAGTTGTGAGCGCAGAGGAGAAATCTCACTGTAACGATCAGGTCCAATATATGTGGATATTTTGTTGTGAGTCAAGGAGGTTAATAAAAAGCAAACTGAGACGGCTTGTATCTATTAGGCGATGATGGTGAACCCGACATTTTCGGGTACCGTTTTGGAGGTCAGAAAACGTTCGCACGTGTCCGTCCTTGATACTCCACCAGCTGCGTCGCACATGTTGTAGCAGAAAAAGGAGCGTTAAATGAGTTTCACACACAAGATCTGGTTTATATCTCAAAGGCGATTGTGATGAACGATGAAGTAAAAAGGGTGGATTTTACGATGTTGCTATGAATGCGCCGTTATTTCATTAACTCGTTCATATAAAAAAAAAAAAAACGACATCGCGATGGTGATGATGTCACGGCGAGCAGCTGGGTCGAGCCCTAAACATGGCTCTCTCGACACCGGAGGGCTCCTAATCCCGCCGCGCCGGGGACATGATGAAGTCAGGCAGGCATGCTACGTGCTATAGCTTTGTCAGTCGGGAAAGCGGGGAGACGTTACCTTGTGATGACAGAGGTGAGCGAGCGAGCGAGCGAGAGAGAGAGACTTTCCGCGTGAGGAGTTATTTCAGGGTTGGGATGGGGAACTAAGCGGCACAGCAGGCCAAAGAAAGCTGGAAGGCAATCAAAAAGAAACTCCTCTCCGCCGCGCTTCACTCTGTCAATCACCAACTGCTTAAGAGACTGAAAACAACTTTATCCCTCCACGTGAATGATGCACCTTTCATCTGCACTCGCTCAGACAGCAACAGGTTTAAATCAACGGCCATCTGTGTGCTTTTTCTTTTTTTTTTTTTTTTTCGGTGGGTCAGCATGTTGCCATATGTGCTGCATGCTTTCACCAAAATATTGTGATGTATAGCGTGGTGAAATGAATTCCGCTGTAGCATCTAAAGAGGCTGCGCTTTGGGGAGCGCCATGAGCTCAGGTTGAACGTGAAGCCAGTTCCTGTCCGTGCCGCGGGGAGTCTTTCTCCCCCGCTGTTCCCCCGGTCCGAAGTATTCTATATTGTCCCGTGCATTAACTCCGTGTGTGGTAGACCATGCCATTAATCCAATTACTAAAACAGCCATGTCAACTGGAGGAGCCGGGGCCACGCAACGTAACTCTGACGAACAGCGACCCTGTCAGCAGTCCTTGGAACATGACTCTATGGACGGCGATGTCGGTGCGTCAGTCTGCCAGCTGGTCCGTCCACCGCTTTGTTCCTGACTGAGATAATTCAATCATTGGAATTCTTTTTTTTACAGATATTCATGCACCCTTCAGGATAACTTGTGATAACTCTGGTCTTTGGTGATCCCTCACTTTTCGTCTAGCACCATCATCAGGTCAAACTTCGTCCAATACTTTGTGCGTGACCAAATACCTGTGAAACTAATGACTCCGACAGTCTCAACTGTACTGTGTGTTCAGTAATTTGCAAAAGTTGGCACGCTAATAAGCTAAACTTAGTCAGTCAAAAGGGTTGGGCCATTGCTCCGTCCCACGGTCCATCACGATGGCTGGCAGTCATCGACCAGTGACCCCTCAGAGTCACCATAACACAGGAACAGTTGCAGTTTGTGAGACGCACGAAGGAAAATTAAAAAGAGCACCACAGTGTGGACAGTAAGAACAGCCTCAGAGAGCTGCTACCTCGCTGTAGAGTCTTCCTGTAAAACTAGTAGACATCTACAGTACACTACACTTGCCAAAGAGCTCCTCAGACTGTCTGTTTGCTCTCTAATAGCCTATAAAAGGATCCATTTACATCCAGGTAAGAGTGAAAGCCACGTTAGGCGGTCCAAACATGAGAGCGAAGCCTCTGAAAGCCGACGCAAAGGAGAACGGATAAAATTCAAATCTATTCTCCGGTAACACTGGGTTTTAAAGATCTCACTGTGTGTTTTTTTTCCAAGAAATGTTGTAAACCAAAACTTCAAAACAGTAATTCTACACTGATTGACAACACGCCTAATTGAGGGGTTTCTGTATTTATCCTCAAACTCGTCAGAAAATCCAACTTTCATCTTAACTCCACAGATAAGCGGCTCGCTATTTTGCCAACAGCTTTCCGTGGCTGTTCCTCATTCGAACTGTTGGTACAAATTCGACTAAATCAACTTGTTGTTTTCCCTTCCTTGGGTAATTGCTGTCAGGTGCGCAACATTCCCACGCCGTACTCTTACCAGAGCGTTTTATGAATGATGCTGATGAAGTGTCGGTGAAGCTGCTCAGAATGAAAACCGGTGGAAGACGCCGAGCTGACCATCTGCAGCAGGAACATTTCGCCGGCCTTTGTGTCGGGACGGTGTTGACAGAGACGGTAATGCAGCTGACAGACTCCTTATAACTCAGGCCGGACTACTGCTGCGCTCTCGCTGGGTTCGGCTGCAGTGCGGACTCCCTCAGCTCTTCATCTCAGCAACGGGGCTTTTTGATGAGCAGATGTGAACCCCCGCACGGTGGGGAATAAGTGTAAGTGCTGACCTAAAAACAAGATGCTCCATTCATCTCAACGGGAGCTGCGATCCCGCCTGCGAGTAAACAGACGGAGGTGCAGCCAAGCCTACACCTGGCCTCACTTTTCCTAACCAAACGCAGCACACACACACACACACACACACACACACACACCTTTGGCTCTTGGCCACCATTAATAAAACTAATATTGGTTATATAAAATGTTAGTCACTAATTAGAGCGGTTAACCTCACCAGAAGTGAAACAAACAAGACGCAGCGGTGGAAATGCAATGTTCTGTTCTTTCTTGGCGGATCAAAGCCTTCTATCGCACAGCACTGGCTATTTTCAGCCAATGGAATTTAGCTTAATACACAAACAAGTCTGTTAACCATCCATCCTGAAGCTGAAAACAGAGACCGTCAGCGCCGAACCTGCCAGGGTGCGGGCAAGACCGTGTCCTCAGAGAGCCAGACAACAATCTCAAAGCAGACCCACGGAGACCCAGACGCAGACCGTTTTCATAAACATTTCTAAAGACATGTAGGCGCACTCCCCGGACGACTAGTGATCCAATTCCTGTCATATATTTGCTCTGAGCTCAACCCAATTGAACAAGGAGTTATTGTTAGGAAGCCATAGCTGTAGACACCCAATCCAGCCTGCAGCTGACACTTTTAATATTAGACATTACTTCAATCCCTTCGGCGAGAATTTCCTATACGCAGCTCGGCCGCGATATGTTTTTACTTATGCTCCCCGCTCGACAGGTTTGTTCCTTTGCTTTCCCCCACCGTGAACATGTTTTCTCATGCTGCCATCTCCTAATAAAGCAGCCCGGGTCTCAGGCAGGGATGGAATAAAGATAGCCTGAGCCTGTTTTCCTCCACGGAGGTCTTCTACGTGGGGGCTTCCAGTCCCAGCTCCAGTCTGGGGCCTTTGTGTTGGCACCTTGCCGGCCGTGGGGCTTCACTCAGCTGATGATAGCATAGCCTCCAGTCAGACCTGGGCGAGGGCCAAGCTGTAAGAGGGTCCAGATGGCTGGAGGGACCCCCGGCCTGCTGGGATGCACCGTCTTGTTTAACACAGACGCGTTAGACTGGACCTGTTACTTTTCTGGCAGATTAAAAGTATTTACCCTTTTAATTTGGGTAACTGCAGCTCCACGTTAAATGTAATTTACACCTTGGTAAGTGTGCCTTTAGCTGGGGCTTGAGAAAAAAAAAAAAAAGTGGAAGGAGGGATTTGCACTGGGCAGGAGGGAAGCAGATCTAATTAGGAGGCTGCTGGGGCCAATCAGCTTGTTGTGTAATCGACTGGCTGAAATGTGTGTTAACTGTGTGTGCATGTGTGTGTGTGTGTGTGTGATAATTAGCAGAGAACAAACAGGGAATTCAGTAAACAAGTCAAAAAGAAGTATGGCCAGCTAGTCGCTGGAGAGGGGAGACAGAAAAAGGGAAAAAGACAAGTGTGCTGGTGAGGAGATGCCAGCTGCCGTGTCGGTTTTTACTTCGCTTGTAAAAACTTAAAGATAACTCCCCCTAAAAAAAGCTCCCATTCCAACCTGTTATTTCCAGTCTACGGCAAACAATGGAGGCCGTAAACAAGAAACTGGAACATGACATTAGAGCAAATCTGGTGTAAACCGTGATAAGACTCCGAACACACCAGCCCAGTTCTCTTGAGAGTCAGCGTGCCAGTTCGAGACAAGAATGTCCATGTTGAAATCTTTTTCTTTCTTTTTTTTTGGTCGATATTGCTTTTTAAGAAGCTGCCTTAGTGTCTTCCATTCCGCTTTTAATTATCTGGCAGTTATGATATCCAATACTGCTGTGGTCAAATAATAGAAGGAGCAGTTCCACCCATAATTAAGGGCCTGTGTCAAAAAGAGGGCCAAGTGCTAAGTGGTGGTAATTTCCTTTGCGAGGATCCCAGCATGAAAAAGAAAAGGCATGATGAACACGGCCACGGGGGCAATGACACCCTAGGAAAACATTCATTGGGCAATTCCACTCGACAGCATAGTCATTAGCAGCCGTTTACTGTGTTATTTCTTCGGTCTGCGTGCGTAAAACTGCAAAGCCTCTCTGTCTGCGATGCTTATGCACAACGCATGTCAGCGTGCTCGTGTGCCGCTTCGAGACTCCACAAAGTCTCGGTTTAAGTTTGTGAAGAACAAAACTGGTGTCTTTTAGAGTATTCAGGCAGATTACATACATGTCACATGTACACAGGTTACGTTTTTTTTTCTACTTACGCTTTATGCAGCGGTTGGTTCCCGGTGCCAACGCCCAGCCGGAGCAGCACTGCTGACCTCCACAGACGTTCGGCCTGAGCAAATGAAGACAGGGTGAAATGAGACACTGACGGTAACTGTTTTAAAGCATCCACTGATGCAGAGGGGCCTCTTCATCATCCACAGAGCAATGACAGTGAGGGTGGAATCCCTCGAACCGTCGCATGACAAGCCGATCTGATTGGGAACACTTGTTTTAGTTTCGGATCGCTCCGATGCGGCCGGCCTATTAATACGAACCCCTGAGAGAATTACCCTTTAATTGCATTTTATTTGATAAAAAATCTCAGTCCAAGTCTGGAAACTCTATCCGAGGGGCAGATCCACAAGCCCCCTCTTTTTCGCTGTCATGCGAGAGGCCAGCGTTATCCGAGCCCAGAAAGGGATTACGCGAGACACGCGGGACATGAAAAGCACCCTGCATCTTCTGTGAATCACTGCGCGAATGAGAGACGACAAGTTTCGAACAGCTATAACTGGATTCTACGCAGGGCCGGCCCGAGGCATGGGCGAACAAACATTACGTAACATGTACAGAACAACAATGTTACATTAACACTATAATGTAACATTGAAGTGTGACGTTTGTGCCAATAATTGTCAAGCACAGGTGACTCCGCGGTGGTGGGAGGGGGGGCCCCAAATCAAATTCTGCTTAGGGCCCCCAAAAGGCTTGGGCCGGCACTGATTCTATGCGCCAGGGGGCCAATTCTTGCAGCAGAGACGGATGAAAATGGCACCAGACCGCAAGAGCACAAGATATTACAGTAAGTGGGTGTCTGACTCGCGGTGACTCGAGGAGATAACGGACGAGTCGACTCGCTGACCCCCCCAGTCAGTCGGATCGCGCTCGGTCGAGTACCTTGAGGCGTCGCGGCGATAACACCGCAGTTGTTTTGGGCCCCCCTCTCCGGCGGGCTCGGCTTTGTCATAAATCAAACACATCAGGCCGGGGCCCGTGCCAAAGACATCAGTCATCACGTTCAAATTCCGTCACGGGATATTCTGTATGTATGTAATGGAGAACTTTACACGGCGCGGCGAGGATCGTGCCCCAGGTTACAGCAGAGATAACATCATGTTCGCACCTTCTTATATGTTTTTATTTGAGCCCCAACACGAGTCGGAGGAGTATTATTTCACCTCTGAGATATCTCGAGTCGGTCGGTACGTCTGACAGGTGCACCGCAAACAGAAGTGGAGTCACACTGAGTCAACGCAAAGGGGGGCGAGCTGAGTGAACCCAGCGCTGCCAGAGCCGCCGGAGGGTGCCGGGAAAAGAGTGGGAACTCCGAGAGGAAATGTGTCACGTAAAAAAAAAAAACACTTATTTCTTCTAAGCGGATGATTCATCTGAAGCTAACGAACCCAAAGTGTTCTACTGTAAGGTAATGTTTCCCCAGCAGAGCTCCGCGCCACGCCGCCTTCACGCTCACCACCCCCCACTCCACTTTATTTTTTTTTAAAGAAACTCAAAGAGCGCCATTCATTCGACACTGGAAATATGTTTTTTTGGCAACGTCGAGCAATAAAAGCGTGTTGGATCTAATACCAGAGGCAGCTATTTTTCTTTAAATAGACAGCGCCGCAGCTCAGCCGTGCGTAAAAGCGCAACTGACTTGGCTGAGGGATGCGTTGGGAAATGAAAAAAAGGGTTGGGGAGGATGGATCGGGGCATGTTAACGGTGAATGATACGACACGTTTCTTCCGCGGACAGAGTCGGTAAAAGCGTTGGCCATGCATCATTTGTCTTGGGTTGTTGGGTGTGTAAGTATCCTGCTGCCAGAGAGCTACCTTCACGGAGTACCTACACCTCGGGGTGCAGATGGGTGAAGGGGGGTATGAACTGGAATGTACAGTTCATCAGTCCCTGCCCCTCGGTGTTCAGACTCAAGGCAGGTGAGCGCATTTTATATGTGGCTACAGATGGTGAACCAATTGGCCGAATCCTCCCGTCGCTTGTAAAGCACTCACCATCAATTGGCCGTATAAATAATCAAATCCCCCCCCCCCCAAAAAAAGGGGCAAGAGGCTCTGTTGAGACACACAGAACAGACATTTCATCTTTCATTCCAGCGTCTGCAGCCCAAGGTGAGCCATCCAATCCCCCCCCCCCCCCCCTTTCTGATTATTATGTAAACACTCTGTCCCTATGGAACAAACAGGGCCGGGCGCCAGAGGGGTTCATTGAACAAAAAGAGAAAAAAAAAGGGGGGGGGGGCTTTCAATGTGGAAAACAACCCATCGTCCTGTTTCGCAGTTGAGGGAAGAGCCCGTCGGAGACAACAGGTGTTTCTGATCACCAGGCGAAAAATTCGCAAATGTTCAGCTCGAGTTCGAGCCGCTGCGACGCTTGGCCGCGGGGCAACGGCGCGAAAGTGGGGCGCGCACATTGAAGCCACTCTCCTACTACGATCTGAAATGTTGTAATGTGTAGTAATGTGGGGGAAGAAGTGGTGATAATGCAGCATTTTTTGCAAACAGATCAGATGCAGTTCATATGCATTCGCTGCCCATTAAAGGCTCCAACTATCAGCCTGGTGATCGGCAGCAGTGTTTAACCTCAGCTATTATTCCATGTCCTGCTGTGACCCTGGTGACAAGATGCATAATGTTACAGCAGCTCAGATGTGCAGCTCCTTCAGCTCTGTGCTGGTACGGAGGAACGCTTTGGAGCCGTTTTCTGTGGGTTGTTTTGTTACATCATCTCTTGGTTTGCCTTACAGGAAAAGAGATTCTCGCTAAAGTGGGCCACCGCCACTTTTACAGTAAACCACATGGACTCATACAGTAAAATAGGTCACACAGATTCCTTCAAGAGCGCAGCTCGGAACAGTGAGGCTGGACGGCTTGAACGGCTTGATAAAGTAAAAGCACATTTATAGCGGACTGTGAAGCACATGGCTGGCATTCTTACCCAACAAGTCTCCTGGCGCTGGCAGAGCTGGGTCTGCTGCTCTGCCTGCGGTTCACTTTGGTTCTGTGCTGCTGCTGGCTGGCCGGGTGTCTGGCGGTGCGCGGCGCACCGTCCCGCGGCGCAGAGTCGACGTCCTCCCGGGAGCGCCTGCGGTGTGAGCCGCTCCTGCTGCGGATACGTGCCCGCCATCCCCTTGGGATGATGCGCCCCTGGGCAGGCGGACGTGACTCCCAGAGCGGCTGGACCCAGGAGAGGTTTCATCGGCTGGTCTGGAGGATGCCCCGTCCTCTGGTCCCCTGGGCGAGTGACCTTGACTCCTCACCTGGGACAGCTGCTGGTCCCAGACCGCCCGGGCGGCCCCTGCACCCTCCGTCCTCCCACCTGTCGTGTCCTTTCGACTGTCACCCACTCGCACCAGCGCAACAGTCAAAACAATCAAAACAGCAAATCCTGCACGGTCCATTTTGAGCATGCGAACTTTTTTTTTTTTGAAACTACCGCGTAAAAGCGCAGATCGCGTTATGGAGAGCGACTGAAATATGAGCAAATAAAAAAACGCGACTGGGGCTACACGAGATCAACAAGACGGCATCCTCTCCCAGGAATGAAAAAAGCCTGGATACCTCTTCATACTGGCCAGGTGAGACTTTGCGCAAGAATGTCTTCAGGTTGTCAAATCAGAACTTCAGTCCAAAGTGAGAAACTCTTTTCTCCTTCCAGCGCTGGGAGAGAGAAAAAAAAACAACAACAACAAAGTTATTTCAAGCAAACATTAATCCATCTGTTTTCAGTTTAGGTTAAAGCGGAGAAGTGGCGCAAAGAGAGCAGCGCGCTGGCTCCAGGGCTTCTGAAGCTGGTCTCCTACTCCAAGTGAGAGAGTTTGAATCGTGCTCCCATGAATATCACCACCTCCTTGGATCTGAAGTCACCGGGAATTTTTGTAGGGATTGCATGCGCTCTGCAAGAAGAAACTCCCCCTTGTCGGCTGTATTGTTGCTTCACTCACGGCACCGCTCGGTCCATGTGCCCACACGCACTTTCCCTGCCAAGTTACATCATGTTCCCGTGCGTCTTTTACTGTGATCCCCCCACCCCCACCCCCCACTTTGAACCGGACTCCCGAAATGATCATGAACGCAGCTGCGTTAATAGTAACCTTCAATTTGAATTTGAATTGACAGGCTACTACAATATCATAAAAAATGCAGAAACCAGATGTTTTTCTTTTAGGACTCCACAGCCACTGATTGCCGGGTTGTTTAAGTTAATGCCGTCGCTTTTGTGATGATTTGAATTAATTTGGCGTGGGGTTTATTATTTCATCTCATTACAGTGCCGCAGCACAGTGTGATGCACTTTGAGCGTTGGGTTTACAACATTGTAAAAACGTGCATGCTGGCAATGTGACTAACTGAATGAGTAAAAAAAAAAAAAAAAAAAAAAAGGAAGAAAGAAAAAATGTATGGGAAGCTCACAGTCCACACTCGGTCTCAAATCTTGGAAAACTGGTCAGGTTATGTAACAGATCCCATTCATCTCCCCCACTCATCCATGCTGCATCATCACTTTCCCTCTGACTGTCTGGAAATAACACATTTCTCTTCTCCCCTAAGATCCTGAAACAACCCGAAGAGAGCTGGCTCCCTCCTCTCGCTCAGCCCGCAAAGATGCACGCCTGTCTCTCGCGCCGAGTGGTCCCCGAGCGCCATTAGCCCACCGCTTCGCCGGACTGCCATCCAAAACACACAGCAGCAGCAGAGGAAGACTAGTAGTCTGCCCATTCATTCTCTTCCCCACATTAGCTCAGATACACAAAAGGGATTTCTTTTTTTGACTAGAAAAAACTTTAGGTTAGTGAATGAAAGCTTCGCAGAGACAGAGGTGTCCCTCTTTTTCCAGATCTCTCAGGGAACATCATGTCTGTTATAGACTTAGGCGGAGCGCCAGTCGATTACAGCACATCTTGCAGCCCAGGAGAAATCTAATTAGACAAGGAGGCTGCATTTGTCTTATGACCGTCCACCAGTCTCACTCCACCCCCAGGGCATGTTGCCTGGCCGGTGTCGATGTCGTAGATCATGGCCAGTTGCCCCCCCTCGGGCCCTTTTTGAAGGTGACCAGGGCATGCACAGACAAATCCACGAGCGCTATCGGCTCAGTGACCTGTGCGAGCGAGCAGCTGGCTGGCTGCGGCTCAGCTGTTTCTGTACCATAGACTCAATCAAGTGTCTTAATCTGTTTAACTGTATCATGTTATAAGCCATGTGTACAGCAGTGGTTCCCAGCCCTCCTTGCCAGATGTACTGCAGCAGCCCAGTCAGATGAACTCATACTTCAGCAGCACCACCTGTCATCCTCCAAATGTGTTCATTCGAAATGATTCCTTGACAGCATGTTATTCAGCGCTATTAATTGCACGGACGTTGACGTTGTTGACACAATGTTCTCACACATTTCTGGTCCGTGTAAAGTCTTGCATCGCTTGGAGTGGCAGAAACTCTACAGGTCCGTCAGCCCGTTTTCCCATTTTTGGTTTTAATTATCTACACGTGGGTTTTTACATATTAGTTTGTCCGCCTCATTTCGTCCAGTGACAGAAACAGCTCATTTATAACGTGATACAGTTCATCAGCAACACGAGCCGCAGCCTCCAAAATGATCTTACGGTTGGATCGGCGCGTTTCGGTCAGCAGAAACTGAACATTATTAGAAGAAACAGGAGGGAAGGATTCATTAAAGTGGTCTTTATTAGGTGACATTTGTTTTACTGGCAATTAGGTGTGTTTTAATCATGTATCTATTACTTTTAGACAGCCTGTTTCAACCATTTATCCATGACTTCATTGCATATACATTACCTTTAGCCGAGCGGACTATATCAGGTGTTTTTCCATCACTTGCCGAGTGTTTAACCATCAGCGTTACTTTTAAATAGCCTATAGCATTTCAACTAGCCTCTCTATCCAATTACGTTCAGTTGTTGCAGCTATTTATTCATTAGCATCCTTAAACATTGCCTATTTCAAATGTTTATCTGTTAATTTTGTGTATTTCAAGCGTTTAATGGGATATTCCGGTGTAAATTTAATCCATGGTCTAACACACCTTGACACCGAGTAAGACTCCCCCTCGAGAGGTCAAGTTTGCTGACCGCTAGCTTAGCTAGTTTTAGCAACCTCAGAAAAGACCGCACGATAACAATACACTGCCGCTTACGCCTCCAATTAGAAAACGCCATCAAAAAGCCACTCATAGCCACAATTAATGGTCAGAACAGCACCAAACTTCAGCAACAGTACATGTACAGTCCCAGCACACAGTACGAAGCATCAAACATCTGCTAGTTTAGCCGGATTTGTATTAAAAACACAGCACAACTCACCGCTCTCCTCCAGCTCGTTGCGGGGAAGCCCTGTTGAGTCGATTACCGAGTGCAGTCGATTTCCGCAGCTCAAGGATGAAAATGTATGATTATTACTCCATGGAATGCTCAGCTCTTAGTATCGAGAGCTGGCAGGGAAAAGAACGGAAGTTGAGGTTGCTAAAACTAGCTAAGCTAGCGGTCAGCAAACTTGACCTCTCGAGAGGGAGTCTTACTCAGTGTCAAGGTGTGTTAGACCATGGATTAAATTTACACCGGAATCCCTTTAGCTACAACCTTTAGCAAAATGTTAATCCATTCATTTTAGTTAGCCCATCCATTTCATCCACTTATCCGCTATTACAGAAATAATTCAGGTTATTTAGACCGTTATCTGTTAACGTCACTTTTAGCTAACGTTAACAGTTTGAACTGTTAATTACTTAGCTATCTATATGTACCATGTTTCCATTACTTTTAGCGTGTTACTCCTCCTGTTGAATACTTCTACTTCATTTAAGTATTTTGAAGCTGTTTTTTCATTAACGTTTCTTTTACTAAGTTAACCTCTGTGCTCATTTGCTAATTAGTTTTCACACTCTCAGATGTAATACATGCTGTTCAGGTGTTACAGCTTCTACATGTGAATGTATTTCTAAATTGCCCAGTTTTTCACAATAAATCACACCAATAATGAGGCCGGGTTCGAGCTGCTCGGCAGTCTTTCCCGTACCACCTGGCGACTGCAGAAGCAGCCCACCCCCCGGGGCACGAGCACCTCTGCTCGAGAGTCACCGAAGATCTGTGGAGCAGCGATCCGTGTTCTGAAAGCAGGGCTTTAATGTGGCCCAATTTGATACAATTTGCAGCATCTGGAGGAACTCTAGAATAAATACCAGGAGGATGTCTCTGGCTATGACCGACGCCTCTACACAAAGAGTCCTTTGAAAACTCTGGCATGACAACCAAGCCACTCCTATCATCTTTCAAATGCAGAGCAGAAAAATATAACTGCTTTACACTGCACAGTTTCTTACACAGCACAGGGTCATAGTAACAATAACAAAGTCTGGTGATTACGCACATGCAAACAACTTGTTTGCACGTGCGTGGCTGGCTAAGAAATCTTACGTTGGATTTGGTTTCTCTCCAGAGTACTTAGTGGTTTAATTGCTCGATTTCCTGGACGGTTTTTGGCGTGCGACTGTGAGGCGAAGCCGCTGAGCGCACATTCGATGCCTCCTAATGAAGTTTCCCAATGGGAACACACTCTACCTGTCAGCACGAGCATCCCAAGGGGGACACATTTGCATCCATTCAGTCGAAAAGTGGCCGCCTCGTCACCGCCGAGCGGATGACGGGTCAGAGTTCAAGTGTACCCATTAGAAAGCCAAACAGTATCATTACACCCAGAATGTAGGGCTCTCGTTATAAGCAAGCATCAACAGTGTGTTCTTAGCCTCGCCTGCAGAATTTTAAGTGATCCATGTGAATCGGTCTCTGTGATGACTTTCAATGGGGAGCACCAACAAGGAACGTCAATCTCCTCGTCAGCTACCTTTTGCTATTTGTATCAAAGCCCTCAGTTCTCCTTCCCCTTTGCCCAGGAGCTAACATAATACCGACATTGTTCAGCCTGGGCAGCAGCGAGGACCTGGGGGAAAACGTGGAAAAAGGGAGGTTCGTTTGGCAGAGAAGCACTTCATAAAAGCCGAAATTATGTACTTTTATTAACGTGGCTTTCTTTTTTTTTTTTTCATTGAACATGACAGCATTTCCTTGGAAGGCATATCACAGAAGACATACATCGCGCCGCGTGCATTGAAACAGGCATTCGCACAACAAGAGGAAACAGTTGAAGATAGAGCGGGATAAATGTAACGTGCTTCGGCCGAGCTCGTGTGAATGAGGTGCTGTCAGCTGAGTAATGGAAGTAGGTCACATGGGCGTTATTTAAGACAGGCACTTCCACTTCGCCTTTCATGATATCCATGCCTGATTTTTTCAAAAATGGGTGTGTGAGAACTGCATGTGTGCGCTTCAAAGTCATACCGTACATGCGAGGCCTTGTGCGAGATTGTTATATATATCGCCGGAGAGACACGGGGAAAATCTATCATCTCCGTTTCAAATAGCGGAGCGATCCAAAAACATGTTATAGTCAGACAGGCTTTAGCACCGTTGGCTGCGTGTCCGATGCATGTCATAGCACTGGCAGCGCATCCACCCCGCATTACTTCACGGCTGAGTGATCGGCTCATTCATTTATGGGTGTGAGTTGTTAACTTAACAAAGGCTTTAAGCTGCCCGGGATGTCATTGCCATAAGAGAAATTGTCAGGAAAGCTGAAACAAAGATTAGATTAAGTACTTCCCATGTACAAATCACCCCTCTACCGCCCTCTTAAAAGCCTTTAGTGGTTTTGGCTCCGATACAGAAATCATTACACATCATATATTGCGGGTAGAGTCTGTTATATGGATGGACTCGCAGCAGTAGGATAACCGAGCGGGTGCCAACCGCGTCGGACGATAACGAGCCCCATGTCGGAGGTCACGCTGGAGAAACAGAAGAGAGCACATTCATCTTTGTATATTCTACATTTTGTTGACTTACTGCATGACTTGGTGATATCATCGGCGCGAGTCTGCGAGGTTTGAGATGAGGTCGAACGGATAGTTTTAAGGCTGATGGGGGCTGAACTCAAGGGCTTCCTTGTCTTGTTTCCGATGTTTAGGGTGAGTCAGTAGGGGAGCAGAAAAGAGATTTGTGTGTTCTCTTGGAAGTACTGAAGTACGAATAGGCCTACTTTCTTGCTGTAGTTAAGTAGATTTTTTTCAGGTATCTGTATTCTACTTGAGTATTTATTTTTCTGACATCTTTTTACTTTTACTTAAGTTTTATTGCATTTGAGGGGAATTGTCGGGAAAATTGTCGATTACTTTCATTTTTCAGTCATCGCAGACCACCTTCCCAACATCACGAGATTGATTTCAGTGCATATCACCGATGTAAAAGACGTTACAAGATGGAAAACAGACAGAGAGAGGGACTGGAATGGGGAGAAAAGACTTGTCGTGATAAAAGCAATGACATGAGTGAAATTGAACCGGGTAACACTGACGACGACGCCAGAGCAGATTCCGAGAAGCAAGACATTTCCCACCCATGGCCTTATTGAGTTGAACTATTGTTGGCTCCAAGAAATCATACTCTTTACTTTAATGCTTTGAGTATACTGCAGAGCCTGAACTCTCTTACTTTTACTTGAGTAAGGAAGTCTTTTTTTTCTGTACTTCTACATGGGTGAAGCATGTGTGTGTACTTCTGCCACCTCAGAAGAAACTGCGCAGTGGACAAGGGCAAGGCAAGCACTCTAGCTCCCCGAATATTTGCGTGGGCACCGGTTCCTCAGACAGGAATTCTTAAGAAAAAGATAGACAGAGAGGCAGATGCTGTCCTCCTGCTTCCATCTAGGGGCTAAATATGCAAAAGGTCCATTATAGGCTATGTTTAATCAGGGTCGTTTAGCTGACAGAACCATCTCTGCTATTTGAAAGATAATCTGATTGAAATCTGGTTTGTTTGGGAAAGGGAGTTGGTCTCGGACAGAAACGGAGAAAGAGGAAGATTCCTGTGGATTTATGAGAATTTATGGGCCTAGTTTATCACATTAAAATTGTTTTAGCTACGGCAGCTTTGGTGGGCGTTTGAAATATGCGCCGGCTAATGTTTCACCTCTGGCCAGATAGAAAATCTACTGCTCGCACAATTCTGTAAACGTTTTGTAAATCCACCACGTCGGCCTTGAATTTTGTGGTGCAGTCCTTATGTCTCTTGAAGTGTGATTTAAACGTGTCTCCTGTGAACAATGCACACAGTGATGTCACACCACGACATGATAAAAGCCGCTGGAGCCGAGTCAAAGGGTGGATCGCGTTGGCAGCCAATTAAGTCGAATAAGAACTTGCCATAACTTTCCAGACAACATATATTTTTCCAAAGACGTGGGGCCTTTAGTCAATAGCCAGACGAAGCCGAAAACATTCTAGATCACATGAAATCAATCACAGCATAAATCGATACTGGCAGGAAAGTCTAAATAAGTGTGGGATGGAGAGTGTGCCCTCTCGACATGCATTCTTGTAAAGTCTTAGTGTTTAGTCATCGTGTTTTCTTTGGCCCTTAGAAGAATTGACAAAAGAAAAAAGCAGAGGGAGGGGTTAATGTCTGTAATAGATCATCCTGGCTTTTCACTCGGAGCTTTCTTCCCCCTTCTCCCCGTTTTTCTCTCCCCTCCCTTTCGATTTTCCTGGCCCCTGACTCTCGATTCAGCGTGCCTCTCGAGCTGTTGGCCCGGGCCCCGCTGGGCTCTCCTCCTTCGGGTCCTCCTGGCTGTGACACGGCCACAAGACGCGGCCGGACCGGCTCAGCTGTTTTTTGTCCTGGATGATAGATGGCCGCGCGCCTCGCCGCTCGCTCCGCGTTGTTTCATGGTGTCTCCAAAAGCGGACCATGGAAAATCAAGGTCAAGCATTTTCCACATTAGCAGCTTTACCGGGAGGATAGAAATGGATATCTGCTCCAATTATCCTACAGCCCCCTCCTTCCACAACAGGAGAGAAAAATGCTCGACACACTTATCTCGCAAAAGTCCCAACTGATGGCTCTATTCAACACGGTTTCATAACAGACAACATGAAGGATGCAGAGGCAATATTAGATGGGATATTTTAGAAATTGGGGCAAAGGTGAGACAGGCACCTCCAGTTCATGCCAACTGTCTGGCACCAACCTGCCAACGACTTTCCGGTAGTTAACCATCTAAATCCGGCGTGTGCAATATTCAGACACGCAATGGAGAGCAAAGAGATTCACTGAAGCCTCTCCGGTCATAATGCAAAACAAAATCCCACTTTTTCACCTATTCGACAGGCTTTCAGTGCACCCATTTCCTCTTTTTATTTCCAACTTTAATGAGTGTCACACAGATCTTATAAAAGTGGTTTTATTTTTGAACCAGGGCCTGTTAAAATACTGTTCGCACTCACACAGAGAGCGTTATATTCTACCCACTTGACTCCCTAATTGCCTCCAGAGGGTCACTCCTTTTTCAACTCGTTTCGACAGAGAAGCTATCAACAAAACAGCCCCGTAATGTCGACCATTCACAGAGTAAAAACACATAGTTTGCCTTGTAATCTTTGCGTATTTTGCAGCGCCGGTCTGATCTCATTCATCCCCAGAGGTTTTTGTGGAAGTGGAAGTTTTGTAATACTCGCTTGTCTAGACCTACAAAATTACACGAGGGTTTTCTAGAACAAACAGTTGTGGCGCAGAAACTGTTCTTGTCTGACACCGAAAAACACTTTTTCTTTCAGATCCACCCTTAAGCCGCCTACTCAACAGTCCGACCGCACGCGGGATAAAGGACGGATTTACCAAACTGTCAGTTGTTTTCATATTAGGCTGCAGCCCTGTTGAGTAATGCAGGTTAAGGTCTGTTTACCTTTTCTGCTGGGAATGGATGATGCATAAACCACATTTGCTGGTTGACTCACTGATGACACGTGCCTTCCAGCCTCCGACTCGACAGCACATCAATTTGGTATGGCCCGGGCCAAACTAATTGCTAGCTGTGTTTTCAAGCAGCGTTCCCCTTCCCATATGTAGTGTTCAGTTTCACGTAATGTTCATATCTGAGGGCTGCCGGTCCCGCTGGACGGGCCTCATGCTTGGTTAGCTGTGAGCAGGGGGGATCATGTGCTTTCTCCTCAGCAACAGTTAGGTGGATGAGAAATCTTCTTCACTGCCCCCAATTAACAGTGAAGGTCGAGCGCCAGAAAGTTATGATGCGATTTAACCCCCCGCATGAGCTCAATTTGACCTGAATAGCTTCCTATTAAGCATGATAAATTTGTTATTTTTCAATCCATTAAACCTTTTCCCCATAGTCCATTTAGTCAGGACAGACCGTTGGCCTGCCGTAACCTACGTTTTCGTTCACCGCGGGCACGCTTCAAGGAAAAAAAAGGGGACGGGACGCGACAATTAGCTGAGATGGCTTCAAAGTGTTTTCTGCCACAGGCTTTCGCTAATTATCAGTCGCCAGCGTTGGGTGGGGATCCCTCCAGCGCGAGGGTCAATAGGGTAACACCAACAGCAGCGTATAACAAAGACTAAACTTCAGGCTGGCCGGTGCGACGGCCATCAATGAAACCTTGTTATGACCATGGGATCCATGGGACAGGACTGCGGGGAAGAATAGGCGAGTGAGGCTCAGGGAGGAAGCCTCTTTGACTGCGCTGACCTGTCTGCATGAGCCCCCCGGGCGGACAGACACTGAGGCCTCCTACAGATGTTTAGGAAGACTGCCCCATTCATCACGGCACTTTTGTGGAATCTCTTTGAACTGCTTTTTTTTAAAATTTAGCGCGGAGCTCATCTCAGGCACCAGCAAATAGAAAGATTCTGGAGTCGAGTCGATAGAGATAGAGACGCGGACAGACAGTTTATTCAGAATGGGATTTCCATGCCTGTTAAGTAGACCTTAGTTCCTGGATGTCTTCCGTCATTGCCCAGCTCATAAATCACACCCCTCAGGGAGCTGTTGGGTTGGAAGTGTTATTGTGCAACACTGTCTACAGGCCCACGCCACACTCAACTGTGTCCAGCGTTCGCATAAACACACACACGGACACATACACAAACATAAATTGGCATGTTCACAATGGAGTGTGAAGTCATGGCATGGTTGCAAGGGTCTGTCAGCCCATGTGGAACTGCCTTCTCCTCCCACTCTCCCATGCTGCTGCAGCGGGGTTTAAATCACCCGAGGCAAAGATGACAAAATGACAACGACAAAACCATAAACAAGAAACATTCGGCGAACCGCGCCAATGAGCACCCCTCCCCCCCCATCAGCTCGCAAAATTGATTTCCGCAAAGATAAAACACGCAGGAACAAGAACCACAGAATTTATTCTGCGGACTGTCTTTTGTTAACATTCCAGTTCACTGTAATGTAAAAGTGTTTATATGACTCTACCCCAGCCTGCCGGTACAGCTGAGTTTTATACTCGAGCGCTCCGTAGGGAGCAGGAAGAGAGGCCCCGTGTGTCCAGAGCCCCGTCTCCTGAGCAGCACTAAGCACTCAGCAGGCTTCAAGGGCGAATGTTCATTAGGGAGCCAAGTTTTAATAAGCCCGCAGACAGACATGCTGCTAAACAGCCTCAAGTGCCAGAAGAGGTGAGTTTACTTATCCTGCTGATCCTCGTGACTTCACATGGCATCATGAGCAACGTATCTA
Source organism: Lagodon rhomboides (assembly GCA_039737535.1). Lineage (NCBI taxonomy): Eukaryota > Metazoa > Chordata > Actinopteri > Spariformes > Sparidae > Lagodon > Lagodon rhomboides. The sequence goes on from CM077801.1 coordinate 12,803,976, forward strand.
CATAGATGACCCAGTGGTCACCTACTGCACATCATTTACCATCAGGTCAGGGAGTTTAGGATGTCAAGTGCATAACATACTTAGTTTGTGAAATTGGTGTTGGACGGATGTAAGTGAGACTGATGGGTCAAGAAATGTATATAATTTTTCAACCTCTGGTTGACTGAACATGTCCTTCACACTCACACAGCTGTGCAGTCACACCAGCTCAGTGCAACTAAAGTCCAGGTTAGGGTTAATGCCTTGCCCAAGGGCACTTAAGACAGTGAAAGGTGTTAATTATTAAAATGACCATAATCATTTTCCCAACAGGTCGTTGAATTTAAACCTGTAATTAGATGATCCATCTGCCATTAGGCCCTCAATTTCTCAACAGCAGTGGAAGAGGTATTCGGATCTGTTTCTTAGGTAGAAGTGTTAATAAATATAAAAAAAGTAAATAATAATTGAAAATACTTAATTAACTTTTAAGGTCTGGCATTTAAGATTTGACCTGAGTAAAAGTAGGAAAGTATATTAGTAAAATGTACCACCTTAAATCTGGAACAATGCATCATGGCCTATTTTTTAAGCTCTTCAGCTTTATATGTAAAAAAATAATAAATAAATATTTGGATTTATATGAGGAGACTGATGCCACTCTCAGGGCTGCCAAGTTTCAGAAAATGACAAGAGTGAGACTTTAGTGTCATGATGCGTTCGGTGAAAAAAATTTGGCCTTTTTTAACGTCTATTTATACCTATAAGACTGATGTCGTCACCTCCATGCCAGCTACTCTCCCTGCACTCTGGCCTCCTAATGCTAGTCTTAATTAACTAGAAATTAGAAATGAAAATTCTAACAAAAATTTTGACAAAACACATTTATTTGACAATATTTAATTTCAAATGTTTAGCTGGGTACATGTCGAATGTTGTAAGTGTTTGTTGCAGACTTTGTTTCGGCTGTTTCGGCTTGTTCGGCTAAGAAGGAGCACTAAGATAGGGGTGTTTCCCAGACGCGTTCTTAACTGCCTTCTTAAGATTCCGCCAAAGAAGCTTCTTAAGAAGCTCTTAGTGGGAGCTGTCCACCGCCGTGGTGCTGAAATATAAATCAATCGATGCCAGGCAAATCGATCACCCACCACTTTATCAGCGCTTAAGTCACCCACAACACCCTGTGGTCGTCCTCCACCACCTCCAGGAAGCTCCCCACTGCGTAAAAACGCAGCGCGGCCAGGAGCTGCACCTCCGGGCTGAGGGCAGAGCTGCAGCGGGTTGCCCTCTGGATGTGTGGTGACACGAGCGTGACGAGGCGTTGGATCTCCTCACGGGGAAGCCGGTACTTGGACTGGACAGCCCGGTCCGACAGCACGTCGAGTGGGGAGAAGTGCTGACGCACAGAAGCATTTATATAAACCGTCTGGCTTCGCGCACGGCGACGCTGTTGGTTAGCAGCGAGAATATGCTGTATTGCAGCCATGGTGTCTCACACGCGTGGACTTCGGCAACGCCTTTATATAGAGCAGGTGGAGACTCTCTTGATGAGGTTCCAGCTTAGTTCAGCTACACCTGTCAGTTTCCCTCCTATCTGTGAAACACCACAGGGTTGTTGACGTTTTTATAGCTACTGTAAACTCAGATGCAGATGCCGAATGTGTGTGAAAACGTAACGAGTGATAGTAACGATGATTTATTTTATTTATGTAGCTACAGGAACACATGGGCAATTCTTTATTTTCATATCGTTATTTTTCTTCTTATGCTATTATTTTTCTTGCGTCAGTGTTCTGCAGCTATGAGCGCACATTAATCATTACGCATGGTTTTAGTATTCCTTTGAGTGTCCGATATAACTTTCCCTGATGCGGCTGCACTGAGCGTTTGGTCGCTAAGAAGGCTGTTAAGAGTGGCTCAGGGCGATCTTACACTTCCTTCTTAGTAAAAAATCTTCTTAAGCTAAGAACGACTCTGGGAAACACGTCCTTCTTTCAGAGCGCTCTTAAGAGCGTCCCTAAGAAGCTCTTAGCGCTTAAGAGCTTCTTAAGCGCTAAGAGCGAATCTGGGAAACGCGGCCAAGGTCTGTAACTCTGAGAGTGTACAAATTAGGGCTGTCAACGAATATTCTAAATTCGAATATATATTTAAATATTTTTTTAAAAACGGATATTCGATTGTGAAAATTAATATTCGACTGTGGAAAAAAACACATCAGTGCTGGTTTCGGATCAGTTCGGCGGGTTTTTGTAGCCGAAACACGGGCACTTCAGATCCTTCTTCCTGCGACCCGCTGTTCAGCAGGCAGCAGTCTCAGCATGGAGCACACCTGCTTACAGGTGTGCAGCTGACAGATGTGCAGCTTACAGTGACAGTTTCCTCATCGCTACCCGAGCCACCATCCGATCCTCCCTCATTCACGTCCTGAGTGTCTTGGACATTTCCTGTATTCTGTGATTTTCCTCTTTTCATTTCTAACCGGCGCATTTCAGTTTTTGCCCGCGCGGGCAAAAACTGAAATGCGCCGGTTAGAAATGAAAGAGGAAATCGTTAGAGCGATTTTGACAGCCTGTACACTGTCAGAGTTAAGGATCGACCTTGGAATTTAGAATTTTGAAAAACACTGCTTTAGGGGGGTCTAAATTGATATTTACAAGTCTGTAACTGACGTTAGAGTCTCTTTTTCAAGTGTGAACTGGGCAAGAGATGAGGCAAATAGCCTAAATGTTACACAGCTGTGCAACAAATACAGGCCAATGATAGACTTATAGCAGCCTTAAAGTAGTACATATTAACTAGGAAACTCAAGGAGAAACAGCGAATCAACAGGGAACAAAATTGGGTAGTTACCTTCCGTCCGTCTTCTAGCTAGCAGGAGAATGTCGAGTGGGTTTTAAATGTTGGCGCCGTTGTGAGTGAAAGATAGTTAGAGACGCCAAGACCCGCCTTACGTTGCTTCTGATTGGTTTATATTGCGTGGTGCCTTCCGTGGTTGGTTAGATTTAGGCACAAAGGACTGATGGATTGGTCTGGGATTGGTTATCTCGGTCAGTCAATCAGAGTTACTCGAACTACGGCAAGCCAGAGCCCGTCCACTTCCTATCCTATTAGACATTCTCTGGGCAAGCCGTGTACGAGTATTGAATGGGGAAATAAGCGTGAGAAATGTCATGTGTGGCGTGTGGTGTGAGAATGGGTCAAATTGCGTGACTGTCACACTCAAAGCGTGACGCTTGGCAGCTCTGCATTCTCATGTTTGTGTGTTCAATATTAAGTCTATAACGCTCAGTTAGCTTAGCCGAGCACAAAGACTAGCACTGGGAACAAACTAGCCTGGTTTTGTCTGAAAGTAAGAGACTCCATCTACTAACACCTCTAAATCATCAACATGTTGTATTTTGTTTGGTTAATCAGTTTGAATTTGATTTTTGGCTAGCTATTTGGCTAGACTATTTTTTAATCTTTGTAGCTTCTAAGATAAGCTAACTGGCTACAAGCTGCAGCTTCACGTTAACACAAGAGTGACATCCATCATCTGTTATAGTCCTCTGCAAAATAGCATATAAACAAAGTACGTATAAAAGTACGGCTATCTGTTAGCTTTAGCCTCAGATAAATGTAATGAAGTAAAAAGGATGTCCCTTACAGCCTTTAACATTCCACCTCTTGTCCTCATATATATTCAACCTGAACTGCGACTGCTACACATCCATCAATGTACTACAAGAGCAGCTTTTTTATTTAAATAAATTGTTCCTTATAATCTAAAGATAAGAACAGGGTCCCTCCACCGTGGAGATTTGGACGGTTGTCTTTGACAAATGTTGAGATCCACGACACCGGCAATATATAATGTAACGAAACGCGAAAAACACAAGAGCATATCAAGGTTGTACTTTATCACTCTGTCATTATGGAGCAAATTCAGTATGATAACTGATCCGGTGTTGTTCCTGTAATCTCAAAGTGCTCTCAACGCAGCATGAGTACCCAGCTTCCTTTCTTCGTGGATTGTCTGGGCACAGTCCAGACCATTGTTTATCTAAGGAAGAAGTAATTTACTAAATGAGTAAAAACAGTATGACAGCTGAGTAGAAAAATACATGATGACGGACATGACAATTATCAAGAGCTGTTAACAAAACGATAACGCCATCAAATTGTCCTTCAACTGTTTCTACTTAACTGTGCTGGCCTCCCAAGATAAGATAACCTAGGAGGAATCAATCACAGGGCCGGTATAATAAGACAGACCTTGATATAAATCCATTGCGTGGGATGTTTAGATAGATTTCAGAGCACATTTTGGCTTAAAATCTTGCACATTTTGTTCCGTACCAGTTTAGTTGTTTGGAAATTGCATAAGGCTGCAGGGGATTTCATGACGGGCAAATGGAGAATGGAATGGAAGGGTGTAGCTGATACTCATAAACAACGCCGTCTCTGTTTGTTGTTTGTAGATCGATCCAGAATATGTTAAGCCTCCCCCTGAAAACAAACACATTCTGTGGCATTCTAGCAAATCAGCAAAGACAGATGCAATGTCTGTGATAATATCCACACGAAGGCCTGGCTAATATTAGAGTCTGCGATGGTCGAATTCCTGTTAGTCCTACTACTGTTCCCCCACCACCTTATTGTTTTCCTCTCACCAGTTGATCGTGTGTGATGAGACGTTTGGTAATCATTGGCCGTGATTGCTTACAGAGGGCCCAAGCATCTGTCCACCATTTAGCATAAAGAACGATTCCATGTTTGCGGCGAGGAGTCGGATCTACTTATTAGATCACTGCGTCATCCCTTATGATGATGGATAGTGTTGTGTAGGGTCACTCTTCAACGGGTGAATTGATCAAAAAATTCACTCAAGTGTGTATATGTGTGTGTGTGTGTGTGTGTCTCAGGCCAAGCCACATCTGGAGGCAACCTGGGGGCTGTTAATCACAAAACTAAACAGAAAATAGCTCAATCTCCTTGTCACAAACACCCAGGAACTCCTTGAGTTGCATAACAGTCCTTATTATATTATCTTCATGCTTAGCAGAAGACAGAAAATGGAAGGTTTTCATATTTATGTGGCAATAAATACAGGGTGTCTGCGAATTTTGACAAAACTTAAGGCGCACAATTTTATTTGCTTTCAAGTTTGTTTCCATGCAAAACCTTGGACAAGTCTTTCTGGGCAAATTCTTTGCTGATGTAATGTTTACTTTGCCACAGAAAACCTTGCCGTTGCATTCTCTAATGACTGCAACGAGATCGCAGATTAATTCAGCGGATGGAAAAAATCTCCACCGCAGTCCATGGACAGCGTTGGATGTCTGACAAGACTTGTATGTCCTTGTGGAGCTGTTGGCCTGTTATGCAAAGGCGTGTAGTGCTTTGAACTCGATGACGGCGGTCTGGAAAAGAACGGCCGCTTCAAAAAGTCGGAGAGATTCCATCATGTCCGTGAAATATGTTGGGAAAGAAACAAAGAGCGAGGTGGGGGCGGGGGGGGCCGGGGGATGCAACATCTTAGCAGGCGATCTGATTGATTACGATGACAGTCTAATGGCAGGAGATACAATGAATACAAATGTGTTTTTGTATGTTCACAGCCTGGACGGTGTCACCGCTCGGCCCTCTTCTTCCCCGTTTGTCCAAACGAGGCAAACAAATCAAAGGCGTGTTAGCATGTCTCTCTCCTGACAATCAGCCCAGAGTAGCGATGCGTATTTTCTTTGACTGACCTCGTGCTGGAATTCATCGGCAGCAGACCCCTCTCCCATTTGGATCTCAATCACAGTCTGTTGATGTGCTGTCTGTTGGAAAACTGTACAACATAAACGCATTCTTTGTCTCGTTAGCCCCACATGACTCTTATCTTTGAGCTCACAAAGACCACGAGTACCCTCTCATGCTTATGGCAGAAAACACAAATGACTCTTTTTCTTTGAAATCGCTCAAAGAGAATGGGTCATGTTTCTCATCACGTAAACAAATCTGCAAAGTCATGTGCTCGAGAAGCAAAAGGTCTTCGAACACACATGTTTAAAGATATAGGTTAGAAATAGGGATTTGTTTACATCTTCCTCCGTGATGTTCTTGGTGTAGCAGCGCGGCGACCCTTGATGGGGGCTCCTCGTTTCAACCAGTCACCATAAAAAGAAAAATATACAGGCAGATCCTAGCGTAGCTCACACCCGGAGCGAAGCAAACACTCTCTGCCATGTCCGTGGCCTCTCTCATGTCCTCGCTTGTTTCGGGCCTTTAATGTCCTCCCCGGAGTGTCCTGGATGGTATCCTCATCATCCCGTTGGGTGGCTAACACCCTCGAACAGGAAGGGACTCCTGCCATGACCCACAATGCTTACACAGAAAGCAGAGAGGAGCCCTGGATGAGTTACATCACATCCTGTTCACCTGGAACATGAGAACTTTATGAGAATGGGAACCCACAGGAGAAGGGATTTCAAAGTGTGGCTACAATGAATCAGACTTTTACACGCTGCGATGGCCGTCCAGAGGAGTCATGTGAATCTGCTATTCATGAGAACATAGCTGAAATGAAATCAAGCCGAAAACACGCAGTCTCCTTTTCAAAGGGTTTCGACGGCAGCCTGCCATTAACTAAACTGAGAGCCGGGCACGTTTTGGAAGCAGCAGCTGATAGGATGCAGTCGATCTTTCTGTCAGTCCGAACAGAGCCTCGCCCTTTTCCCTTCTCTCACCGGGGTGGTCCCTCCTCTACCGACCATCTCTTGGCAGCGGACAGGAACACGCTTCCCTCCATCAGCAGTTTCCAGCAGGTGTGTTTCACCTCTCTTTTCTTTCATTCACATCTCTAACACACCAGCTCCTGGCAGTTCCCCTGGAGTACATTTAACAGTATATAGTGTGGCATGTGGTGTCAGCCTAACCATCTCCGAGCCAAGATAAATGTGCGAGAAGACAACCATTTACGATGCTGCTGTCAAACTGTTTTTCTCTCAACGGATTCAACTTCCACAGCACAGAGGTGAAGGTGATATGAGGCTCTTCGCTGTAAACACGCTGTAAACTGGCCATTGCTGATCTGTACACAAAAAGAGATGGCACATGTGCAAGCCAGATGTGGCTACTATTGCTGCGTTTTCACGGTTGCGGTCATTTAAAACCTCATCGGCAAACTGGAGAAAGTATGAATGAATGAAATCCCCCTGAGCTGACAAACTCTGTGATGACTTCAGCTCAAAAGATGACTAAAAGCTGTAGATTAAACACGGTTGTTCATTCACAGATACTGAGCCTTAGGTATAGTGTCGTGGTGCTGTGGGATACTCCAGGTGTTGCTACTTTATTGGGTTCAGGGACAGCAGGAAGATAAACATCAGGCTTGTTAAGAAACCCTTTAAAATGTAAATGTAATAGAAACACTGTTTTCTGTCAAATTAGCAAAGTGTGCATAGAGACAGAGCCTGGCCTCGTGAGGAGTTACAGTACTCCGGAGCAACCCAGTGGCCTGAAGCTCCACTGGCTTGAAGTGGCTGCGGTTGGAAAGAAGGCCAATGCCAGGCTCATTGCTGGTCAGTGCCAACCAGACCTTCAGGGTAGCGAACATACCATCAAGTCTTGCTTATTTTTCTATCTGTATAACAGTGGGAGTGAGGATTAATGACAGTGGCTTCGGTGCTGACCTCGTGACCCTGCGACAGAGCTATGCAGCCTTTCATCCCATTGGGAGAAAGCATAGTAAACCACCCTGTTCTTCTCCACGGTTCAGGAACTGAATGAAGAATTTTACATGCATGTACAGTTAAAAGGACAATTTGACATGGTGATGTTTATGAGCAGATGGGGAGACAAGACTACAACCGTGCTCTGTGAGGCTTTACTTGGCCACAGCAATGCTTTGAGATAAAAGACAATTAGGAAGTATAATGTCAACCATATAGTGGTATTTGCCAATAACACAATAACACAAAGCACATCTGAGACTGATGGGAACGTCAGGTATTTGGTCATGAATCAAAGTATTGGACAAATTATCATTTTGGCCTGATTGCAGCACTAGATCAAATATTAAGGGATCAACAAAGTTATTACATTCATCATGAGAGGGACTTGGATGTCTGTACCAAATTTCATGGCAATCCATCTAAAAGCTGTTGACATATTTTGCACAAAATCTCATGGTTTTGAAGAGGAAAAGCCAGGGAAAAAGTGATTATGCTTCATCCTGACTCACATCCAACAAACCAAATGTCTGCACAAAATGCAAAATGTGGTGCTGGTTGTGCAGATAAAGTCAAGGGTTGCCCAAAGCCAGTCAGAATTATCCTCTGGGGACCATTAATGTTTGTACAAAATGTCACGGCAATCTATCCAACAGCTGTCAAGACATTTCAACAAAGAATTGTCAACTACGAAAAAAGAAAAAAAAAAACATCGGATCATCATCAAAGTCACTAGGATTAATCCCCTGGGGACCATGAATGTCCTAACCCAATTTCATTGTAATTTCTCTAATAGTTGCTGTCATATTTTGCGCATAATTCCATGTCTTGCAGAGGAAGGGTCAGGGAAAAAGTGATTATGCATAATCCTGAAGGACATCCAACAATGAATGTCTGTAATAAATGAGTTCCAGCCCCTTGGATAGATGTTGAGATATTTCAGAGGAAAAGAGAAACTATCTGCTAGTAGTGCTTTAGGAAAAGGCAAAGGATCACCAAAGTCAGCAGGATGAATCCTCTGGGGACCCATTAATGTTTGTGCAAAATTTCATGGTAATCTAACAGTTCTCAATACATTACAACCAACAGGTGCAAACCTTGTGGTTTAGCTGGAAAAAGAAAATCAGGGGCTCACCAAAGTCAGTGGGATTTATCCCCTGGGGACCATGAATGTCCACCTCGAATTTCCTGCCAATCCATCTAAAACTTGTTGACAATCTTTGCAAAATATCTCGTGTTTTGCAGGGAAAAAGTCAGAGAAAATATGATTGTGCTTAAAACATCAAACAACAAATGTCTGCACAAAATGCAAAATGTGGTGCTGGCTGTGCTGCAAAAGTCAAGGGATGCCCAAAGTCAGTAGGCGTTATCCTCTGGGGACCATGGCAATCCATCTTACAGCTGTCAAAATTGCCAACCTCATGGTTAAGCTATGTATAAAAGAAATTGGCAAATCACAGGTTTATCATCATACCATGAAGGTATGTGCAAAATGCCATAGCAATCTATGAAATAGTTGTGGAGATTTTTAAATCTGACATACCTATGGACTTTACATTGGCATCCCTAGAGGCATGCTGCTAGCTAGCATGGCTGAAACATTTTCTCTGCACTGACTGTTTGCTGAACTTACACTGTACACTTGCAGGTGGAATCAGGATGACAGAAAACTATAACTGTTTGTACAATTAAAGGCTGCAAATCAATCAATTGTTGGAAATGTGCTGCCCTTGAACTGAGAAGCACCTGATTCGGCTGCATATTGCTGGAACATGAGAACATTGTTTCACTCGAAATCAAGATGAACCTCACAGCCCATCCATACCTGCGATAGTGACAACAGTGCTGACAGTAGGGGTGGAGCAGTAGGGGGTGTTTGTCAAACAGTTGGACAGTCTACATTAGACACCTTGTCTTTACAGAGGAAATATAAGGAGTGAAATGTTTGCCGACACACTGAATGTAATACAGCTGCACATCCCAGCAGGACAGCTAACCCCATGAATCAATAGCCTCTCTCCAACATCATATATAACAGAGACAGCCATCAGCTGAGGGACACTTAATCTCCATGCTAGCAGTTTTCCAAGACCGCTTGCAGCAGTAAGCTTCTGCTCGTCTCTGACCTCAGCTGTACGCATGGACGTTTATATCATTTTCAAAACAAAACATGTGTTGCTGGTCCTGTTTCTGATAGAGGAATGTGCTTTAATGACTTCTTTTCATCTGTGTGTGGCAGCTCGTACATGTTGTTCAGTGTGGACTCGCGGCATCCCGGCTCGCGTGTTGAGAGCCAGGTCTCAGCACTTAAATCACAGGGGATTGATAGAGGCAACAGAGAATCTGTGAAATAGCCAGAGATGGGGAGAAAAAAATGTCTTTAATCAGCAGCAGCATCCCATCCATACATTCCTTTGCAGCACTGCGTTGCCAGACCATTGTCATCACTGTGATGCGCGTTTCTCACAGCCGTTTTCCACATAATCCTCCACCACCACGCTGTCAGCAGTCATAAAGGGAGCCAGTTACGATCCTGATAGGGCAACTGCAGAAGACAAGGATGAGGCAGAAATTCCCCAAAACAGTCAAAGTAATTTTAGTGGTCAGCTGGCATGAAAGGAGTGAGAGAACTCTTCTTTCATGGTCTCGGTTGTTTTGGAGGAGGACACCGCATGCTCATGCGGTTTTTTAACCAACATGGTTTCGTTCCGGTTCATGCACCTAGTTCTGAAGCATTTGGTGCATTTCGGATTGAGAAGGTTGGTTTCAAGCTGGATCCCAAAAATGGCAGGTTTGCCTTGACCTAAAGTGCGAACAGATGTGCGCAAGTCATATCCAACAGGTCATGCAGAATGCAATGCTGTCCACTGATGATGCATCCTTGATTTCAACAGTTCCTCTCTAGACTGGTGGAATTGAGGGCTTGTTCACTAGATTAATCTGATGGGCAAGATGGTTTGTTACAAGTAATCATCTGGTTGGTGCTGGTAGAAATCATTTGGAAAGGGGCAGACAAAAAATACTTGGCAGGTGATTGGACAAACCATATGTCAATCACAAACCATCACAGCTGACTCAGCAATCAGATCAACAGTAGAATTGGTTGGGTTTCTGGTGCAGTGCTCGGTTGGGAATCCTGTCCTGTCCTGTTCGGCTAGCTCCGCCAAAGAATGAAAAATGGTTTTCAGAGTAAACTATTATAAGATATCGTATTGTATCGTATTGTAGTAGGAGAGTGCTACCAGCGGAACCAATTGGTAAATCAACTCATACCAATGCCATTTGGTAGATGAGTGAGGACATGTTCTCCATTGAGAAAAGCCCCAAGTGTTGTTCTTTGCTTTTCTTTTAATGAAATGTAAACTCCAGTTCTGTTATAACTGATGTTATAGTAGCATCTATGCTAACCCCCTTGAAGAGCAGCCATTGCTGTTTTCAATTTAGTAGTCACTTCTTTCACTGGTTGTCACCTCTAAAACCAGGCTGGAAACTCGCATTAGTTATTCATAGGGCGCTTATTCCAAGCGTAGTTATTCATAGGACGCTGATTCCCAGCGTCCTATGTGGTTGAATCACTGTTTGTTGAAGCTGGCAAGATGAATTCATGAAATCACATGATCGTGTGATCTCGCAAGTCCAGCTCTTAAGTAAGGTAAGCAACTGAGCCCAGATGTTTTCCAGTGCTTGGACTGAGGCCTGAATGACCTTTTGCATCCATCATGCATTCACTACATTATGAAGTGAAAGGTACGCTGAACTTCAGTCCAGGTCTGCTGTTTGAGCGAGGCTCTCCTGTCCCTCGACGACCCTGATTAAGATTGGCCCCTAAATCGGCACAATCATCACAGATGATGAATACCTGCAGCCAATCCAGTTGGCAGCTAATCAGTAGCGTCCAATCAGGTAATGAGGAGTTGCATGTGGGAATGGGAAGCAGACAACCCCACGGCTGCTGAGCAGGAAGGAGGGAGGGCAGACATGTTCTAAAGATACTCAAGGCGTGCCACATTTGTGTTGTCTGCTCTGTGAAGATCAATGTCTGCGGACAATTATCTTTGATCAGAGAGACTGATGGACGTCTCCTCAGAGGCAGGGTGTCTGACTCAGACATGGGAAATGAGGCACTGCATTTTCGATTATTCTTTGGTTGAGGAGAACCACCCATAAATGGACTCCCCTTGGAACTTGGCAACCGTGAACCCCAGAACCAGACTGCATTGAAGTCTGGAGATGTTTATGGACTCGTACATGCAAGATTTCTCAGGAAAACATGTTTTCTCAGCGAATTAGTATCATCACATGGATTCACAAAAATGCACAGTATTGTTGCGGAATGATCTCCCGCAGGTCCTCTTGGGAAGGACATCCGTTCCAACATGGTACATTACTCTAAGCGAGCGCCAGAGGATGACTTTCTGATTTGTGGTCCCTCTTTAGCAAGCATTCCTGGGGGAAATCTGAGAGAGACCATTATGCAAATCCACAGGTGCATGCCAAGACCAAATAACCGGACTGCTGCCTCCAAGTACTTCAAGATGCCTTTCTGCCTGCCCCTGATATCATTCAGACCACAGTGTGAGGAGACACGCCAGAAACATGTGGGTGTAGCATGGAGGACCTGTATGTCCACAGCCTTCAAGCAAAACAATTAAAAAGGGAGCTTTACTCGGAGAGTCAGACACTGCATGAGTCAGGAAGCAAACATTCAGTCGTGCTAGAGTGTGTTCCTATAATGATAGGTGCTGGCTGATATTGCTGGCAGTTATGCCACCATCTCCATATGGTGAAAGGAAAGGGAGCCCCTGTTATCTGATTAGGTATAACCACATTCTATACACAGCAGAGCTCCCAAAAGACTGATGTCATTACTCTCTCAGCTGATGTGAAACCAGCAAGTTTGAACGAACTTTATTTTAATTTATTGTTGAGGTATCTATTATATGTGAGCGGGGGGTGGGGGGTGGGGGTGAGAGGGCATTCAATCTGGCCTGCTGTCTTTGTTTAAGACTGCAAGTGTGGAGGTTCAACTGAAGACAGGAAAGGTCCTCATCCGTCACTGCTGCTGAGCTGTCCCGGCAGATGACAACAGAAGAAGCATGCGTCCTCTCTATTTATGTCACATGTAGAGCCACTGCCCCCTTGTGTCTGAAACATGCACTCTGCCGGCAAAGAAATAAACTGGACTTCATACAAATGACAGTTTGGCGGACGTCTTTTTACGGATCCATCTCATTATGAAACAGTCAAATAAAATATGCAAATCAAAAAATTATCAGAAAATTATTTGAGTTTCTGATTCAATAGCATTTAATTTCACTTTCTGCCTTCACTGCAACAAATTTGACAACTATCGAAACTTACCGAAGGAGCTAGACTTCAGTTTACATTGACGATTACTTTTATCATTGGTTAATTTGGTGATTATTTTATTAATGGAATAATTGCTTTGTCTATAAAATGTCCACAAAAGTGTGAAAAAGAGCCAAAAGTGAAAATGTACTATCATAAATGACACAGAAAAGCAGCAAAGCCTTATATTCATGAAAATGGAACAAGCTAATCTTTACTTTTTGCTTGAAAAATTGAAATTACTTTTAATTATTTAAGTTGGCATGAATTTTCTTTCGATGGAGTTTGTTGTTGCTATTTTTTTTGCAACAAACCCTCTTAAAGACCGTTCCAGGGCTACCAGTGATGAGATCTTGCTACTCATTACCTCAAGTAAAGGCAAAAACATTGTGAACCTTATTTTCATTATATTGAGAACACCGTTGGTCTTCTTTCTCAGACAACCTCTTGGCAAATTTTGGACCCACTGGTTTGTGTGTTTTAAACCCTTCCTCAAGCCTTTGGGCCAAGCCTCCACATTGACATACAGCTTGAAAAGTCACAAAGTGGAGATGAAAGTAAAATGTCAAACGCCAAGTTTTAAAAGTGCATTTTCTTATCTACTTAAGCCTTTCCATTTTGAGTTACCATTTGAGGTTTTTTAATTGCCATTTTCAATTTCACATTTAAAATTTAAGCTTTCAGTGTGAGCATTTCCATTTTAAATTTGCTTTTCCCATTTCCATTTTTTTAAGTTTAATTTCAACCTGATTGTCCTAGTAGTGTAGTAAAAATTCTCCATCCATTTCATTTTATCTCTTTACATTTTCTATTTGGACTTTGAATTTTGACCAAAAATAGCCTCCAGCTCTTCTCCACCCCGTGCCAGGTTTAAAGTGTAAGAAGGTTGTGTAATCACGCTGCTTCACACAATCCAAATATGATGCAAAACAAAAGTGAGATAAGGCCATAAGAATTTAGTCCATCATTTTTTATTCCCATAAACAAAGGGCCTGCAGTGCAGAGAATCTCGAACATTCATCAGCAAAGACTTTGCCGTTAAAAAAAGAAAAGAAAAAAGTCCCCCAGCTTCAAAGTCATAGGCAAATATTTCACAATATCTACAATGCTAAAAGTCACACTCATGTCATCTAACCCAGAAACAACCTAAACATAAAACAGAGTAATAGATGCTCATGAAAAGCAAAAACATTAAACAAGAACATAAAACTACAGGACAGACCTCCTTCATATTTGTTTATAATGGTCCTATCTAACGGGACAGCTTACACATGTGATGCTTAAACTACCTTTTACTTCGTATAAATATGATATCAGCCATTGGTACTGGTGCTGAGAACACACCCTTAATGAAACATTTTCATAAGCACTTATAACATTTTCACTGGTCTCCTCAGCACATCAGGTCAACATTGCACAACCCAAACAAACATAAACCCTCTTATAAACCTCTTAACACTGTAGTAGCCAGCTAAAGCACAAGCGAATACTCATCAAATCCCAAGTGGACGCTGTATTGGCTCGGGTGAACCGATGCAGTTTATCCCAGCCTGCTGCAACTACAGTCAGAATGCTTCACCTTTGCCTTCAAATAAAAACAAAATCGAATCTCTTAGTGGCCGAGACGAACTTTTACTGCCGACTGTGGGGAAAAATGTGGGGAGTGAAACTGCATCCAGAGTGCTCTGAGGAGGAGCATGAACATAAATAAAAATACTAATGAGGAGATGAATCCGTTAATGTTTTCTTTTTTGCTTCCCAGTCTAAATGTGAATTTTCCTAAACACTCTGGCAGCACACACTATTAAAGAAAAAAAAAGAATTGCTACACAATTATCAACTGAACAAAAGAGAAAAACAAACTGTTGGCTCAGGATATTGACAGTACTGACAGCACTGAAGATAAATAGTTTTACAATAACAAAGGATAGAAACACCACTGATATAATGCTTTAGTTTACTGAGGCTGTAGGATAATATGGCTAAAGGTTGTATTGTCGGGACTGGAAGGAGGCAACTATGAACAAACTATGCTTTGCTATACATGTGCTTGAACAGAGGATGCAAAGGTGGCATAGGAGATTCTGAGGTAAACCCATAAAAGGCTGTGAATGTAAAAGTAAAAACGCATTCAGCATATATAACAACATTTTTGTTATACATGGGCTCTCCCCAACATCCAACCAACACTCACATCCACAGTGACCCCTGCATGTAATAGAAGAAAGGTCAGAATATATCTATTACCTGTTGACTACGCACCTCTCTGGATACAATCAGAGGCAAAGGGCATGAATAAGGCAGGTTATAAAACAATAACAAAAAACATTTTCCCACTCCAGACGAACATATTTTAAACGGTAGGGGTCAACACAAATGTTCTTTCAAGACACAATAAGTTAAAAACATGTATAAACAATAGAAATTACTTGGCTTTTTTTTAAAACCTATGAATTTCTGAATGAAAAAAAAAAGCTTATAGAAATCATATAAACTTTCAACCCATCAAAACGTGCAACAATAAAGAAATCCCTTCTCCCTTAACGTCAAATAAAAAAAAAAAAAGGTAACCAGATGAATACAACCAGATGTATACACACTCCTATGTACAAGTATTGAAATAAAAGAGTGATATTATATATTTACATACACACATCAGTCCCTGATCGATTAAGGCCAAAGTGCTGGAGATGCACGCATCACCCACGTCACAAGTAGGCTGCTGTTGCACTTAAGTGTTCCTCAGTTTGCGAAACGCAAAAAAAAAAAAGTAGTTATACAGTAATACTCAAGGCCTTTGCTCTAGTCTTTCAAACATATAAAACTAAGCTAACTTTAGCATTAAGAAATAAAACTAGCCCAAACCTTACCCTTTTCAGCAGTTCCTGGTTTCTTTTTTTTTTTTGTACAAAAGCAGGATATTTATATACATACAGTAGTACAGGAGTTCACATCATTGAGTCCCGGGTTCAGGTCAGCCTTCTTCCTGTGACGCCCTCTAATCCTGAGAGAGTATTTAGAGGGAGTCTGGGTGATTCTCTGCCAAGACGCCCACTGTTAAATGCAGATGAATACAGGGAACAGGTACACTGGAATGGACAGTGCTGGCTCCTCTTGTACAAGTGGACCCACAGTGCCAGCGATGAGAGAATCAGAGCATTCCGAAGCCCTCGCTGCCCTCACTGATTGCCAGCTTCAACATCTTGTGCAGCTCCTCGTAGGAGTCGTAGGTCGGGAGGCACAGCTGGTTAAAACTAGAGAGAAAAGACCATAGAGAGTCAGCAAACTTTTAGATTTAGCTTTGATTTAAACATTTGATGATCTTGAGAATAAATGTATGGTGATTTATATATTTTTTTTCCTTGTGTCAACAAATCTGATGAAAAGACAAGAACCAACAATGACTTAGTTGTAAGCATTTCTTGTCCTGACATATCTTAGTCCTCTGTACCATAGAGCTCCATTGTTGTCCAAGAGCTATTTAAAACACATCAATAAGTCACACTGTGCACTGGGTGACATGTTGCGTCATTACACAGACACACAGCAATTGTTTATTTTGAGTTAATCCTACATACATTTAGTAAATACTTAATAGAGGAACTCATATGTATTTGTTGTCAATGTACACCAGGCACAACATACTCCTTTTTTGTGCAACTTTTGCAAAACACTACAGTGTCCAGGGGCCATGCTCATAAAAGTTCCAAGTAAGAATTGCTCCATGTTACAAAATTAAAAAAAATTCTATGGCATTTTCTCTGAATTTTTCCTTAAAATTAAGACTAGATCCTCGTAAAGTTATTCACAAAGCATCTTAGCCCTGAAGTGAGAAGGAGGACTTTGAAATGCTTTAAGAGTTTCTTGAGCAGAGGAGTAAATGGTGGAAAGACGAAGAGGGAGGAGAAATATTCTCCAAACACAGATTGATACTGAGTTCATGAAATGCTACAGTTTAGATCATGCAAGGATGGAACTCATTAGAGATGCGTTCACATCTCTGACACACAGTAATGCTATAACAGCAGTAATCAAAGTGATCACAAGACTGAGATATGTGGTATCTGTAAAACCTGTTTTCTTTTTAGGTAAAATATGCAACAACAACAAAGTGAGGGCATGCAAAGTACAGCTAAAGGTGATGGGCATTCTGGAAAACAAATTCATTTAAATAAAATTATTTTAAGGGCATCTGGTGCCTCTAATAGACAGTGATACACGGAGATGATAGAAATTGAGGGAGAGAAAACAAAGGCCTCTGGCCGGACTCAGCCGAGGACAAATACAATTTTGACCTAATGATGGTGCTAAAGGAAATGCCAGTAATAGTACCATGAATGTCTGTATAAAATGTCCATCCATCCAGTAGATTTGGAGATATTCCAAGGAGAAATTAAAACTATGACCTGTTGGTGGGGCTTGGTGAAAAGCCAGTGATCACCAGGTTGGTATAATTGATCAACAAAATTCTATGGCAAAATGTTTCAGTGCTATTTCAGTCTCGACCTACTGACAGTGCCATTGCCAAAACCTCAAGTCTTTTTTTGCTTGTGTTTTCCTACTCACCACGTGTGTGCAGTGGGCAGGGTGCTGTGTGTGGGGGCGGCAATGATCTGGAAGGAAGGGCAAAGGGTGTTGAATCCTCCAGGTGGAAGCTGTGAGGAGCCTGTAGTGAACTGCAACAGACGAGCCAACTCCTCCTGGGTGAAGCTAGACACCACGGCCCAGAACCACTTCATCACCTGCGGAACAGAAATTCAACATGCTCAGACATTTCTGTCACTGGCCTGCTGTGAAAAAGAAAATGGAAACAGAGAATTTCCATGACATACTTTCTCTCTGAAGTGCCACGATCCTCCGACAATCACAGCATGGGCTTTGAAGTCCTGCACGTTTATATCACCGGTGCCGCACATTAACAGCTGAAAAGATGAAACGGAAAAATGGATAATTAGCCAGTGACATTTTAAAGATCAACAGGATTTCATTAGAACATCACACATACCTCCAACTCATTCTCATCAAATATGGCTAGCAGGTTTTCTGGAACCAGTTCGTTCAAACCTGCAATTAATCAGGAAATGACTCTAATTACATGAACATTACCGGAGAACTCAAACGAGAGAAACTGGCAAAACATAGCAGACTGCAGCTGTGCTGGTTTCCTCACCTTTCAGGAAGTGTTCCACCTCATCTCTCACCTGGCTGGCCAGTCTGTACTGGGCCAGCAGGTTGAGATAATGCATCTTGTTTTCATTGGTAACAGCAATCTGAGCTCCCCCTGATATCAGCTCCACCACCTGCAAGAACACATGTGGCAGGATGTTAATGTTGGACAAATTACATAAGTAGAATGAAACGGTTTACAAATCTCTTGTTGTGTGGGTCTCAAAGACCAGTACGGGCAAGATGGCAGAGGCGGGATTAGAATATGAGTTCAGAAAGAGTTCAGAAACTTTCTTGACCTGTAAAATCTAATTGTACAGGTCTGACGCTTCAAAATGCCGAGTGAACTTCGATCTATATGATCATCTTAAAGACAAGTCTTTATTTTGAAGTGCTGCTCCTTACTAAACATTCAAACAGTGTCTGCGCCAGGCAGGTAATGGCAAGTAGAAAAGAAAAAGACGATGAGGTGTTTACTGCCCTCTTATGAACAAATCATCAGTGTGGAAATATTTTGGATCTCGGAGAAAAGACGAGTCAAACTCAAACAGGACGTCTCAGCATTTCGCTCTCACTAAAGCAGTATTAACTACTCTGTTTCAACAACGTTGTCAATTCAAGTGTGGTGTGTTCAATTGTGCTCTGTCGCACATTGCAGTGACTTAAAGAAACCATGAAAAAGAAGTATAAATAATACATGTAATTTGTTAAGCTTGAGTAAAGGAACTGGGATGAACTGGCGACTTATCCAGGGTGTACCCCGCCATCGCCCAATGTCAGCTGGGATCGGCTCACGCCACCATAACCCTGAAAAGGATCAGCGGTTTCAGATAATGGCTGGATGGATGGAGTAAAGGAAGTCTGCTAGCCTCAAGGCTAATTTATGCAATGTTAAATGCCAAATCGTTTCGTGGCAGACTTTATGATACTGGAAAATACTGTATCCTTGAATTGAAATTATACAATGTTGTATCATGACGAGACCCGTGACCGTGATTTACACCCCTACTAACACATGTGTGTTTGGTTGTCGTGCACTTGTATGGATTAGTAGAAATGTTTGGGCAATTAGGCAATATGTCTCTAATTAATAAGTGGGTTGAACTCTGTTTCAACATGGGAAGTCACACAGCCATTATTTTACAACCGAGAAACAAAGTTTAAAAAGGGCCAAGAATACCATAGTCATCCACCTTTATGTAAACTCACCACTCCCCCTCTTAAAGAAAACCGAGTAGCTTGCCAAACAACCAATATGGTTCCTTTTGCTTGGTTTATTGCTCCTATCTCCTCTGAAATTACATCAGGGATAAAAACCAAGGTTCCTTTCCAAAGTGTTGCCTCACCTTCTCCAGCTGTCCTGACTTGCTGTACTTCTCCTCAGCAAACACCAGGTCCATTTCGCTCACATCATTGTTTAGGATGAAGCAGACTTTAGTTTTGTAGAACTCCTGGTCATCCGTCTCAAAGTACTGTGCGTGGAAAACAATACGAAAACATAAGAAAATGAAGTTCTTAAATAAACATGGCGCTTAATCTTCTCCATGGAGGGATAAAAACATGATTGAGTCGGCTTTAGTTCTCTGCTTTGAAATCGTAGGAAGTTGGATAAATGGCAAAACATGCTGGCTTGTTCTCTACGAAATAAATAATGCCAAAAAACACATCAGGTTTCTTGGCTTTACAATGAAAGTTTCAAGTGATGAGACAGACCAGCTGACAGCAGAAGGTAAACAATCAAAACCTGTACTGTGTTCCATACCTTGTAGTTCATCCTGAGGCCAATAATCTGGGCCAAGAAGGACCGTGTAAAGCGAGCTCGGACCAGCTGTTTGTAGGCCCCACCCAGCGCCGACTCATACAGGCACTTCCCTACGATGCGACCCGCAAACTCATACATCTTTAGACGCAGGTGGGCTGGGCGTTCAGCGTTTGGGTGCACCTGGAAAATGAAGATGAATGCTCTGTTTTAGTTTTTTTTTTTTATTGCAGCCAAAAGGTGATTTTGAATGTGGTTGATGTGGTAATGAAGAATAACGTACGAGGCCCTGGTTGTTGTCGCTGAAGCGTGTGAACAGCTGGTTGGAGGTGTCAAAGAGCGTCTTGCAAATCAACTCAAACCACTCCCTGCGAGGCCCTCCCCAGTCCAGAGCTGCAGGGAAATGTCAAAGGTTTTAGCGGTGTGGTCACCATAATGAAAAACTGAGTCTGTAACTTTCTATTAGTACATTTTGAGGCCTTTTTGTTGTTATGTAAAGTGATAGCAGCAACAGAAAAAGTTTAGAAGAGGAAGAAGAACTGTCCCTTTAAGACTCACTCAGTTATATTCAAATCTTTTCTTTACCTTCCTCATCCTGAAACACGACCTCAAAGTTCTTACTCCAGTCTGACACAGAGAAGTTCCTCGTAACCTTCAGGGACTAAGCAACAGCGGGAGAGACAGATAAATGCGAGAGTTCAATTCACTGGAGCCACATGACTAATTACATGCTTATGTGATTTATAATGCAATGCTTATGAAACAGCTTTATGGAGCAGCACTCACTGAATCTAGAATGCAGTGCCGAGTGATTTTTAGGCAGGTCTTGGTGCGAGGTCTCTTGGAGTGGATGTGCCTGAGTTCACGTTGAAAGAAGTTCACCTTGTCTTGGAAGGTTTCAGAGCCACCTATGGACAACATCATCACATTACTGCTGCAGAGCACATCAAAGGCAGTATTTACTCAGTGCAGCTTGATGCGACAGTGGTAAAATTAGACTGAGACGAACCAATGTTCTTGTGCAGGAAGCGAATGAAGGTGGCAGCCATGATGTTCCTGTCTTTGCAGCTGAGCTCCACGGGAGGCTGTATCCCATCATCCACCACAAGAGTTAGGTACTTGTGAACCGGGTCAGGACCATAATAAGTGAACTAAGAAGAGAGCAGGAGATTACGGTGAGCTTGTCAAACCAAATGCAAGTGGGCCTGTTCTATATATTCCTTTGAAATCAGCACTGCTTACCTTTGTTCCTGGACATACTCGAAAGGTGAAAAGGCGCCACGGAATAATTTTCAGGTAGAACTCCTTCACGGATAGTTGCTGTTTGACATAAAAGCCCAAGTCATGTCGCATTAATGTTGAGTTCAACCCTCTCAAATACAGAATCTCTTACTTTATTACAGTGACAGATAAATCGTACTGCTGGCCACTTACCTTTGGCGATATGTAACAGTAGACCTTTTTTGGTTTCTTAACCTTCTCAGGTTGTCCCTCCACAGGAGAGTCGTGCTCATCCTCCTCTTCTCCCATGGAGGGCCTCCTCTGGGGAGCTAGCAAAGAGGAGGCTGGTAACTGCCACGAGGAACTGCTGTAGTTCCCACTGCTGTAAAGGTATGCCTCAAAGTAGATACTTATGCCTGGAGTGGAAACATTCTTCTCCACACAGGCCTTCTCATTCTCTGAAATATGTAATGAGAATATCAGTTACAGGCTTTGAAAACACATGCTGAAGGAACAAAAATAAATCTCTTCAATGCACCCAAACGTTATTAGAAAAGTGCATTGCATACCTGGAGCCTCATTACAGACATTTTTGGCTAGTCATATATCTTAGGCTTCCAACATAGTAAAGGAAACCCTATCTTCCCATTACTGAAGCAATTATAAAACTCAGGTTTTTATCCTATCCCATCTCAGACCTCACATCTTATCTTAAACAGCCTTACATTGACAGTAGCTTATCAAACAGGCTAACAACAGTGTTAGTTTCTCCAACAGTTATCGTTTCAGTAGCCTTTCAAGCCGAATATGTCAGGCTGTATTTGTTGTTCCCCTTCTTCATTATCACTGCCATACAGACCAACAGCGGTGCTGCAATTATTGGCAGTTGTTTTGAAACTATGCCACCTAACTTAGGCCTTTCCTAACTCCTTTTCAGTTAGGATGGTTCTGTTAAAGCCAAAATCCTATCCTAAGATAAGGTAGTAATTAGTAGTAAAGTAATTAGGAAACATATTTCTGTAATACCAAAAATTCTAAATGTCATTCTACACTCAGATAGGATATCATTTCAGACTTTAGAAGACTCTGTAATGAGGCCCCTGGGCCGAATTTACTTCATAGTATTGTATTTTTCTTCAGAATGGAAAGACTGCTCACCATTGAGAACAATAACGTCAAATTCCCCGTTGCTGAGTGGCTGGTCTTTGTAGGAGATGCGGGCCCTGAAACAGCCCGTCCTTCTTAGGGTCAATCTCAGCATCACTTGACACTGCTGCTTGTTGAGTGAAACTGACTTACTGTAGTACCCCTCCAGATTGTCATCGTCCGCTGTGCCCAGCTGGAAGAACAGGAACACTTAAATGAATCCTAGCTCAGAGTTTTGGAACAGACCACTAAGAATCTATTCTGATAAACTTTGAAGTTAATGATTGTGCAATTGGGAACATAAGAGGGAGGAGAAATGCTGGCTTTCATTTTTACATTTGTAATCAAGACATCAACGTCAGTATAATGGATAATAGGGAAGGGGTTTGTTGCCTTACAGAGTGCACATGGACGCTGTAGTTTGCTTCATCTGTGAGAGACGTGGAGTTACTGGTTGGGTTTCCATACTCGTCCCGAGGCTCAATCTGCAAAGTGTGCTGCTGGCCATTTGTTAGCACCAGAGTAGAGAAATGGTAGGCTATCTTGGTTTTGGATGGGACAACTGTACCTGAAATGAACAAAAGAGCACAAGAATACTCAATCAACACTTGGCAAATTAGTAATTAAACATATAAAAAAAATGTGTTGTATCTCTAACTGATACAGTAGTAATACCTGGCTGGAATATCTTATAATAAGGGCTGTATGCCACATTGAGGCCACCCAGCTTGACGGCAACCTCATAGCGTCCAGCCTTCCGCACTGTGAAGGCCACTTTGACTACGTTGGACTCTGGTTCTTGCAGAACCTCCTGTGTAACAGGGATGTCCAGAGCCAGTTCAATGTGAGTGATGTTGACCCTCAGTCCCACAGGCCGATGGGCCGGGAAAGGCTGGCCATTCTTGTAGAACAGCTGAGGAGACAAAAGGACATACTGAGTATAATTCAACAAAGAAAATACAAATATTCTACTTTGATGAACTCAGTTTCGCAACCCAATATACCTGGACCCTGAAACTCATAGTCTGCCCCACTTCCTGCGGCTCCTTCCAATCCCAAGACACCTTGCAGGAACGTGGGTCCAGGTAGTTGCCCCGGACATAGTCGTAGATGCTGCGGTCACCGCGTCGCCCTGGATCCTCATTCTGCAGGAAGCTGACCACCCTCGCTGCAAGCTCGCAGAGGAACTTGATGGTAAAGACAAACGCTATGATGGAAACAGTAATTCCACCTGCCACAAGAAGGGAAGAAACGCAGGAAAAAAAGTTGTTGGAAGGTGTTTGCAATGAAGACAAGGTGTTTATTAGTTTTTTTAATTAGTTGATTCACTACTAAAACAGAGATTTAAGTTTGACAAAGATTTATGGGACTAAAATTTTATAACAAACCCTGGTCTGTACAAAGACTACGAAGCAAATTTGTAAAACCAGTACTACCACATCATCAGTAGATGCTTTCATGAACAGTATGAATGAGTCACGTAATAGCACCTACACCCATATCAGTCCAAACTCCAATCCCAGCAACAACACAGGACTCACCAATAACGTAAAACATGAGGTCCCTTATCAAGAAGCACAGCGCCACACTACAGCCAAATATGAGAGCTCCCGCTGAAAAGACAAGAGGACAATGCACCAATGAATAATTAAGATGAGGACAAAACACACTTACATGCTGTCCTGTCAAATGAAACAACAACAAACAAGGTGCGATTTAAGTGACCAGTTGTGAACTTTTGTAAGGACGTCGAAAACCACACTCTGGGCAAGAATACTAATATAATAAGGGTACTATGTGTATAAATAGAAAGTCATATGGCTGTGCATTAGGAATGCCATTATATTGCCCTCAATTTACCCTTAATATGACTGAACACTGTGTTTTCATGAGAGAGAAAAAGACAGAGAACCAAACAGATGTTGGGCTGTACATTGAGATGAAGCAACACTGAGATTAGTGTTCTCCAACACTTCACTTGAGCTACCCTCAAATGATGTGTGACTCTTGTTGCAACACCATTTATGAAAACACTTAGCAGCACGTAGCAACAGTGCAATCCATCTTATGTTTATGTCTTATATCAAAATGCCTCCTGACATTTTGCAGCTGTGGAACGCGACCAAAACTACAACAATTCGAAGACAAGAAAATGATCTCACCAATTGACCACTTCTCATTCAGACGCCTCTCAGCAAGGCTGTGCACCAGCCGGATCTCGTAGTCCTGGTCACGACTCCCCCTGGACGTCTGGAGGATTTTGATGCCTGTAGACAACCTTATGTAGTCTTCGTAGTAGTAGCCCCAGGCAGCTAGGGATAGCTGCAGTTGACTGTCAAACTGTGACAAGTCATCCAGATTCATACAACCCAAGGTCTTCAGTCTGTGTTGGGAAACAAAAGTGAAAGTACATGCAGTTAGATAAAGTGCAGGTGTGGCAGCAATGCCTAACTACTTTCTAAGTAAAGCCTTTAGAAATACAACCAATCATGATTGCTCAGTGTTGCTCTGCACCAGCTGAGCAATACTGCTGACTGAACTGCTAACAGGGAGTCCCACACACAAAGCAAACACTGTTTTTTTGTGAAACTCTGCAAGAGTAACCCGGATCTTATCAGCTTAACTCTTTAGTTATGTCAACTGGAAGGGTGAGGTGGTGCAGCATGCAGGGTTCTCCCTCCCATAGTACATATATGTAGCACCACACAGAGGTCTAGATAAACGCAGCATAGGGAAAATGCTCAGCACAGCATCTCCAATAGTAAAGCTACTATTGCAGCATTGCGTGTTTGTCTGTTGACACCAGGAACAGGCTTGTGCGGCAAATTACCTTTCATAGTGTAATTATAATGGCCGAACATTATTATTGTAATAATTACTGAAATAAGATGAAAATCTTTTAGCTGTATTAACACATACTTTTAGGGCTAAAAATACACAGAATTTTATTTTTTTTCCTTTAATAACATTTAACATCAGCAAAATATAAACATCATAGTTTATTTTTCTACAGAAAAAAAATAAAAATGTAACTTTACTGTCAATTTTATCCGACAACAATACATTTTTAAGGAAAGCTCATGGATTTGACATTGTTTCCTTTTAATGTCATGCAAAATATGAATAAACAAGCATGCTGCTGCGTACAGTTTATTGTGTGTGGCATGTTGATTTTCTACCTTGTGTATGGGATCAATTACTGTGATTAACTTCCCCACTAACAGTATAATATTTTTAGCATTCAGATTCATGTAAAAACCCATCTTCTGTTGCGACAGTTAGTCACTGAATCAAATCTCTGCCAGAATCAATGAGAAAAAAGGTATACAGTCCAGTGAATAAAGATGGAAGCAGCGGTAGTGTGACAGCCACGACCTTCAGAAAGATGACACTGTGCCCCATTATCAATCTCGGACAGTTTTGCTTATTAACATGATAAGCAACTATGATTATGTGTTTGAGACAGACGACTGACCTTTAGAAACACTACAATTGACTTTCCTTCCACTGAGGCAGGACAAACAGGCAACATTTTGATAGGGCGACAACTACTAATCTTAGGCGGTGGTGATTGCATCAAGCACCCAATACACATACACACAAACATCTGCATTGCTGCAGGGTCTCACGCTAACAGTCTCTTAAGAATACTTTCTACTGCAGTGACCCTCTGAAACACTGCAGCCTCCACAGCTCAGTGTCAGCAAACTCAGCTAACCATGCATGCAGAGGGTGCCCTCAAGTGGACATATACAAATATAGCTTGTGTGAACCAGCATTAAACATGACTGGAAACACATAGCCAATTCAAGACCTTACAGAAAAAAGCAACAACCTTTCTGGGAATAATTTACATTTTATGACACGCCAACAAGAAATTGTTGCCAAAAAGGAAAGCTTCAAACGACCGTATGCCAGATTGGTGTAGATGTTAGAGTTAAGACCTTTCATTGCTTACGCATGGTAATAGTGCTCCAGGTTCTGGGAGCAAAGCCACTCCTGGAAGGCAAAGTCTCGGAGCAGCTGGATGTGGGCCTCTGCAATCTCCCTCCAGCGCTGCTGTTCCTTCACCACCTCTTCCAGACGACTCAGTACACTCAGACTCAGTTCCTCCAGTGTCTGTACATCTGGATGACACATGAACAGCACAGAGAAATCCCCAATCACATAACTTTCCAACAAATCAACATCAGTAATGCTCGAGCACAGGCTTAAATACTCATCAAAGTCTATCATAATGAGCATTTAAGCCTGTGCTGATTGTCCGTGCATGCCAGAGGCATCTCATAAGCCTGAATTTTCAGTGTTCAAAATCCAAAAAATGACCAGGGTCAAAGCAATAAGCAACATGATCTCCTTGCATTAATCATAGTTCAAGTCCAGTTAAACGTGACACTTATCCCTGGTATTTCTGCTAAAGCTGAAAAGTGCTGGATATAATCTCATGTTTTGAGAAACCATCCTAACCAGGATGTTCCAAGCAATTAGAACTTTTCTTGCAGGTCACTGAATCTACACCTGCTTACTTCACCCTGAATTAGACCATCAACCAAATTCCTATGCTGCAATGCTCATGTGAATCTCAAACGGTGATGACTGTAACCCACTGACCTTCGAATAAGTGTCCGTACTGAGAGAGGCTATGTCCTTGGAGCCATTCCTCAATCTGACTTTCTTTTCCTTTCTTCCAGCGTACTTCCCAGAAGAAGATCCACGACACAGAACAGAGGAGGAAGGTCAGGAAGAAGCGGCGGTCCATCAGACCATCTTTCAGCCTTCACTGAGATCCCTCCGTGCTCAAAGGAAAAGTGCTTCTCACCAGGGGGCTAGGGGGCTAGTCAAGTCAAGGATCCTACAGTGAAGAAAAAAACTGCTTAGGCTCAAAACAGCGAGACCAAAAGAGAAAAAGCTTACATTTTCAGCAGATGAATTCTTCAGAGGAACATTGGTCAATTAGACTGTATATATGATGAGAGCTTCACAACAACCTGCTCTGCCAAGAAAGCATGAATATTTAAGTGTCACCTTGGACAAGTGTTGACTGATGGGAGAATAACATTACATGTAATCTACGGCACTGAAATATGCATGAAGAACTTGGCTAAAGAATGGTCATAAAACTCTAACTAGCATCTGTTTGGCCAGGATAAGCTACCTGAGTCATAAAAACCAGATCTAAATTACACTCTGAAACCCATTAAACAATACCAGTTCAGATGATGCTGGTGGTGGTACTGAAAATAACGAGCTGTGTAGAAGTGCTAGCTCAGGTGTCAAAACGTTTCCATATGTCATCCGCTGCCACTGTCATAAACAACCAGATAGCTAACAAAACAGGCTATCTAAACAGCCAGCTTTGGTTAAGTTTTGCCCGATAATTGCATGAAAGACGTTTCAAAAACCATAAAACACCGGGAGCGGAGCATTACGTTTAACTAGCTAACTGCAAAATCATCACTTCTCGCAGGTCTATTGACACCGTGAGCGCAAGGTAAAGCTGGAGGCTAATGTTAACAACTGTTAGCATGGTACTGACAAGCTGCCAGGGTAGCATCAGTTGTATAGCGAACACCGACAGTACAATGCTACCAGCTAGCCAAGTTAGCCAACAATGTAAGCGAAATTTCACAAAGCTCGTCGCAAACCCACGTCGTTAATCGAGACTCGCGTCGCAACACGTCCCCGAGACGTCTCTTGCAAATTCACAGCCACACAAAGCAAAACTGAACATGCAAAACTGTCCACAATCTCTGCTATCAAACATTGCAGCTACCTTCGTCTGTCAGGCAATAGCTTAGCACCCGGAAAATGCGCAGAAAAGGTGTCGCTTGTTGATTACGTCACCTGTATGCGCATCGACACACGAGGAGAGAAAACCTACTCAGCTGTCGTCTCAACTTTTAAACATGGTATGTACTCTCTTACTGTGTTATAGTTAAACCACGGCTCTCCCTCTAGTTGTTGTACTTTAAAGTGTACTATTTTGTATATCATTAAGTAGGCGTTGAAGCTTTTTTAGCAGGCAAGCCACTGAGCTAAGTTTGCTAACTGTTAGCCTAGCGCATCAATGTTAAATAAGCTAACTTGTAACTCACGGTACAGCTGCTGAAAGGAATAGTCATCTAAATATGTGATTTACATTTGTCACTCCAAAGGTTTTGGTCACAATATTAATCAAATTCAATGGGCAGTTGTCAACCTGAAACGCTGTGACCACAAATAGTAGCCCTGTAGTTTGATTTTCAGTGTTGAGCTAATGAATTCGGTGTTTGCTTTGTAAATAGCTGTATAAGTCGTATCCATACCTAAAGAACAGCTTCAATAATCAGTTTTGTTTCTCTGTGGTTAAACTTTAAGCTGTTAAAGACGTTAGCTGAATACTTCATCAATAGATTGGTGATGTTGTGATCGATGTGATGTACTCAAATCCTCCATTAACAGTGATTAACAATGCAGTAAAATAATATAATACTGCTAGTTGTGATATCTTGATCGTAACCAGTTACTCTGTGTTTCACGTGTTCTGTCTAGGCGAAACAGAAGACAAAGAAGTTTGCTGTAATGAAGAGAATGATCAATCTGAAAGATCAAAGAATGTGAGTTTAAATAATTGCTTCACACCCTTGGCTTAACCATCTTATTTGTTAGTTCTGTACAGTTTATTGATCAAGCTTATTCTCATGCACAAAACAAAACCAAACATTAAAAACTGTTGTTAATTTTTGTAGAAAAGAGAAGGACCGAGCTAAAGCAAAAGAGAAAAAGAAGAAAGATCCCTCAGAGCTGAAGGAAAGAGAAGTGTAAGTTGGACAAACTGCAGCTTGCATTAAATGATGAGTTGTGGTGGATGGCTCTTTAACTTAATTTCTTTTTGCACAGTCCAAAGCACCCATCATGCCTGTTCTTCCAGTACAACACTCAGCTTGGTCCACCATACCACGTTCTTATCGACACAAATTTCATCAACTTTTCCATCAAGGCCAAACTGGACATCGTTCAGTCTATGATGGACTGCCTGTATGCAAAATGTAAGTACCGCTGCCAATTATTATTATTAACAACGATACTTAGTGAACATGGAAATAATTGTTTTCCCCTGCAATTCTATCCAATCCAGGTATCCCATATATCACAGACTGCGTGATGGCTGAGATTGAGAAGCTTGGAATGAAGTACAGAGTCGCACTGAGGTACAAGCTGCTGAACATAAATTAGCACATGGGTCATGGACCTATTCTGTGTCTTCTTAAAAATAATTCTTCATTTATGACATTTTTTGCGTGTTATGTTTTTGCAGGATAGCCAAGGATCCAAGGTTTGAGCGCCTGCCGTGCGCACACAAGGGAACATATGCCGATGACTGTTTGGTCCAAAGGGTAATGCAGGTAATGTGCTTTAAAGTACAACTGCAGCTATACACAAGTGTAATAAAATGTCAAGTGTTCACTTCATGATAAACACTACAATATGTTGAGAGAGAGTCGTTTTCAGCTGATCATAGCAGGAAAAGCACAGTGTACTGTAATTGACTCCATTCGGTGGGCTACTTTAAGGGTCCTTGTATTTTGCATTAAATATTATTTGCTTTAAGTGTATGACATCTGTGATTTTCCTACTCTGAGCATTCAGAATGTCTGCCATGGAAAAAAGGGCTATAACATGCATGTATGGTGTGCAGAGTAGCAGCAGCAGTGCGTGGAAAAATAAAGATAACATGGTGACAGATGACAATGTAAAGTATGAACTTGCTTTATGTCCATTATAGTTGCATTTCTAAGTCTAGAAGGCCATAGGATGTATTAAATTAGTGTTGATGTACAGACCTGCATTGTACAAAACTGTCCATTTATCAATATATCCATTAATTTTACTCAGGTATCTTCTGAATGAGGCATGCATATTTTCATATATGACCAGATGGCAGTCCTAGTTATTCACATTTAGGATGTAATTGCAGTCGTACATACAGAAATGTGACAAGAAACGTGCATAGAATTATATATGGTATGCAGAAGCGTGCATTACATTTACAAGTAGTTTGTGACTGCTTTTTATAGCCTGACCTGCAGCACAGATAATCTGCTTCATGTCCCTTAAATGACCACATTGTCATTCTTCTGCTCATACTGTGTGTGAAGGTGCACAACTTTGCAGCAAAGTAACTAAATTTCTGATACATGCTGAAAACAGGCGTTGGCCCCTGAAGTTTTACTGTTATTGTAAAACTGTGATAATTGGGAAATTCAATGATAATAAAAAAACATTATATGAGGTGTCATAAACAAGAGTTGGTTCACAGAGAGACTGTAAAAATCGACTGGTACAGTGTGTAGCGTAAAAGAGATGGCAACACAACTTTCAAATCATGAATTAAGAATCGCAAAACTGCTGGAACTACAAGGGCATTTTGAAGTATGCTTGTCAATATTTGCTCTCTCACAGATTTGAAAAAAATGCTGAATGTAATGATGTCACTTAAACTGCTGTAGAACTGCTACAGAGTTTGTCACCGCCGGCTACAGAACAAGCAATGACATGAACTGCTGGTAGTGCAACAATCAATTAAGATAAGATGTTCCTTTATTGATCCCCCTTGGGAGAAATTCACAGGTAACACAGCAGTACAGAGGGAAATAAGTAACAAAGAATAAAATAACAATTTGAATGAAAATATTAGTCTTTGTGACATGAAGTGTATGGTTGCGTCATTAACCAGTGGAGAAAGGAGGTATTGGAATTCATCATTGTGGGTAAATGTATGTTACTCTGTGTAGTTTTGGCACTTACTTTCAACAAAATATTTCCGCAGCACAAGTGTTACATCCTGGCTACTGTGGACAGAGATCTGAAGAGAAGGATCAGGAAGATCCCCGGGGTGCCCATCATGTACATCTCAAACCACAGGTAACACTGCTCCAAGCTTTAACTATGTGGCAACTTGTGATGTGTGTGTTTTTTCTAAAACGTAATTTTAGAGTAAGTAAAAGCTTCATCAGAAACACAGCTGTACTGATTTTTATTTTTATTTTTTTCATACAGGTACAACATTGAGCGGATGCCTGACGACTATGGTGCTCCGAGGTTTTAATATCTCTACAACTGAACCGGACCTGTAAATAGACGGACATTTACTGTTTGATATTGTTTTCCTTTTATAAATATCTCAAGAATATTGTGAGGTTTTGAAGTTTGATTTGGTCAGGATGGGGAGCGTTTGATCTAACTGCAAATCACTTTAAGTTTTGTTATTCTTATGAACCATTTTGTGATGAGAATAAATGAGTTGTTGAAATGCATGTTGTCTTCAGTCTGCAGTTTTTTCCGATCACCAAAAATGTGTACAGGCATGGTGATGAGCAAAGATACAAATTTACCATGGCAAACAACCTAGTCAAATATTTGTTTCATATTTTGCATAGTTGTGGCTGTCTTCTTAATTATACCATTGTATTTGTTTCTTCTAGTATAAATGATAAATGACAATGAATCAGGTTTATTAAATCTACTGTGACATGACCAGTGCATGTTGGAATTTAAACGGAGTGTAAAAACTATACTTTGTCCCTCTTTGGCATTTCTTGTAAATAACACGGTGTCTGCAGATTCTCAAAAGTGTGAAATATCTAAAATTTAATTGGGTCTTAAAAGTCATTAAATAACACAAATCTTTAAACCAACCCATAAACCTAATGCTGGCCTTTTTCTTTGTACTTGCACTTACCTGTTGGTGAAATGTAAATTAACCCAACTCACTCGAATAACCACATTCCTACAGAAAACCTGCCTCTGCACAGGACTGCATATAAACTACATACTCTGCACCTTTTAAAGAGGAGAGGAAGACAGGGAATTCAGACCTGGTTTTAACACCCGTCCGATCCGATTACAAGCAGACATCTTCAAGCCCGTCAGTTAACATCTGGCATTAACATTTGTCTCATGTTAACACTTTTGACTGGACCTCACTTCCTCTCTCTAGATGCAAATTTACATGTACATCGCTGGGATTACAGCCACAATGTTTTTTAAACAAAAGAAGAAATATCTTTGTATTACATTTGTCGAATTTAAAAGAAGACCCACATAGTTCAGAATGTGTTGTAGACAGTGTTTCAGAAAGTTTAGAAAGTTTCTCCTAACTCAACAACTCACAACAATTCAGCAGTTCTTTAAGGGAGTCTAGGTATTTTCTCCAAGTCTGACAAAGTTGCTTATATTGGTTACTGCTTCCTGTATTTGTAAAATTTGACATGTTTACTGGTCCATAAAATGTTATTTTTTCTTTAATAAATTTAGTGTAAATGGGGAAATCAGTTAACAGTGTGTTAAAACAGCCGCTGAATGTTGGCAGGTTAGATGGACTCGAGACAAAGAGAAGACAGGCTGGTGCAGCAATGCTGCGACAAAGTGACACTTTTTTACAAGGAAATAAACATCTTAATGTTTTTCATTCAATTCCAAATTGAAGATATGAATGATTTAGAATTTGCTGTAGCTGTTTTGCAAATTTTAAGTTTCTCCTCACGCAACAATTCCTAATGGAGGTTACACGTCTGCTTCTAAAATTTGTCAGGTTCAGAGAGCCCCATCGCTTAGTTTGCATTACAGCAAACTACATGAAAATCAGATAGAGGACGTTATTGGAGTAGACAGTCTTTCAGAGTGGCCCAAGACAAAAGAACTGTTGTCACATCTGCATGTGGTCTAAGCGATCAATTCTTAAATGTGCCCTCAATGCGTCTTGGGGGTCTTCACACCTGGACTGTAGATCTGTCCACTTGGGATCAGATCACTCAGGATGTATGTTGATATAGAGTGTGAACAGGGCCAGTGTTTGCTGACATGAAACTGAAAAACTGCAACATGCAGTGAGAAGCATAAAGACTGCAGAAACAAAGCAGCGACTTGGAGAACAGGTGAAAACATAACTTGGAAGTGTTGTTCCTGAGACCACTTCAGCTAAATGCTCAACTATACCTGCTGTTAATTAGATTAAAAATCCAAATGTCTGTTGAAAGATCTCAACTTTATAAGTACTTGAACCTTGGGTTTGGATGTATTGTTCAGAATGACCTACCTGTTTTCTCTCATGGAGAAACCTCAACCCTCAACTTCTGGTTGATCACTCAGTTTCCTCAGACAGCACAGAGAGGCCATGGTCTGGTGGATGTTGGGATGCATAATGCATGTGTTTGTAGAATATACTTTTTTTTTTTTTACAGTCTTTGTAGTTGAATCATGACACTCACAAGTGCGTCCTTGTTGTACGGAAGCCCTGAGGGGCAAGTGAGAATTATTATTATTTTTTTTTTGTGGTGATCCATTTTCTAAATCTGATCTTAATTGTTTTCTCTCTTGTGTTAATGCATTGTGATCTGCTGGAGAAAAAAAAAGTTTTGCCCGGATAATCTTTCCAAGTTCCTTATTTCTTTAAAATGTTTGTTTTTGTAGTACTCATTTTAACCACAAGAGGCTGAAGTGCGCAACCACCCATGTCCTAAATAGGGTGAAAGGCATCCATGTTCTGCCAGGAGAGTTTTAATTTCTCTCTGCGCTCTGAACACAAGATGCTTCTTTTATGTGTCAGCAGGTTATGTAACATGACTGTCAGGCGAGGAATGTGTCATACTTGCTAATCTGCCTTTAGTGTAATGGGTGGAGTACTGTGTATTATCAGCCTTCTCATCAATGGTTCTCTACAGTGAACAGTGAAATCAGGGCCACAACCGAGAGGAAGACAAAGAAAATGCATATTTCTGTGACATGAAACCAGTTGCATGTGTCTGAGGTGAAGGTCGGAAAACACGTGTTATCAATTCTTCCATTCACATTGTCCTGTGTGAGGGCAGCGAAAGTCCACGCATCCATCAGCTTTACGCACGAGTGCCACCGCGGTATTTCTATGTTTA
Organism: Lagodon rhomboides; assembly: GCA_039737535.1. Classification (NCBI taxonomy): domain Eukaryota; kingdom Metazoa; phylum Chordata; class Actinopteri; order Spariformes; family Sparidae; genus Lagodon; species Lagodon rhomboides. The sequence goes on from CM077801.1 coordinate 12,838,199, forward strand.
CAGCGATCGGACTGCAGTGGCACTATGCCACACCAGTGGGGCCCGCCCCACAGTTTTAGAACCACTGGCGTATTCAGTAATGCGCTTACTGGATCATACAGCCAAATTCATAGGAAATAGTGTACCAGTATGCAAACCTCAGTTTTCAGGCTCAGTTATGACAAGGTCCTGTGTCGTATTATAAAAGTTTACTTGCATTCTGCAGAGAGAAAATATCTGTACTTGTCCCTCTGCTCCAAATGTTGTGGCACATTTGGAGTTGAACCTAGCCCATTGCAGGAACCTTTAAGAATCTTGGATTTTTGTTGTGTTTTTCAGACTGAAACTAACATTCTTGACTACCTGATCAGAGCAGCAACAGAGTACCCACCATATGTTCTCATGCTGGGGGAAGGAGCATCGGTGTTCCCGAGCATTAGTGGTAATAAATGGGACAGTCATTAAGCACCCATCTCTTCTGGGTCCAAGTTGATGGGTGTGTCAAAGCATTTTTCCCTTAATTTCACTTACCAAAAACCACGTGCCCAGGTTAGGGAGTCGTTTCTGCTATCCCAGGGACTAATCAAATTTAATAAAGTTAATGCGAGCTCAGTTAGCTGTGACGTAAGGAGGACATTCTGCTGAGGCACGGTAGGAGCTAAGCAGGCCTCCAAAATTTCAAGGTGGGTTACTTACCAAGCCTTCATGATGTGAACTAAGTAGGTTTCAAAGATTTTATGGTGCAATATAAAGATGTTATATCGCTATAGAGATATGAGACTATAAAATCTCAGATTTTAGACATGATTATAGGGTGATATGTCATAAGAGTTGTCTTTTCCCGGTTTTAAAGGCTCGTTACAGTTAAGTGACGTAATTTTCTGGACTTTTCTACTTGTTCTAATACTTGTCTTCACCCACTTAGGCATTATATCCGCATCACTGATGATTATGTGTAGACCTTGTTCACGTCTCAAACTCAATCAAATTCCTATAAGATCATGTTGCTCTTTTTACACGTGAAGCTCTTCAAAACAATGTTTTGGCCTTTTGGAACAATGACCAGAGACGTTGTCATCCCATTAATGTTTAGTACTTTGAGTCAAACCCAACTATACTGTAAATTACCCCTTTTCTGTTATTTCTATCTAAGGACCACTACATATATAAAGCTGACATCAGAAAATGGATCTTCAGTTGGACCTTTAGGGTAAAATAAGGTTTCTTTTATGATTCTGCAGACAGATTTTTGGCTACTATGCCTGAAAACTTACAGAAAGCCACTTCTACTGTCTTTGGCACCTGCTGCCTATTAGTCTTACAGCTGAATCCAAAACCTTCTGACCCAGTTGTTTCGTACTAGAATCTGTCAGAGCGATGTTAAAGTTTTGTTCTCCGAGGCACGAGAAATCAACATATCGTGGTCCCATAAATTCAAAATAAACACTACAAATGCTTTGACATCTTTTTTGTCTTGTCTCATGTCTCAAACAACGTCCTGCAACACACTATGGATTCTGTCTGTGAGAGCTGTGTCACCGACAGAGCCAGGGAGTCATTCTCCAGCTTGATTCCTGAGCAGCTGCGTAAGTTATTTGTCCATATCCTCCAGCTGTCTCCATCCAGCTGTTAGCACTCCTTACCTGTGGGGGTTGTTGGAGTCGGTTACCTGCTAAAGTTTTATTATTTCAGACATGAGCCAAACATTAAGCCCATGATTCACTCAAGTTTTGATGAAGATAGCAGATAACCCAATCCCACATTCGTGCCCTTGTCACTGCAAGGTATTCGTAGTGTAGTTCAAATGATAATCACTCTAATACTCAGGTGTAAACCTTGGACTGTCCAAATGTGAACACAGGAAATGTGAAAAGTGAAATTGGGCCAGTTTTTTTACTTTACAGTTTTGCTTTTGACATTCACTCTCAACCCAAAGCACAATAAAGAGAATAAATGACATTGTTCATACTACATGTAATGCGAATTCGTGATGTCAAACAGCATCAACTTTTCCTTCTATCCTGCTGCAGAAAATCTTTTGCAAAATCAGTAAAAAAAAAAAAAAAAACACACAAAAAAAACGATGTTATTTTGCATTACATAACAAACCACTGACCCTGGTCTCATATCAAACAAATGCTGTTGTCTGTACGCGTGCATGCGCTGCATTTATGCCATAATTCTTTTGTTCATGTGGGAGGTGAGCGTCGAATCTGTGAGAAGAGCGACACGGTGTGGTGGAAAGTGGGACCGACCTCTACTTCCAGTCAAGCACTCAGTGCTCAATACTGTAGGGCAGGGAGGGTGTAAAGTATAAGGATTGGTCTGTTAAGGTCCCATGTGCAGCAGGCTATGTGGTTTTAGGTTTATATCGGGAATGTGGACTGTTATTTGATAATGGTCTGAGAATACTTTTTGCAAATGTATGTATGTATGTATATATGTATGTATACAAATATAAATTATATATAGATAATTATTCTAGGTAGTATATTATTCTTAAAATATGAATAATCTGCAAAGTATTTTCACTGTAATAATTGCTCGTTTTGATTTAAAGATTTACTTTTCTATTTAAGTTCATTTCTGCGTTTGCATCCGTCAAAGCAGCGGCGCTGCTCTTATCGTTTGTATTGCTGGTGGATGCTGTGGCTGACCTGCTGCTCCGCTCTGAAATGCATACAAGGCAAGCCCGTGCTGGGCTGTCCAAGAAACCCCATCGACGAGACAAAACTCGAGGCGTGAACGTGGCAGCCATTTTACATCATCAAGAGTGAATGACTGAAGCCGGATCAGTGCCGGGAGTTTTACACTTTTTCTGTCTTTTAAATATCACATTTATCTTCCTAAATAATCAACACCATACACGTTGGTGGTCCAGCGGCAGGTAGGGCGAATGCTACTAATTGGTCACGTGATTGTTGCTTAATTGATGGCTAAAAAGTCTGAATCGTGTGGTGCTGTTTCAAACAATGTGGAAACTGGTGGTGGTGGTTGGGAACGAGTTCTCCAGACCGGCTTTTTGAAAATGGACTCTTCCTATATGGCGGCACGTTGACAAACCACGCATCTAGCAGGCTAAACCTTTAGCTTCAAGGGCCTCGTTTAATCTAATGCATTTTTAAAGCTATACTCGGGCATTTGGCGAAGTCCCTGCCGACAAATGACGTTGTAACAATGGCCTCACTCAAATTCCGTCCGAATTAGCATGCTAGCTTATGCTAGCCTATTTTGACAGATCATGGAATTGGCATGCTCATTGTCATCGTATGCTAACAGCAGCTAGTTGTCAAAAGCCTGTTATCTTGGAAATAATGTTCGATCCCGCGCTACTGTTGTTCTAAATGGCACGCTCCCTCCCCACTAAAATGGTGAATGCAGATGCACTCATAGAAATGCATACTGGCGCCTCATGTTATTGTCCCGATGAAGGTCCCTGTTAGCCCGATTGCTGTAACATTAGCTGTGCAAGCTAGCCCGCTAGCTAGCTAGCCAGCCTCAACGTGTGCGAGCCAGTCCCTCCCCGCTAAATCTAACGATATCATTAACATCGGATTAAAATGATGTATTCGCCAGGATCTGTTAATGTTACAGAATCTAAACTCAATGTTGATTTGCACCAGGGGGTTACCGCTACTTTTAAGGTTGCAGAAATGTTTTTAACTTCAGAGAAAGCACGTGCTTACGATGTGAGACACTACAAGATAAAGGTTGTGTGGTCTGTTTAGGGTAACAATAGCGAAGTTAATGTTAGGCCAAAACAGAACAGTGCCGTCCACGTTTTGCGGAGCCTGGCTTTGCTGAATTCAGTGATGTGGACATACAGCCGTTAGATTGCTGCTTTACACAAGTTCATGCCTCATTTTCAGTCGATACAAACACATGGGAAGTAATGGCTGGGCTGGGCATTGACCTGATAATTGGAGTATTTACCTTAGTGTCACAATATGTGCTGTCAGAGTGTCAAGAAACTAAATGCTAAAGGGTGCATACTTTGTCAGCCACCGGAAACCGGGGCTCACTCTCTGATGGAACACGTGTATCAGCTATCTAGCCTGTGCTGAAGTCAGCAGTGAGAAGGTAAGCTAACATGTAATTTAGAGACCAAAGCAGACCAGGCTTCTGCACCAGCAGCGACCAAGAGGGCTGTGATACAGGCGTTAGCAAGTGGACTCGGCTCCATTTGCACAAACTTCTCAGCCCACATCCAACCAGAATGGAAAATACTACTATATGGACACACGCTCGGTAGTTTTAGTTGTTTTTACGAGATGTCATTAAATTGATTTCTGGGGGGAATTTGGTATGTGCATTGTCGGTCTTGTGTGCAATGTTGAAACATCTGTCAACTGCCTATATGCAGGTTTCTGGGCTTCTGCCTCATGCGAGCTGAGAGCTGCAAGTGTTAACTCAGGATTGTGAAAAGTCTCTAGACTGTGAGGGGGACCACATAATCATGACTTGTTTTGACAATGGCGACATCCCACATTTATTGATAATATGCGCTTAATGATATAAAACTCACCTGTATCAAAGATAATTCATGTTCAAACCTTTTTTTGTATGTTTTTCCCAAATGATTTTCTTGACTAGTCTGAGACTTTGCACTCTCCTGAACACATCCCAAGTCTTGCCCTTGACCCAGGATTAATTTGGCTCATTGCATTTACACAGATTTCTGGAGACATGGCCACAGAACATATTAATGGAAATGGTCCAGAAGAACCAATGGACACCTCTGCTGCAGTTACCCATTCTGAGCACTTCCAGACTTTATTAGAAGCTGGTTTACCACAGAAAGTTGCTGAAAAACTAGATGAAATTTACATAGCAGGTAAGGCACAACGAATATACTTGCATATTCAAATATGCAATTTTCCATGTTTATCAATTTCTTGCATGTATTGTCATTTTATCACCTTTTTGAATGGGGGAATTGGGAACCTGAAGCAACTTTTTGTGGTTTTCTACCAAAATGGGTACTGCAGTGCTACAAAATAGTGAATTACACATTACAAGTGTGAAAATGTGTAAATGATTGCAGCATTTGCATTCCCAACATGGTTGCATGATCACTGGTGTCAGGGCGAATGAATAGTCCTCTCCCTCGGAGGGTCTGGTGAGCCTGTCCAGTCTCTCCATTCATTCATTTTTGTAAAGTTTTTTTTTTTGCATCCCATAAAATTAAGATTGGGTGCAAGTATGACGTCAGCTACAACTCAAGTATCTGTTGCATTGGTCAGATCTTTTCTAAGTTTATGTGGGGTGGCCTCTAGTGACAAGTGCGGGGGTCATTTTAGGACTTGTTTGGTCGGTCAGATCTAGAAAAGTACTGGTCTGGCCTTTTCAGCCAGATGGGACCGCAGCAGAAACAATGGCAGCAGCTGTCTGGTGTGTGGCTGCCTGGGACAGGTGATGGCCCCTCCATAGAGGAGAATGCAGACCGGCTCATTAGAAACTCCCAGCCACTGTATAGAGAGGCACTGGCATATCGAGTTGCACTGTCACATCTGTTGTGATTAGTTCTGCAAAATGTGCTGGTCGGAGAGTAAAGTGCATCCTGACTCCTGAATACAGCTCCATTAGATTAGGCTGCGCCCACCCTTCACTGGAATAGCCATTATTTATCCATTTCATAATTTCAGATATTTCTAAAGCAAAATGCCTCATCTTAATTACTCTTTGGTCTTTGTACTTACATTTCTGTCTTTAAATAAGAAGGTAGTAGTACAAACTTTCAGTCTTTCTTGTTAGTAGCTCAACATTTCTCTCTGTTGTCCTCCCTTCTCCAGGTTTGGTGTCACACAGTGACTTAGATGATCGAGCGATTGAGGCTCTGAAAGAATTCAACGAGGAAGGTGCTCTGCAAGTCCTTTTGCAATTTAAGGACAGTGACCTCTCACATGTTCAGGTAGGTGTGCGGCACCGTTGATATATTGTTAAGATCACTTTGACCTTGGACTTATGATACTTTCATACAAAGGGGATGACTATCCTCTGTGCAGCGTAATGTATAATGGCATGGTGTACTTGTGGTTGCACAATAGCTTTTAGCTATCATTGATCTCATCTACAAGATGGACTCTCACTGACTTGTGTAACAGCTAATTCTTTCCTTGTTGCACCAGGAAGTAGAGGTTGTCTTAATGTTGTTAACATGTTTTTAATTATTGTTCAGTAATAGTTTTTATTTTTCTTTAATTTTAGAACAAAAGTGCCTTTCTTTGTGGCGTGATGAAGACGTACAGACAGCGAGAGAAACAAGGGACCAAAGTGTCAGACACCAATAAAGGACCAGATGAAGCCAAAATCAAAGTGAGAACTAATCCTGTGTTCTAATATTGATTTATATCTGATTTGATGCTGAGGACAACCTGCTTTAACATTGATGCAGTGCTTTTAAATTCAATTTTGTATACCAGGATGCTATTTGAACATAAGATGCATTGAAATGGAATATTGTCTAAGTGTTTTCCCATCAGTTTGCTTTGAAACATATCTAGATGACATGGATTTATTTTCTGTCACATTTTCTTATAACCAGGCTTTGCTGGAGAGGACTGGCTACACACTTGATGTGACAACAGGCCAGAGGAAGTATGGAGGTCCTCCACCAGAGTCTGCCCACTCAGGGGCCCAGCCAACCATCGGTACAGAGGTACAAAACTTGTCACCTCTTTGAGTTGTACTAATGCATTCTGGTTTCATACGGTGTCCAAATGATGACAACTTAATGATTCTCTGTAGTAACCTCGGTTACACTGATAGTTTACCGCTAAGACCTGACTGGATACCATTAGACCTTAATTAATATCTACCCCTTGTCTTTACCTTATGCGCCATGCGGCTCTCATGAACCATATTTCCCTTTCCTCTCAACCTTGCAGATATTTGTAGGTAAAATCCCTAGAGACCTTTTTGAGGATGAGCTGGTTCCACTGTTTGAGAAAGCTGGCCCCATCTGGGACCTGCGCCTGATGATGGATCCTCTCAGTGGCCTGAACAGAGGCTACGCCTTTGTCACTTTCTGCACTAAAGAAGCTGCACAACAGGCTGTCAAATTGGTACACATACTGTTCTGGCAAAAAATATTAAAAGTTGCTGTAGACATTTTTCGACCCCCTTACTTAAACTATCCTCCATGTTTTTCCAGTGCAACAACAATGAAATTCGACCGGGGAAACACATCGGCGTTTGCATCTCTGTGGCCAATAATAGACTGTTTGTTGGCTCCATTCCCAAGAGTAAAACAAAAGAGCAGATTGTTGAGGAATTTGCAAAAGTTACAGGTGAGTCAGCATCTTCCTTTGGTCCCTCATTCTGTATAATATTCTGTGTAAAATGTATTCAGTACATTCATCCCAACATTTTAATACCATTTCCTTTTTTCCTGACTATTTTGATGAGGTTTGCTCTGTATTCAACACTTATTATGAAAGAATCAGTGGATGAAGCTTTTTCTGTTTGTGTCCAAATGATGACCTTAAATACTATGCTATAAGTGACTTAGGTTACTAATGATGGCTTACCGCTAAGATCTGACTGGACACTAAATATAATGAAACCAATTTTTAGCACTCAAATTGAGATTTTTCTTATGAGTGACAGAAAAAAAAATCAATATGAAGTCTTAATTTCTCTTCTTTTCATCTTTTTTAATCAAGCTTTTAAATTTCATCTGTTTAATTGACTCCAGTTAACCACCTGCTGCTTTTTCTCCACCTCTCTCCCATCTCTACAGAGGGTCTAAATGATGTCATATTGTACCACCAGCCAGACGACAAGAAGAAGAATCGGGGCTTTTGCTTCCTGGAGTATGAAGACCATAAGACGGCAGCTCAGGCCCGCCGCCGGCTGATGAGCGGCAAGGTGAAGGTGTGGGGCAATGTGGTCACCGTGGAGTGGGCGGATCCCATCGAGGACCCAGATCCTGAGGTCATGGCCAAGGTAAGGCTCAAGGCCACTTGTTATAAGTAGCATGATAAGTGTCCGTGTGACCAAAGTCTTTGTGACTGACTTGTGCATTTATATTTGTTCCCCTTTCTGCAAAAAAACTGAACCTTGTGTTTTCATTACTAGGTCAAGGTGCTGTTTGTGAGGAACCTAGCCAGCACTGTCACGGAGGAGATACTTGAAAAGGCCTTCAGTCAGTTTGGCAAGCTGGAGCGGGTGAAGAAATTGAAAGACTATGCCTTCATCCACTTCGAGGAAAGAGATGGTGCTGTGAAGGTACGGCCTAAAAAACTCATTACAAAGACTTCTGACACATTTATCACAGGGCAGGGTGCTATGGCCTTCTGAAGGCTATGTTACAAGACACAATATACATCTTTGTATTTTTTGATCTTCTCAAACACACTTAAGTCTCACACTATACCTGACCAAAATCCTGTATTGTGACAAAATTGGACGGATGGCACTTTCTCAAAATGTTAATAGAAAGACATTTGATAAAAGAATCATCAATAATGTAGATATAATGTTTAAAGGCAAGAATTTGAATAAGTCAAACAGTCTCGTAAGTTAATACCATTTCATGAAATAAGTTTGTTGTAATTTAACTAAAAGCATGATTTCATTGTCTTGATCAATTTGTAGGCGTTGGCTGATCTCAATGGCAAAGACCTTGAGGGAGAGCACATCGAAATCGTCTTCGCCAAGCCCCCGGACCAGAAGAGGAAGGAGCGCAAAGCCCAGAGACAAGCTGCTAAAACACAAATGTAAGAAAGAAACATTGCATCTCAAACCTATTGCCGAATCGTTATCAAATTTGAAATGGTGATTATGAAGCAGGATGCCATGTTTATGTTGACTCTGCGTTGCCTCTTTCAGGTATGATGAATACTATTATTACGGGCCTCCCCACATGCCACCACCCACGAGAGGCAGGGGCCGAGGCGGGAGGGGAGGCTACTCCTACCCCCCTGACTATTATGGCTATGAAGACTATTATGATTACTACGGATACGACTACCACAACTACCGGGGCGGCTACGATGACCCTTACTACGGCTATGATGACTTCCAGGGGTCTGGGAGAGGACGAGGAGGGAGGGGAGGAATCCGTGGTGGTGCTAGTCAGACCAGGGGCCGTGGTTCTGTCACACCAAGGGGCCGATTGGGCTTCTCCCAGCGAGGAGGCCCTGGAACGAGCAGAGGTAAATTACATTTTTTTTGCACGATACTGTTCAAAGTGGATAAAATCAGATTAGTTACACAGTGGTGACTGATGAAGTTTTACTGTATTGTTCCTAATCATTACTGCTGACTAGTGAAAAAGAGCTTGCTACGTGGCTCAGTTTAAGTTGTCAGTGCTTCTTTAGAAGTCTTTCTAGAGTATTACAGGAAAAAAATGACTTCTTGGCTCAGTCTCCTTCTCAGCATATGTTGTGGGCCAGTTATCAAAGCATGCAGTTCAGAGGAATGACGTGAATGGAAGAGGTGTAAGAGATGAGCGAATGGAAACAGCTGTAGTTGGGGAAATTTGAAACTTAAGTATTTGATTGTTTTAAAATGATGTCAGGAATAATAAAAGGTTAAAAGTTTATCTATCATTTTTTATTACAAGGCTGCACTTAGAAAAAGTTACACCTGCTTATTGGCCTCATAACTAACCCTCGACGGGTGTCAACTTTCAGAGTAGTCAGCTTGTCAGCCAGCAGACAAAGGTCATTAACGACATACTATATGTTATAAGAAGGCCAGCTGAGTTCCACCCTAGTGGCCACTCTCCAGCCTAAACTTTGTGAAATGTCATTAATCTGTCAATTTGCTCACTAAAGGGAATATGTGCAGCATGGGTGTCTGGATTTTTTCTTCTCATTTAAATTCTCTACTAATTTTGTCTTTCCTCATTGGTCCAGCAGGGAAACGGGGCCGAGGGCGGTCCTGACCTGTCACAGTGGATACTGACTTGATGTGTGGGGTTACACCGTAAGCTGCAATGGATGTTAAGAAAAAAAAAGAGCACGACAAAAAGGTCCAATGATATTCCAGCCTTACAGAAGAAGCATCTCCCCTGCCCCTATGTTTTTTATTTTCATTTGTTTCTGAAACTGCCACCTTTTTAAAAGATGATCGGAGGATTCTGAATACTCGCCACAGCCTCTTTGCCCCAAGCCCTTGTACCCAGCCCTGATAAACAGGGCTCTATGTATTGCCCATACAATCTCCCCCTTCCCTGTCCCTGAACATGCCATTTTTTAAATAATTATTGAAGAATTTGCACTTTTTAAGTTCTTAGGTTTGAAGTGGCTCAAATGAGCTTGATGCTATTGTATATTTTTGTGCTAATCGCAATTTTTATCGTCGGAATATCCATGTTAATCTTAATCGTTTGATCTGGATGTTTGACAGAGAACATTTGCAGGTTTTTAGGGTGTACCCACCTGGCATGGATAAGTCAGGCATTCCAGGAAAGTGGTTCTTTTCAGAACTTGTCTTTAAAGGGTTGGTTGACTACCTCAGTACAGAGGACTAAACTACCCGGCCTGTACTGTAAATAGGGAAACTATATTGATGAAAGCAGGGCTTGTTTTCATACAAAATATGCACAAGAGCTGCGGCGCAAAAACGATGTACTTAATGTAATATAGTCATTTCAGCTGCAGCTCTGACACTGCAAACAGTCAAACTGGGCATGCAAAACAATCTCATATGATGAGTCTGAACAAGCCCTGCTTTTATCCTATTTTGAACTGAATTAGCCGCCTTGCTTCTTCAGAGTATGTAGTTACTGGTTGTATAGTTTTTCGGATAAAATGTTACTTTTGTAAAGGCTTCAACATCACAGGCATCCAACTGCCTTTGATTTAAAAAAATAAAGAAAAACAAATAATGCCCTGCAGTGTCCCTTTTGTGCCACTGTATTATTCCAGTGGGTTTGTTTTTATAACAATACAGTACATTTTCAACACCAGAATAAAACAACCTAATCAAATTCTTCATCATATAAAATAATGTTAATCTCAAATGATCCCTTCCCAGCTCCCAAAGACAGCAACTACATAGAAGATCTTTCAAGTATCAAGTTTAATCTTGATGGATAACTGAATTGCCATATTGCCCTGCCAGCGAGCATGTGTGCCTAATGTTAGCTGCCATGATTTGGTGAGGGATCATAGTCATAGTGGTAGAAGGGATACTGCAGTGAATGATTTCTATTTCCGGGTATAGCAAAAGGAAACTGCTCTTCAATCCCAGTTTTCTATACAGTTAACTCCCTCAATAAAATCATAACAACCACCTTTTGAAAAAAAGATGTTAGCAGTTTTAAACTATTGTTGGTGGCCAACAACGTTTTTTGCATTCCTGCAAATAAATTGTTTTATACTGTAAAATGGAGGTGAGTGTAACTTATTTTTGTAATAAAGTTTTTGATTTCTATCTGTGTCTTACTCTTTGGATAAAATCTTCATGAGATTCAACTTGGCTGGTGTTTGATTCAGTTTGGCAGCGGGTGTATCAGTGAAATGAGTGTGTGTGTGATTGTGAAACACGTCTGCTTGGTGTGAAGAAAGAAGTTTTACTATATCATTGGTTAAAAATAATTCACTTTGTGGATCAAGCTGCAAAGAAGAAGACTTTATGACAGGGGAAGGAGTACTATATGAAGTAAAGTTACCCATTTCAATATAGAAACAATTTGCATTTCACTATAAAATGAATAAAACTAAGATTCAAGCAGATATTTCTAGTCAAAGCAGATAGAAAAAGATGTTCAAGTAATATAAAAATATTGCAAATGAGCCATCATGCACATTACTGGAACTATTACTACTGCTTTTGCTGTTACAACTCACAGACTGCATTCAAAATGGTCTGTTTCAAGGAACTGACAAGACGGGCAAATTTAGGTCAAGTATTGGGATGGTGGCCCAAAATAATACAGCTTCAAATGTATCAATCTCAATACGTCCGTGGAGTAGACATACAGGTGCCTTCAGGGACCGTGGTTTATTTCACTCTACTATTAACGGGCACGATTGTCTTACGTTGAAAAAGAAAAGGGATTTTCAGTTTCCCTTTTTTATTTTCTTGCTCAAACTGTGAGTCATTTACCACAATGCACCTCGAGCCCCTTCATGTGAGACAATTAATAAATGGCGGAGGAGCGGCACTCCCACCTCGGCGTCGCCCCTTAAACCTCGTGCGATTCATTATTTATTTGAGGAAGCGTGCGGCTGATAAGAAGTAGCTGCGTGTGTGTCGGGGCGGACTACAGTTACAGCTGGGGCCGCCCGCCGCCGCGAGCACGGCGGAGGTGACATCACGCGTCCCCCGGCGCTGACGACGAGCAGGCAGCGAGAAACGTTACCCCCCTCTCGCTGGGCAGAAATGACAGCATGAGCGCCGCAGCCATTATCTGAACACTGTGGGAGTGCTTTTTTTTAAAAAAAAAAGTATATATTTTTTTAAAGGACGGCCCGCACGCGCATGATGCCGCGTAATAACCTCTAAATCCGGCTGCGGTTTACATCTGCGCGCGGCGCCTCGGCTCGTCCTCAGCTGATCTTCTGAACGAACGAGAGCAACCTGCGTGTTTGATTCCGCAAAAAAACATGAACGACGCTGCCCGGGACCGCGTTCAGAAACGGCCCTATAACATCCACAGTGCAGTGAGCGGATAAATAACATTAAAAAACAAAAAAAATCACTGCGAGATTCTGAGTTGACGCGGCCCCATGTCGAATCCACACACGCCTTTATTTATTGTTTTGGACAGCCGCTCCGAGATGCCGTCTTCGTTTGACAGTCACATGCGATAGGCTGCGTGCGAACGGGGCCGCCGAAGCGACGAACATGGGATGCATCGGGGCTTGTCTGCAGAGGATGAGGCGCAGGATGAAGCTGGACCGGTTCAGAGAGCTGGGCCGACAGTACCCGGTGTTCTGCTTCCTGCTGCTGGTCCTGCTGCTGTCCACCGTGCTGTTAAACAGGCGAGTCCACAGTGCATGTCAGCTCCCATCACTGCAGCTTCATCCACGGCACCGCTCACACCCATATATCTATACTAGACCTTTTTTACATGCTGTATGTGTTTTTACTCGGTTAAAGAGCTGCATGTGTCTTGTGTTTTGTCAGATATATACACATTATAATGGTGTTCTGGTCCTTCCTGGCTGGGGTCGTCACTTTCTACTGCTCTCTGGGGCCAGAGTCTCTGCTGCCCAACATCTTCATGTCCATCAAACCAAAGACCAAGGTGGGTCAGAGAGCCTGAACGACTGGTTTCACATTTTATTTGTGGCCCAGCCTTGATCATAAAAACAATATCAGTAACAATCTGACAACATGGTAGCCCTTTCTAATAACCATCATTAATAAATGGTGAATGTAGAGTTAGATAAACTTTAGTTAGTAGTTATTTTGCTGTTAATAAACAATGAAATGTTTTATTAACCATTAATTTAGCAGCTCTGTAGGTTTACATGCATCAGTTGCAACTTTATAATGGGCGTCCAGATAATGATTCTGGATGATTTGTTGACCATTTACAAAATATTTTAAACATCAGTTGTGACTAACAGTAACAGTGGAATAACTATTAATTATAGAAGGTTGGGGGGTTACTCTTAAAATGTATTCTGATACAGTTACTAATTACATGTAGTTAGTAACGTAAACCAAGTATCACAATATAAAGTAATGTCACTTGATTACTTTTGGATTCCTTCAATACCAAATATGTGCAAATAAATACAAAAGAAAATAAATATCCATAGGATGACTCTTTTTTCATCTTAATAGTTCTTACAGAATACACACTTCTATGTTCACTCAAGTGTCACTCGAGTGATGTTGCTAAAATTATAATCCTGTTAGTAATCCCTTTTCTTTTTTGCTGAATATATATGTATCCGAATCACATCTTTTTTACTGTATACAGGTCCCTTTTTGATATCCTAATCACGTAATCCTGTTACATGTATCCCGTTACCCCCTAAAGCTGACAATAAATGTTCCGTTTATAATTGATGGTTATCATAAAGTGTTACAGGCATAATTTTTGCTGTGTGTTTGGATGCTTTCGCTTGATAAATCTAAGGTTTACAGTGATTTGAGAGAACATCTGTAGTGGTTAGAGCATGTGACAGAAGATGATGATGCATAGGATCCCTGTGGAAGCTGTTAATCTACAGTATGTTTACTTCCTCCGGCAGTCCTACCAACAGGAGCTGTTTCCGCTGGGCCACAGCTGTGCTGTCTGTGGAAAGATCAAATGCAAAAGGCACAGGTGAGATACCTTGTTATGTTGTGGTGCAGCGGCAGCAAGTGGCCGTGTTGTGACCTGATCACATGTGTCAACAGTAGCTACGCTGAGAAGCTAAACTAAATGCCCGCAGACACAAGAGGGCACTCCAAAGACACGTATAGTCCCTGTGAATACCATACTACAGCATATTGTCCTGGGTTTACTTAGTTAAAGAAAAAATGAAATCAGTTATTAATTAATTACATTTTATTACACATTTTATTTTTCTCTAATCAAAGAGAGACCATTAAAATCTGCCTTTATTTTATTGTATTTGGTTTGTCAACATGAATTAAATGTGATCATAACACATTGTTATTTATCATCAAGTTATGGAAGGTGTTAAACTGCCATCTAGTGGCCAGACTGGACTCTTGCACTTTTCTTTATGCATAATTGTGTGTTTTATTCATATATTGTTTCAATTTATTGGCAGACCGACTTTATTACTGGAAAACTATCAGCCGTGGCTCGACCTCAAAGTTCCCTCTAAGGTGGATGCGTCTCTTTCAGAGGTAATGCTTCATTCTTTCACGTCATTATTACATGGATATGCCAAATTATCTGATAGTCCTTTTCTGTTTTATTTTTTCGAAGATTCTGGAGCTGGTTCTGGAAAATTTTGTGTATCCTTGGTATAGGTAATCCATTTTTCTCAATTTTTTTGCATATCATGATTTAAAATAAGGTCGTGTAATAGAATAGAATTTGAATGCTTAAGAATACTTAGACGTTGGAATGTGGAGCATATATTAAAATAAATGAAAATAAACATAGATAAACTAAAACCACACAACGACAATCGATAACATAATTATTCTGACAGACCTCGGTGTAATCTGTGACCGTACAGTGTTTCTTTTCAGAGACATCACTGATGATGAGGCGTTCGTGGACGAACTGAGGGTGACCCTGCGCTTCTTTGCAGCTGTGTTGGTCCGCCGTACCCAGAAGGTGACAAATGGGACCGTGTGGCGGAGTTAAAAGCCTTTGGATGCTGATTGACTCAACATTAGGTATTTGAATTCTCTTTTTCTCCCTCAGGTGGACGTGGCGTCCCTCATCACACGAAAACTTCTCAAAGTTTCCATGAAGCACATCGAAATAATCAGCAAGGCGAGACAGAGAGGTACTGCTCGCATTCACTCTTTTCTTTGTGTTCGCCGTCAAAAAAAAAGCGAAGGAACCAACCTCTCTGCTCTCTTTCCCGATCTTTTGTAGTGAAGAACTCGGAGTTTCTTCAACAGGCTGCCCTGGAGGAGTACGGCCCGGACCTCCACGTAGCCCTTCGCAGTCGCAGGGATGAGCTCCTCTACCTCAGGAAGCTGACGGAGATGCTCTTCCCCTACATCCTGCCACCCAAGGCGACAGACTGCAGGTAACACAGCCCTGTTTATTTGTCTGTCACGAAAAACATCCCACTATCAGTGGCCTTCTGACAGCCCTGACACCAAACAGTAGTCGATTAGGATCATTCTTTACTCTCTTATTTTCTTATTTCCCGCTGCTTTATCTCTTCACTCCTCTCAGATCTCTTACTCTCCTGATAAGAGAAGTCTTGGCTGGTTCTGTCTTCCTTCCTTCAATGGACTACTTGGCCGATCCTGTGAGTGTAGACACGTTAAGGGCCAGTTTCTCTTCACTCAAAGCCTTCTGCTAACACAGTCTGAGACTATATTTGATTCTTATTTATGTCAGTTGATTACTGTGAGATTTGTCTATTTGAACATTAAACTTTTTTTTTTCACTCACTGGCTGCTGTTTTTCTGTTTCAGGACACAGTGAACCATTTGCTTTTGATATTTATCGACAACTCCCCTGTAAGTACAGCTGTGAACTGATGTGCACAGGTAGCCCCATTCACATTCTGCAAACACATTGCTGCAGAGTGTGATATGTTTCATGGGCCGATGAGATAAACATGTTTTCCGTCTACCTCTCTCCGTCCAGCCTGAAGAGGCCACAGAGCCCGCTTCAACGTTGGTTCCTTTCCTGCAAAAGTACTCCGATATCCGCAACAAAAAGCCCTCTGTAAGTGTTCCAAGGAGTACCGCCTCCCCAACACGCCACCAATGACATCTAGCATATACCGCAATCGCGACATGCAGACTAACTGTGTTTCAGCCCGAGCTTCACGTATCTTTGGCCTGTTTGAAAAAGCGCTGCCTTTGTTAACCGTGACTTTCTGTTTGTGTTTTCACCGTCTCTCTCTCAGCAGGTGCTGAAGCTGGAGCTGAAGGAAATCCGAGAACAGCAAGACCTTCTCTTCCGCTTCATGAACTTCCTGAAGCAAGAAGGGGCCGTCCACGTGCTCCAGTTCTGCCTCGCGGTCGGTACGTGAGTCCCGAGCCTGTCTTCAAAAGACACATTTCGGCTGCTTTTTACCTGCATGACATCTGGTTTTGAAATCATACGTGTCAAATTGCAAATTGCTCTTTTTTGGTTTCATTTCTTGTAATTTTAGGATGCTGTGATGCCATTCTTTCACTCTATAGTCAAGTCTAGCCCTTACCTCATCTCTCAGCCTGAAAGCATCAGCAAAACTCGCTAGAGACTAACCATAACCTTGACACTCATGGGCACCAAAGTGGTGCATTCTTGAAGCTCCCCGACTCACAGTGGTCTGAGGTGTCCTACTCTTTTAACTTCTCAGAGGAATTCAACGACAGGATACTGCGCCCGGAGCTCTCTGACTCGGAGAAGATGATGCTCCACGAGGAGGTGAAGAAGATCTACGAGACCTACTGTTTGGACGAGAGCGTCGACAAGATCCGCTTCGACCCCTTTATAGTGGAAGAAATACGCAACAGTATGTGACCGGGATCCTCACACAATCATATAATTACCTACCAGACCCACATTAGCACGTACGTGTGCTCCTAACATGTTGTGTCTGTGGTTTTTTCTTCTACGTCCCAGTTGCAGAGGGCCCGTATCCAGAGGTGGTGAAGCTGCAGACCATGAGGTGTTTGTTTGAGGCCTACGAGCACGTCCTGTCCCTCCTGGAGAACGTTTTCACCCCCATGTTTTGTCACAGTGATGAGGTTAGCATCTCCATTAAGAAATAAGTCCCTTAACTCATATGTACCCGAGGCTCAGCCCAGTTTAAGAATCCCTTCCCTTACATCTGAAATGTATCTGACCTCTAAATACTGTCCTTTTTAAAACGCGGCTCTTCTAGCACAAACTAATCTTGTGTATCTACCAAACACTGGAATTAGACTCCGTTTGGAATTTATTGACTTCCTTGCGCTATCCTCTTCCGATCTCTCCGCCACCAACCACTGTCGGCCATGTCATCAGTACCAGACGCGCAACTGGCCAATGAGCCGACACTGGCGTTATGCCAAGCTGCCAAACCGAATTTCACCCCTCAGAGGCTGTTTCATTGAATACAGCTGGGTGGACCATTGTCCACAGCGGGCCGCT
Source organism: Lagodon rhomboides (assembly GCA_039737535.1). Taxonomy (NCBI): domain Eukaryota; kingdom Metazoa; phylum Chordata; class Actinopteri; order Spariformes; family Sparidae; genus Lagodon; species Lagodon rhomboides. Next base: position 12,855,861 of record CM077801.1, read on the forward strand.
GCCCCGCATGAACAGCGCGTCTGGAAAATAATGATATTATCTGATATTTTGTTGCCGTTGCTGTTCCTGCCCCAAAATAAACAGTCCAGCCACTCTTAAGGCATTAGGGGTCACTTGATAAGCACACTGGTAGCTTTTCTTTTCATATACTGGCCCAGGATTCACACATGCTGTGTCTGATAGACCTTTGTTTGCTCCTCTCCCATGTCTACCTTCAGTACTTCCGCCAGCTTCTAAGAGGGGCCGAGTCCCCTGCCAGGAATTCCAGGATGAGCAGGTAGGTGTGGCTTTGCCAATATTTGTTCTTTTGTCTGTAACAATTCAGAAGCTTGACCCCACAGTATTTGCCAGTGTATCGATCCATCAGTTAGTGTTTGACAGACGGCACAGCTGACTCTTGATAATGTAGCCACAGCAAGCATGTAAAACACAGAATGCCTCACAGAAAATGGATTGCTGTGTCTGCACCCACAATCAACCCCACATCCTTTATTAGTCCAGGGTGTCTACAGGTCTTACAGAATTCTAAAAATCTACAATTCTACAAATATGGCGCCATAAAATCACTACATCGTCTGCAATTTGAATTTGTGAACATTTTATGCGATTTAAGTCATCCATCTATTATTATTATTATTATTATTTTTAAATGAGTCAAGGTCTTCTGAGTGACATAAACCTGTTTTTAAACCTGTCTAAAATACTGTCTTTTAACCTTTTACATACACTTACCTGTTTGCAAAATGTAGATAACCCTAACTCACTGTAATAACCATGTTCCTACATGAAATCACACATATACTAGCTAACTTATACTTACCTGTAATGGCTGAATAGGAAGAAAAGATGATTTGTCCAAAATCCATCTTAAAATTGGTTAGAAATCAGCTTGAAAAAGCATCATTAGAGTTAAGTTGCTGGTACCTGTTGACACCCTGCAGTCTTTCTAAATTTCACTGATAATGTGATAAATGTTTCTGAATGTTCACAACCCTCTGTATCCCAGTACCCACTGCACAATGAAGGCAGAATACAGTATATAATACAGTATATAGTATACATGTGCCAGCTGCATCAAATAAGCGATATGAAAATGAGAGTTCTTTACTTTGCAGCATGATGAAACTTAAATTAGAAGTGACCTTAGCCCGGGGATCGACTGTCATGTTTCTATCACGGGGTGTGGTGTGTATGTGGCCATGGGGCCCTGCCACTAACTCCTTGTGCATATTGTTCCAGAAATAGCCTCAGTCTGGATGACATTCGGTGAGTATAAGGCATCGGTGTGCTGATCAAACCAGTGGCTGGCTGAGCAGTGCTGCTGCACGCAAGATACAAACGACACGTCATTCTTTTCCTGACTGGTCTACAGAGGAACACGTGCTGCCATTTATTTTAAAAAACAAATTCACTGTGCTCTGGGCCCGCTGCAATCAGGGCTTCAGTTCAACGAGCACGAGTTGATAATGTGATAATGATATATAATTGAAATTGCAAATCTAATTTTCACCCCCTAAATACGTGTTTTATTTGTAAATGCAAATGAGAGAAGACTGAGAAAAGTGGCCTTAATCAGCTAATCCTGTTGATCATAGCATGAGTCATCATTAATCATATGTTAATCAGGCTGCGCTGCTGAACACATGCAACACAAAAACATTAGTCTTGGAAGGTTTAGACCGGCTGGTTCCCAACCTGGGGGTCCTGATCCACACTAGGGGTCGCCAGAGCTTCGTGGGTGGTCAAAGTCAAAAGTCAGGTGTATTTATGTGGCGGCAAATCACAGCCAACATTATCTCATGACACTTTTCGTAAAGAGAAGGTCAAGACCATAAACCCAACATTCCCCCATGAGGAACACTTCCTTTTTTGCTTGGGTTCCGAGGCCTTCTTGATTTTAAGGGGTATAAGAAAACACCAGGTCTATCTCAGCATTTCAGTCATGCTTGTAAAGAAAATTCAATTAAATTGTTATGTTTAGGTGGAAATTATTATTCAAGAGATCAATTTATAGAAAAAATGTAGATGGTGAAGACCTGAACTCAAGCTTTATTCACAAAGCATTTGCTCTTCGCTAAACAACAAAAGAAAACACTGACTTCGTCATATAGAGAAGCCATTTAAGGAAGTATGATTGTTAAAAATTAAAAAATAATACATAATACAGTAAGAGAATTGTTCTTTGCTGGTATGCAATGAATATAATGTGAAATATCGATAAAAAATGTCAGCGGTTGTCAGTTTACTAGAAGGAACGGGTTGGGAACCACTGGTTTAGACTTAAATTTTTCAAATTGAGGTTTGCTCGCTTCCAAATCCAGAGAATTAAACATTAGGGGAGCTTCAGGAAGGACGATGGTTTGTTTTATGTGTTAGGAAAGCAATACGAGCAGTTTTCAAAGCAGCATGGGTAATGCCTCTCAGAAGAGATAGGACTGGCATTTTGGAAACACTCACCAACTATGAGCCTCAACTCCCTCCATGTCTGCAATTCAGTAACACCCCCCCCACCTTCCCCTTCAACTCTGCCCGCCTGTCCGCCCTTTACTCCATCTGTATACTGCCATCACCGTGCTGTGTCTGTGACTGTATGTCCACTCTGATTCTGTAACCACCACACTGCCTGCCCCGGTATGATCCACGGTCCTCTCCCTCGTCCTGCCCGCCGGGGACGTGACCCTGCTCTGCTTATAGTTCCTGGGACTGGAGCCCCGAGTCCCCGTCCTCACTGTTCACCGCCTCTGGCAGCTCTTCACCCGCATCCTTTAACTCCCTCCATGCCCAGTCCACGTTCACAACCTTCCCATACGGCTCGCTATCCCACCGCCACTCATCGCCCAAGTAAGTCAGGGTCCATCCGTGTGTGTCACAGGTCGCTCAGTGTGATGTCATGCTGTCCACCCCCCCCCCCCTCTTTACGTGACCCTCAGTCCCAGCCAGAAGCCTGCATGGTTGGGCCGATGCATGGGATCCTGTTTTTTTATCTGTCATGATGTGTCCTCCCCCCTAAACCTATCTGTGTTGTTTAGGCTGAAGACTCGCCTGTTGTTTTTGACAATGCAGTGACTTCTCAGTGTTCAGTTTCTCGTGTATTTGGCATATCGCTCACTTAATCTGAACAGGCACTCACGCAGAGCGCCTGTGATGTTGTGTGCCTGATCTGGTTTCTGTTAAAAATGTGTGCCCCCCCCCCCTTCAAATCTGAACTCACTGTTCGTGAAATCACTGCTCACTGCTCTGTTTGCTTTTTTTGGCCTTTTGAACAAGAACCCAGGCATTTCACTGTGAGATGGCTGTGATGTGACGTTTTTTGGCTTCTCGTTTGGCTACCTGAGCTTCTCCTCCCCATCGTACAGTCGCTGCGCCGACGCTCAGTCCGCTGCTCCTCGCTTCCCCCTCCTCTCCTCTTCGGTTTCCTCCCCCCCCCCGCCACTTCTTTCAAGCTGCATGCGCTTTGCCGAAGCCATGCGCACGTCCTCCGCCGCGCATTGTCTTCACTAACCCTCCCCGTTTTTGGCCTGCAGGAACACGTCGAAGAGGGGCGAGTCCTTCGGGATCAGCCGCATTGGCAGTAAGATCAAAGGGGTGTTCAAGAGCACGACCATGGAGGGGGCCATGCTGCCGTCCTACGGGCTGGTGGAGGGAGAGGACGATATGGTGAGGCCCGCTCTGAAGATATTAGCATTCATGTGTGCGTTCCTCATTCTTACAGATGTCTCTGATCCATGCAGCATGTAAGCTTTCAAAGGAAAGCTTCAAAACAATGCAGAGTACATTTTTTTCTTGACCCATTTACCCTCAAAGATCCAGTCAGCTGTTAGCGGCTGAAAAAATACATATTGTCGAAGATGTTCAGTCATTTTTGAACAGCTAATCCAGTCCATATGTGTTAAAAACTCTCAAGTTCTTTGAGGGTTAAGCTGCTGCAAAAAGTAAAATTCTGACTAAAAACCTCCTCTACACAATTATTGTTGTTGCCAGTTGGGGGCGCTGATGAGTATATAAAAAAGGGAACGCCACACTGTTCACCAAATCTGCCCCCGTGTGTTACCGTATCACTGCTGTCTGGCTCGAGATTCACCCGATTACACACAGTGATTGTGCCGTTCTGAGGAACCGGCTGAACTGAAATATTCTCGGCGCTTCCCCGAATTTTGTCAACCTGTGTCGACAAGTTTGACAAAACATTTTCTGCACACTGTTCAGACATAATCAGACGCACAAAGTATTCCCAGTTGTCGGGCGCTCCACTGAAGCTTCATCAATTATGTTTCACCGGCACATAATTCTGATGCACCCAATTATACATTTTAATTACATTTTTTAACAAATTATGTGCATGGTCGTAAACAGGAATAAGCGAAGACAACAAGAAATTGTGATAACCTGAATTGTTTATAAAATAAAGTTGCAAAGTGTTGACAAAGTCTTTAAAGTAAAGTATTATTGTGGTGTTATAAAGTTTAAACTTATTGTTAAAACTTCATACCATAGAGTTTGCTCTAAAATATGAAGGTTTGGTTGAGTATTAATTGAATGATGTTTAAACATACTCAAGAGAGTGAGAGAGATACGGACAGAGCCATGAAATTAAAGGTGTAATCTGTAAGAATTGTATTTGAATCGATTAAAGATTTCAACGACGTTCGACAATCAAAGTGATCAACAGAATGTTAAGAAACAAAGTCGTGATGTCATGACATCCATGTATTGTGTAGGTATCTAATGAGGTTAGCTGCTGGCTTCATAATGCCAGAAGGTTTCGCAGGTCCCTGTGGCAACACATGTGGGACTTATGAAATTTCCCTTCCTGTGCTTAATGTAAAGGGATATTGCTGTGTTTTGTTTTTATTTCCTTTGTTTGTGTCTGAGTCTCAGGCAACCTTCTTTTAAAGAGTCATTTCCTTTGTAGTAAATCTTTATGGATGGAAAACACAGGCGACACAGATGGACAAACTCGTAGATTTAGTACCAAATCAACAGAACAAAATAAATTGTTATATAGTTAAAAGACAGCTCTCCAGGAATGTTTTGCACTGCTACAGTAGCGATCTTGACCGTGACCCGTTTCTTCTCGAGGCGCCAACTTTACCCGAACTTCACCCTCTCGCTTCCTTCCATTCAAGGTGGAGGAAGCCATGATGGTGCTGGAGGATGACTCCCCGATGGAGGCGGCCTCCACCCCCAGCACCCCCCGAAACCTCTCAGCCTGGAACATCACCATCCCGTACATCGATTTCTATGACGACGACGTGAAGAGGGAGAGGATTCCTGTGTTCTGTATCGACGTGGAGCGCAACGACCGGAAGGCAGGTGAGGTCAGGCGGCGCCGTCCTTCTGTCTCAGTTACTGTCATCTGAGAGAGGTCAGGTCTGAGAGTGAGCCGCGGTGTACTTTTTGGTCGGATATAGATTTTCCGTCGGAGTAAGAATCTGCCTTTTGGAGATCCCATCATGCATAGTTCCCTCGGATAGCAGCGATTGCCAAGCGAGAGGAGATCTAGCTCATGAATCTTAATGTATGTCTGTGTTCGTCTGCAGTGGGACACGAGACTGAGCACTGGTCTGTGTACAGAAGATACCTGGAGTTCTACGTCCTCGAGTCGAAGCTCACCGAGTTTCACGGTAAGTCTTCCGCACGCTGGAAGAAAAAAAAAAGATTCCGGAGGATTCACAGAACATTACTTCTAAGTGAACCTTTATAAGTTTAATGGCCCTGTTGCATCATTTAAGGGCTCATATTGGAAATAAATCTGTGAAATTCTACACCCCCTGCAGGCTCTTTTCCAGATGCACAGTTGCCTTCGAAGAGAATCATCGGCCCCAAGAATTACGAGTTCCTCACATCCAAGCGGGAGGAGTTCCAGGAATACCTTCAGGTACAGCAGATTGTCGGGGAGGATTGGACACTGAATTTTATCAGACACATTCACCCAATATAGATAGTTTTTTAGGTGAGATAGGATTTAACGAGAAACCTCTGACTGCGTAATGTTCCTGTGCAGAGAGATGAAGATTATTTAAAGGCACAGCTGTGACTGCAATCTCTGTGCGTTGAAAAGTGGGCCGACTTACTTGTCAAGCAAATGCATGAGTCATATCTGAACAGGTGGCAATTTCCCACCAAATGCCGGTCAATTCAAAATGTGAAGCGAGTCTCAGGTCTTCTGCATAATGTGCGTACAGTGGGATGGCCACGAACCAGCTGCTGAAGGTATTTTTACGACAGGGAGATGTTGCGGTTACTTTCTGTATCAAATAACAGGGTAAAAGTGACAGATTCACTTCTGTAGATCTGTGTAATTCCACTGTCTCTCAGGTCCCGAGCCCAGACACACACGCTCACGCACAGTGCTCCAGACAAATCTTTCCACTCGGCGCAATTGGCACTCGAGTGACCAGGCGTCGAGATTTAATTGGAATGGGTTAAATTGTTGGGCATTTGTTCCAGGAACAGAGTGTATCCAGTTTCAGATAAACCTTTTAAAAGTGATTGTCATAAACGTAGAAGAACAAAGGTTACCGCATGTCAGGACCTGTGACAGGTTAAAACAACCCTCCTAACGGAGACGGACTTATCTCTCCGTCTCATCTGGCTGTCGCAGAGGCAACTTCTCAAAACACACTTCAGACTCTGCCGCTGTGATGAGTATCTACTTTTTTTAAATCAGTGCATTCAACTTTCAACTGCAGATTGTTTGTTTGTCTTCTTTGAGTTATTTCTTGAAACAGCGCAGACAAATCTCAGATGTGTTGCAACTGAAGTTTCCAGAATGCAACACCAAGGAAAGATTTCGAATGCTTCCTACTCGAAATAACAGACATTACAACGAGACAGAATCTACAGCTGTGCTTAAAGCTGTGTGAGGCTGCACAGCCGTGCTTTGAGCGAAGCGCTAACACCAGGATGCTAACATGATTGCAATCATAGTGTTAGCATGCTTATGTTTAGCTGGTAATATGTACCCAAATATCACATGTTACAGCTGTAACTAATGATTAATTTTATTATGGATTATTTGTCTAGCATATAAAATATCATATAAATGTCAAAAATGTCCCCAGAGGCCAAAGTTATGTCTTCAAATGGCTTCTTCTGTCCAACCAACAGTCCAAAACCCCCCAAACTCTTCATTTACAATCACAAGTGACAGAGAAAAGCAGCAAATCCCGACAATTGAGAAGCAAATGTGCAGCAGTCCAATTGTTTGAGACTTGCTATCTCTCTTTGTTTTGGGCTGATTTTCCAAAATCCCTCAAGGCTGATTGCAGGGAATTCAGATCACCTGTGCGCAGGGTGGGGAGACTGACTCCTGATTGAGCAGTGGAAGCAGCTTGGGACATTTCCCTCCCAGCCAATCAGGGTGTGACGACACCCTTTTTGTGAAGGTTTAAAAGAGGTGGGGAATGGCACACAGGGGAATTCATCATCATCCTGTCCCTGAACCATTGAGAACCTCATTCCTCTTAGCGTGCCAGCCTGAAACGCTGGTCTGTTTAGGCCCAGTTGGGTTTTCTTGGCTGCCCACATCATTTGTAGTGAGGAAACTGTGTTTATTTGGGAACCCCTTAAAATCCAAGCCCCTATACACCTTCAGTTTGACATTTTATTTCCCTGGGGCTTGTAGGAGGCATTTGTTTGTTATACCCAGAAGAGGCATTTGTTATTTATTATCCAAGTAGCGGACATTGGACATTCCCCCCTAGATTTTCATGTTTTTTAAAATATTTTTATGTAGGTTGGGCTGGTCTGTAAGCAATTTACTGCCAGTACCACACCAAATGTTTGACATCTTTGCTTGAAAAATGATTAATTGATTTAAAATAAATTGTTGCAAACTAGACTTCTTTCAGTCGACTAATAGTCGACAACTTTTGCAATTAACACAACACAAAAAGTACAGCTGAGGCCGACAGGAATGTCATTCATAAACTAAACTATTGCATAACTTCAAAATTTAGATCCAATGGTTATTACAAGTTGAGCTGAGGGTCAAGAAAGTCACTGTGTATTTATTCTGAAAAAAGAACAGAAAAGGCTACCTTGAAGCTGGGAAAAAATGTTTGCATCTATCTGTAGGCTATAAAACTTACAAAACCACAGGTATAGTCCTTGAAAAACTACAGCCTGTCTTTATAAAATGAGTTAAGGAGCTTTGATTGAGTAATTAATCGATCCAAGGTCCTCCAAGAAATGTTCCACTGCAAAATAAAAAGAAAACATTTTCTTTGCAGAAACTTCTGCAGCACCCGGAGCTGAGCAACAGTCAGCTCCTCGCCGACTTCCTGTCCCCTCATAGCATGGAGTCTCAGTTCTTGGACAAGATGCTACCTGACGTCAACCTGGGTACGGTATGAGTGTGACTGGTGTGATGGATTATGTTTGAACAGCACAACATGTCAAACACTGTGTGAAAATGTTTGGGCAGCCTGACCTTGTGCTGCAGTGAAAAGAGATCTGTGTTTCAGCCAAAAGGCAAAAATGTGACAGAACCATACATCACTGAGATAAAGTATTTATGTTTCACAGGGAAAATCATTAAGTCAGTTCCCAGCAAGCTGATAAAAGAGGTAAGAAATGCACTCTTGTGTGGTGTGGGTGTGTGTGGGATGGGAATTGCTCAACTTCTCTCCATCTCTGCTTTCAACAAAACAAATGTTCCCCGTCACATCACTCCAATTAAAGCTGTCACTTGTGTTTCTCTTACACCCTGAGCAGGCCATTAAACATTTTTACATGGCAAATACATGTGTAAGAGAATACCTACTGTCATTGGATCTCATACAGATTGTGTCCTTTGCCTCCTCTCTCAGAAAGGGCAGCATCTGGAGCCCTTCATCCAGTCCTTCTTCAACTCCTGTGAATCTCCCAAACCCAAACCCAGCCGCCCCGAGCTCACCATCCTGAGCCCCACCTCAGAAAACGATAAAAAGGTTGGGGATTCAAGTCTCTTTCATACTCTCTCACTTTCTTTCTGCAAGCCTAGACCCCAGGAATGTAATCCTCTGAGTCCAGTTGGAGTACGCTCAGATTTAGTTTTGGTGGTTGTTCACACGGTCGGACGGTTGCCATGGATCACTTTGCGGTCAAAAACCTACAATCCAATCGCGCTTAAATGTTTTTGAGATAGTTTTGAGTGCAAAGTCTGCCAAGACATCATTGTAGAAACTGTTTACACTGCTATTTTGTTTCTGTGTTTTGTTATGATCTCCGTGTTTGTCTTGAAATGTAAAGGGCCAGTTCACACCCAAATCCAAAATACTTATTTTCTTAAGATAAGATACACTTTATTGTCCTTGGAAGGAAATTTGTCTTGGACTCCAATGCTGTCACATAAAGCTGCTTTACAGTAATAACAGTACAGGTACAGACAATACATACATATAGGCTGCAGGCCACATATAACATATACACAGTATACAGTCTTCTTACCTGGGGGGTATTCCAGAAAGGAGGTTCAACAAACTCTATCCCTGAACTCTGAGTTGACTTACTCTGAAATGAGAAACTCTGAGTATCCGGTTCCAGAACAGTTGATCTGAGTTAGGTAAGTCGACTCTGAGTATGTTAACTCTGAGTTGAGCTCGTGCCTGATGACTAGTAAAAAGCCATCATCAATGGAGCTCCGGTACTGTGATTCACCATGGCAACAGGGGAGAAAACAGGAAGCAGAGTTTTTCACTGCGGTCAAGCCAGCCGTGGTTCACGTTTGCTTGGTCAAATCAGTCGCACATTTTTTTTCAAGTGCGCGAATCTACTAACATTTACGGTATTTGTGATGAAACCGCTCTGAAGAGCTGCTGGTAGTGACTGTGGGGCAGACTGCAGTCTCTCAGTCAGACCCATGAAACATACGATACTTTTACAGTAATTATTCCCAGGAGTGAGCTGAAGGTATCACGATGGTATGCTTCTGGATTTCAAAGTAAAGGACGACGTGAGAATTCAAGATTCATGTTCTGCTGAACTAAGTACTTCATATTATACATGCAAGTTGGGCGAAATATCCTTATTCTTGTGATCTGGTCAGGATTTTGACCCAGGATTACTCTAAAAGTACACAGTAAAAGTACGTCATATTATGCATGCAAGTAGTCTAGGAAGTACTTAGTTCAGTAGTACACAAATATTGGACTACTTATGGAAAATATTTTTTTTATTCCACATCAAAGTTGGGTGAAATATCATTATTCTTTTTCTCTGTTAAGGATTTTGACAAAGTTTTACTTGAAAAAATACACAGTAAGAGTACTTCATATTATACATGCAAGTAGTCTATGAAGTACTTAGTTCAGTAGTACACGAATCTTGGACTACTTATGGAAAATATTTTTTTTATTCCACATCAAAGTTCGTCATAATATCCTTGTTCTCTGTTAAGGATTTTGACCCAGGATTACTCTAAAAGTACACAGTAAAAGTACTTCCTACCTACCTAACTACCTACCTACCTACTACCTTGTCAGGGAGTGAGATCTCATCTAAATGAATCTAAATCCCCTCCTGGTGTAAAACTATGTGAATTATTTCAGCTTCAACACGATCGGACTGAGAGGGAAAGGACAGCCACTGTCAGACAGCTCCGTCAGACTCAGGGTTTCTTCAGGTAAACCTGCCAGTGAGCAGGTGAGGTTCACAGAGTAAGTTACCACAGTAACAGACCCAGAGTTTAAGTTACCTCTCTTTCTGGAACTGAAAACTCAGAGTTTCTCTCATCTCAGGGTTAACAAACTCAGAGTTTTCACAAAACCCGCTATCTGGAATACCCCCCTGTGGTGCTGTTTAGCCATCTAGATTGTTTTGGTGTTTTAAAGATTTAAAGATATGACCACCTTCTCTTGAATATAATGGAACAAGATGGCAAAAATTACATTTGTAAATAAATCATAACCTGGTTACTCATGATAATCCACAGAACTTGTTAAGATGAACTATTTTTCTTTTATATTCAAGAGAAGGGAACTCTCACAATAGCACAGGTAAGAAAGAATGTTTTCCATTTTGGGGTGAACTGTTTCTTTAAAGAAGTAAAGAGAGACATTTCAAAGACAGTCAATTGTTATTTCAGTTTTCTGGTACATGGTATTCTGGGGGAAAAAACATACAGTTTTTGTAACAATGTGGGTCACCAAATTTTGACCCATCTATTTAAAATAGTCCGCAAAACTGTTATCTGCTCCGACAAGCAGCGAGCCAAAAATGGCTCCAAGCCTGTAACTTGACAACTTGCCAGAGGCCGGATCGGTGAGATCACAAAAAGGTTTCACAAGCCTTGAGCTTTTTAAACACAATGTCACCCATTTCTGGCTGATTTAATATGAATGTCCACTTCACTGAAGTACTGGAATAAATGTGTCATCGCCTCAGACTGGAGCGATGAACACAATTAACCTCTTGTCATGAGGCTTAAAATGAGGGAAGACTTTTACATTTTGTTTTTGTAATAAAGACATATAGAAATGTTCACCTCAGCAGAGTTCCGCCAGCCGCTCTTGTTGAAACAGATTATTCCAGTAGCAGGATTATGATCTTAAATATGGGCTTCAGTCTTAAAAATGAATGTCAATCCGTCTCTCCTAGCTCTTCAACGACCTGTTCAAAAACAACGCCAACCGGTCAGAGCTGTCCGAGAAGAGACACAATCAGAATTACTTCATGGAGATGATCACTGTCGAAGGGGTGTATGACTACTTAATGTTTGTGGGTAAGTAAGATGTTGTTGAGCGCTATATGTTCATCCCAACCCCACTTTTTTTTTGTATCATGGTCATTTTTAACTTAATGCATTGTAACAGTCAGGGTTGGCTGTAGTTCAGGACAGCTCCTCCAAAATACAGAACATCGAAGGTGTTGAAAAATACATTTAATGAGAATTTACCACCACGACCTGAAGTAGAGCCCATTGTTCACTCGCACTCTCTCTTTCTTCCTCTCCTTCTCCTTCATGGTTGTCAGGACGCGTCGTCTTCCACATTCCTGACTGGCTGCACCACCTGCTAATGACAGGCAGGATGCTGCTCAAGAACACGGTCGAAGCCTACACAGATTACTGCCTTCAGTACAAACTGAACCAGGTGGTGCAGGAGCACCGGCTCGTCTCACTCATCACCCTGCTGAGAGGTACACTGCAGTTAGTTCAGAGACAAAGAGGGTGGTGTTGATCTTCTCCTTTTCTAAAAATGCTGAAATATTCCTTGAAATGTGCTTATTAAATAGGTGAACTGATAAACATAATCTCGCCCCTCATAGACACAGTTTTCTGTGAGAGCAGTGCACCCCGCTCGGCTCAAGACAAGCAGAGGAGGGCGAAGAAGACGTTCGAGGAGATGATGACCTATATTCCAGGTACTCTTTCACTTGTTACAGCGAGTGTGTTTGTGCGACTTCTCCACTGTCCGTAACACTGATGTACAGATGTGAAGACAAGTGGTCAGTTTTATGCGTCGGCTTGGAAATTCACGAGCCTGTCATCTTTAGACTTCCTCACGAAATGCATCGGAGAAGAGGCCAAGTACGAAGGCGTACGTCTGCTCTTTGATGGACTGCAACAGTCGGTTCTGAACAAACAGGTACAAGGGCACACGCACACACACGCACGCATTTAGATGGTGTTATCATATGTCTTTTTTATTTAAAGATCACAGGCCTTTAATTCTGTTCATCCTCTCCAAACTCTTTGTCCCCCTCAGCTGACGTATGTGCTGTTGGACATCGCTATTCAGGAACTTTTCCCGGAGCTGAACAAGGTAAACAGATGCTAGTCTCGGTTAGCAAAGGAATACAACCTCTGAATATCCACTCAACCCATCCATTAAGACTGTAAGATGATGAAAGATCACCGAAAGTACGAAGATACCGTATCATAGCGTACATTAAATGGCGGCATATTACATTAAAACACCTTGTTTTGCATATAACATCTTCAACTCTGTCTGTGTCTCCTCAGCAGGTACAAAAGGAGGCGTCTGTGATGGCTCCGTGGATGTAAACTGGACAGTTCAGTGAACGTGAGCTGACATGCTTACGCCCACACTTACGCAGAGACTTTTGTCGGCCCCCGTCACCTGAAACTAACATGTAGACCGCATCAATCACAGGAGCAACAGCTGATCTGATTACGTGCCATGACAAGAAGAGGAAACGTGGGGCTCCTGCCGCTTTATGCATCATTCACTTTGTAAAATAAATTGTATAAATAAATGACATAACGGCGGTCCTTGTGTATTCTTATCTATAAAGGCAAACAGAATAAAAGTGGGTTTGACTGTCGCAGCTGATTGTAGCTGTCATTAATTATTACTAATAATAATCCTTATTTATTTCACATTGTGATACTGTTGAGCACACGGTAGAGTTGCCACAGGTGCCTGTGTATGAATATATACACTCTATACTACAGGTAGACCGTTTATTGGCCCGGTCGTTAATCGGTTCTGATATTCAGCATTTTTTTTATCTTCATTCTTCCTCTAAAATGTTTTTTCACGTTTTCTCATGACGACTGGTTGATTATATTGTAATTTAAAGCTTGTTTGCTCTTGAACAAAATAATCAACTCACAGCTTCGAGAAAAATAATAGTTCTTAGCAAGCATTTAGTGATTGCTCTCAGTTTTGGAAGTTGGCTGCTTTCATCCGTGTTATGCCTTTGTCAATGAGATATGTGAAGGTAGAGTTTGTCTATCGGACACTAGAAAATAATTTTCTTGCACAACACCTGAATAACTCCTACAGGGCTCCTCAACAACTGAAACATAATTTTGTAGGGACTTTATTTTGGTAAATTATAATATAATATATTATATATTATAATAATTCATGATTAAAACTAATAATTTGAAAAGAAAACAATTGAGTGCAGAACTTTTTGGTTCTATGAAAGAGAAAGTTATGTCATTCAAAATGCATAACTCATGTTGATTAAATGTCACAATTCCATTTATTTTTTACACAACATATTAAAAGGAATGTCTGAGAAATGCCTTCCATTTTTGATTTACTTTAGCAAGCTTTTACAAGTACTATAAATGGAGGACTTTGGACTAAACAAAGGCAGCGAGCAGATGCGACGACAAAAACAAAAGATCTTGTGCTGCTGTAGCGAAACAGTTGTGTCATGCTCGATGAACATACATATACATATACATATTTACTGTTTTCAATTGTTCATATTCCAAATTTGGGGATAAAATCGTATTATACAGAATATGTGTCCTCAGTCCTTAATGTCATGTGATCTTTGGGATAAAATAAGTTCCTGGCTGGACGTTGTATCCACCCCGAGGCTAACCCTGCAGCCCCGTTGTCTCATCCTTGAAGCTGGCGACACGGAGAGGCAGTTAACCAGGTCCCGGAGGAGCTCCCAAGCAGTCAAACCTGCCCTTCAGTTTATCACAGTTTCACAGAGTATGCAAAGCCAATCAGGGGGTCAGGGAGAGACATAAACCCAGGAGCAGCAAGCCGAGGCTGTGGGCTGTAAAGACCGCCGAGCTCCTGAACGTGATGCGGCCCTCCACCGCAGGGTACACGCGCTTCATGTCCGAGATGTATTTGGAAAAAACAGAAATGTCCATATCACCTGCAAGAGTTGGGGAAAGACAGATTGTTCAGCATTTAGTTGGTATTCTGATTGCTGCCCATGCTCAACATCACCCGCTCTATGTTTACAGTGTTATAAGCTCTGTGAGCATTAGAGACAGCTGCAGATATTAAAACTATGCATCTGCTTTAGATAATCACCGCCCCCAGAGTGAGTGCAATAAGTACACCAACAGTAGGTGGTCTTTCGGGGACCCTCTGAAATGAGTGTACAGGGACTCTTAACTCAGACATGTGATCATCTGATGGATAAACTGCACCCTTCTGAATCTCGCTTACGGGACAGCTGCAGTCGGAATGTCCTTGCATTCATTTCAAGTGAGTGTGATGACTGAGGGGAAGCCGATGCAAAAAAAAAATATTGAATTATCAGTTGTTGCACACACAAATAAGTCAAGACTCGACAGCCATGCTAAGATCTCCATGGGGCTGCACGTAAAGGCTCAGAAGAAGATGTACTTTTTTAGAGAAATTCAGTTTTTCCACTGCTACCGGTCGAAACAGGTCAACAGTAACAGTTGTTAATGTTGACAACCGCTTTGACACCCCTGGTGAAAGTCCCCAGACTTCCTTAAAAAAAAGCTGCATTTTGTAAGTTGTTGAGTTATGAGAACCTTTATAAACTTTGTGACACGCGATCTACAACATATTCTTCACTATTTGGACCTTCTGGGTTATTTGGCAAAGCTATTTATGAAGATATTTCCTTATTTGTGTAAAAGAAAAACATTGAATCTGTTTGTCCGACTGATGCGCATGTTTATTTGCATTTATAGCAGGAAAGTGAGATCTGATCACAGGCAGTCACTCGAGACCCTTGTTAATGCACAACGCTGTCCACTTGTGATCAGGTCACTTAGGAGAGATGTTACCTACAGGTCTATATTCCTTTTTCCGCACAGTGTTGTTTTGAGCTTAAATGCCAGCATGCTGATGTTTGATTTCAGAGTTTTCCCCTCTGGATTGAAGTGTTGGACTGACTGTACTTTGGTGCGACGCATTTCAAGTTTGACGCTGTTCCCGCGGCAGCTTCCTGCCTTTCATAATGTTTCACGCTGTGTGGCTTGCTCTCTTTCTTGTTTTCGAAACGGACCTATCCACTGTTTTCGCACAGTTTCCTTGTTTGAGAAATCTGAGCCCACTTGCCAAAAATCAGCTTACTGGAGTAAAACAGTGTGAGATCAGAGGTTAAATACGGCTGCTCGAGTTCGTTTTTTCCTTTCCTTAACATAAACTGATCTTTGGGATAAAGAAAGTTAAAACAATGGAGTCCATTCGGAGACATTTAAAGGTTAAGCACCTAAACTAAAGACTAAATAAGTGTGATTGATGAAAACACTTAAAATCAGTCATCATTAACAAAACATTAAGGCGCAGGGATTGCTTTGAGTCCAGTCCAACAGGAAAGAAAACAAGGGAGGGGGAACTTTGAGATATATCAAGACCCTGAGTGACCCTTTGAGTAGTCTGCCAACTCAAATGAATTATTCTTATTAGAAGATTGGCTGATAATAGCTGTCTTTGGTTAGCTCCTGGACATTTTTCTTTAGTGAGTATCAAGCAGTGAAACGTACAAGACACGAAACCTTGAAGTCTTCTTCCTGGACGTCTTTATACATCAAACTAAACACATTTACCATATCGGATTTCATTTCAAGTAAACGCTCATCTTATCTCACACACAATTTCTGAGCCACCTTTGTTGCCCACCTGTGTTATGCTTCAGTAGCTCCTCCTTGACCATGGCAAAGCCGTCACCTCCGCTCACCATGTATGAAGGCATGACCACAGTGTACGTCTTCTCAGGGTCTAGCGGTTCATACTTTGGCACGCGGCACTCGGTGCAGAGCACGGACAGAGACACGACGCGCTGGTTCACTGGTCTGGAGAGGTCATACTCTACGTGAATGCCTAGAAATGTCAGACAGATAACAAGGAAATGTTATGTTTGCTTAAGGGATATCCCCCCGCGGACACCAGTGACAGATAAAACAGGAGTAGTTTGACATTTTTGTGAGAATGAAATCTTATCAGGTGAGAAGATTGATACTCCTCTCGTGAATTTCTGTTGGAAATTAATCCAGCATCTAGTTGGCTTAGCGTAAAGAATGGACAGTATCTAAAGCTCAACACCACAAGTAAAGATTTTTACACTTTAGTTTTGTACAGATTAACTAAAATAAGATGTAACATGTTAATTGGCAGTGTTGGGCAGTGTTGCTTTGTTACAGCCTTTATTACAGAGCCCACTGGGTTTCTGGCAACACCCGCCATACTCTGCCTCTACCTGGCTTGTATCTATTGTTCTCGAGAGCCTTGATGACTTTGTGGTCTTGGTACTCCTTGCTAAATACGTCCAATAAATATTTAGACAGGGGAAGGTGAGAAAAGCAATGAAGCTCAACTGATAGGCGCCTTCATCCCATCAGAAAAAATATGAAGTCTATATGCTAAGCTAAATGGCTGCTGACAAGTGCTATTGATCTTTTCATCCAACCCCTGGAAAGCAAGTGAATAAGCCCATTTACCAAAAAGCCACTTTATTTATTATTCTAGTAGACCTCGGATTAAACTATGTTGGTAGAGGAGCGTTGGTGCCAGAAGACAGACCTGAGACTTGAAGAAATTCTCCAGACATGGTTCCATATCTGTGAATGGCGTGTTCAAACGCCTTTTTGATGGTTGATCCTTTAATCTGGACCAAGTCAAAGGTTCCTCCAAATGGTAAGACGGTAAGAATCTCCTCCATAGTTATGGAACCTTAAAGTCAAGGGCGAATGCCATTACATTTTAAAAGGAAGCTGCAGCTGTAGCCAGTGCAAATTGGTCTTTGAGATACTTAAAAAAAACACTGTTTTACCGTTTTTGTAGTGCTCATCTATAGCTGTCCGTATGGCCCCACTGTTCAGCATACACATGCTCACATGATTCCACTGCAGATCCTCACCTGAATACTTTGCATTGTGATGAATCTGGCAATGCACAAGGACAAAAACAAATGAGAAATGAGAAGAAATCAAACTCTACTTCCTGGAAAGAGTTGCTCTCCTGTGTTTGTGAAGATTGACCTTATCACTGTAGGCTCTCTAAACATCTGCAAATTGTTGTTTATGTCAGCCTCCTCCAAACCCCTGCAGCCCTTTTAGATGCCATGAATTCCCACGTAATGCTGAGCAATGACAGGCAAGATCTGAGGTTGCAACCGTTTTTTTAGGGGCTCACGTGTTACAAAATGCAAACCTTTGGTTTTTTGTCTCATCGGTGAATAAACTGAAGGGCTTTTCTGACTGAATGAACTAAACACTGGCTGTTACCATAGCATCGCAGATCAGGTTGCCGAGGTTACACTCCCGAAATCGACACTCCTCAAACGTCCCATTGAGGTAGACTAAGGTCTGTCCGACGTACTGCGAGGAGTACTGAGCCAAGTCTTTCTTCCAATTCCCAACGTCAGCGAGGACTTCCGGGTCTGAGAGAAAGCTTGCGTAAATACAGGCTTCATGTAAACATAACACAGGTTTAATGTATTTTTAACGAACCCTTGAGAAAGGAGAGCGGATTATGTTTCGATTTCAGAGCGCTGATTTAGTTTAAACAAACATGAATGAGCGTGAACTGAACTGTTTCGGACATAATCCAGCGTAATCTTGATGCATGTCATGAATAATGTACAAGTAGCAAATACAAGCATTTGTAATTCCAAAATGATTCACACATGCACAGTGATGATTTGTCTACAGACAAACAGGTTGATTCAATTCTCTCAATGTCACTTCAACTCGTTTTAACATCTCAAAATCCTCTAAACCACTGAAACAGGCTGTAAAGTCAATGGCTAAAAAATTAGGCTGTCGTTGCGGCCCACCTTGAGGGATGCTGCTGTCCATCAGGATGGGGTTTCCAACGGCTTTAACCACATTCCCAGCCCCATCGAAGGTAACTTTCAGGTACCCAAGGTATTTCCCGAAGGCATAAGCCTGGACAACCGGCACGTTTCTCCCATCGCTCGACCTCACCATATAAGGGTACGGACCCGCCGGCACCTCGGTGGATGGGGGCTTTCCTGCAGAGAGACATGATGAGCCGTTTCAGTGCAGCCACTTCCTGTTGGAGTGAAAGTGAAACGGCGGGTTCGCTCCACAGTTCTGAATTGTGGTGTGAAAGCACAGAAAGACAGACTAATGACAGTTGATGTTTTGGAGTTCATCTTTTGCAAAGGGTTCCAGTAGAAAAGAGCTTAAAGGATTAGTTCAACCAAAAATGAAAATTCAGTCATAAGCTACTCACCCTAATGCGGATGGGAAGTCTGGTGGTGTTTCGTAGTCCGCAAAACATTTCTGGACGAGCTGTATGGAGCCATTTCATGTTTTTTTTCCCCAGTTGTTTTTCAAAACAGATCCCCATCTACTTCATATGTTTAGGAAAACGCTGCAACGCCGTTTTGCTGTGTGCCTCCAGAAATGTTTTGTGGGCTACGCCACCTCAGGAGAGTTGATAGCAACTGAATTTTTCATTTTTTTCGGTGGAACTTGTACTTGTCCTTTAATTGTATAAAAATCAAATCACCATTGTAGAGGAACGTGTTGGTGTGTCCTCCGATGACAACGTCGACCCCTCTAACGCGCTTGGCGATTTGTTGATCCACGTCAAAGCCAGCGTGGCCCAGGGCGATGATCTTATTATAGCCCAAGGTCTCCAGTTTGTTGACCTGAACCTGAAGCGCCTCCACCTCGTCCTCAAACTTCAGGTGTGGGCCTGACAGGCAGGGGAAAAACTGGGTTAATCTGCATGGTCACAAAGCACTTCACGCTTTCATACAGGTGAATAAAACATCAGGGTAAGATTAGATGACGTGATGGTGTAGATCAATTTAACAGTAAACGAAACCGCACTGGAGAAAGCTCTAGAGAGTGTTTGACTGCAGCAATGTGCCAATGAATACATTAAAAGCTTCCATCAGTCCGGCAGCATGTCATGCTTTTACCTGGCATGGATAAGACGGGGGTCTCTGCGGTGGTGTAGCCCACCACAGCCACTTTGTCTGAGCCCACATTTAGGACTGTGTAGGGCTGGTAGTAGCCACTGAACTTTGTGGCCAGAGTCTGGTCAGGTTGTATGTTGGCGCTCACCACAGAGCAATTTACAATCTGGAGGAAAGGCTGGATCAGACCCTCCACTCCATTGTCAAACTCATGGTTTCCCAAAGCCTTAAATGTAAAGGAATGGGTTTTATTGACTGGACTCCAGTAAAAACAACAATTTATATTATATTCTGGACATTTCTATTAAAAAAACAAAAACAAATCAAGCATATTCAGGTGTGAGGTCACACAATTTAAAAAAGGAACAATTTCAAGGATACTGACCATGGCATCATAACCAAGTTTGTTCATAAAGTGCGCTGCCTCGGCGCCTTTATAGTAGTTGAACCAGACAGTTCCCTGAAACTGGTCGCCTGCATCCAAAAACAAGACGTTCTTCTCCTTTCTCCGGATCTCCGACACTTTCGCGAACCTCCGGGCGACCCCCGCGAAGCAAGGACCCCTGGCCGAACACTTCCCCGAGTCCTCGCTGGTCTCCTCGATCCGCGCGTGGTTGTCGTTGGTGTGGAGCAGAGTCACCTCGAGAGCCGACACAGTCCCCAAACAGTTTAAAAGCAGAAAGAGACAGAGCGAGGTCAAGAGAGCGCACCGGGGCGTCCGGACGCTCATCGTGTCGCTGTGCGTAAAAGCGCACGAATGACCAAGCATGTAGAGTGAGCTACATGAGGGAGGCGTGGGCTTCTCTTGCAGGATGTGTTAAACCAGCACAGAGCACGGTGTGTACACAGTTTACATTAGCTGTAAAAACGAGTTTATAAATGGTAAATAGATAACATTCCTAACTGTACTAATGCTTCCTGAGTGTTTTAAGCAGTTTATAAGAATAACTTTTGGGTTTGACTGGTTGGACACTGACCCTCTGGAAAACTGCTGCAGCAGGATCACACCAAATTTGGTTTATCAATAAAATATTAAGTTTATAAAGATACATGATCACCATATTAGCAGATGTCAAGACTCTTCTTTTTCATAGTTTGAAGACAACATATCTAATGGTAAGTTGCTTTGTGTCAAGCCTAATCCAGTATCAATAAATAAAACATTGCACTCACTCATAGATATCAGCCACTTAAATACGCCTGATTTTTTTTCATTGAGATCTCTGCATTTTTCCCTGAGAAATGATCAAAAATGATGAAAAACTCTCCATCTCATAATGTAATGAAAGTAAGACAAAAATCCCTGGATCTGTCCCTTTCTCCGGTTCCGCACCAAGAGTTAATGGGTTCTTTTCTCCATCCGAGTTTCGTGGAACTCCCTTCAGTAGTTTTTGTGCAATCCTGCTGACAAACCAACCAGCAAACAGATGGATACTGGAACAAAATAGCTCCAACAGGAGCAGCTACAGTTGTTAATTACAGTGATAAAGTTGACACAACTAGGTTAGGTAAAAGGTTTATGTTACTAGAAAGGTTATTGTTTCAAATCAATACAAAATTACCTCAACGTGTCTTCTCAAATTCAGTCAACTTAAAGTATAAGGCAGCCTAGACACTTACTTTATGAAGTGAAAAAGAATAGTCTTTTACAGTGAACCTAACCCTGATTTCATTACTTGTGTGTTAACGGAACAATCACATCTCAATCTCTAACTTCATCTGATGCATTTAACTTTACAATAGGTGTATTGTGACGGCTACTGAAATACTGAGAACATGACACATTCCCTAGAGAGATAGTGACTAAACAAAAAACATGGATGGATATATCAGAAAGAAAACATGGGAGTCACTTTAAATCACACGTAGCATGTCATGTATTGTATTCTGTAGTCTAAAGGCAGTTGAGCTGAAATATAGATCTGGTACACCGGCGTCTGTTCGCTTTGATTCTGAGGAATGTTTTCCCAAAGTCCCTGAATAATAAAGATAATGAATTCAAATTGAATTTCATTGACTAAAATCTTGATTTGGTGTGTCATAATTTGAAATTAGGTCAGAACGTCAACATCAGTTTTTATTTATCATGTGGTCACTCTTACATAGCAGCTCATAATTTAGACTATTATCATGGGTATTTTCTTTCTTTTTTTAAAAAAAAAACTTTTTAAGATTTGTATTTTTTTTGTGAGAAAATCAAAAACACACACTTTCCAACAAATGATAATAATGATAATTGTTATGGACAGATCAGAGATTCCCCAAGGTCCTGATTTGAAAAGGGATTTCTCAAGCTCTAGGTCACAGGTCATCAGGAGCTATTGGGTGCACCTGTGATGTTCTCCTCAGCTGGCTGCAATCAGTCAGCTGGGTGACTATATACTGGGGTTGCAATGGCCTTGTTCAGTTTGTTGTGTGTTTCAGGGAGTCAACACCATCAGTTGACTCTCTGTGTTTTCTGTTTGGGGTGAAAATCTGGGTTGAGTGTTTGAGCTTTCTTTCTTTTGGCCATTTTTCTACACATTTTGTTTCCCCCCTGATCAGTGACTCCCACTTCATCTTTGGTTTTTGAGTCCAATGTTTTTTTTGTTCATCTATCATTTTGATAGAATCAGTGGGTGGCTGTGGGTTTGACCCCCACCGCCAACTTTTAGACACCAAGGGACCAGTTTGCTTGAACCCTTTTCTTGCTTCGTGCAGTGCTTTGTTCGTTTCCCACCCTGCGACCCCTGTCCTTCAGGTTTTGTTTTCTGGGGAAATGTAACAATTGGGGACTAGTTTGTTTACTGCACAAAACATGGAATTCACATTGGACTCTCCTACTTCCCTCGACTCATGTAAAAAGGCAGATAAAATGCAAATTGCTCAGCAGTTTGGCATTGCAGTGACAGAAGGGAGTAGGAAAGACAGATCCTCCCTGATGACTCTGAACCCGAATCAGAAAGTGTGGGTGAGGAGGGTGACAGTGAGGGGAGTGTCAACTGAACCAATTGCTGAAATGGGGATAAAACAGCTAGAGATGAGGCTCAAGCTAGAGCAGAGGAAGTTTGAGCAGGCGAGGATGCGGCTGGCATAATGCAAAGTGAAAAGGAGCAGGCCATTCGCTCAAGAGAGCTGGAACTTGAAGAGCTCTGTATCAAATCAAGACAACAGTAGAATGATGATGATGATAATAATACCCTCCAGCTGTGGATTTCTCTCCTTTTTTCATAAATGAATGAATCACCACACTATCATCTGTGTAGAGTAAAATGGGGCTGTACTGATCTGTCTGTCTTGTTAAACACAGTTCCCTTCACACAGCAGCACCCCTTAGTGGAATAGGACTCAAACACTCCAAAGTTATTCAAAGGTTACTCGAAGAGAAACACTGTGGCTCCCAAATATAAAGCAAGGATTTAATGTCACATGAGAAATCAACATTATTATTTTTTTTTTTTCAAAAATAGGTGAGATTGTCCTTTTTAAAGACCCCTTTTCTTTTTCATTTGTGACAGTGTGATGACAGTCAGCAGAGAGGAAGCCTGACAGAGTTCCACACATCTTCTGTCTTCTGTCACATTTAAACTGTTGTTTCATTTCAGTTTCACTCACACTGCTGCACACAGGTACATCAAACTGGAGGAAAAAGGGGACTGATTACAAAAACACTTTTATCCTTTCCCCCCTGTTTAAAAGCCTTTTTTTTTCAATAAGGCAAGTTTTTCCTCACTTGAATCAGAGTTCTGAGCGCAGACGATGTTCTTCACTGTGCAGATTCTAACGCCCACCGAGACAATGCGATTGTGATTTTGGGCTGTATAATCAAAATTGATTTGACTGGATGAATAGTCCCATGGGTGTCTCTCAGAAGAAGTGTCCCTTTTTTAAAAGGAGATGCTGATGAAAATATCGTGTGTTAATAAAATTCCACAGCGAAAAACCAAAAGACATGTCAGCGGTCGTGGAGCGAATTCAGCATCAATAGCACTTGATGAGACAAACCAGCATGAAACTACCTAACGAGCGATGGAAACTGCAAAAAAGCTCTTATTGTTGTTATTGTGTTCTTATTGGAATACGTGGGTTTTTGCATATGGATGTGTAAATTTCACTTACACTGGCAATAGACAACTTTTTGCCTTTTAACTATACTGATTGAAAATACTGTGAAAAAAAAGACACCATCCACATATAGATATTCATTCTGGATGTTTGCCACGGTGCAAAACAGGAAGATGCATTGTTTTCCAAGGTCACAATCCCTAGGCAACGGTGGAACAACTGGAATAACGCTGGAAACTCCAAGCTGCAAAAAAAAGAACCCCGCTGACGGAGGAGGAAAAGAAATTGAATAGGGAGAGTGATAGAAACCGAATCAAAACAAGAGTGAACGGACGGGCATTAATTCAGCGGAGAGCGTTGCGTAAAGCTCTGCTCCCTCGCCAACATGTTTTTCCTCTTACCACCAGGACGATTCAAAACCTGCATGTAGCAAAATCTGCCTGCTTATTAATACAACAGGGGTTATCATAACACTGAGATCAGGATTTCTACATCACATTGTGATTCATACGGTTGTTTTGTAACTTTGGACAGCAGCCAGGCCGTCAGCAGTTAGCCGTGTTGCTAACGCCGCCTTTGCGACGGCCGCACAAATAAATAGTGCGCGGAAAACACTGGGAGGGGGGCGGAGTTGAAAAGTTGTCTGTATTTGCTTTAAGTGCTTCGACAAATCTGCCTTGTTTACTTTCTGCCACTTTTCTGAGCGCTGAGGTCAGCCAGATCAAACACAGGCGGGGAGCTCCGCGGCGCTAAACGCAGGTCGGTTTGTGCCACCGCCGAGAAGCAGCAGCTCACTAAGTGGGTACCCTTTGACGTGCAACCGCTCGCAGCGTTCGGTGAATAACAGCCCGCAAAACTGCTAAAGGTTGCATCTGGTGCAGTGTGACACAGGAGTTGACACACTTAGACAGATGGCCTTGTACTTGTGAAGCCGCAGCGTAAACACTCCACAGTTACGCCGGGATTCTCCACCGTCTCCGCTCTGCTCCGTCCTGTTTACTAATGCCATCTCTTATGTCGAGGAAACTTGGGAGGATATTCTTTAAATTTCACATTTTCTGCCGTCATTAACGGGAGCTAGCCTCCGTGGGCAGTGAGGTGAGGAGTGTTTGTGCAATAAATCATCTGCCGTCGCGCACTCTTGCGTGCAGTTCTTCTGAAACGGAGCGGCAGCTGCGACTCTGAACCTACATTTCTAACATTTACATTACACACATAACCATATAGTGTTTCTCCAGGATTATCCACAGCCTTGATTCTCCAGATACTGCTGACAGAGTGATAGATATAGCCATGCCTGTTCCTTACATCAACCCCGCGCCTGCCCAGTAACCTCTCCTTTTCACACTCCACGAGCCGTCACCCTCGCCAGCGCTGATGTGTGCTATTAGCACTTGTCTGCCCACTGAAGATTACTCCTCCTGCTATCGCCCTCTCGCTCCTTCCAGAACCTCACACATACAAAGCGAACCCAAAATCCGACAGCTTATACCTCCAGCAGGCAGTAAATCGAGTGTCAAGTACCCAGCGTGTCAAGCACAATGTTTGCAATCTATACCGCTGGGTGATCTCGCTTTAATTGTTAAAATGAGGCCATCTGCGATGCTGCACTTGCACGCTGTGAATATTTACAGACTGATCTGCATTATGCAACTAAACCTCAGTGACTGACACAATGGTATCGCTGCGGCGTCATCAGGCCTGGGCTTAATAAATCAATTCCATGCTTGCTTTTTTCCTCCTCAAACCGTGGACCAGTTCCAGCCCTTCGAAAGTGCTGATAGGCCTCATAACAGCCCGCAGTCAGTTTCCCATCCGACCGCTCAGGCTCCGAATGGAGCCGGCCACTTCCACTTAAAGCGAAATGAGTCTGACCAGCGACCGCACTAACACAGGGCCTGTTCAATCAATCAGCAGCCATCATCTCCACTTAGCTCCTTTCCTGTCACATGTTTTCCTGGGAAATAAAAAGTATGCCCCATACACTTCCACCTGCTCTCTCCTTCCTTGAAGCCACGTGCTAAAATGCCACCACGACCGGGCAGATACCCCCCGGACTGGGGCCTCCTAGAATTTGGGGCACAAAACATCTAAAAAGTGGCACAGTCCCCTAAATGACGGCGCCAGCTCCTTGTGACCACAAGAACCCCAGAAAGCCTCCAGTTGTAAATAGAAGCCCAAATCTCTCCCGATACATTTTTAGCCGGAGGCCTTTCGAGAGCTGACTGGCGGAGCAGAAGGCACCATATGCCGTCACACTGCAGGGGGACAGGCCCTCAACATGTGTCCTATATTTGATTCTTTTTATTGTGCTTCAATGCGTCCTTCAGATTAGACACGGCGGCGGAGAGAGCGTTCAGATCCTGCGCTGGGGGGAAAGTTGCATTATCACACAAGACTGTAAAAGCGGTCTATTACTGCGCTGTGGCCCTGACACACAAATGGTGGTGCCGCCGAACGAAGCAGCACGCGAGAGGAGGAAAAAGACGGGTAAATCTCCTGAGCCTGTCGCTGTTGAATCCATGATTTCACCCAATTATGGCATTTTCTTCCCCCGCCCTTTTTTTTTTCACTCCTTCACCTCCTCCTTTACGCAGCTGTCTTAAGTCTTTGCGGTGTGTTCAAGTCTAGTGTTGGCCGAGACACAGGCGACTTGGGGTGATGCAAAGACCGTCTTTCACTAGTTCTAACCGACCGGCTTGACATGACGTCAGTGAAGTGAGAAAACAGTTTCAATATGCAGCCTTCGGGTGCCCGTCAGCTCACAGTATACAAACTCAGTGCTGAAATGCAGACGTCCTACAGCCCACGCAGCTGCACGCATGAGGATCCAAAACACGGGTGACCTAGCTGCTCAGCTTGGTCATCCCTCCCATGTCTCATCTCATAAACGCTCGGATAAGGCGGCGTCTGGGGGAAGGTGGAGAGGGAGGGTTTCATCCCATAACAACAGGGGATCTGCCCTGATTTGGGGTTGCCCCATTTGGTCCCGGTCTCTACAGCTGCCAGTTATCGAGGACCGAAATAGATGACCACAATAAACACCCAAAAAAATGTTTTTAAAAGTGGTTTTAATGAAGCTCAGGCAAAGTGTAACAGAGCAAGACTGCGTTTCAACATCTGTAAGTGTGACACCACTCGATATTTTTGATGACACCTATGGACTATTCCCAGCGAGTTTGTGGTGACAAAAAAAGGACATATTTGACAGGAATTCGGGAAATCTGCGGCTGTGTGTGTGGCGACCAGAGAAACGCACCTTGCCAACATTTTCTCAGCCGATTGCATTCAATGAAACTCACCTTTATGACTTGTTATTGTTAATTTAAAGCTAAAATTATTTTTGATGTAACAAAAGGCAAAACAACTATCGCCCGACTCTGCAGGTTCCCTCGTCTCTCCTTTATTTACCACACATTTACTGTTTGGGTAACCCACTGCACTACCCGCCTAGCGCCATCATTAGGCAGACAGAGCTAGCGACTAGCTGGTGAACGCAGTGGAGCATTTAGCAGCTTCAGATTCTGACATTTAACTCAGGATGTGGTGGAGACCAAAACGGAGCTAAAAGGATATCAGCTTGTATTCTCCAATTCTCCAAATATCAGACATCTTGTTCTCCAAGAACTCTTCAGATAGTTCTAACTAACTATTCACCTGTGGAATCGAACTGGCGGGAACTTGATCCGTTTACTACTCGGCTTTCATCACAGCACAATTTTCTATACTCCTGCCCGATCCACATGACCTGTTCTCTACCGGGCATCAAGCTTTTAAGATAAAAACTGTGTGGAGAGAACTGAAGTGTAATTTTTCTTTTACTAATCATATGAATCAGCTCAAGAGGGTGCATTAAAATGCATCCAAGCTCTATTCCTAATTTATGTGAAGTCACTCGTGGAAGTTTCTGTGAATATACAATTTAGAAGATGTGTGTTCGAAAAAATAAATCTGTCACTGAACTATCTGGGGAGCCGTTCGGTTTCCTGTTTTGTCTTTTAATATTCATATAACATTCCTCACGTCGTGAAAGAAAAAACCCACATCTCCCTGCGCTTGCATGTGGTATAATGTATCGACTTTAAGGCTTGGTTGGATGCCTTATTACCGGACTAAAAATAGCCGGTGTGAGATTGGATGTTGCCAGGTACTGCGCTGAGCTGCAGTGTGTTTAGAGATGAGGAGAGATAACAGAAAACGGAGTCACAGAAATTGCCCCGCCGCTGCCGCCGGCACTGAACTGGGTCACTACCACCAACGCCACAGATAGGAAACAAAACAAAGTATCACACTGTGATAACGGAATTGGCGTCAGCGTTTTATGACATGCAAAGTACGTGTGTGTGTCTTATCTAGCCATCAACTTCTTTTATCTTGCACGTTTGCCTGCATCTCTCAAAAGTTTGCAAGCAGGGCCCAGATAACACACTGAATCTGGAGCCATCAGCTCTGCTTGTTTGTTTGTGAGCCAACAAGAGGGTGTGAAAACAGGAAGGGGGGAAGAAAAAAAAAGCATGTGTTTTTGTGTTCACAGCGGTAATGGTGGCTGCATTGCACCCAGCGTTCGTGCATTAGCGGCGCCCGGCAGTCACGGTCAGTCAAGGGGTGCAATCATGGCCTCGCAGGAAGGGTCTGTGCCAGCGAGCCCTGCCTGCCGCTGCGCCCCGCCGACCTCGGGTACAGAGGAATGACGTTTGTCACCGGCTGCTGGGGAATTCAAGCATAAAACAACAGTCACAGAAGTCACTGGAGACACAAAGTTCCGTTCTCGACCTAGAGAGGCTGACTTTTTGACAGTTTGGGAAGTCCAACAGGAGGAAATTGTATAACCAGATTTAAATCCCCCAAAAAGAATTCATTAAAGCAACTGCGCTGAAAGATTGGAGGTAATGCACACTGCTAATGTTATTTTGAAGGTGCTTTTTTGTTTATTGGTTTATTTTAGTGTCTGGGTAAATAACCTCAAAAAAGAAACCTTACATCTCTCGCTCATTACGATGTACAAGTCTTTGTTCACCATGTAAATAACGTCCTTTATACACAAATGCAGCATAAAGTGAAGATTATGTACACAAAAGAGAATTTCTGCATAATCTTTCATTCTTGGGTGGATTTCTCTTTTTAATGCACCGACACAGGCACCAGCCAAACACACTCAGTGTTCCGTGACAGAGAAACCTTTGACACTGTTATTCTCAGGGGGACGGCAGCTACATTCACCCTCTGTGGAAACATTCCACCGAGAACAACCGAGTGTCTTTTCCTGCCATAGATTATTATCATTATTACTATTATTATTATTGATGAATGCATTATTAATTGGCACCTCAGCCAGATACCTTCATGCTTCATCAAACTGTTAATGATGCTCATTAGCATCACAAAGTTTGATTTAAGTGGCGACCAGCGGGCAGGGCCACAGCTATGAATAAGGACCATGAGATCATGCCCTCAGTATTTTTTCTATGACTTTTAGGGCTTTACAACATGGGAGAAGATTTGTTTTCCCCCCTTACATTTATGATGAAACAAACTTGGTAGATGTTTTTATAAGGACAATTCCGCTGCTTTTAGACTTTGTGTAGCAAGTACTTATATTCCTCAGCAGAATTACATTGCTGGTCATGTGTAAAAAGCTGTAAAACATGTTAACGTTGATCATAAAAGTATAGATAAAATAATCAAATTAAAAGAAAAAAATTGTTGTTAAGACTTTGTTTGGTGGACCTCAGTAGGAGTATGAGCCTCCAAAAGTGCCAAATTAAAAAAAACCCAAAACAAGCAGTGTTTTGTCTTTTTAAAAAAGCATCATCATCATCACAAGATGACCATCGGCACTTCGTTTTGTGCGGACTACACATGTGATGAGCGTGACCCCAGCATGTGGAGCATGACCTATTGACTTCGCGTGAAGACCAAACAATTGGAGGAAAAAAACAATTTCCTCAAATACGTTCACATGACTACACAAGACTCATAAGGCTATGACGTATGATGGCGCCAGGCATCTTTATGTCTGGTGTTGATGAATGTGAATACAAGTTATTTAAGCCTTGCGATGCTATAAGAAGAACTATGTGTGTGTTTTATCCAAAATTAGGATAGACACCATCAATGCAGGTGTTTTTTTTTTTAATATTGTAAAGATTAAAATGTTCAAACTGTAAGGCAATAATTAATTACAGTTGTAACATTTCCATAGTGAACACACACTACATAACATACACACATCCACCTCTATCTAATTCAATCAAAGTGTAGCTACTCACTCAGAAACAGCAGCCAAATACGCCTGATGCTCTTTATCAAGACTCGTGCATTAATCCCTCAGAGATAAATGAAAAAAGGTTGGAAGTAGAAATTCTTGGATCCGTCCTATTGTCCAGATCTGCACCCAAAGTGAATGGGGTCTGTTATGGGCCGACACCCACCCTCCATACAAGTTGTGTGGAAAACTGTTCAGTAGTTTTTGTGTAACCTTGTTAAAATTCAGTTTAATAAATAAAGAATGTGGCTAAAATGATCATAACATTGACCACTAGGTCCAATTTGTGTCTCGTAATATGGCACCTAAAATAATACTATTGTGATGGGAGTGGTGTTACATTGAGAACACAGGTGGGTGGGAGCTGTCCATGGTCCTTACTCAGCAAGAGTTGTTGTCCTTACAAAGTGTACGCTGCTGAAAGGTGCCAAACTGTCAATGTGTGTATTGTAAGAACTCAAATTCATCACCTTATGGGGTAGAGTGCTGTAAAGGAAGTACAACGTTCATACTGAGTTTCCGGAGATGCAGGAAAGACTTAAATGGCCGATGGCAGTGGACCCCCCAGGGGCCCAAGGTGTTGACCGGGCCTCCAAATTCCGCAGATCCCAATCTGACTGAGGATCTGTAAGACGTGCTGGAGCAGGTCTGATCCATGGAGGCCTTGTTGCATTAAGTCATGGTCACATCTCTTGTTTATGGGTAAAATGTGTTGGAATCCTCAAATTAAGTATCGGCGGAAAATTCATTGACAACGTATGTTTCCACAAACCACAGATATGTTGAAACTTTACATTTCTTTATGTGAAACTCTACATTTCATCATGTTTTGGCTTTAAATATCTGTCGCTGTCGAAAACATGGCTGGAGATGTCTCGGTCTCCTTAAAAATATCGAGTGGTGTCATGCTTACAAATGTGGAAACTCAGTCTTGAACCTTGGTCACTGGTTTGGCAGCCTGCAACTCCACCACCATCCCCTCCACCTCCTGATAAGAATGTATGGCACGTACACGTTTGCCGACATTTTTTTCCTGACGACTGAACTGTGAATTACAAAACTTTAAAACTAATAATGTCACTTTACAACCTTCATAAGACAGAGTTTTACAACTGAGCGGTCAAGGCTTACGACTAATAAAAGAAAATGATGTGCGAAAGTTCCATAAAACTGCTAAAACTATGAATGTCAGCTGTTAACAAAACCAGCAGAGCACCACAGACGTACACAATAGATTGTGATTCTGAGGAATATTGAGCGCAATTTAAGTGACAAGTCAATTTCAATTAAAAGTTTCTGATGAGGAAATGAATAAAAGCAGAAGGGAGATAGGATTGCTGCAGCCGCTTGAGATGAGAAAAGAATATATAACAGCAGATTCATTACTCGGAGTCATTTCGGCTCCTCAGTTTGGAAAATGGACATTGTCCTGGTGTGTAGGTGAGCGTGTGTGTGATTCAGAGTCTGATTGCATAATTTATACATTTCCTGACCAGACTAGAAATTCATTTCACAAATATCATCTGGCACTTGAATCGATGATTGGCCCGTTGCAGCCTCAGTGAAGGCCAGGAGTGAACTTGAGAAGTGACATCATTCACAACCTACACTACTACTCGTTGCCGTTTTCACACATCTGATGTGCCATAAATGGCTGGATTCAATGCGTGTGAACTCGTATGTTAACTCCTTTTACTATGATGATGACGTGAGGTATAGTGGCACCAACTTTCTGTCACAATTTTGGGTTTCTATTCTGTGTTTCCTGTTTTTATTATGTAGGTTTTATCCGTGTGTGACATTTTTTTGTTTAACACTTCCTGTTTTTGTCTTTTTCCCCGTTCACCTGTGTTTCATTAGTTAATTAGTCCTTGCGGATCTAGTCCTTGTGCGTTCCTCTAATTTTTATCAGTTCCCGTGTTTTTCCAATGTTTCTGACATGCCACCAATCAAGTGATGCTGGAATGAGTCCTAAAAATGTAGATACGTTGGCATTTTGGCTCTTCCGGTTCCCTCATCTCGAGGTCAATGGGTTATTTGAAAGGGTTTTCAGTTAACGCATGCCTACTATATTTACATGTTTGTTCTATGACATAAAATATGCCAGTAAGGGGGACCCAGGCTGATGCTAACATCTGGGTTGGCCTAATAAAATACGTCATCCCTGCCTTTCTCTGCTATAAAAGGTTAATACATTCTATGTTATTGCTCCATTAATCATTAACAAATGTTTTATAGTGCAGATATTAACCATTAATAGAACAACATTTGGGTTGCCAGGTTCATTGATTGAGCTTTTTATTCCATCTGTGGAAGAGTGAGAGAGCCTTTTATAATTGCTTAGAAAATGACTAACATTTGCTGTTTGCTCATTTGAAAAAGGGAAACATTTCACCCTTAATTAATGATTTCATTAACATTCGTACACGTAGCCTCGGGGCAACCAGGCCCAACCATGATGACTGTTCATTCCCGATGGCCTAAAAAGAAGAACAACAACAAAAGGTTAAATCACAACTGGAAAGTTCGTATCAGTTCAAATGTCTCCGAAAAGCTTTAATGAAAATGGTCAAGCCTTGTTTTTTGACGTTTTTTCTAATCTATTTAACTCTAAAGTTGACGTTCTCTTTGGATTTCTTCTTGTTTCAGGCAGCTTTAGGGCTCTTCACTATGTTGAACTGGCAATAGTAAATGTTGATGGCACAATGGGATGGATACAGAAAAAATGAGACCATCTGCGTTTTCACTGGTTCCCTATAAACCTCGCTCACGCTACACAATTTTGTCTGCTACCGGGCACGTGGTCACCCGGGAAGAGATGGGTTGGCTAGCGATCCATTTATTATAGACCAAATGATCGAACAGGTTTTATCCTGTGATGTTGTTATTGGCTCTCTGAGGCGTGTGTGAGTTCAGTTAGAATACGAGACTTTATGTCAATTAGTTTAGCGTTCATAAGCAGCACTTGTAATAAATGGTTTATAACACGCTATCGTGTCGTTGTAAGCATATATCAGTGTTACTACAACTCCTCCTGTGGGCATTCAGAAGTGAAAGCTGGTATAGAAACAGGTAATGAATGACAGCAGTAATAGCTTGATATAAAATATGCTTTTATAGGTGAAATTGTAACTGATGACAACTTCTGGACATTAATTGACACATACAGTATAATCTCTTATGAACTGGAAAAGGAGGTCATTGTGATGTGTCCTCTGTCCGCCTTGACCTCGAATTTGAGACGCGCCACCCTTTCGTGTTTTTTGGAGCATGACCTGCAATGACTTGGTGTTTGTTATCCTTCACTAATGCCTTACTCAAATGTCTAACAGCAGACTTGACTGTTTAAGAGAAAAGTAGAAACTTTTTAGGCTTTAATACCTTATTAATGACTTGAGAACCAGATAGATTCTTCACAACCTGGCAACCCAAAAGTTGTTCTTCCCAATGATGTATAATGGATCCATTAAAAAAATAAAAGAATAAAAACATTGGCTGCATTAATAAAGCTATTAGTGACAACTTATAAATGATGACTTATTACAAGTATGGTACAACCAGTGACAGTAGAAGATTTGAAATGATGTAATGTAGTTGAAATAAGACTCTTTAAGGTGCGTGACATGTGATAAATGAGAAACACTGGGCACTATGACCCAGCAGATAGCCTACTCTTCATCCAGAGAGAGAGAGGAGAGAGAGAGAGAGAGAGAGGGAGAGAACAAGGCTGTGATCGGTGGTGCTTGTTTGATGTCAGAGGCTGTATAAAGCTGAGACTTTGGGTTGGCTCCCCCATTCAACCACAGGGGGCCCGAGGAGACACAGCTCTGGAGAACTTCTGCCCTACATGCGGATTATCTGTGGCATCCTCCCAGATGTTGGGACTTCAGGACGCGCTGCTCATCCTTCACACACAAACCTCCCATGTGCACAACAGTTAAGAAGTTTATGGCAACAAAAGGGGGACTTTTGAACAGCGGGGGATGGATATTTGCTGGCATCTGCACATTAAAACCTGATGTGAGAGAAGAAATGAGGAGGGGAGGAACCCTTTTTTATTTCCAGACTGATTGTGACACTTTGCTGGCCCTGTGGCACGGATAAGGCCACGCGCATGAGGACATAAAATATGACAAAAAAGTGACTGAAAGTTATGGAGGACTCCGGTCAGGTCGAGCCAACTCAGCCGGTGAACACCACAAACGACAGTTTTATCACAGATTCACCGGTTGAGGATGTTGGCGTGGACAGCCTCGCCTATCAAATCAGTCTGGCGGCGATCCTCTCCGTGATCACGCTCGCCACCACTCTGTCCAACGCGTTCGTCATCGCCACGATCTCCCAGTCGAAGAAGCTGCACACTCCCGCGAACTTTCTGATCGCCTCCCTGGCCGTCACCGACCTGCTGGTGTCCATTCTGGTGATGCCCATCTGCGTCCTGTACACGGTCATCCACACCTGGACGCTGGGGCAGATCGTGTGCGACATCTGGCTCTCCTCGGACATAACGTGTTGCACGGCGTCCATCCTCCACCTGTGCGTAATCGCGTTGGATAGGTACTGGGCCATCACGGACGCGGTGGAGTACTCCAAAAAGCGCACGCCGGGACGCGCGGCCGGGATGGTGGCCATAGCCTGGGTCATCGCCATCTCCATCTCCCTGCCGCCTCTCTTCTGGAGGCAGGTGAAGGCGGAGGAGCTGACCAGCTGCAGCGTCAACACGGATCATATTTTCTACACCATCTACTCCACTTTTGGGGCTTTCTACGTCCCCACGATGCTGCTCATTGTCCTCTACGGACGGATATACGTCGAGGCTCGCAAACGGATCCTGAAGCAGTCCCCGAAGAAGGTGGGGAAGAGACTCACCTCCGCGCACCTGGTCACCAACTCCCCTGGATCCGTGGCGTCCACGTCCTCTCTGCAGTGCGGGAGGCACGACACTCAGTCCAGCGACACCGGCTCCTCCACAAGCGAGAACCAGGTGAAGGTGACGGTGTCGGACGCGCTTTTGGAGAAAAAGCGCATCTCGGCAGCCAGAGAGAGAAAAGCGACGAAGACTCTGGGGATAATCCTCGGCGCTTACATCGTTTGCTGGCTGCCGTTTTTCATTTACACGCTGGTGGTGGCCACATGCGACACGTGCTTTAACCCCGAGCTATTTGACTTCTTCACCTGGCTGGGATATCTGAACTCCCTCATCAACCCGATCATATACACCATGTCCAACGAGGACTTCAAGAAAGCGTTCCATAAACTCATGCGCTTCAGATGCTGCAGGTCGTGAACGAATGTCTCATCGCTCTCCAATGAGATTTATTTATGTATTTATTTTTGGATATCGTGTTCTAAAAAAATAAATTAAAAAAATGATTATATGATAGTAAGAATGTCAGAAAAAAATATAATGCCTGGGACATTTCAAGTTGCGCATGCGAGAAAACAAGCAACCAAACAAACAAAAAACCCAAACAATCTTTATTTATTCGAGCCGGATTTAAAGCTCCAGTAAGCTCCAGCCTGGCGTGAAGCTGCTCAGCATCATTTCCAAATCCTGAAAAGCTTGTTTTCGCCCAAAAAACAAACGACGGAGAACTTTACGCACAGCGCAGAGCCACTCAAACGTGTTATTTCAGCTCCTCTTGATGGGCAAATTTGTTTTGTTATCGGGAAAACTCAGTGACGGGTTGTGAGTATTCTTTATGGATTTATGGGTGGTGCTGTTAGCCTATTATAAAGCAATGTAGCGCGTTGTTCCCATGCGACGACTGAACCATTACGCGATAAGCGGCGGCGATCACGCACATCTGCGTTATAAGCCAGAAATGTGAACATCCCTTTTTTTTTTGCATTACGTGTACAAAAAGTAGTTTTATTTTTAAAAACGCAGAGACGTATGTGTGCCGAGGCGCGATAACAGCGGTATATATATTTTTTATCATGGTCGTGGACTGCTCGCCGCTGCCCTGTATGGTTATCTCTTTTATTTGGAAAGGCACGCTCGGGGCTCTGAGAAAAGAAAAGATTCATATCAGCGTCAAACAAAGAAACTGTAGCTGATATTTGCCCAGCAGAACTGAAAGCTGATCATAAGTTCAATTTTGCAGAACAAACACCGCCGCCGTGTTTTACTGTGGGTCTGTTTGCTGCTACATTCAGTCTGTATCTGCAGTATGTGATGTTCATGTGTGTGAAACGGTTTGACATCTTATGGCTAAAGAGACTGATTCGAGTAAGTAGAGTTTATATATAAAAAAAGAAATACTGCTGGGGTTTTATTTCAGCATTATGTGAGATACAGGTCTGATGTTCTGTTCCCATCCAGAGATGCTGTGCAATAAAGGCTTTAAAGTATTTGTTTGGCATTTGAGTGCGAGTTTTAATACAACTTCTTCAAAATCAGAGGTAAATACATTTATTTTTATTGTGATTATTGCCACAATGGAAGCAGCACACATACTCTGACTTGTTTTATCAGTGTTTTAAAGGTAACTCCACCAGTTTTACACTTTACTTTAATTCCACGTGTTTGGGAATACTACCTCATATGTGGAAAAAAAAGTAGTTGAAAGCCTTTTGAGGCTCCAGAGAAAGCTGCATGTAATCTGACGAAATTGCCTCTAGTGATGTCACTCAGCGGTTGGGTTGCATTGTGGGTCATGTAGGCTCCAGGTTTTAAAAAGGACGACTATATCTCATCTCATATCTTTGATTTAATTTGTTTTTAAACTGTCCATAATAAGTCCAACAGTGTTTATATGACTAAAATGCAAGACCAGCGGACATTTCAAAAACGTGTTGCTGTTATGGGTTAACAAAAACGCACGACAGACAGGGCGGTCAGGTTGAAAACAAAAAGCGAGCATTAGATTAAAGCTGGGAACCAAAGTCCAAAGTCCAAAAATACAATATGCGACTATACAAGGCAAGAAAAACAGAAGGAGCGGGCATTCTGAGAATCTGAGACTATAAAAAATGTAAAAAAGAAAACACAGGAGACACTGGACTGACGTTTGGAAGCAGAACAAACTGAGGAAGAGTAAGAGAAAAACACAGGCTTAAATAGCCAGAGACTAATTAACATGCAGAGGAAGTGACAAGCAGAACATGACACATGAAGAGAGAACTTACAAAATTAAAAACAGGAACTTAGCCATTGAGCAACATCAAGGCATATCGGATTAAATGCAGCTTCCTCTGGAGCCACAAAAGGATTTACATTACCTTTGTTTTTAATATGCAGTAGTGCTCCTCAGAACCTGTAAACACACTTTAATACTTAATACAAATGCGTCTTGGATTTTGGATTTCATTTTATCGTGATTTGGCATCAGTCATGTCTTTTCCTGGTTTCAAAGGCTACGTTACAGAAAAGTGACGCCATTTTCTGAACTTGTTCTAATGCTCACCTTTGTCGACCCACTCATTAAATCAACATTACTGATGACTATTTATCAAAAATCTCATTGTGTACCATCCCCGCAACATTTTCACAACATAGATGCCAAGATATTTGGTCAAAAATATCGTGAAATGCGACTTTTGTCGCCCAGTCCTTGCATTTATGAAGTGCAATTTCTGACGTTTCCCTCTACTGACAGATGAGTTTCTGTTGTGGCTGACATTCTCACTGGCGCTTGAACCCTCCACCATCTTCCTGCCCCCTCTCGTCTCCGCGCTGTGGAGGAGGAAACGACATTGCGCGGTTCAATAAGTCATGAGGCTGGCGGTGGGCGATGCTCTTCTAGTGTACTTAACACATACTTTCTGCGGGGCCACTCGTATCATGTCAAGACACACACACACACACACACACACACACACACACACACACACACACACACACACACACACACACGCACACACACGCACACCCTTCAGCTCTCATATATGAATTTTCATACGGCACATCATGCATGAAAGATGAGAACACCTGAGCAGGCGGACATTGAAAAGCGCAGCATTTCCAAGATTTTCTGCGGCAGTTACACTGGAAAGATGGAAAAAAGTGACAGCATGGTCGTCATATGATATAGAGTAAACACATACTGTATATTTTCTTGGACATAAACAAAGAGCCTCTGTTGGACAAATGACCAAGAGCCAGTCCTTGTGCTCACTCATAGATACCAGCTGCCTAAATACACCGATGTCTCAATGTTAAAGAAGGTATAAAAAAAGTTTCTGGATCCGACCCATTGTCAGGATCTCCGCCAAAAGTTTATAGGGTCTATTCCTGGCTGAGACCCGTCCTCTATCCAAGTTTCGTGGAAATCCGTGAAGTACTCTTTGTGCAATTCTACTGAAAACCCAACAACCAACAAACAAATGGCGTTGATGACAGATATTGACCGAGACGATGTAGTTTCCCAAACTAGATGGCATTTTGCTGTCTTTAAGGCACACTGTAACATTCTCGACTGAAAGGATATTCTAAGCTGACAAACATCATATGTGTAATTCATGAAACAATTCAAATGACATGGGATGAAAAAATGTATTTTTTCTGCAAAATATGCATACTTAGAAACTGTACATTTCTTTATGTTGCAACTTAAATTTTTTTCCTTTGCTTTGATTTTCAATTTGACCATCTAACAGTGATGAGCTTATGGCCTGCTTGGGTTTTGGCACATAAAACAGAAGAAGATCACGTTTTGGGTTAAATTACCACTTTTGGTCGCCACAAACACGGCCTGAATTTGTCCTGCTCTCCCCTTAAAAACATCCAGTGGTGTCAGACTTCTAAATGTTGAAACACAGTGTTGAACTGCGGTCACTGGCTCGGCAGCCTCATCCCCTGTAACACCACCGTCCCCTCCACCTTACACATGCAGGAGAGTACATTCTGTTGACGTAACACTGTCCTTCTGAATCCATCATATAGAGCAAAGTTGATCCATAATGGAGCAAATGAATATTTCATGCAGAGTGTTGATGTCGAGCAAACAGGGTTTATGTATCTGAAGAAGGGCTGCGTGTCTCACGTAGGTAACACCACTGTTCCTTCCAGCTATAGAGGAGTACTCATTATCTCTTTGTTGACACGGGAGGATTGTAACATGCAAACAAACACACGCTTCTTTTCCTTTTTTAGCTGAATAAGCTGCATTAACTGGTTTGGCGCAGGTCTGCCGTGGAGTGAAGGACATTCCTGATGTAACAGTTAGTGAGGCCGAACACATGGATAATTAACCTATAAAATATTCTTCCGCTCAGTGCGGTTTGGGTTAACAGCTTTATTGTTTCACCCTCTCTGGTCGGAGAAGGTTCACAGCATTCATCGCCTGGAAAAAAACGGAGGTGCACGGACCCATCTGCTATCGATAAATTACCTGACGAAGGTGATAACAATTGACCTTGACAGGAAAGAAAAAACAAGTCAGCAAGTCGTCTATTAGGCAACACGGGAGTGGTAAGGAGATTGAAGGTGAATCACAATTAGAGGCCGGTTTTGATATACGTTTTTTTTTTCTGACGTTAACCAACAGTTTGAAAAGCACAAGGCTGCTGTGACAAAATGCGTTTTACCATTTTCCTCTACACTCTTAGAAATAAAAGTTCGAAGTAGGACCATATAAGGTTCTTTGGGCTTGTCCTCATAGGAGAGCCCGTTTTGGCTCCAGGTAGAACCTTTTATAAAGGTGGAAGGTTCTACCCAGAACCCCCCATGAGAGGTTCTACAAAGAACCCAGACAGGATCTTATACCCATGCTTTCAACAATCCCTGAAGAACTCTTTCTCCAAAAAAGGGTTCTCTGGATCAAAATAGTTCTTACTGGAACCGTTAGTGTTACCAAGAACCCTTGAAAAACCGTTTCTTCGGGAAAGGGTTTTTCAGAAGCAAATGGTTCCAGGTAGAACCTCAGCCCTTGTAGAAGAACCCTTTTGGAACCCTTATTTCTAAGAGTGTATTTTCAACCGCTTGGTGGGATGAAAACATAGATTAGTTTGGTTTAAACTGACCTTTTTGATTCATCTGCTTACATATAGTTTTGCATTATGTGTGTTATTTAAATATTGACCACTTAATCACTATTATTATTATTATTGAAGGGGGCGATTTGTAAGATAAAATTTTAGATAGAATCCAGAATTGAAGTGAAGAAACAACAGTGTTGACTGTTAACCCCCGTCGTTCCAGTCAGATGGCAGATATATGCCAGCTGATCATCAGGCGGCCAAATCTAGTCGAGCTGGGCCCAGTCGCCCACTGATCTAATTAGCTAATGGCTGCTAGCTACAGCAAAGGATTGCTAGCAAAGATTAGCAGTTGTTGCTAACTTTGGTGATATGCTGCCCTATCAATTTCTGGCCATAATCTATAAATGACACCTTCAAGGTCTCTCTTGTATGCCATTAAACCCATTCCCTTGCATAGGCATGTTAATTGCATTGACATAAAGGCCTTTACAGTGTGGAAATTCATCATGTAAAAACCATCGCGATCAATACTTATAGGCAGAACCATAAATCTGTGCTCTACCCTCATTAGCTCCCGCTGATAACAAGATGATTAGTCGAGAGATGGACAGGGCAGTCATTGGAGGGTCAATCCGCCGCCTTATCTGCGCCCACAAAACACCTCACGCGCCTCGGCTCACGTGCGGATGAAGGTTACCCTCTGTATTGTGGATATGCGTGCATTAAATCACAGCCCTCAGTCACGCGTGTTCCGTCCGTGCTTCACAGCAGATCGGTCGCCTCAAGCAGTTTCTCTGCCGCTCAACAAAGTGGCACTCAGCAGCTCACCTGCATGACTTATAATATGTTTCCTTTCCCATACCGCATCATGAAACGCGGATACAATCAGAAGACACCATGCATTTGGCCGCCTATAGCTGGAAAACTGGAATAATTGACCAAAATCTCGCCAATGCTGGTGACAGACTGGCTGCGTTCACTCATGTGAGAGAGCGTCGCTAGTGGAGCTCGGTGAATCGATCACACTTAACATCCACTTTGGCCTGACAAGCAATATTTCACCGAATTAGGCAGTCATATAGTGGTGCTACAGGAGCCGTGCATACTGCTGAGGATTCTGTTGTGATAAGATATGTATGCGCATATATGTGTGCTGGTAATAGGAGCTCAATTATCAGCGAGAGAAAGGAGGGTGTCCTCGGCTTACCTGCGTTCTGATCATGCAAAAACCTCATAACTCTAATCAGTGTGTCTTTTTTGTGTGTGTGTGTGTCTGTTTAATCGTGAGCCGATTAAATGGTCCTCTGTGGGCAGAGGAAATTGGTTCACTTGAATTTGTTAAACTTAATTTAAACTGATCTTGCATTTCTCTAAAAAGCTAACGTTTTAAAGATAGAAAGTTTTCACTTGGCAGATATTAGTCGGTTTAATTTGGCCCGTGTCAGAAATGATGTCAGCTACAGGAAATAGATATATATACAAATTATATACACTTGCATATATGTTTGTCCTTTCTGTGTAATAAACCAAAAGAAACTGATATTAAAATGCAGATATTAATGAGTGCTTTCAGTGAACATGTTTAAAGGAACAGTTTGGCATGTTAACGAAGACACCGCGGTGTCAGTGTCTTGGTTAATTAGCTCCAAAAATGGGCAAAGAGGTGGAGTGGGGGCAAAGCTGACGCCAGCCATATGAAGACCGGTTGCTGACAGTCAGCCAGATAGCTAGCAGCTAGCTGTCACTCAAAGCATGCACGCTTTGAATTATGCATAGCATCAAACCTTAAAGGGAAATTGAGTTATTTTTAAACCATATTATTTTTACAAAACGTCTTCCTCCACGGAAATTGTCTCCATTATGTTACCAGTGGCAAAAACAAGTACGTAACTGTATTCGTGGATGTGACTTCGCCAGTCGGAGTTGCCCCATAGGCTGAGGTGATCTACTGGACCTGTTCCAAATGTTTTGGATAGTTATGAATCATTTACACACCCAAACATGTGAATATAGGGCATAAAAATACCATTTAAGAAACTGCAGCTTTTGGCACTTCTGCGTTCATTTCTCAGCCTCGACTGTTACCGCTCTATTTCAGAGAGTTAAATGATAAGATCGATACCGCTTTCATGTCCGTGCACGTCGCTGGAAGTGGGAGGTGATTAGCGTAGCTTAGCATTAAGTCTGGAAACAGAAGGAAACAACCAGCCTAGCCATTTTTTTAAATAGTTCCAGTTTAAGATTTCATGGACAGATGTCCATGATCCCACTACACTGGACCTTCAAGTGACAAATATATTCCTTAAAGAGACAAAACATCCCCAAATTAAGCAATGTAATCTGCACATTAACACTTAATGTGCTTAACAAATATTCCGCTGATGCTTGGTGCTGGTGAATCTTTCTTTTACTTTGACTTTGAAAGCAAACAAAGTTAAAAGCAAGAGAGAAAAGTAAATTCTCACAAGAAGGTGAAGTCTTGTTCTGAGCTGACGGGCTGGACTTGAGATGCCCCTGCTCAGAGGTCGAGCGCGCCAAACTTTATTCAGCCCTCGTTTAAAGGCGGAGTGCAGACAGAGAGAAGATGGCAGATCACCGCGAGAGGTCATTTTATTTTTCTCTGTCTCTCTCCTGTTGCAACCATATTTGCATCCGGTGATACATTAGTCTGTATGAAAGGAGTTTTCGACGCAATCATTGCAAACATTTAAGCTCCTGCCATACAGTCACACAAAGATATTTTGGGGGGGGTTTAAAGCTATTAGGCCGCACCAACGGGCTATTTTGTCAGATGTGCAATGCCTTCAACAACAAAGCGACACATTAGTGAATGAAAATATCACACAAAGATGGATTTCTGCTTCATCGGGAGCCTTGAAGAATATGAATGAGGGTTTTCTCTCACCTCGGGGACAATTTACATATTGTCTATTAACCTTTTCACATTAAGAATGGGGGGGTGCATTGAGACGGAAACTTGACTTGCATGTTTGTAATTTCCCGTTTTCACAAGCAATAACAACACAAAATGTCACAGAAGCTATTAGCATGAAATTTGCCCGACACAGCCTAATTCGGCACCTTTTTTTTCCCCCTCATCTCCAAACCCCCAAGCTTCTTGTCACTCTAATAGGTAACTTTCCCCTCACGCACCTGCCCCCTCCCCATTACCCCGACCTCGCTTTTAAACAAGCTTCCTGCTCTTGTCGCACAGTTCAGCAAAGCTTTTTACCCCTACCTCAGATATCCACCGGCCAGCAGACCTTTCAGTTTCTGTCTCAGCTTCCCCTTAAAGGACGGGGACGGGACAGAGAGGTCTTCTGCCTTGAAGATGGAAGACGAGGAGTGACATATATTTTTCATGTGTCCATACTTTTATCTACATACCTAAGCCAGAACTCTGACATAAATCACCGTAGTGGCCTGCAAAACCGAAACACATTTAATAATTGGTTGACATTTAAGTCTCCATATACCTTTTTCCAGTTGACGCTAGGTAGCGATAGCCTCGGCTAGCCTTGACGAAAGCTACCTTTCTGATCTATCACGCTGAATTGTTTCCTGAAATTGAAATACATCGATTCTGGGGATCTTGACGATTTAGTTTTTTATCTGACGTAAACAAGGCGGCAGCTAAACCAAGTCACAGAAAACAAGAACAGTCGATTAACCCAGCCTGGACTGCCATTTCAGCTCATCCATGAGCGGTGTGGCTAGGCTAGGCTTCTTTTAAGTTACACATACATACACAATACATTTTGATATATTAAAATGTGAATAAATCACTTACAATTTCAAGGTTGGCTGATCATTACAAAACTGAGAGCACATTATGTTGTTACGCCTTGTTCTGTGAAGTTTTTCCAAAAGGTCTTTATCTTTTGGTTGTTGTTGTAAAATAATAAAGGAAAAAAAAAGACATAAATGAAGGAATCACATCCCGTTACCACATCAGCCTGACGACTTTGAATTTTGCCTTCTCCTGTCTGTCTTTGTCGGGCGGACTAGATCTCGCTGTGCTCAAACTGTCCTCCTGACAGACTCTTCTGACACGTTTTCTCTTCGTCTGTGGGCTTTAATCAAACCGCACGAGTTAAGTTTACTGGTCCGCCGCTGTAAAAGCAATACGCACCCTTGCGAAATCATTAAATGAAGCGTCAATTATATTTGTCGGTGTGAGATCATATGGAAAATGCCGAGTCTGATCATGCGAGTGCATCTGTGTGGACCCACAGCCCCGTTAAATCTGGAGTTCAGTCGGGGGTGAGTGTGGCTGAACCCCCCACCGCTCACTCTCTTGAAAAAAAACACAATCTCAGTGCTTTTTGAAAGGTGTGGATAATATGCTATCTGGCTAATTTCCATCCATCCATCCATCCATTCATCTGCAGCTGTTTATCCAGGTCACCTTCCTCGAGGACGGCATGCTTATCATTACTTGATGCCAAGCCACTTTTCCGTTGCACGTCTCAGTTCGGAGGTCCTCCCTGATTACAGTGTGTCCGGCTCACCCTGCAGAAGAACACTCGTCTCAGCCAAGTGTGCCTGCAGGGGTGGCGTCCTTGGGGAGCCTCGCTGGAATCTTGGTTGGCCAACCCTCCGGGGCGAGGGTCCAGCTGCAGCCTCGCAGAGCACACAGACCACGACTCCTCCAACTTACGCCCACTCGAACACGACGCTGCAGTGGCTGAGGAAGACAATAGACCACAGGAGATCCGAATTAAGATGAAAATATTGTTGGAGGTAGACATTTTACAACCCTGTCGCCGGTGTAAATGTTGGCAATGTACA
This sequence comes from Lagodon rhomboides, assembly GCA_039737535.1. Classification (NCBI taxonomy): domain Eukaryota; kingdom Metazoa; phylum Chordata; class Actinopteri; order Spariformes; family Sparidae; genus Lagodon; species Lagodon rhomboides. Next base: position 12,900,463 of record CM077801.1, read on the forward strand.
TTTCTGCGAAGTTCAAACTTCCCTTTTCTTGATGTTGTATGTTAAGACTGAAGTTCTCGGTTTTCAGATGCTGTGCTAATGCTCTGGTTAGGATTAGGCACAAAAAACACTATCTTCCATTAGACAACAGCCAACGTTACTGTTTTATACCATGCTGTTTTGATACGACGCAATCAGGGAAAGCTGGGAAATTCAATCAGAAATATCAGCACACATCTTTTATGACAATGTGTCAGATTACCTACATTTATACGACTCGCCACCTGGAACACAGCGGCGTTGCATCATCCCGGCATTCAAGCTTCCCACACTGAGCTTGACGTCGGAGGAAAATGGGCCCCGTGTGATTGAGGTCTATTGTGAAAGGTACAGGCGCAGAATGAACCATGGGAGCAGAATAAAAGTGTGCTGTCTCGGTTGACTATGGAGCCTCGTATTATTATTTCATCATCTTCATAAGTAAGGCGCAACGTTATAGACCTCGGCTACAATATTTATGAACACGAACATGACGTTTTTGGCCTCTTCTGTGACCCAATCAGCCTGGGAACACTGCACCGACCATCATGGGAAGTTCAGCTTCCTTCACGTCACCCTGCTGCTCCTTCAGAACACATCATCTGGCTTGGACTGTTCTGAACATGTGTGACTCTCATCATTATCCAAACCTCATGGCTGCCATGCTGGTAGATCGACAAGTAAAACCAGTCGCTTCGACAACCGAGATCAGAAGGCCAGTGCAGTCCAAAGCTGATTCTAAAAAGCTCTCTTTTTGTCACAAAGCTCGAGTCTCCTTGCGGATAATCGCTATGCTGCTTTGTGCTGTAAACGTTCAGCGAGAGGTCAAAATGGGGCACCTTCTTTTTCGGATTCTGACAGGTGTGTGTGTGTGTGTGTGTGTGTGTGTTTTCTCTCTTATCTGAAAATATCCATAAATGAGGAAGGCCGTGTTTCACCATTCGGTGTTCGAATGCTGCGAGGAAAAGGTGAGCGTCTTCAGACAAAGCGAGGCGAGCCGCGTTGACGCGATTAAAAGCGTCTGATCCACTTACCCTCAAAGTCAAAGACACAAACGGGGGGTGAAATGTGCACATGAACAAGAGGGCGGATAACCTTCACGGCATTCTTAGAGGCGCCGTTTTCACAACACAACATCTGTCTCTAAATTTGTCAAATGTTTTCATGACTTTTCGCGTTTCAAGCTTGTCAGAAACCACGCGGCGCACCGCAGTAATGCATGTGTTGCTCTGCGGCTGATGCCGCTTTGACAGGTTTATATTCTGCGGTGGATACAGTCGTGGTTCCTGTGCCGGCTCTGTCGTTTGTGAGCAGGTGGGGATTAATATACCGGGACAGAAAATGCTTCCCCGATGGGCCGTCAATTGACTTGACCTCCTTCCCTGCTTCTCACTCTTGTTCGCCTGCCACACAATGCTGCTTCTCCAGCTCCATCCCACCGTCCTTCCATCTTCCATCTCCTCCACCCTCTTCTTCCCCTCTTTCTTCAACTTCTCCACTCCCCATTTTCCCTCCAATTTCTTTATATCGTCTGCCTCCCTCCGCGTCAGCCGTCTATCACTGTCTTCCCCTGCTGCTTTACTCCCTTCCTTCAACAGAAAATGAAGCCTCCCGACGGGGGAACATGATAAACAGGCTCCATTTTTGCGGGGTACCCGGAGTCACGTTTCCATCTTCGTCGGAGCAGCATGGGAACGCCGCCTTTTAACTCCTTTTTCAGCTCGGACAGCTGGAGGAAAACCCTCCTGGGCCTCTACACTGGCACCTCTCGCAGAGAACAAAGACACGAGCGATTAATCTCTACACTTCCACCTGTCAACTGCGGACGGCTTTGGATATAATTCCTCTCAAAGCCACGAGCCTTTTTCAAGCCCTCATCGCATGTGACATCTTTAATAGGTCATTTAAAAGGTGATCTGAAAGCCACCTCCATCTGATATTCTGTTCTATGTTTCACACGTTGGATGACTCAATAGTTTTCCGCTCAGGAGAGAGGATGTCGTCATTTGTTTTAAAGCCTCTCCCCGTTTCATTTGTCCTCGTGCGGCATCATCACATGAGCGCTTGTCTCATGTTGTTTTGAGCAGGTTTTGTAAAGTCAACACTGTGTTTTGACGAAAGTCTGGCGGCCTGTAACTGAGTTTTGGGGTCAGCCTGTCGCGTGTAATGTGTTAGATGCGCATGCATCTCTGTGCATGGGTTAGTGAGACAAATCCGAACTGACCTGGAAACCGGGATAAGAACAGCATTTGGCCATGCTGATAAAGTGAATTATCCTATTTAACTGCTTTCTCTCTTTTTTCCTCATACCTTTCCCGAAATAAATCCTTTATCTCACCACTTTGTTGATTTGTCAGTAGGAGAGGAAAAATCTCTTTGTGGATTGAAAACCTTATATTATTATTTATTTATTGTCTCTGCTATGAAAACGCCTTGTGATTTGACTTTTGCTATGAATCAGTGGCATTAATGGAATTTTGTTGCTTGGGCCAAATTACATTTTTACAATAGTGGTCACATTTTTGGGTACATTGTATAAATTCCTTTAAAAAAAAAGAATTATCAAAGAAATTCAACTTGCATTTTTGTTTTTCTATGACTTATGGTAACTGGGGTAACTGAGTCAGGTAATCATGTAAAAGGGCAGGTTCCAGCACGTTTACTACAAATGAAAAAGTCTTGTGTTATTGTTGGTCAGTTCACAAATCAAACCACGGTGTGTTTTACACATCCCAGATAACGTTTTGCTTCCTTTATATTTATGTGGGGTATGAGAATCAGTGATTAGGCTCAGCGATGCACACTTGCAAATCCATCACAATCGCCATCATGCCAGCGTTTGTTGTCAAAGTCGTGCTACCATCACAGAAGTCCACACTGCATCGCCTGCAGGACGACAACATCACATTGTCAGCAAAATATTCACTTGAAAATCTGTGATCAGGGCAGAGTGGACGCATTCTTGCTTTCGTCCTCCTGGTGGCCAAGGTGTTGCAGGTGCTGAATGAGTCCAGATGTGCGACCTTTGTTGCCTGTCATTCCCCCCGCTGTGTCTCCCTTCATTTTCTGTCATAAACTGTCTTCAAGAATCAGAAAAAAAGGACAGATGCATTTTGTATTTCCTACCACACACACACACACACACACACACACACACACCGAAATGCATTCCTCGAGGTTCCTCCCTCACCCTTCACACAGTTCATCCACAGAACATTTCTGAATTCATTTTGTTCAACAGAAATAACCGGTTTCCACATTTTCCTAAAATAGGCCTACATGTCCCACATCGAGTGTTTACAGGAGAGCGGGTCATGAGTTTGAGGTAGAAGTGGCTCGGGCAGTAAGAGGTTTATTTTCTGAATGAAAGACATTTTCTGTGTGTCTGCAGAGCCTGAACATGGCTCTCCTCCTCCCTTGGCTCTGGTGTTGGCTCTGACCAGGACACTTCATCACGCTGCCCTCTGTTGGTGTGTTTTGCGAACTGGTGCACAACGTCATGAATGGGAAGCGGCTAAACCCTGTGTGATACACTTTAACAGTGGATATCTTAAAGAGAGCAGTGCTGACTCGACCGGCTCAGTCTCTTAGCAGGAGCGGGGCTCATGAGCCGATGAATCCTGTCACCCAAATTCAAAATTATTTTTATTTATTCAGTTAATTGGAAATGCATTTATTGCGCAATATGAAGGTCTTAATGCTGTTTCACACCCTTCTTTCAGCTGCCAAAAATAAAATTCTGAACAGTCTTTCCGTCTAACGCTAATGCACTGAACAGTGTGATATATTTTTTGCACTGAGAGGGGAATAAAAGCAGTTTACAAGCATGTTAATACCCTCCCTGCTCCTTTATTTTTTGCTGGTGCGACAGAAGTCGAATTTAGGATGATGAGTCCAAACATAAGCCTGCTGGTATCAGTCTGCTTAACCCCAGGTCACTTAAAAACTCAAAACACAGCATGCATGACCTGAGTGTTCTTCAGTGGCAGCTACAACCCTGAACATAAGGATCTAAACATGAGACTGACGTGTCGACAAACACCTTTAGTTCACTGAATCCACTTGCTCTGCTTCGCCTGACCTCCCTGTACGCACGATAGTCCTTTAACGAAGGGAAAAAAACAGCATCCAAGCCTCCAACATCTGGGTCCAAGAGTGTCAGGAGTTAAGCGTCGCCTCAAGCCTCGCTATAAACAGATCTACTATGAACAGATCTTCATCGCAGATTATAAGAGACTAAGAACATCCTCACGTATGAACTCTAGCACCAGGTCGCAGAGTTTGGTATTGGCACAACTTCACACTGGCAGTGCCACTTTTGACTGCAGCACTTTCTCTAGTAGAGTGGATCACACTGATAATCAGCCCAGAGTGGATTTTCCCGAAGAGGAGCGTTACACGACTATTATTAGACTGTAGCCCTGAGGCACTCCCCACTCTCTCTCTCTCTCTTTCTTTCTCTCTCTCAGCTCTCCAAAGGAAGGTTAGAAGCTGAGACATCACTGGATGTGAACCAAGTTTTTAAATATGCTGACTTCTTTTGAGGTTTTACCGTGCTTTCCACGAAGGAAGAGCGTGGAAGCAGTGCAAAATCTCATCTAGTGTGCAGACGTAACATAACTCAGCCTTACCAGGTCTGCAGGCCTGCGTGCACATGTTACGCACAGTAATACTATAATAAACAGTAATAATAATATGACAGTAATGGCTCTTAAAATGTGAGATGCTTACTTTTTGTCTGCCCTTTTCTCCCCTTTTCGTCCTGCGTCCATGTGAAGTGAGTGCCAAGTTTCTTTTTGTGAAATAAAAAACGAGGGACCTTCGTTTTATTCTCAGTGTACGACATTAAATGCGTAAGATTCCAATTATGTGGACTTTCTTTACCACGCATTTTGTCATCATACAGGCAGGATGCATTTTTACTGTTCTCTAGTGGGACCTGGACAAACTTAAGATCACACACTGAACGAAGAGTATGAAAATTCAACGCATATTTCTCACGAGAAATATGTCAAAATGTATTTTAATGGAGAAATTATCTAAAGATATTGCATTTTCCACTGAGAATGAAAGAAATGTCTGCCATGTCTTGGTTTCACAGACATAAACTTGACGATCATGTGAAATAGAGGCTGAACAATGGGAAATAACAGGCAGAAATAAAGTGAGTAAATCACAATTTTATAGTCATTACTGTGAGACTAATACTTCTTGTGCTGTGGACCAACACTAGCTATTACACGTCTCGATGTGAGACTGGGTCGGTTTAACGAATGTAATCAAAAAAGATAATTTGTCTCTCACCATTAACTACTGTACAACATTTTTCAAACCTTATTTATTTATTTTTCCACACTGAGGTCCCGTGGCGGTCCCCCGGTCTCAGAGGGGCTTCACCTCTGTGCCGCCACGAATGCTGAATGTAACAGCGGAGGCATCCTAGGCTGTGCCAGACCCTGGCAGCCAGAGACACCCTGTCTCTGTCCCTAATGAAATAACCCCACCTGACAGATGGCAAGTACCACTTTCCCTCCGTCGCATAATTTAACCTGACCCCTCTAATTTGACAATGATTCAAGTCATCAGCCCGGTGGGAGAAGGTCAAGCTTGTCGGAATGGAATCCCGGTCGGGGCGGACACGGATTTGTTTGTCTTTGGAGAAAAAGCAAAGTGACTCATGAATATACAGTCAAACTACAAAAAATGCATTATTAATCTACGAGACTCCACGAGATTAGGCTGCTTTTATGCATAAATGATGCTACAATTGAGCAATGATGTTGCATTAGTGTCAGCTTATTTTAGACTTGATAGTGATGCTGAGGGCTGAATGTCAAATGTATTCTTAATCCTCACTCTGAACAGCAAATCTTTGACTTACATGCTTGACAACAAGACCTGATCTGAGACCTTGACCCTAATCCTGAAGGATTTGTGTCGGGGTCAAATACCGGAGTGGTCAGCTTTGATTATACAACATATGCAAAATGTGCATGAGTGGACCTTTGTATAGTTGAATGAAAATGTTGAGTTTGATTTACCTTTGGAGGTCATGTATATTTAAAAAAAGGCAACTTGACAAAGTAGGTATCAACAGAGGAAGGCACATCACTGAGTTGTCTGACTGCTTTTGGAAAGTGTTTGGAAACTTGCATTAACTCCACAAACTCTCCACAACACAGTTTAATACGGCGGAGATTTAATTGCTGGATTGTGGTCTCCATTTCAAGAAAAATGTATGCTTTTGGTTCAGTCATCTGCGTCCTTTACCGGGTGCCATGCCATTGTTTTGATCATCCTGGACCCATCATCCAGAAAAGGTCCCACTGAAACGAACCCCCCCCCCCAAAAAATGCACAATCTTTCTTTAGTCTTTACTATAATCAGTCTTTTTGTCGTCTTAAATTAACTTGCTGAGGTACTTAATTCATGTCATCTAGGCAATGTACTTTAAAAGGTCATACTGATAATTATAAAAACAAAAACAAAACAACAAAACATCTGCAGAGCTTGTAGAGAGGTGCAGAATTAATAGATAGCCAAATGTTATTGGGCCAAATGGTGAAACGAGTCATTTTGCAGGGGTTGTGATGTTCAAAAAAATCGATCCACCGTTGTGAAGACGCTTCTTTCACTATGTAAGCTTATGGAAAAAAGTTTGGCCACTACAAAACTGTCTTCAGCGCCTTGCACTCTTCCTGGGGTCTTGCGTGTCTGCAGCAGGAGACATCTGATCTGTCATTACTTTCAAGGAAACAGACGTTGTCCGACCTGGGTGGCAGCTTATGTCTATTTGTCATGTCGTTTTTTTTTCTTCTATATTTCCGTACTAGTTATTAATTCTAATCAAAGTAGGACGCTGTGTTACTTTTTGGAGCAGGACAATGTGGCTCCGAATAGCTCTGTTCTGTTTTTCTCGCTTCTGGTTTTTTTTTTTCCTGAGCAGCTCTTTATGTCCGATACAAATGTTCCTGCAGTGTATTTAATGCTCAACAACAAACCCGTCAGGCTGGACACAGCAAGCATGAACAAGTCCTGGAAACAAATCACATCAAATGTCTTTCGACAGATGGACGGAACCCTTTTTATAACACCTATCCCTGCAGGCAGTGCTAAATTATAATTCGCAACAAAGCCACGCTGGCATTTTGCCTGGAATGTTACTGAGGTCTCGAGATCTCCCTGATCACAGATCCCTGGACCCATTCACACACGATCAGGAAATGTTCCTGAACATTTCGGGGATTGATTGCATGTGTGAAAGGGGGATGGTCTTCACTGTCAATCTGGAATAAATGAGCAGGAAAAGGAGACACCTGAGGAAGAGAATTGAATTTGTAACAGAGCAGGTTACGGAGGACTGGGATCAAACAGAGGCCTGAACTTGGCTGTGTGACCAGAGAAAGAATGACCCATTATTTGACCTGTAGCGGCGGGTACAGTCACACAAAACTGCGATCCTGACCTCATTTGGCACCCAGGAATCGCTGGCCTCAGAGGCAGGGATTTTCTGAGGGAGAAAAGGGGAAGAGTTTGGCAGTCTAACAATGACATGCGGAGGCGGACACACAAAAGAGACTGGGTGCTAGTGATCAAACTTGGGGCAACTGTGCGGGGAGAAGATATCTGGTCTCGGCTGATCGCTAGATCCCCAAGTTCGTTCAGCTGACAGATGAGGGTCCAGAAGGTGGCTAACAGGATGAGGCCGGGCGGCCACGTGGCCCCGTGGGGATTAAAGGCAGCGAGAAGAAGGTAAAGAGATTAGACTCAAAACGGAGCCTGCTTTTTTAACCTCGTCACTGTTGTCACACTGACGGCGCAGAAGGAAACTCCTGAGCCACAATTACATCAGTTTCACTGCCTCTCCTTGCTCCCTCCTCGCTCGTCCATCCATGCAGCCACCTCCGCCGTCCCCTGGGACCCAGCGACACCCAGGAACTCACTCGCTCCTGAACGACTGAGCTGGGGAGCGGATTGGAGTGGAACCAGGCTCCTTCTTAACACAGTCGAGGACCCCGTCAGCACCAATGAGGAGGCTTCTGCATACTCTGCTAATGGACTCAAGATAAACACATTCTGGATTTGATTGTTGTTTGCAACAGTCTCTTTACAAATGACAACTTCGGGCTCGAAAACCACATAAAAATTAGCACATCATGCTTTTGAAGTCGGGACTATTCCTCACTTTGTGTCTGTTTACCCTCCAAGCGAGTCGAATCAAAGGTAAGAATCCCGTCGTGAGGCTGGCCTGTTAACTTTTCTGAGATGTGTCTTGTAGTTATTGCCTTTGTGGAGCGATTGGAGAAACAAATGCTGTTTGTGTCGGCAGGTGAATGTTCTCCTTCTGTTTCTGAACAACAAGTTACAGCAATCTAACTCTTTCGGACTGAAATGTGGAAGCTGACAGAAGGAAAGTCACTGTTCACATCACTTTAGGTTAAGTTTGATGACAAATGATGCTTTGATCTAAAGATCTTTCTTCAAGTCTTCAATCGGCTGCATGACAGGAGACTTAAAGATCCACTTCAAGGGCAAGAGGGTTTTCCAGTTGGGGATGTGTGTGTGTGTGTGTGTGTGTGTGTGCGACTATTACAAGAACTCTCTCTGCAAACTAAGATATGCTTGCTCATCCTCAAACATTTGATTTTTGAGAGAAATGTCAAGCTGCCACTTTGAAGGTCATGAATATTCACTCTGAATTAAACGCGCGGAGACATTTAATAGCTGTTCACTGGGAAAAAAGATGGCATCACTTCACCAGTGATAACATTTGTGTCCGCACTGGTTGTCTTGTTCGGTGTGATGTGCCCGGGTGAGCTCATTATCCTGAAGGAAACAAAAGCCATTCTGTTCCCAGCGTCGCAGTACGCTAATCTTTTCTGGCTTGTAATTCTGCTGTGAGGCCTTTTTTTTTGCGGCTGCGACCGGGCATTAAGGCCCTGCTCGAGCGCTCCCTCCTCTCGCTCGGGCCCTCGTGTCCCCGCATGTGTGAGTCAGGCTTCGAGCTTACCGACTCCCCCAAAACCCATTCCAATGTTGTCTCGGTGGCGTGACTATCAATGAAAACACACATGATTTGGCTGAATTTCAAGCCGAGCGGAAGGCCTGTTGTGGTGAATGGCGCTGCCTGACGTGCATTAAGCTGGGGGATATTTGCCCTCAAGACTCATGTCAATACCCACACATTCTTTGCATGTTCTTGGTGTCGAGCCAAATTTGGATTTGAGGAAAACAACATTGTTCATTGTGGAGGTTATTAGGTATGTGTAGCGCAGTGATTAGCACAGTTTTTCTTTCCGTGCTCGGAGATTTATGTCAAGCAAAATATCTGAAAATGCCAGTGTTTCGGGCCTTTTATGTACTTGCATTTAAATTTTGATTAGTTTAATTCTAATTCCTAAACAATGGCTAGTTGTGCAGCAGGAATGCACATTCCTACTTCAAGTACGGCAACATATAGGAGGTGGACACAATATCAACGACACGTACGTATATGATGCAATGCAACAACCATCACAGACTGTGACCTGTAAATTCTAAGACTTGAACTTACATGTCTCAACAAACAAGCTTCACAAAGGTAGTTTATTTGCCAGTTAGCATCCACAGCCACCCCCTCCATCGCATAACATATTCCATCGATATGCAAGGCCATGTAAGAACATGAAATTGAGTCAACTTGCGTGGTTGTGATTCGGGATCAACTGATATGTTAATTTATGGGCTGATACTGATAGGGATGGTTCGTAATTAAGCAGACAGATAACCAATATTTTTGGAACCAATGTACATTAGCAGTTAAAAAGTAATAAGAGTCAAAGTTTAGTAAGTTTTAACTTATTACAGTTTCCTCAAGTACTGTACTGAAGTCAAATGTTGATGTATTCTATTCCAGTATTTCCATTTTCTGCTACTTTGTACTTCCACTCCATCAACTTTCTTTGTCAACCTTGGTTACCAGTTACGTTGCAAATTCAGATTATTCTGTTGATAGGCTGTTACTTGCGATGTGCAACCAATCAGATCGTGTTAGATTGTGAGTGAGACCACAGAGAGTCGTGTCGAAGTAATTTTTAGACTAATTCATTTTCATTGATCGATCGAACGTCATTTGGACACAGAAAAACACAGACGCTGATAATCAGAAAAATAATGAATATCGCCCCTGATGATCGTCCAGGTCATTGTGATACTATCGTGCTGACAAAAACCTGTCGACAGACTGACAGACAGATAGAGAACACCTGTCAAAATACTCAGTACTACTTCTGTAGGTGTCTCCAGGACCGCAAATGTCCCGTGATGACACACACAGACTCACAAGGTGAAACCATTATCAGCGGACACTGTTGTTAATATGTAGTAGTCAGTGTCGCAGGGCTCATGGTATTGGGTCTCCTCGTGCGAATGCACACACTTGCACCTTGCAACATGCTCTTGCTTGACACTCTCTGAAATATTCCTGTGTTATAGTTCTTCTGCTTGTGGTCCAGTGTTGGCCCACCATGCTGGACATGACAAAGTTTAGTGCAACTCAATATCTGTTGCAGAGATGCAGTATTAATGCACAAGAGGTTCTTTCAGCATCTCAGCTTAAAGCTCTGCATCTGATGCCAGTGTGATCATGAGTATATATCATGTACACTCACTACCTTCTTTTAAATTCCTCTATAAACTCTGTTCTGATCTCTAATCCAGAGGAGGCACACTTTGTTATTTTGTATTCGATGACCTGGAGTCTGTGTTTTGGGGGCTCATAAATCCTGGCTTAATGTCTTAAAAAGTCCCCTGAGGTTTGCCACCTGGCATCACAATGAGTGCCTTTCTTCTTAAATAGCTTTGTTGAATGGGGAGACTGTGTTAGAGAGTGTTTGACTGGCACAATAACTTGTGCAATTGTGTGGAATTACCTTGTAACGGCTCGCTGGGGTGGCTGAGCTTGTTTTCTTTACTAAGGTGATCAGAAAATTAGGGCAGTTCCCCTCATTATGTGTGCAGCATGTCAGTGATAATAACAGTTTATGGAAATATGCCCGGTCTGTGTCTGTGTTGTTTGCTTGACTGTTTTGGTTTGGCTGGATTGTCTTTGTGAAATCAGATGAGCATCCACGCATGCCTGATTTTAAGGGTTGGGCTGTGCACGCACATCCTTTTTCAGCTGTAATCTACACGTGCAGTTCTGCACATCCACACCTGTACGCTCCCCAGTACAAAGTCATCCCTGCACTGTCGAGCGGCTTCAGAGATGCAGCGTGGGTCAAGTCGCCCACGGGCATCGCAGCGACCGTTCCTTAGAGAGAAGGGGGTGTTACTCCTTCACTCTCTCTTTACACATCTGTGCACTTTCCCAGCATTCAAAATGATATCATTCCAGTCACAGATGGGCACCTCAAAGCTTCAGGCCCTGGACATTTTTTACACTACGGTAACTGTCAAGGCTCAAGTAACTCATGGCACCTTAAAGAGATATAACATTATATGTATACAGAGGATTTCTTTCTTTAGTTTGTCCCAAAATAGACTCCTACAACATACATGTCACTTTTATATCTGTCTCAGTCATCACACCACACACTTCTAGTGTGTGGTGGTGTCTCTATCTGCAGAAACCCCCAACCCTCTGAATGTATTTTTCTCAGTACTGACATCTGCATTTCAACCTGTGGGCAGTGGTGTGCAGCCCCTGACTGAGAACAGCATGCAGGTTGTGAGGTTGGGACTCTATAAAGACATCGTGGCCAGCTTACGTCGCTCTCGTCTCTCTCCTCTGCTCTGTTTGTGGTACAAAGAGCTGCAGATCTGTGTGTCTGTTTGACCGAGGGCGGGGCGAGCTAATTACATACAGGCAGAGCAGAGAGGGGAAACAGGATGAAACAAGCATTGCAGCTGCATTCGCAGAAAATCTGAAGGGTCATAGTTTATCTCTCTGTTTTGCTGCTTTGTTTTGCTAACGCCTGAAAGGAGGGGCTAAATTTGAAACGTGTTTACGCCAGCAATGACATTTCCTGCATGTTATGCATTCAAGCATCTGTATTTTAACACACATTAGTGGCAATTAGTGATGCACATCTTGCTGCATTTATGGGTCTTTAAGAGACTAGTCTTTTTTAAATGGTCAAAACTGACGCAGCAGAGGTTGCATCAATTTTACAGTGCAGCAATGGATCATGTTCTAAAAACATGAGATCCTGCACTTCCCACAATTCAACTTGATAATGTGTTTCATTAGACCCACCATGACTGGTTGACATCAATGTAAAAATGTCCATATAATACAGGTTTTATGTAAAAATCTTTATAAAGTAAAAAAAAATAGTTCCAAAAGTTGTAGCTGAGTCGTACTCCTGCTGACAAACAGATCTTTAGTCTGAAATTGGTGGAGCCTTTAAAGTAGCACGCAAATAACCCTCTATAATTATGGTTTTGCATTTTATCCATAAGGGCAAAGGCAGCATAAGCAGGATTTTTGCAACAATCCATCAGTAATCTTTTTCATCCTAATATAAGCTTTAATAACAAAATCCTCCTGGAAATGGTATGGCATTTTTTATGTACGCAATGATAAAATGTAATGTGATGTAAATTGACCTGAAAAATGTATTGACCTGAACTAACTACTGCTCAATGTTGGACTGAATATTCTTGCGATGCCTTTATGCGCCTCCTGCACATAAATTGGGATGCCTGGAAAGAAAAAGGCTGAGCTGGCAATTTTGACCAAAATGATAATGACTAACTTGTTTCAGTCATTTTAGAAAACTGCTCCCAGATCGGTGATTTGGGGAGCTGTTGGATATAGTTGATATAATTGTGAATGCACCTCCAACAAAGCAGTGGATCATCTTGTAATTGCAGGCTGTGTCTCTGTGGTTGTGTCATGAGAAAGGTCGCCATTTTTTAAAATAAATGAATGCAAAGGTGCTGGAATGACAGTTTCTCACCGGAACTGATACTGTAAAAACTAATTATTCCCTCTCAAACTTAATAACTTCCCCGACTGCTCTTGCAGATCTTCATGAACACAGTTTGTCTGGGCTCAGGGATGTGAAGTACAGGCACTTTCTAGAAGCCTCCAGACCGACCAGACACGCCACCAATGTCAGAGCGGAGCAGGACGGACATCGGACGAAGAGGTCGGCGCTCTTCAACACGGGGGTCAAAGTGTGTCCCCAGGAGACGATGAAAGCAGTCATCGGCAGCCATCGGTCGTATTACAAACTCAGAGGTAAATAATAAAAATCTCTGATGTGAGCTTATTCTAGAAATGAACCTTAACTTTATGCAAAATTATGAACTTTCCTACAACACTGACTGTGACTTAAAGGAACAATTAACCCAAAAATAAAAATTCAGCATACATTTTTTGTAAAAATGATATTTAAGTTAGTTCAAAAGTGTATGACTCTTTAAATCTGATCAATGAATGTACATACACATGCAGGGAGCCTTATATAGACATTTGTCGTTTGTCTTAATTGTTTGTTGAAGATCACACGGTGCCACCGAATGACGCACCCAAGCCGTTTTACTGACTTTCGGGACGAACGCAGTGGAGCACTTGATATAATCAAGTTCTATGCAAATGAACTCTGTCAAGAGAGACATACTGTGGGTGATTTAAGAAGCGGAGATTGCCAACACGGCTCTGACAATTGCTTAGTAATTCAAATTGTTTTCCACGACAGCTGCAGTGGCATATGATTTTAAAATGAGCCGGATTAATTTGGTGTATTGGAGGTAATTGCGTCGCTCCAGAAATGAGTTTGTCACAGAATAAATTTCCCACAGGCATCAAGTTATTGGACAATGGTGGAGCCTGTTTCCCCCCACGGAGGCAGATAAAACACACTGTAGCTTCAGGGGGTTTTGTATTTGTGCTCCTGATTTTAATATTCTCAAAAATGCCGCGGACATGCCACGACTTAAATATACAGTTTGACATTTACTGAAACTGGCATTCTGCTTTTTTTTTTTATTTGGTTGTCCCAATCATATCATGTTTAATGTGTTTGTGATTTATTGTAGCACTGTGACATTATGGACTGCTCTGTGCTGTGCGCTCACATGCAAAGCTGCACGGAGCTGTTTCTGAGGGGGATAATGAGCTAATCTTACAGATGAATAGCTAGACCACAGCAACCACCCAACATGCAAGGAAGCCAAGATCAATACTAACCATTCATAGTTCTCCTCATCCTTCATATATGTTTGCTTTTAAATGGAGGATGAGGTGGTTTATTTTCTGTGAAGAGTCAAAAGTGGACGTCCACAAAATTACGTGACATCTCTTCAGTTTGCCAGGAGGCGATCTGGGAGGCGTTTCGCATCTTCCTGGACAGAGTCCCGGACTCGGAGGAGTACAGAGCCTGGGTCTACACCTGCCAGCATGAGAACCTCTGCATGGACGACCTGGCCCAAAACTTCAGCAGCTCACAGGAGCATCTGGACATGGTGGCCAGAGTGAGTCCGGCACCAGCACCACAGAAATATTGTTCTTCTTGTATTTCAGGATGTTATATATATGTATATATCCACAGTCAACATCTGTGGCAATAAAAATGTAAAGTCCGATATGATATGCATTTGATACACTTTTCACAGATTCTATTAAACCTGTCCATTTACAGTATGGAAGAGAAAATCAACTTTTCCATCACATCGACTGACAACCTTTCCCTGACATGTCCTCTTTTATGATGGCGTGCTTTACAGCCAATCTTCAGTGTGACTCTGTGATAGTTGATATATATATATTTTTTAAATTTATTTTCAGAGAGTAGCCGAGCAAGCTGAAGCTGAAGGTGAAGGGTACGTGCAAACCTCCTTTTAAGTTTCGTGTTAGATGTGATTTCCCTGTGTCTCCGCAGTCATTTTCTTTGAGAATAAACCGAAATGTAACCGTATGAAAACACGGCAGTTTTTAAAGGTGCAAAAGGGGGATTATGAATAAAGATGGGTGACTGTGGAGTCTCGTTTCAAGGTTGTCGAACAACCATCTTTAAAAAATCCCGCCTTGGACGGTTGAAAGGTGTGATAATTGGCCACAAAGGCATCAGAGGAGCTTCAGTATGAGCACCCCTGCTCACAATGTTCACACCCAGCTAAAGCTGGCAGAAAAAAAAATTCTGGCAATTAGATTACCATGAACATTGCTACAAAGGTTCATTGTCTTTTCAGATATGACAAATATATCTTTTTCTATTTCCAGAGTTATCGCTGAAACCCCAGATCCAGGAAGGGATTGTGAGTTAAACCCAAACGCATCAATACTGTTTGATAAAAGCCGTTGATTTACTTTACAGCTTTAAAGGAGACCTATTATGCTTTTTTCTCCCTTTCCTTCATTGTGTTAGATAAGTTCTTGTGCAACTTTAAAAGTTACCACACCAACAAAAGCTCAGCATGAGAATACTGAAAACCTTTTTGAGGATTGAGGCATGTAAACCTATTGTAGTAGTCACCCAGAATAAGATTATAGACCTGAAAAATGAGCATAATAAGTCTCCTTTAACGGCTGTCAGTGCATTGTGATGATGACATCATAAATTAACTGGCGAGATGCTGTTTCGCCTCAGGCACCTGGACTCCCCCGCTGATTCTGCTGCCAACAGAGGCCGACGGGGTAAGTCTACCCACTTAGTTTCAGATCGTGATTTACTTTTTTTTTTTTTTAAAGCATTAAACAACGTCGTCATTTGGCGTTTCTTTGCCAGATCGACGAAGACCCCAACATGATAAAAGAAAACTACGAGGAGTACATTGTGGAGTTCAGCGTCACCATCGTGGACCCGACGTACAGCAAGCTGCTCCGCGACCCCGAGGCGCCGCAACACACTGACGTCGCACGAGAGCTCAGAGAGAAGGTGAGGGCCAGGTGTGAGTTCACAGGCCAACGACAAATGATAGCGGTCCCCTGAGGTGTCCGCTTCACCTCTCTACAAACAGAGGAAGCCCCTTGGTAGCAAATGTGTGATCTAAAAAAACCCTTGAAAATCTTTCAGGGTAATAAAACCCTGAAACTTTGCAGAGATGGTCCGTCCACTTGTGTCTCCTACAATGAGATCAATATGATTGCCAGTTTCTATGGCACTGTCTTGTGAAGTGTAAAACTCACCCTGATTGATTTAACAGCTTTAAGGCTGCCTCCAAGGGACTTTAGGTAAGACTCCTAAATGACCACAAGCCTGAAATAGTACGATCTAATCATATAGATTATCTCCAGCTAAGAAGGCATTGACTCAGATTCTATCTAACCACAGCTCTTAAGATCCGCTTGTACTGGTGTGAAACCATTAGAGCGTCATTTTGTTTTTTATTCTATTTTAAAGAGCTGAACATCGGAGTGTCACAGTATAATCCCGCTGGATTAAGAAACCTGCATCTTGGCTACACGTTCCTAGTGCTGCTTTGCATGGTCTAACCTGTTTGCCAGCCACTAATTCTTACCGTCATTTCAGAGTCCACCCATCCCTCTGCCTGCTCTGCAAAAGTCCCCATCCAAATCTAGACCTTTTCCCCAAACTCTGTGGCACACAAACGAGCCACTCCTCCTCACTTTCTTTTTTGTTGCCTGGTTTTGCCTGCTTGTTCTGACCAACGTCTTCTTTTTTTTTCGACCTTTGCCTGCCTAACACGCACTTCCCTTTTCGCTTGCTTTTCCTGTTTGGATTAATGACCTTTTGGCAAACCCCCCTTTTTTAAATTTTGGACTCAGTAATCCTTTTGGTATAGCCCGTCTGCTTCTAAATGCGTTTTGGTCCATTTACCTGCAACGCTGAGTCTTTACAGTCACATGTGTGTCCGTTGGGTGGTCTGTTGGTTGGTTTGTCAGCAGGATTACACAAAAATGACTGAAGGGATTTCCTCAAACCTTGGATGGAGGATTGGTCTCAGCCCAGAGTAGACCCCATTGACTTTTCTTCTTTACTTCACTTATTTAATATTGCGAGATAGGGCGTATTTCGATATTTACGTTAATTGATGAAAAAAATCAAGTGTGTTTAGGTGGCCGGTATCTGTCAGTTGGTATAATTTGATGTGGATAAAGGGCACTGTTGGGCCTTGGCGGATGTATGCGCTCTACTGACTTCCACTCTAGTTTTCATTATCGATTCATCTGCCTATTAGTTTCTCAATTATTCCTTTAATTGCTTTGTCCTTAAAACGTCCTTAAATCTTTTGCAATTTGCAGCAGTCAAAGAAGATGTCTTAAAATACCTTGTTTTGTCCAACCAAGAGTCAAAAACCACTTTTCTATCATGTGTGACAAAGAAAAGCATATATATATATATATATATATATATATATATATATATATATATATATATATATATATATATATATATATAGCTCATTCTCATGTTTGGAGCACTAGAAAGCAGGGATTGTTTGCCTTTTTTTGTGCCTAAAGCAGGTGCCATTATCGACTTATGAACGATAGCTGCAACTCTGGTTTAAATGTAATATTAATGCAACATACACCATGTTGCTGTATTTCATACACCAATCACTGTCCAATCAAAATACATCTCCAGCCATGTCAATATGCATTCCTTGGATAGTTCAGTGGGTTTTAAGAGAGTTTTACAGGCCTGTGATCCAAGATTGATGTAGAATTTCCTGAACCTATAAAGCAGAGTTAGTCCATCAGTTTTACTCAATATATTTCATTTTCTTTTGTTTTAGATGCGTCATGTGTTTGAAAAAGTTCCGGGATTCAAAGAGATTCGCGTTCTGGGATTTCGGTGAGTTGACTCAAGTTTTATTTCTGTAATGGTTTGGCATGATGGTCGTGCTCTGTAACGATAATTCATTTTGACAAAACAACACGGTAAATAAGATAAGAGACTAAAGAAACATAAATTTGTCATACCTTTCCCCCTGGAGCGGCTTTTTATTGAAGTGTTTTATTGCCCAGGTCTCGAGAGAAGCTATAACATCCCCCAAAATATCCTCTCCTGGGATAGGACCCAGAAATTGCCTTAGCAGACATCCATTACCGGTGAGGGTTTCTGACATGATTTGTTGATTTCAGCTCAGAGGATGTGTCTGTGCGATACGCTGTGGTCTTTAATGGAGAAACGGAGCTCAATGATGACCCTGAGGGTCTTGAGGAGCCCGACACGGAGGCACACGAGGACGTAAACGCTCCTCAACTGAAACACATCATCAAAAAGGCCTTAAAACAGGAACTGTTGCTGCCGCTGGACATACAGACACTCAGCTTTGAGGCTGGTGAGCATAATACTACACTTAACTGAATGAAATATAAGATTAGTGGAAGTAGGAAGTAGGAATTTAAAGCTGAATAAATATTTGAACTCATCCTTTTCAGTAACCACAGTTTATCAAGTTGCGGAGCTCGGCATGAACCCTGTCGTATCTGAGGACGACCCCACGCAGGCGCCCAAGGAGGTCAACACTCACACCCGGAGTTTCTTCCCCACCGTGGCAGTGATAGAAAACTCTTTGGAAGCTTTCACAGCGAGACCGGAAACACACACCTTTGTGCCTTTCATCCCAAACATCCTCCCAGAAGCCACGTCTGCCGTCACACACGAGACTCCTTTAATGGCAGGAGTAGAGGAGGAATCCACGGAGGCTGCCGCTGATCAGCCCGATGACATTATCACACCAGACACGACACTGGAAACTATCATGGAGAGCGAAGAGGAAGCAGAGCCAGAGGTGGAGGAGATACCACCAACTGAGCCTGACAACAGAGCCGAGGCCGAACCTGAAGAGCAGGTGACGGACGGTAAGACTTCTTCAGATAGTTGAAGTCCAAGAACTCAAAGCTTTATTGATCGAGCGACATTAGATTGCGGTGTGGATACGTGTTGTGCTATTGACAGAAAACAGGAAGATGGTTTAGAAACCAGACCACGATGGAAAAGTGTGGGTTAAGTTGCGGTTCGACCCTAAGTCTTGATTATGCTGATTGTGGGAAATCAGCTCACTGCTGTTGTGGGAAGTACAGGAACAAGCAAAGAACACATTCCCACTCTAGAAAAGTAAGAAGGAGACGTAAACTAACTTTAGCGGATGACACCAAAGCGAACAAAGAAATGACAAAATGTCTAAAAGTAATTGGATAAAGGCAGGAAATAGAAAAGAGCCAGATAATAACTTCAACTTCACCCTAACTTTGGACAGTCCAAATAAACACTGACCTATTTTTTTCCCCTTACACTCTCACATATCTACACTGACTAATCTCCTCTGATACAGCAGGAAATGGAAATGGCAGCACAATTCGACTTGGTGGTTGGGTTTCGCCTATGAGGATGCCCCCCCTGCTGAGGCAATACATCATATTAAAAACCATTAACAAGCAGCGGCCTGCTGATGGTCGAGTCATCACAACCTCCTGCTGTGCAGGGAAATATTGTTCAAACCTGCAGAACTTCATTCTGAATTCTAGTGGAGTTTCCAAAGGCTCCAGTTGTGTCAGGTTTGTTGAGCTGAATACTGAGAGACATCTACAGTGTTTTGATTTGATGGATCAGCGCAGCCATAGAAAATATGGATGTCTGCTTTCAGATGTTTCACTCATACAGCCTTAAAAGAAAAGGGGACAATGAATGTTTGAAACTGTCAACGTGTTATGACAAGAAGATTTAGGCTATACTTAAAGGAATAGTTTGACATTTTTGGAAATATGCTCTCTCTGAAGAGTTGAGAATATTTCAACTTCTACAAAAATGAATCGTGGAGCAAGAGAGGAGTGCGCGCCAGACACGCTATTCCATAGGATGGTCTTGTTGGCAACGTGCTTCTAGCGAAGCGCGTCATGTGATCGGCCGCTCGCTCTACTCGGCTGTTGTTGGCAAAGAAATACAGCATGTGACTTCCCCCAACGCACATATTTTCTGTAATCCAAAGAAAATAACTGGCAAGCAAGGCAACAGGAACAGAAGAAGCAGCAAGAAGCAGGCAGGGACAAATCTGAGAACTAATGAAGTACAAATATTCAAAGCCAAAACACAATAGCGCAGACCAATGAAGCACTGGGAACACAGGCAGGAACACAGAAACACCGGCAAAGAGTGAGTGGAAAACACAGGCTTGAATACACAGGGGCTAATGAACCGATAAAACAGAGAAAGGGGAGGAAAAAGACAAAGGCAGGAAGTGGAAAGTCACAGCATGACACATAAGGATGAATTTTGACAAAATGAAACAGGAAACCACAAAACTAGAAAACCTAAAACCATGACAGTGGATTAAACAAACCGGGTTAAAACAGTCTTGTTATGGAGCTTTAGAGGTGCTGATGGGAGTAAAATAGTTTGCTTTGGGCAACAGCTGCAAAAGCACAACACGATGCATCAATGTCCTCTCACATGATTATACCTGTATACACCAACAAGTGTACCTGTATACTGCTATTGGATTAAAAAGCTATTTTCTGATTTATCTTTCAAGAACCTGAACCTGCCATCGGGGTCCCTGAGGAACATAATGAAGAGCCTCCCTTGGCAACTCCAGACTCCCAACCAGAGGAAGAAATGACCGACACACCTGCTGATCTGCCCGAGCCTGCAGACCGCACAGTCACTGCGATGTCTATCACAGAAGCGGCAGTGTCAGTCTCCACGCCATCACCTCATGAAGATGCTGTCCAAGGCATCGAACCGGGCACGGACGCGGAGCCTCTGCCATCCCCCGTGGAGAGCGGCGAGGCCCCTGAAGAGAGAGATGAAGCCAGCGGAGGGCAAAGTAGAGCGACCCCAGTTTTAACAGAGCTGCCTCCTGAGAGCTCAAACATTCAAGAGGACGCATGGTCAAGTCTGAACGGGACAGATGTGGAGGTGATCGAAATCCTGGAGGAAGAAAGCGGCAGTGGATTCCCCTCGGAGTCTGACGAGCGTCCGTATGAATCCACGGCTACGCCGGCCATGAGGCAGGCCAGCACCCCTCTGATGACCATAGTGGATAAGAACAAAGAGTTAGTGGTTTTCTTTAGCTTGAGGGTCACTAACATTATGTTTTCCGATGACCTGTTCAACAAGAGCTCCCCAGAGTATAAGTCACTGGAGAATACCTTTCTTGAGCTGGTAGGTACACAAGCTTTCGTGCTGGATATCATGTTGTTGCATGCTACATTCTCATATTTGCTTTTTTCGTAGTCCAAGCTGAAACGTGCAGTACATAGTGTTAAACTGTTGCAGGTGAAATTTGATGAGTTAGTCGTTTAGTTTGGTGCTTTGTCTAAATCTTGCACGGGTGAGGATGTTTGCAGTAAGCCTTATCCTCACTGCTGCTTTTTTTTTAAATCCTGAAATTACCTTTAAATTATAAAAAATGACATTTTTTTTATATTTTAGAAATGTTATGAAGTGTGATGAGGCTGTAATAAGCAATCGCCAAATGTTCTGCAGTATGCTAATGCTTTAATTTCAGAGGGGCCATTGTGTTGACAGTTTAAAGAAAATGTCCTGTTTCACTCAGACACAGCACTCTGGGTCCAGAAACTCGCCAAACCCCGGAGCTTCCAGTAAATCTGGGCTTAGGAGACAGACGACTTTAGCCTCCATACCGGTATCTTTTTTTCTTCCATATTGGAACTACATCTCCGATGCCTCAGAGAGAGCATGACCTTTCTATTTCTTAACTAACCTTTCCGAAATGCAGTATCTAACAATCTGAAAGCACCTAACATTTCTCAAGTACTCAGCTTTGGTTTTAAGCTTTGCTTTTTTTTCTCTTTCATTAGACGTTAGGCCTTCCTGTGTAGCTGCATGCTCATGTCTGTTGGTTTAATCTGTGACTCTGGTTCTAATATTGTTTGTCATTGTGTGTTTTGCCTTATTTTCTTGGAATTGTGCTAAAGTTTTGGGCTTTTCTTTGTCTCATATTTCAGCATGTCATTTTTTTAAAAAGAAATGCTTCCACAGAGGATTTGTCCAAAGTTCTGGGCCATAAAAGAAAAACAGACTTATGTAACAAATTGAAAGGTTTTAAGAACCAGCAATGTTAAAGATGCAAAATGGTTAAAATTAATAGTTCAGCATTTTGGGAAATATCCTTATTTGCTTTCTTGCATTGAGTTCAACTGTCTCCAGACAGTCTAGTTGTGTGTTTGGAGATGTGTCTTTTGTAGATCGCTAGACTGCAGATCAATCAAAGTAGCGCTGGATTCATCCTGGGATATGTGCAAATCAGGTCTTTCCATCAACTTTATATGCAATTGTATGGTTACAATTCGCCTCACGTTCTGTGTGGATGCACATTTAGATGACAACATCGCTACTATTCTCATATTCGTCCATTCCGTATGTAGCTGCGGCCAGTAGCTGGTTAGCTTAGCTTAGCTTATCTTGAAAAAGCTAGTGTGGGTCATAAAATCAGCCCACTAGCACCTCTAAGCTCTTTACTCATGCACATACATGCAATTTACTTGTAATTTTGTATGTTATTTAGTGTATGCATCTAATTTATCTAAAATGCATGTTTGTTGCTTTCATATCTGATTAATTAACAGTTAGCTTGTCCAAGCTGTGTCTGTTGGGTAGATATCAGAGACGCTAGAAAAGCAACGCAGTGCACTGTAAAAGTGACTTTACTTTTATTATTTTTTATTATCTCACAATTACCAAGTAAAGTGGACTGATAATTTGAAGTTGTTCAAACTTTTTAGGTCATACAATTTAGATTTAATAGTCTACTTCAGTTGGTAATCCTGAGTTTTTGTAAAGTGAAGTCAACTTTTAAAATATACAGTGCACATCAAATAACCACAGTAGAACCGTCAAGATAGGTTGAATCATCATTTAACTATATATCTGTAAATGCTACAGTTACGGCTGAAAATGTCAACAGAATTAAACAACTTCGCCAACTGTCACATATCTTTGCAATGAAAGCTGGATTTTATTGCCTTTGGACAGAGCCTGGGTAGCAGTTTCCCAATTTTTTTGGTCTTTATGCTAAGCTAAGCTAACTGGCTGCAGGATGTAGCCTTATATTAAGTGGATAAGTAAAGCAATTAACCATATTTCTCAAAATGTTAAGCTATTCCTTTAAAGAAAAGAATTGTTAGCGAGACGTTAGCACTGTCATTTCTTTGTAGAGGCGAGCTCTCAGCTGTGAGAGGCCGTTTGTCGAAGGTGCTTTGTATCATTGTGTAGCACTAACTGATTATCACTTGTTGTGGGACTATACATTTTTGTTGTTGATGTGTGCACTGTAGAGTTAGGCTAGCAAGTTTCTTCATTACAGATTTTATTTTTGTACATTTGTTGCTCAAATGTGTGTTACAGCATTGAGCGGTGTGCTGGTGCGTGTTGGCAGCCTTAAAGATAACCGTGCAGAAGGAGAATCACAGAATAAGTGGCTTGTTATGGAGCAGAACAATGTGACAATAGGCTTAGCAAAACCTAAACAGGAAAGTCATGCAAGCTTTGTGCATTTTGTGTCGCTAAAACTGTATCACTTTGTACGTGGTGGAGCGCAAACCAGCAGGTAGTCTGAATCATGAGACCTGGGTCGGCCCGAGTCATTGTAGGACTCAGGTTTGTGACTTGTGGGTAAGAAGCTTTACGTAATTCTGGTCGGTTCCAGCACCGCACACATCGGGCTATTAATGGTCCCAATCTGCTTAGTGCGACATCAGTCAGGTTTGTGTGGACATCTGTATGCATGTTCAGTGCTGTATCCGCTCTTATAGACGTACTGTCTGTGCTTCCTACTGCACCCAACGAGGCAACAAAATAAAGTAGATCACAGATCGGTTCGAGTTCATCTTGTTTTGGAGCATTTGTGTGTCAACCAGGGGAGGTCTTTAAACCTGCGCTTATTAGAGAACATCGGAGCAAGAAGCATCGCTCGACGTCCCTCGTCCGGCGTCACGGCCTACCCCAATGGTTGGTGGAGGTGACATACTTTTAGGCTCGCTCAGAGGTGCCCTGCGCTCTGCGTTACATAAAGGCCTCAGCCTCAAACTGAGGAGGTGCACGGATACAAATTGGATTGTGCGTTTGCCGCGGTGCCAAGGCGCAGGGGGAATGTGAGCTACTGGGGCATGTGGGCTCAGAGTGGGTTAAGATAAGATAAATAGTTAATTATATGTTATATTTTAATAATTCTTTCAATAATTCATCATAGTATAGACGTTTTGATTTCTTATTCTGAAACAGAATTATTCCAAGTACCATTTTCTATAGACTATATAAATATCTGCACTGATATGAATATGAATCATATGGCATTAGGCAGTTGGCATATTATTGATTATATCGATGCAAATTTCATTCACAAAAACCCTAATAAATAATGCTAATATCACTCCATCTCCAATCTTTAATGGTTGCCCAAACCGTGGTTTCTGCAGTTCTCCTCATTAATCCATGTACTTAGCTTCCTGGCAAAACGTAATGTGGTCAGACGTTTGAACTGGTGAGTATTTACCGTCTACTGTCTATTCTAACTGCTCCATTAGGAATAGTCAACATGTCTTCCTTTAAATGGGCTATTTAGGTATAGAGGAGGACAAATATTTCGATAATGGTCCAAGCTGGTTTATGAATCACTGGAAAATGGCAATGAAGAAATGTCAAATACATTCCGCAGCCCATTTAAATGGACCTGATGTAGTGTTTTGCTGGATATTGAATCCCCATTTGTGGTAATGTACATTCGCAGTCCCTTCATATATATTTATACATATATATGACCCATTAGCCTCCAGTGGCTGACAGTACCCCCTGTTTACCTTCGCCTCACACCCCCATTACTCCTGTACCTACTGGTTTGTGAAGCAACCAATAAAATTGGACATGGAGGTTGGAATGACTTTTTATGACAGCGTAATATTCCCCTGTGACTTTTCTTTTTACGACATCAGAGAAGGTGGTTTCATCAGGTTTTTTTTTCTAAAACAAGAACCAGTAGATACATGTGTAACCTCAGAGAAGAATATGTGACTGTGTCCAAGACTGAAATTATGGCTGTGTTTGTGACTTTCCTTCTGCATTTCTTCTTTTATTAAAGTTTAGTGTATATAGGCCGGGAATAAATCTCCAGTATGTGTTGTTCCAGTACAGACTGCGCTGAGGTTTGTTGTGGAAGAGCTCGGCTTTGACCTTGTAAGGCAATAGAGCTACAGATTGGTATCTAATCTACGGTGTAGATGTAATGCTTGACATTCTGCATTGAGACAAATGGAGGACCAAACGGCGAGCTGTGTGTCCGGTCGTGCTGAAGGCCGTTGCCCATTTGTTCGGGGTGTTGGACCCTCTCGTTCCCCTTCCTCTTTTCTATTAGCTATAGGGAACTAGCCCTCAGTAAACTGCCTGCCAGTGATAAGTGAAGTAACCCGATCAGAGCAGAGCTCCTTAAGGCCTCTTATCTCCCCGCTCGACAGCCAGGCCAGCTAAAGCATCGTAATCTCTTCCTCTCACACCGCGGCAGTTCGATGTTTGCCTCGTCGCCGGTGGACATGAAGTGGCTGGGAGGAGAGCGGTGCAGATCGATGAACATTGATGGAGCCCCATTACTTGAACTGGTTGACTTCCCCGCTCGCCCCCAAATACCACCGTCATCAGTCCGAGCCAAATAGTCCTGATAGATTGGTTTTCTCACTTGTGTGAGCTGCAAGTCTGAGTCTGCTGGGGTATATATTTTTTTCGAATGCATAAACTTGGAAGATTGTTTTGTTCTTACTGCACAGATGTTAGGCTGATCGCTAAGAAGCTCCTTCGTAGGGCAGCTTACAGTAGGTGGGATAATGCAGAAAGGCTTGAACCAACAATGCAGCATGCATACGTTACTGTTGGGCACTTAACATGAGAGCATTCGCCAAACAGCATATATTATAGATTTCTTTTTAGACTCGAGAGAGCTTTGATGTCGTTTTGAAAGTTCGAGCTTTTCATCATGCGTTCCCGGGCTCTTCGTCAGCGACTCGAATTAGCCCGTTCTGTGTTCTCCTAATTTTCGCTCTGGATCTAATTACAAAGTCGGCGCAGTAATGGCAGGATTTCATGCTTGCATCAAAATTTAATTATGAACTATTCATAGCACTCACGCAGTAAAGATGTGACCTGAATTATTCAAAGTCAGCCGCGCTACGACAACCTCGGCCTTGTCGTCGCAGGAAGGCGCGACCACAGGTGGACGTTGGCTTCCTCTCCGGAGGGCGCGGGTCTTTCCTGGCGCTTGACATTTACATCATTTCATTAACTTAAACATCGCAGCGGAAATCTCCGTGCGTCTCGGTCGAGAATGATTCCGTGTTTTTTTTTCCCCGTAACATGAAATTATTCTTACATGAGTGTTGCTTTCCAGGAACAAGTAGTTTTCCTCACTGATCACTAGCTGAACAGAAAACTAATCTTTTCAGATGACATTCAGTATACACCTTCTGAGTAGCTGAAATACGCTGATTAAACATGAACTCATTTGCTCGCCTCTCGCTTCCCCGCAGCTGCTGCCGTATCTGCAGTCCAACTTGACCGGATTCAAGCAGCTGGAAATTCTCAACTTCAGGAACGGCAGCGTTGTGGTGAACAGCAGGATGAAACTGGACAAACCGGTACCTTACAACGTCACGGAGGCCGTGCACTGCGTCCTCGAGGACTTCTGCAGCGCGGCGTCCAAGCGGCTCGACATCGAGATTGACAGTCGCTCCTTGGAAGTAGAACCAGGTGAATGTATGTACAGTATAGTCACTACTGTTGTGTCCTAACCAACTCATGAATAACTCACGTCCACGTCATGCATCCTCCCTCTGCTGTCTTTTGCCATCAGTGTAAATCTGATGCATCTTTTTGTTCGCGACCTCATTAAACACGCCCTTCCGAAACCTTTAATCCCTCCTCTGGTGGACAGGTGGACGCTGCATTAATGTTAATGGGGTTTCACCTTTCTAGTCTTTTTCCTCTTCGGTTTCAGCTGACCAAGCAGACCCCTGTAAGTTCCTGGCCTGCAATGAGTTTTCACGCTGCGTGGTGAACAGTTGGACCGATGAGGCCGAGTGTCTGTGCGATCCTGGATACAGCACCGTGGACGGCCTGCCGTGTCAGAGCACCTGCGCCGCGCAGCCAGACTACTGCCAGAACGGAGGCCGGTGTGAAATAATCCCAGGGCACGGGGCCACCTGCAGGTACACAAACGCTGACGAATGAGAGAGAAATGCATGACCTCAGCTTGTTTAAAGGTTTTAGCATTTTAAACTCGAGAGGAGGTGGAGGTGTAATTGCTGGACATTTCTGCTAACTATGACAAAAGCTGACAAATTCCTTCCTGACTTGCAGGCATCACTGTGCTTTCTTTTTACTGAGTCAAGTGGAGGCTAGTTTTTATTAAGGGCAAAATCACAAATCACATTGCCTCAGTGGGCTTTTTCAATCTGTACGGCGCACAACACCCCCTGCCCTTAGACTCTCGACTCGAGCAAGGAAGAAACCTCAGAGAGAGCTGCAGAGGAGGGATCCATGCAATAGATTTGGCTCGTACAGAACAGACCAACAAAACCACAGCGTAGAAATTACAGAATAACTTATACACCAAGCTAACTTGTGGACCAAGGAAGGGCGACTGGGCACACCAAGGTTAATTTTTCAATTTTATTTTGTGACAACGTTGTGCTAATATGCTCAGGTTAGGTTTGGGCACAAACAACTCTTGGTTAGGGTTGGGAAAACATCATGTTTCTGTTTAAAATACCTGTTTTGGTTGCCACAAACTTGGCTGGAAGTCGTCCCGAAGTCTCCTTATAAATATCCAAAGGCGTCACGCTTACAAATGTTGGAACAGTCTTGAACTGTGGTCACTGGCCAACGTTCTCCCCTGCATCTCTGCTGCCGTCCCACCCATCCCAACCCCCTGATGTCAAAGTCAGGTCATAAACATGTTACGTAGAGGTGATATGACACATTTTGTCGAAACCTCAATATAGTTCACCCGTACAAATGTGAACGTATCGGTGGTTTGCAGAAACGTTAACTGCCGACATTGTATCCTAGAGACTGGGCTGCCCTGAGGACACTTGTAGTAAGTAACTTGCAGAGAAGTTTCAAACTTGCTTGAGATTGGAAATCATTCTTTTTTAATCTTCCGCTATCTTTATTGTGTTGTGATAAAGTTGCTATGTGCAAGTTATTATGTGCAAACAGGAAGCTGTGGCAAGACTTCAGTCATTTAATTAGCAAAGTTGTAATTTTATATTGTACTTATGATGAACTAGTGAAGTATTTATCAATGTTGCATTATTTACTAGAAGTTAGCAGTAATGTGTTTCATTGTGCCTGGCTATCAGAGTGAAAAGTGTCTTCTCTCTAACCTGTATATTTCTTCTCACGTCTTCCAGATGCCCTGTGGGTAAATACTGGCACTACCACGGAGAGCGCTGCAGCGAGCTGGTGTCCATGCCCGTAGACCCTTCGCTCATCGTGACCTGCCTCGTGGGAAGCCTCTGCCTTGTTTGTGCCATCATCGGCATTTTGATTTTCATTAACAAGAAGTGCATAAATACCAGAAAGGCTGTAACGTTGGTGTAAGTACGAGCCCTTCCACTGCTTACCTTTTGAAAAAGCATCGTGTTGCTTTTGCAGTGATTCGTGATGTTCCGTGTTGTGTTTTTCTCCACCTTGACATTGTAGGCACACCCTTGCTCCCTATGCCTTTGAGAATACTTTGAGGGAGAATCCAGTGTTTGAGAATGACGATGGGGTCTTAACTCACGTGTCCACGTTGCCTTATCCTTCGAGTTCGGCCTCCTCCCAATCCCAACAGTCTGAGCAAGAGCATTTTGCCTCGATCGAAAATATACATCTGAGTATTGAGGTACACTGTGCTGCACTGCACAAAGGACTAAACTACTAACCTCAAACCTTAAAGGGACAGTTCACTAAAAAAGTTTTAAATACATTTTTCCTCTTACCTGTAGTGCTATTTAGCATTTGATTGTTATCTTGTGAGATGGTCTGTAGAGAGGGCTGCTTTCTCTCTGATATAATGGAACTAGGTATCACTCGGCTTGTGCTGCTCAAGGGCGCCGAAGCGATACATTAAAAACACTCAAAAGCAGTGTCTCTTTCCAAAAATCATGATCCGGTCGTTCAAGATAATCTCTGGACCTTGCAGTGAGCAGTTTCATGTCTGAACTATTTTCTTTCTACCGAACTACACCCACCAGCCCGTATCAAAAGGCAGAAGCGAACGTGCATCTGGTCATGGACGAGCGTCTCGCCATCGTGACAGCGCAGGATGTAAACATTAACAGCGTCCTCCTCTGCTGCGCTGTAACGTTAGTTTAGAGGATACGGAGACAAAATACTTCCGACATGAAACTGCTCACAACGAGCTGCGTGGATTATTTAGATTTTATGGTGTACTGTCCCTGTTAGAATGCAGTAATATCAACTAATACGCTCTAAAAAACTGCTGCTTTCATCCTCTGATCCTCCGCTGATGTACTTCTTAATATTACTTAAAGGGGCTCTGTGGAACTTCTTGTGTTGTGCTGGAAGCCGTTGTTGTGATTAGCACATGTGAATTGCTTAAAATTGTCACATCACATAAACAATGTGTGAAACTCTTTAGAGGGGCCTAAATGGCAAATAAATGAAGATCAAGGTCCTCATACCTTCAGATGCCTTCATCTACTATGGACAAAGGTGTACAACAGTTTTAACACTGAACTCTGCAGTAGCAGCTGTAGATATAATCTCCTGTTGTAGATCTTTCTTTCCAGCGGACCCCCGTGCTGGATGCTTTTATTCCCCTCGTATCTGCTTATCTCCTTGGAGTGCCTCTGGTTGTAGTAGACGTATTAATGAAGCACACTGTCTCCACTCTGTCTCCACAGATCCCCAGACAACTCTACACCACCAGATCCGAAAAGTTAGTCTCGGAAATGGTCGACTTCCATCATTGTATACCACAGAATGAGGTGAGGACAACAGAGTCAAGTGTCATTGTTGATTTTTTCAGATTTAAAGATACACAAATCCCAAAAGATCCTCCCAGAAAAGTTGGAGGGAGACCGTTTGAGGACTTCTTGGGTGCTATGATGAAACATATTCAACACTAAAATAGCACGATAACGTATCTTTCCATATGCATCTTATCTGACTGTACGGTCTGAGTGATATTTAATAACCTTTACGTAAAATATTTTACAGCTCTACGATGCGTGCAAAGGTAAAACATCTGAGCGTGTAGCCCTCGCTGATTTCTCAACAACAAACCAAATCACTGTTGATTTTTTAGCATTTGAACAGTAGCTTTAACTTGAATCAAAAATATATTTTTGGGAAAAATGATCATTGATCATTGATCATGAACATTAACCTTGAAATGATACCAGTGTTGAAAAATGTAGCCCCTTACATTTTGATTGATTCATACAAACCAAGTATCTCGTAGATAAAGTGACAAGGTTAACCTGTCTGTAAAATGTGTGATCCCGCCTTAAATGAGCTATTTTTCATTCTCCCCCTCGTCTCTTTTCAGACGTGGCGACGGCCAAATGAATACAGAACACGCTGCGTTTTAAGGGCATCAGATAACGAGTGTTTCGAAGTGACAGTTCTTTGATGGCACCGTCAAAGACTGGAGTTTGCTGTTTAACTGTATGTGGGGTGCGAGGGACAGTAGACCAGTCAGAAAATGGCGTTAAAGTGTTGTGATTTACCCTTCATAGTGATTGTGTCTCGTTAGACAGAGAGCTATGGATATTAAGGTGGACTTAGGTTGTCTTAAAGCGGAACCTAATATTTATTTTACATATTGAATGGTAGGAACATTTCCTGTATACCCTTGGCAAAGGTTGTTGTTTCCTCACAATGAGGTATTTATTATGTACAAACTGATACACATGGTGGTATCTTGAGTGTAGACGGTAAAATGTTGTTTATATTAACGCTATTCTGAAGTATTTGTTGTGTCCCAAAAAGAGAATGAATGTATAAGCTGCTGACTTGGGTCACGACATATTGTTTATAGAAAATATTTGTCTGTCCTGTTCAAAACAACTATACCCACTAATCATTTGTCTTATAAGATTTGGACGTTTTTTTTTTTTTACACGCACATTTTGCATTTAACAGCAAAAAATAAAATGTCTTTTTTTGCATCAAAATTGTGATGTTTCATTTGTTTCTGACCACTTAAAGGTTGTGTGGTTGCATGACAAACATATTTATTAATGATTTAAAGGGGCTATATGTAACAATTTGTCGCAACTTGCATGTATTTATCGCTGCTTTCACTGTGAAACATGCTTACAGTCAATCTTAACCTGTCATTTACTTCTGTTAGTTGGGGTTAATTACTTCGGAGTAGAAAAACCTAAAATATCCACACAACAGAAGCTTATGTCTGTTTTAATCCAGTTGATTACTTAATGGGAGAGAGCCTCAGCTCAGCGATGACATCAGCAGTACATTAGCCTTTGTTGTTTAATTAATCTTCACTTTAATCTTGTTAGCTGCTTGTTACCGGACGTAAGAGCACTGACCACAAACCGCCATCTTACTAAGTTTGTGAATTGACACTGTTGTTCTCTAGTAACTTGGCAAAAAGATGCAATAAAGAACATGGGAGCGAACGTTTATTTTCTACCGTATTCCAGTTCAAAGGCCAACAGACAGTCAGATCCAACAGGGAGTTACAGTTACTGTAATTAAAGGTATTGCATGATTGTCCAATGAGATGACTGACACGTTCCTGGCCTAAGCAAAAGAGGAGTCAAGTAATCAGCTTAGTAAAATATTACATGAACAAAGACACACACACACGCACACACAACACACGCACAAATTACATTGTTGTCTGTAAAACAGCCCCAAACCCAAAAAACTGCAAACACAAAAACAAACTTCTACATTTCCCTCTTGCATAACAAATTAATACAAAACAAAAAGTTTCCCTTTTTAAGGATTTCAACAGTTAACAGAGTCGTGTGTATGTATACGCAGCAAGGAAATCATGGATTGATAAAAAAGATGAAACATCTAAGATGCTAATAAACCCAGCAATTATTCCAAATTATTAATTGTGTTAGAAAGTGTGTCTGGGAGCAAAAATACATTCTACAACCGCATGGACCTCAGAGAGTTAGAAAGATTTAGCCTTTGTTTTTCATGTGTCAAACTTGTAGTAGATGGAGGATTGAAATATAATAATTTTTATATTTAACTTGAAATATGAAATACATTATAATGTGATATAAATATGTATATAAATATTCTATTACATTTTAAAATAATATGTTCTAGTCCTGATTAAAATCATGAAACAGTGCTTGCTTATCATCTTTTTTAAGCCGCATATGTGTGAAAATGTCTTACCAGTTAAATCAGGTGATTGGGTACTGAACAGTAATTAGAACCTTGGTATCCAGGAGAGCACAAAGCATGACTTGAAAGATATGACTATTAAAAGCACCTCTGCATATTTTCTCTAAAAGTCTAATTTACTATCCTTACTGCTGCTCATTAAGGTTTTCAGAGTATCAGTATCTACAGAGGCTGTGCCACCTTGTAAGACTTTCTCGGTTTAATGCAGTCACATTGCAATTTAAGGCCTCACAGTGGGGTTTTCCATTCAAGCGTAGATTGAGAAGAAGACTGGACGCAAATGTTACACAGCAAAATAAAGATATAAAAAGTGAAAATAAACAACATTCCGGTTTTTAAAAAGGAGATGATTTAGTGCCTATGGTGAAAACTGTGGTTTCTTCTTTTCATCCCGCAAACCACACACACACACACACACTGTGCCGTCTTGTGATGTTTGCGAGTCTGTGTATCAGTTTCATGTTTCAGGACTGAACTCTTATCTTGTTGCTCTGGTTTCACTTGAGGAGACTCTGAAGCATGGCGGTGGCGTGTGTGGGGCGGGCCTGCTTGTTCTCGATGGCTTTCTTGAGGTACTGAATTCCATCGCAACGTTCCCAGATTTCTTCAAACTGCCTGGGTAGGATCTCAGCACCCCTCTTCCTTGTCAGACCCGTCTCCTCCAGACTCAGCTCACACATCTCCATGTCGTCTTTCCCTGAGAGGCGGACGAGTAACGACAGAGGCTTACTGAAAGGCTGTTTACTAGTGTATCTTGAAGACATCTTAAGCCAGAATAATCCAGTTTACTGTACAATTACTCACCACAAACAACTGTTTCATTTACAGTTTCATTTTGTTCACAACTCTTGTCCTTACTCATTCTATACCCTTAGATGAAGTCATAAGAAGATATTGCTTCATTTTAAGGGGTCACAATCCCAGAGGGCTGGGGACCACTGGACTAAATGATTAATTGAATATTAGAAATTTGAATCAATGAGGAAAAATAATGGTAATATAAAGCAAAGCATGTAAAATGACAGAGACCAAAATCTGATGACTCACCTGCAACCAACACAATCGGTCGTTTGTCTGGGTGAAGCTCCATCTGTCTGGCTATCCAGGGCCCATCGAAGTGGGCGTACCACCAGCCCTTCTTTTTATTCTGGGGGTCTTTGTACTGGTCGGCGGGCCGGATGAAAGGAATGCGGAAATATCGCTGCTGCCGGTTCATGGCCACCTCCTGATGCTGGGCCGTCATTGGAGGAGCTGGGTTCTGCTCAGCTGCAGAGTGATCATTAAAAAATTAGATTGATATTAAACATGGAGTAGCACTGTATGAAGTACTCTCGACAAAGCAACTTTCATTTGGTCTTAAAAGTGTGATTTGTGATAAATGGCCGGAATACGAATTCACTTATACTGGACTTGTTACTGTTTGCTGTATCTATCTTTGGGTGGAGCAACTAGCTGCCTTTAGCAAGTAGTTCAGTTAGCCAAGGAGCTAAGTGGACATATTGTATTGTATATGGTATGGACATACAGAAGTCAATGATAGGGAGAGTCACTACTGGCAATGGGGCTCAGCCACTATGACTGAACACAGCCTCTGAGACTGACAGATGCCAGTTTGAAGAGCAGGGATAGGATACAGAGGTGATTTACAGCAGCTCTGACCAGGACTATGACTCCGGGACGAGAAGATCAGGCAGATTATTTTTACATTTTTCTCTGTGAATTGAGGCAGTTAAGCTCGGTTTAGTTCGGTAGAAGAGATAAACTTGAAATCAGACGTGAATGGTTGTATTTTTCTGTTTATAGGAGGAATCTATTTTTTCTTGACATTTTGTTTAGGTATTAGACTACGTAGCAAACTCAACAAAAAATCTTGTCATAACATACAAATTACACCTTTAAGTAGATATAACCTTATAATACCTTTGCATGTTTGTCCGAGAGAAAACACTGAGTGGGCCAGAAAATAGTCAACAGAAACAGTATAAAGCTTTCAAAACATACGAGATCAAAGAGGACCCTGGAAATACCCAAGTAAATATCACATGAAAAAACCCCAGTAAAGTAGCTTTTAGCCTCTTATGAAATGGCCTTGGTGAGACCCCTGCTGCATCAGCAGAAGCCAAGAACATGGATCCAAATATAAGGCAAACAAAGCGGAGCCAGTTCGGCTTTCAGGAGCTATCATATCAAAAGAGAAATGAGGGTAAATATAGTGAATCTAATGTTCCCATTCCCCATCAAATTTAATATTTGTTCATAAGATGAAAAAGCAGGGAAATGTAGAGCACCGGTGAGCTTTCAAGCAGCTAAATAACATTTATGAGTCTGTGTGTGTGTGTGTGTTTGTGGCACCGATATGCTTGGTTGACTTGAGAATGAACTGAGCAAAGCAGCGGGCTGTCATACTAGCAGCTACCGAACTGACAAGGCATGGCTGGCAGTTATTTGCTAATTAGAACGAATGTTTCTGACTGAAGGCGGCTGCATTTTTAGGCCCCTGTGTTTCGTCGGCTAATTGAATGTTAGGAAACACAGCTCAGGTTATTTGTGTGCAGGTAATTCATTCCTGCCAATGACAGCGAGAGGCCAACGTGGAGAAACTAAAAACTTGTCACCTGCAACCTAATGTGCCTGGGTGATGTGTGCATGTGTGAAATGAACACTGGTTATGTGCTGTATTTGTGCAGGTGAAGCTATAAATGAAAGTCATTTAGAGCAAGAGCAAAAGACAGGGAAAAATGATCCTACTAACCATAGTCAGTGACAGATTTAGGAGCCCTCTGATCACTTCCGTCATCGTTACGCTTCTTGTTCTTGGACTTCCATGCATGATAAACCTTCAGACGACGGTGGAACTCCTCTCTGCAGGCGGCCAGCAGCTCAATGTCTGTCCACACAACATGACACCAGTGAGCAATTCAATGAAAGCAACAAGCAAAGGCTGATGGGAACATGGATAGACATGGAACAGACAAGTATGACTTCCAACCAGAGGATTCAGTTTTCCACACCAGTTACTAAGTAAAAATGTGATATTATGAGCTTGAAATTAACATGTGAGTGTTTCCCAAATACCAAGATGACACCATCAAAGCTCTTGTTTTGTCCACAACCCAATGATATTAAGGTCAACTGCAGATAGAAATGACTTGGAGCAATTCCATAAGTGAGGAGATTTGAGCATACTGAGTGTGAAACATTAGGTAGAACAGAACTATTGGGATTTATATATTGAATCATCCGTTTGCCCATTGATGGGTCAAAGTAAGACGTATGCTTCTTCACTGTTTTGCTGACAGTTCAATCTATCTGTAAGGATTAAACAAGATATAATGTGTCAATCAAACAGAGCCCGGCTAGCAGTTTCCCCTTGTTTCCAGTCGCTGTGCTAAGCTAAGCAAACTGCCTGCTGGCTTTAGGTTTATATTGAATTTATATTACATATAATATTTGTTGCTGGAGTGACTTGGAAGTCATGTGACTAAAGAAATTGAAAACAACCTTAAATACCACCCTGATGAAGGCAAAATAGTCTGTACTTTAAGAATAAGTTCATCCAGTATTGAAACTTAAATTATTATCTGCTCACCCTCATGCCAATGGGAAGTCGGGTAAACTTATACTTTCAAATGTAACACAGTATAATATTATTCTTTTAGATGATGAAATACAAAGACAACTTTCATCACATACAGTGCTTTTAGCGAACATACGGCTATAATCAGCTTGACTTCAAACACAGCTCTTTGGTATCACCACCAGCACCAACAAAAGCAAATGGGTTCCACAAATTAGCCAGATGTCCTTGGAATCCCACAGGGGATATCAGACTCCCTAACACTGATCAGAGTACTGTATACAGTGGCAGTTATAAAGACATCGACAAGTGTGCCAGCAGAAAGGCATCTGCTTTTCATGCTGACTGAGGAGAGTGTTGGCTGGGAATGACTAGGAAGGACAGAAGTCTGCCATCCCCATATAATGGTGATAATTTCCTCTCTCCACCGCTAAAATGCATGTTGATGAGCCGTAGCAGCTGTGGGAACATCCTCAGATCGGTCTTTTCAGGCATCTTGTGTCCACACTCCGTACAGCTGCAGTCTCAGCTATTTAACAGTTACTTTGGATACTCCAAAAAATACTGAGAGAGGGATGACACAGAGCGAGGATGACAAGCTTGTATGGAGATGGTGAAGCACGTTTTCGGGGTATCAAAACATGAGCTCCTGCTGAATTATTAACTTTGGGGGCCGACACTTGTAAATGATTTTCAAATGAAGGACAGAAAAGAGTTGTGCCATGCATTTCGATAAGAGCTCTACCACCTTCATCTTGTTTGTAAAGGCTGAATCAGTTCACGCACCGACACTGAACTTGGGCGTGTTCGAGATTTCTCACCACAGGAAGTGTTGATGACATCTCGCAGCTCGGCGTACTTCCACTTGCTGAGGTCATACTTTTTCACACCAGCGGCAGCTTTAGTCGCCTGCACCTGAGGACCCCTGTGGTGCGAAACAGATGAAACGTTGGTGAAAGAAAAAGAAAGTATGTGCAGACAGGTGAGGGTGTGACACGGCGGGAGTAGCAGGGCTTTGGCGCTGAATATTTTCACAATCATGGAGGTGTAAATTTATAAAAGAACAGCAGAAACAGCTCGTCTTAGATACAATGATACAATTTTAGCGAAATCCAGAGCAACTGACAGTAAAGCAACATTTGATGTGTTATTGCACTGAATCTAATCATTTTCAAGTGTAGTGTGACGTGGGTGACAGACTAACTAAATATTAAAAGGAAAACAGGATTTATTAAGTACACCGCCCTCAGTGAGAAATGTAAAAAAACAGATGCCGGAGTTCTTTCAAACCGTCCTCATTGTCTCAGCCGATTAAATTCACATTAGAGGCCGGTCAGCAGGGGAGCTGAAGAGCAGAGTTTGTCCACACCCTCGCAGCCTTCTGTTTCAACCTCATTCAAAATGACGCAAAGCTCTTCTGATGTTACAACCTGCAAGATGCCCCTTTCTATCTGCTGGGTTTTGTTAAAAGCTTATTTTGAGAAATAACTGAAAAATAAAGGTGAAATGATGCAGCACTTAAAAACATGAATCAAACTGACGATGCAGAGAGTTTCAGCGACTTAACTGACTGCTGTGGGAAGTCTGAGCTCTTGTCAGCCGTGTCTCCAGCCTCCCCGCTGAGTTGAGGCTGCTAATTCAATAATACGACGGATTTAAGTCCTCTATTTACAGTCGGCATAGCTGCTAATGTCTCAGAGCAGAGGATTACTGATTCACGTATCATTAGCCAGATTACCATTACCATTTATAATTCATACTGACTGGAAAGATGAAACTGATTCAGGATCATCGTCATTCCGGCTGAGACGTGTGCCAGTGTGTGATGGAGATGAATCGGGGCAAGTGGAAGTGAAGCAAAGGCCAGGGCTTTGCTGAACAGGAAATGGATGCTTTTAGAAAGAGGGATGTGGTCCTCTAGCTGGTATGCCAGCAATGCCAGCCAGTGTGTATACTTCTTTTGCACGCACGCTTTCATGGGCTTAAGCTCCGTGGTGTGCACATGTAAGACACATGGCCTTTGGAGCGTCTTTCTTGGCAATAGGGATGGCAGGAGACGTGCAACGTGGGCCCTGGATGCAGGAGCCAACACTGACAAGATTATAGGCTATTGGATCAAATGTAATTTTGTGCTCAGTGGACCTACAGATAAGGCCCAGGAAGGCTGTGGTTTTAAACACAGAGTAGGGTTATGGAAATTCAGTCACACTTTCACAGTGGAGTTCAAATCAGGCAAAGGTTTAGGAGTGTGCTATGAAATACTGTGTTTGGCTGAGAATACAGCTAAAGTGGTTCCACTCAAAAGTTTAAACACAATATCTATATTATGGTGTTACAATATTCTGATACTTAAGTTTGCTTTATTCTTGGAAAATTTTTGCACCTTCTCAAGTGTTTAAAGGTCGCAGAAGTGACACAATTTGTCAAGGAAAATTCAGTCTTTGGTTGAACTGCTCACAACTCATGCAACTTGCAACGTGCAACTTGTGATGGTGGACAAGGGTTTCACACAGAAGGGCCGTATACCTGCTGTGAGGGGGAAGCCTATATAGTGATGTTATAATTGTCCACCTTAATGTACACACTGGCTTGCCTTGCCTTTCTCTCTGTATGTGTCTGTATGGCTCTGTTGACCTTCTTCATCAACAGTATGTTTTATAAAGTTGCCCTAAAAACATGTCAAAATCACATTTTTTTCAAAAAAATAAAAATATATATACATTTTTGTCTCTATATTGTACATTGCATATTTTATCACAGCTGTAATACAATTTGACAGGGAATAAGTATTTGTTAACAACTATCTTCATTAGCTAAGATTAATTGGGTGATAATCAAAATCCACTGATGTTATAAATGAGATTTAAGCTACACTTACAGAAGCGTGAGTTTAGACCTTCAACAACATTTCTTATGCAATTATCACAGTTAAAAAGCACCAGCACTGCAAAGGACCACATGCAGAGCCAATTCAGAAACAAAACAAAAATATCACATTCTGATCCACCTCTCATTTTTGATTCGGCATGCTATCATTCATTCCTGAGAAATCAATGATCACATATAAT
This sequence comes from Lagodon rhomboides, assembly GCA_039737535.1. Classification (NCBI taxonomy): domain Eukaryota; kingdom Metazoa; phylum Chordata; class Actinopteri; order Spariformes; family Sparidae; genus Lagodon; species Lagodon rhomboides. The sequence continues at coordinate 12,939,432 of CM077801.1, forward strand.
TATCCACCAAATGGCTTATTTTTTGATTCATGCCACATAAAATAATACACATCATACATCAATTTGACAGTTGATTTTTCTTTAAATCAAAGGACTTTCATGTTGGCTTTGCATTGCTGGCATAATCCTGCGTCTATTTTAAGGATCAGAGACATTTAGGATTACGACAGAGAGGGTGAGAAGGGTGAGTGAGTGATTATTGTCGGTGTTAGGTACACTTGGACACGGGCAATAACAGAAACCTTTGCTGACATCTTACATGGCTCTGGCTGAGGATGAAGAGATAGGAAGATCTGAAAGAGACTCATCACTGGGAGAAAAACACAGCAACAGGAAAAATGCAGTTACACACGCATGCTGAGGTCAAAATGATATTGTCTTAAAGGCATACTATGCAGGATTTGTTTTTTTGCTGTTTGTAAACACAACAATCCATCTGGCTCCTCCTCCCTGGTTCAATAAACAGGACTGTAGCATACTTCATGTTTATTTGCTCATTGACGTTGATGAGATTAACTCAATCAACTCAATTTGTAATCGAATGACAAGACATTTTTCAATACACGATGGAATCCAGGCAATTCGGTCGGTGTCATAAAAGTACTGAAGTTTCGTACCCAGACCTAAGTGAGAGTGATATATTATGAGTCTATACATTGATTCTAGGAAAAACCCAGCATAGTATACCTTTAGCGTGGAGGTTACTGTCACAATGCTTGTTTATTGTGCATGGTTTTTTAATGTGCACTGTGTTCACGTGTACTCTACCTGCGCAGGCCTGCGTCCATCTGCCCCTCCTCAGTGATGAGGTCCGCCTCACTCTGCGCGATTCTCATGGCTAACTCCCTGTCTCTTCTCTCCTGCTCCAGTATGGTGGTGCGCTGGACCTGCTCCTCCTGCTCCACAGCCAGTTGAATCTCCAACTCTGCCTGCAAAAACACACAACACCTCTGATTTTAATGTGACTTAAATAATAATATAAAATCTACATAAACCAAGATCCTGTCTAAACACTAACGCTGTCCTGTCTGCCAGATCCTTCATAACAATTAGGGCTCTGCTGTGTGCCCAAGCCTTATTAGACTCATTTATCCAGGTTGTAGGGCTGCTAATAAAGCTTTACTGGTCATTCGTCTAGACGCAGCAGCAGGGACATTTTTCAAGGGTTTGACCCAGATTCAAACTCCAGCTTTGTTATTTTGCACTTTAAAGAATGATATTATCTGTTAAAAGCACAGAGCACACCTGAAATCAATTAATAAAACAAAGCAATAAATATATGTCCGTATATGTCCATCTCCTATCTCCTTACAGAAACCCACTAATGAAGTCCACAATGGATTATTTTCTATGAGGAGTTATAAATATGAATGCCTCTCCAGTCCAGGATATATTATTCGTACTGCATGGATGGTCCAATCATCAGCTGTGGTATGTGGCCAGAGTAAAGCATAACCAAAACTCGAAATTTTGATGGCTTGCTGCGTTTGCTTGCCAGACTCCAACTGAATTGTATCATCTTTTAAATAAAAATAAAAATAATTTGTTTTGTTTGTTGCATAAGCCACTTCCTGCACTCATATTTCACAAGAGGAAGCTGGACAAAAAAAATACATAAAACAGCTCTGGAAGCTGCAGAAGTTGTTTATGTTAACAAATATTCTCTATACTACTGTAGATAACACACTGGAAGTCTTCAATAGAGGGGCGTTCCCCTTTAAGAAAATAAATACCGCAGACTTAAAGACTCGATGTTGTGCAATACATGAAGGTAGGTTGAAAGACATCATGATATATAGGTTGAAAGAAGCTGAAGATACAGCGCTAGACTAACCTTTGACACAGCAGAAAATAGCAAAGAACACAGAAAATCGAAGTCACAGCAGACACCCTTACAAAGTTTACTGCTGCAGCTCTCAGCTTTATAGCTGCTGATAAACAAACTTTGCAAAGGGTCTCCTGAGACATCCGGCTTATGACAGCCTGGTGTCAACTGTCTCGTTACTAGAAAAAAAAAGAGGACAGTATGCAAATGTCCAACTGGCGGTGGGTGAATAAAAAGGGTTTCAAATGTGAAAAGGGTGTGATACAGATGTAACAGATGGATGGTGAGACCAAATGACAAAATTGAGGAGGAGCAGGTGCATGCAGTGATAAGGAGACATTCAGAAAAGAAACAGCTATAAAACAAAGAAGATGACAAATTACATGTGAGTAAAACAGGCAGAGACCGATAAAGGTGACAGAGTGTAGATGATTATTAAACGCAGTGTAACGTGGGGGGAATAAAGCAGTTTGGTTAGGAGAAACTTGGCAGGAAGTGGAATCATCAATCAAGACCCTATGGGCAACCCTCCGGGAATCTGACCAATGTCATGACCCAGCTGGTGCCTTGCGAGACCAAAGAGCTAATGAATGTTTCACTCATAGGGGTGAGCAGTCGGGGTCTGCCACTGAGAGGGAAGATTCGAACCATACCAAAGGTTTTTTATGGCGCTTATTCCTGCCCATTAACGACAAAACAAACATACTTAATACCACCTACTGAGAAGCCATGGGGTACATCAGAATATGGGTTTAAAATGGTATAAAATCAACCCCAAGAGACACATAGAAAATTGCTCTAAGTTATGTCATTGGTACACTGTTGCAAGAAGGGACTGTTCTGAAAATGTTCTTGGTGTGTTGAATGTCTTTATGGAAACCTTACAGTCCATGTTTGCTCATTATTTGACTTCCCAGATACATACTGTATTGCAGCTCCGAAAGGCAACCTTTTACGAATATTGGAGCTTCCTTTAACTGAAATGATTTTGATGATTAGAATTTAAATTCTCTGTCAGTTACTATGCCGTTTATTTTCTTCTTAATCAATTAACCTTTGTATCTCAAAGGACACATCAAAACTTTGATAAGACCAAAATTGCTTGTTTTGTTGGACATAGAGTACTGTTTGAAATGTAAAGAGCTGTTCAGAGAGAACAAGCAAAGGTTTCAGGCACTGAAACAAATGATTTATTGGCATTTTTGCTTGAAAAATTATTTAAACCATGAATTCTATTACCATAGGTGAACTTTCTGTTGATTTATGAAACCTTTAATTGATGGCTGTTTTAGCTCTATTTCCATTTTGTAAACAAACACACATTCTACTTTTAAATACAAAATTCATGAATTGATATATCTGCTCATTTCAAACCCAGTCTCTGTGCCTTTAAATTAGGCTTGTGTAATAAACCCAGTACATGGCTCAGTTTATTCTATATCTTAAATAGAAATAGTAGGAGAAACCGTTAAAATTCCGCTTCACATTTCCTAAAAATCTAAACCAAACATTGTAGTTTAGATCAAATGATTTTGGGGGGGGATTTGACATTATACTTTAGTAACTGACCCAATGAAGGTTCTGCTCAGTTCAGGATTCTTGGAAACTATCTTGCTTGAATATGACGATATATAACGGCAAGGTAAGAGCATTAGCAGTGTAGCAGTCTGTTGTGTTAGGGTATAAACATGAAGCTCGGAAGAATCTGCAGGGAGCCATGAAAACATAAAAAAAAAATATGATATTCAAACTTATATATGAGATTCATATCGATTTAGCACGAGAGTAAAACAGGAGATGGAAGAATTTGAGCAAACCTGGATAACTTTCTCTTCCTCCTCTCTTTTTTTCCTATCCTCCTCGTCCTGCTTCCTCTTCAGCTCCATCTCTGCTTTCCTAAAAAGTTTGGAGAAAATAAATCTTTACTTAGACCAACAGGCAACTTATGATTTCAAACTTTTTACATGAACTGATTATCTCCCCCGGCAACCATCACTTACAGTCTTCTTTCCTCCTCCTCCTGTTTGCGTTGCTGCTCCTCCTTCTCCCTCTTCTTCTTCTCTTTCTCCATCTCCTCCTCGATTTTCTTCAGCCGCTCGCTCTCTTCCTCCTCCTGCTTCTTCTTCTGCATTGAGGAAAGCAGCTGCTCCGAGCGCTTCACCAACCCCTGGTACTCTGTATCGATCTCCTTCCAGGTCATTGTCACTGTGGCCTTTGGGGTCGAGAGAATGAATCAGGTAGGCAGATCATGGTCACAAAATGACAGAATAATTCATTTTTCTTTATCAAACTGGTCTATCAATTCTCAGTGTTAGGTCTCAGTGGAGTTCAAAGCAATGAGTTACAACAAGGTGTTTATCCAAAATAAAAACTGATGAGATGGATAACATCCAACCTTCTATCAGGTGAGAGCGTATTTTCTACACATCATGACTCAGCACACCCTCCTTTTTTACAATGGCACAACCTTCCCATGTGGCAACAAGGCAAGACACTGACTGACACTGCCACAATGCCCAATTCCCCGCTATACTTGTCTGACAATCAACCGGTGAAGGAGAGGTCGCCGTATTGTGACGATTCATTACAGGGAGTCTCTAACTGTGACACAGGGGGGAAAGATGACAAGATCTTGTCCCTGACGTATAGAGGTCTGAATGACAGCCATTGGCATCTCATGCATTATTCACTCAGAGACGCCATGCCAGGAGCAGTGTCTGAGCACTCGGGATGCCATGAGTGTCAACAGTGGGGCTGCTCATAGGCTAACAGAGGAAGATAGGGGAGGTAAAGAGGCTGATTGGGGTAGAGGGGAGAGAGGGTCACAGGTATGTCAGAGTTAATCAATCGTCACGAAAATCAACAGTATCAGGGAACAGTGTCTGGATATCATCTGGATGTGTTTGTGTTGATTTGCTGTACCTACAGGCTCCAATAAAATGGGTGCTTATTGCACAGGGAGAGCTGGGATTTCACTTAACAAGTCTGATAATTTAGCAAAACAGCCTGACTAAGTTATATTATTGGAGAGGAGAGGCTTTCTTCTTCACCTATCTCCTCAATTCATCCTGGGGTGATTGAAAATATTGATTCTGAGAGAAAGAATGAGAAAAAGGGCACAGCGCACTTAGGAAAGGACATGGATGTGGATGTGCAGGGGAGCTACAGGTGTGAATGTGGAGAAAAATCTGCGGCAGTCATGCTTAAGGCTGTGAGAAATCTTCCCAGGGTGAAGACATATAAAGAACAGCGAAATGTTTCATGTACACCCCATTGCTCACACTGTATAATGCTCAAAGCACCTGAAAAGCAGCTGACATGAGCAGCTTAGAAGAGAAAAATATCCTCCTATAAAAGAGGCGAAGACAGTCAGGCCTGCACACAGAAATCATAACTCACCTTTATCTTTGCCAACAGAGCGTCGATGGCAGCAGCCAGCTCCTTAACCTGTTTGGCCATCTCCTGCTTGCCCTCCTTCAGCCCGTTCACCACCTCATTGAACCGCTCCATGTGTTTCTTCAGGCTTTTGACCTTCACCATACCATTGATGCTATAAGAGAAGGAAAAAAGGCAAACAAACACATGATACTCAAATACACTGTACATGATATTTTTTAAGTGAATTTGTCATAAACAAATAAGGGCACATGAAGTAATTCAAGACATGACAAACTTACAACAAAAGTGAAATATAAACATAAAACATGCAGAACAATCTGAAGTTTACCTGGTTTTTTATCGTAAGGGCAATACATTTTTTATTCTACCTTATTTCACTTCCAGCTGTTCTTGTTTAAAGCAGCATTGTGTAACTTTTTACCTTAAAATAACGGCTTCAAAATAATTTTGATGGTACAGTATCTTGTAGTAGGATCAAGAAGGTAGGATCGCAGCGTTAACATACATAATTCCAATTAAATGTGACTTGGGACGAATAATTGGCACCAACCATCATATAATATCACACTTGGACTGTTAGCTTGTCTGCCACAATAGCTAGCAGAGCAATATCTTTGGTAAAATGTATGTATTTTCAAAGAAGAGTCAGGGTTCAAATTTATACAATTCCCCACATCCTCTGCCTCGTGAAGGTCTGTACCATTCTGCACTGTATTTGCCAAGCCATCCCCACTTTTACAGTAAGTGATGAAATTCCCCTTGAACTTCATCTTGACCACATATTTGGTTTCACTCAGAACTACACTGCATTACACTGGAGTTTCTCTATGCCTTCACAAGCAAAAAAAAAGGAAAAACAAACTAAACTAAAAACCTTTGCTTGGATTTTATATATTCTATCAAAAGTAAATTAATACTAAAACTACCTATTATCCTAGACATTAATGCTAGGAATGACACCCTTCATATTGTGTGTATGCTGGTATAAAACATTTCCTCATGCATCCATGCACATCCTGCCACTCACTGTCAAAGTCTTATTCTGAAAAACTATCTGAAAACCCATCATCCGGATGGCTGCTCTCACCACAGCCATTTCTCCAAATGCATCCCCATATAGAAAGACGTGCGGTATTTCCCAAAGCAGTACAGTGAGACATCATTTCTCCACAGATGACTTCCTAGATTGATTTGAACTCTTATAAATGCACAATGTGAGGAAGCCATCAAAAACCCACCAAGCGTGAATCAGTTTAAATAAAAAGCACACAGTACAGAACAGGGCGAAAGAGGAAAAAATGAGAGAGCAAAGGGCGCAGGGAGACAGAAAGACAGTAAAAACTATGCATGTGTGAGTCTGTGTGTGTGACCTGGGTACAACAACCAGGAGGAGACTCACCGCGGCTTATGCTTCCTCTTACACAACCACATGCGGACAGTCTTCTGTATCTTGATGCAGGCCTGGGCTCTGTAACTCATCTTGTTCCGTACTGTTAAAAGATGTAGAGAAGATGATACGTTTGATGATGAGGGGTTGGGGTGTTGAACACGAACTGCAACATCCCGATACAGTTTCCATCTTTTAAAAAGTCTGACCTGCCAACTGTGATTTTGGCGGATTCAAATTTTCTTCCTTTGTAAGAACTACAATTGGCTCAGTTATGAAAATGTGTGGCGATAAAGACCCTTTTAAACCCAGCACGGGATGTATGACGGTGGTGACAGCAAACAGTTTTCTCTGCTAGGTGAGACAGTGGTGACTACAGTGCTGTGCTGATGAGCAACACCCGCTGTTTTGATGTTTTACTGTGGATGCATCATATTCCAATTCGGTAGACATCGCCAACTCTAATTGACGGCATACACAAACATTTTTGTGACCTTTTTTAATTTAAAATTCAATTGTATGTTCATAAAAATGTCTATGAAGCAATTTTGATATTTTCGCTCAAAATGCACCAGGTTACCTTATTCTTTCACTTTGACTGAAACAAATCTCCCAATAACGGGTTATGCTACTGGACCACATGTGAGTTAATTCAGTAGCATTCAGTATCACAGAATGAGATACTGTATTTCTGACACTGATCGGCCGGTCACACGCCATAGTCGATCGTGCTGAAAACTGTCCGATTCCAGTCTCTGGCTGATCAATCGGTGTATCTCTAGTTCTGGAACTAGAAAGGCTATGCCCTCTCTAGATTACAAAAAAACTAAATAAAACATTGTAATAAAAACTTCATTTAAAAAAATAAATATTATAAAGGCATGATAAATTATCTATATTACTATTGATCAGGCGTGCACAAAAACATGTAGTGCAGAATAACAGTGTATACACTTACATGCACTCATAGTCACACACACGCACACACAAATGAAACTGCGATAATGAGGTGAGGTGTTGAAGGAAATAAATGATCAGGAACAGGGACATAAATTTCCTCAGGTCACTTATGCAAGGAAAGTGTGGTCAAGCAGAGGCTGTGTTCTGTTATGACTCTCATGCAATTTAATTTGATGTTTTCACACAAATAAGCAGAAGCCAGCCTACACTTTGTTATATGGTGGAAATCAATAACAGCAGAGCGCAGTGGTTCAAGGAACTGCTTTTAAAGTACATTCCATACTGCTAGAGGCGCCAGCTTTCGATATTCAGAATGAATCATAAAGTGTGAAATATGATTTAGTATAGCTATCAGAGCTGTATAATAAACTGTATAGAAATAAGAAAGCACTTTAGAGTCATCCATTTGAAAGTGAATATGCGTAACTCACAAAAATATGTTGTGCTGCTGGCTGTACTTCAATTATTCTTCTCTTTTAAAATTCAATTCCACTTTTTGTGTAGAAGCCTTCTGTGATGCGGCTGATTTTACAATATAGAGGCATATTGAAAACTTTAACTTTGACTCCAATATAGGGGGGTTCTTTCAGAGATTATTTTATTGCTAGTGTCACCTCTCTATTAGAAACGACTGACTCAGACCAAGTGGCATTTGGCATGATGACAACAGACAGTGCATCAGGCTGTTCATCAACAAATGAACAAAAATGGAAGATAAATCATGGCCTTGTGGCAAATGATCTCAATCCATAAATACAGCTATTTTTCTCAGTTTTCTGTCGTTATGTAGCACCGACTTAAAAAAAAAATCTGTGTTTTTCGACTGCATAGACATGCCAGTTTTAATCACTGAAATAAATAAAAATAATCCCCATGAGAGAAATGATGAACTAGAAATCAGTGCTATTAGATACTTGTATTGAAGCTGCCCGACTCACACAAAAAAATGTTTTGCTGTTCAGTGGATTTAACCTACGTTTGATGACAGACAAGCTGCACCACTGGACCTTCTTCCAGCGGCTGCACACCAACCACTGGTTGACTTTCTTCAGCAGCTCTGCGAGGTGATCTGGATCAGACTTCATGATCTGGTCAAACTCAGCAAACTGTTGCAGGCACACAATAACAAAAACACAAATAAAGCTGTTTTCCTTGCACAGTAGTTGAAGGAATATTTGTGTTCTGCGTAATGAGCAGCAACATTGATACTTGATACTTCTCTTTACCTTTCCAGGGCGGAAGAACACTCTGGTCAGTCCAAACTTGAAGTCATTGTCATTTAGACCCAGAGCCTTGAACAAAGCCTATAGAGGAGCAAATTTACATTCAGTGACGCGGCAACTTCATACATGTGGTACAAACAAATGGCACACATTAATCAGTCAGGCTATAGGCTGTTTTTAACATGACTAATTAGGCTTTATTTAAAACAGATCAGCTAATTATTTAAACCCAACAGGACACTTTATATTTGTCCAGTTCATTTATGTGATCCCACCTTGCAGAAGAGTCGTGGGTTCAGGCGTGTGAGCTTATCAGGCATATACTGTTTGTACATGTTGTAGAGCTCATGGAAGGGGGCTCTGGAGGGGAAGCCTCCCTGCATCAGGTCCAACACTGACACCATACCTGATCAAGAGAAACACACAAACAAAGAAAAGATGATAAAAGAGAAACAGGATTGCCTGAGGAATTACAGTACACTGTAAAATATGCAATACTGACTGTTTATCAAAGGAACATTCTGAGCCTGAATGCAAGCAGGCTGAAATCTGTTGTTATATATCGCAAACAAATCTTTATATACAGCATAGAATATTCTGTTTCATCTCTCTCCATCTCATGTGTCCACTAACTGTACAGCTACATTGGGTGAAGTTATCCTTAGTATATTTACTTATTCTGAAGATTAGAAATTGTGAGTATAACCATTTAAAAAAAATGTCAGTACATAAATTAATATAGCATTTTGGTCCCACCTGAGCACTGCAGCTGTGAGAGAATCAGAGCTCCTTCAAATTGGTGGCTGACCATCTTCAGGTTGGGTTTTACACAGCGGATGAAACTTGAGCCCTGCACACAGAAAGATTAACCTGTCTCAGCACAATACACCTCAGTCTTTGCCTGCCATCTTAATGTAATCGTATTACGTATTATGTCATAGTTGTGCTGTAATAAGTTAATACCTTCCAGTACGCACAGTATATTAAAGGGTAATTTATTTAACATCGATTTTTAACAGGGCAGCAAAAAGTTTTATCGAAAATAGATAATGAACCTGACATATTACTCACAGTACTGCGGAGCTTTTCCAGCAGCAGGTTCAGCTGGGTCTGTGTGTGCAAGGAGACAAAAGGAAATGTGTAATGAGTTGTTTTTGGTGTACGTGATGAAGTTAGTGACCCGCGCAGGTTAGGGAGGGGAGTTAGTACAGAGTACAGGCATGCAAGGACAAAGGCAGGGTAAATGTATTTGCATAGCACCTTTCAAGAACAAGGCAATTCAAAGTGCAATATATAATACAATATAAAAAGACATATACATGAATAGGACTGGCCTAGCCCTGATTTGAAAGAATTGAGAGTTGGAGCAGACTTCAAGGTTTCTGTGAGTTTGTTCCAGATATGTGGTGCATTATAACTGAATGCTGCTTCTCCATGTTTCGTTTTGACTCTAGGGACATTCAGCAGAACTGTCCCAGAGGATCAGAGAGGTTTGGACAGTTCATAGCTGAGCAGCAGATAAGAAATGCATTCTGGCCCTAAAGCTTTTAGTGCTTTAGAAACTAAAAGTAGAATTTCTAATCCAATGGAAAGATCTAAGGAGTGTAGCTGTAACTGTCTTATCACATTTTTTGGAGACCTGTAAAGACAGCATGGTTTGAGTTGGTAGACGCAAGGACAATACAGACCCTATACATGATATGAAGAACTCAAAGCTTGTCTAATTTTCTAAATTATGTAATTCGGCAACTTTATTATATGGCTTAATGAATACAAGTTCAGATCAGTGGCATCAATACCATCATTTTAGAACCAAATTGATCTACAAGATCATTGTCTTGAGATCCAAGCGGGGGTAGGGCGTGGAAGAGAAAACCTGAATGAGTCTCCTCAAATAAAACACAGGATTGGTGAGAAAGAAAAGAGAAAAAACAGCAGTCACCACGACCTTGGAATGTTAAAACCCTTGGAGATGATTTACACAAAAGTATGGTTTTATTGTGTGAGGGTTCCGCTGAGTCAATCCACTTATCTTAATATGTTTATAAAATCAATTCAAGTATCTTTTGAAATATAAGACATGCGGCTGAAAGTTGTGTGCACTTCTGACACTTTTGTGAGATCTATTGAGTGCTTCGTTCTATATTTTTCTTGCTTTTTCCACTCCGCCTGTTTTCTAACTCATCTCCTTATACCTCAAGCTGACTTTATCCAGCTTTATCCACCAAGGATGGTTTTCTCAGAGGAAAGAGGTGGGAGACTGGAGGAAATATAAGACAGGGGAACCCTAAGGAGGAGAAAGAGGGATGGGAAGAAGAGCGGAAAGGTACAAAGTTACAGAACAGATAAAGAGATTAGAGTTGGAAAAGTCTGAAAAGAAGATAAAAAAGGTGATGGAATAGTGTGAACTATTCTTTAGTATTATTAAATTGGTAAACAGGACATTATTTATTGCTATCTATTATTTGCGATAGTGAAATTGAAAAGTATTATCATAAAGTAAACTGAGAATGTTTTATTCAGTTGTATTTGTGTTCAGCGACTTCTGTCTAAAGATAAGATATGACAAACTCTTAACAGCCGCTCTGACCTTGAACTTGTTGCCGACGCTGATGAAGCTCAGTTTGCCAGCCTTCTGTTTGGAGTCCTTGGCGGTGTTGGAGTTCTCAAACAATGCTCGCACAAATTTGTCTTTCGATTCACACACTAAACTCTCCAAAGACATGTGGAGGGCATCATTATTCTTCTCCACAAACCGAGCCTGTGGACACACGAAAATGCATATATTTAAGTATGGGCAGACATCTATACATATGTACAAAGTGTGAAAACACATGTAGAGTGCCTTAATCCCTTTAGTTTTACACGAGTCCTTCACAAAGAAATCCACAGTACAGCAGCATTGAACAACTTTTAAAAAATTGTCCACAAAGAGATGGAGAAGGTCCCGTTTATCATATCAGGTTACAATTCTCTCAAATATGGCCAATATAAAGTGATTAATACATGTTAAATTGCTATGAATTGTTATATAGAGCCCCTTTAAGGCATTTTGGACTGTTTATGAGATGAAACAAACTATTCAAAGACAAACTGTGATGGGCATTTTCTTTCTATTTCTATTTTTTTTATTGATCAAGCACATAAAAGATTAGATTAGATTACAAAATAATGAAAAGATTGATCAACAATGACAATAATCATTAGTAGCTGTCTTAAAATGCCCAAAGGCCTAAAAGACAACACCCACCCAGGCCACAATCTGTTCAAAATGCTGCCATCTGACAGAAGTATTCATTTCCATACCCCCAGACTACAGAATAGCTTCTTTTTCCAGGCTGTGAAACTCTTCAATTCATTGTTCCACACTCCAAAACTCCTTTTTGTTTTGTATTGTTCTCCCCTGTGTAGCACAAAGGAGCTTAAACTAAATCTTGCATTACAGCCAGTTTTTTAAAATGACACACAGATTAACCTTGTAACATGGTTTTGTTTTGCTTTATTGAATATTGAGCTTCATTAACCTTTTACTGCTGCCAACTTCACAAACTGGTTAGAGGTGTTTTGTGAAAATATTCAAATGCCGTATTTCATTTCATCTCCCCATCACAATCACTCTATGTAATAAGATCTGTGGTAAGAATTACCGTTTCATAGCAGACTGCTCCAGCAAAGTGCCGGATGATAAAGCCTTCATCATCCCGCAGATTCCTGTGAACAGTCAACTTCGACTTCCTGGGAACCTAAGTGGGAGAGGAAGAAAGCAAATCAAATTTATTGACAGCGCAAAAACACATATGTATTGATTTCACACAAATTGTATCCATCACAATCTCTACAGCAGAATCTTGTTCATCCACACCACTATTGAGTACAGACTTGGATCGATAAAGTGCAGCGACATCCAGTGAAAAAGGTAAAAAATTATGTCATAAATATAGGCAATTCTTCACAAACTCTGTACATGGTAAATTGTAGTTATTTAAACTTATTATTTAGATGGATAGACAAGGCAACTGCACATAGTTGAGATAGGAGCCACATTCATCTTATCTGGCTCAAGCCTTATACAGGACCCTAAAAATCCACTGCCAACAGTATTCCTTAAGATTAACTATAAAATGTAGCACCCAGCGTTTTTAGGCTTCATTAGCTTCAACAGTGAGGAGAATGATTTATCCTTTAAGCGTAAAAACTGTATTTCAGAAACACTGACAGCACATACAAGCACTTTACATTAGGATTAATGTCTTCCAGCCTATTAAATGTATAGACTAGTCTTTATTTGAGTAATAGCTCTCCCTCCTGTTGAGTGTGGCTGCAGCCAGCCACCTCCAATCTTAAGCTTGAGTTGGTGTCAAGGCTGCACTTCTAAAATGATTTCATGCTTGCAGAGATACAGGCAGAGTGACAAACAATGGCAACAATGACAAGAGACCGAAGCAGAGACTGTGCGTCATTCAAAAAAACTGCTGCTACAAAACAGAGAAAAAGTGATCACAATGACAAAACCAGTGTGCAGTAGCATCTCTGCTTGGCCTCACAAAAGAGCTTAAAACACAAAGAAAGAGAATAATAGCAGAATAGTGGAGTGAAAGCAAAGGCAGGAGGAGAGCGTGCATGAGGAACTTAGTCAAAGAGGAGGGAGGGAGGGAGATGAACAGAGAGAACAGCTAAAGAGGTCTGACCGTCAGTCTGAAGTGGTCTTTATGCTTGCTGTGAACAGCCGATGCAAAGTGCTGGTCACTGGGTTGTGGGAGACGATTCTCTTCATCCAAGATGTCAAGGACTCCCACCAGCTTTGCTTCCACGAGGTCTGGAAAAGACAGTTATATGTATATAAGCAACAGTCAAAATTAATGTTTAAGTCCAACTCTACAATGAACAGTAAAGAACCAGAATGGAAAGTAACATCCTTAAGCCTTCCAAGCCATGTTAGTTGAATAAACCTGAAACACTTCTTCTTAAAGTTCACCCCAAAATCAAAAACATATTTGAGTTAATGTATCAGCGCGCAGTGCATGTGGAGGATGCAATTAATAATGTTAACATCTCACACTCTCACACATACAAGCCTCTCGTGCATGAAAGGATGCCCACTCTTTTTGCGCAGTGATACTATAAATCTATCTACAGCCCATGTCTCAGCAAAATTTGGCAACTCACACCAAAACCATCTACATGGAATATAGGGTTAGGGAAATATATATAATATAGGGAAAAATGTGTTAACTTATAATAAAGTTATAATAAAGCAGCTCACCCCTCTAACTCATTTTGTCACTTCATATCAAGAATATGTCTGATAAAAAATTGAAGAAGAAGAAGAAACCATGCTACATGGATGAAACCATGGATACACCAGTGATAGCCTCAGAAGGCTTCCCTTTCTTTTTTCTGTTTCTCTTCTTGCGCACTGATTCGCTTAGTGGAACAGCAAATCAGAGTGATTTCTCAAACTGACAGGCTCCACTGCTGATTCTTCACGCCCAAAAGCCACTGATAAGGGCTGACTAGTGAAAACGGTGTGGGACAGTCTGCAACAACTAGGGAGACAGACACCCACTAACGGCCCTGACATTGGCTGACGGTGGAGTGTCAGGGTCCTTGACTGTGCCTGTAAAGCAACATTATGAAGAAATGTGATCCTACCCTCTCACTGAAGTCACAGAGTGGCTGCGACGGAGACACCATTAACTCTATTACTGCACCATCAAAATTATTGTGAAGCTGGAGGAAAAACAAGTTACATAATGTTGCTTGTCATCTACAAACTGACAATGTTTCTAATCTGCAATTTTCATCTAACACTAATAGACATTTTCAGCGCTGACTACAAAACACACAAATCCCTACTGAGTATTTAGGAGGGTATGAGGAGGGAATCATAGGGGTCATTATGATACAGAAGTTATAACCATTCAGTTTCTGAATTTGACATTTATTGGCAATTTCCACTGTTTACCATTTCTGGATGTGAATATTCAAAACACAAAACATGTTCATCAGGATGCTCGTGTAGCCATATACCTGAATTATTCATACGCCATGCTGTGTTCGGAATATAATCTAATAGCCAAGGACCTCGAAAAAAAAATTTGCATGAACAAGCACCTGTGCATAAATCCTGGAGATTGATGAGTGAATTAATGGCCAACCCAAACGGTCATTTGCAAGTCATAAATGTTATTCACGGCTGTCAGTTAACCTCGCACCTGAATAATCACGGCCTTTGAAATACAAATCAAACTGCTTCACCTTGATACGCTGACTACTTCATCCCATTCATTCGAGGATTCATTCGAGGAGAGAGAAAACAAAAACGAGGGGGCATTATTTCTCCGGCTTCTCATTGCACCAAAGGAGGCCATAAAACCCACAAATACTCATTACACTCGCTCCCCTCAGACACAAGGATATGCTCAGCTTCTTGGATAATGAGAAGTCGGTATTTTTGTCCCCCCTGACAGGTGTATTTTCGCCCGCTCTGCCGAGTTGCCCAGAGCACAAGGCATGGCCCAAATGAATGGCATGCGGGTGAGCTGATGTTACACTTAAACCAACCTCGGTACATTTGCAGCGTGTGAGTTCAACAGACAGCCGCATCTCTGTCAGTCATTTCATGTTTTGCAGCACAAGCCCTCAAAGACTTTGTCTTAATGATGTCCCTGGGTGTCATTCAATGGTCCTATTTTCGCTTCCGAAGATCACCCACGGTACAGATGCATGTAGATATCAATACAGGCACACTCCTGCACATGTTTGATTCCTCAAGCTTAAGTCAGACATCTTATCAGCTTCAGCAGGAGATCCTGCTTTATATTTTTTTACTTTTATTTGTAGAATTCAATGTACTTTTTCTCAACAGTGACATTTTTGCAGGGAAGTACGGAACTTTAGAGAACTTAATTACTACTTTTTTTAAACTGCAGACTTTGAAGATAAAAAGTGTGTTAGAAGGGAAGCTGACACACTTACCTATGCAGTCCTGGTTGTCAACATAACGCACCTCATTCACTCCCAGCCCTTCCTTTTGATACAGCTCTTGCTCCTGCACAGACATGTCCAGACGTCAAAAATCAGACCTTAAAACAGTATTCTGAAGAAGTCCTGATACAAAATTAGTTTACACTTTTTCTGAGTGAATTCTTCCACCTCAGAAAACAAACTACATCAACACACAATTCAGATAATGAGAAAAAGGCCTAAACCAGAATTGTGTCGCCTTAATTGGAGACCTTGGAAGAGAATAACGCTAAGAGATCACACGAGAGAAACAAGCCTCACCATGTCCCATGAGAAATTAGCATTCTAATGAGAGAGCGCAGGAAAGACAGAGGGAAAATGTAAGTGAGACAAACAGAGAAGAGAAAGACAGAGAAGCTCTACGTGCCAACCACTTTCTCCTGGCTCGTGAAAGAGTCACTAAGTTTGGCTTGTGAGTGACATGACACGGAAGGTTTACCAGGATGAAGTAGTAAAACCCCACAAAATCACCATAATCTGCTCACCCACCTCTTTCAGAATACGCTCGTTGAAGAACTGCTGAAGCTTCTCGTTGCAGTAGTTGATACAGAACTGCTCAAAGCTGTTATGTTCAAAATACTCTAAGAGGAGGAAAAAAAAACAGAAGAAGCAGAAAAAAATATGTATTTCAATTAATTTTCCAAAATGAAATTTTTTGCAAAGCCTGTGTTAATTATGGCAGTCGGGGGAAATTAATTCTCAAGCTTGAGTCGTGGTAATGAAGTGTGTGTATGCATTTGGGTGCTTATATTAAGAAACAAGCTGCACAGGGAAGCGTCTCTTTAGTTGATCTTTATAAACACATATCTGCATAAGAATGCAAGCGACAGGAACTTTGTATTAAAAGCATTCTGGTTTTCTGTTGTAATCAGAATAGCATTCACTAATCATGTTTCAGAAGCACTGGTTACATGCATATACAGTCCAGTTAGAGAGTAAGGCTGTCCAATATCAGTTTTTCACGACATGATTATCACTGGCAAACAAATTCTCAATAACAATATTTGTGCAATATAAAAATTTGAGGCAAAACAAATGCTCACAATAAAATTCATTTTTAACTTTGTTTTTTCTCTTTTTTGGCAAGTAATTTACCCCAAAAAATGAGTGTAGGGTGGTGGTGAGAGAGCCTGTACGATAACCATAACTGTCGATGGATTGTTCACATAAGATGATCATACGTGTATTGTTAACATGATATCAGACAGTATTACATTTTTGAAATTACTGTTAAGAATATTTTGTTATTGCTGTACCCCTAATGGAAAGCGAAATCAGCTGAATGCATTGGCGAAATAACAACATTTTAGATATTTAGGTTTCGAAAAGATCTGGAAAGTTGCAGAAACCCACATTTTTCAATTTCTATCTTATGTTATCAGTGGTGTTGAGCTAAATCTACCAAAAAATACCCATTGTATTGAGTTTAACTGAAACTTTCATCAAAAACGGCATTTTATTACCAAATCCAGCGATGTCCAACACCCCGATGAAGTTGGAGGACGTCTCAAAGGGGAAACACTGGTTTACTCGTTTGACCACATGATCAAAGAGGCGGCTGTACACTGCCTTGGCCAGGGCATCCCGGGCATTGTTTGCTTGTTCCACCTTTAGAGGCACCCTGGAGGGAAACACAAAGTGGGGCAGTGAGAGAAAGTCCGAAACTGGGACATGCTGTATTATTTCTTTTTTTCCCTAATCAACCCAATTTTCATGTGGCAGCAAAACTTTAGCTGTGTTGGGGAGCTTCATTTCCCTTCTGATCTCCACAGTCAAGCTAGGCAGTAGTTTGAAAAATAGGGTTTCTGAGCCAAAGACAATGTGTTAAAATTTGAATTTGAACTTTGAACTCTACTCGACTCTCTAATGGCTCCTTAACACAATTTATTTTTAAATTATTTAGAGGGGTTGACTGTATGGACAAAGTGCAGTTCCACAGAGACCCAGAGTTCAACTCAGCTCTCCCAACTGGGAAGAAGGTGAATTTAAAATTAAAATATCTGTCTTTAACCACCATAAAAACACTTCTTTCTTTTGATATTCCACCCACCCAGTCCCAGTAAAAACCCTCATCCATTTCAAACAGGGATAGACCTCCTAAGCTAAGGCTAAGTTCAGCCAGAGAATAGCTTGAAGTCTTAGAAAACACATGAGAACCTTACAATTCATCTTGGTGACAGGCATTTTTATCCATTGCAATGTTCCATATGCACAGTAGTTAGAGACTCAGTCATCCCCGATACCATCACATCCAACACCCCTTCTGTTACCCTCACCTCCCAGGGGTAGGTTGGGTCTGTCTGGGGCTTAATGACAATGCCAGGCCCCCTTGGCTCCACCTGCTCCCCAGACACCGAGCCTTTACTGTACTGCAGCCATGCTCGCCTGCCTCTTCAGATACGGGCTGCATTATTTATGTGGAGAAAACACTTCCAGGCCAGGCCAGCATCTGGCTCTCTTGAAATATTAATCTATCAAACCTGGCCCCATCACTCAAACACCCCTTCACAACCAAAGGAGGAGTGTCAATACTGCACTACATTCAATCATGTAGAAATACAGCACAATAATCAAAAAATCATCTACATTTGTGAGACTGTGTCCCTCTTTCACTGATGATTGGTGTGAGTGAATTAGCAGAGTCACAGAGCACTTATCCGTAAGCAACAATAAGATACTCTGTGTCATAAAACCATAAAATAAAAGGCTTAATTCAGTGCCAGGATTTAATATCATTTTCTTGCACAACCAAGACATCTCAATAATCAGAGTGCAGTTATCAATCAACAGTAGCTTCTGAACGATCATTTTTATCTCAATGAAAACATTTACAAAACGAGTTTCAGAGTCACTCAGTAGCTTTTGTTCTTACTTGATAACTGTTCCTTTGGCGCCCCCTGCTGTAGTGAGCATGACCCTGGTTGTGAGGCTGACACGCAAATCATCCTGGTCCAGGCCGAGAAGGTCAGCACAATACTCCAGAGTCTGTCCTGACTGATTCTTCAGCACACAGCCACCTGCAACAGACACACAAGCCTTCAAAAATCATCCTACTACAACCTGAAAGAAGATTATTTCCCTTTGTATCAGTATTCTTATTTGATCCAGAAAGATTTTGGCTTTTAGAGAAAGAATTAGCCAGAAAAAGAGAAATACAGATCTTGCTTACCAGGGTAATCATCATTAGTCTTTTTGAGAGTAAAGGGCTGTCTTATTCAAGATATACAAACTTGCTTTGTTAATTTCAAAGGGCTGCATATTCAGTACACAAAATATGTTATAATTCATGTTTTTTTAAGTAGGACTTAGAAGAAATTAAAACAAAAAGAAAAAGCTGGAAAAAAATAGAAGACCTTGGTGGTTTTTCCTTGAACAGTGATTTTCACTATGGCTGAAAAGATAAACATACGACTTCAACACAGAAAAAAAAAAAAAAAAAACAGACCAAAGTATTGAGAATCTCACAGATTATTGTAAATTAGAGAATCCGTCTAACCTGATGAGCTCCCTGTTTCTTCAAAATCAATGTTGCCCAAATGCAGAACTCCAGCAACCACCCTGAACAGGTCCAGCTTCTCAGTGTCGTCCAGACCGATCTTCTTCATGGCCCCACACATCCTGTTGAAGTCACCCTGGTCGTCAAGAAGAGGGTCCTTCAGAGCACCGACCTTCAGATGCTGTGAAACACATGCGAGTGAGTCAGAAAGAGTCGGAATCAGAAGCGAAACAGAAAATGAATGAGAATTCAATTCAAATCATGATTTACTCAAACAAGATGCAATCACCAAATGGGGATCTATATTTTAGCTATTTCATTACATGTTGTTCAATGTTGAGTAAATCTGATTTTAAATTGAATTGGAAGAGATCTGGCAACAGCCCACACTAAACTATAGAAACGATATGCTAACTTTAACATGCACTTCGAATAAAACAGAACAACAGAAAAAAATGACAATATGTTAAAAGAGCCTCCACTAGCAGCACACAGCAAGCGTTTCATCCTATGCACTGTGAACTTTCTGCCACAGTAGTCTTATCTTCAAATGTCTTGACAAGTACTATAGATGTACGATTTAAAAGGGAAAAAAAAGTAATATCTAGCAATATCTCAAGGAAAACTGAAAAACAAGCATGCTGAGTGAAATGTCTCTGGGACATTATTCAACAATATAATAACAAAAAGCTTTAATTGTCACCTCGTATTTTATTCTCAAAAACAGCAGCCATTCAGAATAACATCTATCTTTAACAAACAGAGATTTTAAACTATGGAAAATATACAACAACTATGCAGCCCCGCATTGTATGAAAAAGCTGAATAAGCAAACACCCTTTGTATTTTTCTATCAAAGCAACACCCAGCCTCAACCGAACCTGGCAGATGCATGCAGAGGAACAGGAAGCATGCACGCTTATTTCCTGTTTGCACTACAAACCAGCGAGTCTCAGTGTTTACTTGAGGAAAATACAGGATAAAGAGCAGGGAGCACAAAGCCCTGATAAGAAAGGAAAGATCACCTTATTGTCCTTTATAACACAGACACGTGGAGGACAGACAGATATACAATGACTGAATTAGCAACATATTAATGACACACAGTGTACTTACAATCATGTGGCTTACAGTGCTTCATTAAGTCATCATTAAATCACTGTTATTGATTTTGGAAGAACATAGTAAGAATGTTAACTAAAGAACCTTCGACAAACAGAAAAATGGGAAATGAGCACGGAACAGACTTTAGTTTTCTTCAATATTTCAAGAGGAAAATACAAATGATGTGCTTTTTTGAAAGATAAATACATAAAGCAGTTAAAAGGCTGGACTGGTGGGGTGACAATGAGACTGAAGCACTACTAATCTAACACCAGTTGACTCTGAACTTCTAGAACAAAAATCTGTGTGATTTAATTATCATGATCACAATATTTCAGTATAAAAGCACACACAGGATTGAATTCCACATACAAATCAAAGAATAGTGGTAATGATTGGCCTCTGAGGTTAATAAAAGTTCTGATCATTGCACTTCTCTTACAAACTAGCGATTTCAAGCAAATTTATGAAGAGAATTGAAAGCAACTCCTTTGTTTACCACTTTTTCACCTGATTTCCCCTAAACTTTGAGTACCATAATAGAAGATATTATTCCATCATAGGAAACAAGAAGTGAAATGCATGTGCATGTATAATTAGTCCCTGAGAGAGCAGCATGTCACACTTATTCTTCTAATTGTTTCATGATATTAATTACATATCTCCGGCAGGCGTTGGTGTGCAAACCCAACAAGGCACTTGTTCTTTTTCATGTCATACATAATGAATCTAATTCACAGACCTGAACTAATTCTGGCCATGAAATATTCTTAGTGACCAGTTCCTGCGTATCACTTCATATTTACAGCTGATTTCCTGTAATGTGGTCAGGGATTTGCTTTCTGTCTAGTGCTTACTCATCATTGTTGGGAAAAGTATAATGTACCTAAAAGTGTTGTATTATCAAACATTCTTTGCCTTCCTCCCCTTGACATAAAATATGTTGCAATACAACAATCATGTGACATTACCTCAGGACTCTTGCGGTTCTGCATGATTTGTTTATCAGAGTCCTTACTGGCAAAGTATCTGGTGCATCCTCGGTTCAGGTACTGCAACGGACAAAAATCAGCATTGAATCATTAAAACACAATTAGTTCTTTGATAAATTAAATCCAGATGCAATATCAATGTATTTCACTTGTGGTGGAAAACCTACTGGGGAGATTTGTATTGATTTTCATCATCCAAAGGATTTACTTTTCTGTCTTCCAATATTGCTCCACAGCTGACTAGTAGTGAATCACATGCCGTAATTGCCTCTGTTGATTTGGGCGTCACCTCGGGGACCTGATATAATGATACTATGATAAACATCGAGAGGAACAGCTTGAGCTGCTCATTGTTCGGGTAAGTGTTGTTCTGTAGAGCATGTAGGAGGAAATAAAGGCTGGGGTAAACACCTTTATGCTTTCTGAGTTTGCCCCTGCTGAGCTGGTGATTGCATCCAAGAGGGAAAGAATTCAATTGTGAAATATTTTGTTACTGAGGGGATTTTGATTTCACTCTGAAGGAACCCTTGACGTCACTAAAAAAAAAGTTCAGGTGACATCTAGTGGTCTACCAAAGTACTGCCAACCAATATCTATTCCAAAATAACAATAGAAATGTTTTAAAGTCCATTTAGTTACTTACAAATCAGCTCAAAATGCTGATTTTTGTCTCTTTCAAAAGCCCTCAGTTTCATATCACTTCAGAATGGCACAAGCGAGATTATCTACATCTTATTTTGGTGTAATATGTGTAATATTAGACTCCGGTGTCTGTCTAAGCCCACTGACCCTAAAGCTTTCGGGAGAGTCCAGGTGCAGTTTCTTCTTTATGTCCTCAGACGCCCCAGCACACAGCCGGTAGAAGATGTGGTAGTTCCTCTCGTCGTTACTTTGCATGCAAATCCTCGACTTCTCTAGCAAGTAATGGGAGACGAATCCACCTACAACTGCATTCTGGTGAGACGAGACAAGAATCAGATCTTAAAAACAGATTTCAAAATACATGTTCCACACACAGCAAATTATAGACCAACCTAGAACGTAACTAGTTATCTTTCAGTGATCTTTTCTACCTTCTCATTGAAGTGGATTTCCACAAACTTTCCAAAGCGACTACTGTTATTATTCCGGACTGTCTTTGCGTTTCCAAAGGCCTCAAGAAGGGGATTTGCTGAGATTCGAAATGGAAGAAAAACAGAATCATGATCACACTGCCTCATACAGCACAAGCAGTATTAAAAGTTTTGAGCTACTGTGTTACCTTCTACAATTCTCTCATCAATATCTTGACCACTTCCATATGTTGTAGTGAGGTATCTGCAGGATGGTGATGAAATTCAACAATGATTCATATGCACAGTTAATCACTCCAAAAAAAAAAGACACTCAAGACCCAGTCCACAGTTTGGTGAGTGTAAGGGAAGATGAAGCTAGGATGCAGGATGATTCATGGGAGCTCATACCTGAGAACAAACTTTGTGTTTTCAGTCTTTCCTGCACCAGATTCACCAGAAACTATGATGGACTGGCTCATCTTGAGAACCTTCATGTCCCTGTAGGCTTTGTCAGCTAAAAAAGAACAAAAATAAAAGCAAAACAGTTAACATTCGAGCATAATAGTCAAGGATCAATTTATTGATAATGCATGATGTGTGTAGCTGTTAAGTTATCTTAAAGAATAAAAATGTGACACATTTTGAGGAGGTTGCTTCTAAAAAATGAGAGAATCACTGTACATTTCACATTTACTGTTACTTTTACAAGTGGGCTCACAAAACAACATGACTTCACATATGTTTATAGTACCATTTTATTTTCACCTCTGACCAAATTAATCTCCTCTTTTGGATAATTCACAAAGCAAAGCGTTTGCACACCTGTGGATTGACAGGTGCTTAGCAGAAAAGTCAGAATAAAAAACTCCTGCCCACTTCACTTGCAATCAGGAAAAAATTAACAATGTTTCAGTACAAAGACCTTCATCAGGTTTTTTTATTTTGGATAATAAAGTTAATTTTGAAGCGGAACGCTGGGCACTGAAATAATCTATAATTTTGATACACATTTCTGGAAACAAAGAATGAGAAAAAAATTCTGTTTAATTCTGATCAAGATTAACAAGGGGAAAAGTAGTGTTAAAGTATCTCATTAGATTAGATTTATTCAATCAACATCAATTCACCTTGTAGTCACACACATTACCTCCACGTACTAAACAGTACTTAACAGCTCTCACCTATAGCATAGACGTGAGGTGGCAGAGTTCCCAGTGACTTCCCCCGGTAGGACTTGATGGAGTCAGGGCCATACAGTTTGGGGATGTCATAATAAGGATTCACAGCTATCAAGATATTGGCCACATAGGTCTGGAGGACACATAAATACAGGTATGATTAGAGTCACTGCATTCAGAGAAAGTTAACAAAAAGCAAAAATATGTATAAATAATTTAATAATGAGTAACAACAGAGGTGAAAACGAGCCCAGCTAAGGCTGCTGAGACACACCTTAACCTGTCTCCTTGTCCAGCTTTTCCTATCTACCAGCTGTCCCTCATTTCCTAAGTGAGTGACTGGGATCAGGATTGGGTTTGCCAGTCTGACTTTATGACCCTTTTCTAGCTTTCCTTCCCTCTTTACCACCTGGTGCCTCTCCCCCAGGGAAAATAAGGATAGGGATCTCTCGCTCCTTCTGTCTTCCAACCTGTTATTGTATCTCCTTATGATGCAGATGGATAGTGATGACTATAAGCCATTGTAAGAGCTCACATATGAAGGATTTACATACATATATTTGTGCAAATGCAGTATAGAAGGAGAGGAAAACATACATAGATGTGGTCTTTATTGTACCGCACTCTGACATTGTTGAGAAGAGTTGCTTCATTCAAGTACATAAGGGAACCTGAGAGAACAGGGGAAAAAAAACAACATTATTTCTTGGATAATTGACCTTGGAAAGGATAAAAAACACAAAAAAAATGATTATGTGTGTTGACTTACAGTTGTCGTCTACATGTTTGTTGACATCATCCTCTGCAGGGAAGACTTGGCTCATCGGAGCAAGAAATGTCTGCAACACAAACAGATTTTCTTCCTGTAACGTCACATTATATAATTACCTGGATAGACAGACATCCTTGCCAGCTTTATGTACAAGATTATTCATTGTTTACGTCTTGTTTTTTGAAAAGGTTTCGACACAAAAACAACTGTTTTGTGAGCATCAAAAACAAGGGAGACATATTAGACATCATAAAACGCTAAGCGAGCATGCACAAACATGAATCATTTATCGTGCTTAAAGATCACAGTAATGATGTTTGGTGCGACATGTTCCCAGGCTAAATTAGTTACTGATATTCTCGCTCTATTGTTTAAGAGTCTGAGTTAATGGAAATAAACTCAATGGAACAAGCCGGCTGTGAGAGAAACAAGGGGAGACATGGCAGGGTAATGAATAATTTGGTGGGAGAGCAACCAGATCTGAACACCTGAGTGAGTGAGTGAGTGATTGTATGCAGTGTGTGTGTGTGTGTCTGCGTGTGGTGGAGAAGAGATGATGGTGGTGCTCTGGGCTGATCTTGTAGGAACCAATCAAGTCAATCAGACCATGTGACATTATCAAAGCAAAACAATGACTGCATCTGAATATTCCCTGTAATAAACACTCCTTAACTCCAACTGCACTCCCTGTATTAATACCACTGCTTGAGTGTGTGTGTGTGTTTGTGTGTGACCCAGTCTGTTCTATGATGCATGGTTTATTACAACAAACAGGCTGTAAGCATAAACAGAATCTGCTTTGTGTGCCTGCGACAGTGCTTTGGCTCAATCCGGACATGCCACATTCACAATAATAACCATGTGAGAAATGTCTGACCAATAAATATTGACAAAGAGGAAGAGGCAGTCAGGCTGAGGGTTTTATACTGAGCCGAGACACTAATGAGCTCCACAGTGTAGTAAAGAGGATAATCAATGGGCCTTTCATTCCCTTGCTGAATGAGACAGAGTTTATGCCCCGCAGTGTGTGATCATGAGCGTCCAAAGTTCAGAGCTGTTCCAACTTCAAACCAACACCATCTCCTTGTAGAACAACTCGCTAATATGGTTCTTCAAGGGTCATTTAGTGTGGTGTGGAGTCTTGGGTTATAAGTAATACAACCCTGATTGTAAAATAGTTAGGACTGCATATAAAATGTGAATAAAAAGAGAATCATTTGCGAAAAAACTATGCCGAGCCTTTTGAGGATGCCCCTTTCGTACCCAATTACGATATTATCACCTGTTACCAATTAACCTGTTCCTGTGAAGTGTTACAACAGGTGTTTCCGGGGGCATTCCACAACTTTCCCAGTCTTTTGTCACCCTTCTCTGTTTCTTAACTAATATTGTTTATATTGTTATTACTGGTTTATATTTGTTCATATCTTGCTTTTTTACTTATTCATTATAACTGTTTTTATTGATGCTTCTCTATTGTTGTTATCCCCTTTGGAATAATGTCCCTGTTGTGGAACTAATAACAGATTATTTTAACATTCATGTTTTACTCAATGTTCCAATTTTTGGGAACTGGGGTTGTATTATGCACTTATCTGTCAGTTGGGACTATACTGCAATGCAAACACAGGGTTTTCTGACGACACAATGTATTTTTATGAGCATGACCCATTTTAACCAGAGACATACTGTATGAGACTCCTCTGAATAAAAGATCAAGAGAAATGTAAAGCCATCACACTTAGTAAAACACCACTCTTATTGTGGACATTTTGACTGGTCACACACAGGTGTAAACAATAAAATGGATAATGGCTTCATACCATTTAGCTGCTTCAGTTTCAGGGTCCCGAAACTTTTCACAGCAGACTTTTTGACTTCCCAAAGCAGGGAAAGCACAGGTTTTATCAACAGCGTTAACAATGGCTCCATTCTATTAAGTGTCCCAGAAAGCCATGTCAGTGAATGAGCATGCACAACAACAGAGCCAGAGGAACTAGCTCGTCTTAATTACATGCAGTCATAATTAATGGTATAAATTCCACCTGTGCTCTCCCTGCCATGACAAGTCAAAATGTCTGCCATGAAGAGAGTCTATTGTGAATGCAGGCTCACTGTCATGACTCACTGTGACACTTTAACAGAGCTAAGCCAGGGTGAATGTTATTAGTAACATTTGTGCCTTTGCTGAAAAGCCAAAATGTATACACGTTAGCTGTGAGAACGCTTCCAACAAACAAACGCAGGGGCAACTGTTGGAGTACATGGCTGTTGTAAACACCAGAGGCCTGCTTGCTGGGGACATGTGACGGCTCAGGTGTAACAGGTGGCCTTTACCTCCTAATGAGCAGCTCTCCCTCTAGGCAACACTATCAGCGCACCTGCTGCTGCTCTCTTTATTAATTCATGGCTCTGTACATGTGGTCTCTCATGTTTCTAGCATTTTACACATTGTAGTGCCAACGCCTTTCTACCTGAAATAGCACTTTAGACAGACTGCTACAGAATTTGATTACAGAAAATGACAGTTTTTAAATATTATTCTGAACTTCTGAACGAATGTAGCTGTGTATGCTGTGGGCACCCTCCTGGGATTAAGGTAAACAACACGCAATTTATGCTCTCATTGAATGAGCAATTTTCACGACAAATTGCAGAGCCACTTGAAAGGAAAACAAGCGCAAGCACATTTTCCCAGTCGGTCCTACTTTGCCTGTAAATGGAAAGCTGCACTCGGCTGTGTGTGTGTGCCTGTGAGTGCGTTTGTGTGCGGTGACCCACCTTGCCCCTCTGGTTCAGTGGTTCTATGGTGAGCGCGTCGGCTCCTATGTCAACGATCATGCCCAGCTGGAACCCGTCGGTGGGGTGGGGGCGCCCACACTGGCTTCCCATCCTCCATGGCTCGCCTCCAGTCAGCACGACCACACAACTGGGACAGGGTGGTGAGAGGAAACATGAATAAACAAAAGCACATATGTGTCTTGAAATGCAAAGTACAGAACACACATTTGCATTTTTACTGAAGGAAAACAAACAAACTGAATTTGCCTGGAAGCCAGGCCCACTGCCTGCTCCCCAAGGCTCGTATAGCTGCACAATAAGTATTTCACATTTTCTTTACAGCTGACAATTACAAGTTGGTGTCTGCACTAGTGATTTAACAACTGAGGAAACATAAATCCCCTGTGAGGTTAATTTCTCTCTGTCGCTATTTTTTTTTGTAAAGCACCTGTCTGATTAGCATGGCAGCATTTTTCTAAACTTTAACTAAACCTCACAAGTCATGAAATCCTTTAAACCCAATATTTTGTCTGTAATTGTCATCTTTTACTTGACATAGAGACTAATATCAAAGAAGATGATGACGAGACGAGAATGATTTTACCATCAAATTGATCTCTAGAGGCATTCCTCAGTCATTTGCATTATGTGATTCAGATCTGACCTGATCTGACTGTCTGCTTCACTTTCCATTAACCTGCTATTACTTCATTGATCTTGTAAGAGAGGATTTTCTCCTGGAACACGACTGGGGTTGTCTCTTTTGTGAGGACAACACTACCTCAAGTGACCTGGCATGGTGAACTGCCCAGCCAAGCAATTCAGTCTGTAGCATCGCAAGTCTTTCACAATGTTTTTGGCCTGCATAGAGAATTTTTTTCAGGTGCACTTGCTGAGTGTATATTTTGTAAGTCAACAACCATCTGGCCATAATTTGGAAGTCTAATGCTGCTTTACACATAACATTGAAGGTCAGAATCCCCTAATTTCAACCTCCGATCTGAAAGCGTTCCAGGTGCAAGATGCCAAAAATGATTTGTTCACACAACTAACCCCCTGAGCAGTGCTGCCTCCATGCATTATAAACAAAATAACGCCTAATGAGGTAACAAACACCATTATACATTTAATTTTACAGAAATGTAATACTTGGCAAACATATCTAAACATTGTATTTGCCTAGCCTAGCCACAAATACAGTACTATAGTCTACAAATGTACCCTACCCCCCTTCCATGGGTGCTGCCATTGATGTGTGATGTCCAATTTGGGGTAGATGAATGTTCCCCTGAGTTTACAAGTAGGACTGTCTTTCCATTGTACTTTTTCTTAGTCGGAAGTTGGAAATTTTCGAGTTCTGAGTTGTCTGGAATGCAGCATTAGACAAGAAGCGCATATAGCTGGCTGGCTATCTTAAGCGCTGTTGTTTGTGACAAAATGCACACCTTTAAACATTTGGCTGTATATTAAAATTGGAAGTGGATCGCCTCAGCCTGAATCTTGTGTTGACAATCAGTATTTTCGTATGCATGTCATCAACGCTTCTTGACAGTTAATCCTGCGACCACAGCAAAGCAAAAATGCTGACGCTATGCTGGAGTATCCTATTAGCTGGAGGGATTGAGGTCAAATGCCATACAGGGTGGGTGATGGAAACTGCTGATGCATCCTTCAACAAGGACTCAAAGTTCAACAGGTACATCAGCTTAGCATAATTGTGGATCCACCTTTGGTGAGACGGTAACCTGCAGTGACTATCGCTATTATTGTCTTTTGGACCTAGATGAGGCACGATAACAATGATCTTGTATTTTTCACATCTTTTGTTTCATTACTGACATTATTTCTACAGCTCAGTTGACAAGAAATAGGAGACTTAAAGATGATTTTTGAACATTTGATTCTGTTGTGTTAGATAAAAAATAATTTTTAACTACCATTTCTTTCTTCCTCATCAAAAGAGAGCTCCTTGCATGTTATTGCTCACAGTTATGAGCTAAAAGCACAGCAGGCAGACTTGTACTGCTTTGTTATCAAACCCACTCATTTCTGGTCAGTCGACCTATATCTGGCTTTTTTTCCAGAGTAATTTCCAGTCACTCATTCACTGTCAGGACTTTGTAACACAAGGCTCTAACAATAAAATGGAAATAAAGGTACAGTTACTGATATGGGTATGTTACGAATTTTAAGAAAGAAGACGTTATCAAAGTGTATGAAAGATAACCCAAGCTGACATGCTGTTATCTCAGTTTATTGTTATGTAACCCATCTGTTATTGGAGAAATAATCTTTGTCTACAATAGATGTCTTTGCTCAATGTTGGTTAACAGCCAAGAAAGGTGACGATTTCACACATCAAAAGACCAACCCACCATCAAGGCCTAAGCTAGTAGAAAAGACTCATAGGCGATATAAACCTGGCAAGTCCAGTGAGAGTATATTTTACTGTAATGTTGAGAGGTATAGTTGGACAGTTGGTGTGACTTCCTCTTGATTTTCATTTATGTGGATCATTGTGGTCGTCCTGTGCAGCTTTCGTAGCCTGTAGCCTTGTGGCAAATAAAAAGGAAGAAGAATTCTACTGTGATTGATGCGTAAAACCATTGTGTTCAGTTGAGTGAATATATGAGTAGATGGTGGAGCGATAAAATGCAATACAACTTCTTTTTGGCATCCATGTTGCCCCCTCATTCCGACATGACGCACATGAACACACCAAAGGTGGAAGATTGACTTCCCAACTCAGGAAATGGGACCATCGGGGAGCACCTGAATGCAGTATTAGATACTAAAAGCTTTTTAACCTTGGGTGTAGAAAGCAGAGCCAATTAATTTTCTTCACACTGACAGGATGCAAACTACTGTCACTCAAAAATCCAAAAACCAACAAAAAAAACCCCAACACAAATCTGATTCTACAACATTCACTAGAGCAGGCTGCAACAAGTTAAACAGGCATATCTGTAACTTACACAACTGAGTGTACACTACATAGATGGCATATGCAAATTTGCACTGGTGTTCATTTAATCATTAAACTTTAGGGAGGGCTGTAAACAGTGAATTGACACGACATACTCCAGCATTTAAACCACATTCGAAGATAATCAGGAGTTTAAGAAATGCACCAGAAGGACGGGGGATAAGATTACTTTCCCAGTTTGTTATCTTCAACCTTCAAGTGTAAGATCAAGGCTGGGGAGGGGGGAACCTAAAGACTGTCTTAGTTAGATGACTGATAACCACAAAGCTTTTCCACAGTTCCCTACGTCAGTCAAAGTTTAATTACAGTACAACCACACAGGAAATACACTCAAGTTCAAAACAAATTCTAAATGACCACACATCTTGCTATATTAAAAACAATTATGTCTATTCTATACTATCTGGCTTTGTAATGTACCAAGAGCTTTGAGATTCTCAAGGAACTTTCAAAGAAATCCCCCAAACAATCTGGTATATCACTCAGGAAGACGGCCTTCAGCCCAGACGCAAACATCACAAAGCAAAGGCATCACTGACAAAACACACCAGTCCCTCATGAGTAACTGACTCTGCAGCCCTAAATCCTCTTAGTGTTTGACCTTAATCCAGACGGGGAGGTGAGACGCTTCCACAGAGAACCGAGCCTGGTAAATAAAAGTCAGTGATCAATTGCAAAATGGTGCAAATCAGAACACGGAGCCACATATGGTGCACAGAGAGGAAAACACACACATGTATGAGGGGACACTGGCTCAAAGTTGAAGCAGGACACAAACACACACACACATAGACGCCTCTTGTTTCCTGCCTCTTGTTTCCTGTTCTCTACCAGGCGAAAAGGGGACAGGGAAAACACATTGGGTAGTGACAACAGGCCAACAGGATGAAGAGAGATGTAGGGAGAGGTCACACTATTTAAAAAAGAAGAAAGAAAAATAAATAAACATTATGCAACCATGTCCATCAGGTTATATAGTATCTGGGATACTATGAATATAGCAAAACTGCTAGTTTATATTGAGACATAACAGTTATAGGCTACTTTTGTGATGCCACGCAGGTGAGAAGGGGTAGAATATGTCCTTTGTTACGGTGAATTTTAAAGAAAACCTCATAATTAAATGACTGTAAACTAAGACTAACTGTAATAAGTCCCTAATAAATAAACCTCTGTTGGAGAAAACCTACACTAGACCAAGCAAGTGTTATTTGTCTATTTAGATGATTAGCATACGCAGAAGCTGCTCTCGCTCCATCCATTTTACTGTATAGATAATTCAAAGTACCTCGAGCTGTGTACGACCAGCTAAGTTACTCGTTCAAAACGAAAAGCCAAAGTTAGACAAAAGACACTTACGACTCGTTTCCTTCAGACGTTCAAATGTTCATAAAGGGCGACAAAGACGACTTTTAAGCCCCTCATACGGATGTGTAGTTGCAGTAGTCCAACTTCTGCCGCTGTCTGTCGCCGGGGCAGGAGAGCAGGACGGAGCCGCGGGCTGTCTGGATGACAGGCGGCACAAGTGACGTCACCTCGACTGTACACAAGTGAAGGTGCGTTGAAGTGCTGCTCGTAAGGTCCCGTGTCAGGTAGATTTTTTTCTTTTCTTTTTAAATGATCACTGGCTGTGTTTTTGGGCATTTGAAAAGTAATGTTGTTGTTTTTCTTATGTTTAACACACAAAATATCTAATATCTAAAATGTGTCTTTACCCCCTCACAGCTTTATTCCCCAGAACACACTGCTGTGATATTTGAAAGCACCTTACAGGCATGCGTGTTACTTTTAAAGGTGCACTGTGTAGTTTTGGGGAAGAACGTTTAATCAGAAGACGAGAAAGATCTTCATTAACTGTTTTTTATTATTATCAATGCCTTAACAAACTTAATAAACAAACTTTCGTTGTTTTCCTCTGAGAAAAGCTGGTTTATTCAGTTATGTGGAACATAAATATTTCTGAGTTTGTATTATCACAAAGTTTGAGTATGAATTCCTTCTCCAAAATAACATAGTGCCCCTTTAAAAAATAGTAGCAAAGAGTAAAAAGACAAACAAACAATATGTCTCAAATCTCTCTCTGGTATCTCTCTTCTGTATGCCACTGTGAGGAATATTTAATTTTACTACTCATGAAACCATGCAGCATGTTTGTTTAGTCAAAAAAAACGTAGTTAGAGGATAAACTGAACACACAACTGCTCCACTGGCTGCAATGAAACGACAGCAAATGCTACCTTGAGAGTCATGATGAATATTTAAGAGGCAGGTAATCTAAAACTTTTGGGGGGATTTTTGAAGGAGACACCTAATCCACCACTGAAAGCCACCATTGGGTTTGTAAATCTAATTAGGATATCTGATCCCTCCTGTATTGGCCCGTATCTGATTACTGAGTCTAGATGACAGCATGTAAACATTAGCATGACATTCTTTGTCCACAAGTTGAAAGTCATCCTAAATAATACGCAACAAGGACAAGCAACAATTGACTACATCAAGCGGTGACATATCTTATTTGGGGATTCCTATAATACATCAGCAACTATAGTACAATTATGAAGGGAAATGTTTGTTTATTCCTTTTGATTCTGGTCAACATAAATAAACATTAAATGGGATTCAAAAGGATTTAAGTCTGTTTAAAGCCTGAAAAAAATAAATGGTGTTTTTTATTCTGATCATCTGTTATACAAGCCACAGTAACTCTGACTGATGTACTGTAAAGACAAAAACAGTTGAGAAATAAATTGAAGATCAGACCAAGTAGTTCATGTGGAGGGCCACTAGTGTATAGTTAACATGGACAGTGGCTCCCTCAGGTGGCCACAAAGAGGACACACAGCTCTCTATATCTGAAGCCAAATCCCAAACCAATTTACTTGCTTACAGGACTGTAGAGAGGAGAGAAAAAGAACAGGAGCGACACACTGGAGAGCTGATCATCACAAGGAACCAGCGCGCTCTGGGGAAATGATACAGCAGCAGAACTGCTACACAAGCAAAGTAAGGATTCACTCTTGGACACACAGTTATGTAACCATTGCAGTCATGGCTTAGACAATATGATGATGATAGATTCAACACCTGTGGCATATAATAGAAAAAAATAATTAATTAAATGTTACAAAATGTGCATTTTATGTTCAAGGTAGAAACTGCATTGTTGTTCCCAAAGGACACACACATAAGTGTGCAACTAAGGAATTATAATCATAATACTATAATAAAAAAATAAAAAAAAATAATTTGACTTCTTGAGAAGAACAATTCTCATATTCCACTGTTAAGCTTGGCAAAGTAAAAAATTGTTCTTTATTTATATATTAAGGGTTATTGAATTCTTTCTGTTCATATCCATTCAGGCAGTGTCATAAGAAAAGTCTTACTTGAGTAAAATTAAAAATATCATGTTAAAATATTACTTTGGTAGAAGTGAAAGTAATCCATAAGAATAATAATTGAGTAAGTATTGGAAATTAACTGTACTTAAGTTATATCTATTGCCAGAGAATTACTTTTGATGCTTAAGCAAAAGTAAAATAAATGTATATTAACATGATTGTTCATAAAGGTCAACAAACGAATATTCAGCGTTTTTCTGATTATATGACTCTGTTTTTTTGTTTTCTTTTTTTCAAATCTGATTGCTGATAAAATAGATTAGAATAAAATTGTGCTACTCTTGCAGTGATGTAGCATGCAACCTGCAAAGTAACTAGTAACTAAAGTTATTTTAAAAAATGTCGTGGAGTAAAAAAGTACATCTGCCTCCAAAATGTAGTGACGACAAAGAGTATAAAAGAGCAGAAAATGGAAATACTCAGGTACAAGTACCTCAAAATTGTACCTAAGGACAGTTGTTGAGTAAAAGTACTTAGTTACATTCCATCACTGTATTTTTATTCAAAATAAATTACATAACCCGATGGAGATTGCAGTTACTTTATGTAATTTTTTAAAACATCATGCAAAGTAAGTTGTTTGTAATCACATTACACAGACTCACTCACGTTGTTTAGCATCTGAAATGCGTTACCCACGTCACACAAATCATTATCATATATTATTGATAAAATAATACAACAAGAAGAATAAAAAGACACAGGTAGTGAAGCATAGGAGGCCATGTGACTTGTTTATACGAATGTGAATAATGAATGTAATCCTGTTATCATCAGTTGGAATGATGCTTGACATTTATTTCAGTGTTGTTTGTTTGCAGATTGACCTGCCTTCCAAGCATCTGATAAGGTCTGAAGATGAGTCAGCGTATTCATCGGCCCCTCCGCTGTCAATCACTCCGCTGCTTTCCCAGCCAATTATCTGTCGGGCCCCAGCTGCTTTGGACTTTATCTGTGGACTGTTTATGAAAGTCCTATCGCACGCACTCTCTGTGGTGCCTGCGGAGGAACATGAAATGCTTCTGTAGGACCACCAGTGTTCAAAGCTCCTGCGAGCCTTTTGCGAGCTGGCAATACCTCTCCACTTCTGTCTGGAATTAGCTCTACAGGTAGGCCATCCGCATTTTTAAATTGCACTACACTATTAAACGCACGATAACTGCTTTCTTTGTCAGGGGTTGGAATGTGTTCTTGTATAGGTATTGCCAAGTTTATAACAAAAAAGACAAATATGATTCTGCATGTCTTTTTCTGTCTCTATCCTTAGTCTATCTATCTCAAGAATTAATTCATCTAGAAGATATGTTTCACTTAGTTTAAAACAGGTACTTTCTTTCTTAAACTTGTATCTGTGGTATTAAACGTGCTGTGTGCGTTTTTGCAGCTACCAAGAATTTTCCCAGGATAAAAAAAAAAACGTGTATTTTGAAGAGCTAATTGCGTATATGTGTGTGAAACATATGCTGCATGTGTTCTCATTAAAATAGGATGTTTGCTTATCGCAGTAGGGTGTGCTCTCTCAGGAATTCAGTTGCTTGCAAACTGCAAGTAATGGTGCATTCGTGGTGGTGCATTGCTGTTTCACTGCTGAAACAAACGTCTACTTCTGAGTCCTCTGTTTCCATTGTGAAATACAGTTATTCAGTCACTCTCTAGTTATTTTGTTAAATGATTCGTGTGCTTTTACTATCTGCTTGTTTCTACCAGTGTATCCCACCGACCAGCCCATGTAAAGGATGGTAGGAGAGAAGCTGTTACTGTCCATGATTCTGATGTCTGTGCTGAGTTTACTGACGCTACAGACATCCTATGGAGAGCACTTGGCAGAGGAGTCGTGCACCGTTCAGATCCTGGTCCCTGGACTCAAAGGCATGCTATTCTGCATAGTTTCTGACACATAGACCATGCAAATAAAACCGAAATAGAGTCGGAATCATATTTTCCTTTTTTTCCCCTTCTTCTGCAAAAGGAGAACCAGGAGAGAAGGGACAAAAAGGCGCACCGGGGAGACCAGGAAGAGTCGGCCCTCCTGGAGAGATCGGTATAGTTTTATTGCACTTGCGACTGCAGAATATGTTTTGTTTCTCAACGTGAGCAAAAGCTGATGCATCTCCTCCTCATTTTTAAGTTGAAAAAAAAAAAATTGGGTTAAAGATCACATTGCTGGGGCTGATAATGTGCTGTTACATCACTGCCAGGCCGTCCAGAGATGGCCAAGTGTTTACATTTGGGTGAGAGGTTGGAGGAGAAATGATCTGAAGAATCCACTGCTGCGGACAAGTGTTTACTGAAGACCGTAATGAGCAGTGAAGGGTGCTTACATACTTTTTTTAACGGAGATTACACAGACTCAGCATTTTAATTAACATGGTTATAGTGGATAATTTAATTCTAATTGACTTTAAGGTGCGAAGGATTTGTCTTGCAAGAGAGTCAACAGCTTGTTTTAAGTGGACTGCATTCTACTACAATATTTTTCTTTTCAGGTCAACCTGGGCTCAAAGGCCAGAAAGGCATAATGGGACGATATGGAAAAGTGGGCCCAAGTGGAATGAAAGGTAATTAAAAAAAACCTGAAATGTACTTCACATGAAGCTGTGCATGAACAAATTAAGTAAAGTATATTTCATGTCTTATGAATAATTACCCTTCAAATCACAGGAGTAAAAGGAGACATGGGGGATCCCGGTCCAAGGGGCCCTAATGGAGATCCAGGTGAGATATTAAACCATGTTATTCAGTTTGTCAAACAGATTACCGCAGGATTAGACGGCCGCGTTTGGGCGGAATTGGAGAACTAATTAAGACAGCCGTGAGGTAATCCCCCACATTTTTGCCTTATCAGGTGTTCCATGTGAGTGCACACCAATCAGGAAGATGATTGGGGAAATGGACATTCTTGTGGCGCAGCTCTCCTCTGAGCTGAAGTTCATTAAAAATGGTATGATCTTAGAGGATTCTTCATTCGCTCTACCTGTGTGTTTCGCAGCCCAGTCGGCAGAATGAAACGTTGACATTTAACGTTTCGGCAAACCATGGAAACATTACATTTGTAGGTGCCTACACAGCATAGCAGCGGGGACCACTAATCAAGGTGGCATTCCAACATTTGTACCAGCAAAATCACAGGATATTTTAAGATGTCTGCATAATTTGCAAGCCACGATTTTCGGCAACAGAACCTGATGTTATCCTTAACTCTTTACCAAGTGTCTGTTATGCCTAAATCTAACCAAAATGATTGAAACTTGACTTTTGGGCCTGATGCTGATGTGAATTTAAGGAAGGAAAAAAATTCCAATATTGACATGTAGGACAAAATACACACATTTTTGCATTGAGTTATAATAGATTCTAATCTTGATCAGGCTTTTATCTGGTTAAAGCAACAATATGTGGAATTTGGCATTTTGTGTGATTTGGCGCTCCCAGCAGGTTCTGATTGGAAAAAAGTTTTCATATTGTGCAACATAAATGCCAATACCACTACATCTTTGATAGGCCAATATCGGCAGATAATATCGCCAACCAGCGGCATTCATCAGGCTCTAGTTGTCGCAACATAAACATTTAAACCGAACATAAAGGAATGTAAAGTTTCAACATATCCATGGTTTGCAGAAACACACATTGCTAACATTTAATTCCCGTGCTATTGCCTCACCTGTTATCCTCATAGAGCTGCATATGCTGGGCACGTCAATGTGAAATTTATAGAAATACAAGTGCTCATTTTTCAGCACTGCCCTCCCCTGCAGCTGTTGCTGGCATAAAAGAGACAGACAGTAAGGTCTATCTGTTGGTGAAGGAGGAGAAGCGATACACCGATGCGGAGGCCTACTGTCAGACGAGGGGAGGGCACCTGGCCATGCCCAAGGATGAGGGAGCCAACGCGGCCCTCGCGGGGTACATAACCGAGGCGGGCCTCAACCGGGTCTACATCGGCATTCACGACCTGCAACGCGAGGGCGTGTTCACCTACGTGGATCTCTCTCCCATGACCACTTTCAGCAAGTGGAGGACAGGGGAGCCCAACAACGCCTACGATGATGAGGACTGCGCTGAGATGGTGGCCTCCGGGGAGTGGACGGATGTGGCGTGCCACCCCACCATGTATTTTGTTTGTGAATTTGACAAAGACAGTGTCTGAGTTCAGCCTCTGCTAAGGAGACTGCTTAAAGAATGTACAGATATAATGGAACACGAGTTAGATGCGTTGTTTGCGCTTTATCCTCTATCTGTAAATAGGATGACAAAAGGACGTGCAAGTTGTGCAGACTAGTATATTTTCTACTTTCTCTATATCCTATAAGCTCGTAAGCTATTTATTTTCTTAACTCGCAAAGCATTCAGACTTGTTCTTTGGTGAGGTTTTTACTTATCTCAAGTACACCCTTGATCTCAGACTCTGAGTTTACTTTCAAACAGCACGCCAGGCAATGTACTGACTTTTTATGTTATGTAATGCAAACTATCCGCTGAGCAATGTCTGCAACAGCGCCATCAGCAAACAAGACAAACGAGCCAAATGTGGAAGGCTGCAGTACGTGGATGAAATATGAAATTAAAGGAAGGATTTTGGTTCCAGTCGGGCGCTTTTAATCAGAGAAATTGAATACGATGTTCATCCTGTATTCATATTCATGTTGTAAGTTATGTGGCGGTTGCTGTAAAAATAAATTTCCACGGATTGTTTAAAAAAGAGAGTTAGTGTCTGTGCATTGTTTTCTGCCCCCTCAGCTGATGCAGTGCAGCACATGAACCGAATACAGCAGACAGTCTCCACCCGGTGGATGACAGTTGGACTGCACTGTAACAATTTCTTACAGTGGGGTGGAAAGTTAGTAAAGTGGCTGCTCCAAAGGCCTTTTTTTGTGCCTTTTAAATTTATTTTTTTTATTCTGACTGGTCATAGAAGTGGAAATACAGGTATTAACATTAATGTCTCTGCTCTATTTAACTGTAAGGTCACTATTTTTACTATTTGCTTACACCTGTGTCTTCCGTGCAAATAAATCTATTCAGTAAAATGGACTGTGCTCCTGTTTGTAAGGGAGAAGTGAACTACATGTAATTAAACTAGTAGTTTGGCTACATTTTAAGTAGCTTGGTGGTGGTTCAATTACATTCAGACTTGCACAGTAACTAAAGTAGTTAACTTATTTTTTTTGTCATTTCCGTTTGGTTAAAGAGGCTCTATGTAACTTTTTATTGGAATATCATGTATTATCACATTTATATCAGTCATACAGTATGTGAGCAGATTGTAATGTCCGTCTCTCGATTTGACAGTTTGTTTAAGTTGTTCAATGCTGCTGGACTGTGGATTTCTTTGTGAAAGACTCGGGTCGGATTTTCCGCGACAGTCCAAAGGATGTGACTTGATGTACGTACATTCTCGTCTCATTTAAGGACACATCGGTCAGACCTCAAGGACACACATTTGGTGCATTTTGGTGAGAACCACTGAATGTAAACATAACTTCCCTTTGTTTACAGTAAAACTCCAGAGGGAGCGTTTAACGACCAGAGCACAATGATTCATGTGACAAAGGAGACTCGCACACTGCTTCTCTCTGATTCTCTTCTTGATACGGACACCGTCTCTTGTTTGGGTAATCTCATTCAACACCACAGACATTACCAAGAAACTTTATCTTATGTTTTTAAATGAATATTTATTTTGACTTGACTGTTGGGTATGTATCTATAGCATTATTCGTTAGGGGAATATGTTGAAACCTACTCTTCAGGAATAAATGAAACCTGATTATTGTTGACTGAGGCATGAAGTGCTCGGCTCAATTAACGCTGACAGTTTAGCTGTGACATGACTATTATTTAAAAGTAATGTAATGGCTAAACACCAGAGAATTTAAAATAATAATAAATTAATTACACTCGGTGACAATATGACAGCATGAGGTTTGCTGCATGACAAAAACAAGACACTGCACACACTTTAGGGTCAGTGTGACATTTTCATCTGTAAATCCTCTGTGGTTTAGTAGTGTGATTAATAGAAGTTGTCTTACAGCCCTGGCTGCTATTGTTTTTTAGGATCGGCGTCCCAGCTGAGATTATATGCTATCGAGTCCCTCTAAGAAGAGGAATTTGAATATGCATGATGCAGTTCCCCTAATAAAGCGCAGCACCAGTCCCTTAAGGAATGAATAATTAATGCTGGGATGAATTATGCATTTAATTGACCAGGAGTTGTCTGGCATAAACCAATTAGGTGCCATTGTTGTTGCAATCTCTGGTTACCTTTGTGGTAAACAACTTGGACAGCTCTGTCTAACAGTGGACAGGCTGATAGTCTGCGGTGAAAAAAAACGGCCTGCAAATGAGAGATATGGCTACAGTGCATGGAAATGAGAAAAAAAATAACTGGACCTTGGTTTAGCCTGTCTTTCAGTAAAGAGAAAAAGAAGAAAACATTTGGAAAATAAAGCTACAAGAATCGTCTCAGTAAAGAATAAAGGAGTGGTGAGGGGTGAAAGGTATGAGGTGTGTGTAAAACGCATCTAAAATTATATGTATAAAGCTTAAAGATCTGAGAAAATAAATGGATGCACTTCTTTGTCCCTCTCCACAGAGTTTTATACCCCTGTTTCACAAATATACGTTCTAGACTCTACAGGAGAGGACGGGCATGGAGGCTGGGCGACGGTGATGTTGAGGTGTAGCCATAATGACACCTCGTTAAATTGGCTTGTCACACCATTCAACCCGAATGAGTATGCTTTGTGAGTCCATATGGTTCTCTACCAATAGCTCTTATCAACATCCATGGAAAAAGGACTGAATTCTAATTGGATAAAAAGACCTATATACTGTATGAATGTCTAAGGAGTTCAGGGCCTATCCCGCTGGATTGCGACAACATGTCCCTTACTTTGTTTAGATTTTTGGGCCTGATGCTGTTACCTATATTAGGAAATAAAAAAAGTCTTAATAATAATTATTGTCTTAAATGACGTCAGTGCATCGAAGCATGGTTTTCAACATCATCACCTCCCCAAAAAGTTTTCATGTCAGCACAAATCAGGAAACATATACCATTATATCTGTTATATATATCGGCCAATATATCAGACTCTAATAACAAGTCTAGTTCCTGCAAATCTTTCTGCCCCCAAATAGTCAGAATGATCTATTATGTACTGCAACTTTAATGGAACCATTAGGATTTATTTCAATGCAAAAGTCTGTCAAAACGCAGGTCATGAAGGACTGCTGCTGAATCTGCTTCATTTAATGGTTTAAAGACTTATTCCAGACGTAATATAATCCCCCAAGCGACTTAAAATATACATATATAAAAATCATAAATCCTATAACATAAAATGCACATAAATTGAACAGACCAACTACCTGTTGGACATAATAGACTATACAGTATCATTTTGAAGTACTATAATCCAAATGAATTACACATGTCAAAGTATGGCCTCTGATTCTGATAAACGCTGGTTGCTTTGGAAAATTTTGGACCCAAACGCCAAATTAGCGTTAGCTAGCTCCAAACAAAAGGAAGAAAAAAAAAAGAAAAACTAGCAAACAACAACACAGACGGTGTATAGGTTTCCTGACGCTTCACCTCTCATGTGGGAGAATTGGTTTCCATATCAGATGCTATCTCCAGTTACGTCTCTGGAGGCTCAACCCAACCGCCAGTGACACATTTACTTTTGACACCGAGCGCCATTATTGTTTAACCCGCTAACCTACTGTTTGCCAGCTAACATTAATTATGCCGGGTCCTACAGGGAGAGGTGACCTGCCTCCGACTAAAACCATAATTGTCTACAGGAACGGAGACGCCTTCTTTGCCGGAAAGAAAATAGTTGTGAATCCACGACAGGTGACAACCTTTGATCTTTTTTTGGCCTCCGTGACCAAAGGGATTGAGGCTCCGTTTGGCGCCGTCAGGAAGCTGTACACTCACTGGGAGGGCCACAGGGTTCAGCGTTTGGACGACTTGAAGCATGGCAGCGCGTATGTTGCGGCTGGAAATGAGCAGTTCAAGAAGCTGGAGTAGGTACCATGCTGTACGGTATGTCTGGGTGTGTGCATTACAACTAGGTAATGAAAGGGAGGTCAGGTCAGTTTAAAGGTGCTATTTGTAAGGAAAGTTGATTTTGGAGTCTCATTACCAACTTCTTGATGACGCTTTGGGATGGCGACTAACCCATCCTACAATCCCAAAGCCCCAGTTTTTGACTAGTAGCAAAATCGTCCTCTACCTGAAGCTGCCTTAGCTATGTAACATTGAGCTAATTCTTGGTAATGTTTCCTTATTTTGCTGGGTGAACATCTGACTGGATTGCTACTCCATCTTTAAATATGTATCCCTTCCATTAGCATAACTGCTTAAGGGTTTGAACAACCTTTATTTATATGCACAGCATCTTAAATACAATCTAAATGTTGTTTAATGTGCTCTCTTGTGCACGGCTGTACTTAAAGTCTAGTTTGCTTAAGCACTTTTTATGTAGACCTTAAGCTGTAAAACTATTATACAACTTGGGAGTATCAGGTGTGAAGATGTCCTCCGTATATCTTTATAATCAGTAACTGTATATTTACATGATTTTTTAATGCCTTCCAGCTATTGTGAGATAACAACTAAGAAGCCGCAGAATAAGAAAAAAGAACAGGTAAGACCACTGTTGGATTGGTTATACTGTTAATTATTAACTTAACCCATATTTTAGGTGCTATATTACATTTTGTGTGACCATACTGTATGATATAGAGAGCGTTCTTATCTTAAGCGAGAGGTTGCAGGTTACTTAGGCCTACGGTAGTGTTAGGCGTTCACAGCAGTCTGAATGATGGTAATCAGAAGCAAACAGTGTTAATAATGACGTCCTGTGATCACACATAACAACAGCTCCATATTAATTTT
The DNA here is from genome assembly GCA_039737535.1 of Lagodon rhomboides. Taxonomy (NCBI): domain Eukaryota; kingdom Metazoa; phylum Chordata; class Actinopteri; order Spariformes; family Sparidae; genus Lagodon; species Lagodon rhomboides. Next base: position 12,981,934 of record CM077801.1, read on the forward strand.
CAGATCCAACCTGTTGTTCACAGCAAAATAATAGTTTCTGCTCGCTGGAGGAGAGCTATTGATGAGTCCTGCACAATAAAGTAAGTGTTGATTTTAGGCTGGATACATTTGCATCCTGAACAATAAAAAAGGAGAATTCCCTTTGCGGTGTCATGTAGTAAGGAAGTAATGTTTTATTTATGTTTCCGTTTCAACAATTCAATGACTTGAATCTCTTTCTTGACTCATTTCTTTTGTTGTGTCTTACAGTGTCTTTACCAATGGAGAGATCTTGGTTCCTCCGGCCCGAATCCGGATCCCAAAGTATACCCTCCGAAGCTGGGAAAATGTTTTGACCATGGTGACAGAGAAGGTGCATCTTCGCACTGGTGCTGTGTACAGGTAAAGTCAGACATCAGTTAATTATAAACTCTGATACTGTAGTAATGAATAAATGAAATACAAGTGAGGGGCAGAGACTCAAGAATGGAGTCGGAGTCGAGGTACATCATCTATGACCGGATTGTTTTAACAGTTTTAACAAAAGCTCAGTTGTCATCAGACTATAGCAGATTGGTTCCAGGATTCCATTTCGGCCAATGACAGAGTTATATGCAACACCCTCTGTCAAAATTTGATGGATAGTGACCTTTGACCCTTAACACCCAACCAGTGATCAATCAGAAAGAAAGGTTGGAGTTAAGATGAGCGAATTAGAAAAGAGAGGGTTGGGTTAGCGTGAACCAGTGAGTTTGCCCCGACCAAGATAAACTGAGCGTTTTCTCGGTTAAGTGTGAAAAGAACTTTGAGGAAAAAAACAAAACAAAACGAAGAAACATGGCCAAGAGAACCGCTGACCGGCACCGCCTGTGATGAGCGATCAGGAGGAACGGACTTTAGAGGATTGTGGTGCTATGTCTTCAACTACAGTGCGAGTACAGTTTGTCTTTATCAGGGGAAACTCTGGGACCCCTATCTGTAAAAGCAACGCTAAAATAAAATAATAATATCAACGTTGTGTGAGGCGCCAAAGAGGCACCGGATGTTTTCACCACCATACGGTCTGTTCTTCACAGATGTTCAAAGATTGTCACAACTTGTGGAATAAATAAAGACTGCTCTGGAAACAGTTACATTTGCTTAATTGAACATTTATTTATTTATGTATTGGGGAAAAATCTATCCAGTGAGGGCTCCTACCAACACACCCCCTTGTGTGACCGTTGGTGTGGGCGACCCAAATTTCAACATCAGCATCATCATCTTCTTCTCGTTCATGTGGTTTTCCTCAAAGATTACTCTAAAGGGATGTTGGGATTACTTTTTTTAATATATATAATATGTATATCAAATGTTGTTGTTGCATATACAGTAACTCTCTCCAATGCGTTCAGACGGTTGCAACCAAAGCCCGCTCAAACACGATCGGTCAATATTACTCAGACTACAAACAGGACCCAGGACATTTTCTGAAAGCTAAAAATCTTGTGCCTCGCCCCAAAATGTACGCATTCATATGCAGACATCTGTTTATCTGGATTAGGTTGTGATGTGCCCACGGTGGTTAATTCACAACTGCTTGTCAGACAAACAGTGCTTTGATGGATTTCTCGAAATGAGCCAAACATTAAATATTACCACTCAAACAGTCTTTCAGACAATTTTGTCTCTTCAGTAGCCAAAATGCTGATATTTATCAACAAAAAAAAGATTGCTTCAGTTTTCAGTTTTTCTTGATTTGTGTTCCCAGGCTTTACACACTAGAAGGACGTCCTGTCTGCGGTCCCACTGAGCTGGAGAACAACCAGCACTACGTCGCAGTTGGTGCAGGGAAGTTTAAAGCTCTCCCGTACGAGCACTGCGTCCCCTGCAGGGGTTTAATCAGGGAAAAGAACATGTTGGAAAGGTACGACACTCACACTTTTTTTCTTTATTTATGTATTCAAAATAAACACTGGATTTTGAGAGACAAATATGTTGAGTAAATGTTGTTTTCCCCGTTTTTTTGTCCCTGCAGCCGAGACACCCTGCCTGCCATCCGAAAGACAAGGCGAGCAAAGGATGTGGTGAGTGGTGCCGCTTCAGAGTCGGCTGCGGTCTGCCATCTGGTCGCCGACTTTTCCCGCAACGCGCTAAATTCCCCCCAGTTCATCGCTGCAACACCTTGGTAGCATCGCAGTTGAAAAGCGTGTCTTTGCACACACAGCATTTCAATTAACATCTCCCACGTGCGGGACTTGTTGTGTGGGGGTGCGATTCGTTATGAAACGGCGCGATCATCAATCACTGTCTGCGGGAGGCATTGAGTTACCTTTGCTTTCCACTTTGATGGGTAATCCCCACAGAGACGGTCTGGCCCACTTGATCAAGCGCAGTGAGCCTCGCAGACAGATCATATGCACTGGGGGGGACTTCGGCGACTGAAAACAAGAAAGGGAGAGAGAGAAAAAAAAATCTCTTATTCAAACCAGAACCGGGACAATTTGTATTGTGATTAAGTAGACAGTGAAGCGCTTTGAATCCATATGAGGATTGCGCTGCTGAGGGCCCCGAGATGAACACCAAATCACGCGGCGACGATGGGAACATGCCCAGTCAGCAGGTTGAGGTGGCGATGGGGGGATTGGGGGGGGAGGTGTGAGAGATGTGTCTGACACCTGATTTTTCTAACCATGAAAGATGACAATGCTGTGGCAGATGCCAATTTTTTTTTTCAGATGGAGAAAAATGCCCGATGCCTCACCTCGAACTGTATCAGCGGGCGACCATCAGAAATACGACGATTCTTTAATCGTAATATATTCAAAACAGTCTCAATGCTGGGACTTACTTGTGAGGTTTCTCCATCTTATTACAAACCACCTGAGCGTAAAGCAAATATATGAACAACACTGTTATCAAACTTTGCTTAATTGAGGCTCATTCCTCAGGTAGGAAGAATCTGAATCGACGCTGCCAAGACAGCAGCCTTTGCCATTTCACACAGTGCCATGAGGTGGAGACAGAGACGGAGCTATGGCTGTGCTTTGCATCCGCCGGCTCACTGTAGTGTTAGTCATTCAGTGGACATGATGCTGCTGCATTTTACTCCCCTTGCCTCTACGTCTGATCCTCATGAATTTGTAAACATGATTTGACCAGTTAATAAGAACCTTTCAGAGGGGGGAAAAGATGCGCGTGAGCAAAATTGGCCCCGCCGCCTTGATCCGTTGAGCTGTTTAGCTTACTGATTACGCATACATTTATGGGGTCATGTCCGTCATTAATTTCAGTTTGACCTCACAAAACAACAGCGGTCTGCGCTGAAACGCCTGTAAAAAGATCCCTTTTAAACGTGCCCACTCAGGGTGCGTAAAATGTAACCTTGCTCCGGCTACGTCGCTGCACGGGGGCGGCGGCGTTGGAGCGTTTCTGCGCCTCCGGATGGGACATCTGGCCTGGAGCAACCGCTGGAGTCTCGACTGACGGCTCTGCAGAGTGCAATATCGAGGCTCCCCGGCACACCGTGTTCCCATCGGGGGGGGCGCAGGCGTATGTGCTGAGCGAGGTGTTCGCAGACATGATGAGGGAGAAACTTCTGAGGTAGACATGGCATAGAGAGAAGATTAATAGAGGGGAGAGAATTGCAAAGAGACAGAGGGAAGGAAAAAGGAGAATGATGATGTGCATCAAAGCAAAGCACTCTCACGTTATAGTGATAATAACGAGCGGCGCGATTGTGCCTCGCATGGACTCCACGCAAACGGCCCAGAAAGGCTGACTAAAGCTTTTAATAGCTGCTCCCCCTGACATCAGCGATGACTCGCTGCTGCTCCCCGTTTCTCCGCTGTTTTCCGGATGATCTCATTGGTGAGGGGAAGCAGCAATGCCCCGTGGAAAACTATACCCCCTCGCTGCTGCCAGCATGTCTGCTCGCCGAGGACCCGGCCCTGGGAGTGGCTCCTGCTGATACCACAGCCAGCGTGACTGGAGGCTGGATCGGCCCAATCGGTTGGGAACCCTGTTCTCCCCCCGGCTATCATATCGCCGTGTCCTCTTGTTGACTCCTGTTCTCTGCCACTTGAGAGGGCCACAGATTAGTTGCCGTTTGGTCCCCCTGAGCCCCCTTCACACTAACTCTTTCTCTCTCTCTCTTGGTCTCTCTCTCTCTCTCTCCGGGGCCTCCTGACGCACACACAGTTGTCTGCTCCCACAGGACGCCGTACTGTAGATATGCGGCGCAGAGCGAGAGGCGAGATGACCTCAGCTTTTCCACCGCCTTGTATTTCCAGGCGCACTGTACTCTCCTGGCTCCGAGGCGCCCCTCGTCCTCTGCGTTCCCCTCCCCGAGTGGGGGAGCCCTGATTTAACTTTGTTGATTTAAATAAGATCTATTTACATCCCAGCACCAGGCTGTGAACACGCCAAAAAACAAGCTGTTCAATTTTTGATTGCCCAGATGTATTTCGGCGCTGAACCCTATCCCGAAGTTGTTACACATCCGTCACGCGACGAATCGGGGTCACGGGAGGCGGAATCGGCAGGCTGCGACAGCGCCGCGCCGCTCCCCCCCGTCTTTGATCTCGCGTGGGTTGTGTGGACACTACGGCGCCGGAGTGTGAACTCTGTTTCAACTCCCCCTCGCCGAACATGGCAGGCAAACTTCACTCCTCTCTCTGTTGTTTTATTTTTCTCTCCCTCGGCCCACCGACGGCTGCAGAGAAATTCAAACGAATACCAACAAGACTTTGCCTCTTGCATTAAAGAAAGCAAACAAGTGAAGAAGCAACGCCGCCGCTCCCCGGAGTCCATGTTAGTGAGCTTGCAAACACCACTGCCAGAAGTGTATTCTGGTGGAAGCCTGAGATCACTACACTCTCCCCCGAGCCAGCCCAGGGATCCAGCCAGGCAGCCGCAGTAAAGAGCACTGTAGCTGAAAAAGAAACATTAAGTCTGCTCTCCTCAGCTCTCCGCGTCTCTCACTCTCTGCGAGGGAGACGTACCTCACCTTGCTACCTACAGAGCGGATGAGGAGCCCGCGAGGAGAAAATTGCCTTTTGTGGGAAGCATTAATTCAGATGTGTACCCTGCTGCCTGAACATCACTCTGAACTCTCCCCACTGCTCCCTCTCTTTTTCTCTCTCCTCCTCCTCCTCTCTCTCTCTCCTCCACTCTCTCCCACCATGCAACAGAGTCCCAAGAAGCCTCTTTCTTTTTTTTTCCCCCTCCCCTCCCCTCTCCATCAATAACCTTCTGCTGTCTGCTGCCGAAGAATAAGTTATTCCCTGCGACTCCCTCCCTTTCCCTTTAAGCTTGTTTGGATTTTCATTGTTTGATCTGGCTTGATAAATAAGACAAATGCAGTTAGAAATTCATGGCTGCCCCGTTTCATCAATAAATGATTAGTTTGCCACGCTCCCCGGTGATTGATAGGTTGTGCACGGGATGTATTGGAACCAGATGAATTCAATACAGTAGGAGTCGCGGGGGAGCCGCAAAGCATATCAGCTCATGAAAAATTGAGGTCAACGGGAAAATGTAAAAAAGAAAAAGGGGAGAAAAAAGAAAAGAAAAACGTTGAAAAAAGACGAGGACCAAGTTGTGCCCTGATGTGTTTTGTCTTTTTTTTTTTCTTTTCGTTTCTTCTCCCTCTTTACAAAACAACAGCAAAAAAGTCGATGATGAATCACGGAGAAAATCTGAGGAAATATGCCTTAATCGCTGCCCCCGTTTCCCCCTTCTCTTTGGTCTCTCCGTGTAGTTTGCTCGTACAGGCTTTGGAGAGGACCTTGAGCACACAGCCAGGGGCCAGATGAAGAAACACACAGCCAAGCTGGAGAGAACCAAACAACAGAGGCAGGTGTCCAGAAACCCAGTTCTCTTCTCGACGGGGGGTAAGCAGAGCAATTCTGCAGGAGTGTCTCTCTCCCCGCCTCTCTCTCCAGCCCTCCTGTCCTCAAAGTGTTTTTCTTCCCCCCTCCGTTCTCACGGCGAGGCTACGAACAAACCTGTTGGCTTCTGAATACAAATTTGTATGGATATGCACGTGCTTCGGGTACAGTGTGTGTGGACATGTGCGGGGCCACGTTTGGGCTGAGGGCCTGCAAATGGAAGCGATCTCACCGTTTTATAAATATCTGTCGATTGTTTTCTCAATTTGTCGATTAGTTGTTTGGTTTATAAAATGTCAGATAATGGTAAAAAAAAATCTCAATCACCGTTTCCCGAAACCCTAAAATGACGTCCTCAAATGTCTTGTTTTGTCCGCAATGCGAAGATATTCGGTTGACTATCATAGAGGGTTTAAAGTAACCAGAAAATATTTGTTTTTAAGAAGCTGGAATCAGAAAAAACTTGACCTTTTTAAGTAATTACCAAAATATGGTGTGACAGTTGCGCACACACTTTGTGCATTGAACACTCCAACTGTGTATGTATGTGAAGGAGCCAAAATATATCACGATTTACTTAATCTCAGTCGTGATTAACGACCTAAATTGCAACCTTTTTTCTCGTGGCTCTGTAGATTATAGCCAGACTTGAAGTAGCCGACTAATTTCTCGAATTTGCGCCATCAAAATGCGACATTACAAGATTGTTCCTTCCTTTGTGGCGTCAACTCCCACCGTGTTGTCAGCTGTAACCCAAGAAATTGCCACGTTAAGTATTTAGCGTAGTCTATGAGGCTATTTGACGCAAGTGAACAGAAGTAAGAGGACGATAAATAACACTGTTTCACCCAAAAAAATGAGACTGTTGGCGCCGATCGCGATCTTAAAATCGTCAGATCACCCAACCATAGTTAGACGCTAGAGTAAGTGTTGAGATAAACTAACATTTAGTTTGCAGGTGGAGGAGCTCTCTTTGGATTCACCGGGCCTGTAGTTCTTTTTAAGTCCAAACAGAACACGGCTCCCTGCTCTTTTGAAAGAAGCACCAGTCTATTCTGTGAATATTAAACAGAACAAGGCTTCAAACACCGTCAAGGGGGCTTAAATCATAGATGTGTTCAATCAGGCCATTTAGCTGAATATGTATCCAGAAAGCCTTGTTAACTGTGTGCGTGTGTGTGGGGGGGAACAAAACGCTCCAGTTTTCTCCTGATGTGGTGATAAAAATGGTAATAAGTTGACAAAAGATCATTAAAGTGACAAAACAGTTCTTTAAAGTGATGGCTTTGAACACTGATGCTCCGTCTATCATTGATACACAGCGAATGTTCGTCCGCTTTTCCTATCCACTCATTCAATAGTTTGGTTTTACCATCTGCTGCGCTGTGCACAGTAATCCACAACCTGTCAGACACATCCTCACTTGATACGCTAAAAGGGTGGGAGATCTGATTTTAGAGTTAAATGCATTTCAAGTTCACTTTATTTTAGGCGAATCCTGGAGATTGTGACAGTGAATGTCCATTTAACTTCACCTTACCTTATAAACTAGCATACTCCAACAGAGTGATGAAGCCAACAAGTTAGCTATGCTGACTGGTAGAATTCCCTCTTGTGGCTCTTCCTTGGGTGATGTAGCGCGAGTCTAGCAAGAGATCCAAAAAGCAAAGCTTGACCGAAGAACGCATACATTATTCTATGCATTGTCCCTTTGTTTTTATCACTAATTAATCTACCATGCTCTGTTATGTATTATTTAAATGAAAGTACTTGAGGCTACTGAAGTAGATTCAAGCTCAATAGTGTCTTTAATTATTCACATTCCTCCCCGTGTCCGATCCAGCGCAGCCGCGGACCAAAAGGAGTTTGTTTACAAGCGAAAAAAAAAAGGGAAAAAAAAGAAAAAGAGAACGTGACGCTGCCGTATAAGCTATTCCCCGCATGCATCAAGAGCAACCTGTCACTGTCAGGGGCTAACCCTGGACTCAAAGTTCACGCCGGCCGGCCATATTTGTGGCAGGGCAGCTGCGGCCCCTTTCGTCTGCGGGACCGCTCTAAATAAATAAATGGCTTGACAGCAACATTGATCTCTGGCGAAGTTGAACAGGGGAAAAGCAAAGGGAGAGGACAGGAGGGCAGTGAGGGATGGAGAGGTCTAGAGAGAGAGAGAGAGAGAGGGGGAGAGAATGAGTGTGCAGAAGAATGAGACGGCGACTGCCAGCAGAAGAGGTAATTGTGATTAATCACTTTTTTTTCCTCAGAGGGCAGCGTGTTCAACGCACAAACACAGCAGAAGCGAGCTGGCAGGAGCGGCGGAGGTGCAGGAGGACCGCAGGCTGGAGGCGGACCTGCCGATTGATCAGGTGAGGCGCGACCCCGCCATGTAGCACTGCGGCTTTGAACCGTTATGGTCCTGTTTATCTAACAAGGAAGTAAGAATTGATTCCAGTCCGAGAACACTGTCATCAACACCACCATAGGTAAACACAGGCCACCTGGGCAGGCGCTGACTTAATTTATCTTAAAAATATGAAACTCTCACAGTTTTAGAGCTTTCTGTCAGTGAAAACGAGCAGAAACACGAAAGCAGGAGGAGCATCATGACAAGCTGTTTACATATGATTAAAGGTCCCTTGTTGTGGAAAGTGACATTTATATGTCTTTTTGATTACAGCCTAGGTTTACGTGCCTTATAATCACCATGAAAGCATCCAAACGCTCAGCAACAGAGAAAAAACAGTAGCCCTCGTTCAAAAAGTCTGACCTTTAAACAAACTCTCAGGACTTCTGTGTGGTTGTGATGTCACAACTATACAGTCACCGCCCTCGGCCACCCCCCAGTGCGGCCATGTGTGGAGGTGGGCGTTATGTGCTCAGGCCTGTTATAGCTGACCAATCAAAGCCAGACAGAGTTTTCCGGAGGGTGGCCTTAAAGAGACAGGCACCAGAATGGATGATTCAGACAGTGGGTGAACAGAGGTGCTGCAGCAATGGACGGTATGAAAAAAATAATGTGTTTTTGTCACGTTAAAGCATGTAAACATTTTCTCAGACACCCAAAATAAAACTATTAACCTGGAAATGAGCATAATGTGGGGCCTTTAAAATAAATGCTTTGCCACTATAACATCCTCAACCCATTTTTACCCCATTAAGCTTTACCCATCCACGTGTTGTTCCGCCTCAGAAAGAGAAGAGAATGTACTTTTAGCGCAGTGCAACATCATTTTCTGCTCATGAATGCTGTGTAGAGCAAGCAGCATAAATATATAAATATTTAGCGAAAATCAATACAGCAGTACAGTACAGTGTAAGCCAAGGGGGATCTTGTTTTCTCCCTTCCCCGCAGGTTGAGGCCAAGACAGTTGACGAGGATGAGAGTTGTTGTGCGAGTCCCTGCAAGGCCTCCCTCCATGATTCAGACGGCTCGAGCCTGCAGAGGTCTCCGTCTTCAGGTTCCGGGAAGGATGCAAGTACCCCTTATTATGAGTTCCAGCGCGTAGTAACTATTCCGTGTTTAGTTCATTTTTAGTTTATTATTATGGCCAATTTTTTAATTTGCTTACGGATTAGGTCACATGAAAACGGTCTAACCGGCAATTATGGTAATCACCATTTCCATAATTGCAAGAGCATCACGCAGACCTGCTCGCAGCAACTGTACTTTTATCTAATGTGTGTGTGTAACCTGTGTTTTTTTTTTGCCTCCGTCTCCATGGTTCTCTCTGTGTATTGTGTACTGTGTATTTACCGGCGCAGCCTTTCATTAGGGCAGGGAGAGAGCCAGTGAAAGGTTTGGGGCACAGTGCTGGTGGAGGATTACAGACACCTGAGCCCCATTTACAACTCTGCAGAGCTTAGCTACAACCACCGATACTTTATGTATCACAGCACCAAGGTTGCAAAGCACATACTGTGTCTGCGTTTGTGATTGGAGTGGAGCTCGTCGTGTCGGATGTCTGTCCTTTACCCCGGCTTGTTGTGTGTGCGCTCGCGGTGATGAAGTGGGGCTGCGATGTGTCTACAGATGTTTCTGCACGGATCTGTGGTTCCTAGAAATTACACTCATTTAAATACACTTATTTTTGCTCTAATAATCCTCGAGGGACGGCGATATGAAGCAGGGTAACCGTGATGAATGCGCACAATAGTTGGCTGATATTACTATTCCGAGCAATTTCGTTCGGCTTCGGAATGAGAAGATATTGAGTCTTATTTAAGCAATCAATAACCTTGAACATTTTGTTTTAATGAAAACTATAATTTCAGGCAGTGGCAATTACACCATAGGGGAATGTTTTGGCGGGGTGGTGATTTTGCTGGCGTATGCACTTTTGCAATAAAGATATTCTTATCGGGGTAATTATTGACTTCTGGGGGCCAGTTATGACCCTGGCTAAAGACCACATCAATAGCCTAATTCATTACTTATCGCTTTTAGTCATACAAGGAATGTTGCTGATTCAGATTGGCTATGGATTGCAGGGGGAAAGACCATTAGATAATGGAAAATAATAATAATAATAATAATATTCCCGAGCACAGACTCAGCGACTTTACGCAATAACCACCCCGCCAGAGAAATTTTTGATTTGTCAGCTGGTGACGACTGACACGAGGATAAGCCAGGGTTGTTTCACATCACGCCAGAACACATCATAAGCAAGACATGACACGTTGAATCAGTTTTTTTACGCTAGAGCTGTCCAAATTGTACCTCAACCAGCAATTTGCTCCGCCGCAATTTGGCTGCGTGCCCGCGTGCAGCGCTTTGGCTTATTTTTTTTTTTAAAAGTTGCCGCCATCGGACTGAGATAATGATGCTGCAGGTGAAACTTCCCTTACTTAAAGTCAAATCATCGCTCATGCAGACGCTCCTCTTCCCCCTCTGAGGCCAAACAGGCTGTCGCTGTCTGGTTGTCGGCAACCTCATCATTTAAAGGGCTGTGAATAATAATGAGGGGATAACTGCGCCGCTATGACTCATACTTTTGAGCGCAGTTCGGACAGATTTCCTCCCACTCCTGCTGCTCACGCGCGCTCGTGAAATACCCCGGCGCACCCCGCGCATAGAGTATATAGTAGATATTGATGACCAAATTCAATTACATGATTACGTTTTCAGCCGGAGCTTTAAATGATTTATTGCGCTGGAATTTAAATAGTGAATACATTTACAGACAGCACACCGGTGAGGCCGTGGCGTGCGCGCGATATTGACCTGTGCGGTCCAGGCCAAATAAAGAGTAACGAGATTCAGCATCTCTGCCAAGTGGAGATGTCCGCTGGGAGTGAAGGCAGGCTATCTCAGCGGAGGAGAGCGCAGGACGGCGGGTCCGGAGCCTGATGCACATTTATCAAAGCTTTTCTTATAATCACTTGACTGACTTTTGTTGGGCTTTCTGAAGGTTGGGTTTTCCTTTAGAGTGCACTCTGTTAAGGAGTTGATTGATTTCATGAGGAGGGGTGGGGTGGGGGGGGGGCCTCTGTCTATGTTGCAGATGTCATACACCGTGAGGAAACGCGGACAAGGGTAGATTTGTACTCACTGCTGTGGTATTGTGTTTACAACCATCATTTGTTTTGATTTAACAGTATCGGCTGATTTATCAACCAGTCAGCTAAGCATTTTTTCTTAATTAATATTGTTAGAAATGCCAATACGACCAGGGATGGTTGATCAATTGTCTTCCTCTCCGTGAGAATTTTGTGATCAAAAATCGAAAGCGCTATTGACCGCCGCATCGATCCATCCCTTTCCTATTCCAATGCGAGTCCATTTCATTTGTCTCTCCAGTTGTTTTCGCCGTGCTCCTATTCCCCGAAGCCTAGGTTGGCCATTTCAAAGGCCTTATTCTCCCCGCGCAAGGTCAACTATAATCAACTCGAGACAATGTCACCGCCTTGCATTTTCCAGCGAGCGAGGCGGAGGAAGACGGCTCCTCTGGGCTTTTAAGGACCTACTGCATTATACCATTCAATTACTGTTCATTAGACAGTGTACAGCCATTAATCAGACGGAGATGTTCTGCAAGTCCTCAGCGGGGACAGTGAACTGAGGAAATTCACTCCGGCTTCCTGTGCCGGGGCCGCTGTTTAGTGGCAAGCGGAGAGATGACAGTTCGGAATGCGCCGAGGCTTTCAGTGCGAGAGACATCCTAAACTGAACTGCTACTCCGCTCCCGCTATCTGTTTTCAAGTGAAGTTCTCTGCTTCAGCGCGCCCCCCGACCCCCCCCCGCTTCTTTGAATTTTAAGAAACATAGGCTTTGTCAGAGATTTACTGCATATGTGGGAGAGTATTACGAATCTGATATATCACTAAAAGGTGAGAAAGCTGACAGATTTACCGATTAGAGCTGCATATGCATTGGATGTGACTAGATGATGATATGAGAAACTGATTTATGTTTTCCAGGAGGCTAAGGAGAGGGAGGTGTGTTCCAGGCTTCGCAGGATACGGTCACGGATGTCCCGGTTTTTCAAGGGTAGGTTCATCAAAGCATAAAGCCCCGGTAGTAGCTCACTGGCGGCGGCGGCGGCGGCCCCCGCGTTCCCCTCCACGGCACCTAATGCACCCATAAAGAGACCACTAATACACTCTGCATTACCAGTTCCTCCCTCACATTGCATGTCACCGGATCCGCAACCACCTCTCAACATCTGGGAGAGCTTTGCGCCATGCTTTATGGAGACCATCTGGTTGAGTGGGTTTTTTTTTTTTTTTTTTTTTTGCCTCCCCAATCTCAGATGACTTATTCCAGTATTAAAGGCACCTGCACATCAAGGTGCGCCACGCCGAGAGCCCGGGATTATTCACCGCTCTTTATATTTCCCGTGTCGTTTGCAATTTGGAACCACTCAGACAGAATGAGAGGGATATGTAGCTTGTTACTATGAAAATCTATTTTTTTTTTCCTTCCCCCCTCCGTGATTTCTTATTCTAAGTAGAATTGCATGGTCTGACTTTTATTTGATTGATCGAGAGGAAAACACATCTGAAAAGAAAACAAAATAACTGCTATGCGCGTTTGATTACGGAGGATGGGGGAGAAAAAAAATAACATAGTGTTAAAACACAAACCAAAGCAATGATGTAAACCCGACGTTCTCCTTTGTTGGGGGGGGAATGTGCCTTTCAGCTGGCTCAGGCAATTTCATTCTAATTGCCTACAAAACATAGGCTTTGGCGGCGAGGCCCGTTCGGCGGTTCGCCGGCATCTTCAATTGTTCCTCGTGGAAAAAAAATTCCAAAGGTGACTAAATGGGGACGGGGTGTGAATCCCTGCACATGGTTATCGCCGTCTGCCCTTCAATCTGAGGCTCGCCCCGCCAGCGTGACACCGGGAAGATCGCCGCATCCTGTGCTAACAGCAGGCGCCCGGCCTCGCTCACGTGTCACCCGTTGCCGCCGTACGAGTCCGCAATTACGCGTACGCGCACACGCACGTATGCGCGGAGAGAATCTTAGCAGACGGCGTGTTGTTTTTTCCCCACCGCGTGTGCATGATTTGTACGTACATACGCGCATTCTCTTTCAATTATCCTCATATTGGCAGTACTTGAGGTCGAGGTGCAGCCTTGTACACTCCAGTGCTGCTCGCTATGATTTCCCTGCAGAATATCAATGGACACTGCGGGGGGCATTTGAAATAAATCACAGCGCGTTATTGCTCGCAGACTCCAGGCCCACACACTCATTTTTTTTTTCTGTCCCTATCGCATTATATTGTTGTTGCCGTTCATGAATGGCTCTGCATCATTCATGGCGCCGTATTCTCCCGGCTGTCACGGCGGATCCGCAGATGACACAGACGCGAAGCTGAACGGGAGTCTCGGAGCCGTGTAGCGGAAGGCAAGCGGGGATGTGAAAGGAAGCGATCTCTAACAGAATCAAACCAGCCCCGCCACCTGCTTTGCATCGAAATGTCAATATCTGGGCCAGTTTTTATCCTTGAAAGGATCAGCTGAGGGAGAAAAGGAGAGCTTTTTTTTTTTTTCCTTTTTTTTTTCTAAAAGCAAATCTACCATCAAAGCACTCGCTCTGCCTCCTTCATACACTTTATTCCATCTTGACTTCCATGTGTAAAGGCAGGAGATACCACTGGGTTCAGTTTGGCGGAGATTCTCCTTCAAAAGTTATTGGCACCGTGCACAATGGCCTTGTAATTTATGAGAACTGTTAGGGCCTCTGACAGAAGTTGTAAAGCATCCTGACTGATTGGGTAGATATGAGATGTGTGCAGTCATGGCATATTGTCGCCGGTGTGCGCGCGCGACACGGAGAGAGTTGCATGGCTCGCTCTGTCACAGATAAATTACTCCACACAGTCAAATTAAGTTGTTGTAAATCACCCCCGCGGACCCGGGACTAGTCCTGAGTGACGACCTTTACGCCTATTTGACTTTAAGTCTTATTTATGTTAATCACATCTGTATTATACTGACAGTAAAACTGTGTCGTATCCCAAAAGGTCATTGTTTGGCGGCGCGGCGCGTGGCGGGGACGGAAAAACACGCCGGTTTTGTTTACCACAAAGTGCGAGGAGTCTCGAGAGGAAGGTTTGACTCTTGATTAATGTTTTTATCATGTCTCTTTTTTTTTTTTTTACAGAAAAATACAAACAATAGCACTCGCTGCTTTGACCCGCGTGACATTCATTTAAAAGGTATGTACTGCACCGATAATACAATTAAATGTCCCATTGATTCAACTCTCATATACATAAAACATAATGCAGAGTGCAGCGAGCGCAGCGTGCTTCGTCAACCATATGGGGATACAGCATGTTCCGTGTTACTGTAACAAATTCAGCAACTTGTGAGCATTACATATGCCTGGTGTGGATATCAAGTGCTCATGAAACCCCTCCACAAAGGGCTTTGTGATATTTACCACACTAAAGTTATCACGCGCTCTATTGATGTTCGTCCACTACAATGCATGTACAATACAGAATATATATCGGAGTGTGTTTTTTTCTTTATTCAGGAGAAGAGCAGGCGGTATCCTCAGGGGCGGCTTCCGCTGAGGGAGAGCGAGAGCCTTTGTTAACGGCGGCAAAATTGGAGGCAAATGTATGCTTTTTCTTCCCCTTCATCGTACACGTGTCGTGAAAAGGCCTTCAAAAAAAAAAAAAAAAAGGCAGCCGCTCCCAGCAGCCATAAGTTTCTTTCTACATTTACATGGCGGAGGAATAATAAGTTCCCGAAGACGGCGTGTCGAAAAAAATCAGCCATTGTGATGCGGGAGAGGCGCCTGGCGTGTGATCTCCCCTGCACTCGAGACGACAGGCCCTGTGAAGTGCACCACTGCCCAGTTACACATTAGCTTTGATTGCCAGTTTGTTCTGCGCGCAGCCCGTAGCTTTGAACTGCGTCTGCAGATGAAAGCCAACCTTGTCCACAGTGTGGCCGCTGCAGACCGCTGCTGTTGCTTATTTGCTTCAGGCACCATCAAGGGCTTTGGGACAATTTTTTTTTTCCTTTTTCTCCCTATAGTTCTGTATTGAGCATTATGTATAATTTATCATACAATACATCCCGTCTCAGCTCCATTTTAAACTAATGCCTCTCCTTTCTTTCTGCATGTTGTGTCGAGTGCGGCCGGTGCACGAGACCGCCGAGGTATGTCTTTGTTGTGTCCAGCAGATACACTTTGATATTAGCGGTTCCCATGGTGAGGGCATCGCCACTCAGTGCTTATCTCTTCCCTTCTCTCTCTCTCCACCCCTCTTCCCTCCTCCCGCCCTCTCTCCTTCTCTTCCCTCTAAGAGCGGCAACCATGGAACGCAGTGTCAGACTGCTAAGGACCAGACGTCCTCGCTCTCCTCTGTCTCCAGCAGCCAGCTGCTCATGTATAAGATGAAACAGTGTTATAAACCAAATAAAAATGTCTTGCCTCTTGACAGCCCCACCGTGAATATATGGCCTCTTATTTCAGTGAATATATTGCATAATTATGTATGGTTATGAATATTACATGGAGCCCCACACTGAGTGCATGGTAAGATGCCTAATTGCGGAGTTTAATTATTAAGAAGCAAAGGTCCTGAGCGGGTTTTGTGAGAAGCACTTTTGATAAATTATTTTTTGCAGTTTTCTGATGAATTATTTTGGGGCCTTGTGTCTAATCAGCCACGCGTAGTGGACGGCGTAACTGCTCTTGAGAGAGACTTATCTTCCCACGGAGAGGAATTACTATGCTGATTAAATCCAGTGAAATCAACTAATAACTTAATGATATTGGAGTGGATCAAAAGAATGAATCACCGCCTCTCGTGGCGGTGGCTGCGAAAAAACACAAGGGCACGGTGATGGGTGGAACGAGGGCTGTTGCCGCTGACCCCGGGGCGCAGCTTCAATATTTCTGCGTGACATGAGGGAGCGAAAACCGAGAAAGACGGGTGGGGGGGGGGGAGCGCGTGATGGTGTGTGCTAAAGCAAACCAAAGCACCTCGTATTAAACACAGTGCAGAAGTGCTTTGCTTTATACTTCATATGAAGCACTTCAAGGAAAAAGTCCAGAGAGGCCGACTAAACAAGGAATAATAAACTAGATCTCCCTCAAGTACTGCCAGAGCCACTAGACACAGCTGCTTGTATAACTACAGTACCATTGCTTTCTCTTCCTCTCCAGCTTGTTCTATAGCTGAGGCGCCCACACACACAAAAAAAAATCTCCCTCCATAGTTACGCATTCAGTTGAAGTGCACTTAGTATGCGGAGAAGTTTAAGGCTTGACCTCGGATTTGTGTCGAGAAGAAATTTGCGGATGAATAAAACAGGCCCCTCTGCATGTTGCTTCAAATATGGAACTGGCGCACACGATGTATTGTTCCATAAAAGCTAATGGCTGTAATGCAGACAATAAGAACCGCTGACCCACTTAATCGCGGTTCCATGTCACGCTGTCGCGGAGGCGGAAGTTAGCCCACCACAACTGCGGGATCAAACGCGGGGTAATAGCCGGGCTCCCTTCCATTCCCCTCCTGCAAAATGCATGTCGGTCTAGCGCTGGTGAAATGCAGTCAAGCTGCTTTTTCGCGAGCCGGCGCAAATATGTGAATAATTGATTGGTATTGACGTGAGGATCACCTTGGTGTATCCAGTAGTTGTTTGGTTTAGAAGTCCCCCGCGGAGGAAGGCAGGGGTCCGGCCATCTGTCAATAACACGTCAGTCGTCTCACACGGCGAGGCACTCCGACCAGCTCAGACGCCTCAGTAAGCAGCTCAACGCTTGTCCTCGGTGTGATGTTAAATCAGCTGCTCCGCTCAGGAAAAAAAAAAAGGAGGCTCGCGGCTACGGTGCTGCGGGTCTGCTTCACAAAGTTGTCTGGAAATAACGGGCGCAGTTCTGTTCTCTTGCTGTGATATAATTGCAGTCATTATAAATGATAGATTGCAGCGCAGAGTGCAGTTTACTCTATGGAACTCAAAATAACAGCTGATGCATAATATATACATGCCGCAGAGCACATTCCCTTTTTGACCTTTACCCAGGTACATTGAACACAAACACCTCTTCACAGCACACGTCTGGGAAAAGAAATATTTAGCTCAGATGTACTCGGTATCAAATTTAGTTAGACCACATCATAAAACAAGGAAATGAAGATAGGCCACATTTTCAACAGCCTATTTAACTTGATGGTTGATCGCTGTTGATCCAATCATATGCCACCTGAAGTGGTTCCCAGTTTGTTGCCCTAGCTAATCTTGCTAACACTAGCTAGCCATGTTACGTTAACGGTGCTAGCATAAAAATGTTATCAATATGACCTTTAATTACTGCAGTGCACTCATTGCTAATGAAACATATTGATACAAAACGTCGTCATCACAGTAAAATAAGTTAGTATTGCCTACTTTTGTCACTAGCCAGATGTTTTGAAAAGCTATTACTCGGTCAAAACTGCGTCACAATGGAAAACATTGATCTGTGAAAGATTCCCGATCCGTACACTCTGCCTGAATGATACAGCACAAGTGCAAATGTGCAACTCAGTTTTAAGATCTTCTGGATACAGTCTGCTGAGGTGTATAATACAAGAATATGGGAACTTATATGTACGTCACGTCTATAAGAATATATGTATGCGAGACATATATGGACATATTCACTATATATGTCATATGTCAGTATATCAGTCATATATTTACATCTGATTAGCTTAGATTGGGTGGCTCTTGTGCAGCTTAGGTTAAGTTATGTCATGACCCTGGGTCTTGCTGTTCTTACTTCCTGTTTTATTTTGAAATCGTGCCCTCATGTGTCTTTGTCTTGTGCTTTTCAGTTCCTCCTCTGTGTGTTTTTCCCTCCTCCCGGTGATTTTCCGTCCCTTCCCTCACCTGTGTTTTTTCCCGCCTCACTCCACCTGTTCCTCATCCTCTCGTTAGCGTGTCTGTCTATGTAGTCTCTGTTCTCCCTCATGTCTTGTCTTGTTCCGTGTGCTCTGTGTTCGTCCGCCTGTGTCTCTACTTTGTGTTCCTCGGCGTTCGTTCCGTGGTCACCTGTGTCGCTGCCCTGTCTTTCCCAGCCGTGTCTCCAGCAGCGTCTCCTCGTGTCTCGCCCTGGTATGTTTCTGGTTTTTGTTCCTCTTGTTTTTCATCGATTTGTACTTTGCCTTTGCTGCACTTTGTTTGAAGCTTTTCGTTTCTACTTTCTATGTTGTCCTTTGTGACTCATTTTTGGTTTCCCTTGGTCTTTTGTTTTTTTTTTGTATTTCAGCTTTATTTAATAAAGCTCGCCTTTTGTTCCCCTATTTCTGCCTCACACAAATATAGGATCAGATATGTATGGTGACACTCAGTTTCCCTCGGGGTGATTAAAAAATAATTTCGTATTGTATTGTATTTTATTGTATCGTATCGTATCGTATCGTATCGTATTCGTATCGTATCGTATCATATATTAGGCATTTTTCTGATAATCAGAATCTGTTATTTTTTTTATCAGATTGCCGATAAAATAAATTAATGTAAAATCGTGCTACTTTGACTCTGATGCAGCGTGTAATCTGCAAAGTAACTAGTAACTGAAGTTATCGAATAAATGTAGTGAGTAAAAGTACACATTTTCCCCTCCAAATGTGGTGGAGTGGAAGTACAAAGTAAAGTAAAGTAAAGTACAGGCGCGTGAAAATATTAAGGGCAGCACTTGAGTAAATATGCATAGTTCCGTTCCACGACTGGCTCAAGAGCACATACTGTTGCTTGCTGTTGTGTAAGTTTCAAAGGACACTCCAGCCAAAGGAGGCATAGGACAAAAGCTTCTATGAACTTTTGCATGTTGGGTAAGTGGAGTGAAAATTGTCGAAGGTCACTTTATTCAGAGGCTCCACATGCCTTGAGAGCTGTATTGAGCCTCCTCGCGGACAAGACGGACAGGTGGTGTTATAAAAAGACCTTTTTCGCCACCGACATCATCCAGAGCCACCAGGAGGCTACTCCCACCCGCCTCCTCTCTCTCTCTCTCTCTCTCCCTGACCCTCTCTCTATCTCTCTCCCTCTCTCTCTCCCCTCCCTCTCTCCAGCCTGGTAGCTACCCACCGTCTGAAGCTAATGGCCGGGAGCACAGCTAAAAGCTCTCAGTGTGATAAGGTAATATGGAGTCATAGAGTGAGCGAGACGGAGAGGGGGAAAAAGAGTGCTATATCAGTGCGGCCATATATACTGATCATACGGCGATGAGGAAATGGTCTAAAAATAAAAACAAATGGGGGAATGCTGGATGATATCACAGCGCCCAGACTGCTGACGGCAGTGTTTGCAGTCATATCCAGATGGTTATGAAGCACGGATGACAGTGGGAGCCGAGACTTACTGCTGTCCTCTCCACTGACCTTCCCGGTGTCATGCTCGATAGAATAAGAGAGGATGGCAATCTGCTTGTAAATACACTGAGAACGTCCTCGCGCTGTGCTTTTATCTGTAGTAAAATTGTCACTCATGTAGTTACTTTTCAGCTTTTTACTGACTGCTATTGTTTTGTACCATACTGTAGATGTTAGTCATAAAGAGAATAGTTTGTACTAGTACGACTTATTGTTTTAAGATGAAGATTATTTTGAGATATTAGGTCATTCATTTGACAAAGTCTCTCATTATGTTGAGATACCAGCCCAGGTAAATAAAATAGTTTAGTTTATTGTTTTAGAAATATGTTTTAAGTATACAAAAGTTATTACAAGTATACTTTAAGTTTTAGAGCTTAATTTAAAGCGTATTTTAAATAGTGTACTTCAAAATAGATGTCATTAAGTTCAACTTCTACACTTACTCTACAGTACTGTAAGTGGTATTTTTGTGTACTTCCTAAAATATATATTGTAATTTGAACCAAAGTGTACTACTAAACTGCAAACACTCATTAAGTGTTTAAGTGTTTAAGCATACTTAAAACAGTGCACTACAAGCTGTACCTCAGCGTGTTTCTTTTATATCAGACAATATTATTTTAAGGTTTCTCATTATTTTAAGATACTAAGATATAAGAAGCCATCTTTTAAAATTGTTATTTAAAAAAAGTTTCCCATCAAAATGAGTGCAGATTACTTTTATACACCAGCCGCTCCCTTCTCTCTTCTTTCACCTTGTCTTCACTCCTTCGCAGCTCCTCGCCACCACCAACATGGTTGCACAACACATTCATGCACAAATCCGTCTTTCCGTTCCTTCCTGTCCGCTTGCTTTTCTTACTTCCTCTCTCCTTCTCTTCCCACCTCTACTCCCCCTCTCTTGTTTTCCTTTATCTGCTCCCAGACTGGCTGTCCTTAGTAAGATGGATGTGTGCATTCCCAGGGCAGATGGCCCTGTTGTTACTCTGTGTACTCGGCTCACACTTTAACACCCGGCCTCCTTGTCTGGCCTGACGGGCCATTGCCTGGGGAAAGGACTCTACTTCTGCACTGTGCGGCGAACGTGTGTGGTGTGCAGCTAACCGCATGGGTGCTTGCACCTTTTTTGTAAGGGCGTAGACTCCAGCAGACTGTGTGCCAGAGACACAGATGGGTTCTTTCTTAAAGGATCACAGACCTGTTTTAACAGGAAAGCTTTGATATTCATTCATTTATATAGTGAGTCATTTAATACGTTGAGATATTGTCAGTATATTTATTTCAAGGGTAATATACTGTACATACTTAAAAATAGATCTCTAGCTAGCATGCGACACATCCTCATACTTAAACGACTTGTATAGGTTGGATTGTAGGAGTTCCAACATATGGCACCATTCACGAAACAACATGGCCGCTGCAGCGTTCCAGTGACACATGTGCCGGATGTACTGGACCGCCATCATACGGTTGCAGTTTGCCGAGGTTTAGGCAAGAAAACCACTTAACTCACTAACATTATGAATGTCGCGTCACTTCTGTAGGTTAGTGAGTTAAAAGAACTCACTGTTGACTTCACTCTTGACTTTCATTCAGTCTCCTGGATGGATGTTCCTGCGCTTGTTCCGACAATCCTCAGTACCACCAAATCAGTCAGGTGTTTCATTTAGGAAATACCTAAATAGCGGTTCATACTTACCAGATAATCACTTTCGTATGGTACTCACTGGTAAATATATCAGTTTTTATTACAGATTAAAGAAAAGATACATGAACTAATAACCTGGGGAACTATTTGGCAGTCTCCCGTCTTGTGCCACAGTGGAAAACAACACATAATGACAATCAATAAACCTTTTCAGGTGACTGAGTACAGTTCTTAGACACTATGTAAGTAGTTATTATCTGTTGTTTTGTGAGTTTGAGTGAGTTTTAAGTAAGAGTCGGTGTGAAAATGATTTTTTTATGTTAGAGACAAATTCTTACTCACCAACATCGTACTCATCAGAAGCTTCCAGATGTTTGTCTTTCTTTACTTACCAGTCAATAATTCAAGATTCACGACTTTCCACATCACATACTAATCCTGCTTATTGATATTTAAAATTTCCTCATTCCGACTGCCCTTCTTACAGCTAAACCTGGAACACAGTCGAGCATGATGTTGTTTACGCTGTTGTTTAGCTGGCTGGACAGCTGCGTGCGGACGCCTTTTCATGCCGATAATCAGCCCATCTGGGAGGCGTCTTTGAACAGTCAGATTAACTACATGCCACTTCCCGTTGAGTAATTCTCACACACCACTTGCCTTTTTCAATTACGGAATGTAAGTATTCTGATTGTCTTTTAACAAAGACTGCCATTGCGGCGTACACGTCCTACATGTGTTCACCTCCTACCTGATAACTACCTGTGATTGGGCACCGTTTTGCATGACGGCGTCCCCGCGCCTTTTTTTTTTTTTGATTGATTCGTTCCATTTCATTGCCATGATAAACTTTTATAACACCTATCATTTACCGGCAGCATGTGTGGACCTCTTTAGGAGATCTGTGCTTGATTTCTACTCGGTGATCTAAGGATGATAAATCACTCGCCGCACATAAATTATATCGGCGAAATCACACGCGGTGTAAGCCGTCTGTGCGCGCATATGTAAATCCAGCCCAGGGAATGTTCCGCTGTGCGAAATTGCAGGTCTTTGTCTACCCTCTAACCATACAATTTCTTTCATTTCAATCTCAGCACGCAATTGGAATATTGTCCCTTAGCTGCTCCTATCATATGTAATGAATGTGCTGCCCCAAAGGTGGGAGCTGTAATTGATTAAAAACCATAATGTTTTTCCATGCCTCAGAGTAGACAGTGATAAGGATATCTGTGATGTGCGAGTATGTAGGTGTCCTGCATGTGTGTGCGTATGCGTGTGTGTGTTTGTGTGTGTGCATCTGTGTGGACACGAGGACGGGACATCAAAGTGCGCCGTGGCTCCATTTCATCCCGGCTAATGAAGAAGCTGCGAGTGTGCTTCTGGGTCACAGTGGGAACATGCACAGCGAGGTCACTTCAAAGGCGGGATAATGACGGATTAAGTCTAAATCACGGGCAGCGCTTTAGTCGCTGTCTCACGTCGAGCCTGTCGCTTTGCATTTTATTAACAAATCATCGCAATATGATCTGGTAAAAATGTGCCCGCCTTAATTTCCCCTGTCCGTCTTGCCGCCGCGCAAATCCTCCGCGTCCAGATTAGCGGATCGTGGTGGGCAGAGTGGCGGGCCTTTTATAAGCCCTCGATGGTGATGAAATATTCTTTCATTAGCGTCCATATTTCTTCCCCGCGTATTCGTGTTTTAATGCACTGCTCTCTCCGCAGTTCCTTATTGCTCGGTGTTGTGCGCGTGACAGTGATGCAGCTTTTCATTTATGGTAGCCCCACAGCTTGGCGAGCCAGCCATTCTATCCGGCTCCACGTTTTAAAATTAACCTACACGCCCACGGACCTTAGCGCTCAGCTGATGAACAGGTAAAGCAGAGATTTTTCTGTATCATAAAGCAAGGAGTCATAACACTCCAACCCTTCGATCCGTGCGTGTGCTAGAAATGCTTCAGAAGGAGGCGGCACTCCAAGATTATTGAGCTCTCAGCGCTCTTATGTGTAAGAGGATGGCACATGAATATACTGTTTCCCTGCCATTCATCTTGTTCAGTTTATAACCTCCGGATCTTTGACCCCCGGGCCCTGCTGCGCCTGTGGAGTTACAGGTATGTAGGAAGCACTCAGGGAGGGCTAATTGCCGCTGGAGTGATTTATCCTCCTGTAGACCCCCGAAGAGCTCTCGAACACCCGGGTACTCTCGTCATCAACGCGTCCAAGCGGGCGTAATCAAAGGGAAGCGACTGCAGAGCCGGGAAAATTGTTCTTTGAGATCGAGAGGTGCGATGTCAGGAAATGTTTGATGCATTTCAGCCGAAGTTCAGGGAAAAAAAGGTCTGCTGTTCAATGTTCGAGTGCCAGACTGTGCACCACTCCTCCTCAACAACTTTTAACTACTAATATAGCTAATTATTATTTAAAGGGCCCTGGTAACTTGGTTTTGAATCTTAAAGCTGCTGCAAGCTTTGAGCTGGATGCATTTCAGCCAACTTCCTGTCCTTCACTTCCTGCCTCTCTACGTCAACACACTCGCACAACTCCTATCTTTGTCTGTAATGTATCGCTTGGCCTGTTTGACAGTAGAAGGCATCATCCTGCTCTCTGTGCAGTCATGAGTAGAAAGGACCGCCTCTTTCTGGAGCTCTCTTACCTGATTGGAGGTGAGAGACATGGGTTACTGACCAAACAGACTTTATATATAGAATATAGGAATAATATCTAACACCCATTTTAATAAGAAAATAAAGCTTACAGCAGCTTTAAGGTGTTCTTTATAACATGAATTAAATAGGAAACAAAGAAAGTAAGAATTCTTGGAGAGTTTAAGACTAAAAACACTCACTGTTTGAGTGTAGTTTGATCAGACTCAAGTGCCAGCTGTTAGCATAACAAAACAATTAGAATGAGATTTTAGTAAAAATGTTGCTAAATCCTGATTGGTGTACAGAAGTGTGTGACATCACCTTTTCCCAAGCAGGTAAAGCTTGCCCGAAACCAGTTAACGGCAAACACACAAATACAGAAATCTCTTTGCAGAGACCAAAATTTTACCAACTTTTGCAGATTATTTAGACAAAACTGATTGAGAAAATCAGTTTTCAGGGACTTTCCGTCATTTATCAAGCAGAACTGCACCCTTTTCACCTCTTAAATGTGAGGATTTACTGCTGTTTTTCTCTCCTTATATCCCAAATTGAATATATTCATGTTTTGGACAGTCAGTGCATTTTAAAAGTACGTCAAAGTCAACTCTGGGAAATCGTGGCTGGCTTTTCCCACTATTTTCTGGCATTTTCAGAGAGCGGACATACGCTTAATTACTCGCAAAAAATAATCTACACATTAGTGGATAATGAAAATAATCGTTAGCCCCAAATCCAGGCTATCCTGTATGTTAATGTACACATTCCAGCGCCAGCAAAGTTAATTCGCCCAATACAGACACATAATCCAGCACACTGTACATACATTAATAAGACACACTATAAGCGCCGAAGTGAATACTTAGTAGAGGATTATTGCAGCTGAAACTGGGTTGTCCAGCCTCTGTCCAGAGAGGGAGTCAGCGGAGGCTCATTTGTTGGAGGCTCCGTGGCAGCTCCCATTTCACCTGGGTTCCCCATGTTTAATTGGCCTCATTATGTGATTAACTTAGCAAATTTACCCCTTACCCTCCAGGCACAGCTTTGAAACACTGGCAGACCGCAAACCTTCCCAAAGTCACTCCATCACCGAAACCACAATGTCAGCGTTTAGGCCGGGCCATCGCGTTCCACCGGGAAGTTTTTCATTTTCCTGCAGAGATGCCTGTTTGCCTGTATTAACCTCGACACCTTTGACTCGCACACAACGCTTTTAAAAATGCAGTAATTCATTCCAGGATGATTAGCCATATATCATTGTTTCCCGAGAAATGCCTCGGCATGCATATTATGTTGCTTATCGCACCTTATATGCTTAGCATGATTTTTCTGCAAGCCCTGTAAATTGTTGTATTATGCATCACCTGCGTTGTATCGTTTAAACTTGATGTTTGCATTCAGACATCTGACGTACGAAATATAAATCCATTTAATTTCTGGGTGCAAAAAAGGTGCACGTTGCAAGGCGGCGTGTTCGTCTTCGGGCGCTCGCCTCTCTCAAATCGAGCACGACCACGAAGTAAGTGGAAGGAAACAGCGGATCGTCCAATCCAACAGACAAAATCTAATACTCGGAGAGCTCCACTTGCGTGTTTGCGCGGGGTTCATAGATATTGGTTTCATTTTGTTGACGTCCGTGGAGAACAGTAGGGGAAAATGAAAGGAAGATGAAAAGCACAGTCCGTGATGTTAATCTATCCTGCCATCGCCGGAATCTCGCAGGTCCTCCCTGACAGTCAGATGAGGCGGCCGGCAAAGTGCCAATTTTACCAGACCACTTGTTATTTGCCAGAAAAGTCATGGGTTCGCTTCCTTGTTTAATAACCAATGGCGGAGAGGGTGATGCAGGCGTGGAGGAGGAAGGGGGGCTCGTGTCCACGTGTGGAGGGGGGGGCTAAAGGAGGGGCAGTGGGGTGGAGGAGAAGTTTACAAATGGGATCCATCATTTTTCATGCGCAGAGGTGACATCCCTCCGTCAGCCAATTTTCGCTCCGATAGCCCAGTCCCTTGGCTCATTGATATCTGCATTAGGGACCTTTGTTAAAGGTCTCATCTAAATGCATTGAAAAACGCCTTGCTCCCTCTGTGTACCTCCTACTGTTAAAAGTGTGTGCGTCCATGCATGTTGCTTGTGCAAAGATTTGCCGACTTGGCTTTGTCTACATTAAGGTTTGGTCTTTGTGGCGCGGCGACGCGGTGTCACTGAACCTGGAAAGGGAGAGGGGAGAAAAAATAAAAAAATAACAGCCGGTGAGAAAACCGTAAACAAAGCAACAAAAGAAGGGCGCCGCGAGTGTTTTCTCACTCTGTTGTCGCCGAGCAAGTCCGCTCACGCGGTGAATTTAATGAATCCATCCAAAATTAACGGCAGGGAACAGGACGCAGACTATGGGCTCGTTTCAAGAACGGGGCCGAAGGTCTTGTGGAGGAGTTCAACTCAAATTGGTATAAATATGGCAGTGCCTTCTGTATGAAGTTGGTTGGAGTAGGCCCATTAACCAAAACACTTCACGGCCACTTCATTTTATTCCACTAAAAACACCACCCTTCGCGCCCCGCTCTTGTACAGTTCAAACCAACCTGACTCCACATCCCTTGCTACTATTAAGAAGATTTAATTTGCTATTCCCGTCCGTCTATTTTACAGAGCCATAGCGCGCATACGGCAGGAGGTGCTGAGGGGCTAATGTCGCTGTCAATCCGCCGTCCCCTCAGCCACAATCTCATGGCTTAATTTCCACACAGATCCGAGCACCCTCGAGCCTCGAGAGGTCTCATTCGCGCACTCGAATCAAAATTGGCCCCCAAACTCTCTCGTCCGGTAATTTCACAACACTTTGGTTATAAGCAACGTTGCACTTTGAGCGGTTTCGGCAGGTGCCGCTTCACTTTTTGGTTCGTGAACTTTCAAGTAAAAGGCGCGCCGCGCCAGCCAGCCAATCTGGTATTTCATTAATACATTTAATGTGGATGTATGTCGAGCTTTTCATTTGCAGCTTTTAGGTAGTTAGGCTATATCTCCTGGCACTCTCATAAGATATATTAAGAATAGTAATTAATAAACCTGATAATCCGAAATTGACTAATAATTGATGCTTGAGGATATCCCTGCAGTGTGGTCCCACAGGGATTCCATTAAAAAGTCCTACCGACTGTAATCTATAGTTGTGCTGTATGATTCAGCCATGTTGCCCTTGCGACAGTATTGAAATCCACTTTCAAATGACTTTGAAATGAATAATTTACGTTAGGTTTATGGACCTTGTGGTACATGACAATAAATGAGTCCCGGAATGTTTACAAAGAGAATTGCACTGGGAGCATCTGTCAAAGCCTGTCACGAGTTTTGAAGAGAGAATGTGAGTGCTTGACACATGCTATTACTGTTTTGTTGTCGTCCCATCTTCAGATATGACGCAGGAGAGGACAGGGCCGCGTTATTGTTCTTTAGTCGGAGCTGTTTGGTTTCTTTAAGATTAATTAAAGGGGTCCTGACCCTCGCTGGGATAATACTCTTTGAATCAAAGGTGGTGATACCGTCCTTAATGCTCACGGTCGCGCGCTCTCCTTTAAATAAACTTATTGCCGTGCGCACCCTTTTTATCATGTGAGGCGGAAATGTCAGCGCCGACTCAAACAGGCTCAGCCAAGCCCCTTCCCCAACATGGCGAGATTGGATGTGAAATCGGTGCAAGGGTCACTGACAAAAGAAATTGGGTTTTATGCAGAGCGTGCCTCAATACACAACACTCCCAAACCACAGGTAGCAGGCAAAGCCCTCACCGGCTATTTTCGACCCATCATTATTTCTCATAAATCCCAAACTAGCCAGGACCAGTGCCTTTGACAGCATGACTGATGAGTTTGCCGTCGTGAATGTCAAGAGAAATGGTCTCCCGCACCTTATCTCCCCTATTTCTCATTGTGAGTGAGACTTGGGGTTTTTATGGAGAAAAGCCACGGCCGTTGTGATGAGCATTACCCGGTGATAATGAAGGGCACGCTGCTGTACTGTCAGCCTCTACAGACAGGCAGGCAGACAGGCAGGCAGGCAGGCAGGCAGGCAGGGACCTGCTGGCTGCTGAGAGACGCGGCCCATTCATGCGTTTATGTGCCCTTATGTCTTTATCTGGAGACCGGGAGGAATGAGCATATTTATATATTTACACTGTGTCAGCGCAGTGATTGCCTTATCTACTGCGGCCTTCATCCACTGGGGGAAATGTCAAGAGGTAATCAAGTCAAATGTGCCTTTTGTCAATGCTATTCATGGATCTCAAATTGTATACTGAACATATTTGTGTGATGGGTCTGCGAAGTGCTCCTTTCTGACACATTTGATTTAACCGGAGATGTTTCCGTACCGTTTGATTATTCATATGATCCACCTTTAAGCCTCGTATGGTTCCATATTCGCTCCGGAAAAAAATAGAAACCATACATAGTTAATGTTTGGGGTTTTCGCTCCGAAGGCCTCGCCGCTCATTGAACAATTATGGGTTGTTTGAGTGCAGCTGAAGTTTAACCAGACCTCACAAGTCAAATGTATATATATTTTAAACACAGCTTATGTTTTCGAAAAGACGATGAAAAAAGAGCGACCCTCTGATTTGACGAGCCCCGTTTTCTAGTCCCAGAAGCGAGCCACAGATCCCACCGCGGCCGATGCTAAGGGGCTTTTAGCGATCCTGCCTGTAACTTGGCGTGCGAACCTCGCCGGTGCAGACGAAGGATAATGAGCTCGGACCCAGGTCAGAGCGGGGACTGCGAGGCAGGAAGCTGCATATTTATGACGGCTTAAAGAAGCATTTTTATTGCCCAGTTTCCGTCAGAACACTGTTTGCAGAGACCTGACAGCTTTCCTTAGAGATTAGCGTCAGATACCCCCTGTTAGGTGGCAGTCTGGCCAGATCGCTCTCCCCGCTGGTCTTGCTCTCTCCCTCTCCGTCCCCGTTTTTATTTCCCTTTCCTCTATCTCATTTCTTCTCCTCACTCCCCCTCCCCTCCTCATGTTTCCCTTCCCCTTCCTCTGCCTCTTTCCTCGCGCCCCTCTGTCAGAAGTTTTCCACACTCTGTGTCGCTACATGTCCTCTGGTTCCGCCGATACAAATCAGGGTTATAACATTTGTTTACCGTGGATAAGAGAGAGGGAGAGAAACAGCGCCGAGCTAAATGTCAGGGATGATGAGGTGGGTCAGGCTGGCAGTGCTGCTGCGATTACGGCTGTCTTCGCACGGCATCATCACAAACTCTGACAACCGCGCATCGGCTGCACAATTTATGCTCGGCAGGGCTAAGTCTCCCAGTTCCGCTATTCCACCAAGAAATTAAACTCACATGTTATCTTTGAGAACATCCTTCCTCTTTTCCTCCCAACACCAGCTTCAGGAGTAAAAGGAATGTGCGGTGTCAAACTGCGCGCTTCAAAGCAAAGAATAATGGATTCTGGCATACGGATTTATTCCTGTCTTCTTGGCAAAGCTGCACCCAACAAAAGCGCTCTTATCTCGCCTGTCGTTCACGCCTGCTTCCTCCGGTAGTTAACCGCATATATAGGTACTAATAGGCTGCGCCAGAAAAAAGTTTGATGTCATTTCTGATGACTTTTCGCCAAGCGGGTTGTCAACTGTTTGGCCCAGCGATATGACAAGCCGGCGCGGGCTCACGCCCACGCTCCACGCCTGCAATGTTTGCGGAGCGCCTCGCGTATGAGCTATATGATTCTTTCATGAGCTGTGTGGTGGCTGGCCTTTCATAGGCGTGCGCTCATTGAGCACTTAATCAATACCTGTCATCTTGAACTCATCCTCTAAAGTGGGCCCCTGTTCTTTGTCTGCCCCGTAATCCATCTCCATACAGCTATTTGAATTTGTATTACGCGCTAAGAGGACCTTCTCCACTATCAGAAGACTTAACAGATTGTTTAAGGACCCTCGGTGCGTATTTTCATAAGCACAAGACCCGGTTTATAAAAATCTATACAAGGGCCCGAGGACCCGGTGCACTGTGGCAGGCAGGGTAAGCCGGGAACGTGGGGAGAATCTCCGATTCGGAGGGAGGCAATTTCAGCGTCTTGGTTTTTCTGATTGTTTTGTTAAAGCTGGTTTTATTGCTGTTGCTCAGCTCTTCTGTCTGTCTATTTGCTCTGGGTTTAAGGAGTCGCCAAAGGTAATTTATAGTATTTCCCCCCACTAGGAGAGTATTTGATAAGGCACTTCTCGAGCCGCCCGGCCACACGCTCGAAAGAAAGGGGAAAGAAACTCGCTTTGGATTCGGCGCGAGTGCGGCTTTCTAAATCACTGCCAGCTCCTCGTGATTGTACTTTCGCGAGTCTATCTGTAGTAAAGACTGATAGTACTCCGGGCGCGACGCTAGAACGACTGTAGTTTGTGAGTTTATCTGAAGCAAACATTGATAGCATTGGAGGCACAAAAGACGCGACGCATTTAAGTGTTTTTTTTTTGTTGTTTTGTTTTGTTTCGTTTTTTTTTCTCTCTCTTTTCCCTGCCTTCGCTCAACTCCTGTGTTCCAGTCCTGCGGCTCAGCCTCTCTCAGAAACAAGTGTGCAGCGATCCATGCTCTTAACACAGTTAAGAAAATAGTTTTTCGAAAATTGGACCTTGAAGAATTCAGAGCGGGTGAGTAATTGGAGGTCAATGGAAAGCAATGCTCCACGACAGAGCCGAACCCCGCAGAGGGAGAGAGAGCGAGCGAGATGGAGAGACAGAGGGAGGAGGAGGAGGAGGAGGAGGAGAGAGAGAGGGAGAGGAGCCGGCGGAGTGTCAATCAGTCTGCGTTTTGCCCGCATTGCCCCTTAATTTAATCACTGTTTAATTACTGCTGTCCCCTGAGGGGCGCTCTGTTAGGTTCAGTTACTGAGCTTTTTTCCCTTCCTCCTGCCTCCGTCTCCGGGTGCGTATTTAGCCCTCGGACACTCTCTCTAAAGCAGGCCACTCTCTCAGAAGCCTCAGCAGTATTTCAACCTTACCTCGGGGCCCCCTCGCACAAATCTGCTGATGATAATGTCAAGGGCAAGCACATATGCATATGTGCGATGAAAGCCGCCCGCAGGAGGAGAGACGCGGCAAACACACAACTTTATCCAGCAGGGCGACGGGCAGGCAGGAGGAGGAGGAGGAGGAGGGGGAGAACGTCTTGAAGAACCAACAACACCAACCCGTTGCCCACTCCCTCAGGACTGCCCCGTCCCCGGTGTAAAGTCTCCGCACGCAGGGTTCGGATGCAACGCGGAGCCCAAGAGCTTTTGCAACTCATCTTTAAAAAACAAACCACTGCTGGAAGGAGCGGTCAGCTTTACATAAATGCTCCCTGGCACTTTATAACGCGTGCTGTCATATTAGCGTCCAAACACGGCGCACACATGTTGTGGTTTCTCTGGATTACCAGCAGCCCACCGCCGCCGCCGACCGTACACAGGGCACCGCGTCGGGGGAATAACTCACATTTAGCTCTTAAGCTACAGCAATCAATATAAATTTAGCATGGTAATGATCAGGTGCAGGGGGTGTAAGTCTCCCGTGCCTCCCTCTCTCTCTTTTCCCGGTGCTCGCCGCGGCGCCGCGGCTCCCAGAGGCCCGCGGGTAACACGGCCGAGGCTCGGCGCCGCACGTCAAGCCTCGGCTGAGGATTACAGCGGGGAGGAAACAAACAAACAAGGCTGTCTCAGAGTCTTAGCGGCAGGCGCAGGCAATAGCGGGGCGCCGGTAATGAAGCCACTGACGGCACAGACTTATGCACACACACACACACACACACACACACACACACACACACACCTGAACAGCCCTCAACCCTCCACAGTTCCACTTCCTGGAGCAGCAGAGGTGTTTTAGACCGTGTTAAGGATATAATGGGACAAATAGAGATGATGTGATGAGGGGGCCGCGCACGCGCGAGTGTGTGTGTGTGTGTGTGTGTGCGACTGATTGATAGATGAGATGCCGTCTCTCAGGAGTGTGTCCGCGATGATGACTGTCGCCAGGGGAGGAGAGTTGAGACAGTTGTGGCTCCTGGGTATTCAGATTGGAGTGTTGACAGGTTCATTATTGAAGTTTGTCTCTCTCTCTCTCCCCACCCCATCCTCCACCACCGCCACCACCTCCCTCCCTCCATCTTTTTCTTTCGCTGGACGTGTGGTGTCAGGGTGCGATAGTCACTGTCTTCTTCTGTAGTTTCCCCTTTCTTGACAGACAACAAGTCTGCTGTTTCCTACACCAGCTGGTCTCCCGCCACTCTGGCAGCCATCGCGAGACACCAGGAGGAGACTCATTGAGACGACGTGGATTAATTAAACGGGCTTTATTTATTTTTTTTGCAGCCTATTTTTACACGCAAAGTTGTAAAAGTGTTTTACACCCGGAGACGCGGCGTTAGCGCCCCAAACCGACGATCGAGAATTGGCTGGAGGATTGTGCCAAATGTAATCCCTTTAAGCTGGCTCGCCGGCCTCGTTTGTGTCAAGCGAGGAGGGCCCAGCCAGAGGACCAGGGCCTGTAATGCAATTGACGACCTGCTGCCTCTGACATTAATAAAGATGGAACATGTACAGGAAATTAAACTCTCACTTTCCTATTGTAATGAGATCTTATCCATCATGATACTGTTTACCTCACAATCAGATAAAAATGATCAAATTGAAGCTCAATCAGGGCCTCACGCGTTGCCATCACTGTAACCTGCCGGCATCACTCTTCTAAATGGATGGAAAAGTGAATGGGATTTAAATAAAGAGTCTATATGTTAATGGGCAGGGTTTAGCTCCCCTGGTGATCCACTTTCTGCAGAGACGGTGGGGGGAGGGGGGAGGGGGGAGGATGGAGTCGGCACTGAAGATGAATGTCAGCGGAGTGTTGTTGTGTTATACACATTCCTAATCTCCCTCTTCTTGCGTTAAAAAATGCAGGAAGGAGGAAAGCGAACATGTTGACCTCACTAAGTGTCTCTGGGATCTCTGTGTCCCGGTCGGCCACAAGAGGGAAGTAGCTAGCTACAGAGGCGCAAGGCAGGCAGGCCACAGGTTCCTAATCGCACTGTGGAGATGTGAGATATGTTAACTAAAAATGTATTATCATCTGCTTTACTTTTATATATCTGGATATTTTTTTTTGCCATTACACGAGCCTGTGATCTTTGGTATAGAAGAGCGGGGGGAAGTACCGCGGAGAAGGAGATGAGGCTGTGCAAGATGTAATGGCATTGGCTTTTATAGGTAATAAGGGGGCACTGATCAAAGGTTCACAATACTCAAAAGCAGCTAGGTTGCACTCAGGAGGGGGGGGGGGGACCAAGTGCTCTCCAGCCAGATCAGCTAATCAGAATTCAACTGGAAGATGTAAGTTAGTGGAGACTAATTGAAGACAGATTTAAGGGGCATCCATCTGGATACGGCAACCCTCTCCTGCTCTCCTTAGTAATTTCTGCTGAATATTAATAATGTTTTTTATATAATAGTGTATGTGTGGAGTGGGGATGGGGGAGGGGGGCGAGGGTCCTCCAAATGAAGCCCCTAAAAAGCCTCAAACGCACCGGGTGAAATTACTCAGAGGATATCTCAAGTAGACTATCCATTTACTTGCCCTCTTCCGCCTTCTCTAAAGCAAAGGGAAGGGCGGCGGTGGAGTGTGTGGGATGTTATCAGCACCTGCTCGACGTGGGTATATGAGCCAATTAAACGAGCACGGGTGTATGTTGTCCTCCTCTATATGATTAGAATCACAATCCCCTGTCGGCGCGGTCCCGCTCGACCCAGCTCACGGTCGAGATTGAACATTTCGTGGAAAAAGGTTCAGCTAATGAAGAGTATTGAGCCTGATCAAGAAGTTGGCCGCCGTGGACGCGACCGCGGATTAATGAAGTCGCGGAGATGAGAGGCGCCTTGAATTTGCATAAGACACTCAACAAGAATTACTGGCATTATATGTGTAATATAGGCGGCACGAATGCCGCAGAATAAATGGACGTCCAACCTGTAGACTGTACACAGTGAGACATACTGCTGCGACCCTCAGTTGTAACAGGATGCACTAAGAAGTATAAGTAGTATAAAGCCTTTTGTGATGTTGCAAGTTGCATGGTGGGTAATGTAGGCATCAGATTTTGAAAAGGAAGGAGAATGCACGGAATAATAAAGTTGTTATCTCGAGTTCTGCTGTATCTATTTTGATCATTCGTCTTTGAACCGTCCATAATGAGTCCAACAGTGTTATAGGCAGACCGGTGTCGACTGCTTTTCAGAAACGTGCCTACATTGCCCACAATGCAATTAAGCCACTAAGTGACATTACTGGAGGCTATTTATCAGATTACATAGGCAAGGCAAGGCAAGGCAAGGCAAGTTTATTTGTATAGCACAATTCATACACAAGGCAACTCAAAGTGCTTTACAGAATCATAAGAAGACATTAAAAATTGCATATAAAAAAAACAAAAAAACATTTAAAAACAAGTTAGAATACATCAAGAAACAAAACGTTAAACAACTTAGTATGGTTTTTTTTTTACATATGAAATATTGCACTTCAGACTTTAATGTGTAAAATTGGTGGAGTTTCCCTTTACCTCAACCTCAACTATATTCGCACATTCTATGAAAATGTATTAGAGGTTTATGTCACTGCTCGCGAGTGAAAGATGAGTCATCCAAAATATGTTAAATTTAACATATTGACACAATTTAAAAGTATTGCAATATTAAAAATACACTTTTGACGCATATATATCATGTGACAAGAGGTAAATGAATGATTAACACAAGGACACAAGGACGCGTCTTTAAGTCGGTTCAAGCCATTCCAATTGACCATCGCGTCTGAGTCACATGTGAATAACATCTACTCGAGGGGTCACCAACCTTTTTTATACTGTGCGGTATGTTGAGGAGAGACAGTGATATGGAGGGCAACCTGTTTCATAAAACCACCAGTTAATCGATTGCCAAAATGGGTCACCAAAAACTTCCCGTGTAAAGTCTATTTGTGGGAACACACAACATATTTAAACAAGACTGTTGTGGAACTCATGTCAACTGTACTGGTATCAGTCTTCTTTTGGGGGCGTGGGCATTAACTGTAATACAAAGAAATAAAAAAAAAGTATATTTGTATGCAACCCATTATCCCCCATATTGACATAATTTTCAACTAGTCTATACACTACATTGGCATTATAGAATTCCTGACATCCAGTAATGGTTTTTGGTTTTGGTGTGCTCAAAACATCCGATCGCCCCTATGAAAAATCCCTGGGATTGCTACTGAGCTATTTGTGCTACTTAAGCCATAAAAACAGTTTTTCTTTCACATGGTCTTCGCATGATTCATCTTTTCAGTTTCCATGGATTCAATTCTGTGACCCCACGACATCATTTTTTTTTTTTCCCTGTGCTTCACGGTGGATGCCGATCTTACAGTGACAACACAGGGGCAAGGAACATTGTCAATATGGCATTCACAACTGCTGTTATTTCCCCCAGGACCTGGAATCACACATTCGAAACTATCCTCCTGGGACAAATTTAGACGACGGACCGATCCAAACTGCTGGTAACTCACACCCCACTGTCACACAGCTGCTTTTAACATACTTTAAAAAGGGAAAAGGAGAAAGAGGTGATAAAGAGAAAGAATCCGGGAGATGTATCTGAAACCCTACATTTGTGCTCGTTTTGCATGAAAAATGTATTAAAAATAGATGAGAAATAAAATACAATAATGTGTATGGATGTTAAAGACCTTAGGGTTAACAAAAAAGGTCCCAAGTCTGTTTCTGTTGTTTTTGAAGATGCATATTCTTTTGTCACTCTTCCACAGATGTAATCTGTACCTTGCAGAAAATCGTACTGAGAAATAATATACTGCAGACATATTTAGAGAAAATGATAAATCCAAAAAGCTGTCATCATCCCGGTGTTTCCATTTAAGGTATGATTACTGTCCCAGATGTCAGTGATGATGGAGGCAACAAGGAGGAGTGTTATATTAGTCCCCACTGGCTGACAACCATAATGCCCTCCCTATTTTACAACCTAACTTTCTCTTACTCCACAAGGAGACATTTTCACTCTGCTGCTTTGATATGCCTGGCTGCTTGGTAGCTGTGGTAGGAAAAAAAAAAAGAAAAAAGACAGGTGTCTGATTTCTATTCCCACGGCATACGCACAGCCACAGCTAGATGCAGATTGCCTGTGGAGATCACCGTTTGTGCAAAATAATAGTGTATCTGGAAATACCGGCCCTGGGACAGTCCACGGGCCTTCGGATGAAATGTATGTTTCAGAGGAAATGATACAACAGTGCGAGCGTGATTGTCGTAATGATAGACCCCTAACCAGACATTTCTCATAAATGGAAACTTGCGTTTAGGCCTGAAGAGAATCAAGAATGGACACGTCAGAATGAAATTTTAAAGAAAATGTGTTTTTTTTGGCGCTAAATTGCTGCATCATGGACGCTCGTGGATGCTTGAAGGTAATAGAGTTCACGTCTGAGCAGAACCGGTCGATCCATGAAAGTTTGTTGACGGACGGAGCGAAGTTTGATCAAGTTTCTCATCTGGCTTGTCTTAAATGATTTGGTTTGATTGATGGGTTTAAGTTCGACATAATGCACAGCTGAAGCATGAATAAATGGAGTCATTTTTACATATACTTAACACTTATGTTATATCAAGGCTCTCTTTCAATGCCATTTTCCTCTGGTATGCAAAATGGAGGATTTAACCTGAGGGTATGACGATATGATTAGAATGGGAAGTCATTCGCCCTCCATCCTCATGGCCACTGTGATAAAAATATAAGAAAGTGATTAGGGGGGGTAGAAAAAGCTTTGGTTCATTTATATTTCATACCATTTGAAAAAGTAATATGACCTATAGACACCGTGGCTCAGCCTGGATATGAAAGTAAGGAAGCCGACATCTGCGTAAGACTGTTTAATTTCAATAGAAACACTGCATTATTTACGTCATTAAAAACCGAGACCAGTGTATAACCCATATTCAGTGGACAAATGCATTAATGCAAGGTTGGAGATGAAAATAAGGTGACAGCATGGGCACTTTGCAGGGAGATATCCGGAATCAGCCTGATCAGTCGAGCATAATGTGATGGTTATTGCGTTGAGGCTGTACATATGGATATCTGTCAGGGAGTATGGCATGCTGTTAGTGCGGGATCACATCAGATATAGCTCGAGAGTTTGACATCAGGAAGACATCCGTGGAACTCCATACATTATTGGTGCCGGGATGTGTCAGTTTCAATTTTTCGCGACGTGGCCCCTCGTGGTTAATAATTAGATGTTTTGCAAACACTTTTTTCGTTCAATTATGAGAGAGTCGATATCTTCGCCCAATGATCGTGTCATGAAAGATTAAGCAACTTGATGTTTTTTTCTTAACCCTGCATTCACTGATCTTTTGGGCCTCTTGGGGGCAGCGGAAACAAGCTGTAAACATGATAGTATCATCTTATTGTAGATATGTCTGATAAGTTTATATAGCTTTTTCACACATGTGCAATATTAGCATTCATTTGGAGCTGTGTTTCTTTAACACAGTATGGAGTTTACACACTACTAACATTTTAAGGGTTACACCAGCTGACATGTAGCAACATAGGGATAAATTCCAACCTAAATCTCACACCAAGCCCTCAGTGGATGTGAAGTCCTCCGTCAAATAGTGGCATTGCAATTTTTTTTTGCACTTAGGCATGGCCAGATCCCTGTAATAGCATACAAATTAATGTAGACATGACATTACAAGGCTAGCAAAAGCTGGTAGCCTCACTACTTCGCTGTTAACTTGATATTGGACGCTAACATCAAAGTTTTGCCAAGCAAAGCTATAGAGTTAGATAACTTTCTACATTACAACTTAATCTGCTGCTTCCTATTACATGGCTTTGCCAGAGTTTACATAGTTATTTATTGTTTTTGGGTGATTTACAGTAGCTATGCCAGCCATTAGCCTCTTCGCTCTTGTGTTGCTACACAAGAGCGAAGAGGCTAATGGCTGGTATGTGGCAAGTGTTCAAAGACAGTTGTGTTTTTCACTGATTGGCCACAGGAAGTGAAAATGGCATGTTCTGTGACAATATTTTGGTGAGTTTGGACTTTACGCTAAAGTAGTTA
The DNA here is from genome assembly GCA_039737535.1 of Lagodon rhomboides. Taxonomy (NCBI): domain Eukaryota; kingdom Metazoa; phylum Chordata; class Actinopteri; order Spariformes; family Sparidae; genus Lagodon; species Lagodon rhomboides. The sequence continues at coordinate 13,020,066 of CM077801.1, forward strand.
AGATGAACCTTATGTCTCTGTGGTGTGAACAAAAATCAACACAGCTTTAATATCAAACTAACTAGTTTCAGCATGTAACTTTGTGTGGACTTCTGTATAGCTGGTGCAACAGGCCACTGGTGAATGTAAGTCCAATATTTACTCTCCTTTTTGCTCTAGTTTTGGTCTCCACCAACTCCTAAGGGAAATATGTGGCTCACCATCTAGTTGTGAAGTTTGACTGTTTGGTCTTTGGTGCACACATTAGAGGGTTGTTGTTGTTGTTGTTGTTGCCCGCTGCGCCTGAAATTTCCACAAATGAGAGCTGTGAGTGTGAACCAAAAATGAGCTGTAAAGACTCTTGAATGTCTGTAGAGCTAAGAGGAACTGCAGAGTCTGGAGACAGGCTCAATTCTCTGTGGGTTTGCCAGCATAAGAAACTGATCATGATCCACTGTTAATGTAAAAGCCTTGATTAAAGTGGCTTTCAGGCATTAACACTGACATTCCCCTTTTTTTATAACTTAACATAACTTTTTGCAAATGTGTCAGTTGTTTCTGCGAACCACTTCTGCTGCACTGCACATTATGGTCCTGTTTTTATTCAACACGCTATTACAGTGTTCAGTATTCACTTTTAGTGTTGCCACCCCCATACGCACTCTGCTCTGCATCGCCAAACCAAGGTGAGGCAGGATACTGACATGCATTAACTCTGACCCTGCCCAAACATTTACATACACAAAACACAAACCATGGCTGTTGATGCCCCCATAAACATGACACATATGTGATGTGCCTGTCACACACGGGCCGTGTCACTGTGACCGCGTGACATTGTGACAGAGCTTGTGTGCCTTTGTGCAATTTTGTATACGAGGTAAAGGTGTGGGGGGGGGTGCATTTTCGTGTTTTTGATGAGTGTGATTGCGTGGGCGCGTTTATGCTGCCTCACTTTGACAGCGCTGGTCCGGCTCCATCCCGCAGGTCAGCTGGGGTTTAATTGTCAACCTTAAATATTCATGGGCACATTGAGTAGATAAATGAAGGTATAAGCACACTGTAAAATTTTCAATAGGTCAGGTGTCACTGACTTCACCGGATACAATTTACTGTATGATCTGACATTCGCCGCAATGCCAATTAATATGTTAAGAGCACGAAAAGAAACCCTAATGGCATTTTCCATTTATGCATTATGAAGTAATCTAAAATGAGATGGATACCTTTAAGACTAAAGGTGGGCCGCAATAAAAAGGAGCACTTTCTGAGGGTGTTTTATATAGGTATGAATCTATATGATTCTAACATAGACTTAAACCTTTGATGCTACCGGTCATTACTTTTTACCTGAACATGTGTACCCTCTTGATAACCCCAACGCCGTGCTCAAATTATTGCACAGTTTATCATCATACTCTTGGACAAAAGTCATCAAAGCTGCAGGCTCACCAGGAGGCAGTCGCACCAACTATTTGTAAGTTCAAAATTTGCCTTTTACCTCCTATTATGTAGGTAGAATAACCATTAAATTAAAACGAGTTCCGCCCAGAGATTAGTTGTTACATAATATTAAGATTGGACGACTGCCAGGTGTAGAGTGACATGTTATATAGAATATGGCTGAAATATTGGACTGTCACTTGATCAAAATACTGTTATAATGATTTATACTGGAAATATTTATAATTTATTTCACAAAATTGGTAAAATATACATTGTTGTTACGTGTTGCTCAACTCAGTACAAGCTAAGACATTTCATACCAAGTTTTAATGGCACAACCCCATTTAGTAAATTGGTAGCTTGTAACTAGCTTGCAGTTACTAAGAAAAACGAGCATCGATTAACAAATACCTGGCGTAAGTCAGTGTTGGTGTTTTCGACTGTTTTAGATGCCAGCTAGTCTAATAACATAATCTGAGATAATGTACTCATGTGACTTTTGAATGTTATTCTGCTGTTCTGGCTCATATAAGTGGTACAGTATTTTTACCTTCACCAAGTAGGTTATGTTTTCGCCCGTGTCCGTTTGTTGGTTGGTTTGTAAGCAGTATTCTGAACGGATTTCCATGAAACTTGGATGGAGGATGGGTCTCGAATCTCAGATTAGACCCCTTTAATTTTTGGTGCCCTTATTTTCAGGATAAGAGAAGGATCCATTAAATATTTCTCACTTTCTTTAACATTGTGAGACAGGGCATCTTTAATTTGTTAATTTTTCAGGGATTAATGTATGGATCTTGATGAAAAAACAACAGTTTGATGCACATCCAAATAAAACTTTGGATCTAGGGGGTTAAAATATGTTTTATTTGATATTGGATTAGGCTTGATTGAGTGGACTGTTTGGCCTTGGTGGAGGTTTGCACTCTACTGAGCGCCATTGTAGTTTGCCAATTATTTTTTCTCACAGAGTTCCAGGAATTCGATTTTCACGCAAACATGAATCAGTGCCCTAGCAACACGATCAAAGCCAACTTAACCCAACTCAACCACCCAGCTGTCCCCCTCTTGCCAAGGTTAGCGTCCCCTCATCCTCTGCGCTTCCATCTTTCTCCTTAATGGCTTATTTGACGATAATTAACCCTGAATCCTACAGAGACAGGCCAGTGAGAGATTGATGGCCTCGTCGGCCCGCTACACCTGTTCTGCTGCAAGGCTCACAGTTACCAAACCATGGCCAAATATGACTGCCCTGGAGCCCTGCATGTTGATGTCAAAGACAAACACAGGTCCTCCCCAGTGGCCGGGGTGTTCTGTACGGGGCAACATTGTGACCACAACCTCTGATTACACTCATTATTCCAGTCAAGGCTGGCTGCTGTAAGGGGGGCGCCCTGCAGGTCCCTTTTGTCCCAATTAGCTCCACTGTTCCTTCAAATGTCTATTCATCTGCACTCTTAGAAATAAGGGTTCCAAAAGGGTTCTTCTACAAGGGCTGAGGTTCTACCTGGAACCATTTGCTTCTGAAAAACCCTTTCCTGAAGAAACAGTTTTTCAAGGGTTCTTGGTAACACTAATGGTTCCAGTAAGAACCATTTTGATCCAGAGAACCCTTTAAAAACCGTTTCCTGAATAAAGGGTTTTAAAAGGGTTCTTGGTAACACTAACGGTTCCAGTAAGAACTATTTTGATCCAGAGAACCCTTTTTTAGAGAAAGAGTTCTTCAGGGATTGTTGAAAGCATGGGTATAAGATCCTGTATGGGTTCTTTGTAGAACCTCTAATGGGGAGTTCTGGGTAGAACCTTACACACACAGTTCTAGGTATAACCCTTTATGTTGGGTTCTAGGTAGAACTCTCCAAAAGGGTTCCAGGTGGAACCTTCATAAAAGGTTCTACCTGCAGCCAAAAAGGGTTCTCCTATGAGGACAAGCCGAAGAACCTTATATGGTTCTACTTAGAACTTTTCTTTCTAAGAGTGTGCAGCTACACATCTTGCTGCATACAGATGCTGTGACTTACAGGAAAGCATATTTCATGAGGCCGGGCCTTTTTGTCAGCGAATCCATTTAGGGGAGGAAACAACGGCGCATTTTGGGAATTTGGCAGCACTCGGGGACTGTGTAATTGACAGTCGAAGCGAAAGAGCGGCGGAAGTTCTTTCATATTTAGCAGTCGCTGCTGTTGTGCAGACCCGTCCACTGATTCTATATTGAGTCAATACGAGGCATTCTTTTACTCTATTGCCATCTCGCTTTCAAGACCACAGCTCAGGCTAATATACCGACACATGTAGCGCACTTGATTTTCTTGTCAGTGTCTTTGCTGTGGTGGATTACTGCTGTGAAAGCAAATCATCATGCCAGCGCTGAATGGCATTTCCAGGCTTCACACATGTGTTTGCTATTACCATGAACAGATGTTAATTACTTCTTTTTTCTCTCTCTCTTCACTTTACTTGAGATGTTCCTCACTCCCATACATGATGCCACGGTCTCCTTCTCAGCATGCCGGGGTGAAGCATGGGCCCCTGTGATGTTCGCTGCAGAGGGGGGGCTTTCGGGAGTTGGGGAATAATCGAATGCAGAAAAGTGTTTAATTTTTCATAAACAGAGGAACCAGCGAATGCACACAACTAACAATGTACCCCAAAGCAGATGTAGAGCGTTTTTAATTTATGGAGAACCGAGCGAAATGGGCAGATGGAGCAAGAGGAGGTGGAGGCATGCTGAGGGACTCCACTTTTTTCTCTCTTCTCACCTCACAAACAAGAGAAGCCTGTGAGCGTGTGCCACAACACACACAAACACACTCCCACACACCGCTCAAAGACACGAGCGCATGCACAATCACAGACATGTACCACCCCCACCATTTACACACACACACACACACTTCCCCGCTGCTGCCATCGCTTCTGCCACACACAGACACACACACACACTTACCCACCCCCCCCTTTGCTTTTTCAACACAATCCCACTCTCCCCTGCAACCCACAACAAAACACACATGGGCACATCCCCCTCCCACACACGTACACACGCAAACACAACCAAAAAAATTATCCCACCACCACCACCAGCAGCCCCTCACAGGCAAATCCTCAGGGTTCCACCGGACCTGATTGAGAACGCTCAGTAATGAACCGCCTCGTGTGCTCTACAGAGTCTGCAGCAAGTAGACAGGCTTCATTCTGGCGGGGCCATATGTAGGTATGAATATGCATGGGAATCTGTCATACAGGCAACAAGCACTACGTATATATGATGCCAAAGGTCACCAGTGTGAAAGGAGTGAAATATTAGCTCTCTGCTGGGCATTTGGAGACATGTAAGACTGTGTTCGGAGGGCGTGGGTGGACTGTGAATCATGCAAATGTGTGAATGCAGTCCTTGGCTCACTTTTAGAGGACAATATTGATTGAGAAGTTTGGCCACTTAGTTTTATCTGGGCTTTTTTTTTTTTTTTCTCGAGGAAAGATGTTGAAGTCAATTGGTTGCAAATACACCAAGGCCACACCGGAGATGTTACGGCCCACTAATTTTATGTAATTTGTGTCTTCCTGGCTCCTGGCTTCCTGCTTATTTATAAGCCAAGGCGGTGCTGTATGTAGAATTTGTTATGTTGGATTTAGACAGGGGCTTAAATTGGAAGAAAAAAAAATCTCTGTGGTATGAAAACCTCATTTGCTGGAATACTGGTGCAGTTCAAGTTACAAACAGCATTGTAACTTTAAGGTGAACAGCACCAGTATTTTTTGGTTGGTCACAGATTGTAATGACGACTGTGTTGGGAGACTGAGAATCTAAAACCCTAAAAAGCAGTAATGGTCCTCAGTTCAAGGTGGGATGAGCGATTCTGGGGAGTGACAGCTGATTGGTCACATTCATCCCCAGGTCATCAATATTTGAATGAGGCGCAGCAACAAACAACAGCGGCTCAGACCGAGCCTCCAGCCTAAAAGGATACTGTTCGACGCCTCGGGAACGAGTCAGCAATCGACTAAGTTTCCCCAAAATTGCTTGCTCAACTTTACGTTGATTTAATTCAGAAAAGTAATAGAACCATTCAAAAGTTGTCTGTCAAAGGAAATTCACTTTTCTTTTTGGTATTTGCTGACACTTACTTACTTGTCCTGTCTTGTGTGCTGCAAAAAAAAGGAACCTGACAGATACATCAGTGTGATGGATGTTGAGCAGGATTACAGTATCGCAGACGTACTGCCGTAACGAGAAATCTGCAAATGCCACTTTGTTTACAGTCATTTAAAGCAAGCAAGCAAACAGAAAAGGTAGAATGATACAACATCTTTTACTCTGATTTCACATTTCTTGAGAGAGACAGAGTTTGTTGCCAGTAAGTGACACGCATTCTCTGCATGCACGGCGAGCGTGTCTCAGAACCGCCAGTGTTTTGTTTTTTTTGCGGTCACCGGAGGAGAGATGTGCCGGGTTTACCCTCGGCATCAGACCGGTTGTGATGTCTGTGTCGCTGTAGCCAGCTTGTGGTAAAAAACATAAGCCTTGTCTCCGAAGTCTGTGTGTCAGGAGGAGGAATAATCTGTCGGATGTATGGTTTCCCAGTCGGCGTGTCTCCAGGAGGTTGCTGGTCTTCGGCGAAGCTGTTTTTGAGAGGGTCCGTGGTAAAGTCTGGAGCGGCATTTTAAAATATTTTATCATTTGAATAGTATTTTCTGATTTAAATACACCCACAAAGACTTTCTCTTTTGGAAAGTCATTACAAAAACACCTGTAAAACGATAAAAAAAAAACAATTCTGGGAGTGTTACAAACACCCAGAAATGACTTTGTATGAGCACACTTTGAGCTATTTAGTCTAATAAAATAAAAAAACAAACAGTGGTATTGTTTGAAGCTGTCCATGTGTGAGGGGATTCTGCCTGCTTAGCTGGTATGGGACTGTAGCGCACATGCTCTGTGGGCCCGAAAGAAGGAAGCCTTAAAAAAGAAAAAAAGCTTTGCTGGCAAACACTCAGGGTGAGCGATGTGCTGGAACGCAGCGCTGAGCTCTCTTAAGACAGCCTGCCAAGATGTTCTCGGCCAAATTTTAGGTATGATGATTATCAGCAATGGTCATGTGAAGTATGTGTTCATGTTACGCAAGCAAATCTATATCCATGATCTGATTTTTTTTGAAAAAGCAGCGTTCCCTGGCGCTCCACCGTAAACTTATCTAACGCTCTCTGAAAAAGATAATGGAAGGCACTGATCTCGGTATCACCTCCGAGATGCCTGATAAGTATTAAACTACAAAACTTTTACAGCTTTTCTTTGCACCGAGTACAAAATCTGCGCCGTATCGACATGGTGCCAGTCATGCTGGAGGACCCCGGGTAGTTTTTGCTCTCTCTCAGCATCTTTTCTGGTTTTCTCTTATTGGCATTTGATTGAACAACCTCTCTCGCGGGCTCTGCTGCTTGACATGGTTTTGTTAGAGTAAGAGTCGGCCCTATCGCGGACGCGTTTCATCTCTCCCAAATGACTTGTCACTCTCGTTCCTAAACCGAATTTCTTCTAGTAAAAATGAAAGAGGAAAAAAAAAGGAAAGAGAGAAGACATGTTTGCGAGCCAGGCTGCAGTTCCAACAAGCGCAACTATCTCCGGCTTGTTAACTATTTATTTGCGGCGACATTTAGACCGGCATTGCGCCTCACCAAAACACATGTGTCCCCAGGCATGGCCCAGACGGCCTAACTGTCCCGCAGTCTCTCTGCTGTAAATTCCCCACTTAAAATTTCATGATCTCCGCTCGGCAGGATACCACTTCCATCATGAAAGAGTTCTCAAACCTAATAACCGTTACTACTCTGGCGGAGCCATCAAAAACCTATTTGTTTCAACAAAAGCCCTCTCCCCCATGCAATGCTGCTGGGTAATAATGCCAGATAGGTTTTAAGGGCAATGAATTGTGGAATTACCATTTTCTCCTCTCTCTGTCTCTGTCTCTCTCTTTCTGTCTTCTCTCTCTCTCTCTACCTCGCTCTCTCTCTCTCTCAAGATCATTATATTAAACACTTAATTATTCATTGGTAATGCCTGTCATGGTGAAATATTGTCCTCTGCCAATCTGAATGCATCATACTGCCGCGGCCTGCCTCTCTTTCCCGAGGTTAATGGCACAGCCCTCGCTTGCATTAGCTTGGCTAAATGCAGTGCACCTCATAAGTCAAAGTTCCCTAAGTGAGTGGAGAAGTCGTCACCTCGAGCGCTCTCTCTTCCTTTCTCCTTCAGCACGTGGGTCAGTGAGATCATCGTCGCGCGGGAACTGGCCTCTGTACACACACACACACACACACATGCACGCGCGCTCATACACGTCCGCGTAGGATCTTTATTGTTTTATCTGAAGGATGGTTTGGGCTTGACAGAGCGGTCCCAGCCGAATGGGGCTCGCCATCGGGGCTTTTAAAGGTGAGGGGTGAGTGGATCACTATTCACGCAGTGCACTCACGGGCCGAGCGTCCGTAGACGGGCCCTATAGGGTGCAGACTGTTATGACTAAATTATGAGACGGACATTAGTCATTCCATACCGCATGTTCAATTTGGACGGACATAAACAGTATTAAACAGATTACGCGGGGAGACGGTGGTGACAAGGATCTCTCAGGTCTGACGCGGAGACGCCCGGCGCCCTCCTCGCGTTAATACACTCTGGCGTGGCAATATTTCTTCGGCAAAATATGCAGTGCTAACAAAAATGATAGTTTTGTGCACTTAAGCAAATTGCATGTTGATTACATCTCCCTGATATTGCTGAATTCATCGTATCATTGGTTAACAGGGTATTACACCTAATAAGAAATCCTTCCGGGACCCCCCCCCCACCCCCCCAAAAAAAAAACATTTCGTTGCGTGCCAATAGCGAGAAATGCTGACTTATGGGTAAACATTTCACGAGCATTGCAGCTTTTCCTTTCTCTGTGGCAAATAAAATGAATACCAAAAAAACAATTAATTTTATTTGAAGGGAGGTCAATCTGTTTTAACCCTGGCTGAATGAAGTGGCAGAGAAAAAGGGGGCAAAAAGGATGCCGGAGATTAATACCTTGTCTTAAAAGCCGATATGGATCATTATTTTACAGCCTTCTATTACCTGGTTAAACATGTATGACTTGATGTCAGCACATTATTAAAGGTGCTCCGATGCTTACCTCACCACTGGGCCATCTAGAAAAAAGATTGCATCGAGAGGGGGAAAAAAAAAAAGTTATTGGAAAAGCGTGCAGCCGTTCTCAGCACATTGTGTACCCGCTGCGAAGAGTGCATTTGCAGATCTGAATCCGCAGAAAACACGCACATTAGTTAATTCCCAGCTTTCATTTGCGAGCGCCGCACTCAGAATATCGAGCACCTGTGTGGCCTCCTACAGGAAGAAGCGTTTGACATTTTAAAATTGGACCGGACACGTCGTCGGCGAAATCCATTAACGACGTGCAGCAAGTCGTTGTTCGTCTTTGACTTTCATACTTGAGATGCTCATTAAAACAAAGAAAGGAGAGTGGAAAAGTCTCCCTGGAGGGGGGGCCAACAGAAATACCATAGCTGGGTTTCCTTTAAATCATTTGTTTGTTATTAGTTAATGACTCCTGAAATCCAACGGCACATTTGGGTGATGAAATTTCTGACCTTCACTTCACAGTTGACTCTCCCCACTGTAGAGCTCATTAGTGAACCATCTAATCTCATTAGACGATGCTGGGGTAAGGTGGCACGGCGACAAAGTAACCACTCTCTCTCTCTCTATCTCTGTCTCTCTTTATCTCTCTCTCTCTCTCTCTCTGTCTCTCTCTCTCTGTCTCTCTCTCTTTGCTTTGGACCAGGAGCAGAAACAGGTGTGGGAGCGGGCGTGCGAGTCTGGGACAGGCGGAGTCCTCGCTAACCCCTTCTCCTCTAATTGCCGCGGATGCCAGTATGCTCGCTCTGCTCGCCGCCTTTCATAACAGTTGGTGTTTGGCAAGGGGCTTTTTTTTGTGTTTGTCTTAGCTGATGATTCGCTGCTTATTGTGTCTCAGTCAAAGGGAATACTTCTGCATCCTTAGTCGAACAGAAAACGCGAGCGTCGTCGTCCCTCGCGGAATTGCCGGTTGCCAACTGCTCCGAGACACACGGCGGCGTGAAAAGCAGCCCTCCTTTTGAAAACTTCCAGCAACAATCTGATGTTGATTTAGCTTTTTTTTTTTCTGTAACTATTTACAAGAAACTTCTGCACACAGAGAAAGAGACGGAGGCACTGCGCCACAGCTGTGGGGATTAAACTATGTATGAGCTGCCCTGCCAGTTTTACCAACTCCGTAGGCCGTAGGCATATAGGGCTGGATATTTCCATGTTGACAACAAGGATAATCAAATCTTGGCTTGCTGTAACACGTTAAAGTCTTAAATCATTCATTTCATTTCCTGTTGTATTATATTCGAGCTTTGTTTCCGGGGTCTGATCTCAGTATAACAATGAGCTGCTTTTCTGATATACCTTATTGATATTTTTTATTTTTTTCCCCCCGCTCTCGACATCAGATATCCTCGTCTCCAAACTTAGAATTTACTTCCCCCCTGTCTGCGCGTTCTCTCTCCGCGAGGCTCGCGCTCCGGATCGCGCGGAGCCGTATTTATCGCCGCAGCTTATTTAAATAATCACAGGCATGTCAGCGCACATTATGGCCCTCTGTCAAGGTAATAACACATTGTCATTGCTGTTGGGAAGAAAATATTAAACCATAGATCAATGTTTAACAATGCATAATGGACTGGATCTGCATGTTGCCGTTTCCATTTCAGTTGGCCTTTGGCTATATTAGAATAATTTAATGCTCCAAATAATATGAAAAAAAAGCTGTTGTTATTATTGCTTTTTTTGATAAATAGTTAAGGGAATCAGTGTAACATGTATTTCTCGAATATGACGGTTGTTTGCACGTGACAGTCGCTTGACCGCGATGTCAGTGAGCCTGCGCCTTTTGTCGAGTAAGGAAAAAGAAGCATAAAGCAAAAGCACACACTGTATATACATTTATATACATTATTTTCCCTTTGACTTATATGCCTGTGAACAGTGCCGCACATTTAAAACGAAACCATGGGAGATGGTAGGGTTCTGTTTCTCGGTGATGCATATTCTGGGCACACCGCTGACATCTTTGATGCTTTTATTCCACGCGAGAAACGATTTAAAACTGCAATAACTGATTTCCTGGTCACTGGGGGACAGTGGGGACGAGCTGTAAACACAACGCTGACATCGCCGGTTAAAGGTAGTTTGAAAGATTTAGTCATCCAGCAGTGTGTTGGCAGATCGCAACCAAATGAACACCCCATGTCTCACCCTCAATACGGTCGCCAGAAAACTTTCAAAATTGACCTCTCTGCAGCCGGTGTCTGAATCTTGTGGCACGACCATGCACTGCTGACTGATTCACAAATGAAATAATAATGATAGCTAAACATCACAAATTCCCACAGTTCTGCATATGGTTTGTCCAAGTGGTGTTGCCGTACCTTAGCAGTCAAAGATGGCGGACCTGGTGCAAACGGGTGGTAACAGACCCGCTCCGTCTGTCGATATAAAAGGCTCATTCCACTTCCAACTGTCAGATTCAGGTAGATTATACCCTCATGAAAACATGAGTATGAATATTCTGTCACATTTCTGCCCAAAAATCCTTCACACTGGACCTTTAAGTTGATAGAGCAAACTTCAAACCCCAGCAGACTAACATTAAGGAAAAAAAAATATAAATAAATAAATTAAAACATAAAAACTGTGTACAAGAAACATCATTTTTTAGATGTAAATGTTGCCATAAGAGGTCTCGATTATATATTTTTGCTGACTGACACACACCGGGCTCCTGTTATCCCCATGTGGGTTGGACCAAACCTTCTAACTTTACTCTAGACACCCATTCCAGGTGCATACACACACACACACACACACACACACATACACACTCCACACGTCCTCATCATCGCTTGCTGGTGAGTCTGCTCGAGGTTCAATGAACCATCAGGCAGAAAATCTCCCCGGCTGAATCCTGAGTCAGTGTGTGTTGGGTGCCGGGGGCCCGCGGCGCTCGCCCCAGGGATTCCTCTCTGGATCAGCTGTTGCTAGCTGAGCCAGCAGCTAACAGAGCCCTGGGGAGCTCCAGGTGGGTCTGATTAGCTCTCCACGGAAGAGAAGGGGTCAAGGGAAGGCAGCTCGGGTTACCTTTGCGGAGGGGTGGGGGGGGGGAGGAAGAGGGGCGGGGAGAGAGAGGAAAGCGGTGTGTGGCAAATGAGTGGTTGCGGGGCAGAGAGCGGGGGAATTAGACACATGTCGGCCCGAGGTCTCAATTTTCCCGCAATCAGCACGACACCTGGCCCCGTCTTAATTGGTCAGGATACCTCACCTAATCCATCGCCTGTCCTCCTCAGTGTCTGGAGCCCTCTAAGCTCCGTTTCGGCGCTGAGGCGAATGGACAAAAGCCAGGGATGAAAAGGGGGGGCCTCCCTTTGAGGCCTAATCCAATTAGATAACTGTTAGAAAACTGTGAGTGGAGTTTCACGTCCCCTTAAAGGTAGACACGAACCCTGGCAACCTCCGCGACCTCGGAGAATGCCATCTCGCCAGGAGTCGCAGCGGGGACCCCGATCCCCCCTCTCTTGATCTCTTTGACCAGAGGGTGTGTGTGTGTGTGTGTGTGAGTGTGAGAGAGACAGAGAGACGGATAAACGGTCCTAACTCGTGCACCGTAGCAGCTCGTCTACATCTCATCTAAGTCTGGAACGAGTCAGTGTCTGAGGGCTCTCTCCTGATAGTTGTGTAACGGCGCCTCTGTTTGTTTTTTAGTTTAAACTTAATTAACTCTTTAATACTCCAATGTAAACACGAGCAAACAAAATAAAACAAAACAACACGAGAGCCACACTCGCGTGTAAAAAGTACAGAAAGTGCACTACGGGGACCTATCTGATTTATTCATATTTACAGAGTCATGATCGCCTTAGGTGGCATCTTTGCCAGTAAATATATGAATATGTATGGCTGCTGCTTTTTTGAGACATGCTTTGACTTCTATATTCATGCAAATACAGAACGTTTCCGGCGCCGCATTAAAAAAAAAAAAAAAAAAAAGTACAGCGGCACTTTTTCCCACGTTTGAAACACATCTAAGTATCGTAAACCTGTGATGTGCCCCGGCGAACCGGCGTGGCCTCGGAGGCCCGCCCCTAAATGTTTGCTAAAGGGGGGGGCACCGGCTGGCCCTCGTAATACCCCGTAATGTCCCTGCATAGTGATCAAACAATGAAATTTAATCAGTGGCCTCCAGTCTACTTCCCATAAAAATGTGTTCTCTAATATAAAGTTCATTTCTATGAATATTAAAGCAGCATATCATCTGTTGAATATTTCATTTGATCTCCACCTTTAATAATGCAAAATGAGGGAAGGAACATTCGCCCCCTTTTTTTTTTTCCTATAGATGACGACTTTGTCCACTACTGTATATAAGTACCGCGTATTGCATTACGAGCGCTGGTATCTTTTAATATAGGCGTAGCTAAAAATGGCACCTCCTGCAATGGATAGCGCGCCGCTCGCCGCCCCGGGGGCCGATTTTGGCTGTCATTGGAATGCGGCGAATCAGAATGATGAAGGTTTAAAGTGAATGTCTGAGGTGAAGCATTGCTTGACACGCGATCGCTCTGAATGCTAACTTTGAATCGGCCAGGTGGATCGAGACGGGAGGAGGATTTTGAAAAAAAGGCGACTGAAAGAAACACGGACACTAAGATAGTTACGTAAGGGCTGCTCGAGCTCTGTGAGCAGCCCTGGATGCTCATCGAGTATAATTGTGAGACATTATAAGGATGCAAATGAAGTGTGTAGACATGGCAACCCTGTTGGAAAAAGCCTCGAGGCTGTCTCCCCTTTGTTTCCTTCCCCTCTCAGCCATGTTCTAATTGTATTATCCTCGTCATTTATTTGCTTCTCCCCTTGTTTTCCGTCTCCCTCCTCTGAATGTCTTTGTATGGCGCAGTCATCAAGGTGATAATTGCATTGCCAGTCCCCCCAGTAAGAGACATTCTTAATTATTTCAACATTAGGCGGTAGTTATACAGGCTATTAATGCTTGACTTCGCAATTATATACTTTGTTTGATTGCCTTTTATCAGCAGGAGACAACGGGCTTATTTGCCGCTGACAAGAGGAGCAGCGCAGTTTCATACAAAAAGATAAGCGATGTGACATTCCCTGTATGGCTTCCATTCACATGCAAACGTCGCACGTTGCGTTGAAGTGCTTTTAATCTCGCAGACGTTCCCCCTCGCGCGCGGTGAAACAGTCGGGATTGTGTGGACGCTGAATGGGCTTGTCAGAGCCCTGCTAAAAGCAGTTTTCGGGTCAGTCTGCAGCTTTTGAAGGCTCGACGCCCGCTCCGCCGGTCTCCTCCTTTTGAAAACCTTCGGCGTCATTACCCGGTTGAGATTGCTCCGAGTTGTTGACACCTTCCCCGGAACACATGTTTCCTTGCTCGAGTGCCACGCTTTTTCTTTTTTTTTACGTGCGGAGGAGTCGTTTGACCCTTTGTACTTTATTGCTTGCTGATGCGGGTTTCTTCCGTATCATTCCTGGAGTGTCTTGAAGTCTCGCAACGGTAACGCACTCGAAATATGTTGCTAATAAGTGACATTTTTATTTTATATGCTTCTTTCTAATGCGATTCAGGCCTAATTACACTGTGGTATACACCTGGCACTGGCCCCCACTACCACATTCCTCTGTCTTTAAAGCCTTGGCCCAGGCATCAAAGCCGCCTGGTTTTGATGATATTTTGGCACCGGCTCGCGTTGGCTGCATTTAAATGGGATTAGAGTGTTGCGCGGTTAAAAAAGGCCGCTGCTCTTCATCTCGGCATAACAGGATATTATAAGTACTTTTCAATGTCAAAACTTATAGGAGGAATTAAAGGAAACTGCAGAACAGGAAAAGGTCCACGTTTAGAAGCATGTCGTCAGCCACCTCATCCTCAGCTTACTCTGTTCCATCAGTGTTATTGACGGACTAACCCCCTCACCCCTGATGCACCAGAATAGATTTAGATGACCGCGCCCCTTCGGCAGGCCGGTCCAGTGAACGTCAAGTGCACCTCTTTGGACAGCGCCTTAGCCGAACGCCGCTCTCCGGCCAACGTTATTACAAGCTAAATTGGGTTCAGATATTGCTAGTCAGCACGCCAGATGTCGAAATTCATGACACCTGATGGTTTCGGCTGAACAAACAAGCGGAGAGCCAGAAGCCAGTATTTAAATGAAAGCGAATTCAGTACACGCTGTTCGCAGATGTGCATTCACATTGTTTGCTAACTGCCAATTCATTGCTTATTCAGTTTTTAATTATTGTCTGTAACTGCCAAGCTGGGCTAGTTTTTGGCTGTCATATTGGTCCATGGTGAGGCTGGAAACAGCACTACCGAGGCAGCATGAACTATTCTACTGACTTAATGACGAAAAAAGAAAATACATTTGAAGCTGCATTTGGTCATTTCTGACAACTAGAGGGTTTCAAGAACCCAAAATAAGAATTCAAACACGGCTCGATGTAACATTGGTTCTGTCCGGATAAAGGGACGTCAACACCAATAACCGTCACTATAACGATAACGGTGTGGGCATCCACACTGATGAACAATATTGTTCTGTAAACGGTGGTGCCAAGCCCAGGCTGCGCACCTCAGCTGTGTGGCTGCTTAGGAAACTGAATTTGATGACTTGTTACTGATGTAAACTGCACTGAGAAACAAATGACAAGACATTTTTTAACGCATTATTCACAGCCTAATAATACGTTTTCTAAGCATTTAACAAGTTGTGAATGTGATGGTGCTACGGACAGAGATCAGAGATTCCCCCAAGGTCCTGTTGTGAGCAGGGATTTCTGGGTCACAGGTCATCAGGAACTATTGGGTGCACCTGTGATGTTCTCCCTCAGCTGACTGGAATCAGTCAGCCGGTAGACTATATATAGGGGGGTTGCAGTTGCCCTGCTCAGTTGGTCGTGTGTCTTCAGGGAGTCAACACCATCAGTTGGCTGTCTGTGGTTTCTGTTTGAGTTAATATCTGAATTGAGTGCGTTTTCCATACATTTTGTTCCTCCCCCCGTTCAGTGACTCCCACTCCACCTTTGTTTTTTGGGTCCGATCCTTTTGACCGTCTATCATGTTGATAGAATCAGTGGGTGGCTGCGTGTTTTATTCCCACCGCTGTCTTTTAGACACCAAGGGACCGGTTTGCTTTGACCCTTTTTGTGATTTTGTGCAGTGTTTTGTTAGTTCCCCAACCTGCGACCCCTGTCCGAAACGTAACAATGGCCGGTAACATCAGATGGATTATGATTGGCTGTCAGTGTTTCTATGGTTCATCAAATCCCACTGAACGTGATCCCAACGACATCGTTTGCCACTGTCATTATAGTTGTGGTGAGTCCACCATCCACTTAAGTTAGAACTATTTAAAAAGACTTAATTATAATTATAGACATAACTCAAGACTGGAACAGCGATGAAACACAAGCTATTTTATCTATCTTAATCACCAACGCCACATTCGTAAATACAAATCCCAGGCCTGAAACAGTCGTAATAAAGTTGCTAACTACAAACAAAACCCATTACTTCATAACAATGTGATGCTGTTATTTTAACGTAAAAAGTTCCATAATTTTAGCTTTAAAAATAATTTTTAAAGCTGCATTTGATCATTTCTGACCACTAGAGGGTAGCAAGACCCCAAAACAAGAGCTCCAACACAGCTCGAGTTAACATTCAATTCATCATTGCTAAATATCGATCCCCTTTAAGGCTGGAGGAACCCTGCTGATGCAACATGAGCTATTCTATCCTTATAACTTCAAATAGTTTTTTAAAGCTCCAACAGATGATCTGAGGCCACAAAGAGTAATCCAACTCTCAGAAACACGGGCCGATGCAACACTTGCTCATCACGTTGTTGTGGCAAAGATGTGAGAAATCAACAACGGCCAGGCGACGCGTCGAGGAGAACAATGTGAGTTTCCAACAAGTGAAGCATCTTTAGTCTCCGAAAAAATATAAGTCCAAAAATCACTTTTATTTGTAGGAATTGGGGTGTTACATTATTGTCATTGCTGTTTTGTTGTTATGCTTAACAGATGTGTCCTGATGAACAAATTGTCATAATGAATAATAAAAGAAATCTGCAGCAGCTAACAGCAATAATGCTTCTGCTGCTTCTGCTGGAGACAGAAAAATCACAGATCCTGTAATTGCATGAATAAAAAGGTTTTCAAGAAAATAATGCTTGACTCAAATGCCTCTTGTATAATTCATTTGGAAAAACAATTTCTCTCTGTGTGTGTGTGTGTGTGTATCTTTTTATTACATAAAAGGCTCCTGTTCTTGCCTTTTTTCTTTACATTCGTCGTTGAGTCTGTCAACAAATTCCTTCTCAGAGCTGCAGTGATGGAGCAGCAGTGCAAACGGGCCAATCAGCAGTGAAACGACTTCATCGCAATTAATATGCAAGCTATGTTTTATGTATGCAACAATTAATGTGATTTATTATTGATAACGATGATCAACTGGCTTCCTGCTGTTTTCGAGATGTTCTGCTTTAAAGCCAGAGTGGATAAATTGTTGTGCTACAAACATTTCTGATCTCTCTGACAAATTATTATGGGATGCAAAGTGATTCCACTGATCAGCGAGCATCTCATCCTGAGTGCATTAGTCCTTGCTTTGTTTCTAAATGCAGTACTTTCGTCCATGTCAGGCTTTTGTGGAACATCAATATTTTTTCCAAACAATTGTTTAGTTCAGTGGTTTTCAGACTGGGGTCTGGGAACAACAGGGGTCTTTAGTGGATTATAGAGGGTCCCCGTCAAAAGGAGGAATAGAACATTTTAACTTTTATCATAGTTTTTAGTGGTCGGGTTAACAAGGAGGGAGAAAAGGGTTTTCTTTTTCAGAAACCCCCTCACCCCCTAACCCTAACCCTAACCCGCTTTTTCAATGATGACGAAGCTCCCCTAACCCCAACGAAGAAGTCTCTTTTAACCCAAACCCCAGTGTTTCCCTATCCATATAACTTAGCACTTATATTTCACCCAAACCATGATCTTTGCTTAAACTTAACCAAGTTGTTTTTGTGCCTAAACCTAACTCAACCCTATATGTAGTGTTGCATCATCAAGCTGTGTTGGAACGCACACAATCTCACGTCGCCATGTTGGTGGTGTTCCTGGAATACCATAATGCTGACTGTCCTTGCAACTGACCAATCCTGTTTTTGTGTTATGTCATTGCTTGGCGACATGGGGAATATAAAGACCAGAAACATATGTACACGGTAGAAGTTATCCTCTCGAAAACATTATTTCCTCGACCGTTTTTGCAGTGATGCACCTATAAATATCCCATTCGGCCACAATGGCTTACTTTAGGTGTGGACTTTTGAGGCTTTCTCAAGAGTTGAAATGATGATCCTGGAGCAACGTTAATGGATATTCCCGGAACAACACCAATGAGACATTATCAGATAGACCGTAGGGAGGCACAGAGAAATTATTCTGTCTTGCTGATATGGGCATCGGATCAGATCAGACATTTAGAGTGCATGGACAAGTGCTGTGTTTTTTTTGTCATTTAATTTGGAGCACTTGTTCAAAACAGGTTTATTATTATTAAAAGCAGAGAGGAAAACAATTCTCAACTCTCAGCTTGAATTTTAAAGTTATAGGTAGTGCAGCGCAGAAGAAATAATTGCACAGCTCTTCCTCTCAGCCAGTGAAAGAAATTTTTGAGGTCACCGAAGGAAATAAATGCTGACACAAAGGAGAAAATCAATCAGACGCTCGCCCTCTGTAGTTCTCCTTTTTTTTGGATGCCGATGCTCTCCGGGCTCTCCTCCCAATATTATTAACAGTAATTAACCGGAATATTATTGCTATTTACCCATAGAGGGGTGCTTCAATCAGACCGGGGGGAGTGCACTGAGCCACAATAGCCACTAAAATCTGCACCTTCCCTGCCTGACATCAACCCATACACACTGGCATCCACCCACCCACACACACACACATGCAGCTGTGACAAACACATGCACAGCAGTCATTGCCCATGCAGCAGGACATACATCAAGACCACCGTGTGGACATCAAAGATCAAATTACACCTCCCAGTATGAGACACATTGATAACCCCGATGTCAGTAGGAATCCAATCAAAAACTAAATTGTGCCCCACTAAAACGGCCCCCTTGATTAGTTCTCCAATAAAATCCATTTCCTGCCCTCGTGCCTATTTTAGGCGGTTTATTTCCCCTGTGGTATCAGGCAATAGGCCCTACCCAGGACTCCCATCTCAGAAGGCCCGGCGTGATGTGTGTCTGTCTGGAGTGCTTTACAGGGGCTTGATGCTTCTGTCCGCCCCCCGACCATTCCCAATGATTATACAGGACCTACCGTTAGCTTTTCCAATATTCACCGCTGGCTCAACCTTTTGTGTCCACCCCGAGCAGAACGAAATGGGCAGTGCTTTCAGAAAATTGTTGCTCCTTCTTTTTTTTTTTTTTTTTTTTCTTTAACCTCACAGTCTCTGAATTGTTGAGCTATCTTGCAGAGAGGCACAGAGAAATGGCACAGATGTAATACAGATCCATCTGGTCGCTCCATCACACGGATAGTGCTGCGATTCATTCACCTACAGAAAAGAGAGACCTCCTGATAAGTATTCTTACATTTTAAAAAAAGAAAATGTGTCTGGAGCTGTATTACCATTAATACACGCTTTATGTAAATTCAGCTGTAGCACTTCAAGTAATATTTCTCTTTGCCACGTTCTCATATTTATTACACTCACTATACCTCTTTGTTAGTCACATTATGA
Source organism: Lagodon rhomboides (assembly GCA_039737535.1). Classification (NCBI taxonomy): domain Eukaryota; kingdom Metazoa; phylum Chordata; class Actinopteri; order Spariformes; family Sparidae; genus Lagodon; species Lagodon rhomboides. The sequence continues at coordinate 13,039,412 of CM077801.1, forward strand.
GTTCCCAGGAGTGTGTATTTGCCACTGATGCCTCTCTTCATCCCTGACTCTATAAATTGCCGTTAAGCACAAATTATATCTTGAAAATGACCCCAGAGTACAGGACTGATGCTTCAATCATCCTCCTTTCTCTGGAAGTCAAAAGGGAGACTTTTGGAGTGCTGGAAAAGAAATAACTGATTGCTGATTGCGGTGACATGCGGCGCTGATGGATGACCTTTAGTCACAGTGTATCCGGTAGGTACAGTACGGCACGAAATATACAGTGTACTGTAAGTTCTCAGCGCTATAAGTTACACAGAACCAAAACATATTTCTCAGCTAAATGTATTTCTGATCGGATTCATTGTTTATTCTGAGCTGAGGGGTACTGTGAAAACAGTTGAATATCTTATCTGAGCTTGGCCTTGAGATTTAGAATATGAAACAAAAAGGTTTTTATTTCAAACTGGAGGTGTGGATTCGACTTAAGAAACCTAGTTAAAGGCACTGTTGAGTTGGGAGGATGACAGATACTAGAAAAAAAAAAGATGCCTCTGATGCTTCAATTTTGGCCCCTCAATTTTTAATCCCCCTGCTTTATAGTGATGCAATTCTAAATTGTTGGACTACTGCTGTAAGATGCGTAGCATTTAACAACATCCCAGAGGATGGCCGTGAACCTTTTGTTGCGTACCACACACCACTCTTTCTTCACGACCGTTTTCCTGTCTGTATCTCAGCTATTACCATTAAATAAAGTGCAAAATGCCAAAAGATAAATGCCATCTAATGTTTTATTTGAGGTCCTGGTGACCACATTCCCTTTTTAACAGCTAATAAATCATCATTAACATCACATTTGTTTTTAATGACTTTACCTTTACTAGCAGCGAAAGGTGCACTGGGCCTTCGTCGTACATTTGCAGTTTGGTTCGGCACTAAAACTACTTGGTTGGGCTTAAATAACTTCTTTACTTACATGAGTTCAGCTACAAGCGTACCTTCATTACCTATGTAACTTCAGTTATGTAAAGCACGTGACGTAACTAAACTGTGTAAGTAAGTTACAATAACTCATGTCGACTTTTGCTTTCGCACTGGACACAAACAGCGCCCTCCTGGATGAAAGTCCCGTTCTTGTTTGACCCAGCCGTCCATCCCCGACCTCCTCCCCACACAGCTGTTTATGCTACCTGCCTGACTTCCTCCTTTGCAGATGTAATAATTCCTACGGCCACGAGGGGTCGCCGCTGAACAAGAAATGTGATCATCAGCCGTTATAAGCACACAGTCAGCCTCTGTGGTCATTTTTTTCTAAAGAGGATGAGCTGCTTATAAGGGTAAGTTTGGACACAAGGCATGTATGAGAAGTACACACATTTATACATGTATTCTGTTTGAAATGTGCAAAGAACCCAGCTGTAAAACATTAAATACACTGTTTTTGCATATGCTTGGTATGATCTGCGATTAATGTACTTTTTCTTTTATGTGCCCCCCCACACACACAGTCAGCCGAGTGTGTCTATGTCTACAATTTGTAGTCACGTCAGTGTCACGTAGGATAACAAACTGTACATTTCTTTCAAGCAGTCAGAAACAATATATAAAGTATTTGATCATGTGTAGTGCTTGTAATGTATAAAGCATAACATCAATTTGAAACCCATAATAATGAGGATGTGAAGCCAATGTGAACAAAAAAACGGGCATTAAATAATGTTTGTTTTAATGAAATTGTTTAAATAATTTTGACACGTAATAAAAGGAAGTAAATATTGATTATAAGCCTCTAATTTTTGTTTCTTTGCCTAGACGGAGTACGTCCAGCGGGAGATTACAAATTCACTGTCTCTGCCGACCGACACCAAATGAAGTGTCCTATCGACCCTTATCTCTTTAAAGGCCGGGTAGTAAAGGGTTAAATGCCATTAATCCTCCGTCTTCTATACAGGAGTGATTTATCATTGGACTTGACAAAAGGTGATTTGTTTACTCATAGATCCGCCCCTTTAGTTATACATCCTGCCGCCTGGCCCACGTTCAATCGCTCTCTGTCCGGTGAAAGTATGTGACAACTTGACATGTTGACGCGTGGACGTAATTGTGTGTCACGCATATAAAGTTTACTAAAATGGAAATTGACCATCCGGGGATGTTTTACAGCAGAATTACCTAATTTACTGTATTGACATTATTGACCTCTTTACAGGCCGGAGAAGGGATTCTGGTGACCTCAGCCAGTAAACACATCGGAGGCGATCAATACGACAAAGTCAGAGTTCACTCGGCTCCCCCGGCCAGGTTGATTGCGGAATGAACTCCATTAAAAGTTTCCAAGGCCCGAAAGTCAAACATCATTTGGCTCAGACGTCAGAAAGCGTCCCCGGGAAAACCAAAAGACACGCCGCTGGTAATGGAGTTTGTTTTGCGGGCTTTAATTGCAGGTGCACTCGTGCCAATAACTCTAAGAGTTCTGCACCGGGAGAATTTGTTAAAGGGAGCAACCGTGTCTGAGATTAAAGTCAAAGCGCTCGACTTCAGTAAGGCCTGTCCAAACCGCAGATTTCTGGCCCGGTGACATCTACGTCTCCATTGACAGCTGTCCTCTTAGATCTGTGGCTGCGTCGGCGCGGCGGTGCACAATGCTCCGGGCCCGTCACTTCTGCGCGACTCAGTGTTTTACTTGTCATCGCCATCGCACTTTACGGGGGAAGTTTTTTTTTTCGGTGACACCTCTTTATGCGGGGACACCTGCCATAGTCATTACTCTAATTGTCCGTTTTGTCTCGTGAATGAAGGGCATTCAGAATGAAATTAGGCACTCGAGTCGCCACCACAGTGTTGATTCGATTCAGTAGTCAGACTTGGGAGGTCTACAGTAATTGCATTCAAAATTGAGCACCCCTCCCTCCACCGCCACCGCCACCGCCACCACCCACACCCTGCCATCGCCTCCTGACGAAGGCGGCGTTTCTGGAGCTTTTCCCCCTCCGCTGCCACTCTGCGTATTCTTCCCCTTCTTCCTCCACCAGCCACAGTTCCACACTCTCCTCATCAGTCACCACCCCTTCCCTCTTTCTCCTCTCCGACTCCTCCGTCATCCTCTTCACCCCTCCGTCTGCAGCCAAGACTCTCTCCCCCCCTCTATTTACAGAGATAAAGCCGTAATGGCTCTCTTTGTGCTACTGACGGCCACTCAGCCGTGGCAGCCCAGTCAACAGATAAATATTTCTTTTCTCCGTCTTCCCTTTATCGCGAGCTCGCTTCAATTAGCGCAAGTTACAGTCATTTAATGAATTCCCTCCCTGACCTTTGCTCCGCTCCCCTCCTTTCAGGGATTTGACTAATTTAACTTTGTCTGAAAGGTTCGCCTGTGGATGCTGATGTGGATGTATGTGTGTGTGTGTGGCGTGAGCTGGTGGGATTCAGGATGGGGGGGCGTGACATGTTTTGTTTGCTGACTGATAAATGGATGTATAATGCAAGTAGATAAAGGTTTTTGCGAAAGAGGGACGGTGCTGGGGTTCGGGATGGGAAGAGCCAAGGAGAACATTTACACCCTCCCCGCCTCATCACCACCTCCACCGCCGAGCTGTCCAAAGCTGTGACATGTGGGCCGACACTCTGCCCCTCTCTTCGTTTCCCCTCTCCTTTTCTCCCCCCCTCTTTCTGTAGATAGATATTTTTATTCCTTGGCACCTCAGTATAGATAGGCCATTGGGCTCCTGTCTGCTGGGGCAGCTGGCTGGGGGTTGGGAAAAGGGATGAAGGATAAGTAGATTCAATCGGGCGTTGCAAATCAACTTTTCCACCAGCATCCTGGGAAGACCTGATAATACAGGTTTCTAATATCTGACCTGTCTGGCAGAAAGAGAGAGAGAGAGAGAGAGAGAGTGAGGGGCAGGGGGAGAGTGGGAGGAGAGCGATGGAGGCAAGAGAGAGCAATGAACACATTGATTTGATGCGGCTAATAGTTCTGCAGTTGATAAGCACACTGGCGCCAGTCACAAAAATGAAAGGCCTCGCAACAGAGTGAAATAAATTGGGTCTAGCTCTCTTTTCTTTTTTGTCTCAGTCCCGTCAGAGTTTGGACATGTATCAGAGAATTTGGCAGACAGGGCATCGGCGAGGTTTCCTGTTTGTGTCTCTCCACCTGTCAGCCTTCATCCACTCCCCAATTGGAATACTGTTATCATCGCCGTTTGAAAAAAAAAACTCAAACACGTTCGGGGGCTTGCTTATGCGAGTCAAACTCAGACCCGCGAAGGAGGGGGAAACAAGACAAGGAGTGTGAGCAGGCTGTTGACAAAAATGGCAGCGGTGTCTGCAGTGTGAGGCACACTCCTTCAAACAGTGGCTCATTTAACACACACGTCACGTTTTACGTTCTTTTATTCTGACAAGTACAATACAGCGATTTATTGGGTCGCTCGAATAAGAGTCGGTAAGATACCGCGCTTCTCAAAATATGTAAACACGGCTCAGGTTTAAAAATACAGGAAACAGCTGAAAGCAAAACAGATAATTTTAACTTAAAGCAACATTATGTAGAAATTGGCTTTTTGTGCGATTTGCACCCCAGTGTTGTGAATACAAATCCCAGGTATGTCACAGTTTGTCAGATGTAATGTAGGTGCTAACTACAGCCAAAACTCATCACGTCATAACAACGTAATGCGATGAAAACCTGTATCTTGAAGTAAACATGTATGCAACGCTGTGATCCTACCCTCTCACTGAAGTTACATAGTGCAGAAACAAGTGATAGGAGGACGGAGTGGCTGAAACAGAGACACCATTCACCCTATTGCAAGACGCTGTGCCATCAAAATTATTCTAAAAGCTGTTACTTTAAGGTAAAAAAGTGACATAATGTTGCTTTAATAAATTGGTGTTTGCATGTCTGTGCCCATGATGAGTTTTTGAGACTGAATTACAGCATCGACATCTGTTTACGTTCGGTTAACAAAGCCCTCTAGTGGCTGCAGTAATTATGACGGGAGCAAAGGAGGAAGTCAGGTAGCAGTATGTAGAGCGATTTGCTGGTCGAACATCACAGGAGGGTGCCTATTTTTTTTAATAAAAGAGCTTGATCACTATTGTTGCCTTGCCTTAAAGGTGCAATATGTAAGATTTGGCCGCCTTGAATTTGTACTCGCAGCATACTTGCAGCATATCACAAGAACAACTGCTTAATGCTGCTAACCATATTCTTTTTATACAGCTATGACTTTAGCTACTGTTGGCTTGTTAGCTCAGTTAGCCGTGCAGCTAGCCAGACTACCAGGGTAGTGTTTTGTTTACACCGGAGCTTTGGACTGCTAGAAAAAAAGGTTTTCAGGCCCGGGGCTAGCTGGTTAGCATGCTACATCTTTCATATATAGTCTGAATTGTTGTTTTTTACATTCTATTGATAATATTACTTAATTTATTTGTGTTTTGACCTTAAAATCTTACATATTGCACCTGTAACCAAAGACGTAGCAGTTGTGACCTAATCATAGTGCTCATTTTAAGCCAGACCGTGAGCTCTTCCCTCGACCCATCCAAGTGATTCTGATGCCTAAACCTAATCAAACCTGCGTTGTCTCACCCTGAAACTGATTTATTTTTCAACGGTGATTTGTAACAGATTCAAAAGAGCACAGAGAAAATGATGTGTTCCCGTGGAAACAGGCATGAGATCAGAAAACCCTTTTATGTGTTGTTCCAGAGGATGTTTTGTTGTTTAATTTGGAGGGCTCGCTGAGAGTTTTGGCTTTGAATCTTCATTCTGTTTTATGTAAAATGTCACCTTTCATGTAAATTGTGTTAAAAATGTATTTAGACGCTCAATTCTTTCTACAACTATGGAACTTTTATGTCTTTACTTTTTTTTTTTTTTTTTTACAGATTTGTATTTCACTTCACTTAAACTCATCATGCAGTTTTTGAAATAGATTTATAAAGGACAATTCGCAACCTCAGACCTTGAAATGATGTTTGAACACCGTTTCACTGGCTCATCTTCTTTGAACCCATACATTTTTACATGTTTTTTTATAACATAATATTTACAGCTGACCAATGCTAACCAAACAGGTCTGCTCCTCTCAGGCGCCTCCGTGGATCAGGCCTGCTCAGACAGACCGAGCCGAGCCTGCTGTGTCTGTCCAGCCTGGGCTCAGTGTGACAGTGCAGACGCTGCCACTCTGACCTTTCCTGATGCTACCAGCTACAACCTAGCCAATACCGGCGCTAACGAGACACTGACATGGCTTGACAGCCGGGGGTGGCACGCAATTATCCTACCGAAGAAAACTGCATGTCGGCGTGTGTGTGAGTGTCGGTGAGGTGTGTTTGTGAAGCCAGGGAGAAAGACTCAAAGAGTGCACGCCTGTGTCACCATCTCCTGCAAGGTCTCCGGCGAAGCCAGCAAAGCCGCGTTCCTCTTGTTAATGATTGATGTGTCCAAATCTCGGTAGAAGTGCCCTGTCAGATCCCAACGCAGGTGAGTTTCATCAACATGAACCCAGTCACCTAGAATGCCTCGCGTTCGGTTAGGGGGTTCTGATCTCGGAATGGGCTGGCCTTGTCTGCTCCCGGTGTTGCCTGATGTGACCCATTTATTGACTTTGTTGTCAGCTGCGCTCTTTGAAGTCAGGGTTTTGGCCATAAGCAATTTATTTTTTTTTCTCCCACACTATTGGGAAAAAAAAAAAAGCCCCAACCTTGAGGAGAGTGATATGCGAGCTCACTGTATCCACGTCGATGCTCGGATCGGATCCAGTAGGATGTGGCTCGGGAGGGCTGGTTGTGGCCGCCGCCTGCCAGACTCATTTGAGTCATCAGAATTCACGTTTTTTTTTGCGCTTTGCTTGATTTCAGCCATTACACTTTTGTCAGAGGATTATTTCATAAATAGACAGATTAGATTCATCTTCGTCTGATTAACAACAGTTAATTAGCTGGATAAGCTGCTCATCCGCGGCGCGCTGGTGTTGCTCTTCTGGAACATTTCAGATGAGGTGACTTTGAGGATCGTGTCAGTAAATCAATTAAGTCCTCAGTCAATAAATTAAACTGGCAGAAGATAATAAGAGGTACTGTATGTACAGTAGAGAAGTGCCACCACCTACTCCTGAATTTGACTTTGACAAATTGACTGACTGGTTAAATCCATACATTTAAACAGATGACAGTATGCAAGGCCGTTATGTTTATTTGTATTGTTTATCTCCGAGTTGCTCCCCACTCGATATATCCAAGGTTATTAACAGGAGCGACGGTTCATTTGTAGTACGTACGACCGCGAGAGCACAGCCGTTTGACAACGCAGCAGCTAGCAGTGACTTTGAACGATAAAAACACTCCTATAATCCATAAATTTGATAAGAACTGAAAAGAGAAAAACAAAAAAAAATCCCTCTATTTCCTCAAATCCCTGCAAAGAATGGATGCTTGTATGACAGATCCAAGACACGGATACATTTGACACAGGCTGTCTGTTGCGCTTTCTCGTCTGTCAGGTCACGGCTCCATCAAATTCCGCACGCCGACTACAAGTTGCACATAGTTATTACATCAAAGCAAGTGCATAGAGTATTACAATAATCCAAGAGAGGGGGGAGGCGGGCATCAAACGTGGAGGATACTGCAGTGGGGAAGTGGGGTCAGGACCTTACGCTGCTGCCTGGATAATAAAAGAAGGATTTGTGCTCAGAACAAAGGAGGAGAGGTGGAGGACTCGGGAGCGACAGCGCCCGAACAAGAGCCAGCAGTCAGCCAGCCGGAGATGACTAAAATACAATACACGACAATAAATGATTTCAAGAAGACAACGGAGCGAAATTGCTCGCTATTGACACTACATCTGGCGGCACGACGTGGAGCCTCGTAAACACCGCTCGCTGTCCATCACTGCCCTGCCGCGCGCTGGAAATTAAGTTTTTAACGGTTTAAAGGAATTAAAATCAAATGCAAAAATGATCTGCTCACAAAAGCCCCGTCCCGCGCACTTTGATCTTAAACTCTTTCTGCATTAAGGATAACAATTTTGCTTAACATCAAGCACTTCAATCAGACAGTTAGACACTCTTTGGTGGGAATATGTGCCAACTTCCAAGGGCATGAATCAAAGGAATAAGAGGGAGTTGCTATTCCTTTGTTGCAAAGGCCACTTGGCTCAGATACATCAGTGGCTGAGCTCACTGCAATGCCTTGGAGGACTCAGCGCTCGGCGTTGTTATTGATCTGTCTGTGTAAAGTTTCTGCAGAGTGATTCCGCGTATAAAGCAGCTATGCATTTTTAAAGGCCAGCCGCAGTCCAGGGCTGGACACGTAACATTCATCCATACCCTAAACCCTAATTATAGCAATTCCACACTTGACAAATGGCCGTTTTCTGCACTCACCTAGCTTATCGGTGTTCTCAGACGTCCACTTCTTGATGCTCTTAATTTGCAGTCATGTGTTTGTGATTGATGGAAATTTCAGCCTGTGGGATGGGAAAGTGTTGCGGGACTGATGGGCGGCAGAGGTCACTCGGCGGATTGTTATTTCAAATATAGCACGCCGCGCTCTTAACATTCCTCCCCTCTCCCTCTCTCTATAAGTGCGCCGTATTCTTAACAGTGATCCATTGTGGGGCCTATGACAAGAAAATAATGTATTTCTACCAGAGTCTATCAGAGAAATGACTTTGGCGGTAGAGGGAAGAGGAGCCAGATCAATATGTTTCAGGCAGCTGTGAGTGTTTTTGAAACTGAATTTCCACCTTCCTTTGAGTTGTTTTGACCTTGATCTCCAAGAAGATATGTCTCTGCTGCTCCCCAGCTTTCACCACTCTGTGATTATCCTGTACACTATGAAAGATAACCTGCGTGGTGAGCTCCACTTTTCCCCGGCCCCCCCCCCTCGCAGCGGCCCCGCGCCATTATCTTGCCAATCCGAAAAAAAAAAAAAAAGCTAACAAAAGATGTCACCATGCGGCCATTGCACACCTTCATCCCGTGCACAGCCCTCATTATTATTATTATCCCCTTGCTGTCTAACTGTTCTCGGTGATAATTGAATTTAAATGAAGAAAAGGCAAAGGAGAGCGCTCTTTTTTTGTGTGTGCCGCGTTAACATGCTGCCATTAAAAGCGCTGGTTGTTTTAATGGGCCAGGTCTTAAACTATCAAGACTGGGAGAGGAGAGGAGAGAGGGGTGGAAAAAACAGCGACGAGAACGAGGGAGAGATTAGAAAATTGGATTATAATTAGTTTACTGCAAATTGCTCAGGTTCTGTAGCACTTTAAAGCTGTGGGGATCTTCAAATCTTCTTGTTTGTGCACGGCTCAGGCCTCCGCGTGTGCATTATCTATTTTCAGCCGGGTTTATGATGAGATGCAGGGCCGCTACGCTCGGACCTGAAGGAAATGGGCATGAATGCGTGATGGGATTTCTGCCAAAATAAACATCCAGCGTTGTCCCCAGATGATTGCTCAAAGGAGAGGTGCTTGTTGAGGCGTCAGCAGACGGAAACACATGTTGTGACAGTTCACACAGAGTGATTCGATGCATGCAAAAATCAAATGATATGCCACAGCCAGGGAGCCCTCCCAATGAAAACAAAATCAGGGCATTAGCATGTTTCAGCTGCGCCTCAATCAAGGTTGTCTGTGGTCTCCGGTTTTTATGTCCCTCAGAAGGATTGGCGACAGGCAGAGCAAAAAAGCAGCATCCGTGTGGATATTAGATGTTTTCTTAAGAGAGAAATTCTCGCCGCAGCACCGCCGCGCGCGCCTTTCAACCCGACTGGTTAGCCAAGCAAAAGGAAACGTCTACAGTTCCATATGGTCATGCTGTGCCAAGACGCAGGAAAGAGCATTAGCCTGACATGGACTTTGATCGATGCACACCGCATATTGGCCTCAAGGCTGATAGACGTTCGGAATATAGAAGGTACATCTGCGGCATCTTTTCATTTTGGGGGCTGAAAAGCTACGATGTTCTCAAATAAAAAAGAAAACGAACCAATGCGACAGTCAGAAATGTGCACTTAAGATTTAGCCAAGAAGCTCAAAAATAGGTTGAATTGATTTTTTTTTTTGTAAAGACACCTTGAGAGTAAGTTCATACGCTACATATTGTTGAAATGTCTTTATGGTGCGTGCATCATTTCTTGGCAAGTTATATGAGTAATATCAACAGAATCGGTTGTGTGTAGTGCAGTAGTGATGGCAGCTGGAGCCCAAAATGCATTCCATTTTCATTATGACCAGAGCAATGCAGCACATAGTAAGGTGCACTCTTGGTGCACCCCATTTATTCTGAATGAAGAGGTGGCTGCTGCAGTTCAATGACCTCTTATCTGATGGTGTGCCGCTGTCATTGAAGCCATCAGAGTGAAAGGATTAAGCCGGGCTTATATCGATATAAGTCCTGAATGGAGCTAAACACACACGTGCATACACATACAGTGCACAAACACACACACACAAACACATATGCAATATAGCATGTCCTTCTGAAAAACATTAGAAAGGCATATTAGGTCAGAGCTTCTGGGTAGGAAGATATGTTTTCATCTTGCGAGCAGATGGGGAAAAAAAGAAAGTCAATAGAATTCTCTCAGCTAGATATTAAACAAATCAGCCTCGGCCGCCGCTCCATCCCTGGATGTCAATAGTACAATGACATCACATTAAATGTGCACCAGCGAGCATTTACATCATGTGCTGGGAAAAGAACTGAGCCGGCGCCTGCTTTGCCGTACTGATGGAGAGGTTAGAGGACGCCTAGTATGCATTGATCACTATTTGCAAGGATGCAAATAACTATTATCCGTCTACAAGTGTGGACGCTCAAGTGCATAGTAGATACGCTGCGTGTCAGAGCTTTCACATCTTCACAGCCGCCCAAGACAGAAGGTGACTGTTCTGTCAATATACATGTTGCGATTCCATTGGCTTTTTCTTGAGAATACTTGACCTGAACGCCCTCCTTTTTTGCCTCATTTTCAGTAAACATGAGAATGTGCTGACGACACACTCTGCTATTCCTATATATCGGCCTTCCTGTGGGGAACCTTGTGGGGATTTGTTGCAGCAATCAACGCGCGGTCCATCTGACAATTAGATCTGATGACCTTCAGACTGCGTGCTTCTCGAGCACAATGCAGCCCCACAATGCATCGCTCCGGCAGCGTATCAAACATTTATGTGCCCCGAAATCCTGACATCCTTTGAAAGCAGTTACTCGAATGATGAGATGGGCGTATTTTAATATTCAGCTCAAAAAACCTGCTTTAATGTTTCAACATTGTCACCTCAAGGCCTAATAACACAAACAGTGCGATGATTAAAACCACACAGTGTAACGCTGTCTGAAGAAACCGGTCGGGGAGCTCGCCGCGCTTCCTTGTTGTCCTCTCTGTTTCAGCATGCGTGGTCAGAGTTGCGTGAAGACCTGCCTTTGAACCTGCCCGCTTTAATGTTCGCTAATGCAGGATTTTTTCATCAGATAGGGCCAAATTACTTCTATGACATGCATAATGTATTGTTATGTCCTTACACATCTCGATCAAGATGAAGAAAATGTACTTATGTAGAAGAAAAAAAGGTCAGCCCTTCCCGCTGATTTCCCACCGGCTGCAACCTATTGTGTTCCCATCCGTGATGCAGTGATATTTGTCATAGTAAAGTGATTAAAGGGCTCAAAATGTTACGGTGGGGGGTAATCAGGCAGTGAGTTGAATTTTAACTTTTTGCAGCTACTGTGCTCCGGTGCTGTGTTGTGATATAACAAGCATATCCGCTGTGCTACAGCACGGCGAGTCAACATAATGTCTCACTGACGGGCCCATCTCCACAGTGCTGACTGGCTGCACACATCATCACTCTGCTACAGTGGGGAAAAAATCATGATCGTCTTGCAGCGATGGAGATCCTCCAAAATACAGAGCAGTAGGCATGATGTATTTTTGTAGGGTAACCTGGAAGTTAGCATCACTCAAAAGCTTATGGGATTTTTTTCAGTTTAGCAAATACAAATTAATGATACTTTGCTGGAAGTAAAAAGCAACGTTAGGCTATAAAGGAACTACAGTGTGGTCGGATGACTTCAATGTCTTCTCCACTAATCTCCTTACTACTTATACACTAAACACACTACTGTAAGATGGTCGATCTACAAGTTGGAAAGTAAGAGCTGGAATAGATCGCAACTAAAGTCAGCCTGTACAGATGGACTGCTAAGTAGATGAGTCTCCGTGTTCCAAGTAATGGAGTGTAATGTCCCTGACAACTTAGCTACTTGTTGGCAAGTGCGTTTTTTAAAGACTTGTTAACGCTTTGCAAATTCACAAGTGGGTTATTTACTGACATATTTTATGTTGTGAAACAAAACATGAAATCTTATTTCAGGTATCTCTCCAAAGATCCCTTCAAAAATGAGATGAGGTAACTGGACATGCTAAAATGCTAGCTTATTTATGTTTTGGAACTCATTCCTGTGGCACGCTATAGACCGTTTTCACATGACGGCCATTTTTTCTTTGACTCCATGCTCAGGGTGGGTAACTCAAATACCGAGCCAATATTAAACCGCTGTGTTTGCCGTTGTGAGTTGTATTTAAATGCAGGAAATCTGACAAATGATTGCTTCCTGATTTCTTCTGCCGATTGTTTGATTATATCCAGTGGATTTTCACTTTCAGGCTTAAATGAATGCTAATAGTTCAGAATGAATTTTCCTATTGCATCATGTCACACTGTCAAATGGTAATCTTAGCTAGGAGGTGGTTCAATGCTAATGTTAGCACAGTGCAGCACTGCTAGACAGCTGGTGTGGCAGACCGAGGAGTTGGCGCGATAATTACATAATCACGCGCGACCGCAGTTATAGGTATGTGTTATACAAACAACAACACAAAATGTTCCCAGCCGAAGAATTAGAAGAAGAGCTTGTATTTGTCTCTGTTTTGCTGGCATCAACACGGAGTGTTTTATTTTGAAAAATAACCGGATGTTATGTTGTTGCCGTTTCGGCGGCCGCGCGTGACCTCTTGTCTGCTCTGCGCTAATTCGGCTGTGTCGCGCTCGTCATGGCAGGTGGAGAGGCGGGCCTCCTAAATCCCTGCAAAAGAAAAGCTAACAGCTGCTAGCTTGTTTAGTTCTGTACCTTTAGTGTGTGTTCAGGTACAGTAAGTTGCCATTTTCAGTGTGTAGGTTGCTAGCCTGGAGGTTGTTGTAATTGCTCCACATAGAGACAGGGTTTTTAAAAATGGTAACCCATAATAGACAGCAGATGGGGAAGACGGAAGTCGTCGGCCAATTGCAGACGTATACCCACATCCGGTGAGTAAACAGTTAAAGTTAACAGGCAAACTCCAGAACTTTTATGGAGGCCAAAATAATTACATAAATATTATTGATGGGTTTTAAGTCCAGATCTACTTTAACACGGTATTGGCCTTCAACCACACTATCAGCTTTGATTTAACATTAAAAGTTATAAATAGTCAATTAAAGCATAAAGTATGTGCACAGTGACCTAGAGCGCAGATTAATGTTTAGGTGCTCAAGAAATTGAAACCTAAGGCTAATTTAATTTAACACATTTTTTTTAACAGTTAGAAATATTGAACACTTTTTTCAGTTTTTTTCTCCCCTCTCTCTCTCTTTTAAACAGGGCTCTGCTTCGCTCTGGGCTGTAAGAGGCACCGTGTTTGTTCTCACAGATGAGTCCCACAGAGAGAGTTATTGGGCACCGGCCTCGTGGCGAAAAGGAAGGTAATTTTTCAAAAAGAACCATGGTGTGAGGAAGCCTGAAGTCCACCAGTATGTCTCTGCTGCAATCTTACACATCAAACTGTCTCTGATATGACCTTCCTTATGGCGAATGGAATCGCAGAGGTCTTAGTTAACTGTAAATCTTATCGCAATGAATATTTCTCCCTTCACTTTGCTGGGAAATCAGCCTGTTAAATCTATTTAAATAGCCGACAACAGCCTTTGTTTTTTTTCTTTTTCCCTCTATGCTGATGCCAAGTTTGTGATCCCTGTTTTATAACATCTCACTGTGAATCATGTTGCCTGTAGATCGGGTGTACACTTGTGTTCCTCAAATCAGGATCGCTCATCAGCTTGCCAGTAAAACATCCCCCCACTCAGATTATACCAATCTCAAAGCGAGTCATATTGACTAAGACAGAACCGTATGGTGTCATAACTAATAACTCAGCGTCTTGATTTACCATCCATAATTCACTCCAGCAAGGCACTTACTGTCTTGGAATAAATTGGAATATTTAAGCAAACAGATATATGCCTTGTGGCGTTTAAATAAGTAATACATCTGCCTCCCAAGTGTTTTCAATTCTGAAAAAGAGTGCAATCCAGTATACAAGTTTGATGCACCGCTCACCAGAATGAGTGTTTTATTTTTCATGCTTTTGCCATCCATTAGCTGTGTTTTTGAGCCAGGTTGACACACTTTGAAATACAGTTATTCAAAATGTTGGAGTCAAATTGAACATTAATTTGCCATGCTGAGATACGGTATGCAACGATGCGTATGGATGCGGTGCATCACAGGCTTTGCGTCTTCCTGCAAGTGAGCTTGTGGCGAGATGCTCTAAGTGTGCATTTGTGACAACTACTTGGAAGAGCGCATGGTGTCATGTAAGTCTGAAAAGCCTTTTCTAAGAATATAGTGCTCTCTTTCACATCTGATCACCACTTTTATCAACAACAAAAACTGTAGCCAGAGTTCAATTCCTCCTTTCTTTTGCTGCATAATCATCACTAAGCTGAAGCTGCGATAATGTAGATATGACTCCACAACATGTTCCATTCAACAGACCTTCGTCTGAAAGGTGCTAAAGGCATGGGGTTGGATGGTTGGGGGCGCGTGGGGGTTTGGGGGGGGTCTTCCATCTCCTCCAAGCTCTTAAGTCACTCTCCAGCTCCGACCCATGAGTTACTCACTGAGCTGGCTCCTGCCTCGCTTTTTCAAATGCTAATGACGAGCAGCGCTGAAAGCCTCAAATTGGGCCATGCAATTCAGCCTGTGGTGTTTGGTGAGGCCCTGCTCATGTTGGAGACCGTGGTCTCTCCCCTGCCTCCCCCCTCCCTCCCCTCCTGGTCTTTTGTGTGCTGCGGTAATAGGCACAGATGTTCCTCTTGCCTCACACAGGGCCACTTTCCCCCTAATCGCCACCTTGTATGCGGACAGCTTTCACCTGCCCCAGCAGCTCTCTCTCTCCTTTTTCCTCAGCCTCTCTCCAATTCTCCCCCACCCTTTCTTACACTTTTTTCTTTTTCTTTCCATCACTCCCCCGACCTCTGTTAGAAGGCCTTCCCCGATGTCCCCCAAATTTCTCCTTCTCCGGAGCTCGATTGTTTAAACGTTGAATTGTGGCGATGGAGAAAGGCGAAGCGAGAAGGGGATGGACGGACGGAGGGTGTAAAAAGAGGCCAGGGTGATTTTTTTTGTGTGATTTGGGAATGGGTTAAAAAGGGGAAGAAAAAAAAAAAGAATATGGGCGAGACTCTCCTCGCTCCAGCTGGAGAGAATTTGGAACATAATACCCTTGTAGCAGCTCAGCCAAACCTCAATGCTGATGGTGCATTTAGGCTGCCTCCCTCTATTGGGCTAGTGGATTGAGGAGCAAGAGGGGAGAGGAGAGAGGGGGCTTAAAAATTGGACCGAAGTGCAGTTTGCTTCATGGCCCCTGTGGTGTGGTGTGATTTTTCGCCGTGCTCTCAAACTGAGTGTGGAAATGTGTCAAAATTTGGTCTCTGCGGGGACCCCGGCGAGAAAAAAAGAAACTCACCCTCTCGCCGGTGTTCTTCCAGCAACATAACTTTGATAAGTATCTTAATCACCTTGAAATGAGACCATGGCAGGTGCCTGTGAAGCTTAATGGCACATGATGATGCGAGTTATGTTAGAATTCAGAGTTGGAAAAACACACATTTTGTGGTAACATTTAATAAAAAGGCAACCCAAAACCTCCGTATTACTCTCAGAAGATCGTATGACATCACATTTCCTTTTCACTTTCTGTCTAATTCTCGCTCCTCATGACAATCTAGAAATACAGTTCACTCGGAAAGCTACTTTTTTTGTTTATACAAGTGGGCTTATTTTCAGAGCACTGCTTGTATCCACACTGCAGTACGTGAGCTACAGTGAAAACCAGTTGTTATCCTCGGTCTCTGGAAAGAACCTGACTTTCTCCCGGTTTGGCAGATGACTGGAGCATTAATGCATAGATAAAGAAGAGCTTCAGTTGAACAGCTAAGGATTAAATCAATGGATTCTCTTTGGTGGCTTAGTACAGTGAGTATGTGCCTTACACTGTATTGCTGTTAGGGGGAAGAAGCTTCTAAGAAAACGCCAGTCTGAGGCCAAATAATTGATCATTACTGTGCATGGCACTATAGCAGGAGCGAGGGATTTTAAAATCAATATAGTTTTTCTGTCTTCCAACACATATTCATTTAATGCAACACTCAGCCCGCGTCAGGTTCGAGGATGCGATGATTGCTCAGAGAGTAGAGTGGGAGAAAGAGTCTTATTTTTGTTGTGATGTTGCACGCGGCGCATCTGACACTTTTGTGATGTATCCTGACAGTTTTATGGTTCAGCAGAGACCTCTTTATTGCGTGCCTTCGCTGAGTGCATCATACTGTAATCATAACTTAACCACGACCTTGGCCCGCCGGGTGGGAAAAAGGAGGCTGCAGCGTCGCTTATGATGCAACACGAGACGAGATAAGAGCTCATGGAGGTCATCGATTTGGTTTTTCACACAGGCGCACGGCCCTCAAGACAAACTTGAGGTGAGGGCGACCTAACTTGCTCGGTTACATCAGAGTTTATCGCTAAACTTAAAGGGTCACTCCACCAATTTTGCACATTTAAGCTTGAGGAATACTTCTACGTATGTGAGAAAAGTTATACAAAAGCCTTTTGTGGCTCCAGAGGAAGCTGGATGTAATCTGATAAGTTGTCTTCAGTGAAGTCACTCAGTGGCTAAGTTGCATTGTGGGTAATGTAGGTGGCAGGTTTTGAAAAGGAAGAAGAATAGAATAATAAATATGAATTTTAAAAAAAGGCCAAATTGATGGTTCTGCTGTCTTGATTTTGATCATTTTATCATTATTTTTTCTTACAGTCCCACAGTGTCATAGAATCCTGTAGAGATTACATTTTTTTGTATGCTAACCCACAAGTCAATATCACCTTGGTTCCCTTGTCAAAAAGCCAGTGGGATTCTCAGTTGAATGTTGGATTGCTAACTTATTTCCAGGTTTTAGGAGTCATTCATTCGGCACTTGCGATGCCAGACCAGTGGACTGCTTTTATAAAACCTGCCGCCAACATCACCCACAATGCAACTTTAGCCACTGAGTGACACATTTGGTGGCGGGTCATCAGATTACATTCAGCTTCTTCTGGAGCCACAAACTACTTTTTTTCACAAATGCAGCAGCGCTCCCCCAAGCCTGTAAACACACTTTAAAGTGTAAAATTGTCAGAGATACCCTTGAATGTATCCAGGAGGCAGGAGGATGTCACCTGAAAGGTTCCAGTGTTACTCACTGAAACGGCATCTGACAATGAATGTGAACTTTACTGAAGGTGATGCTCTTACTGTACTGCACTCAGTAGCTCCCACACAGACAAACACAAACACACACACACAAACACACACACGTGCTATGCCCAGCACATTCAGAGCGGTGTGATTATTCAGCCTTTCGTCAGCTGTTTGATTGCTTCTCTCAAAGGGCAAAGCCCCGCAGTAGCTTGCATGCAGGATAATTAGTGTTGTGATTGTACTCAATAACCACGGGTGCCTGTCTGCGAGAGCCCACAGGCCACTTTGGTCAGTTTGACTTGATGCACACCAAAGGAACCACACTTATTGAGCCAATCAAGCAAATTATTGCAGGTTACAAGGGTTTTGATGATATATTTATGCAGCATATGTATGACAAGACTGCTGATTCTGTAACAGCAACAACAGCCGCACCTTCCATCTGCTGAATAGTCTGATTCATATTCTGCCGAGGCCTGAAACTTTTCCAAGGCTGTAATACAACACGCCGTCGTCTGATCACTTTTTCACACGCTCAGTTGATTGGATTTACCTCTCCGCGAGCTTAATTGCGGCTCATTATTTGCGATTTCATAAACCGGTGTGCGCAAGATTAAACTGAAGATGCTGCTCGTAAGCTGTTCAGAAAACATCGCCTCTCTCGCGTGCGTTCAAGCATCCCGTCTCCGCCTGGAGCCACTTACCGTACCCGGTGACCAAACAGCTTCGCCGCACACAAGATGTGTGTCAATATTTGACCATTTTCCTCCAGAAGGGAAAGAAAAACATTTGTTTGTGTGGTAGACAACAGATTTTGAAGTCGCCACAAAATACTGTTTAATAGTGGATTTACCTGGAGGGGAGGGGGGTTTGAATCATGAGTCATTTCAGCGATATTTCAAAGCAAGTCTTATTCAAAGGATGTTTAATATTAATATTCAAGGCATTTTAAAATGCCTTCAGTGGCAAAGGTAGCGCAGTGGGAACGGGTCGGCGATCTAAAGCATAATTAAACGTTTTCTTTTCTATTTTATTCACTCTGAAGAAAGACAGAACAGCGCGCTGTGTCCACTTTGCTTCACAGGGACACATTTGCATTGCGTGATTAGGTGATCGACATATTTCTCTGACATCCCCGTGTCAGACAGCACATTTGCAAAGTCTTTGCAGGTCTTAATGAATATTGAGTGGTCTATCTCTTTTGCCTCCCAATTAATGAATAGATGTTGGTAATTATTTGACCAATGCCTCTCTCTCATGACATGTCCCATATCCATCACTAAGTTAAAAATAAATTAAAATCAATACAGCCGGCAGACTCTTAGGACAGTGTCAGTGCTTCCTACGGAGGGACCCATGCAGGTCTGAATAACAACTATTGATCCTCCTTGAGGAATATTCTCTTTTATCACCTCCCCTCCTCTACATGCGCACACATGCACACTCACACACACACACACAAGATAAGTGTTTCTTCTCCCTCTTCTTTCTCCACCCTAGTTACACACATTGGCAGCCGCTGACAAAACCTCATCTTGTTTGTTCTTATCGTCCCATCCGGCGATAAAGAATGCAAAAAGATCGGGGGAAAGTCGGAAACAAAAAAAGGAGGCAGCGCTCTTGCCGATAAAAGCCGGCGCGGTTGTGATTTATATTTCAAACGACTCCCTCGCCTGTCCCCGTGCCTTCCGTCCCCTGTGTGGTAGGTGGCCATTGTGTAAACAGCTCCTTGAAAAACAAATGGCTCCCTAAATCGTTGTAAAGAGCTGTGGCAGCTCGATCCGAGCGGAGGCCCGGGGAGAGAGGGGACGGGAGATAACGTGTGTCAGCAAACATTGACTGGGCTTTATCACAATGAGGTTTCTGTGTTGGAGGAGCTAAGAGGCTGGCCGGCTAATCGTCCTCCACAGAGAGCACACATTCCTACAGGTCAGGGCTCAGGGTTAGATGTGTGTGTTTGTGTGTATGTGTGGGCAGAAGGACTTTTGGTATGTTTACGCTCAGACTCGGAGAAAAAATGCAATTTTGTCATTTTTTTTTCCCCCCCTCCACACACTGTCGGCTAACTTTGCATGCTGTGACCTGCGATAAGCCCGACGGAAAAGCGGTGTTTGCAGTTATGACTGTGATGACTATTTGTTTACCCTTATCTAAACTGCGCGATAAATCACAGACGAAAAGTAACATCTGGCGCGGTAGGGAGTCGGAGAGGAGGACGAGGACCGTGTGCGTTTTTGTTTTGCCTCTTTTTTTTTTTTTTAAATGGAGGGGTCACTCTCAGCTGCCGGGGAAGAGGGTGAGAGTTTACTGCTCAAGGACAGACCGGGGAATTAAGTTTCACACAAGCATGAAGGGGTTTACTCTCTTAACAAACGACATCCGAGGAGAAAGACACACTAAAAGCACTCAGGGTGATTCCGCTTCAGCTGTGAGGTTAGCCTCGAGGCATCTTTTCATCGCGGTTCATGACTCGGGAGTTTTGCCCCTTGTGTGTCTTTAAGTGTTTTCTGCTCCGTTCTTCTAGGGCACCCGCACCTCAGTGCAATAACACCCCTTCTGCCTGCCCTCCATCCACTCGGCTGCAGTTGCGAATCCCGGCCAACAGATGTCAGCCTCTCCAGTTGGTTTCGAAAACACTGCTTTGAAAAAAAAAAAAAAAAAAAGCCATGCTGTCGGTGCGTTCAAAGCCTCAGAGACTGCACTGAGACTCAGAGAATTAGCAATGCAGAAGACACGCCGGTCTGAGATTTACTTTGATATACATCATGTATGTTAATGTAATTCTTTATTGATCCCCCCAGGGGAAAGTCCCCTTTTTTTTGCTCCGTCCCGGTGGGGGAGGTCAGAGTGCGGGGTCAGATTCAGCATTACCCACCCCACCTCACCCGGAGCTGGTAGGGGACCAGTGTCTTGTTCAATGACACTTCAACACGATGAATGCGTCCTGACACGGGGGTTTGAACCCTGGACATGTGATTGAAAATAGCCTATGGGTATCACCACCTTTTCTAGATGGAAATAAAAAAAAAAAAAACAATCTGAATGTTATTGCACACTGGGTTTCCTCAGAGGGGGTCAACTCTGCCCTATCCCTAAAAAAAAAAAAATATCGCTATTCGCTCTTTGCCTCGCATAAAGCCGAAGGGTTTAATCCTGTTTAGCGGTCGGGCCTGTGATACCTCCTGGGGAATCGCTGCTATCCTTATCGTATTTATCCAGTGATGACAGATTAGTGGGCGTTAAATGCACTTCACATACAGTAGACATCGGGCCCCGATTGGTACAGCGAGTTTCAGGGAGGGAGGGCGCAGACACAGAGCATCTTTTTTCTGTTGTCAAAAAAAAAGATGAATGAAAACCCACTCGCCGAGTCGGCCGCATACTGGAACAAGATAATTCTCGGCAATAAGTCTCGAAGTGAACATCGTAATAATTCAGCGGCGGCGCACGCGCGCGGATAGACGCGGCGTTCTTCTCGGCGACTGCCGCATCTGAAAACTACTGCTCCGACAAACTGATGCAGTTTGCAGCGGAGGAATATCCTGTCGGGGGGTTTTGCATGGACGCTGTGGGTTTTTGCATGCCGGGGAGCAGTTTTTTAGAAGGTTCCAGCATGGAGTTGTGTGCTTATGCTGTTCAGTTACTATGAAAAAAAAAAAGCTGCTGGGATAATGCACATGAGCTCACATACACACACACACACACACACTAAGAAGCTGAATGTGCAGGGTGAGTCTGTTCCTTCCAGGCAAGGGCTTGTCTGAGAATCTAAGAGGCAGGCAGGAAGGCACGAGGTGGAGACCTCTTCAGATCTGGCTGCTATTAACAGTCTTGTGATCTGCTCATGTTTACCTACTCTCACAACACTGGTACTTGGGGCTGTGTGGAGCATGGGACGCGGGGCCCGGCCCCTTTGAAGTGAAGTTGATCCCTCAGACTACGCTCTTGGTAATTGCACCTTCTCTCCCTCTCTCTCTTTCTCTCTTTTTCTTTGACCCCCCCCCTCTACACACCCCCTCCCCCTCCCACCTTCTCTCGCCTCTCCACATTTTTTTTTTTCCCTTTCTCACCCAGATGAGGTTTAGAGGATGCAGATGGGGAGCTTTAACTGTGATTGCGGGGCCTCTTCACGTCTCCACTCCGATCCGCGCCAAATAAAATAGCGCAAAAAGTAAAACATATACAGTGTTTTTTTCGAAGTGCTCAAAGGTGTTTAAGTGGAAAAACATCTTAGCAGTGGCGAGGGATTTTCATGTGAGAGAGCTTATCGCCGTCGCCGATACTGTAACTCCCTCTCCTTTTTTTTTTCCTCCGCCGCACGGCTTAAAAAAATCATGTCTTTCCTCCATAATTCACTCTACCAGATTCAGATTATCATAATTGAAAAGTGGAAGCGAACGCAATGTGAACAGACGGAGCATAAAATGTCCATGTTAAGCAGCAGATGACAAAAAATGCCATTTGTTTGTGCACTTTACTGTCAGTCGATAAAGTAGCCGTAATGACACTTGATTTGAATTTGTCTCTTTTTTCTTCCTTTTTTTTTTTTTTTAGCCAGACGTGTTTACTCCATCCACTGTCACTGACAGTGCGCCGTGTTCAGTGGCGTGCAGCATGGAACACCTGTGTGTTGTTGTAATTACTTTGATTATACCTACTATGGGGTATTACAGGAGTCTGGAGAGAGGGTCCAATTTAACCTGCAGTGAATTTCAATTCTAACTGAAAACAAGAGAGAGGGAGAAAAAAAAAAAAAATTGCTTGCTGGAATATTTAATCAGCGGAGAGATATTCGTATGGTTGCACGCTGTGAGCTTCTGTGTGTACGTGTGTGTTTGTGTGCGAATATAATAAGCAACAGGGATGCATATTGGACTGCGGAGTTCAAGGGTTGCGCTTTTCCTTTGCTTTTGATCAGTTTGCCGTGATGGGTATTGGTCTGCATCCAGACATATGACAGTCCAGGGGGCCTCATTGGTGAAGCCTGCTCTCCCAAAAGATGCCAGGTGCCTGATTCGGAACAAATGCTCACAAACAGAAACACAAACACACCAGAGGGACCCCGTGTGTGTGCGTGCGTGTGTGTCTGTGTGTATTCCCCTTCTTTGACTAGCAGAAGGGTAAGGTTGGCAGGTATTGAACTGCGTTGAAGTAGAACGAGCAGCCATGGGCATCTCCCGGTTCATGACGCTAGTCAGAAAACTGACAAACCAAAGCTGCTTTTTATTCTGCAGCTACAATGTAAATGGAGCTCCCTCCTGTCCCTCATGCAATCACCCCAGACCCACTAACTGTACAGACAGTGTGTTGGATTCCCTCTCTTTCTCCCTCACTTTCTCTTTTCCTGTCTGTCTCTCGCGGTCTTTATATATCTCCGTCTCTCTCCCTCCACTCTGCTCCCCCTTGTCTAGTTAGAGGGCAGATATACCTTTCACGCCAGACATGAGAAACCTATACTTTATCACTGCCACATACGGGGAAAGGTATTTTCTCCCAAAGGGGAAACTGGTGTGCAATTATAATGTTCTCGCTGCCCCAAACATCCTTTCGCAAAATGTATAGCATCCTGTTTTTGACTTACATGAGTTTATGATCTCTTACATGGCACCGCAGTGCTGCGCGTCTACTGTGGGTGTTTCTCTGTGTGTCCCCTCATGGCTGATTCACTCAACAGTGCAAAGGCTATTGAAACTCACCTGCAACTGTGAAATGTTTGTCATCTGTCGTTTATTTGGAATATGACTAGAATCAGAATTTGATACAGGTCATGATTTGGTTTGGACTTTCAGATATTTTCAGATATTGTTTTGGTTTTTGAGCAGTGGCGATGCAAAAGTCTGTTGGGACTGGGGGCAAAAATGTCCTGGGTGGTTCAAATGTTCTAATAAAAAAATAAATATATATAGATATATATATAAATATATATCTATATATATAAAGGCATTAAAAAACTAGAACAACAGGTCAATGACTAAACAACTTCAGTGATGCAAGTTCAATGTGAATCACATGGTGGGGCCCCCTTAGGGATGTTTCCTGCTGAGTTGTCCATTCACATTATCCATTGGTTCTTCAAGGGTTAAGGGTTTGTGATCACTAGGTGTCACATTTTGAGACATTTCTCTGGGGTAAAGTTGGTCTTTGCCTGTTAGGGTAATTTCTGTGCATCACATAGCCAATTGTTTTCTTGACAGAGGTAGAGATGCATGCACAACAGGACAGTCCACATGTCCAGTCAGAAGGAAAAACACCCCTACTTCTAAATATTATAACTTGGGTTTTGAATGTGCACAGTTATTGCAGCGATGACCTTATTCAAAAGGTGGTTCAACATATGAAATAAGGAAGCTGTGTTGGTTTAGTATGTAGACGGAAATGTTAGTGGAATACTCCTTTTCATCAGCCATGAAACAGCTAAGTAGGAATAGGATCATTTTTTGGAATAATGGCGAAAGACAATATTTTATGCATGCAAACGGTAATTAACCAGATGGTTTCATACACAGGACCCTCTGGAAAGGCACCACTAGAACTGTTTGCATCCTTTCCATCGTTCTTTGCCCCCAGAAGCAGCGCAAGGCTTTAAAAACCATTTTTGTAGCGGCCAGACCGTTAACTACAACATCATGGTGATGCCCAAAAATGTATTTTTCCCCGTAAGCTTACATTGTGAAATAATTGGCTATAAATGCATTACATACCGTGAATGCATTTATTTTTTGAGCATCACAACCCCCACAAAATAAATAGTTTCATTATCTGATGTGATCCATCTGTAAAGTCTAGAACAGCTGCAAGATTAAATCATTTTATGTCTATTCAAATTAGCCGGGGGCTAAACCAGAAGTTAGTTGGCTTGACTAGTGGAAGTCTCTACTGCACAAGCTTAATGGGCCCCACAACACAGGTATTGCCAAGTCAAGATTATTTGGCTTCATGTGCCACTGAGCAGCTTTCATAGGAATCAACAGGGCTCCATCTCCAACGCTCTATCTAGATTGTCTTTCTTAGATAATGACGCTAACCCCACGAGGAGCCGCCATTGTTGTTTTCAAACGAACGGTTGCTTCGACGGCCGCAGCCGCCAGCAGTTCCTCATAGGACACTGATTTGTTGAACCACTGTGGTTCCCCGACAAGTGCATAACTTGAAGCCTAGGAAGATGGATTTACGGGTTCACGTGATCGCACGACCTCGTGCTCCGGCTGCCGCCCAATGTAAGTAGTCAGTGACAGAATAAATGCTTTTCCAGGGCGAGATGGATTGAAAACAGCCGTCGTAATTAAAAATGTTTCACAGCCAAACAACGTAACCTTTAGTTTCACGTGCGTTTTATCCATATAAATACTCTCACGGAGATAGTGCAAACACACCTGTGATAAGTTGTGGTAAATTGCAGACAAATAAATTGAACAAGTAAATGGACAAAATTACACATGACAGCACTTTGAGATGTCTGGAAGCAGTTTCTGGAGGCTGCACGCTGCTGCAGCGTGCCCGTCATACTAGCCGGCTCTCACCATCAGAGTGGTAAAGTGGGACAGATGTTGAGGGTTAGAGAGGCCCCAGTGGGATAGTGAGAATGATGGTTTGGCAGGGGAGTGCGGGACAATAAAGGGAGGAGACGGGAGAGGCCAGGGTTTTCCTTTCACTACACCTGACCTGCCCTGGAACCTGTTCAGCCTCATCCGAAATGAAAGAAAGGTGCCCTTTGTCGTGCCCAACACTAATTTACATTTACACTCTCGCAACAAGGATTCCCGACGTGCCTCGTGAGAACGACGAGGAGACGAGGCTTTTTCGAAAACGCTGGTGAGACCGAGGCGGAGTGTGGGTTTCAAACATTTAAGAGGCGCTTGCGTGGAATAACATCCCCCTAGAAAGACGGGGAGCGGAGAGCTTCAAAGTGAGGAGACATAAAAGTGCATTCTGAAGAGTCCAGTTATCAGTTCCCGATTCATTGAGGGAGTCGATCGATAACTGTCCTCTTGAATTACAGGACAAGCCTTTGAAGTGAGCAGTGGGCGTACAGTAGAAGCATAATACTGTATATTTTGTTTTCCTGCAACTGATGCTCCGCGGATTTTATAAACCTAGTATCAACCTTCACAGATTTTTTTTATATTCCCGGCAGTGCACCAAACATGTCTAATAAATGAACATCAGTTACTCCAGTTTGCATGTCTCAGATTGAGCTTGAGTTTCAAGTTTCAGTACATTCAGAGCAGTAAAAATGGATGCGCTGGGTTTTACTGGATAACTTTTCTTTTTGCGGATATAAAAAAACACCCCGTTTCTTTTGTAGGAAAGGCGCTGTTTTGTTCAGATTGGTATTCAAGTTATCGCCGGATGCTGCATAATTTGAGGCTGCAGCTGCCAGAGCATGGCAGACCTTCCATTGGTTTTACATTTTATGAGAGTTTACGTACGC
Source organism: Lagodon rhomboides (assembly GCA_039737535.1). Taxonomy (NCBI): domain Eukaryota; kingdom Metazoa; phylum Chordata; class Actinopteri; order Spariformes; family Sparidae; genus Lagodon; species Lagodon rhomboides. Next base: position 13,065,402 of record CM077801.1, read on the forward strand.
CATGTTTCTTCAAGTGGAAAATTGTTTTCTGCATGATGCCAACAGGTGGACTCATTAGAGAGTCAACATAATCTTGGTAATCATTCCTCTCTGCAATTAGAAATATTGATCATTTACATATTATCCCAAGCCACGGTTGAGTTTATTGTTTCACTCACTAATGTTTTCGAGGGCCAAACATCTGTAGCAAACAGCAGACAGGATGGGTGTTAGGGACGTGGACTGTGCTTCGGCTCAGAATGACAATGTGAACATTAAAAAAGGAAGCGCGTTCGACTAGATTTATCTCTCTTGGTTGTGGCGACTGTGAGGGACACAAAGGAGAAAATTAAGTGATATTGTCTGAGATAAACAAAGTTGACACGAGGAGGAGGAGGAAGGGGTTGGTGGACGGGGGAACCGAGCACGGGAGTTTCAGGAGGCCGCTGTTCGTGTCATCATTGAGTTCTTTTAACTTACGTAACATGCTAAAACTCCTTCACTTACTGTATCCTTTACATTACTACCATAGCTTACTTATATCAACCCAAACCATGATCTTTTCCTGACCCTAAACCAAGTTGTTTTAAGGCTTAAACCTAACCAAGCTGTCGAGGTGAGCCATGCCAAGCAGTGGAAAAACGTCTATACAGGTGAACGAGTGTTCCCAAGTGATGAACATGAGCTGTCCTGTTAAGCGCAGCCCGTGTCCACTTCCACCCTTTTCCGTCTTCCAGCCCCAATCGGCCTGCAGATGCTGACCGTGGACTAAAAGGTTGGCTCGGGGGCATTTTAGTTCACTGCACTTTGTTGTCTACCTCTCACTTTGCGAACCAAACCTCGCTGGCCCGGCCTCCCAGGTCAACCACAACATTGACTCGCTCCCAGCTTGTCAACGTGTCAGGGTGCACGCAGGCGTGCTTGAGAGGATGGAAGGGCCGAAGCGGGGAGAAGGGAGACAGACACATGAAAGGCTCGCATGTTGTGAAGATGGTAGTTGGAGATGGCTCTCTAAAAAACACTGTTCACATTATGCTCTGCCTAAAGGAAAAAAAAAAAAAGAAAAGAGCAGTCCAGTGGAAATGAAATGACCCCTCTGGACCTGCTGTCATGTGACATCTTTGTTTTCCAAGCCTGCGGTCCAACCTATACGCAGCGCAGACCTGTTCCAGCAGCATGAATCAAATTTCCTCCCCTAATCTATTTTGGGTTGCTTCTGTGGACTGGAAACTAATTAATTACGGTGCTATACATACTTGACAGCTACGGATCATCATGTAAATGTTCCCACAGCGGCTGCACCAACCCTGCATTCTACCGCAGCCCCCAGTATAATCTCTACACGTGTTCGCAGGCACATTAAAACTGCTCTCACAACAAGTCCCGTCATTCTGCTCCGACCGAAAAAACATTTCCAGCGTCACATCACATCAGATCAGCGGGCGGAAAGAGACGCCGCTCTTTAAAAAACATCCCTTTTTTTAAACACTTCCCTTCTTGTGGGATGAAGTGGGGATTTGAATCGCGTAGCGTTTTAAAGAGGATTTTCACCGCGGGGAAACAAATCCGTCTTTCCGAATAGGTCTGTTTTGAAAGTTGCGCGGCGATAAGTCCCGGGCCTCTCGTTTACACCGCAGTCGCACGCGGCGTAAACAGATGTTGTCCTGGCCGGTGGGGACAGACGCACCGGCGGACGTAAACCCCCGTGTCCCCCTCTCTCTCCATACAGTTTAAGTCACTGTCCAAACAGGATTAGTGCTGTACTTCAAAGTGTCAGAACAATTACAGCGCCGACATCAGCGTGATTTGGGGGTTATGGCTGACGGTGATGAACGCCTACTAGCTCTCAGTTGTCGCCGCCCTCTCTCCACCTCCATCTGCTCCTTTCATTCATGCATCAGATTGGGCATTTCTGGGGACAAAAGATGCACCGGTCCATCAGAGGCCCGGGAGGATGATCTGCTGGGTTGATTAAAGATGGCCGTTGGTCATCAGCAAACCCAATCCAGTGCTTTTTTTAAAAATTTTATTTCCAGAGTAGCGGATGTATTTCCATGGCGTTTCCTCTTATCTGATCGAGGAGACAAATGGACAGATGCATTAAACAAATGGTGTCTGATGCAATCATGCCGAGTTGGTATCTGTGGCGCATCCTAAAGGTAATAAAATTGTCAGGGATTAATGATAAATAGCCTTTATTGTTTTTAATTCTAAAGAGGAGAAAAACAATTAAAAACAAACGCGTGCTGCATATCCAGCAGAGACGGACAGGATCTAACAAGACATAATGCTATCAGAAACTGCAGAATGTGCCATTTTTCCTCTATGCTAATCTAACTTTGGTGCGGTGTGGTGCAGATTTGAAGCATTCCTTGATATATTCTGTGAGGTGGGGGGGAAGAAAGTTCATCACTTGATGAAAAATGAATTGATGGAAAAAATTTACCTTGAATGTCCCGGACAAATACATCCATAAGCCACTTACGTAGATAAGCTAAGTGGCAAACCTTACTCACTCCTTTTAATATGCCTCGCTGGCGCTCAGAGAAAGAGGGAAAGCAGTACAGATATGACGTACCCTCTTGCTCCCCCTCATTAATCTTAATAAAACAATTGACCCCTGAATAGCTTATTCCTGCCCTGCACCATTAGGCTGCATGACCGAGGCTTTAAATATTAAGCAGGCTTTGTAAAATTTGATAAAATGTTTAGTAAATGGCATAAGGCACGGTACACTCATGGGCTTTTTTTCCCTAACCCCTCGTGTTGTAAATGATAGATATGTTTTTATTAGACAGAATGCTGTTTTAAGCAGCGTTGTGGTATTGATATTTGCCGTTCGCCTTGCATGATTTAAGATGGCAGATACGTGCGAGCCCATCAGGCTTTTTACCTCCCCTACCTTTCACGACTAACCGCTCTGACATAATCTAGCGGTGCATTTTCATGATTTGAAAAAAAAAAAAGACACGCCAGCTTCACTCGACGCCTGCGAGAAAGCTATAAGCCATTTCTAGTCCGTGTTATGCTGTGCTTTTCCTGGCCCTTTGCCCCCTCAGACCGCGGCGATGGAGCGCAGTACATCACACAATATACAGTAATTTGTCTCTGATTAAAATTTCTGCTGAGCTTTGAAGCCCATACTGGTGTTCTGTGCTGAAGTGGTCTTCCTCGTCTGGTAAAAATTGAAAGCCTTTTCATCTCAGAGGGCTTAAGGGGTCAAAGGAACACCAAATAACCCTCCCTGTTGTGTTTCTTCTTTTTTTTTCCCCCCTCCTCAGAAGCTTGTAACAAACTGCACCTTTGTCGGACGCGGCCTCTGTCAGGCCGGGGCTGGGGGGACTGCCCTCGGGTTCAGGCTTTGGAGACCCTGTCAGCTTCAAAATGGGGTCTGCTTTATTTCACCCTCTGACCTCGGGCCCAAAAAGAGCCACGCAGGAAAAACAGAGAGATATACGATACATCAAGGGCCAGTGAAACTCCACGGCTGGGAAATGAGGAAGCTGCAAACTGCCGAGTGAGCAAAAAATGAAGGAGCTTATTGTAGGGGGGATTTTTAACACCACAATTCCTATATGGGGGTGAATCAAGGTTGCTACATTGCGAAGTTTTTGCCTCTTGATGGATAGACTCTGTAAAGAAATGTATTGTCGCAACTCTGTAAATAACCTGATATGAAAGTGAGCCGTCCGTCCGTCGCGAGCTTTGCATACGATTTGCACCTTGCTCGCTTCCAATCATTTACAGATAAATAAATAGATAACACTGGATCAGGAATGAGGTAAATTCATTAAACAGAACTGTGCGGGCGTCCAATTTTCTTTAAGTGTAAATCTAAAGATAATGAAGTGCAACATTTGATAAGAGCCAGCAAGGAGAGAATGCTCGTTTGCGCCCGAATTGAGATTGACAAAACCATTACATGTAAGATTTTTCTATTTTCTGGGAGAAATTGAGATCCGTGGATAAATTCTCAAGTTTGACTCATCTGCACTAAATGAATGGAATTGATTGACTTGGAGATGTTGCTGCATAGCCAATCAATCTAAAGAGGGACAACCCAGGGGGATGCGGAGAGGAAGGGCCTCCTTTTGTTTTGGGGCCCGATGTCAGCCAGTCCTTGACCTTGGGGAGGCGAAGGGGTGAGTAGGGGGGGTTCCAGGCCTCGGCACTGAGGCCTGGGTGAGAATGCTGGGACAAGGGCTTGGATGCTCAATATGGAAGAGCGGGGCTTTCAAGCTCAGGGTCACGGGGGTCAGCATCAATGCTCAGGAGTATTAATGAGTGACCTTCGGAAAATGGTGGAGGAGGACGGAGGGATGGAGGGAGGAGGTGAAAAAAAAAATGAAGGAAAGGGGGTGGGCGGGGTGAGTGGCAGAGGGAAAACTGTAAAGCCCTGAGAGAATGGAGGCTGAGACCTGTTTCTCCAAGATAACAGAGATTGGCCTATGAAAATGCATCCATCACAAGGCCACTAAGCCGGAGCCTTCTTTTGTGTGTCCATGTCGGCTGAGAGTGAGGGCCGGGTGTGGGGGTGGAGGGGGGGATACGCGGAGGCGGATGGGATGGGATGGTGCTGGCGGGGGCCAATCTGTGGAGATGGAAACAGGGGTTAGGGGAGGAGAGAAAAGGGTGAAGGGAGGGAAGGGTCGCTCAGGCCAGGCTGGCTTGGACAAGTGAAGTGGGAACGCTCCATTGCTTATTCAACAGGGAGCAGATCTCTAAGAAGATAGAGGCCCACCAATCTTTTGAATTTGGGGGGGGTTGTGGGGGTGGGGGTGGGGCTGCAGCGGCTAACGTGCAGGAGATTTCAAATTTTGTCAGCGAGCGCTTGGCTGAGGGGTTTTTTGTGACGGAGCGGTTTTGGACGGAGCGAGGTGGAGAGGAAGAGCTATCGGCGTAGCGCTCTTTAAGGTTAAAGGCTCAGGTACTACGCCTTCGATAAGGCTTTCAGAGTATGTTCTCAGGAAAATATTAGCATCAAGTGCATGTAACAATTAACCTGCTTTTATCCTCGCCAGTGAGTAGAGTCTTTTTTAAAAAGAGCACCCCCTTTATATATTGATTTTGCATTTATTTCAAATATTTTTCCTCGCCTCAGTCATAATAAACTTTGAAGCACATTCTTTGCTCGTTTCTTCTTTTTCGTTGTGTTTAAAGTGCGCCGCTGGAGTCTTTTCCCCTTTTTTAAAATAGTGAGCTTGTCACCCAGAGTACAGTGCACATCCATCTCCTTTTTTACATCGCAGATCAATGCTATCTGCAGGAGCGCAGGAACAGGATCGTCAACGTCCCGCCGACTCGTGTTTTCCTCCCCTTCGACTGCTGCGCTCTCCAGAATTTCCAAGAAAACATTCTCCCTCCCCTCCGCGTCGCTGCGCGTTCGCCTCCTGACGTGAGGAGCAGGTTGACAACAGATGAGCAGCAGAAGAGAGATAGATTGTGCAGAGCGAGGGGGAAGGCTGCTCCGTGCTGACGACTCCTATTTTGCATTGGAAGTGGCACACTGACGCATTCAAATTAATGTGGCTGCCTTCAACTTTTCGCTTTTTTTTTTCTTCTATCTCTCTCCTCCTTTACCCTCGGGCCTTTTAATTTTCACTGGCCCTTCTTCTCTGCGGCTTCTGTCCATCCTGGAGACAGATGCACCATAGGCGCTTTAAGGCTCCGTAATGTATACATTATTCATATCACTCCACAAAAGGTGCTCATTAAACTTTACATGGCCAATGGAGTAGGCAGCCACAGATTGAAAGTGTTGCCCATATCACAAATGTCACAGTGGATTGACAGAGAAAGGAGAGTGCGTTGCTGGGGGTTTTGATTTGAAGATGGCTTTGATTTAACTCCAGGGTTATTTGCATCTGGCTTTATCCATCCTGCCTTTTCAGTTCAGCGCCTTTTGTATTTGCCTACTGAGAGCACAAGATTCAAGGGTAAAAATGCACATTTTATGTACATAAATACAACATTTACTGGGATTATTAAAGGGGCACTATGTAGTTTTAGAGAAGAAAGTCAGAACTGTAATATTTACAACATTTATGAGGTAATGATTCAAACTTTTTTCCATTAATGACTAAACAAGCTGTTCTCAGAAGAAAAATAAGGTCCAAAGAACACTGTTTGAAGCTAGAACGGTGGCAGGGTCCGCCAAACGTAAGTTAAACAGTATGGAAATTGTGTTGTCCTTAAAGATCAGTTTGTTTATTGAGTGTGTTAAGCCATAAATTATTAGTCGATGAAGATCTTTCTCTTCTGACTTAAATTTCTTCCCCCAAAACTACAAAGTGCACCTTTTAAATATAAATGTATACGTTTAGCTAAACATGGCAGACACAGAGCAGTAAGTTGCTGCAAGAAGGAGCTGACACAGTGCAGGACTTTGACTTACGTATGTATGTATGCATAAACCCCATACACAGTGATTCAACATCAAATGCATCTTTAAATGTGCCTAAACCCCAGCAGCGTTTCTCACATCACAAACAAGCTGCCGTGGAGGGCCCTTTGGGTAAGACCTACACGCTTTCTCTTTTCCTTGGCCGGGGTCTCAGCAGAGAATTCATCCCTCAATAATACAACACCTAACCCTCCTGTATTGTCCATAAAAGGGCCGGGGGTTGGCAGGTACAGTAAACTGGTGGGACTAACAAAAGCTCGGCGTCGAGCTGAGAAAAACATCCACACAGGGAAATGAGCTGTCATTACAGTAGCAAGGCAGCACTCAGGCACTTCTCTGTATGTGCTCATCTCTTCTGCTCGCTACCCCCAAGGTCCTCTTGCACTCATAAATACATAATTACGCCCACCGCCCGCCATGATGATTTCTGTTTTCATCAGCTGTCAGAAATGACCTGAATTACCCATCACTGTTTGACCCAAATGCAGCCGTCAGATATGTTAATCACAGCTTACATAACCACTCAGCCCTCTCTCCACCGACTTAAACTGTGTGTACGCGTGTGCCTGAAACCCCTTTAAATAGCACCTGTCACCAACAGAACAAAATAAAGAAGAAGGAAAGAAAAAAAAAAAAATGAATGAAAGAAATTTTTAAACTCCAGATGAGGTATTTTGCATCCATAAATTAACCTTGACTTTGACGCGTCTCGGCGGGAGGCGTGCTGAGCTGTACCTTTTTAATGTTTAACATGACAGAAAAAGGCAGAAAAACAGCAAAGGCTGATGTCCCTGAAAGCTGTGACCTGAACTCATCCGGCATGCCGAGTGAGGAGGCGGAAAACAAGATAAATGTTACGTTGACTTCAAGAAATATTTTGACAGCGGAAATTAAATATGTATTTATGTAGATATTGTGAAGATAGCATTAAAGGGATGTACACAATTCTGTTTTTCATACTTCCAATGAAGAATTCATCACTTCAGTTTATTCCACGCACGTCCTCGGCATGCAAAATTCTGCCTGTACTGTAAACAGTGAACTGGGAAGACCCCTTCGGGCGCTTTAAGTTCGCCCCCATTCATTTTCTATGGGACTCTCAGACGCCACCATAGCCTCGCGCGGGCGCTTTAAAGTCAAGCGTGTTTGACATTTAGTGTTTGAACTCATGTAGCCGGGCACAAGAAGAGTGTTCTCCTCAGTACAAAACATGGCCGAGGTCACAGTGGGATTTGTAGGTACAATCCTACAGCCTGATGGCATTAATATTTCTTTGTGTCGCATTTATAGAACAAATCTTAACTCCAGCCACATCAATATATTATGACAAAATTATCTGCCTATTCCGGGTCCACATGAATTCATAGCCGGCGGTTATTTGCATTTTGTGTAAGATGTTTGCACAGCGTGACTAACGGATCATTTTGCAAAAGTACCAGTTGTTCAAGTACATTACATTATCACGCTCCTATATCTGTTGTATGTCGCTGTAATTAGAGGCAGAGTTTTATCGGCTAATCACGAGTAACATACAAGTAAGAATTTTTCCGCTGTCAGCGCAAAAGCATCACGGCAACAAGTTGCAGAAAAAAGGGGGCTTTTTGCAATGTTATCTCATTAGCGGTAATTATAACAGATATCATCTTGTATTATTGTGTGAACCAAACATATCCCCGAGCTAAAGTCCTTCCCCCAGCCCAACGCCTGTTTCCACATAACACCGGGTAGATTTCGCTCTGCCGTCTTTTCTTTGCATAAACAGTGCCTGCAGTCAGAGTCTGCTCTGATCAAAGGGACAAATCTATCCAGGAGCAATCAGGTTGCAGCGCTAGGCCGGGCTGCTGACAACTCCAGGCTCTTTGATCAGAAATACATCATCTTCAGCAGGCTGCCTGCCTGGATGCCTTTGTCTGGGGCCAGGAAATAGGGGAAGTGATAGCTCCCTCTTGGTGCTCTTCTTCGCTGCTACGCCTTTTGGCAGGCAAGATGAAAGCTACCCCAATTATAAGTGAAAATACCCCCAATGAACTGAGCTGAGCTTCTGGGGTGCAAGCTAGAGCCGCCACCCCCTCCGCTATATCATCGCTAAATCTCTATACGCCGTCTATGCATGATGGTACAAAAGATATTGTCAATTTCTCTTTTCTCGAGCCCTGTCTTTCTGGGCGAAATGAGACTTTGCTTGAGATAGTGTGCCAGTGCAATTGAGGTCACGTCCAAAAGCATCGGTCTCCCTCCTCCCAATTTAGTAACCGCAGTTCTAATAACATGGTCTTCTCGGCAAGGAAAGAGAAAAGTGAATGTCTGGGCCTCTAAGCGCACCTCCTTCGCTCCCCTCCCCTGCTTTCAACCCCTTGACTGTGAGCTAAAGCGATTTTTTCTTTCTTTTTTTTTTTTTTTTTCCACACAGCTTCAAGAGGTGGAACAGGAGATGTTGAATGATGGACAGGTGTGCAGGCATTGTGCTGTTCTGCTCTGCACTGAAGGAGATCATTGATTTGCATTACAGTCCCACACATAAAACACAACCCGTCCACACGCACACACACACACACACACACACACGCCCACGCCCCCATCCACGTCTTACTGTTCCACCCCTATGACTGCACCACCTCCCACATGGCTCGCCCACACCCCGGCTCCTAATCAAGGAGTGAATGTTTATCTCACTTCCTGTCTTTTATAGGGGTGGGGTGTTATCTCCGGCTTCTGGTAGCACCTCACCTGGGCTGACCTGAGAGGGGAAAGCCATCGCGCCTCGGAACGGGCTTTTACAAGATGATGTCGAAACCGTACATTACCTCACAGAGAATATACATCTGGATGCATTAAAATGAGGGTTACGGCGGGAGACTTAACCTTTCTCACTGTCACGCTTGCCTCATATCTTGGCTCAAACAAATCAAACCAATTTCACTTTGAATATATTACCCAAACATTTCCTTTTTTTTGCTATCTTGAAGCAAGCAGGAAAAGAAAAAAGGAAAAAAAAATGCAACAACACCCAGGGACGCCGGTGCCGCTTAAAGGTGTAATCCCCCACGTCAACAGCCTCGGAAAGCATATCAGGTGTCTTTAAGCTCATCCACCTGTCAGTGAGCTCTTCCAGCAATTACACATCTGTCAAGTGTCACCTATCTCAGCTCTCACTGACAAGGGTTATGTCAAGCAGTCAGCCATTACGGCGGCCCAAATGGAGTCTGCATTGTTTAGAGCCAGCAGGAAGTGGCTGTGGCATGGAAGAGTGAGCAGGGTCTCCATAGTGTGACTGGGAAGCCAAGCTAACGGTTAGTTTCGGATACGGAGGAAGGGTTGCGGGGAGGGTGGGTGGGGGCTCGTGTCCAGATCTCTTTTCTCGCGTCGACTCATATTTCTCAGAGCTGGAATGGCAGCGAGGTTGTTTTTTGTTCACTACAGCCTCGGGACTCATCCGGGCTGGTTAAATCTTTGCCCAGGGCAACGGCTTTTATATGCATGAGCTTGATTTGACCTGTCTTCAGGCTGTGAAGAGGGGTATGCAAAGGAGAAAAAATCTGGCTGAATATTAAATATGATATCAGGTTTAGCCTTTTCCACTTGCTTTAATAGTGTCTCACAGACTCATTGTTGGTTTGAAACACATTCTGTGTGTTTTAATGGTTTTCATTCCGCTCTGTGGTTTATTTTGCCCTGTGGTGGAAGGGACACCTTGAAGTCAACTTTTTGTGAATGACAAATTTAAAGGAATAGCTAAAGCAATCATTTGACATTTTGATATATGGAATATTCTTCCTTGCCAAGACCTACATGTAAAGATTTATACTGTTAGCTATATCTATCCAGTAAATCTGAGGCTACAGCCAGTAGCCAGTTAGCTTAGGTTAGCACAAAGGACCGGAAAAAGGAAAACAGCTAGCATGGCTTCCTCCAGAGGTAAAAAATCAATGAATAAATCTACCTACCAGTGCCACTTAAGCTCTGGACACTTATGAACACATTATGTGTCTGATTTATGTTTAGTCCGTACAAAATACGTGTGAAAATGGCTAGTGACAAGTCGCTAGTCTATCTTTTAGCTTATGCTAGCAGGGCTCCCTTCAATGGTTGGAAATAATGTGCCAAAATATGTCAGCGCCACAAGAAAAGTCACTTATTAACATGTTATGCTCAGATAAATGTTTAAAGAGGCTCTATGTAAGAATTTGTGGCAATTTTCATGTATTTATCACTATTTTCTTGGCCATATGTGAGCAGACTGTAGTGTGACCTTAAAAAACGTCTGTGGACGATTTGTTTGAGTTGTGCAACGCCGCTGGACTGTGGATGTGACTTTATGCATGTCCACGGGTGCCTCGTCTCAGTGCCTCGCTATGCTCCGCTTACATAGAGCGACAGTTGCTAATGTTTTAGGAAATGGAGTCCGGTAACATAGACTAACGACCGGCTTCCACAGAGCCCCTTTAATCCGCATGGAAATCGTCTAATAATGACAAGTTGTCGTTCCGTCAGCTTGGAGATTCCTTTTCAAGCATTTGAGACTATTATCATGATCTCCTATGTAAAAATCAACCTCAGCCTCACTGACTGTAGATTGAAAACTGTAAAACATTGCTAAAGTAACTTGAACGAGACAACCATTGCGTTCTGTTAGCCAATATTGTACGTACCATATGGGTGTCACACTGCTTTTAAGGGTCTTCAAAGACTCCTTTCTAAACACTTCTCGGCCCTCTTAAATATTTTAGTGTGTATTACAGTCTGAGAGGATCATCAGATCGTGTCCCCTCTATGTGGCCTGTTGTAATGGCTGTTAACACCCCTTCTTTGTTGCTCTCTCGACTGAATTTTGTATCACAGGTGCTATACTCAGTGTTAAAAGCTCGCAAGTGGAGGAAGAAAGATTGAATCTGGGTCACTTTAATGCTCTCGTCCGTCACCCCGCTACATCTCCTCAGGCCTGAGACGCAAGGCACATTGTCAAGTATTAATGAAGAAAATGTCCCTGTAGGGCTGGTGTTTGTCAAACCAAATTACATACATTCAGTTGGAAAGGTGAGGATTAATCTTTCAAATCCCTTCTGGATGTGTAGGATGCACCATACAATCCCACACTGGAAATAACCCCCCTGACACTGACGCGAGTTGGCTGAGCAGAAGCATTGTGCTGTTGTGGTATACATACTGCAGGACGTGATGCCAGTAAACCAGCAAATGTGCTGACAGCCATACAGTGGCTGCTATACAGTAGCTGCGGCAGCTGGTAAATATGCACACACTCTCAAAAAACTGGGACAGAACAGACTCTAGCGGGCCGTGCCAGCGACTGTTTGGTGTTTTGATTATCGTGTTTTTTTTTATTTTTGGCTTTTTCATCGAAATGAATAATTCCGACTGGAGACGAACGCAACAAAAGGAGCAAGTGTGAGGCAGGCTTTGGAAATAACACGAACCTACGTGACAACAATGTCTTGTTCAGGTGGTCGTATGGCAGCAGCGGGAGCTTAAAACCCATGCAAATGTTTCTTTCATTTTTATTATAATCACACAAACAAAGAGCGCATGCAAAAATACATAGTGGAACTATGTAAAACAACCAGACAAACACATAAGCAAAACGCCAACTGTTTGTCAATAGCTGTGTATTTTTTACTGGCAAAATGGCTTTTATTTTCCACAAATGGCTTTGCAGCGATGGTTGAAGCTTTAGTCCCATGTGGCGGTTCTATTTGGATGCTGCGAGAGAAAAAAAACATAATTCTCAGTCAATTAAATGCCATTGACAATACGGAGACGGGCCGCTGTGAGAACGGCAAAGGCAATCCACATCCTCGCTCATTTATGGTGGGGATTTGGTCTACCATGGGAAAGAAGCACTGGAGGTGGATCTGCAGAGTTCCCCCCCTCCATCTCTCCTGCTAGTGTCTTGCTGAGATTTAAATAAGCCTAAAGATTACTTGAGGGCCTTTAAATGCAAATTTGGGTGAGTGTGCAAAGCCCCTCCTGTAAACCTCAGCCTTATCATTTGCCTCCCAGATTAGGGCCTGTCTGAGATGGGAAGCTGGCTCCAGGCCCCCCAATAAGCTGCAGGCCAGGGGCCACTCCAGCGAGAGAGGGAGATGGATGGAGCTTGCTGTGGCTATGTGTGCCAAGGTCAGTGGTGGCTGCACTCACAATAATCAGCGAGTATCAAGAGACTTACATCTGGGGGTTTGCTTATCTCACTGTGTGTTTGTGTGCCTCCGCGTGCGAGCGCGCTCGTGTTTGTGTGTTTTTAGCGCCCTCAGACACAACCACGGCGCGAGCCAGGATCTTTGACAGATTAGGCAATAATCAATTAACAAATTAGGAAAAAGTATGCCTTACTGCCTTGTATCCCATGCATTATAAAACACTTGCTGGTGCACAGCTACAGCAATTGGCCCAGTGTCGTGCACTCTTTTTTTTTTTAGGGGGGGATAACAGATGTTCGAAATGGCTTTGATAGGTATATTGGCTCAGAGGAAAAATCCAAGAGTATTTATAGTTTGAAACATGAAAGGATCCTGGCTTGTGGATGCATTTATATTTGAATGGCACCCACTTCATTACTTAATGATTTGAAAAGGCTGTTAGAGGAGCTGAGCCTGAGCCAGCGAACCCATGACCCCGCTGAGTCAATGTGCTAAGCAGACACAGGCTCTGCTGCAGGCAGCTCCACTTCTCACACCACGGAAATATGACACACGGAATGAAAGGGAATATATTAGATTAAAATACACCAGCTTGTGCACAAATGAAATCTCACACATAAGCTTGTTTAAGCAGCTATATTCAATATCTTAACCCTAAAAATGGATCAACCGACTATGTGTAATGTGCAGGGGGTCGCTTTAGTGACAAACTCACAGAGAGCTGTCACCAGCTCCGCGGCTCTCTTCAGCTTTTCGGAGCTTCGTAGCATCTTTCAGCTCAATTAGTTCTGTTTTCCAAACCAAGAGGGGTAGTCTTGCATGGCCAAGCATAACTCCACAGTGCAGGGACAGTGCTGGGTAAAAGGCCTAGCAGTAACTATTATCCTTCTGCGATAAAGTGAAAAAAACAATCTGGATTATTTGTGATTCGTGCAATGATGGTGGGTCTGTAAAATAGTGTGGAGGGGAACTTGTTGAAACGTCTGCATGCTGGAGGCAAGTCCTGACATTAAAAAAGCTTAATCCCTGCAAGAGAAAAAGGTAACAGCAGCTAACTTTTATTTATTTTTTTATATATTAGCAGCCAGGTTAATACGAGGGTAACTTTGTTTTTGAAAACGCTCACACGCAGATCATGTAAGGGAGGAGAATGTGACTGAAATGGTCGACCGATTACAGGCTCACGGCGTCCACCGGATACTTCGTTTCTACGCTTCCCATTCATTGTGTATGCAAGCAGCTGTGAAATGCCTGCCGACAGCGCTGGGTCGTGTTGCGAGAAACGGGCCGATGATATTGAAATTGAAAATTGAAATCTGGCTACTTTGTGCAAATGAGGTCCGTTGCTGAAACACAGATTATAGAAAATCCGATCCTTTATTGACTTTGTATTATTGAAGAGAGAGTTCCTGTTGACTTCAATAAAACTAATAGAGTTGTCTTGGAGCCAGCACCTACCAACCATTACTGGAATTGCAGCTTAAGCCAACTCCGCGTTGGCTTCCGTGGTGAACTGTAATGATTACTGTTAGCTGCTAAGTGGTATGACTCAGGCAGATGTTGCTCAAGGGCACTACCATAGTAGCTTTTCGGGAGCGTACATGTACTTCCCCTGCTCTGATGTTCTGGCTCTCCGTGCCTCCACCTCTCAAACCACCAGCCTCTGGTCTCGCCTCTGCAAAACCATCCATTTCTCTACGTATCAGTCTTATCTGAGGCGCTGAGGTCACTGAACTGCGCCGCCATCCTTCAGTGTACATCCACAGTACAGCATTATGTCACTCCACCCTCGCTGTAGCCTACTTTCCGTGCATCTGGCACAGCGTGTCGGCACAGCTGGTGTCAACAAGGACCTACGCTGTCAAAAAGCACCAAACTCAGGTCAAGGTCACGGAGGGAAAAGTTAGTGATGGTGGGAGGAAGGGTGGTGGCAGTCGTGACTGATGTTGTGCTTGACTGCTCTCTGTCTACAACAACCACCCACCTCCCCCTAACAAACACGCGCTCACACACACACACGCGCAAAATCCCCCTTCCATCCCCTTTTTCTTTAGAACGTCCCCTTGTCATACAGCCTCCCCTCCTCCCTCCCAGGTGCTCAGAAACGATGTGGATGAGGTCGAGGACATGAGGAGCCCACCGGAGAGAGAACAGATGTCACATGCCTCTTGCACCACGCTCAGGGATGTGTGAGTGTGTGTGTGTGTGTGTGTGTGTTCTGCGCTGTGACAGGTAGCGTGTCGTGGTTGAAAGGTAAAGCCGGGCCTTACTCCCAGAAGGAAATGGAATGAAATGGGAGGCAATAAGGGGGAAGGGGCACCAGGATGAAAAGAAGTGTATGAAAATAGGGCCTGGGTGTAGACACCTTGTTGTCCGGTGTTCAGTGTGAACTTTACAGCAGGCTGTCAGTCAGGACTGTAACAAGGCACCCCATTCGCCTGAAGACAACGTTGGCAGTTTATGTTTCTGCAAACCATGGATACTTTCAAATTTGTTATATGTGCCGTATAGACATTTCTACAATACATTGTTCACGTTACTTGTGCTGAGTTTCTTGTCAGGAGATGGAGGGGTATGGTGGCAGGCTAGACGAGAAGGCTGCCAAGCCAGTGACCACTGTTCGAGACAGGTGTTTCAACATCTGTAAGCGTGACGCAACTGGATCTTTTTAACAAGATGTCGAGTCAAATCCAGCTGTGTTTGTGGCGACGAAACCGTGTATTTTAAGCCGAAACATGATCTTTTTCTTAACCCTTGCCAAGTTTTTGTGCCTAAACCTAACCACAGCTCAACATTGCATTTGCATTGTATTATCTCAGCATAAAAATGAAAACTGATCATCAAGAAATGCAAAGTTACTACGTAAAGCAGTGCAAAGTTTCAACAGATTCATGGCTTGCAGAAAGGTACGTTGTTTTCATTTTGATCTTCCCCCAGTAATCAATAAACAAACAATTAAATGTGCATTACATTTAAATCCCTGCCCCTGAAAGAGCTGGTGTAAATCACTGGGACAACCACCTCAGAGTGGAAAGTCATTTACTGCTGTTACAGCTGACAAGACGAGGTCTTTTGTCATGGCAGCATGCGCGCTTTCATTTATCATTCATGGGTCATATTGTTCTAGATTGGTGATTAGACAGTTGGCAGATTCAGAGCTGCATTAATGGCCCGAACATATGCACCTACACAAGCATACGCATCGATTAGAGGTTACCTTTCAAAAAAAAAAGGAAAAAAAATCTAAATGTATCAGCCCTTTTGTTAGCTTCCTTGAAAGCGGTATCTCTGGTGAATTCAAAGGTACAGCGTGTTCTCGATCAAGATAGCCTCACCTTTGTCATAATTACACATGCACACATGTGGCCCGCTAAATGTACACTCACCTGTGAATTAGCTCATTAGAAATCACGCTGATAACAGACCCGTCATGTCCACCTACCACGTCGAGAGTGATCCACTGTGTCCCCTGTGATACCTCCCTCTGTGATAATGTACATATTCATTATTCAACACTGGCTGTCAGATTAACAGAATATTCGGCAGATTAGCTGGTTAGCTGTCTGGTGGTCTCCTCGCCTTTTATCCAGCGACTAGAGTGCCCTGACTGACTAAGCACATCATAATGGCAGCAATCCCAAGTGGTGTGTGGTGCAGGAGGAGGAGGAGACCTGCTTTTGGCACTTTGGATCTGCCCTGACTTTTCTGAAAGGTTTGGATGGATTACGCTGTCTCTGAATCTTTGCATGGACTGATCATAACTACTGCATGTCCATGTATGTGGATGAATATTTACATGCCATGTTTGGCCACGAGGGAAAGGGATTTATCCTTCAGTCGGAGTTAGAGGTATTCTGTACCTTCCAGGTACTGAGGCTGATGAATATCCGGTAGAGCTTAAGCGTTCAAAGCCACCTTCATGCTGCGGCCGGTGAGTCCTGCATGATAAGCAGGCGTCTCTTTCCCGCAGCACAGGTTCCCCGTTTGGATGATGAAGAAATCAGAACCGAGCGACCTCCCCCCAGAAGCGCGCTGGAAATAAACGCATGCGTGTGTACTTGTGTGTGTGTGCGTGAGCGTGTTTATACAAGCGTGTTTGTGTGCGCAAACCAAACTGTTTAATCCGGGCCAGTCATTGAGTTTAGCATGGTTTTGGCAGCTTTTTCGTCTTTCGTTTGAAGGTGACATCACTCAGAGGATTCTCCAACTCCAGTGTGCACATTAAGCGAGTCAAGCTACAGAATGCGTGTGTGTGTGTTGCACATATGCTGACAATTATACGTCCGTTTCCAGAGGGGAACCAGTGAGCAGGATGGAAAGTGCATTTGAACCTACATTACATAAGTGTACAATCAGCGGGCATGGGAGTGATTCAAACTATGGTAAACATGTTGGCAAGAACTAATCAGAGGATCTTTCATCTTCTAGTGTTGCAGTTTATTCATCATTCTGGCACAGAAATGTATACTCTGGGGTTTGTGTTGAGGGTGTAACCTGTGTGTGTGTGTGTGTGTGCAGAGGCCAAAGAGTCTGAAGGTGCACAAACGTGTCTGTTCCCATAAATAATTAACATCAGCCATTTCACAGCAGCATTACAGTCTGCAGCTCTTTTTTCTCATCCAGAGCAGATGAGGCAAGATCCTCATCACGCCGCGTATTCCAACAAACACTGAGGTTAAAATCATTAATAGTTGGAGCGGATTTTATTGGACAGGCCTTTTATTAATGTTTTACAAGAGGATTGCCTCATTCTCGAATTACCGTCCGGGCTGAATGTATCGCTGATTCGGCCTTTAGTCTGGGACCGGCGCAGCGCTCTGCTCAGTCCCGTTCGTCGGGCCCCCTGAGTGTTTACAATTTGCCTTCCGTTGTAAAAACCGGACCGGTCTGACTCTCTCCCTGCGGTTGACTTTTGTTAACTCCGAGGTGCCGTGTCCCTGTTCTGTATGTTCAGGAGAAGCAGCCAGAAGAGCGCCGCGGGGGCATCGTAAAAGAGCCTCACAGGATATTGAAATAATGACTGTTGTTTGCAAAAACAGGATAGCCCAACTCAAATCATTTCCTCGTGTATTTGTCCTGGGCGATCATAAAATCTTCCGAGAACACTCAAAGTTGTCTGCGGTCTGCTAATCCAATATGGAACGGGGCACGTAGAAAAGAAACATCGCCTCTAACTACCTAGTTATCTGGCCGAGTCTGCCAAGCAGCCCGAATCTGTTCTGATTTTTGGCCTATCAGTCTGGAGAGTGAGGGCACAGGCAGTGAATTAATGGTCAGGAGATTTATTTGTTTGGTGTAATAAGGACTGTAAAACAGTAAGAGCTCTGTGCAGCCTTGCAGGCCCCCCTGCCCCGTGGGTACAATCAAATGTTGCCAGTAAATCAATAGAGCTGGAAGAGGTTTTTATAACCTGAGTTTAACACCAGGCTCTAAGTGCTCCAGGTGGCAGGTCATTTGTTCATTATCCCAACTTATCACAATAAACAATGGCAACTCTGATTGGACTGCTCTGCTACCACGAGAGGGGGAGAAAAAAAAATTGGAAAGGAGGAAGACAAAAAAAATCTCAGGTGGGCAAAAACGAGGGCTAATAAGGAAGGCAGAGGAGTGGGCAGGAGACAGAGGAGCGGCGGAAGATTAACCGCCGTAATTACGCACAGGAGCACAGAGGAGGACTGGGACAGTAGGAGTAACAGATAGCGTGAGAGCTCCACAAGCTGTCAGCCTGCACAGATGACTCCTCCGGTGCCACGGCTGTAATCGTGCCTCTCTCTTCCGGTGGCACCAACAGGTTCGGGCTTTTAATATTGTAAATACAAGCGGCGAAGGCCTGGTGCGCGCCTCGCTGTCAAAAGGAGACGAATGCAGTTGCACAGAAACGAGACGAATCGCTTCAATAATTTCGTGGCCCCCTTTTAAACACGTCCCGAGCTGCTCCTGAGCTGTGCTGCAAAAGTGAATGAGAAGTTTCTAATGGTGACATATGACCGCAGATCATTCAAAGACAGATCAGAGTTATTTATTTATTCCATAACTGGATAAACAAGCTGTTCTCAAAGGGAAATAATGTCCCAGGAACACCGTTTGACGCTAGAAAGGTGGCAGGGTCCGCCAAATGTAAACAGAGTAAAACAGTATGGAACTTCACAGTGCGCCTTTAAACCACCGCAGAGATACAGGCTTCATTTGCGCCCAAACGTTGTTAAAAAAGGAGCTCTAAACGCCACGCTCGTGCAGTAGGTAAAGCAGTAAAATAAGCCTGCATGCTGTTTGCAGATGGCTTTACCCAAAGGACCTTACAGTAATGCGAGTGCATTTTTGTGACCCCACTGGGAGTTGAACTCCTAACCCGTGACAACCACATGCGTTACCAACCGAACTGCGCCGGGCCACATGGTTCCCGCACCTTGTAAAGGTGAGCGGCGTGCGTGGATAAAGACGCCCAGAAACAGGAACCACATGAATTATTATCCGATCTTGGTTTATTCAAATTTCGGTGTGCTTAATTTATGACTCCTGTACAGGAGCGTGGCAGCTGGAGTTTGTAATTATACAACACACTCTTTCGACTCTGCTGCAGACACACTGCTGCATAATTTACATGTCTATTAGCTCATCAATTACAGTGTAATTACTCAGATGCACAACTAGCTTTTTACCATATTATAGAGCACGTCATCAAATGAATAAGCGAGCAAACAAACAAACAAGCAAACGAGGCGATAAAGACGGCGCAAACAAAGAGATGTTAACTTGAAAGGGTTTTTTTTCCCGGCGTGCGGCGCGACGTCACCGCGGTTCATCCAGCAGCGTTTACGCTCCTCCATCCCTCCGTCTCCCCTTCTTGCGTCTCAGTCTGAGGGGGCCTTATCCACGGCTTATCGCCTCCACTTGTTTACCCCTGATTCCACTGTTCTGCAAACCGTCCCACGATCCATTACTCTGATTAATAAGCCTATCATGTGAAACAAAAATGCTGTGGCGTTGCATCTCAAGACTCATTGTCTCGCCCATAAGCTGTTTCTACTTCTTCTTCTTCTTCTTCTTCTCCTCTCTCTCTGTTTGGCCTCTCTCACCCCCCCCCCCACTTCCACCCCCTCCTTCACTTTTGGATGAATTAATGACAGAGTGATTTTAAGAATGCATTATGCATGATAAGAATTGGTCTGTAATGGAAACAAACAGAGACAGTGGCGCAGGTCGGGGTGGCAAATCTATTGACCATCAGCGGCGCCCTCATCCAGTATGCATTACTTATAGAGGCTGGATTTGTTTTTGTGCTGTGAATACTAAAAGTCGAGCCGACCGCGGGAAGCTCTGAGTGCTGATGACCAGTATGGTTCGAATTCTTGCCGTATCGATGACCTTAGAGGGATGTGACTGAAAAAAGGAACTTCAAACTGTCCTGTGCCTCGGGTTGAGTAACTTGAAATACTCGTGGATGACTTTAAAAGAAATAGATGGCACTGATCCCATCATCCACTCACTCAGAGCGCAGTCTCGAAGACATCTTGACTGCAGCTCTCCCGTGGTGCACAGTCACTCTTTCTCAAAAACGGCTGCATCACGCACAGACTCGGGCGAGGTTTCCTTGAAATATACCTTTTAATAAACAGACGCCTCGTTTCTTCGCAGCGCCGGGGCTCTCGTTGAGCCCATACAGAGTCAGAACAGCCCATTCAGCATTCGGCGCAATCACTGCTGTTGTTTTGGCTGCTGCAGGTCATAGCGGTGATAAATCTGGGAAAGTTAGCCTTGGTAATGGACTCCAGAAGGGGTCTGGGAGTTAAACAGTGATGAGCAATGGAAACTGTGGTCAGCGAGAGAGCAGCTGTAACCCTCTAACAGGCGTGGACAAGATGGGAGGAAGGAAACAGCCAAACGTTCAGAGGCCCAGCGATGGGTCTATTTTAGGAGAGGGGGCTGTCGGGAGAGGAGGAGGGGGATCCACCAGAGCAGCAGTTGAGCAGCACATGTGGGGAAATGCTGCGGGCCGACTGTTGAAGGAGCTCAGCAGGAGAACAAGAGATGAATCGCTTGTACGGAGGCACTGTTAATTCCCAAAAAACTAGTTTTTAATGTTGGGTGTGTCTTGAGAGTTTGTGTAAAGGGTAAGAGGAGCTTCACAAGTATAGCCCTGGAAAAAGATATGTGGCGAGCCACCGTTGCATAATCCTCCAGAGACATGGTTAGAAAACTAGCGAAGGCAAATATGCTGTAAAGAGGAAGAGAGCAAGAGAGAGAAGCCTGCTGCTGTTTTGTTATAAGTGCTGTCTCAGGTTTCTCTCCTCTCCTTTTCACCTTTGACCCCGGAATGATCCTCGATTAATGCCATTTGTTGAACACAACAGATTCTTTGTGAACATGCAAAAAGAAATGGCTCGGGTATTGATATGTATATTAGCCTCCACGGGCTCCGTCCCTCTCTGCAGCTGAACGATTCCTATTGACGAGTATTTGCTGCCAACGCAAGTTATTGTCTAAATAATTGATCTAATTGATCAGGCTCAGTGGAAATCAGCGAAATGACTGGTTTAACGCGTGAAGATGTTTCTCATGAATCAATACTGATTATTGCTCAGAAGGGCCCGACTGTTATTGCGAGGTCACCTATCGGGTGGCCTTAGCTGTTTACATTTTAATCTGGTTTTATTTGTGTTTTTGAGCTCCACAGATTCATGCCATGAGGCTGAAACCCCCTCGTCTGGCTTATGTCTTGACAAAGTAAATAAATGATCCGGTACCCTCGCCGGTCGGGTTGGAATGTCAAAGGTCAGGGGGTCAGAGCTGCAAGCAGCCAAATTAGGTTTGAGGACACCATACGCTCAGTTCCCCTCTATTTGATTACTGCCTACCCATGCGCCCTAGAACATGGACAAACAAGCCGAGCACAGCTCACTGGAGAGTTTAATGTTGGAAAGGTGAACATACGAGCGCAGTGATTCAGTCACCTTCAACATCCAACACTCAAAACTTTTCAGCTCTGTTCTGATTCAGACCTTATGTGGTTAAAACAAATAGCGAATTTGAAGTAAAGCAACCATGTTGAGACGGTGAGGTAAAGTATTTGGCAGCGCGCAGCGTCTCCACGGGAGGAAAAGAGTGCTATGTGTCTGTTATTGTTGAAAGTTAGGACTTCTCCTGCGCAATCTGTCATTTGTTTTCGGGGCAGTAGGCAACCCACGGGGAATGGATCTCATTTCCAGCATTAAAGAGGCTTCAAGGCACTTGAAGTAAACAAATTAGACTTGGTGGTTCAGATGGCTCAAATGACAATATTTCTCAATAATTGGAAATGATAAAGAACGTCTTTGATATGTTAGAGGCTTCACCATGTCTAGAAAGCAGTGCGAAGGGAAGCCTGTGGTTTCCCTCCACAATCTCAGTCTCATTATAAATCTTCACAGCGATACATTTTATAATGCTGTGTTTGGCTGAATAAACAGTTATGATTTGGCACAAAACAGACGCGGCGGACGCCTGATTTGAGCGAGCTGCCAGCCTCTCTGTGTACACGATGGAAAGCAGGGAGCCAAGGAGCCTCTCCGGTGGAAATTATGAATATAAAGTCATGCATTATAGATTCGCGAGTGAATTTATTTATTCTCCTGCAAAAGTCGGAAATGTAAGCCGGCCAAATCAATGTGGGAGAGTTCATCTCTGTCCACCTAATCATTTGCTAATGGCTACTATCAATTGTCTGCCCACGGCCTCTGCATCCAACACTGTTGCAATTAAAGTCAACAAGCACATACTGTACCGTCGGCTAAAGGTG
This sequence comes from Lagodon rhomboides, assembly GCA_039737535.1. NCBI lineage: Eukaryota > Metazoa > Chordata > Actinopteri > Spariformes > Sparidae > Lagodon > Lagodon rhomboides. The sequence goes on from CM077801.1 coordinate 13,087,711, forward strand.
CTTTAGCACGGGATTCCAGGTTAATGTATTGATTATCTTCTGCATGGTAAATTGGATTTATTCCACATCATCAGTCTTGTTTATTTATTTATAATAACACTGTAATTTATCAAAAGATGAAAGATTTCCTATCGGGCTGATGGGTGAGAGCGTTAGCTGTCGAGCTGATCCAATGCATTGTTTTTATCCTAAAGTATCGCGCGCTCCGTTCTTTTTGATTTATGCGCCAAATGCTCTTAAATAATAAAGTAAATCTAAGGAAAGAGAGCTAGAATTTGCAGAGGGGAACAAAGCGAGCCCTCGGAGAAAGAATAACAGAGCTGAATGCGCAGCGCCGCGGCAATGCAACACTGTGCAGGGCTTGTATGTCACACAGACGTAACAGCAGCTTGCACTTTTTGAACATGTTACTGATTTATTTATTTATTTGCCTGCTAGCTGGCCCCGCGCCTTCATCCTTGTGCTTCTGCCAGCATCGACAAATACATCACAATACAGAGGAGCGCTTGCTTTTGGAGTGTTATCATTTATTCATGCTGCCCCGGAGTCTTCCTGTCCATTCCAGACATTGTTTCAGTGTTTCTGTCACTGTTTTTGTAAAGACAGTGACACTGGTCTAACTACATCTGCAGATCACTGAAGGGAGTAGTGGCGGTTGGGTATTGTGTGTGAGTGTGTGTGTATGTGTTTGTACCTTTTGTGTGCGTACGTGTGTGCATCCGTCCTGGCGACACACACTGTATAGTTATGTCTGCCTGCATTAGTGTGTGGTCTTTTGTTGTGGCAGTGAATCCGTCCAACGGGAATCCATATGGTGAACATTTAGGAAGTATATTCAAACAACTGTATTCAGTGCGTATGCAGCATTGTCATGTTTGTTTACAGAACATAAATCTAACTTCTTTTACATTTGAGAGCCGGATACTGCGGTCTACAGTGTTTTCAGGCCAAGGAACCCTTAGCTGATAGAGATGCAGCGCAGGGACCCCTAACCACATGTACACATCAAACCGGGCCAACAAGATGGTGTAGCTAACTTGCCCATATGTTTCAATGATATGTAGCTAGCCACATATTCTCATAGGAAGTCATTAAATACCAACGCTGCTTTGTCACACCGATTTTGTATCTCATACAGATGCACAGCATACCCTCCAGCCAACCAAAGGCCTCCTTTGGCTTTGGTGTCTTTGTGCTGAGATCCCTTAAAAATTTGGTATTTCGCCTCGGTCGGCTCGGTTTCGGAGGACGTGGCGATGCGTGCTTCAGCCGGAGCTCCGTGACCGTCTCAGAGTTCACGTTGTTTTTCACGAATACGTGTGTTTGATCCATCTTTGTGCACTGAGGGTGATTTTCTGCCTCGCAAGACAGTTTGGGTGGTTTTACGAGAAGATTTTTCTGTTGGAAAACCTTTTGGAAAGGTACGGTAGGTCTTTAGGTGATTCAGTATAAAACTGCTCAATTAGCAGGGTGTTAGAATGATGAACTGGCTGAGTGGACTGTGCAGATGACTTTCATGAGGGCGGCGAGAGTTTGCGTCCCACGTGTAATTATGGTTTGGGTTTATGGCTTTTTACTATTGGACTTAGTGGGTTTTTTTGTTTTTTAGGCATTTAAAAGAATATTTCCAATTTTCGGTCGGCGTTTGGCTAGATTTAGGCAATAAAACTACTTGGTTGGATTTAGGACATAAAACAACAAGATCAGATTTTGGCATTAATAACACTTGGTTAGGTTTTGGGAAAGATCACGGTCTTGATCCAATTAATAACTCAGTGTTCACTTTGAGTTTCACATGGGTCAGCAGCACCAAAAAGAGTTCCCATCTTTGTGCGACCTGCCAGAAAGCCTTTGAGGACATCACAAAATGTTGGTATTTGAACTGAGCTAGCAAGTTCAAAGTTATGGATAGGTGCTGCACGGTGATGAAGCGGAACGTTAGGTTAGCTTAACGTGATAGCGGGAGGAATCATGGATAGCCTATCATCAGTGGTTGTTTGAGTTTATCTTTGCTGATGATATATATTATTCATGTTAATGCTTTATTTTCAGACAAACTGTATTTGCATTTAAAAACTGAAAACTTTATTAAACAATATCTGGCGGCCCCCTGCAGTCACTGAGTACCCCCTAAATTATGATCCGTGCAAGCTCTGAAAATAACCGTAATGCACAGGACACAACCAGGTATTTATTTCTTTAAACATTTATTGTTATTATTATTACATGTGGAGGTGTTCCCAGGCTTCTGAAGTCACTCTCAGGCTCAGGAGACCGTCCCTGCATGCATAACACAGTGTGTGTGTGTGTGTGTGTGTGTGTATGTGTGTGTGGGGGGGGGGGTCTACCCAGTAATATCGCCTCCTCTGGCATTGATGTAGACTAATGTAGCCCGCCTCCCCTTGGGTAGACCTGTCTGGATCGTCTCATAAGAATCCCATTCATCCATCCATCCGTCCCGTAATAAAATGGTCTTAGCCGAGAGAGGCCGTTTGATTGCTGCCGGCCAAGCTAGGCGGCGGCTATTCACCATAATATAATATTCCCCCTGTAGTCTGCACTTTAAACCTGTCTCACACTGACAAGCGTGCATCACCCTGTGGGGTCAGCGGGGTCTCCCATCACTGTCCAACCACCTAGTCTGACTGACGCAAATCCTTTCGAATTGCCTGTTTTGAGCTTGAGCACGCGTCCCCTGTTGACACTTCCAGCACGTCTGCAGATCTCCAGTAACAATATCACCTATGGAATCAATCTCCGCGCCGCGTTTGAGGCCTATGGAAAGCCATTGATCAGCGCTTTGATGTCATGGCCTTTCATAAATTGTGACCTTTTTAGTATTGGCATGCCCCGTCACCGCCGGAGACAGTCACGCTCGTGACTCACTCCAGTGCAAGACTGGAAGTGCGAGGCAAACCAGTGTCACAGGTGTCAATGCAGCTGCTCCTTATTGACAATTAGGCTCCTCTGGACGCCTGAAATGAAATCGGAGATGACAAGACCCCCCGACTTTGATCCTGACCCGACACCTCACACCAGAAAAAATGTAATTGTAGCCCCTCTAGGGCAATCCAGTTTTTTATTAAGAAATAAAAAAGTCACTGCTTGTATGAACTATGTTTTTTTAAGGGCGGGTTATGAGAAACGAAAAGATTGGTACTGTACTAGTCATTCCCATATATATTTAAAAGGAGATGTCCAACAGGCAGCATTATGTGTTTTATGTGCTCGGGGGCCTTTCCAATGACACAGAGCCATCTCGCGCTATTCTTTCTCTCTCCTACGCTCCGAGCAGTTTGAGTTTTCAGCAGAAGGCAGCAGTCAGAAGTGCTTCAGCTTGTTAAAATTGACCATAAACAGCTCATTGTTTTAAGAGGGCCAGGCACGGTCATTTGATACCGGCACTAGACTGGCTTCTCGCCCCTTAGCTATCCTGTTATTTCACTCTGGTAGTACACATCGGGGTTCTAAGGATGAAATATTGGCAGTGTGAGGCGAGCACACGCTGCTTGGGAAGGATGCGTATGGAGTATTCTTTACACTAGGGGAAACGTTAGGAGCTCAGGCTCGAAACTCATGGTGGATAATAACGTTACTGGGCATTGTAACGGCTTCATTTTGCTTTCATGTAGCAGAGTGTCACTTGTATCAAAGCTACTCTTCCTCAGTGCCGTTCTCTATTTGCATTTTTCTTTGAAATCGTTCGTGTTGAAACAAATGAACTTAGAGCAGCATGTGGTAAAAACATGATCAGAAAACAGCTAAAAAAAAAAAATCACATTTTTGTTCAAAAAAAATATCTGAGTTGTTTGTTTGGATGAAGGAAAGATCTTTCTGTGAAGATAAAAGAGCTGGTGCTTTCAGTACCCCACCTGTCTCCTTTCCACAGTCCTCTTCCTCCACACCCTCCTCTCTCTGTTCCTCTCTTTCATATTCAGCCCGTCATCGGTGTGCCTGACGGCAGTCTGATGTGTTCTCAGCGTGCTCCTTTACATGCACATGTCAGCGCAGTTGAATGAGTCACCCGAACTGACAGCAGATGGTGCTCTTTGGGTAGGAGAGGCCTCCTCCGTCCGCTCAGCCCGCTCTCCATGCAATCTATCATCATTCTCCTTCTCTGTCTTCTCCCCCAAGACCACTGAGGGGACTCTGGACCACCATCCTCTGTGCCATCATTTACCTTTGTGCAGGGGAATGTCAGCCCGCTCAGCCTTGGGCTTTTTATCCAGGGAGCTTGCGGCAGCTCGTCGACGTGCAGTTTAGACAGGGATCCATGGGGCACTTCTTAATGATGTGGTTCAGTGATAAACCGGGGAAGACTGACTGACTGACTGAAAATTGTCTCGGCGCGGCAGGAAAAGCAAGAACGAGAAAGAGGAGCATTGTAGCTAGACCGCCGGAGGAAAGCATAGCGAGCGGCTCACTGAAGTTTAATGCTCTAAACTTTTTAAAACTCGTCTCAGTCGCCAAACGTTTGCATTATCAAGTGACTGAGAGACGGCTCGCCGGCAGCAGGGGCATAATTTCAATGAACCCTAAAGTGGTGGAGGCTACGGGGACGTTGTAAAATAAGAAATCCTCATCGATTAGCATTCATTAAATGTGCACACAAGACACATTTTACTCAGGAGTGTCTATAACGTGATATAAACGCCATCATGAATTCATTAGGGAACCTGATATACAGTGTGTAGGATTTAGCTGTTCACAAGCTCTCTGACCCATTTCTGCAATGCAAATCTTTTAATATGCCGGAGTGTTGCTTGGAGCCAATCAGGTATATTGCAGTGATTAGATTAAAATCCGATTTTTCCGTCAACTCAGCAAAGCTGTATCGGTAGTCAATTAAGATCTGTCATAATGTGATGGAGGACAGTTTGAAATGATCCCCTGCTCTGCTAAATGTATGACAGGCTACTACTAAAAGGGTCAGCGGCGTGACCTTGATTCACCAGAGGCTTTAAATACACAATCTGCTGGTTTCAGCATATGCGATATTTCTCGTAGTATCCGAGTGAAACGTCAATGAAGTGTGTCTGCAGGCGCCCGTGCAGACAGTCCTTTTATACATTTCCCATTTTCCCACACAATAGAAATCAATGCACAAGTAATTCACATATTCATTAAGAAAATATGTCCACAGTTCTAAGCCTATTTGTGAATTAGCTGACAAATTATTCCTTTCACATTAGTGCTTTGACTGAGCGGCGGGCAGTGGGATTCAGACTTGGACACTTTTTTCTCCCCCCCCCACTCTGTTAATAGTCCTACTTAATACTCATCAATCACAGCAGTCAAAAAATATTGATCGCTGGCTAGATTAAATCAGAGTTATTCCACTGCGATGGCTATTACAAAGTACAGCTATTACAGTGAAACAGTTCTTGATTTACTATGAGAGGAGGATCTGCTGCCTTGTTGTAGTGTATTGCACTGAGCTGTATGTGTGTGCGCGTGTGTGTACTGTAGTTCAATCCAGCTGATTCCATCATCAATACATTGTCTTTTGCCACAGCGTGTATCTGCATTTCCATTCCCCACCTGGAGCTTCATTACAAAATAACTATGCATAAGATTAAACTTTGACTGCTTTGTTTTGTGATCGGGGGGCCACGCGAGGCGGATGTTGCACTGTATGACACCATCTTTGCATAACGCGGATGACCCATAGGTATGTGTGTCAGATATGACGTCACCAGAAATAGTCACGGTCGCATTACTAACACAGCCCTGGCACCTGCGACACTTTAGTCGATTGTTAGCTAATGTATGATTCAGACGCTATCCAAACGATGACATTCTCTATCTAATACAACCTGTTTTTTTTAGCCACACTGGCAGTAAAGAACCACGCTCTGCTGGAGATGTACTGTCTGCCCCGTTTGACCTCTGTTGACTTCATCACCGGGGAGTTATGAAAGCCCTGTGAGTAGCGGGCCTGTTCTCTGCCGGCACTTGTGCGAGCTGAAACGCCTTCAGACAGGTGCTGCAGAGTGTGCCTCACTGCACCGAAACAGCTGGGGCCGGTCATCAGCGCTCGCTGGAGATGACATCACCTGACAAGTGTTCATCTGACTCATCTCCCGCTCTCTGGCTCCATCTCGGGCCCCTGACACATGCTTCACCTCGGAGGCACTCGTACAGGAAACCGGGGGCCGGACAGGGAGGGTAGCTCGCGGGCTTTGAGTTCGGTCATGCTGCTGCGCCGTGCCAAGGGAGAGGTGAGGTAAGAGGGCAGAGGCAGGTGATGCAGTCTCGCTCATCATCACACTTTGGCAGGTGCGATGCTTTGCTTCAGTGCATCACTGGCCCTTTTAATATCTCGAAGAAGAATGCTGCACTCAGTGTGTCATATATTAGGGCTGTTAGAGAAGAAATAAGCCGGACACAAAGGGCAATTAAACTAGAGGAGTCAAGAGTAGGAACAAGGCTATTCCACTTTAGTGTGTAGGGTTGTGAATCAGGGAAGGTCCATCCCTGCCTAGGACATAAAACAGTGATCTCTTTAATTACCTAGCATAAAACCCACAGCATAATATTCTCACCCCAGTATTATACAGGACTGGAGTCGTATGATTCTCTGGAGGTGACTGTCTCGTAGCGTGGCAAGGGGAAAGACGGAGGTAATGTAAATGGATGGGCTCTTTTGTAGGCCGCTGTAAAAAGCAATCAATTAATTTGGTAATTTATACATTTCAGTAGAAGGTGAACTGGATGGAATATGTGATTTGCCATTAAACTGTCCAACACATCATTCTTAACTTTAGATGGCTTTGCATGCTCTGAATGTCCGGCGAACGTGCTCCGCGGCTTCACAACGCGTGTGTGGCGCTGTAGTGCCTCCTTGTGATCTTTTTGATTTTCAGTCATCCCGATTAATACGCTGTCGTTACTGCTGATCATAAGTACTGATGTTGGTTATCCGTTTATTTGTGCTTTATACAACAGATATAAGAAGCTATATGTTACTTCACTGTAACTGATAATGACAGTAAAGCATATATCCGCTTTTTCCACGATATCCTTTTGCTTCCAGTGCCCAACTCTACAGTTTATGTCCATAATGACTGTATCTCATTGTCTTTTCATCCATAACTTAGTTTAAATACTACTATAGTACATATTTTGTTAACCCTAACCCTTTGATCATTTAGACAATCATGCAAGTGTTTTACTAGCGAGGTTAACCTATCAGCTAGCCTAGTCACCCTTCTCTCTGATTCGTGACTAAATCCGTTATCCAGCAAGTGAGGTCGGGGCTTTACTGCTCGCTTTCACAAGACGAAGTCGCCTTCGTTTTGGGCAGCTCTTCCAAGCACCAGGTGCAAAAAAACAGTCATGTGGCGAGCTAGCGTTGCTCATGGTTATCTATCTAAATGATCAAAAAAGTTAAGAACACTATATATAACAACGAGCAGTAAACTATTCAACAAAATCTACAAAGCGAACTGTGAAAAGTGACGTATAGCTAATAGTATAGTAACTGTAGACGTGTATCATAGAGTTGGCACGGAAGCCAGCTGTACCAGTTTGTAAAGCGGATATACGTCACCCTTCATTGTGCAAGTGGTGAATGCATTCATTCATAATGAAGGCTTCCAGAGTGAAATGACACAATTGACTGTATAAACACATTCCATACTTTCCACACATCCACTGATTAAAAAAATAAACAATAAAACTGCTAATTATGCTTCAGTTAAGTAAGGTTAATGGATATATAAAGAACTAGACTGTATATACAGAGAGAGACTGTGTGATGACGGTGGCAGTTACAGTAATCATGCTTATGATAAAGATGATGATGCCTCATAAAATCATAGCTGAGGTGTTAGTATTGCATTGCTTCCTCAGCCCCTCTCTCTCTTCCATAGCGCATCAGATAAGTGCGCGCCGGTGCCGCCGCGCGAAACAGCATTACATCATCCCTCTCCTTCCCGGCAAAGTGAGCCGCCGCGCGATGAGATCAGAGCCCCCTTGTTATCCCAGTAGCAGAGCAGACTGCTGCAGGACCTGAAGGATCCTCTCCTCTTCACAGCCAGGGGAAAAATATGCGAGACGGCTGTTTTGCCCGCCGCCCCACACGACCCAAAAAATGGGAGCTCGGCTCAGGTTCATCTACAGGTGAAGCCTCTATTTCAGGTGCAGAGCGGAGGAAATCTGTCGGGGGGGGGGAGGGCTTTAAATACACTCGCATGCAAACAGATAGTATACACAGACACTCGGAAACTTGCAAATCCCCCAAAAAACACCCTGTGGTGTTTGCTGCGCGATCACAGAGCATACAAATCATTTTCCAGATCAAAGACTCCTCGTAACTCAGAGAGCTTATTCAGTTTAAATCTTTTTATATCTCCTCTGAATTATCCCCAGTTCTACAGCAAGCACAAACCCAGACAGAAAGAGTTTCATTTATGGGCGAGATTCACTTTGTTGTGTAACAACAAACAGATTTTTTTTTTTTTTTAGCCTCGTCGCTGGTTCTCAATGAAGATTTAGCTTTATCAGATGTATGTTATTCTGGGCACTGGTCTGTGTCCTACCCCCTCTGGGTTACCGGAGTGCTCAGTTGCCACTCGGGATTCAGCTGTATGAAGATGAATGGATGGATGATCTGATTCTTGTGGACCTAGGTGACTCCTGCCCCGGCTACGGTTACACAGTCTCCGCCCTCGCCCCCTTCCTCCCATTCTGGTTATCCTGTCTGTGACACCGTAATGATGACAAAGACTAACAAGTAAACAGCAGCATCCAGCACCACAGAGGGGCCCTTTTATGGCGCAATGAAAGTGAGGGATGAAGCGCGGTTGTCATCCAGGAGAGCTCCAGCAAATCACCGCGCAACGGCGAAACAGTCGGGGCGGCGGAGTGGAGATGACCGTGGCGGCGCTGGCATTGAGTCGAGCTGTTTGTCAACAATCAGTCGATCTGTCAGTGTAATGCAGCGCAACAAATCAGCCCAGCCACCAGTCTCTGTCCGCGGCCAAGTGCTGGGGGAAAAAAAAAAAGAACTGTGTCACCGCCGCTGGAAGCTGAGCGCACACTCACATACCTTAGTATGACTTGGTGTTACTAATGAGGAGCTGATCCCGCTTTAAAGTGGTGTCAGATTTACAGTTTTAACAAGTTTTCCACTTTGAAGTGCCACATTTAAACCTCATTAAGTCAAAAGTAATGCGAGTACATTTGTTTTGTTCAACAGTTTGGGCCTCTATATCCTGATTAGCTAGTGCTTAAGACGTTTAGGTCTTTTTTTTTTTTTTTTTTTAAAACACTCCGCAAAGTGGATGAGTTTAAAAATGCAGCCTGACAGCTTGTGGCTTACCAAGTGTTTTCTCCTTCTTTTTTTTTTTTTTTTTTCTTTCACTCCCCGGGCTGCCAATGCATTCATGCCTACTTCTCCCTTTTGTTGCCCGTCCCATGCCAAGTTTCGGCAGCTGTGACAACACAGGGACCAGAGACTTGAAGAGATATATTGTTAAACACAAACCCGTCACGCACGCTGCCATTCAAACACCCCCCTCCCTCTAACTCGATTAACACGTCGCCGGCGCTCTGACGACTGCTGCGACTTACATACTTTTATTGTGTTATGCGCACGGGGAGCTGGGGACAGTCTAATGACCTCATGCAAACCTGAGCGGCACGTCCGAGCACGGGAACACATGTGCGCACGAACACACACACACTTTCACACTTTTTTTTTTTCCTCCTCCATGAAATCAGCGCTCAGACGCTGCGGCCACGCTTGCAGTTGTCCCTTTTCACTGCTCTTACCATTGTCGGCTAAAGCGCCATTGTGAGCCCAAAAAGGATTAGAAAGCGGGGAATAAAGAGCAAGCTGCACACATTTCCAAACTTCTTTAAGATGCTGCCCACAGTGATATAATACGCCGCCGCCGGTACACAATGCGAGCGGGAGCTTTTGGGGGGGGAGATGTAATCCCTCAGGTCACCGGTTACACATGGTAAGACATTCTTAAACACACACACACTCAACCTTGTATTCTGTAGCGCTGGATTTGTGTGATTAAATCTGTATTGTCAAGTGCGGGGTGGGCGCGTAGTTATCAATATTAATCATCAGCCGAGCATATGGCCCTCAATCACCGCTTGATTAATCAATATATTGACATTATCACACCTGCGCAAGATAAATCACCCATGAACATGAGCTTGTTGTGCAGTTCATTCAATATACATGAGGGAATCATTCAAGGGGCAACATCCCTGTGGTACAGCTGAGGACGGCCTGAAGGTGATGCAGCATGTAGGAGGCGCTGCGCGTGTGCTCGCTCGTTTACCTCACGCTCACACGCACGCAGGCAGGAGGCGCACGGGGACGGCGCGTGGAAATGCATGTTCCACTCTGATGACATCACCGTCTCGGCTAGGTAGCGGGGGCATTTTCCATAGGCTGTCCTCTGTTGCTGTGGAGAGGCCTCCACCAATCCCCTCCCCTTTCCCTCCTTAATGTATACAACACCGGCTCCATGAATGATCTGTGACATCGCTTCCTTGGGCCGATCCAAAGACAACATTATGTGACCGTTCGGAATCCACCACCACCGCCGCCGCCGCCCACCTCCCCTCCCCCACAAACCCCCTTTCAGCTTTGGAATCGCCTGACGCAGGCCGTTTAGGGCTATTTGTCGCCCACTGTGTGAGCAGAATACTCAGCCGGGCCTCATGAAGGTCTGGTGTGACATGTGACAGCCCATCATCTGAGGGTATTTATGTTAACTAAGCATTTCCATTTAACTGGATCTCTCGGTCTTGGCTTGTACGTATAATAAAGGTGTTCCGCATGTCAATTTGTTTGGGGATCTTACGCATGATACAGTAAACACCGAGCGCAGCGGCCCGGAGGAGAATTGACCAGCTTTGTATACAGTCTGTGATTTAACACTGAGCAGAGGTCAGGCAGAGAACTGCTGACAACACTGTCCATTACTCTGGCCCCTCTGACCGCGGTCCACGCACAGTACATGAAGTGTGCGCGCCATAAATCCTCGGCTGTTTTGCTCGATATCCACACCTGACACCAGCCGAAGATCTATACCTGTCTTGAAATGTCTCCGTACCCCCATGTCTCAATAGCCGCGTCCCTTGGTAGACATTTAAAGAGGCGTGGGCAGCTAAAGCATTCTTTCTCTGGGGCTTTTCGGAGAAGAAAAGAGTTCAAGAGGTCAGAGATATGTGTTATTTTCCCACCGGTGCAATACTCAGGATGTGTCAGAGCCATGTGTCAGGGAATGACAGCGGAGAAGAAAGACGGCAGGAGAGGTAGATCTGGCAGACAAAGGCCAGACTTCACACAGAAAGCTTGAGATCAATGGATCGGCAGGCTATGCACCCTACGTACACTCGCCAGCCAACACACAATGCCGCGGTTTGATGGCGAGATTGACCTATCCGGAGCCCGTCATAAAAAGTTGAGCAAGACACACGGACAAACACGCGAGGAGACGGACGGAAACGCGCACAAATGAAACACTTCCACCTCGATACCTCGCCGGGTGCATTCTGGGTGCTCCACAACAGTCCCCCTCCCCGAGCTTGTCATCTTGACGAATGGATCTGGGTAACTGTCAATTAAAATGAAATCCCATCTGTGGAGTAGAACGAGGAGGACACATTGAATGCAGCACACACACACACACACACGCAAACACAAAGCACAGTTGTGGAGACCAGTCTGAGCTTCTGCCCAGAGACAGGGGTTGATCCACACGCTGGGCTTCATATGGGCAATACATCAAACAGACAACATTATCCCTGACTACACCTCTGAAAACTTCAACATGATTAATTATAATTAATTAGCAAAATGCTACGTGTTGGCTAATTTATCATATTTGCATTATTCAAAAATCCATCATCAAAATGTAGCCAGCAGCAGGCCTCCTGTAATTTTTTTTTATTTATTTTTTTTTCCTCTCTCTTTATAATTATTTTGCAACATAGTGCTAAATCAGCAAGTTGCAATTTGTGCGCTTTTCAGTCACTCCCTGGAGATGATCGCAGACAGTCGTTGGTAAACAGTTTAGTTTCAGCCTTTGTGGAATTCCAGCTCAAAATGAATCTGTTTTCGATGTGTGTGTGCGCGGATGCTAATTCATTTTAAAGCACATTTGTCAGTTATATCGATCACTGATTGACATCTTGTAACCTTGCTGAATAAGGCACGTTTGTCAATCTGTGCTGTTTTAATAAAGCAAAGCATTGGCGTGGCTCGAAGTGCATTTCTGAGACTCGGGGAGAAAAGATGAGCCGCCGTCGTTAAGCTTAGTATTGTATAGAAGTATTGTCTGAGGGTTTTCTTTTTTTTTTTTTTTTTTTTTCAGGTTTACAAAGAAGCCGCTGAGCTGTTTAAAGTGTTCTCCATTTAAAGCAGAACTATGACAACCATGTATTACTAATGACCTCAGCCGGGACTCCAGCCAGTCCCCTTTTATGCAAAATCATCACTATATGATTGAGACCAAAAGTGGTGGTGAAAGTCAGCGTGCAAGCCTCATTACCCCAATTAATGGCGATTCTTATTGCATAAGCAAAACTCATCTGAGGGTAGAAGTCAATACCTTTGTCATGGTTATGATAATGGCCTTAAATGCTCATCTGTAGTCATACGCACAGGGAGAACTTCGGAGCCTGACACTGAAGGACATCAATGCTGCGATATAGGTAATTAAAATGAGTGCGTCCCAGCCATTGCAATTAAACAGGGAAAAGTGTGTCAGGGCCTGTGTATGATTTGTGTCATTAATTTTCATTACCAAGTGTTTATTAACCTTTTTATCTTGCGCCGTCCTGATGCTAGTCTGCTCGGTGTATATCACCACCTTGGATGAGTGTGTGTGTGTGTGTTTGCGGGCCCTCCTGGTGTTTTTTTTCCCACCACCTCCTAAAGAATGTTTCGATCATGGGGAATTTCCGGGGGAACAGTAAACGTTCGCGTTTTTTAATACACAGCGCATTCATCAGCGGCGGGCGGAAAAAAAAAAAACTGCGCGGCATTAGCAGTCGGTCCAATGAAGGAAACGTTATGGCTCGTAATTAAATTTGAAATTAAGTGATATTTCATCTCTTCTCATTAATTAGAAAAGAGGTCTTCTGCGATATAATTATTTATTTTCAGCGATAGCAGAGGACAGTCGTAATCCTCTGAGTGATGTCAGGTGTTATTGCACATCAGGTGAGGCGGCGGCGTGCATACATACATCCGAGACGTCCTCTGCGTCCTCATGTTCAAGTGAGGTTCCAGAGACTTTTCGGAGCTCATCCGTTGCTCGACAGCTACAAGGCCAGCCGGGTGTATTTTAGGTATTAACCGATGTCTAGCTGTTAACGTCGAAGCTCTGATCTTGATTCAGTCGACTACAGCGCGAAAAAAAAAACACAATTGAAGGGGATCTGCGAGATGGCACGCATTAATCAGGCTGTAATGATATTACCACTTCCTTTTTGTGCATCTGGGGAGAAAAAAAGAGTGTTCAAAGTGTTGCTCAATGGTGATCGCTATCAAAGCTTAAAGCGGCAATCCCTGTTAAAGATGCATAGAGGTATGGATAGTGGCTGGTAAGGGATTAAGAACACGATCTCTCATTCCAGCCCCATGCATTCTTGGTAATGTCAAGAGGGGATCTGGAGAATAAATACCTTTGCCCAGATACATGGATACCGATGCCACCCCAGTCACCTGGTCTTAACTTTGATCAGTAATTTTCTAGTAACGAGATTCCTCTGATTTCATTAAATAGTCATTTCGCACCTGGAAGCCCAAGGCTTTGCCGAGAGATCAATGATCTAATCACGTTACCGTTAAGCCAATTGGCTTGAAAGTCCTTTGTGATATCCCTTTACTGTTTTAATGACTTAGTTCAGATTAAACAGGTTTTAGGAGCCAGGGATTAAGGGACACATCCATTGAGGTGGAAAAAGCTTTTTCTGATGCATAATTTATTGCAAAGAAAGGGAAAGGATTATCGAGGGGCCATGTGCCCGCCACTCAACATCCACCGGCCAGTGATTAGAACGGAGACCTGAGGACAGGAGAGATCTAACTCGGCTTAAAAAAATGATTCAGTTTTCCCCCTTTTGTCGTCAAAAATACGACGCGACGTTAATATCGGAGCTGGAAGCGTCTCGCAGCTACTGTTCATGACTCACCACTTCCTCTTCACGAAGCAAGCGAGTGTTGTGTTCAGAGCCCTAATGAGTCAACCTCATTAACCAGCAGCTTTAAACAATGACTTACTAACCATGTACTGTACGGCGGTGGCGGGTGATGATTATCTGACTCAGTGAGGGAGCCGCAACACCTAATTTGCACAATTAGCGTTTTATTAGTCACGTACCTAACTCACCTGATGGCTGCCCGAGGTGTAGTAATTAATACATAAATACGCTGCTTCAAAACATTCGGCTTTTCTTTTTTTTTTTTTTTCCTTTCATTCAAACCGAATAAGACAAATATTGTTCTCATACGTAAACAACTTGATTTTCCCGTCCGAGAGGGCTGCAACTCATCTGCAGTCCGTTCCGTTATACAAATGTCTCACATGCGAGGACTGCTGTATTTCTCCCGCAGACAGAGTGCGCGCTTGTCGGCCCCCTGGCAACACGTGTTCCCTCCAACTACCTCATGTACGGCTGGCACTGAGCAAACATGTAAATAAACATAATAAAACACAGCAGAGTCACATCTGCCAGTGAAAAGGAACAGCTCCGCTGGCACGAGCCCCACTCCCGTAGCTTTGTAAAGGTTCTAAAAAGTTAATTATGAATTGGAGACATGTGGTTGAACACTTTCCAGGCATATTTTGTCTCTCGCTGCCCCGCTCCTCCCCTCCCCTTGATTTTTTTTTTTCTCTGGCTCTTGCTTCATCCGTTTTTACCAAAACTGTCCTTTTATTCCCAGCCCTGTTTTTATTCCTTCGCCGCGGTAATCTTCCTCAGGCTCCTCAATTATGTGTCCGTGGGCAGGGAGAGCCATTTGCTCCCGCTTGAATACCATGAATAGCAATAACGGCGCTTCAGAAACACATTACCAAACACAATTAGAGCAGACAATGCTTCCATAACCTGCTAGGGCCACAAACTCACAGCCCTGTAAACACATATTTACTTTTAAATGAAGTTTATTCTCTGTCTCTGCTGGCGGGGTCCTTTATTATGTCTCTATGCATGTGTTCGCCTCCTGTGAGTAATTTTTAATGTATGTAATTGGCTGGAATGGGAGTGGATTTATGAAATAAGATACAAAAAAAAAACCTGAAAAGCCCCTCAGGTTTGATGTTTAACAGAGCCTTTTTCATGCACTTGCCGTTAGTAGATGAATTGCCGTTCTGTTGGCCTGAGGATACCAAAGCTGAGTTTTTTTATTGGTTCACCTGGTGCCTATAAAAGCCACTGGTAGGCTGTTACTGTGTCAGTGACAAACGGCTGATTCACCATGCACTGACTAATCCAATGCAGACGAGAGAGAGCAAGAGAGAAGGCCTGAGAGCTTCATCTCCCTCAGACACCCTACTCTGGTGAAACACTCCAAACACAGCCCCTGGCTGTGCAGGAAGTCAGGATTATGAGTACACACTCCGATACTCGTCTCGCTTTGTCTGAAAGTGTCGGCGAGCCGGAGCAAGGGAGTAGAAGTGAAACATGATTATGAATGGAGCAGTAGACTTGGAACACATGTTAAATATGTGATCCTTTTGTTGTTTTTGACACAGAGATGGCAGGTTCACATGATATGCCTAAAAATAACACAGCTCATTTGCTGAATAGGGAGGATGCAGTGTGAAGACGGTGATGTTTCACATGCTGAACATCAGAGTTTGGTAAAAACTAAACTTTTCTCATAAACACTTCTTAACTCTCTGTGCGCCGTTACGTTTGAGTGACTTTAAACACAGACCTAATTTATATTGGAGAGAGTCAAGCTGTTGCGTCAGCTGAAGAAAGGAAACAAAATCCTTGCTTTAGATGGTCCTAACAGTCTGGATAAAAAAAAAAATGCGACTGCATTTGCCCCTAATTCTTACGCAGGACGAGAAAAATACCTGTCCTTGGTGTCAGTGCATACAAAGATAGCATCAGCTGTAGCCTGGAGGTTGCAAGACAAATTAGTTATACAAGATTAAAATGAGACTAAAAGGCAAAGTTTTGTCCATACAAGAATGTCTTCAGGTTTTGTTGACTGAAATGCAACTGAAATTAATATACATATGGCGAAGGACTAACACTAAATCAAAACTATCATGGCACTGGTGGAGCGCATACCTCCACTAAGGCCCCTGGATCTGTACCCTTCATACCAGTTTCAGGCCAAAAGTTGACATGATTTATTCTGGGCTGAGACCCATCCTCCATCCAAGATTTGTTGAAATCCATTTTGTAGTTTTAGTGTATTCCCGGTGACAAATCAACAAATAAAACAAACGGACATGGGTGAAAACATAACCACCTTGGTGGAGGTCGAAATGTGCCAAAATGGCAAACCAACCGCCAGAGCAAAAGTTAGGTTCCTTCCAACCATCCAAGTTAAAACGTGATGTCTCTTCATGTTCCAAATTCTCATTAATTTCGGTTATGGTTTGACAACGCTGTGCTGTTGGTCTGGTTTTGGCCTACCTGTGTCTGTCGCCGCAAGCACATCCGACACCTGTCCAGACGTCTTGTTAAAAATACCCAGTTCTGGCTGCAAATTGTCCCAATATCTTGCCAATATTATCCAGTTTTGTTGCCACTAGCACGGCAGGAAAAACGTCCTGACATCTTGTTAAAAGTGTGTCCTTGTTACCTGCTTTCATATGATGAAACGGCGCGTTACCTAGCTGTCATGCCACCGCCACCCCCTCCACCTCCTGACATGGAAGTTAGCTCATGTTAGGGCTGGGCGATAAAACGATCTGGATCATTTTCATGATAAAACTTTTCACAATAACGATGATAAATGTATGACATTTATTTTTAATACAGCTTTTTTGAGTCCGTTTTCCTCTCCCTAGAAAACAAAACACCAAAAGTCAATCACACAGCAGAGAAACAAATGCATGCGGTTGATGCATGTTTCCGGCCCCTCCCACTCACAATGACTCAGAATGACGGTGACCACCTGTGTGTCTAGCTGACACAAGAAAATGAGCGGCCTGACTAGCGAACCGAGTCAAAAAAAACTGACAAAGACGAATAAATTGTCCCGAAAGGTCATACCACTTTAGTTATTCGGAAATAGTTTGGGTACCTGAAGTCTGACAAAGGACACACCAGCATTAGGTGCAAAATGCGGCGTCGACCATCTCAAAAGGTACCGTCCCAAACAGAACTCCGAAAGCACGAGTTTGCGCTCTCATGTTAGCGTCAGCCTCACGGCAAGTAGCCTCTTTAAGCTGTCAATTCCACATTATTATTATTATTATTAGAATATACTGTATAACGTGATAATTATCAACATTGATCAATATAAAAAAAACATATCGTGAGAACAGTTTTGGCCATATCGCCCAGCCCTAGCTCATATACATGATCTGAACATGATATAACATACAAATGAATTTTGTAGTCTGTTGACTGGGCTGCAAAATGGTTTAAGAAAGTAAACAACAATTTTGTTACATTAATTTAACTAGATTAGTACTGAGTAATGAGTACTAAAAGGCATTACCTTGAATACAGTGTGTCGGATTGTGAATGCAGTTCTTCTTTGACTGACGATGAAAACCATGTCTGTTCCCAGGAAAAACATAATTAGTCAAGACCGGGCTTAATCCACCTCAGGGAACGTAGCCCGGGATGTACCGTTAATGGAGGCATTTTTGCTGCAGAGCAACACCTGCTAATTCCGTGTTATCGTATAGTGCGGGTGATTGTCAAACTGCATTATTACACCTGTCTGAAGAGCAACATACAATAGATGTGTAAGCCCGCCGCACACCACCTTCTGTCTAAGCATGTGGCGCTCGGCTTATCATGATTAATTATCATATCCAAACGTCCACATGTCAGTGTTGACTCTGAAAAACAAATATGAGTATGTCTTTGTGGTGCGGCAGAGTTCGGCTCACGCGGTGAAGTTATTAATCTGTTCTCCCCAACTCATCTCATTGTCCCCTGTATAATGACAGTCTGTGTTAATTGTGACTGTTTATAAAATGGAGCTCGACGTTGGAGCCAAGCTGCGCTAATCTCATCATCCTCGTTTTCTTTCTCTGCACCACTAGGTTTGAAAATCAACTATTGATGTTCCTTATTACATTAGGTGAGCTGCTTGATGGCAGCACACAGCTGCAGGCCGTTTGTATGGATATCCTATTGATCTGATTTACATATATAGAGAGTTTGTTGTTTGTTGCTGAGCAGACACTGTGTGTCTGGAAGTGAACTATTGAAAATGTGACATTCTCCGTCGCTGTGGAGAGAGTTTTTCTTCATACAACCGGTGACAAAAGTTTTATCACAGGAGCCACTACTGTGCATTGTAGTAAAATGTGTCTGTGAAAGTATCCAGATATGGTAATTCTGCTAGCAGTTAGCAAGTTGTATCCTTCATCTATGCATGTTTTTATTAGTTGGAAATGTTCATGAATATGAATCTGTTATACCAAACCTACATTGTCAAAGAGTCAGGACATCACCTATCACTGTCAATGGGAAGAGCTTCAGCTAACACAACACTTTGAGTGCCAATCACAATGAAAAACATGTTACGTTAGCACTGAATGCTATCAAATCATTAATTGAACACGTTTCCACGCTTGAAAGCCCCTCTGAAAATGTGGAACCTTGGTAAGCTGGGGAAGAAATATGGAGTGCAGCAGAGGTGAAGTATTTTTGTAGGTAAACCCAGAGGTTAGCATCGCCCTGGCTCCCTCAGCAAAAGGCCTGCAGGTTTTTTTTAATGGATTTTAGATTATTGCTGAAAATATGGCCCGTGGCAAAGGAATGTTCACGATACTCACACATTTTGTTGAGCCTTTGTGTTTTGAGGCCAAAATGAAACCACCAGAAGCAAAAAGCTAATGTTAGGCTGTAAACGAACCACACTGCAGTCGCGTGACTTCTTAAGCTAAAATTTACTGCTTAAGTACCCACACAATTGATTCATCTGTAAATTGTAAAGTTAGAGTTGGAATAGTTTTCCTGTAAAGACTAAATAGTGACGAGCTGACCACCTGATGATGCCCCCGACAACCCCTGCAGTCTCATTTAGCCACTTGTTAGCCACGCACTGAAACACTTTCTAATTCAAACATGAACAAAATGTGTTAATTTAAGCTTGTGTTTACCACGGACCTTATTTCAGGCATTTATCCAAACACCCATAGACTTCAAGATGAGGGAACCGGAAGTGCAAAAATGCTAACTGATTTCCGGGTTTAAGGACTCAAAAAAAAGGTGATTGGTGTACGTTCTTGGAGTTGAAATGTATGCAAATATTTTTTTCTGTAAGCCTAAATTTTGTGAGAAAGCCAGTAGGAATGTTAGATTTTATAAAACCTGCCCTGTGCCGCTTAAATATTCTTGCTCAGTCAACGAGTTGCTCTTCAGCGGACTACATTCATCATGGAAAATACAAGAAAATCAAGGAAGCATGCTATTCTGCATGTTCTCATTAAGCACTAGTGTTCAAAGCGTGTGCATGCACAGAGAGCTCAGCTTCTGATTGTGCATCACTGAGACAGTAACATACTGCACAACGCACTGTATCGACACTTCCAGAAGCATATTTAACTTTGCATTAGTTTGCTGCTGTGATCTGGTGCTAGTTGTAAACGATGCTGCCCTAATTTCTATGGCTTTCCGGGGCGAGCGAAGGAATCCCGCCTCATTTGTCTCTAATTTGTTCCCAGTGCACATATGAGAGGGGTTATAAATACATTAGTCCTCTCCATAGCGCGGCGCGCTGGGGGGCCGCCGGGCAATCAAGCAGCTCGCTGTACGTATAGTGCTGCTTTTTACCCGTTCCAACAGCGGCGGCGTGGAGATGGGACAGCATGTACCATCTACCTCATGCAGTGACTGTGAGCAGGTTGCACGGTCCCAGAGGTGGGCTGCCTGCGCCGCGCATTAAAGCCTTGAGCGTTGGACGGATCGGATGCGAGCCGGCGCAACAAAGGGAACTGTGGGCCACGGAGATACAAAAACTACTCCTATCTCTCATCCCCCCTGATGCAATCCACCGGTGGTTTGAGTCAGCGGTGCGGAAACATCAATTAAAACATGACGATTATCACTAAATTTGTCATTAGCCCTGAGGAGGAAGCAGCCACGGCCAGAATTTTCTGTCTTTTCTCTCGCAGACACACATGCACAGAGTATCGCCTGCGGGACTTTGCAGAGCGAGAGATAGGTCTTAACTTGTTCTCCACTTGGGAGAAAATCAAATCCTGGTGCATTTTCATCAGCTGTCAGTGTCAGACAGATATTTCTGCCGGGCCGGGCAGGAAATTAGGCTATTAAGCTTTTCACAAGGCCCTCGTCATTTTGCCTGCTTTGCTACAGATGTTCCATCAAAGTACGTCATTGTAACCATCTATCTTTCCCATGGCTAAATACCTTCTTTCAGTAGGCCCAAAATGCAGTTCTGTTCTCTCCCGACTCTTTTGTTCTCTCCTCCTCTGCTCCTCTCTGTCGCTGTCTGCTGATATCTTGGCTTAATTTGCGCCTGCTTTGGGTTCAAGCGCAAAATCAATTCCGAGGAGGTCAGCAGGGGTCAGTGGCCAGGCCAGAGCCGGAGCAAAGTGGATTACTGATTATCATGCAGGCAACATGGCCTCCATATCGGGACAATCGGCAACCTAGATATCACATCTGTATTATGCACTGTCTGAGAACCAATCACAAGGTTTGAGATGTGGAGGAGAGGTGGGAGCCGCTGTAGCATGGAAAACCAAAACACGTTCATTCACATGATTCAAGCCTTATTTCCAGCCCAAGAAATGGGTGTTGGGGTAATATTTTTCATTCCAATAAGAAGTTGGAGGCAGACGTATGAATTCTCAATGCGTGTTTTTAGGAGAGGCATCGTGATGGCTTTTTTTTCCCTTTTTGTTTTCATTCGGAGACGATGCTCCAAACACAATGTGTCTATAAATTCACCGTGAACAAACACCGCGGAATGAGAGGTTCTCGGGCTATGATTGTAACTCTCAATGAAAACTGTCACCATACGTTCAGACACCCTGCCATTGACTGTGACACTGGAGACAAAGAAGATCACATAACAACCGCTGCACGGTATATTTAATACCGTGCAGCGGTTAGAGGAGCGCAATCAATGCCATCAACTCTGAGTCTGTGCTAATGTGTGAGGCTGTTGAATGTGGTGATGATCGGCTGCGTAAGAAGCAGATGATTCTAAGAGAAATGTGAAAATAGGGCAGAAGAATATAACTTCTCTCATGATTGCAGTGTTCTTACTTTATATCACTGTGTAAGATACATTGCGTTTAGACCTTTCAGTGTTCAGTTATTCCCAAAAGGCTGTGTACGAAGCCTGTTCTCCTTACTTTTAAAGCAACAAACTTATAGCACAGACTGAGATGACAAGATAGGTGACCACTCTCAAATCTGTATGGTGATTATAGGCAAAAACAGGCAGCTGGTTAGCTTAGCGTATGAGTTGCTGGTTGGAAGTGGGGGGAACAGCTAGCCTGGGTATATCCAAAGCTTGCAAAATCCACCGACCTGCACCCCCAGAGCTAATTAATTAACATGCACAGACTGCAGGGAGTGACTTGCCTAGCAGATAAATAGAAATAATAGCAGCCAGTTGTTGTCTTTACAGTTTGGTGTTTAAATGGACTAGACCATCGACTGGATGGATGGACGACGTGACAGCCCTCCCGCTCCATGTTAGCATCTTTCTTCCCAAAGATGGATTCTGTCATTTGAGGTGTTCAGGTGTTAATTGTTCCAATAAGTTTGGTTTCAATGAGTTAAAAGTGCAATATATAAGGGATTTTTTTTGTGTAAAACATTCAAAAATAAGCAAAGTAAGTTCAGTAAAGTGAAATAATTAAAAGGACCTGAAGAAATAACATTTTTGATGTGAACAAGTGAGCTTTAGAAGTTGGCTTGGGTGGACTTTGTCAGCTTTTGACAGGACAGGCGAGCTGTTTCACCTGTTTTCAGTCTCTGCGCTACGCTAAGCTAAGCTAAGCTAAGCTAATCAGTCTTATGGCTATAGCCTTACATTCAATGGGTATCAACCTTCTCATCATATTGCCACCAGAGAGCATCGTTCAAAAACATTGCACAATAGCTTGAACTTGTTTACGCTCAGTAAATGTTTCCCTCAAAATATAATCTGAGGAAATAAAAGTGAGACTCGCATTCCTTAGAGACGTCCTCTCCATGGACACGGCCTTCCACCACCGCAGTCATAAAACATTTCAGAGGTCTGATTGGAAGATACCGTGTTTGACATCAAGCAACCACAGCATCAGCAGCAGATATGTTTGTATATGTAGATTATACCATTCTGTACTCTGATTTATGAGTTTATGAGGGGAGGAGGCGGACGTGATGAAATGTCAATTGGAAGATTTACACATATTCACATGCCCATCATTCCTACTATTCCTCAGAAGCCCTGACATGCTTGCCTCAGTGCTGTTTTTCTTGAGCGCCACGCGCTTTCATACAGTCAGTTTTATAGGCCACAAACTGGATAATTGATTTGCCTCGCTTTTTATTTTTAGATTTGAATGACATTCCAGGGAATTTTTCCAATTGTCACGATCTCATTTGTACTTCCTCCTTTGCTTGCCGAGATGTCGATGGGGGATCTGGAGGTACCGCGGCATTTCAAAAGGGGGGCACATTACGCAGCACTTTTATCCAAGCTCGATGGAACAGCTGCTGTTCCCTGGTTTCTTTTTCTCTTTACCTCCCCCCCTTCCCCTCCCTCTTGTCAGGAGCCCTCTCAACTAATCTATCATCCTCTCCCTCTCTCTACTTAAACTTGACTTTACTATTGGAAGGAAAAGGTAGAATGAAAGGGAAATAGGATCTCATTATTTCAGACCCACCGCTCACTCTGCTCATGATTGATCATTATCAAAAAAAAGCCCATTTGGAAGCAAGTGATTTCTGCTTTAGAGGAGAAGGCATACATAGGTCTATTAAAAAAATGATATTCAAAGTCCTCACAGGATAAAGGAAAGCGTACTTTTTCCTCCTGTGCAGGTGCGGAGATGGAAATGATCAATCTTTCACTCCGCACGTAAAAAAGCGCTTTTCAGTGAGGCGCGTTGTTGTTTTTTATGAATGTTAACAAAGTTACTTGCAGAAGCTTTGGGGGACTGTAACTGAGTACATTTACACAAATACTGCACTGAAGTAGTATTTGAGGTACTTTACTTGAATAGTTCCGTTTCATGCAACTTTGTACTTCTACTGCGCTGCACCTCAAAGGCAAATACTACTTTCCACTCCACTATATTTGTCTGGCAACTCCAATCTCCAAATGTGGTGATGTTGAGTTTTCATTTTTCTGTTCAACTGAAGGATAAAATGTTCTTTTCTCCTACTTCGTGAGATAAATGAAGCACTTATAGACCGTCTTGGAATAGCTTGAAAATCCACTGTCATGAAAAAGTTGGCTTTTTAGAGACGAGATGTGGTTCTCACTGGACAGCGATGCTACTAAAACATGATGATCTCCCAGCATATGTAATCTTGAATGTTAAACTGTTCTGCATATAAAGGCGGTATATAGTTTGCAGTACATACAAACCCCATGGTATATAGTGTAAAAGATAAAAGGACTATCTTCTATTGTCATTTCTTTGATTCATCCATATCATTGAACATTAAACTCTTGGAAACCTCAAGGAAATTGAATCGAAAGCAACTGGATTTGGTTTTTGTCTTGAAGACGTTTCACCTCTCATCCGAGAGGCTTCATCAGTTCCTGCTCCCTTGACTAGGCTGAGACTAGTCCAAACTCTTGGAAGTCAATACCTTCATTTTAGAGTTACCTACGATGCTGAAATGGGCAAAAAAGCTTTGTGGGTAAAGTGTGTTGTCACAAAATCAGGCTTCTACAGCACGACCACTGTGAACACAACTGCATGTCATAGATTAAAATGATCTAACTGACCATCACACCAGTATTCTTATGTTCATCTCCTGATTTATGTTCCGGTTTATGTAAGGGTGTGCAGGCCCAGGAGGTGGATGGGCATGCAGAATATCTCATATGCCCCGTCACAGACCAGCGATCGGCACTCATCTTTTTACTGACTGTAACCACCATACCGTAGCCAAGAGTTTGAGAAGCCGAACCCAAACCATATCTTAACAAAAGTTTATTTCCCCAACAGTAACCGTACAGCAGATCCACGATTGAATAGCATCATTATATTGTCAAATGGGTCAAATATGAACGTTCTTTTATGATAGGGTAGGATCTTTAATAACAGCATTGTGATTCATTCTGTCATCATAGTGTAGTATTACTCATACACATCTTCTGCATACTATAGTTATCAGTGCTGCCAATTTGGGGCGCATTCAGATTAAAATCTTATCTTTCATCATTAGTTCCTGCGATGACGCGGCCGAAAGATGCGAGACAAGGCAGGGAAAAGTTGGCCGTAAAGGACAAAAGTCATATTTTCCAGACAGTCTGAACGCAGCCGTGACCTCTTGTGCCTCTTTTTAAAGCAGAGTACAGTGACTCTGGAACAATGGGCTCCCAAACTGTATAAGACATCAAACCAGGGTAGACACTGATGACAACAAAAGACAAAAGGCCATGTGAAAGAGCAGCTTTATGAGCTACTCTGTGCACTCTAACCTGTCAGACAGAGTTTTGGGGGTCTTGGCCTGGCTGCCAGTAGATATGACATGCCATCAGGGAGCACGCCGTTTGGGAGCGGTCCAAAAACTACACAGTTGGAGGGTTAGACATACAGCATATATCTGCTCCACACTGACACTGGCTGTATGCAGTTCAGATAACTGCTCTTGACATTAACTGTAACAGTGCTGGCACATTCCAGCGTAGCCGTTTTTAATATCGGGGTTAAATACACAGCACTCTGGCAACTTTAATTGCACAAATCCCAAGTTGTACAAGGATCGCTGCCAACTGCAACTGCTAGCCGCAACTTCCACCAATATATATCTCCAAAAGTAGATGAGGGAAAGTATTAAATGATCCATGGAAATGGGGCTCATGAAATCCAGAACCTGAGCAGCCTCCGGCATGCCACACACTTGCTGACCTCACACCTCGCGCGGCGCCCCAGACGCCGCAAACGCATGCTCATTCATGTAAGACGTGTGCCTTTGCTGCAGCTTAATTTGAGTTCCCTCAGACCGAGCACAGCGGCGGAGTGCGCCTGCGAGGGAGCGACGCACCCAGGTGACTGTTCGCCGGTTTAGAAGAAGTTCAAGCCACTCCGGGAGGGCATTTATATGCGCTCAGCACATCTTTATCCCACAGGCCAGAATTTACAAATAGATTTCAAATTAGAGCCTCTGCTTTAATTTTCTAATGCAGTGACCCATTCTGCAGCAGTGTAATGGGAGGTCCCAGTGTGACAATTAAAATAAATCACGTCTGAACAGAATTCACCATATGTATTCATGCCTCATCAGTAACTGAATTGACGTAAATGATTTATCCCAGGGAACTTAAATACCAATGCCCATACCGCATAGGGCGGCCACCCCGCAAGCGCTCAAGTTCTCCACGCTTTTTCAACAGCCCTGCTGTGTGTAATGAAATTGACTTGTCTAGGATGAATGAAGAGATGTGGGGAGACAGACAACGGTGATTTTCTGAGCTGTTCGAAACAAATTGACCTCAGTCAGAGTGAAGTGCTTGCAGAACGCCTGCAGACAGAACTTGTTGTTGATTCTCCGGAATGTTTTGGTGACACTTTGTAATAACCATCATTAATACATGTAAAAATGATAGTTACTTAAACATAAGTTAATAGCTATTTCACTGTTAATAAACAATCCCATGCTTTATAAACCATTTATCAAGCATTGTACTGCAGGTCAATAAACATCAGTTGCAACATAACAATAAGCTGTTTCTTAATTAATGGTTTAAAAAGCATTTCATTGTTTGTTAAGGGGGAAATACCTATATCCTAAAGCTTACTTAACTTTAAATGTACCATATATTAATGATGGTTGTCAGGGTCACATCCAGGATTAAGTACTGAGGTCATGCCCCATCCAACCTCCACCCCTGAAGACTACAGTATAAATCTGTTCCAATGCATTATGCCAGGATCAATAATCGCTTAGGAAATGATATCAGTGCCAGCACACAGGTGAGAGTTGACAAAAGTAGAAAAAGAAGCTAAGTAACAAATATGGCCAGTTTTGACTTAAACTTATTCCTTACATACTTACATAAATTAGATTTAGATAGTCATTTCACTATAAAGAAACAATGAAATGGTTAATAAAACATTTATTACAACTTTTAAATTAGCAATCACCTAATAAAGGGTTTATAAAGCATATAAAGCATTTCATGGATTGTTAACAGTGAAATGGCTAACGAAAGGTTAAATAGCTATAGATTTGCCATTTTTAATGCTTTGCGATTGTTTATTTTCAATTACATGAAAGATGTTATAAAGTGTGACCAAATATATATATATATTGAAAAAATAAAGACCTATAAAATATCAAGGACATGACCTCAGTGTCCTCAGCGGTAGCTCATTATAAAGTTTTTTTTTTTTTATGTAATAATCAGCTGACTCTAACAATTCTTTCGTTTTCTTCAACTTCAGAAAATGTGCTTTTCATGCAAACCAGAAACTCTTCAATTAACTCCATCTTACTTGCCAGACAAAGAACTCTTTTTTCTTTTGGCTCAAAGAAAAAAAAGAAGCCGATCGCCAATTAAGTACCACCGTAATGATTAGCCCATAATTGAACCTTACCAGGCCAAAAAAGAAAGAAAACGTGTGACACCATGGGCTCCCTTCAGGTTTTATTAAGAATGACAGCTACAGTGTGTAGAAACGTCCTTTGATTAAAGCGGGGAAGCACACTTTGAGCTCTAAATATCATTATGCGCTCATGTGAAGCTACTTACACTGTTTTAGTCGCAGACCCCCGCCGGCCATTAAAATAACGCGGAATGCGTTGCCCGCTGTGTCTAACCGGTCACCTTCCTCCCTGATTTTGACATCCTCATCCTCATGCGCCGCTTCACCCTCATCAGCTTTACTTTCTCTGCTTTTGATTAATCCTGTCTCATTTGAGATTTTGAAACTATCAATGGGAATTATTCAAATCCCCGAGGTATGAAATAGCTATGAGGAGGCTGTGGAAGACACTCATTAACCCCAAATGGAGGGGAGCCCACAGTAAATCTCGATGAATTCTCTCTGTCATAGAAATCTGATTAGTTACGCTGGCTGTACTTAATCCCAGTTGAAGGTAGAAGTTAATTTCGTCCGGTGTGTATGCAGCAATTCAAGATATGAAAAAAAAGAAGCATTATGTTTTCTGCCACATGCTGCTTTCAAAGTATATATTACCAGGAGTTTCATAATAATAATAATAATTCTGTGGAGACTTTGGTTTATACATTTATGAAATTGGAGGGCTTGAAACCGCAGAAAATACAATTTATTGCAAAAAAAAGGGAAAATTAATATTAAGTCATCAGGCCAAGTCTGTGACAGTTTGCCACGACTGAATGAATCCAATAGTGCCAGATTTGGACCAATAACAGGATGCACTCGTATGGATTTAATCACTGGAATGTAATGGCTTGTTCAGAGGCCTCTACAGATTGTGTGCTATTGATCACGCCGTTGTAGTTAGTTCTGCACTTCCATCCTCAGCGGCATGTCTTTATCCTCCGTAAAGTCATTTTTTTGTCTGCATAAAGTCGTGAAATGCGGCCGCGGACACCAGCTGAAGACATCTCGCCACATAAACCAAAACGAGACGCTCTTCCCTGGAGGGACTTGTTTTAGCTGTAGCACCACATCCAAATTGGATCAACAGCTGCTGTATATGATTCCATAATTTGCGGCATAATATGTCCCATTAATGCCGGAGCACTCGCAGGCATCGCCGAGACAGTTGATGCAAACCTCTCAGGATGTGCTCTGCTTATTCTCTGCCTTATTTTCCCAGAAAACATGGCACAGACTGGTGCCGCTGCCATTCTCCTACATGCAGATGTCAATTATGGAGGTGGCAGAGAGTGGTGAGCTGTGCTGCACATCTGCCTGCGGATGATGTCTCCCCGAGCGCCGCGCCGAACCGATGAAGCGTGAGTCTCAGCCATCAGTTGGCGAGATTCACCTTAACATAATGTCTGCAAGACGGTGCCAGACCAAAAAAAGAGTCTTTCTTTCTTTCTGTCTTTCTTTCTTATTCCTTTTATCCCTTTGTCCTTCACGGGTCACATGGCCTGCAGGGTATATGGGGCATGTCTGCGCTGTACGTCTTCCTCTGTGCTCGTGATGGGGGGGTTCTTCTTCATCGCGCCCGGACCTCTGCCGCCTGCTGTGTTATTAGGCAAATACAGTACATTAGGGACAGGCCAGCTCCACCACTGTTGTCATCGAGAACATCTAGTTATCACATCTCGCGCTCAACCACCTGCTGAGTTCACAGAGCCATCAGCATCCCCCATGACCCGCTCGCGTCTCTGTGTGTCTCTGCTGGAGACCTTGGATATGTTAAACACCCCCATACGACCGGGACCGAGTTTTTTTTTTTCTGTACGCAACATCTCCCTCAGAAAGTAGTTTGCTCGTTTGCGCCGACACGTGTACACGCACGCACACACAAACAAACAAACAAACTTTAATTTGCGCATTGTCGGGGAACGTAGCCCACCTCCCGGTCCCCGCGCTTGACTCGTACCGGAGCGACTCCGTTTGTGCCACACTGTCTCCGAAGCACGTTTGTCGCCGTCAACACGGCTGTTTCCAAAAGCATCGGGCTCTAAGTGTGTGGATTACAGCGGTATACATTTGTATAATGCCTGTGATAATGGGATAAAGCAGCTTCCGTGGGAGAAATCTGTATGGAGAATGGAT
The DNA here is from genome assembly GCA_039737535.1 of Lagodon rhomboides. Classification (NCBI taxonomy): domain Eukaryota; kingdom Metazoa; phylum Chordata; class Actinopteri; order Spariformes; family Sparidae; genus Lagodon; species Lagodon rhomboides. The sequence continues at coordinate 13,116,762 of CM077801.1, forward strand.
TATGCCAAAGCTCTGCCTATGGGATGTTGAACCCAGGAGTTATCACAAGCAGTCAGCATCTCAAGTGGGTGCATTGCCTCAGAAAAGTGTTCCGATGCCGCATTTCATGTCCGCGTGCTATTCTCCGGAGAGAAAACATGAGATGGGGAGGCCACAGTCGTGTATGTTTTAGTTAGTAATTACCATAGGGGCACTCGAAAAAAGGATGAGATGTAGCGGCACCATTGCGAATTTGCATTTGCTTTACATTAGGACTGTGTGCACACGGCCCGCGTTTATTTATTGTTCTCCCGTCCATGATACAGGAACCCACTGAACTAGTTTGTATGTTTCTCTTGATAGCCATTATAGAGGAAAATTAGCATTTCCATGCATACAAAAGCAATTACCGTCAATTTAGACACATTTCATAGAAACATGTCCCCAATTAGAGGGCCATTTCGGGGGGACAGATAAGACGAGCAGCTCTCACGTCGAACATCTGAGGTCTGGACAGACGGCGCGTCCCGCTTTTCCCCCTGATCCCTATCTGCGTCCGCGGCTTCCGAGGAGTTCAGTGTGCGGCTCTCGCTCATTTCAAGCACGGCTAATTTCACCCTTAATAACGGCGCCGGTGGTGGGAAACAAATGTTGGCGCGCTGATAGCGACGCTTTGATATTAGCGCGACGGCGACTGGACGGTCACGCAGGCCGGAAGTCTTTATTGTCTGCATCAAAGGCGGCTGTCCTTTTTTTTTTTTTTTTTATGTGCCTGGTATGTTTATAATAAAGTTGCCGGCGGATCGTAACAAGATTCAGCATAATATGAATTGTAAAACTGCCTTTTCTCTAATTCCTTTATGGGCTCTAATGGTTTTTACGCAGGTACACTTGAGTGCCCTTCCTCAGCCGCGTCCTGGCGCCATTTACATGAGGAGGAGAAATCTCAGATGACATCTCCGAATCTGCCCATTCATTAGCCCAAACAGGCTTATCTGCTTAAAGACTTTGGCTAAGACCCCATTCTCACTGAGGAATGACTCACCTCCATATTGCCGCGTTATTCACTAACAGCAACAATTACGTCACCCTGTTACTGGCTGTTGGAGATTATGGAGTTATTTGTGCAAATCCTCTTCTACGTGATATCCAATGCCCCCGCCAGAGGTGTGTGTGTGTGTGTGTGTGCGCGAGGACGGAAGGAAGACGCTCAGCAACGCCTCGGCTCTTTAGGAACCTGAGTGATTTAAGGAGTCTGCCGATTGTTGCAGCAACGGAGGGAGGAGAGAAGGTGGTGGAAGGAGAAGATGATGATGATGATGGGATTGATAACAAGGATGAGATCAGCCGTGTTTAGGTCAGCAGTGAGGGAGTCAGAGGACAAACAAGCGCATACTTTTCAAAGGCGAACGTTCACATCTTGGATAACCAAGGGCGTATTTAACACATGAGGTACTACCCTGAAATTTTACGGACATTACCCAGAGGAGCCGTGTGTGTACTGTAAATACAAATGTCTGAGTCAGTTGGCGGTACATTTAATGGACTTTACCCTGCCAGCTCCCAAGTGCAACGTCCGTGTAATGTCTGATTGAGCCTTTGTCTGAATATTGTCCTTGTTGTTGAGAATTCATAGCAAGTGAGTGACTGTATTGCTTCGTATTCTTCTCTATTTTACTTGTCGGTAAATTGCCTCCGACTCTTTTGTTGATATTGCCGATAGGTGTCGCAACATTGCGATATTTATGAAAACCGTGATATTAGAAAATTAAATATTGATGTTGTGTTGATAATACACATATGAGGAGACTGTCTGACTAATCCAGCAAAGCTGTTTGACCTTGTGCATCATTGTCAGTGAGTTCATCTGGTTGCCTTTTTTACTAGTAACTGAGTTGATGGTAATTGTTGTTTTTTATACTTCTTATTTTACAGTTATGATTATAGAATCTCTCTCCACTTCCCTACACAATCATGTTTTGATGGTTATTTATTTACCAAAAAAGGGAGAAAAAAACACCCAGTAAACAAAATTAAAGATTTGTTTTGAAAAAGATCATATAAAGATATCGAGTTAAAATCGTTTCCTTGAGTTCATTTGGCCCCGATAATCTTGCAGTGAAAATGTGCTATCATGACAGAATGTAATTCATATAGTCAGATTGATATCAACGCAAAAGTCGTAGTAGTAATAATAGCATTCCCCTTTTTCACATTGAGAGCCTGGAGATGGTTAGCTTAGCTTACAGTTAAAACAGGAAGCAGAGATAAATAGCTAATCTGGTTGTAGTGTAGTAAATGTCAGTGTAGTGGATGTCCTTATGGTTAATATGCTATATCTTGTTTGTTTATCTGTACAAAAAAATCTAATTGTGAAAATGACAGTTTGTGGTCTACAGAGATTCATGTGCTGGTCACAGTCATTTCCGGGATGCTGTTGTCACCGCAAGATTGCAGAAACTCGGTTAGCCTAGCTCAGAGTTTTGATGTGCTGGACTATGTTGTATTACTTGGCACATAAATCTCCATAAACTGCAACTTGTTGTTTTTACATTTCAGTCTTTGAACAGGAAGAGAGAACAAGATACACTGTCTAAGTATCATCCAAGGGAAATGTTTTAATATCCGTACTTGTGAAGAAGTGAAATCCTCATCGGGTAGCTGACTGAAGTTTATTTCATTCAAGTTTATAAAAAAAATACTTCTGTTCTGTAAATACCTCTTTCTGTGATCAAAAACATCTGTCTGAAGTGCAGCTCTGAAGTTTTCTTATAAATATTAAATATAGAATCTTCTGATCAAGCCCGATTCAATTTCAGGCTTAAATGAACAACTTCTGGTTAGTTCTGCCCGTTCTGAGTATGGATGCAGATAATTTAGGTGGTTTAACAGGTACAACACTTCCTCGTCTATTTCAGTTAATACATTTCCGTGGTACTTTATGCTATTTTAACTGGCTGCTGGATCAAATCATCTACCTCACTGATAATATCAGACTAACCCAGCTACATTTGTAAGTATGTGGAAGTATGAGCAGACACACGGTGGTGAAATAAAATAAAAAAAATACTCTTACAGATAATCTTATCTGCGCCGCGGTGGTTGTATCCTGGATGGTTACAGCTGCTGTATTGCAGTTGGGGGTCTCATGATTCTGCCATTTATTTATTTGGGAACCATATATACTTGGGAGGAATGGCACAGGATTGTGAACTCAATCACAGCGCGAGAGGATGTCAGTGCGCAGGGCGCTCCCCGTGAATCACACACTGAAAGGCTATCACCCAAACCTCCAAGGTCCACTGCCAACTCATCAGTCATTGCGGACCAGACCGGGCCACAGACCGATCAGCCATGCACACGCTCTGGTCACTGGGGACATCCACCAACTCAGCCCCTCCTTCCCCTTCCCCTATATCCATACCAATATCCATAGTCTCCGCTGAAACCATAGCATAACATATTCCAAGGTCTGAGTGTGACTTTGCCTCTCAAAATTCTGTCACTCTGCCTAGATTGTGTATGAAACCGAAGGCCACAGCAGAGGCTTGTTTTTGTCACACTGGCTGCTCTTTCAAGATGGATTTTCATACTTTTGTTTATAGCTGTTCCGTTTTCAGGTAGCAGTTATCGAGCACCTCAATTACAGAGCCAAATATGAATTTCATGAAAATCTACAACATGATACAGTCGCGGTAGTGTTCATTTTGTGTTATATACTTGATTGCTATGGTTTGATCAACTTTTGAGCGCAAGATTTGAGTGCGTACAGATTTTTTTATTGGAATAATTATAGAACTGTTGAATGTTACCGGCCAGACTTCAGAGATATTCCCCATATGACAGTTAAATATTTAAGTATCTGCTATCTTCTTCCACTATTTTAGATGAATGCTATTACAAGTTACCCTTTTCAATGTGTTAATGTTACTTTTCAAATTCAAATTCACCAACCAATCATTACAACTTCCAAACTTTGAGCGCACAGAGCCCAAAGGATACTAAAAAGCAACACCCAACCCAGCCACAGTCTATCCACCCTGCTAATAATGATGGATAATGACTACTTTTTTTCATTTTTGGGCGAACTTGTCCTTTAAGCGGTATGTCATGAACTGCAGTATATTGGACAAAGGTACATTTCCGGTGCGAGATGAAAACCTCGCAAGCCCAACAAAGTCATTAGGATTCATGGATCGTGGATCATGATCAATCCATCCAGCCGTCGAGACCTCAGCACAACAGGCGGATATTCCCCAGATGCCGTGGCAAAAAAAAAAACACATTTTGTACGTTTTAAACAGTCCGACATGATGTGGGCGATGAGGTCTGAAGAAAACATGCATAAATGAGTGACAAGAGCCGTGGCGGGACATGAGGGATAATGCAAATTTGCATGATTACGCGGACAGATGAGTGATTTACCTGCGCTTAAGCCTGACAGCCGGTTTAAATGAAGGACGTATGAGTGGCATCTGATCCTGTATTCTTTAACTGTAGCTCCCGAACGAGGAGCCCGCATCATATCCCGTAATTGATGTATGACCGTCAGGAGGCGCGGGATGCAGGGAACGGTGTTTATCTAGCGAAATTTCACCACCGGGACACAGATGCATTCTGGGAGATACGCGGTGAGGTTGATCCAGCGGTTGACACAAGTGAACTACTTCGTGATTCAAAACACTTTTTTTAAAAAAAAAAGTATTATCTGCCTAGTTCACCCCTCAGCGGCTTATTCGAGCCCGCCGCCCCCCGTGCACGCCGCACGGACGCGCACGCCGCTCACATTTGGCACACTCATGCCTCGCCAAAGCCACATTAGAAAGTAGATGATATGACAATTTCACACATGCAGCGTTATCCTTTGCCTCACTCCGATTCACCTGTGGCCAAGCAATCTTCCTCAAGTAAGCACAATAATAAGTAATTACCATAATGTTTGAATAAAAAAAAAAAGGGGAGAGAAAGAAAAAAAAAACTTTGAATGGAAGCAGGAGTTGGGGGGGGTGGTAGTAGGGGAGGAGAAATATTTGATTAATCTTCTTAACACGTTTCATGTGCAGATTCTTTGAGTTAATTTCAAGGACCATGCCTAAAGGAGATTACCTCCCCATGCTCCTGCACATTTGCTCATGAGTGATTTTGTTTATTCATGTTTTATATTATAATGCTCCTCCTGCCGTCTGCAGCCACAGAACCAACGGCAAAAATGCAATTTATTTCCCGCTCTGCACACGATGGAGACAGCTGATAATGTCACCAGGAAATATGAAGACTGCTGGGACGGGACCAAACAGCCTACTATTTATGTATGGAATATAAATAAAATATTTTTTGCGAGGGTTTTCTTAACCCGTGCGCTCACACAGACCTGCACGCACTCAGCTCTCACCCCCCCCAAAAAAAGTTTAGTGTCATTGGATTTTTTTTTAACCAACACTTCACTTCAGGCGCGCTGTGTGTGTGTTTGTGTGCGTCTTTGTGATTTTGATTTACATATCTGTCATCTGTCAGTAGATCGGCTTGCATTTGCAATAACATGGGTCATTACAGAGAGTCATATAAAAAAAAGGTCAAAGATGCGTTCAGGTTCCCCGGGGTTGCGGATTAGGCTTCTGCGCGGTCGCCAATCACACTCATCATCGACGGCGTATGGTAAGCTCATCCCGGCCGCCGAACGTTCCCCCCTCATACGAAAACCCATCTACTGTATGTTGTCATGACATATACGACGCGGCCCGCTCGTATTTCATCGGCGCGACTCCGTTATGAACATGCATCAAAGTCCCTTTCACCACTCCTGCTAATATGGATTTATCTGCTGCTCTGGCAGTGATGGGCCGGCTGACGTAACTGTTTACAGTGACTCCTCTGCTCCCCCTCCGGATGACGAGGACGATGATGATGACGACCGGCGCTCTTTTGCCCAGGCAGACGGCCCGGATGGCAGGATTTATGGCCCGCCGGTGCCCATCCTCGGCACAAGAACGCATTGTCTCTGGGTAGATCGTTCAGCCTGTCCTTGCTTTATTGATCTCACTCCTCGCGAGTTCACAACTTCCGCGTTCCTGGTGCATCGCCTGACAGGGGAGAGATTTAGTGGAGGGATGAGGTCAGATAGAGGAAGAGAGATGGAGGAGAGAGGAAGAGGGCGGTGGATAGAGAGGGAGAGCGGGAAAACGGAGAAGGGAGGGAAATAAAGAGACAGGGATAAGGGAAGAAGAGGGAGTGAGGGAGGTGGAAGGAGAGAGTTACTTCCTCTGGGAGGATGCAGCTCTAGGCCAGGTCAGGGAAGATTGATACTTGTGAGTGTGTAGAAGCCTGCAGAATTAGCCTCCGGTACAGTAGAAATCCACTGGTAAACACAGCCGGCAGCTCTCAAAGGTGCTCACATCAATCTCAGGACTCGTTTTGCGGTGCAAAGCGTACCCCGCACGTGCACTCATATCGCGCACGTGTGTTCGACTCACTGAAGTGGTCAGTAAAACAAACATCTCGGAGTCTGACTTCGGCACTCGTTCCGTCATCTTCTCGCCTGACGATTTTCCTTTTAGCACTTTTAAAAAACCGCCGAGACGCTCATGTACACGATGTGTGCACAGGCGTGCGCAAACATGTGTTGACAGGCGTGCGCTGTACTCCGAAGGTGACACACGGTGTGCTTCGGCCATTCGCCTCCTCGGGAGCCTTTGGTCGTGGCGGCCCCCCCTTCAAATCCCGTTTCAGACATGACTTTGAATGACCTCCTCCCGTTTCTTCCGCCTTTCTCTTCTCAGAGAGCTTTGGCATTTTTTTTCCCCTGAGTCCACAAGATTACATTAGAGACTCTGCGCTGTTCACAAAGCCCACAGGGAGCGTGAAGAAGGCAAGGCATGCAACTTACATAAGGCCGAACTCACCACCAAGCGGCCCAGAGGGAGGACCGAGACATGGCTCTCTAATGTTTGTGTCAACCCCTGTAGCCTAATTGGCTTGGCAATCACGGAATATGAACTGTTTGCGTGTCAGCGAGTGGTGGGTGGGTCTTGAGATTATTCTCCACGTGTTTATACAATGCACTGTACATTTGCTCCCTGTTTGTGTACACTATTCATTGTTAATGACTCGTCTGGTGCGTCATCCACCAATCCGCTGTCGGAACATTCATTAGCCGCGCATAAGGAGCCGCTCTACAGCGTTACCCCTTATCTTTTGAACTCAGACACTGTGATAAGGATTTCAGAATGACTGGAGATCAGAGTGCAACTCCATTCAATTACTCCTCCGCCATTTGAAAAGGAGACAGACTTCCGAATGGAGCCAGAGAGCCTGAAATGTGAATTGGCGTGGCATTCTTTTCAAACGACGAGGGAGAGGGGAGAAAAAAAAAAAAATGTTGGCGATATCTTATTGAAGTAGCGAACAGGAAAATAAAATGAAATGCGGCTGTGTGCCGCGCCGTCAGCACAGGGAGCCTTTGATAATCAGACTTTTTATTCTTTTTACTGAAGTCGGTGAATGTGGAGTACACACAGAGCAGCACACACGGGAGACAGGCAGAGCGATTCGGGGTGCGTGATCCAAAAACGAAATGGGTCATCAAATTACCCCTGTGATTGTGTGTACCTGCCCAATTATGATTGATCTTTGCAAGAGAAAACAAAGTGGTGTATTTTATTTGCATGTTAAAAGATGCTGTCTCTCTCTCTCTCTCTCTCTCTCTCTCTCTCTCTCTCTCTCTCTCTCTCTCTCCCAGCACCATAATTATCTCAAATGTGAAATGCTATTTAGGTATTCATAATTTATTTCTGTGTGGGGAGGACACAATAGACAAGCGCGCAACGCTCTGCCAAGCCCCAGATTTTTTTTTTTTTCTTAGTTAATTGAAAATCTCATTTGCATGAGGAGAAAATCAAACACTCATTTCCATACATGAGATTATAAAAAGATAACTGCTAGTGTTTGTTGTTCCATATTTGATCTGAGCATTTCCACCTAATTGCTAAATGCTGCAAATAGGGCTAGAGTGTAACCTCCAAACTAATGTTCACAAGGCGGCTGGGTGTTATGTTTCGGTTCAGATGCCCCACTCTGTTTCCTATCTGTGTTCTTTTCCAAAGTTTGCATGTGCAATCAGGCGGATGCGTGAGCTCCCCGCCAATCCATATCAGAAACACGGAGAATGCATAGCTGCTTAGCTGGGCGTCTGCCAACTTCATAAACAGCGGTGCCAGCCCAGCTGGATGTTGTGCAGGGCGGCACGCGCGTGGAGCGGACTGTAGCAGCCAGAGCCACTGATCTTCTCTATGATTTGTGCGCGAGAGATCAGAGGTGTCCTGTTTCACCCCTAACAAACAACCCCATGTATTCCGACTCGCTCTCCTCCTCCCGCTCTCTCGCGCACACACAAACACAACCCCGTCTATTCCAGGCGGACACCATTACAGGCCCGGCCTCAGCCTCTGTTCCCTACTTGAAGCTCATTAATGCAGCCTCCTACATGGGCGGACACTGGGAGATTCCCCCTCCCTCTTCCCCCCTCCCTCCCCTCCAAAAAAACATGATTAATATGGGGATTTATTTTGAACCCCCCCACGTACAAAACTGGCCCGAGCGTTGACGGGCACGACTTGCACATGCAGCACCGACACATATCTGTCTCACATGTTATGAATCAGTGGGGGTAATTTTTAGATGAGGCCATAAACAGCAAAGTAAACTGTTATCTGATTTGTTCTTTTTTTGTAAACACGGCCTGTGGGGATTTGCTGTTGATGTAGCATGTTGCGCGATTTACTCAGAGACTATGAGGAAAAGTAACATTGCAGTTGTTTTACGCCTCATCTCGAATGTTGACAGTTTTTGAATTTATTTCAGCCTGGCGTGCTAGTTAGCACCTGTCGAGAGCCTCAAAAGTCACGTCACCTATTGACAACCGAGTGCCTTCAATTCCTCCGTGCGCTCCGCGTCACCTGCCGTATGCTCCGTCAGGGTCGGGAAATTGTAAACATCCGAGCTCTCGCTGTTAATGATTAGGTTACGATCTTCATGTGTTACTCGTGGAGGATACAGAATCTTAAACCCTGTGGTTTGCTCACGCAGGTGATGATGAGGTGATAAGGGCTACGTTGTGTTTTTTTTTCTTTCTTCCCCCCCCCGCTGAGGTGAATAATGTAGCCGGGATGGCGCGTACGGGTTCACACTGTTTGTCCGTTCCGAAGCTAAATCCCCTGATTCGTAAACACATCTGCATCGACGTCGCGCATTCCGCACAGCCGGCGCTCCCACAGCTGCGGCGTGTGACGACCTCTATTCAGTAGCCGGGGAAAGGACAACTGTCAAATTAAATGACATAAGGTATATTTTATTTCTCGGCGCGTCTGACCTAAGCATTTTGCCTCAGAAATATGTGCTATGTATTTTCATCCCGGGCTCCGGCGCAGGTAATTGAAAAGCATTGCTCAGTGTAGCGTATGCACTCAGACATGCGATGAGGCCACCATTACGGTTCAGCATGGCCTGGAGGGATGAGGGGATGGAGGGATGGAAGAGCTGCGTGCCGTGATAGAAAATTTTCAGATTGACTGGGACCCCTCGCACTCCTCCCAATGTCAGCGGGTAAAAACTGGAGACACCTGGAAATCTAAAAAAAAACACAATTATAACAGCATGAAGAGGCATTCTGATTGTTATTATTACTAAAGGGTAGCGACGCAATCTTTGTCCAACTGGAAGTACGCTGCACTCAAGACCTTAAATCTTCCTCTTAAATGACACGCGTGATTTCTTTTTTTCGCCCTCTTTTTTTTTTCTTCTTTTCCATATGGCCTTCACGGGGAGTGTGCAGTAAATGGGGAGGGAGCGTGAATACTCAGTGCCTCATGTAATAAGCATATAATTAAACTCCTCTGACAATTACATCATGCATTATCAGCCTAAGCCAGATCCATTACTCCTCTCGATCAATGGCTTGGCCACAATAGGCCTCCTACTCTGACCACACCAGGGACCGGCGGCCAGGCAGCTGCAGCCTTCCTCGCTGTATTGCAGCACCAGTAAGTGCTGTTAGTGACATCCAACACCACGGGTTTGAACGGGGAGAGGGAGGAGGGCCGGCTACTTAATGCTAGGTGAAGGGAAGGAGGAAATGGGAATTAGTCGTGATGAGGACAGCGAGGAGGTGGTGCAGCTACTTGCCGAGGCTCTAGAGTGTAATGATGAGTCATGGTAGAGTGAATTAGAGTGTGGTCCTCTTTCCTCCGCAGTATCGGAGATTGCTAACTCTAATAATGAAATCCTCAAAGATTACTGGGGTCGAGCAAAGGCTAGTCCAGCGCCGGGTTGCATAATGATTATGAATTAAACATCAGAGGAAGTTCCAGCCAAGCATGCGGGGCCTCGCGGAGATACGTTTTAAACTCCGGGTACATCAACAATTCAGATATGGAATATTTTAAAGTCGGCGCTTTCATTCCGTAATGACTGCGCGAGTAATGCATTCAGGGTGGAAAAAAGAAAGGGAATTAAGTTGTGGCATGGCCTCAAAGTCGAGCTTTCCTTCAAGAGATCATCAGCTATTATCACATATTCGATGGCATCATTGGCAGGAGGAACTCGGGAGCGCGAGCACATGCGTGCCATCTGCCAATGTGATGTGAGAAGGGTATGAGATTATAATTTTGATCAGTCTGCCAAATCCCCTCTGCCTGTCAGAGTGGTCTGAGAGGAGCGACCGCAGGCCCTGCGAATAGATTAAATCAGCCCAACCTCTTTCTGGCTCCATCTGCTTTCCACTCTTTCCTTTCTCACTCTTTCACTCTCTAACCTCTATTCATCTATTCCCCCACTCATCTGTCCATTTCATCTTTTTTTTTTCTCCTTCTTCCTCCCGCGCTCTCCTGCTCCTTTTCACCAAAAAATTATTACATTACACGTCCAGAGAACATCCATTAGCTCGGAAGCATGTTCTTTCTTCTCCTTCGCCTCCTTCTTCTTCTTCTTCTTCTTCGCTCCCTCTCCTTCCAGGAATTGGCTAAGGCAATGTTATTTCAGATTATACAGTTGTTAAAGCTCATTTTAAGCTAACAACGGGACATCAAAAGCGGTGAACCCTGCACAGAGGGAGAGGAGGAGGTGTTGATGGAGTTTCTGGGCAGGTGAGAAATGGAGAGGGGCTGTGAAGAAAAGACCTGATCAGATGGAAGGGGGAGATTAGAGAGGGAATTATTAATGGGGCCAGGGCCCTTTGGAGCAGGAGATTTGTTTGGAGGAGGATGCAAAACTGCATGCGAGATAATCGAGCGAGGGGAAAAAACTGATTTTCTCTCCTTTAGCACAATGTGAAACGGGGAGATATGAGGATCTGGACAGGGTGTATCGTTTTGACTCTTTTCTTCAGAATCATTTTAATCATAGAATACAATATGAGGATTAAAGAAGTACGCTAAAGTGTTGAATGTAATGCCCTGATAACTTGCATTGTGCAGGCTCTGCTAGAAAAAGGCCTGGATAAAAACCTATGCCCTTCTTTTCTGATATATGTGCTGCTGTGTTTTTTTTTTTTTTTACTCTGTATTCTTTCCCGGAGCAAGCGGGTCACCCCAAAGGGAGCCGGAGTGATTGATGCCCTGGTGTCGTGCTGATTGACTTCATGGTTGCATACCCTGGAAGAAGGGATGAGGTACAGATGAGGTTCACTGTGGTGGGGCAATCACAGCCACCCAGGACATACTTCATTTTCTAGGCCCCCTTTCTCCCCACGGATCGGTCCGCCATCCACCCACACACCTTGCAGGTTGAGCGGGCTAAAGGCAGGGCGGGTTCTCGCCGTAAACTGTGACCCCCCCCCGCGTGAGCGCACTTGTTTTGCTTTCGTGTTTGATGGGGAATTTAGGGGTCAGTTGGTCTTGAACCATGCACTCCCAGGAGGTCAATATGACCATTGTGTTCTGACATGGAAGGGCTTGCAGACTGGGGAGTTACCTGTGGCGTCTGTCTGTCAGTCAGTTTGTATGTGGATTCAAGGGGGCGGTGTATAGATTGTGTGCACTAAATGCACCTCCGCTGTGATTCCATACCGCCGCGGGCTTTCTCATTTCTCTCGATTCGAGCTGTAATCTTTCGGGATTACTCGCTTTTAAAATGCATTTTGAGCCTCTAAAATAATATATTATTAGAGGTGCACTTTAGAAATGACATGTACTAGGGGCTGTATCTTAAACACAAAGTGGCTTGTGCACTGCACAGGCCTGGTACTGTATTTATATTGGGGTTGCACATGATGAGAAACAGATGGAGTGTGTCAAAGATAAAAGGGAAGGAAGTATGAAGTATGACTAAGGTTATAATGATGGGGAGCCAAGACCCAGGAGACCAAATACACATTTCTCCCTCTCTCTCTCTCTCTCTCTCTCTCTCTCTCTCTCTCTCTCTCTCCTGCTCTCTGTTTTGCATTTGCTGATTTTCTTCTTTTTTTTCTCTTTCTGCCTAGTCTTCGAGATGTTTGCTTATTTAGCCTCGGACCAGATTCACACCAGATCAATCTGCGGTACGGCGGAGGAATAACCCCCCCCCCCCCACCCCACCCACTCCAGCAGTTATTGGCCCGTGCAGAAGTGGAGGTGGGGAGGAAAAAAAACTGTAGCGAGGGAAGTCTTAAGTGGCCGAGTGCTGGCTGGTAGTGAAGCCAGACTAATATCGGGCTCATTGCTCAGTTCTTCAGCCGGTATCGATCTACCATAATGTATGTTTAGCTGATCCTGTTCTGAACCCCTTTCAGTAAACAGGCCGCGGTCAATACTGTCACACCATGTTTGACTAACACCTCCGTGCCAAGCCGACGACCAGCGCCTCACTGACTCGTCGAGCGAAGCGAGTTGGAGCAACAGAAAAAAAAAAGAAAAGCAAGCTACTTAAAACCAGCCGGCATTAAACTGCACCAGAATGGCTGCTGCGGCGGCGGCGATGCTAATGGGCAACAGAGTCCCAAACTGTCATGTAGCAGCGTTGTTTGTGTCATCTCCGAGAGCCAGCCCCCCATGTGCACCTGCTGCTGGTGGGGTTCATTATGGATTTCTCTAATGGCTTTTAGAGTTTTAATAGCAGGGTTTTGCATGGAGCGGGTAATGAATAACTCGATGTCGTCCCTGCGCCTAATGAGAGTGCCCACTGTTTCTCGGAGACACGAGGAAGAGGCGAGCATGGCAGGCAGCTCCTGGAAGCCGTCTTTATTTATTCATTTGTACGTATTTGTTTGTGTGATGGATTATTTGCGCAACTGTCTCATTTTAGGGGGGAAACACAAAGAACTTATCCAGTCTTGTTGACTTGGTAAATCCTTTTTTGTGTGCCTACTTTTTCTTTTTTTTTTTTTTTTTTTTCCGGAGAATGCTTCTTAGCTTTTTTCGTAACAGCCAATATGCTTCCCACACAACAGACAAATAAGCCAGGGAACATCAGGGGGGAAACAACAGGGGAGGGTGATGGCATTACACACCTGTGGTCCTAATGAGGATGGCTGCTCCAGTATCAGTCATATCCACTAACTGGGTTTTCAGCCTGCCATTTCTTTCACATGAGGGGAAACGAAGCAGGAAAAAATAAGAAGTATGAGGTAATAAGAGGCTGAATTTTAATTTAATTTTAATCCATAGCTGGGAAGAGATCCTCCGACCTCTAGCCTAACTAGTAAAAGAAATACACGCCTGAATTCACCGGCAGGAAACTAGATCAAGTACACCCCATCATGGTAATGACAGTGTCCCCCCCGCAATGCCAAAACTGCTCAGGAATGGCCCGAGGAACACGACAAACAGCTCAAGGTGTCGACCTAGCCTGCAAATTCCCAGCCCAGTGACCAGAATAAAATGTTGGCATTGAATGTTCTCAGCACGGATGCATTAAAATTTGTATTTGTCAAAAGTACAATATTAACAAGTCTACGATTTGTGTCATGTTACGTTCAGATTCTATGTATTTGAGCTGACTTTCATGTCGGGCATGTTCAGGCAAGAAGACGAAAAGCCAGAACCCGCTGTTCGAAAACGGTGTTTCCACATTCGCGAGCGCTAAACCGCCACATATGTTTAATTCGGGACATCGAGACATTCACTTCAGAGGTATCCCATGTATTCTCTATCAGTTCATATATATTTCTTGTGCATCTGATCTGCAGTGTCAGTAGAGCGACAGTTTGGTCAGATGGTAGAAAAAATAAGAGTTTACCTCCTACAACCCCAATCAATATGACCTCTAGAAAACACATTGGCATAATCAATCACTCGGTCGCTTGTTTTAAAATTCCGTCTTTCAGCAGCAGGTGACAGCATGGATTACCATTAATACCATTCATTCGGATACCTGCGCTCCCCTCCGCCTCGCACGGGGGGCAATACTTTTTTGCCGCCGAAATGTTTGATGAAAAATAGAAAGTGGGGGGCGAAGACTCTGCTCGTCAAGCACTTTTTCTGATGAATCACTGTTATGTCGGTGGTGTTGTCTCTCGGCGGAATGAAGCCCGGTTCGATATTCTCACTCCGTCTCCTCCGGAGCAATAGACAGCTGTCTGTTCTCACAAATTGACTGCAGGTGCTGATGTAATGAAAGCGTTGCAGCGCCGGCTTCTGTGGGAGAACAAGAGCGGAATAACGCCCAAGCAAAGGTCATATGCAGAAATGATATAATGTGCATAGCTCGGATGAATACTGCGCACTAAACGCATGGAACGAGGGGGGGGCTTCTGCTCCTTTTCATGGAGAGCGCCGTTGAGGGAAATGTAAAGTAAGTGAGTTAAAGCCTTTATCCCCTATTGAGTCGCCTTATTGAATCTGTACCAATCACAGCAGAGGAGACGCAGAGAGAGAAAAGGCGCTCACAGTGGAATGTTCAAGTTTAGGGGAAATTGAATTGTTGAATGTGCAAAACATCTTCCTGGTATTCACATCAGGAAGATGTTTCGTGCTTCATTTTTACTATATAGAGCTGTCACACTGCAGGAAAGAGAAATCCAACTGTACGCACTCTAAAGATGGGAGATGCAGAGCCTACCGTGGAATTCAAAGCCATCATTTTCAAGGTGAAACGCCCACTCCTACATAATGCAACGTCCTCTCCTCCCGGGTTCGGCAACAATTGCTCCTGTAAATATCGACGCCGTACTATTCTAATGCACCGCAATGAATGAGAATTAGGCTTTTCTCCGAGACGGACCATCCACGTTAACTAATGTGTGACACACAGCGGCGTGGGCATGTTGTCCCCTGTACAGCATGTGCACTTTGTCACAAGAGTTTTGAAATCAATCAGCCCTCGTGTGAGTTATTCACAGTCCAACATCAAAAAGGCATTACTTATCTAAGGCTTTTAATTTCCAATCCATCTGTCAAGCCGGTTGAAATATGGAATCTCATTACTTTGAACAAGTGGGGAGGGGGACAACATAAATCATTTTATTTTCATCTTAGCCGTGACAGAGTCTGTTTAGAACCGGACCGGGGAGAAATGGCGGAGAAAGAAGTGGGGAGCCGGAGAGTGAAAGTGACAGTCAGAAGAAGAGAGAGAGAGATCTGAAGTGACACCTGGAGGGACAGAGAGTGAGAGAGCGGGGAGGGTGGAGGGGTTACTTTTTTCACTTAGTTACTTTTTTCACATTCATCGCCGGCAACCCATTAAAAAGTATGATTGTATAGTTTAAGAGTGGGGCCAAAACTCATTTCAGCTTTATTTACGAGTCTTTGAGTAAACCTGCAAATAAGAAGAAGAGGAAAAGGGGCACGTCAGATTTTTTTCAAGATGTATTAAATTTTTCCTACGTACCGCAGACCTTGCTCTGTATAAAAGGAAAAAAAGCAATTACAAATAGGCTAATATTTGTTAAAGAGAATTAAAAGAATCGAGTGCAAGCGTAATGCAAAGAGGCACGTATTTATTAAGATGCTGGTCATTTAGTACAGCGGTATTCACTTCCGTACATGCCCACAGGGGGGGCACTTTTTTTCTGCTAATTATTCATGTCACCCTGGGAGGGACTGAGGCACAAATTGAGTGTAGTGCCCCTTTAAATCCATCACTGTACCATAGTCTAATAATTCATGTCTATTACAGACCCTCTGAATTATTAATTTGCCGAGATAATGAAAATATGCTAATTAGAGAATTGCCATCGAAAAAAAAAGAATGCATAACACTCCTCAGCCATCATAATTAGGATAAGTAATTATTTAAGCATTACTTTGTGAAGTTGAGTTATTGCGGCCTGTCAGGTCCCTGTGAGGGATCAGGAACGCCGGATCGTGTTTGATTGAAGGCAGCACTTTTTGATGACTCATTTGAGGAAATACAGTCCTGACAGGTTTCTGAGCGTCTGGGTGAAGGTTGTAGAAATGATCGCCTGCGTTACTGCGGGTGAAATACAAAAAAAAATGTATGTTATGTCTTATGTTTATGCAGGCAAACAGTATTGAGTCGTATTCGCTTTGGTCGTATAGATTGTGAAAACAATTTGAAACCCAAAGAGTGAAACAGCACTTGTTCCCGAACTGTCGCCCCCTCACTCAGCTGCTTCTGATTAAGCAAAGGAAACCCTTCCATCCCTCTCCCTCGGCCTGCTCTTTTTTTTTTTCCCCTCGTACTTTTTTTCTTCTCCCCTCTTTCACGATGGGGCCGCCGAGCCACTTCCAACAGAGAACTATTCTGAAAGTTTATCAACAGCTCCTAGTCAATCCGTTCCTGCCTCTTTGTGCTCTCTTCTCCGGGGTCCCTTTTTCCTTCTTCCTCCCCCTCGGGGCCTGCGAGAAAGGAGAGCTCTGTCATGGCCCTGTGGAGAGAAAATGGCGGAATTCATCCCATGCTGTGTCGGTGATAACACTCCCGAGCGTGACACATCCCGCCTCAGATTACAAGCGGAGGATTCATTCCTTGCATTCTCCTTGTCACCTCGCCTTCAATGCCAGCATTAAGTAATTTGCCATAGAATAATGGGCCCTATCAGGGGAGAGGCCCTGCCTGCGAGACAGCGGCTGTCTGTGCAGCCGTCATGTTACATGAATGACATGCAATGTGGTTTGCATGCATAAGGTTCATAAACACAAATGTACAAAAAGCATGCCAAACTGAACACACACCCACACAAACACACAGGCTGCGACCACGTTCTGCAGAGAGAACAGCGCAGCGCGGGTTCTTTATCAGAAACATGGCTGCCTTAGCCTCCGATACCATTCTGTAAGTGACCCAGATTACAATAAATGGCACTAACTGTGAGTTATCAGCTGATCTGTGAACTCACCACCGGATGCAGCGCAGTAGCTGTAGCCGGAGAGAAAATACTGCTGACTAATGTCTCTCTCTGTGTGCCTGGCTGGTGCCAGAGCTGATGTAACTCTGCCAGGAAGCAGTCTGTTAACAGATATTTGAGTCGCAGCAAATGCCAGCCAAGACTGAGTCACTCGATTCTTCAATGGGCTTTTTTTTCTTTCTTTCTTTTTTTTTTTTTTTTGCCATGTTAGATCTACTGTATGAACATAGATAAGATTTCCAGACAGCAGCTACTGAATGATGTCATTGACAGTAAACAGAGCACAGGAAAAAAGCTGTTTGTTGGAGGTTATTTATTTCAATGTGAGATTCGACAAGAGTTTGTAACAAGACAGACCTCCAGAAACCATTACAAGACCCACAAACTTCTGTTAGGTCTCCAGATTAGATTACAGTATCTGTCTAACATAGGACCTCATTTACACCTGGCATTAACATACAATCTGTAGCCGGACGTCCTATCTGGATAAGGTACATACATGTTGACGCATTGTAGGATTAGCCACAGTCACACTGTGATCGGATCTCAGCTAGGTATAAATCCCGATGTATCTAGCTGGACTGTAAACTCTAGTGATGTGTCTATCCCGAAAGCAGTACTGATAGAGAGAAGATTATCCACTATCCGCCAAACCAAGCCATGTCACATCATAGCCCGGCTTGACGGTGTACTTCACTTTTTTCCCACGACTCATCGCACCAAAATCAGCTGAGCTCAACCCCCCCTCTCATCCCTCCAGACGGCCGGTTCAAGCCTCGGAATGAACCGATTCGCGCGTTTCACCCTTGTACCGTTCCTTTCATTTTAATAGCAACACTGTTCCCCGCCCTTTCCTCTCCTCCCCTCCTGCAGTACTCTGCTTAACAACGATGACCCTCGCTGACCCCGACACAACCTCACTGTCTTCTCCTGAGTAGCTAATGGCCAGCAGGCCTCATCTCTCCATTGACCCCTCGCCCATACTGAGGTGAATTATGGCACCTGAGCGGCGGTCTAATGCGGCAGGTCCTGACACAGAGACATCAGTCCAGAAGGGCCGGTCCGTGCAGACTAATGATGCAGGCACTGGTGAATGGCCGGCAATGTTCGAGAGAGACAGAGACAGACAGGGAGAGAGAGAGAGAAGGAGAGGGGGCGGGCGAGCGGGGGGGAGCTTATTAGGGCTGATTGCCTCATCATTGTGTAGGGAAGACAAGCAGAAAGACTATGGAGTTCATTCCTCCAGGGTGACTCCGTTTCTGCCCGACTTCATTCCAGGCGCTGATCAATGAATTGATTATGGACTTGATATGAGAGCTGATTGCGAATCTGGCGGATACCGAACACTGCTGCCGACTCGCTGACGTGACAGTCTTTTGAAGTAACGTCTCACCTTGCCCATTATTCACGTTGTGTTTGCACTGCGCAGATAAAACGTCGGCTGGGAAAGAGGTCTCTGAAGGTCAGTTCCTGACACGCCTGGTCACATTTCTCTTTAATTTTAAAAAGAAATTAGATTTCGCATCACGCTCTCCGAAAGGCAAATACTGTTTGTTTGCGTGTGTTTATTGGCTGCTCCCATCCCTCTCTCTCAGTCACAGGCTAGAATAGATTCCCTGCAGGGTTGGACTGCGCTGCACAACATGCTTCTCCTCTGGGATCTGGACACATTCTGCCTCCTGCTGTCAGGCTCAGGAGACCCACCTCCCTCCACCTCCGCCGCCCCCCCTCTCCTTCCCCCCTCCTCCTTCTCCCCTATTACCCCCTCTTTTCCCTGGCCTGAGACAGAGGACGTGTGATGACAGAGGTGTCAGCACAGGTCACAGTGATCCTCTCCTACCGTTCTGTTCCCACTGGCCCCGGGAGTCGATGCATTCCTCCCCGTTTCTCGGTCTCCATCAATCCGCTCTCTGTGCTCTCGGGATCCACATTCCTGCCCATCAAGAGCTTCCACTGTCCAGCCTGGCAGGGGTCTGGTTACGCTGGACCACAGTCCCAGAGAGAAGTGTGTGTGAATGTTTCTCTCTCTAATCCCTCATCTCTTTTTCTAGTCGTCCAGATTAGTCATTGTGTGCGTGTCTCTCTCTCTTTTTTTCTTTCCGTCTACCTGCTTATCCGTTCTCCCTCCCTGGCCAGTGAGTTTCTCACCGTCTCTGTGCCCTTCTTCTGACTCTCTAGAACTTCCAGGCCATCCTCCATGTATGCCCTCTAGTCAGGGCTCCAAATTAGCACCTGCCAGGGGCCAAATGGCAGTAATATTTGTCTTCTAAGGAAAGATCAATAAGGGTCATTTAGCACACACTCCTCCGTAACTTTTTCACAGAGTAGCATTTAATGCCTTTGGGCTCTTTGCCTGTTACCAAAATGTCACCTCTCTTATGTATTACAGCACTCGGTGGTAGAAAAGTACATTTACTCAAGTACTGAACTCAACTACAGATTTGATGTACTTTCACTTTTTCATATTATACAACTTTATTCTGCTACTCTACTACATCTCAGAGGCAGATATTGTACTTTTCACCACTACATTTGCCTGTCAGCTTGTTTTTCAGATAACATTTTTTCACACCCTTCCTGTCCATTATGTATCTCCAAATATGTTTTTTTGATGACACTCAAGGACGAAGTGTTTGTTTGTAAGTGGCGGAAATCCTCCTACTTCTTCAGGTGAATAAACTATTTAAAACCCTCTTGGAATGGCTGGAAACGGCACTGTCAAAAAGCAAAAAAACCCCACAGTTTTTCTAAGCTCATGAAAAGTTGAGTTTCTAGAGGTACGCCACAAACATATGATGATCTTATAGAATATGACTGTAGATTAAACTACCCGAAAGTATAAAAAGCAGTTAAAACCGCAGAAAAAACACAAGATACACGTGAATATAATTATACGACACTGACAAGGAACATTTTACTACATCATACTTGTACTTTTTTCTCTCTGATTTTACAGATTATACTTATTCTTTGTGTCTTTTTTCCCCACCAGCGTATTAAATTTAAGCAGAATCGTATGTCTGTGTTTAGGATAAGCTTCATACAATATTGTTTTCAGAACAAAACATACAGTGAGTCCACGCATTTACATCTGAGACCTGTACAAGACTGTTGAGCAAACAGTGTGCATAAATCAACCATCCTTCTATGACCACGTCTCTTCCGTTCAGGGTCAAGGCTGCCTCGTTGAGCCCATCCCAGCATGCACTGGAGGAGACGGTACTGGTTACCAGTCTCCCACAGGGCTCACATAGACGGACAAACAAATTCACACTTATATTCACACCTACGGGCAATTTACAGTTTCCAGTTGAGCTAACCTGGATGTCTTTGGACAAGCTGTTTGCACAGCTCCCAGTGTATATCTGTGAAACCCTACGCGCCGAGCTAACTTCTGGGGTGGTCAACAAAAGGGCACTATCTCTGGGTGACTCGACTCTCTGCTTGATAAATTCCCTGCATCGCGCAGGCTGTTTACTGGCTTCCTGCTTTGCTGGTTCTAAAAATGGATGCAGTCCCTGAACTTCTGGAGGTGGGCAGGTCCTGTTCACTGGCTGAGTATTCATTTCATATTACTTACAAATTCAGCAAAGCATGGCAAGAACAACATCAAATGTATGTTGAATAAATCTGCACTGTTTTTGAAATAACAATGGGCCGAAGGTATAGATATCAGATGTCTGATATCTGCTGTGTTTTACTGTTTCATGGTGTTGGCTTTTAGCTGTTTCAGGAGTCGTGTTAAGTTACTGCCGGTGAAAACCAGTGGCGGACACAGGATGTTTGAGGGGCAGGGGTGAAAAGGGGCACCAGCTGTATGTGGTGGGGCACCGGGGTGCAAAAAGGGCACCCTAGAGGGCATTTTATCATATTTTATCTACCATAGGGGCATCCAAGGGTGATTCTTCGAACATGAGGGCACCAGGGGGGTAAATTTTCTTTTTTAAAAACCCCACCAGTCCACCAGTGGTAAAAACCCTATATTTCCTGTTTTTGCTGCTTCATAACAAAAGCTTTTAAATGACTAAATACAACACCAGAGATTTCCCAAAGGAGTTGGTTGAGACCAAAAGAGAGCTAAAAGAAGAGTTGAATGCTGGACTTTCGGTTCGTCTGGTAGCCGTAAAACATGAATCCAAGTGACGGCTAATATTGCTTCGTGTTTGGTGGAATCGTAAATAGCCAACCAGCAGGTTTCAACCACTTTAGAAGCTGATGGCGCGTCAGCGTTACAACTTGCTCTGCTGATCATTGTTGGCAGCTAATTTGAAGTCAATGAAGTAAGCAAAATGATTTGACATTTTCATGTTTTCTGAAGACATTGATTGGATGACAGTGTATCCTGCGTCAGAGTGTAGTCAAATCCAGTGTTGTATTTTCAGCATAACAACATGTATCCTGCTGAAACTAGGAGGTTCAAAATCTTTGAACCTCCTAGTTTCAGCTAGCGCACATGTTTTATGCATAGAGGGAGTCTACACGTCTACAGCTGTCCTAAAGTTTTATTCAACTTCCATTTCTTTCTTACTCCAATCTTTTCCAATATTACAGCCTTGCAGTGTATCCCATCGCCCGGGGCAATATTAGCGACAGACTGACAGACGGTATTAAACAAGAAAGCTAAAATCAGATTTTTTCCCACCCCATGAGTGTTCACTTTGCTAAAGTTCTCATTACCTGAGGGAGACAAGGGCTAGAGAAGTCTCATTTCAGCGAGATTTCAGAAGCCAGGTGCCCAGACCTTATATCTTTATATTCAATGTTTCAGATGCAATCTCCTCCACACCCTCTTCTCTTGGTTATGAAGTAACCCCTGCCAAATACATTGGCTTTTCTCCCTTGGCTAATCTCACATCATCACATCAGGCCTGTTGTATTGATTTCTGGGGAAAGTAGTCCTAAATTGCTCTTCCTTTGTCAATCTGAGGCTTGTTACCAGGCAACAGGATGACCCCCCCCCACTCGCCGACCCTGCACACAACTACACACAACCCCAAAAACGCGCACGCACTCCAACACTCGCGCACACAAACACACATGCTCAATTACACTCTTGACATGGTGCCAAAAATGCAATCTGAGAGTACCTTTTCCCCCCCGTCTAATGTGAGATATGAAACGGTGCTGGTGACAAATGTCTTTCAGCACATGCAAACACCAAATCAGTGTTGGAAGGTAAAGCCGTGTCTTTATTGAAGGTATAAAATTACTCGACTAGAAATGTCTTGCGTAGAAACCCCCTTCTCCTTTAGACGTCGGTTTAAAAAGTGCACTGTAGTTTTGGGGAAGACATTTTTAATGGAAAGAGTGAGATCTTTGTTGACTGAATGTTATGCCTGAACAAACTAAACATACAAACTCCAATTCGACCAATTAAGCATCCTACACTTAAACCCACTTCATACTGTTTTACTTTGTTTATATTTGGCGGACCCTGCCACCTTTACTAGCCTCAAACAATGTTCTTGGGACATTGTTATAACCTCATTGTTACTGTACATTGACTTTTCATTCCTCTGCAAATTGCATAGTGCCCCTTTAAAGGACAATTCCCCTGAAAACGTCGGCAAAAGCGTCTGTTGAGGCCGTGGGAGTTAAGACAGCCAAATATTCACGCTCCCCTAATTTTGATTAAAAAAATGTCTTGTAGCGACTTCGTGGCATTTTGATGAATGATGAAAATAATGTGGGCTTTTCTGTTAGAAACAGTGTAGTGTGTGTAATAATTTAATAGCGCGAATGCCGAGCTGGAGGCCATTCGGTTAAATATTGCCTCTCACATTAGAAGTGATGACTGTCAAGCCAAATTCCTGAGAAGAAATTCCAGCGAAGACGGATCGTCTCTGGCTTTTTTTTTTTTTTTTGATAGATTGTCCAAATATTTAAATACAATTATTCAAATACAATTCTTCACATTAATCACATTTTGGACAATGCTCTTCTGTTCCCAGCGCCAATCTCTCATTTGTAACTGCCCCTAACCCCTTCAATCTAAAGTGGGGAAGTCATCGGAGTAATTTCTGTCTAATTCAAACATCCAATCTGAAACGCATGGGAAAGATGCACACACACACACTGCAGAGGGCACACATTCACAACCTCAGAGGGGTGGAACGGCGTTGGTAGCTGAGGCAGGCTGTGGTGTGGGAAGGGTGGGCGGGTGGGTGTTTCGGGGGGATTAAATTTTGGACCACCTGCTTCTATCACCTGGGACATATTTTACATGATTGAGCCAAGTGCTTGAGATTGGACACACATGACAACATTCAGGCAGCCAGGCTGGGTACGAATGTGCATTTTTTGGCAAGCAGTGTGGGCAATATTTGTACCTCCGCCGCTGCTCCTATCTCCTTTTATGTCTCTTACACCCAATAAGTTATTCCAAACAAACAGACAACTGACGGATAGGGATTGCGGTTTTTAATGAGAAAGAGACAGACAGAAGCGGAAATGAAACACTGGTCGCCCATACAAATTGCTGTAATAACCACATCTACATTAAAGCTTTGTAATAACTTATACAGCATTGCTTTATTGAGGTGGGGAGGGAGAAGAAAAAAAAGAAAGACGAAGAAAATAAATGCCTATCTGCAGTGTTTCTGAATTAATATCTCATTATGGTTCCGCATCATCATTTTTTGGTCTCATTTTAAAAAGGCAGGGGATTACACACTAATTACATATTGCATGGTGGGGAACGTCTCTGCTGGTGATGAATAAAAGTCCAACCGCTCACAGGGAAGTGTTCCTTTTTTCACCGAGGGGGCGACGCTGCTCTTTATCAATCAAGTTGGCTTCGCAGGAAAGAGGATAATGAATCGGAGTAAGACCTCTCGATCCCAGTCATTTCTGTTTATTTGTCACTGTCTCCGGATTGTTCTTGTTAGTCGATTTATTCCCTTTAAAAAAAAAAAAAACCCTCCCTGAGACTTCGTTTTGAGGATCTTCCCCCCCAGACACACGAGCTTGAATGACATTCCTGTATATATCGCCGGTTTTCATCATAATTTGGTCAAACTTGAAACAAATTTCCCCTCTGTGTTCATGAAAAGATTTCTGTATTCATGCACATTCAACTGACTCCTTCATGTCACAAGGGTTTTATCTCCCCGCGTGCACGTATTCAAAACACGGAACTGGAAAAAAAAAAGAAATCCCTCGCCATCACATCTTTCCACTGATGAAATTGGCTCCTTTTAGAAATGATTCCAAATGTGCATGTGTCTATGTATATGTCTGTGCATGTGTGTGTGTGCGCGCGTGTGTGTGTGTGTGTGCCCGCATCGCAGGGAGGCTGCAGTGATAGCCTCGGGCTGCACTCCTCTGTATGTATCTGATCTAGGCCTAATGAAGCTGAAAGCCTGGCAGTTGTGAGGAGCATCTGCAGAGCCACAGAGTGATGGGCATCTCATTCTGCTGCCGTGTCCCAGGGGGGCCACACACATCTGAGGACCCTGCCTGCTGTTTGCACAGTGACTCGGTGCCCCCGTGTATCCGCGCTGCAGAAGGTCATGCCACATATGCTGTGGATGCCATCTGGAAGGTCTGCTTGACTGCCACAACAGTCTCTCATGCAACCCTGGACTGGTGATATAACCGGCTCAGAGGCTGACCAAATACGATTTTTTGGGGGGGAAAATGAAACTGCCAAGTTCTTTTTTTTTTTTTTCCTTTTTTTGTTGACATGCATACCTCCACATGGAATCAACGTGAATAGTCGAACTGCTCCTGGTAATAATTTATGTTTTCTTGTCTTTGTTCGCTGTCTTGACACCACTGCAAATCTAAAATACAAACGATAAACACTTAATCTGAGGAGAAAATGACTTGACACTAATCAAGTGAACAGTCCATGGAGCAAGAGAGTTTCACTTAAAGGTGCAATACGTAAAAATTTGCCAGATTCATACTCAAAACAAATGGGGGGGCAGCATATCACCAGAGTAACCACTAGCAGCCACATACTGTCGCTGTGGTTAGCTAGTTAGCTCAGTTAGCTGTACAGCTAGCAGTCTGGGCAGGGAGCTCAGAGCACCGGGGAGTTATGGTGTTTACATTGGTAGCACAGAAGCTTTGGACTGGAGCTGGGCAGGGCTCGCTGGGAAGACACAGACATCATGTAATGTCACACATAAGTTAAAACTGTTATATTATGTATATACTATTGACCATTTATGTATTTTTTTAAATGTTTTCAACTAAAAGTCTAACATATTGCACCTTTAACAAGAAATCTTGAATAATTCTTGATTTTAACACACTGAAGTAATGAATGCCCCGAAACAAGAAAAAAATCTCAAATTCAAGTAGAAAACTTAAATAATTTAAGCGGAGTGTGATTATGCAGTTACTTTAAAACAAGTTTTTTGTGAGAAATAGAATGATATGTGGCTTCCCTCTGTCTAAAGTACCTCGTTTCTACCAGTAAATGATCAAATTTAATGATTTGAGGCGTACAAGACATTTACGATCCATGTAGAAACATACCATGAATTCAAAGATGGAAACTTTTAAACTTTTAAAAACAAGATAATCTTAGATTTATATATAATTAGTCCATATAATGTGTATACATATTTGGAGGAAAGAGTCACAGCTCATTTTAAAGCAACATTATTTAACTTTTTTGTACCTCAAAATAACAACTTTCAAAATCATTTTGATAGCGCAGTGGGGTGAATGGTGTCACAGCCACTCCAGCCCCCCATCGCTTGTAACTTCTGTGACAGGGTAAGATCGCAGTGTTACATACATGTTTACTTCAACATACAAGTTTTCAAGACATAACATTGTTATGACGTAATGAGTTCTGTGTGTAGTCAGCACCTACATGACGTCTGACAAATTGACAAATTACAGACATGTCATTTGTATTTATTACAGTGGTGTTGCACTCTGAAACTGTGGGGGGCGCCAAATCGCACACAATGCCAACTCCTACATATTGTGGCTTTAATTGGCTGCGTACTTTTATCACGCTTTTCAACACACAAACGCAGACGGCTCAAACAACACCAGTCATACACAGCAACTTGCAGACGTGAAATGCGACGTACAGAGCACATCTTAGCCTCGACGAGATGGACGGTTGTGCTTTTGATGAATCAAAGACGTGCTTATCCGAGGCCCGTCTAATCGTGTCTTTTTCTCAGCTCTCTTGTGCATCTAAACAGCCTTTGTTTGCTTCCCCCCTCTTTCGCCTTGTATTATTATTATGATCCATTCCTTCGTGTTGATGCTTCCCAATTTCCACGATCCAGAAATGATTACATTACAGGCATTAATATGGCAAGTGAGTCCCGTGCAACAGGGTCCGGGCCGCTGTACCCCATACATCTAAATATAGATTTAATAACAGAGGCTGTTTTTTTTTTTTTTTTTCATCGGGGGCCTGAAATGCTTACAGTGCATTCTACAACTCTCTGTCTCTCTCCCTCTCCTCTTCCCTCGCCGTGCATATAAACATCAAAATACTCGTCTGAAAAAAGAGAGGAACTACTGTAGCTCCCTCTCTCTCTCTCTCTCTCTCTCTCTCCTCCGTCTCTCTGTAATGAGGAGAGCGAAGAAGAATGAATGTCTGACCATTTGCTTTTCGAGCTACATTAACCACGGAGCCAGAAGAGATGCTCCTTGGCAGATTTCATAACAGTGGTGTAATAAAAAAAAAAAAAAAAGGGGACCTCTAACCAGCGGTGCTCTGCAGCGAAAAGGCATTTAGGCCAAATGACTAACTGATAGGCCTCCTTTCTCTTCCGCTCCACCTCGACCAAAGCTTCTGACAACTCCTCCGCGGTGTTCTTTCGTCGCTCATCTGCATCGCCGCGATGATGAGCGTTTTTTTTCCGAATAGGCAGGAGAGGGGACAGACACGCAAGCAGGAAAACACGAGAGGTCTTGGCGGTCAGAGGACGGCACGCTATTGGACGAGAGAAGGAAGGCCAGGCGTCGCGCGGGACAAGCGGCGACGCACCCGCTTCCATCCCGACACGTCGAGAAAACATCTTGCTGCGAACGCCTTGCCAGGAAGCTTTAGCATCAGCGCGTCTCCCGCTCAATTCTCGTGTCAATTAGTTTAGATTACCTCATAGGAAATCAAATTACCGCCCCGACGTGAAGGTGTTATTTATCAAAATTTGCACACTTGCAACACAGTGAATTCATAATAGATCCGGTGGAAACCGCCCTCGTCTCCCTTTCAACCACTGTATTCCTGTGGTCTCTCTGCTTAGTCTGCAGTCAGCCGGCGGTTCTGTGTGTCTCTGTGCAGCTTCCATAGGGTATATTGAATGTGTCTGACCCGCACTGTCTTTTATGGAACGTCTTCCAGTGGTTCCTAATTACCTTTGGTTTTATGGTCAGACCTGTGTCAGTCCCCCGCTCAATTTGTTCCTGTGAAATATGGCTCGGCCTTGGGTTCAAGTAGGGGAGAAAACACGGCGCATTGATTAATCAAGGCATGCAGGTTCAACCTCTGTTCCCGGAGAAGTCAATCCAATGACAGGTTTTCACCTGGGGCACATTCGAGAAGTCTGAAGTTGCCTCCTCTCTTTAATTAATTTCCTTACATCTTTCCTCCATCGCTCTTTCTCTCCTCCCTCCTTTCCTTCGGCTGATTACGTTTCAAAATGTTCCCGAGTCTTTATGAGAATTAAAAACTAAATTATGCAAGCGGACAAATTGTTAATGCAGGACAATTTGCTTGTTCGGTGCGCGCAGCGCGATCGAGAGGGGACGGGGGGGGGGAAAGAGATTTGAGACCAGCCCCAGAAAAGATGATGCTCCGTGTGGTCTGAGAGAACGCAGAGCGGTGTTACATGTGGTAAACAGACTCTCAACACAATGCATTGGGCTGTAGATGTTGAAATTACCGGCCTGCTTGACTTTTACCATCTGACCGACAAAACTGCTTCGCAAGTGAAGTAATCCAAACATTTTATTGTTAAAACACACAAGAAACAAGTCGCAGAAATGACTTTTTACCTTTTACCGCTTTGCATTTCACTTTGGAATGTGTGCATCTGTTGCATGTGTGATTTTAAAGGTGCACTCTGTAGTTTTTTAATCAGAAGAGAGATCTTCTTTGCCTAAACCAAGTAAATAAACAAACCCTCTTTGTTTTCATGACTGAATAAACTGAACAGACAAACTGACCTTAAAGGCCAACACAATTTAACACTTTTACCTTTACTTGTTTTACTTTGTTTATAGTTGGCGGACCCTGCCACCTCTCGAGCTTCAAGGTTCTGGGGACCTTATTGTCCTCTGAGAACAGCTTCTTTACTGAGTAATGGAACACGTTTGTGTTATTACCTCATTAATATTGTAAACATTCAAATTCTGAGTTTGAATTTCTTCTCCAAAACTACACCGTGCCCCGTTTAAGAGCAACGAGCTAATGAAAATGAAACCGACACGCTCCATACATTGGTTAAAAAACAACCGAACGAAATGGCCATAGTTCGCAAAAAAAATTCAAAATTGAAAACATTTGGTGGAGCAATTTTACCCCGCAAGGTTATCTAAACGCCTCCGATGTCTCTGCAGTTCGCTTTATTAGGGAAGTGTCTTAGCTTACCATGAGCAGTGAGACAATTACAAAGACAATTTCACGGGGAGGGTTTCTATAATCATCAATGCATGCTGGGAGCCCATATCAGAGTAAGTTTCATTTGGACTGAGGAGAATTCATTTGTAGTTTATAACTCACAATGCAGCCATTAGCAACCGCACTCAATCAGAGATTTTGAAAAGAGAGCGAGGGGGAGAGGGAGACGGGGGGAAAAGTGAGGATGGAAAATGTGAAAACAACATGCAAATTAAAGCTTTTGAGCTCGAGTAAATGAGCGACTTAAATGATTTATCCGGCGCAGATTAAGTGCTGCCTTTTAAGTATGCATTGTTGAGTCTCTGGACCTAACACACACACACACACACACGCACGAAAAAAACAAATTCATGATACTTATTAAATATTTCTGGCAGAGCAATAGAATTTATGCAGAAACAAATGTCACAAAACTTAACTCGAAGCGAGCACAAGTCTGCAACAGCCGAGGCTGAACTTGTTGTGTTTTAGGTTCAGAGAGAAACCGGAGCCGGCCCGACACCGGGCCCACTTACAGTAATCCCCCATTATGCATGCTTACATCAGGCCGCGGCGTTGTTTTGATGAAAACATAACAAGTCATAATGAATGGAAATGAATGTATGTTTGCGGGATCAAAATAGCACGTAATTACACTATTACCCCTGACGATACAGGTATGCCCCCGTCTAACACCACAAACATCAAGGTCTCTCCAGCAAATATTTCCTTGAGGTTAGTTTGTAAACAAATTAAATTCATTAAGGGGGGACGACTGGAGGTAAACACCAGAATGCCTCACGCGTCGCTCCTAGCCTACACGGGCAGTGATTTTTTTTTTTCCCCCCGCTGAGGTAAACACAACGCAGATTCATTCGGCGCGATGCCGTTGGACTCGAAGCATAGCAGGTGACTTTGCATTAATGCACAGGGGCTGATTATTATTGGTTCGAATTAGGATGCATTTCCCCCCGAAGCTCGGGGTTTATTGCGTTTTAGAATATCATCGCGTTAATGACGGTTTATGATGAATGAGTTTGCGCCACGCCATGATAGACGTGGCTATTAGGGCTAAAAGGAGATGGGACCCGCACCCACAGGAGCCGCAGCAATTAGTTTTCAGCCAGATCAGAGGGTGTTGGCATAATGACCTGATTCTGGCAGCTTATTCTATTCCTGATCTCTAATCATGGCCGCCACTGGCATCTTCCTCGTTCTCTCTCTCTCTCTATTTATCTCCGCCTCTCCCTCCTGGTCTGGGGATATGCGTTAATGAAATAATAAAGACTAATGTGAATGTTGCGGGGCCGAGTGACCACTCACACGTGGCTCTCTTGCTTTCGCGACTACAATTACACAGTAAGTTTGATCGGCGGTGATAGACAAAACAGCAGGGGCTCATAAATATGGATGGAGAGTCTGAGAAAATAAATTAACAGGGCCTGGCCTCTCGGCTGCCCCACTTAGACTGTCAATTACGGACCTGACAGGAGCCTTGCGAAAGAGCCACACAAGGATGACACACACACACACGCTCGCGCGCACACACACATACACAGTCATTAAACTGTGCATTTGAGACCATTGTGGAGCCATACAGCAGTCCCCTGCTTCATTATCAGCACACAGAGTTCATGCTTTCTGACATGTATCAAGAGCTCAGCGTTATTGAGGAGTGTCAGCCGGTGCACAAAATCCAATACATAAAAAAAGAGAGAGAGAGAGAGAGAGAGAGAGAAGAAAAAAACTGACAGAAATTCTCATTTCCACATAATGTGAAAATTATTTTAAGTCGGAGCGGGTTTCCAGGTGGTTTTCGAGGGAGTCGCGCCGAGACGTTTCGGAGGCCAGAGGCTAAAAATGAAGCAGACAGGCCAAAATAGAATCTGCATCTCAAAACGGGCGGAAGGAGGAATCGTGCACGCTTTTTTTCGAGCAGGGTCGCTGTTTTTACATGACTTTTTCTCTTTTTTTTGCCTCGTTTCAAAACGTGGCAGTGATATTTAAATTACGTGCGCCGAGAGGATGACCCCGTTTTAAGAGGGCGAAGAGTGGAAGGACACAACAGGCAGGAATTTGAAGACCTATTTGGACCGTGTCGGCGCGCGGTGTCTTCCGGATCCGTGTTCTGTGCGACGGGGTCAGCCCTGCCGGTTTTGATACCGGCGATAAGTCACCTTCCTGACCTGAGAAGCTGGCTCGGAGCCAATTTATGAGGGTTTGCGGAGAGAACGAGCATAAATTTGCACGTGTCAATATATCAATACGATGTGATGCACTGATGCAATTTAGCTGCTTGTTTTGGTCGCTCTATATCGTGTATTATATAATTTATTTACGGCATTTATAGAACCCTAAATTTTGTGCGCACACATTGGTGGCTTTCTGTTAGCGTTAGCGCTCCGTATGGAAAGGCTCAGAGAGAAGTGGATGGGGCCGCGGCTCGCAGCCTCGCGAAGGTATATGGAGAGTTATTGATTTTTCCTTAAAGGCCCTGATGTTCCACAAATATCAGCTGCCATAATAATCTAAAAGCAATAACATTTTTCCTGCCAACCTCCCTTTTTTCTTTTATAAGGAGCCAGAATGTCTGTGCAGATTACCTTGGCCTGCACACAGCGGAGGGTCCAGGGGTTGGGGGGGGTCCAGAGTGCAGGCCGTCCTACAGTACTACTCCGCTTCTAATGAAAATCGGAGCTGTTGTGGACCTCAGAGGTCTGAGCTGTATTCTGCCGGCGAGTCCAGCGAGGAAAAACACCGCCTTCAGCTATTCAAGAAAAAAAAAAAAAAAGAAAATAATTTGCTTCTAAGCATTTTGAATAATGAATCTCACAAGTTACCTTTGAGGATGTCGGGCTCTGAATAAGCAGTCAGATGCGTGAACAAACAAGCCACCAGAGTATTACGCGCCATACAAAACGAATGCACGTTGACTCCAGCAGCATCAAAGAGATGGAAACTTTTCTTTTTTTTTTTCTCCAGGACACTGCTGAGGCCGTGTGAGTGAGGGTATAAAAAAAGTTCATCTAATTATAGTTCACACTTTTTACGCAACGTAAAGAGAGTATCGGAGGAGGGATCGGATTTGAAGAGAAGTGAGTTCTTTGTTCTTTGGGAGAGATTGAATATTCAGTGTTTTTGCCAAAGATTGCCAACATTACGGGTTCAGCCAATGAGCGTTTAGATGGTCGATGAACCGAGCTGAGAAAAGGGAGCGAGGAGTGAGAGGTCCCAGACGTTACACTCGTACTGTAAACAGCGCAGAGTCCGAGGACAGCGGCTCTTTCTTCAGATTTCTATACAAAAATGAGGAGAGAAAAGCCGAGCAGACGGCATCCACGTCGCGTCAGTCAATCAATCAATCAGACAACACAGATGGCATCTCAGCCAAGCACATTCTTCTCTCAGTGAACCTGCGGGACGGTTTCTGATGGAGTTAATCATCTGTCGTACCACTTTTACACCAAAAGCAGCGAGTGTGTGCAGGTTTTTTCTTTTTAAACACGGGCGATCGACTCCTTCACCGTTGCCAGGAGGCGAGCTCGCCTTTCTGTTTCGTTATTTTTGAAGATTGTTCTTAATCAATAACATTCTGAATCAGACAGCATTTTTTTTTTTCCGGAGCCGGTGATTGAAGTTGCAGAGGAGTGAGACATCTCACGTCTTTTCTCTCTGTCTCATCTCCGTTTAGTGTTGCACATGTGAAGCGTCGATCAGGCGGCCGGTGAAAAGAAAGCGGTGGTTACTTTTTTTGATATGTTTTACTTTAGTCTCTCTTTCGAAAGTCGGCACAAACCGAGCGATGTTCGGGCGCTGCTTGAGCGGAGATGGACGGAAAACGGGTGTTGGAGTCACTCGGTGTGGGAGTGAATGCCGATCGTACCCATTCCCATTAAACAGATGTTAGTGGGTGTTAGTTGTTTCCTTTTTTTGGTCCAATGTGAGAGGGGTATGAGAGATAAACCTTTCACTCTACATCCTCGCTTGTTACTAATTACAACATTTTTAAGAGAAGCAAATGCGCTCGGTCCAAACGAACTCTCCTGCCACCGTTTGTGAAAAAAAATAAGGGGCTGCGTTCAAACCGACGGTGACGGGAGATAACAACTTCCCAGAGTTGTGCGATCCTGCTGTGAGCGTTACAAACTGTTGTGCAGTGTTTTGGTGCCTTTAAGCCTTTAAACGCGTTAATCTGTTACTCCAACTGGATTTCCTGGATCGTGTTTCATCATCTCACGGGGTACCTTTAAACGACAAGCCCCCGCCAACGCCAGCCCCGTGTAGTGTTTTAATGCAGGGCTGTTTTTTTTTTTGTCACAATCTCCGCTAATCGTCGATGTCTGCTGCCTTCCTTTTCCTGCAGAGATGACGAGGCTCGATGGATCTCAATTTCAGATTGCATTTCTCCGCAAATATGATAACTCTCTCAATTCTTCCTCTTCTCTCTACTGTAAATGCAGTTCAATTATTGATTCAGTTTTATTAGTTTATAATTCAGAAATGAAATCAAGAGTTTCCCCAAACAATTGTTCACCGACCCAGTGATGATGCTTCTTTAATATTTGTTTCACCGGACAGTTAGAGGGTCAGTTTCACCAATCGTTTGAATATCTCCGAACTTGAACTCGCAGATGCGAACAAGTCCCTCTCAGCGAGTCAGATGATTTCGTTTCCTTCTGTGATCAGCGGACTGTTCTTTGTTGGTATAAGGTCTTTGTTGTCACAGAAGCAGGGGAGATCGGCGCCTGCCAATAGAAGTGAAAAGAAAAGCTTTAGAGATGGATTGAAAAGCTGCAGCTCTCTGCCAATCCTCCGTGATCATTAACTCATTGACAATTTCGTCAGCAAATTAGGCATAGTCTGCGTCAGGCTTCCAGGCAATTTCCTTGTGAGCCGTCAAGTTGTTTATCCACCGGTGCTTCCTGCTAGAAAAAATAAAACATAAACACCCTGTGAGAGGAAACAAATCTTCATGCTTTGGTCTGTAAATTACTGAGAACTGTCCATACTGGCCCATATCGGGTATAAGGGGAAGAGACTGCCGAAGTCCATATTGGACACCGGAGACGATTAGTCTGGAAGACAGCGATGTCGACGA
Organism: Lagodon rhomboides; assembly: GCA_039737535.1. NCBI lineage: Eukaryota > Metazoa > Chordata > Actinopteri > Spariformes > Sparidae > Lagodon > Lagodon rhomboides. Next base: position 13,150,695 of record CM077801.1, read on the forward strand.
TGTGTGATATCGACTGTGCCACCTAGAGTAAGTTGCCATAACGGGATCGTATTGATCCGAATAATCGACGGCGTACAGTAAGTTTCACTGCCCTGCGGACAAACTCAATGGTATTGATGAAAGCGTGTTGAGAGGATCAAGTGCATATCTATACCATACTGCGCGTGGGAGGGATAGCCGAATGATACGCAGCCGATTAATCAAGCTAAGTTACACCCACAACAGTCTAGACCGCATGCGAGCGGCGGTGTACACATGACCGACATATCAAACGAATGCAGATCGCGCAAGCGTGCCGGGCGTCTCGTGTACGTCCCTGCTGTCCCCCTTCACCGGTTCTTCAAGACGCGGAATTAATTCTGCGTCTAAATAAAAGGAGGAAGACGATAATATGCTAATTGCGGCGCGTACAAAAGCTCCACGGTGCGCGTGAATGGACGGGCAGATGGACAGATTTCAGTGGCTGTAACTAAAGGATAGATTAGTGGTTAATCTTGTTGTAGGGGTTTCTTCTTTCACTCCGAAATCATTCCAGGAAACAAGAGCAGATTTGAAATCCATCCAAATCTAATTAAAACGCTCGATACAAAGGACTGCGCTTTTTTGACAGTTTGATTGGAGGGATGAGAGGCACGGCGAGGGAGGGCCTATACTGTAACCATTTCACAGGAGGCTCCATGCCGTGTTGTTCTTTAGAGGGGGTGCCTTTTGTTGTTACTGGAGACAGATAGGCATTCCTGATAAATGTGAAAATGTGTCAAAACTCAGGGGGGAAGCGGGGAAAGTACCAGAGGTAAATTTGGCCTACTTGGGCTTCGTTACAGCTATTGTGCGACTGTCAGTAAGTTCACCCACATTGTGCTGTATTTTTGCTGATGCGGTGGCTGCTTAGTAAATTACTACTTCCTGCGGCGCTGCTATGTTGCTATGCAGGCTGCAGTTGTCAAGTATTTCTCTCTGAAATAAAAGTTCAAATCCAGTTTAAGGTACTGCTTTTACAGGAACAGGAACACGATCTGCTCACTCCCATACTGACTGAAAATCAGGTGAAGTTCTGTAGCCGACAAAACATTTCCGAAGCTTCAGAGCAAATTCAACTGAAGTAGATGTAGACTTGTTTGAAAATGTAAAAAAACAACCAAATAAAAACATGAAATGGGTCCATGGAGCATGAATTCAGAATAATCTAAAGTCTCTAAGAGCCCTGAGATCCAAAATTGAGTTGATATGACTTTATTTGAACTATTTATTGAGTTAAAATCTTGTCTGTGGCTACTAAGCTAAAAGTGTTAGCGCACACCCTGTCTAAAGTGGGCGCACAAGCCTCGACTGATGCGTCTAAGGTTTTAATGGCTGTCTTTTGGAGGGGTTTTGGGATTTTCTGGGCTCCCAGAAGCTTTCCTTACACAAAACAAGCTAGTTAGTTTTTTTACATTTTAAAACTAGTCCCCATCTACCTCAATTGTTAAGGAAAATGTTTCAATGTTTTATTGCTGCCAAACTCCAGAGATGTTTTGAGGACTACAAAAATTTCAACTGACTTTCCATCGGCATGGGGGTGAGCAGATGATGACTGAATTTTTCATTTTGGGCGAACCTTCCTTTCAGACTTTTCATTTTTAAGAAAGTTTATTTTTAATAAAAACACTCCACAACATCTGAAACAACCACCGCTGAACTGCCGACTCCTAAATAACTGGGCATGAAGCCACAAGGCAATATGAGAGAGCGGCGAGCCTCTCATGGACAGGACTTCACATGCTGTCTGACCACAGGCGAAAAAAGAGAAATCAATATTTCTTTACAGACCTGGGAGACTCCGAGGGCTTGCTTAACGCCCTAACAACATGCTTTAGAGCGCTGTCTGTCCTGTAAACCTATCGGATCTCTGCAATCTCCAACTCTGCCCGGCGACAGGCCCTCCCGGGCCCCCCGCTCGTACTTTACTGTCTGGCCCCTGTAGTCCCAGCCCTCGCAGCCCCCTGTCCCAGTCCCTGCAACCTCTCGCTCCCCAGCCTCTACATCAGCAACAGCAGTGCTGTTAGCATTGTTAATGGCTATTGTTATGAATGAGGACCTCTGCTCCTCTTTCTTCATTGGCAGGCCCTGGGCAGGCAGATGGATAGGCTGCTACTCCTTCTCTGCTATCAGGACAGCCCAGACGCTGGGCTCGGGACTGGCGGAACAAAGTAGGAGGAATGATGCCCCGGTGGGGAGAAAAAGGGGCGAGAGGGACCAAGGCGGAGAGGAGGGCAAAGGGGGAAAGGGATGAGGGAGGAGAGTCAAGGGAAGAGGGCGACAGAGAGAGAAAAAAAAGAGTAGGAGGGGGCAAGAGACAAGGGTGAAGGAGCAAGGGAGCAATAGGAGGGAGCAGGTCTCTCCTCCCCTGAATAAATTTGGAGCGCCATTGTGAGGGGTGTATGAGAGGAGTGTGGCTGCTGTCTGTGGCAGAGGCCTATATTCTCAGCAGCCTGTGGAGAAGAAAAGAGGAGGGGGGCGAGGGGCACACACTGCCCCTTTACTGGCCCCCTGCCGTACACCCCCCCACCCCTACCCCACCCCTCTCCAGCACCCCTGCCTGGTGATGAATGGTGGTACTTGCTGAAAGTGAAGCCTGCTGGTGAGCCTTGGCTCAGGCTGGGAGGCAGGGGGAGACTGCTTGGAAGATCACGGGGACAAACTCAGCAAAAGGCTGCCCTTCACTCGCCCATATACTTCACCAAGATGGCAGGCCCGCTGTTGGCACCCAACCACAGAAACGGGTGACAGAAACAAACAAAAAAAGGAGATGGAGCCTTAACTTACGCCTAAAGAGAGCTCTCTATAGCAGAATCATAATCAAATCCACCAAGGCATATTTTTTTGTGTTTTTGTGCATTCTCCAACACTGTGAGAGAGGAATCCTGGCAGAGGGAAGGCACAACACTCGCAATAAACAGCAACTGTTACCATACGACTGTTGCGAATTAATCCTGCATATTCTTCTCATGTTATATCTGGAGCGGGAACAACTCCTCTTCACTATTGATCATGATCTCACCTCCATAAATTACTTATTGCGGTCAGGAACGTCAGCCAAGACATTTGCTACAGCCGCAAAAAAAATGGAAAATACTAATTGCTCGCTCAAGTAATGAATGCGCTATTTGCTGACTACATCACAAAATATGCTGCTCTGTAGATATGATTACTTTTTTTTTTTTTTCATTTGGCTGTGTACATAAAAAAAAAAAAAAAAAAAAAAAATCCATGTCAAACAACGCTGCTTTCTTGCCATCTCTCTAATGAGTGGTGTCTCTGGTCCTCACTACACACTTCCCCTTCTCGCTCGGCCTCGTTTTCTCTCTCTGTCACACACACACACACACACACACACAAAATGAGAAAGTGCTCCAAAGCAGACCTTGCCGTATTAGAGAAAGAGACAGGGAGATGGAGAGAAAAGTAGGAGGAGAGATGGAGAGAGCCTGGGGGCTGGCCTCTGTCCCGGCTCCCCCAGCCTCTCTGGATCCCAGCCATCTGCCACAGCTGCTGCCTGGCTTTAACTGCCACTCTAATTGACAATGAACCCAGAGCCCTGTGATAATTGTGGCTGCTTGGTGACTTGGGCAGGTAATGCCTCCCTTTCAGGATTTATCAGGCCCCATCTGTTCCTCGTAGTGCTATATGTGGCAGAAAAGGCCCCCTGCCCGACCATCAGCACTCGCCACTACTTCATCCCCTACCACCTCCTCCTCCTTTAGTACACCATCCCCTTCCTACGCCCCCCCTCCCCATCCATCCCTCAATCTGCAACCCCCCCCTCCCAAGCCCTGCTTGGTCTTCATGTGCATTGTCATAGCCAACCAATATCCTGCTCCCTAACGGCTCCTCGGTCTCCTCCTCCGGTTGCTGAGCAAATATTGGGCTGTTTTTCGTGAAAGGACGCTTATTAGAGAGCAGCTCCCCGGCTCGGGGGGCAGCCACACCCACCAGAGGGCACGGCTCCGAGGCTCGGATTGTTTGTTCAATCATTAACTAAAAATAAAAGACTGCTCGCCGTTGCCCGAAACTCCCCCTTTTTTCCCCTCTGTTCTGTTGCGTGAGATGAATGTTGTGCGTGGTAAGTCAAGAACAACTGGAGGGTGTGTGTGTGGGGTGGTGGGGGGATCATAACCTCACACCCTCGCCAACACCACACCGTCGTCGCTCTGTTGATTTGATAGTACCCATCGTTCTCACGTGGGGGTGAGGCGGGGGGGAGCAATTGAGATCTCTGCAGTGTTAGCAGGTGTTGTGTCCAATGGTGTTTGATTATTGCTATGCTCAATCTTGATCAAGTCTGCTTGCCAGCGGTCCCCCACGTTCTGAACTGTCACTGTCAACAACACTGCACATTTAGCATGTCAGAAATCGTAATGCTGATAAATTGGCAGATAATTCTCGTATCATTCTTTATGTAAATAATTGACAATCCCAATATGGAGCTTTTTATGAATATGCTCGGCGCAAAAAAAACAAAGAGTGAACTACCCAAGCCGGCGAGTTTGGCACTTTTCTTTTTCAGCCGGTCGACAGCTGTTCTTCAGATGCTTTTCGGAAAATGTTATGACAACAGGTTGTCTTCACGTTCACGTCAGAAATCGCCTCTGAGTGTTTCTGTTTCTAACAAAAGCAACAACGAAAAAAAAAAAGATGTGGTCCTAAATAGTATCATCCGAAAGATGCAGACAGGAAGCGCACACCGCCGCCGTGCCAAATGCTTTTTTCTATTGCCAGATCAATGTCAGATACTGGCAGATAACGGGAAAATATGTCAGCTTTACTTTTCCAGAAAATGGACAGATCTTGGCCATGTGCTGCCTAATTGTGGGCAGTGTTTTCCCATCTGTTAGGAGCAGACATCATTTTCAGACAGAGTGATCAGATATGGTACACGTTTACCATCGTCGTCCTAAATGGAGAATACGTATTTATTTATAGCGACGGTTCGGATTCGTGTTGGCCGTTCATGGGGTCGGGTGCAACGTGCGCCGCTACAGCTCATTTGGGCGCGAGCCACGGCGTGTTGTTGTTGTTGCCAGAGAAAGAAAAAAAAAAAGACACAAGAATGCTTCAGTGGTTTTTGATCAGCGCAGAAATCAAGTCATAACTGTTTATGGAATTATTTTCCCAATTCGCAGCGGGAAACGAGATTTTTTTTTTTTCTTTTTTTTTTTTTTCGCTCTTCACTTAATTATTGTATGTTGCCGAAATTAACGGTAATTGTGTTTCATGGAACAACACGGATCCGAGCTTCCCGTCCCTGTTTGTAAACTACGCATAGAAAACATGTTTTACAAACCATTAAGCTCACAAATTTATTCACACAAATAAAACCAGCCATCTGTAATTTAGCATTATTTCAGTGCATTAGGAACAGAACATTTAACTCAGCCATAATTTTAGGCTTTGAATTAGAGCTTGGATGAGAAGGCACTCTAAACAGGAGTGGCGTGTGGACACAGGATATCACACAAGAGTGGGAAAATGTCACGCCGAGAGTTTATGAATATGAAACAGGGTTACGATTGAGACACGGAAAGGCATTCCGCGTAGCTGACATTCAATCGTTTAACGAGTTGGTTGTAGGGGAAAATAGATATTTGAATATGGATGCGATATAAAAGCATTGCTGCATCACAGGAGCGAATGGGAATAACAGCTCCCACTTTTTTTTTCTGAGATTATGACACGAAATTGCTTCGTTCGCTGACATTTGCCAAACTGTTCGAGGCCCGGGCCTGATTTACCCGCGCATCCCCCTTTCTAATACCTCATCACTTTCAGAGCAGATTTCGGGATTTCAAGTGCAAGGACATGTTTAGGCCGTGAAAGCCTCCACCTACCAGATTCGGCAGGCATGCGGTACAGGAACAGCAAGGTCCCTCGCTCTCTCACACACTCACACACTCGCAGACACACACGCCGGCGCACGCTCGCTCACAAATTCATCCTGCTGACAACCCACCACCCCTAATCCCTCCTCATCATGGCTGCCTGAGCCCTCAGGGTTTCAGTCATTTGCTGTGTATCTACCTCTGGATACTGACGCCGCCGTGTCGCCCCCCGCTCAGGTGCAGGTGCGTTTGTGTGTGCGGGCGCGCTCGTTTAAAATGCGGCCGCGTGACTCGAAACAGGAATTAGCTGGCTAAACGCCACGCTAACCTTCCGAGTGCTCGCCTGCAAAGTAATCTTAACGGTCAACAAAACGGAATTAACGCCTCCGATGGTAATGTTTTTTTTTTTAGAATCGTCAACAAATGAAGAAGAATATTGGTTTATGAACATAAGAAGGACTGGAGCGGAGTGAAAATGTATGTAAATTCTGAAATTGCGTTTATGCAGCACCCCCTCACTGTTCGAGCCTCCTCTACATGTGATGGTGTACTCGAGCAGGGCTCACTCACAGCCTCTACTGCAAACTGTAAGATTGCCTATTTTGTTCTCAGTTGGATCACCAGCACTGTTCTATCTCGTTAACACAGAGCATCAAGCAACCCACCACCCATTTGTGCTACGTGGGATTTTTTAAAAAAGCAAACCCACACTGAGGCTAACGGGAAGAAGCAAGGCGATCGACATGTGACTTTTTAAAACATGCTGCATAATCTGCTGTATAAAAGACCATAAACTAATGGCTTACTTACTAGCACATGAGTGAGGCTCAATACATTTTTAGATTTGTTTATTCAGTTTTTTTTTTAACGCAGCTTGCTCTGGTAGTAGTTAGTGTCTGTGTGGACTCCACAGTGACTTGCTGTGTATTCCAAAGAACATTGTGTTATGGCTGTAATAAAAACCATACGAGTAGAAGCTGTGGTAGTTACATTTCATGTCAGATTTTTAGTATCTCAAACTAATGAGAAAGTCTCAAAATAATGACTTAGAATACCAAAATAATACTTTTTTAAAAAAATGACTAATAATGAGTGAGTATCTCAAAATGAGAAGCATTCTCAAATTAGTGACTATCTCAAAATGATGAGAAACTTTCTTGAATAATGACATTAACTTGTCTACTTATCTTTAATCCAAAGTAATGAGAAGTTTACTAAAATGACTTCTCAAACTAATTAATTATTATCTCCAAATGATGAGTTATTATCTCAAAATAATGAGACATGATCTCAGTCTAAGTCACTCATTTTGAGAAAGCTTCTCATTTTGAGATACCAAATCATTATTTTTAAAAAGTCATTATGTGTGACACTAAGTCATCATGTGAGATACTATTTTGAGAGTCAGTATTTTCAAATACTAAGTCTTTATTTTGAGATACTAAGTCATCATATGAGATACTAAGTCATTATATGTGATACTAAGTCATTATGTGAGATACTTTTTTAAGATACTAAGTCAGTATTTTCAAATATTAAGTCTTTATTTTGAGATACTGAGTCATTCTGTAAGACACTTAGTCATTATGTGATACTAAGTCATTATATGAGACACTAAGTCATTGTGTGAGATACTTTTTTAAGATACTAAGTCAGTATTTTCAAATACTAAGTCTTTATTTTGAGATACTAAGTCATTATATGAGACACTAAGTCATTGTGTGAGATACTAAGTCATTCTGTAAGATACTTAGTCATCATATGAGATACTTAGTCATTCTGTAAGATACTTAGTCATCATATGAGATACTAAGTCATTATATGTGATACTATGTCATTATGTGAAATACTTTTTTATGATACTAAATCAGTATTTTCAAATACAAAGTCTTTATTTTAAGATACTTAGTCATTATATGAGATACTAAGTCATCCTGTGAGATACTAAGTCATTCTTAAACTCCACAAATCTCTTTATGAATAAAGAATTAAGCTGTGCACTCAAAACCATGTTCTCTCTTCTCAGCTCTCTCCACCCGAACCATATACACAGCTATCACATGAACATCTCTGCAGAACATTAATTCAAAGACTGGTGTGACAAATGTAGCACACTACTGTCAAAATACTGTTTATAGATGTTTGGCTTAATGAGGCCATGTTACATTCCAATGTATAAAACTGAGATTACTGTAATGATTAAATCAGTGCACACATACAAAAAGGAAACAAAACAAATGTATTTACTGTAGTTCTACCCCCACAGCCCTGATTATGAGCGCCAATTCCCACGGACATTTTTAATGAATATGCATTTTACGTATTCCGTTGAAACATTTTAAAGCACATGCAATCTGTAAGGCAGGAATCTGATGATAGCTCAGAGGGTGCGATGTGTTGGATCAGGCTAATTAAACACAAAAACTGCTCTCGGAGCTCTCTGACTCGCATTATAAGTGAGGACAAAGGCAATGACATGATCCTAATCAAAATGACAAGAACATTAAAAATGTAGCATTGCTCAACACAGGCAAAGATAAGAATCGATTTGGGCTGCTGATGATGGTTATCACCATTAATTATTGAATTAGTCCTCCATCGTCATATAAGTGCACTGCGGCAGCCTTCAGGGAAGGGACGTGAACATGTTTCTCTCTGCTAATGTACAATTTGATGTCTGCTTTACGTTTCTACATATTGTCCCTCAAGCTAAATTCACACTTACAAGTTAGACATGTAAACATAACATACCCACTTTATTCTTACGTCTCAGAGAAGACGACTGGCTGTGCTGTTTTCCTCTCTTCCTATTGGCCTCTATCTCTCTGCGAAACGTGCCCGTGGATTGAACGCTAGCAGTGTGATAGGACACATCTCCAGCTCTCTCTTGTAATAACTACAGAGTCCCGTGTGTTGTGAGCCTGTGATCCTGCGAGCCTGCGGCCCATCAGAAACACCATGTCCCTCAAGGTGCATTAATCCGACAGGCAAGGCTTGACGCTGAGGGCTGGGGCCCAGCTATCTCCTGCCTTGGCCTCCCAGGATGGCCCTGCTTAGGCAGAGGAGCTCCCCACTGACCCCCAGGCTACAGGGGCGCCGAGATTAGCGGCTTTGTAACTTTGTATCTGTCACAGGCCAGTGCTGTGGGGATGGACGGGGCCTGGATTAGCACAGGGGAGAGGAGAGCTATTCTACATTTCACACACAGCTAAGAGGGGATTCGGGATTCTGGTCACTGCCAACTGGGAGATGGAGTGTAGATGAGAGTTTTGGAAGATATCGCATGCACGTGTATGTGTGCGGGTCCGTCTCGGGATGTTTGAAGTAGAATTAAAACAAAGATTAGAAAGTTAATCCCGGGTTTTGAGAGATACACTGTTCACTGTTCACTGGAGGAGATGTCCCGTCACACGAAACCCACGTGCACCGCACGATATTCAAGATGTGGCTTTTTACCTCCGCCAGGAGGATATGTTGTCACCTGTCCATTCGGTGGTAGGTTTGATCGGTAACTTCACCCAAACAAATGAATAAAGTTTTAATTTTGTGTTTTGGTACAGTAAACATCCCACTCCAGCAGTGTTTTTTTCTGACATTAAATCTTAGCTCTGAGCCACTCAATCACCACTTAAAGAGACATCATGACAGTTTTTCATTTTGTTTTATTGATTGGTTCAGAATTATGTAAGCACACGTGGCATTTTTTTTTTTTTTTTGCATATATTGTTAAATAGCTGAACAACATGAGCGTGGGTGTGATCTAAGAGGGTTAAATGGCATTTTTCTTTACAGCTCAACTTTGACATTGTTTTTCTTGTTATCGACCTATTATACTTCAACAACACGATGGAGATTATGATTCCAACTGCCGAGCGCTTGGCTGTTACACATCTGGTGAGCTTAAAGGGGCTATATGTAAGAATTTTGATTTAAAACATAAAAAAATGAAACACTGTCAACACAATGTGAAGAAATGGACGCCTATGTATTGTGCTGAAGAGATATCTACTGAAGTTAGCATGCTAACTAGCGAGCCCCAGGCCTGAAAGCCCCTTTTCTCCTAGCTGTCCAAAGCTCCTAGCGGTGTAAACACCAATGCTCCCCTTGTAGTCCAGCTAGCTTCAGGTTAAACTGAGCTAACAAGCTAACCGTAGCTACAGTCATGGATGTATACAAGAAGAGCAGTCAGCAGCAGTTAGCAGTTACTCTAATGATATGCTGCCCCTGTTTGTTGGGATTATGGACTCAAGTTGGCCGATTCTTACATATAGCACCTTTAAACTATGGTTGAGCAGCTACGGGTGGATTAAAGTGATACAGGGCTATCGAATTTGATATTGGATTAGACTTGATGGCATTAAAGAGGACTGTCAGGCCCTGGCAAGGTATGCACTCGACTGACTGCCATGCTAGTTTTTTCATTAATTTTACACCTTATTAAGACACTGGTTTTGTAAACGCAACATAAAAAAGTCTGGGTCAACGTCCATGTTTTCCACAATACAACATCCACCAGCTTTGACTGAACGCTGCGAGGATCCAAAGCTAATCAACAATCGCTACACTAGTTATTGTGTACTGAAATGCTTTCGAGGATCTTCCCATTCAGTGCGGCACAATGGGGCCGGGGTGAATAATCCGAGCAGCAAACATAATGCTAATCAGACACTCAATCATCCCAAACAATACACAGTGGACGCTAAATAGGAAGATGACTGTATAGTTCACGTGAATGGTCACCCTGCAGGTTCCAGGTTACATTGATAGCAGAGCATTGTGAGGGCCCATTACCATATGTTTTAGCCATTGTCATTAGCCCGCTATTTGTCGGTCAAGGGACCCTGACACGACGGAGAAGGAGCGCTCATTTATCATAAACACACAACAGTGAGTCGGGCACTCACAGAGAGACCTCGCACCTCTGCATTAATATTCATTGCTTCATTGGAATTGGTCTGCTATCAACAATACTTAACAAAATACAACATTATACCCTTTCTTCCTTTCTCTCTCTGTTCCACTCTAAGAACTCTTACTTGCTCTGGGTTTTTCCCTGTAATTTTTTTCTATTATGAGAAGTCTCTTTTTTTTTCTATTTAGTGTCATTCTTCTCCACTTTGCATAATGGTGTCAAGGTTAATAGCCTTAGTAATAGTGCTTACACTGCATATTCCCAAATTCCCAGGCTCTGCCGGGCGAGGAAGATCACTTATTCTTCAAAAACGCGGCAACTGAGAAAAAACATGAAAACAATTTAAGCCTTACGTGTTAACATCATTACGTGAGTCAGTCCTTCACAATACAAGCTATGGCAGTTGCGAGGCAATACTTAAAAGTCTCTGTCCAAGTCAGTGCGGGGACTGTCACAGATGGAAGGACGGACAGATAGAACCACCTTTCAGACGACTTGGCTCGGCCCTCGCTAAATGGCATCCGACAGCCAGATTCATCAGTGGCTCATCTGTGCTGTTTACACTGTTTAATTGTTTGACAGTTCCTGTTTATGCTGTGTCACTTCCAATCCTCGCCGCCTCCATTAAGCGGCCGAGCCTTTCCTTCGAACAAATGAGCGGCATGTGAAATTTGCCAGTGGCCGCACCGCTGGACGTGATCAAACAAAATGTGGCTGTCCGGCTTCCTGCAGGCGTCACTCTCACATCCTGGAACTGAGACGAGGTCAATCAACGCTTAAGGCACTGTTTGTTTCCCTGCAGCCGGCTGGTTTTTTACCAGACGCCACAAAGTGGGAGGCCTGATCGAGAATCAGTTGAGCCTTTGAAGTCTGTTATAAATAAGATGGTTAAGAGGACCTGCATGGGCAGTGATCCCGGATCGCTCCTCTTAAGAAGCTTGATACGTACGGGTCATTGACTTAAGATGACTTATTAGCACACACACGCTGCAGGTAATGGAGGCGTAGTTATACAAGCTTGCACTTTGCATGCCATGACTATTCAACCTTCAACAACTCCTATATAGGCGAGAACAGTGGACTCGGGGGAGAGAGCGAGTGAGCGAGACTGAGGGAGAGCAAAACAGACAGCCAGAGGGAGGAAAGAGAGCCGGTGGAGAGAGTCGGCGAGTCGGGGAGAGAGAGAGAGAGAGAGCGCGGGCCCTGCGAAGATGAAAGACAATGCAATCAATAAGATATATAAGATAACAAATAATGCCCTGGGTATCTCATTAATCGTAACATAGGCTTATTATGCTGAGCACAGGTTTATAAAGCTGGGTCACTTTGGCTCTCTTTATTGAAATATCAGCAAAGGTGAGAGGAGGTAAAACACCGCCGAGACTAAAAAACTTGCCGTGGCTTCAGCAAAAATGTGGGACAGAAGGTCACCCGCTCGCCCACAAAGGCGAGGAGCCTGTTGTTTGCTGTTGCGCCGCCGAAACATACGGGGCCCAGTTCTCCAAGGAGAGGATTTTAGATGACTTTTCATTTCGGCACACGCTTAAACGCCAATAGCCGACGATTTCATCGCGCACTTAAAAAACCACGCAAAACTATCCAGAGCAAGTCGTTCGGGCCGTAAGAGCGACCTGCTGTTTTGCACATCTGCTTGTGTGTGTTGCTCCGTGAGTTGCGGCGTGTTGTTGTAGACACTGCGATGACATTGGACCCTCCGTCATTCTTCCCCTCACGCGTAAGAGGAAGAAAATGATAGCTTATCCCCCGATGCCCTTGAAGGCAAGGTGTCTCTACATAGTATATCCATCACAATCAACACCAGATCATTTATATTAAACGCCTTCTTCTTCTTCTCTTCTTCTTTTTTTTTTTTCTTTTTTTTAAAGACGTTCCGAATGGAGGTTGAATTTAAACAGAGCAATAAACAGTGATCGGCGCACGCAACTTGTCCTTCTAATTTACAGCCTGGAGCTGGGCACTGGGCTAAGGAGAGGGGAAGGTTGGGAGTCCAGATGCATAATGACCCCACGCTTTCCCACCTGATCTCTATTCTCTGGGTGCCGTGGCTTTCTGCCATAAAGGTGCATGAAATCCATTAGCGGGGACCACGGTTTACAAAGAGTAATATTGCAATTTCCATAAATGCAATGTCTGTTGGTCTTTCCATTAATCTTGATGACATTTCGGCATGATAATTTATTTATATATATGTATACACATCGCCACTTTTAATAGCAAATTAATAAAACGAACTGTTATTAGCATAAAATATGGCCCGCCGCTGTGATTGGGATTACAGTCCCCGGGTAGCCAGGTCAACACCTAGCTTAATCCTCATTTTTAAATTGGTAAAGTATGCTGTCAACTCGCTGTGGCTGGAAAAAAGCCCTCAGCTCATCACATGCGCCACTACACAGTCTTTAATGCCGTCTGGTCTGACGTTGACTTGTTCCAATTTTAGTTCTACTGTTCGGCTCGCTGTTATTTGATTGTTTTTGTACATTTCTGTCATCTTATTTTTAATGCATCCCAATACTTGCAAGTGGGTATAAATAGCTCGAGACGTCTGAGCAATCATGAATCATCGAGATGACTGCGGGGATAATAAAGTCCCAAACTCTTAAATAGTCTCAAACGAGGAGGGGTGGTGGGGGGGGAAACGCGTTCCAGTGACGTGTGTCCGCATTACAAAGCATTTCAGCTTCGGGATTAAACACATTCCCCAATTACCGAGCACATTCTGCATGTGAGCCTAAAAGCAGCTTAGCGACTGCGAGCATGACATCACCTCGCGGAGTAGTGCTGATTCACACACATTCTACCGCAATTGTCTTTTTCTCCACAAATCACTAAATCTCCACAAATGTCACCCCGGCGCAGAGTGCCAAATGGCCTTCTCCCTCACATTAGTCTGGGCCGCAGACAGAGAGAAATGTTACCTTCATCAGACACTGATCAGTGAGTTCCACGACATTGCCCCCAAACGTATCGGGGCATGTATATGGGGGACCTTTTCCATGAATTGGAAATTTTCCATCCCTGAATTTTTTTGCGTATGACTAATGGCGTATTGTTTTCTGACTTACAAAGACGGATATGGTGCGGGCGATGCCACTGCATAAATAGGCGAGCGGGACGTGCTTCATTAATAAACTTACTCTCGCATTTTTCTCTTTCTTGCGTGTGATAGGTCGCTGTTGGTTTTATCATGGGATTTGCTGCTTGAACTAGCAAATAGCAAGTGCTGTTATAGCCTCAGACTGCGATGTAATTGATTGAGATCCGGGGCCCCGTCGTCTTCTGGATGGCGGCGGCGGCAGCAGGCACGAGCCGTGCGCAGGATAATGCGGGGCTCTGACCCGGGGCCCCTGGCAAGTCGCGGCTCACCTATAAAAAAAAATTTCCATGGATGATTAATACAGGAATCGTGTCAGCTTATTAGGGCTCAATTCAGCAGCCAGTGGAGGGGTGTGAGCGCGCATGTTAAGAGCTATCCAAAATAGGGCCGCCTGGAATAGCCTCGGTGGAGTCTGGGTGACTTGGATATGACTTATGCGTGCGCACACACAGACACACACACAAACACACCGAACCAATCTGAATCCGGTCCACCCTACCACACCATTTCACTGCGCACTGAAATGCTTGAATGAAGATGGATAGGATTTCCTGGAATGTAATCCGGAGGAGGCTGCCGGTCATTGCCGGACCCCATCTCGGCTTCCGCGCGCGCTGTCACTTACTCACCCAGCCAGCTCGTCCGCGGTGGGCCCAAATGCGATGGGCTTTACGTGCCCTTGATTCCCCCCACAAAGGGGAAATTACCGGGGATGCTGAATATAAGCCAGGCATTCATGGTCATGCCTTTGCAGATGTCCAAAGTCAAGGTCTCGGTCACTTTGGCCCTCTGCCCGTCCCTTCCCCAACTCCACTGATCAATATGTCACAGAGCACGGCCCAATCAAAGTGAAATACTCAGGACACGCCTCCTAATAACATATTTGCAGCCATAAATGTAAAGATTAACGATAACAAATGACCAAGCCAGCCTCATGTATAGCCCCGACGCTCTCCCAATGCATGAAATTTTCAGGCTAGCCGCTGCTTGTCTTCAGGTTCATTACCTCCACGCGGAGGCACGGGGGGTTTCAATCATACCACCCCAAAAATATAACCCCCCATCATGCGCACACAAACTCGCACACACACAAGCGCACACATGCACGCACACACACCGCCTCCTCCTCTCGTAATGAAAACATAGGTTAGGCACACATTAATCAATGCAGACACCAAGTTCTATGAAATCTAAATGGGGTAAACATCCCCTGAGCATTCATTACCATTTTGTGTCAGGCTAAAGAAATGAAATAAAAAATAGGAGAAAAAATACATTAGTATATTGATTCTAATACTGTTCTTTTTTATATATATAGGTGTCAGCCTGTACAAGAAATGGGTTGTACGCAAAACCTTGTGATCCCGTGCATTATAAAAACCCTCACGACTTTGGAGCTCACCCCTACAAGAACATATACAAGCGAAATAGGCCGTTTAGCTTAAGTCCATAAATGCAAATTGTGACAAAAGCGCAGATATAATGTGAATGTAGGTTACAGCCGCGTCGTAAATATTGACACAGTAAAGCGTAATACGCGTTGAAATGGAGCCTTGTAAAAGCAGGGGGTTGTGACCCCCGATTGTAAAGGGAAAATAAGACTACAAAAGAGCAAATTCCTTCCCATCATAAACTTTACAGCACATCTCTTTTAAATTTCAGAATAATCACTCATTCTCAAGCTGGGTTGTATTGTTTTAAAATCTAGAAATGCTGGTGGTTAATTGTTCCAGCCGCTGCTCCGTATCACCGCAGAAGTTTCCTCCGTCTCTCATCCGTCTGAAACACGCTCCCCGCTCTCGACTGTTCCTGTAGGGCAGTGGTAAGTCATAGCACGACACACAGATATTAGAAATGCAACAGTCTAGGCACAGGCCTGACCCGAGGGGGGGAGAAGAGAGGAGAGGAGAGGAAGGCAAGGGGGAGGGATTGACATGCAGAGGCTCTCAGCGCTGTTGGCCTACAACAGAAGAGCCCTTAACCAAATGAGAGGGCTGGTCTGGATGTCTTCCACGAGCCTCTGTGGGCCTCAGCAGGCCAGGAGCTGGATGAAAGCATAGCTATGATGTATCCACAGGCTCAGACGGTTGAGAACATCTGGGGTCTAAAACAAGATCCCTTCCTGATTCATCTTGTCTTAGAGGAGAAAAAAAAAACTGTTGCAGATTTAAAAGGGTTTTTTTTGTGTGTGTGTGTGTGTGTGTGTGTGTGCATGCTTGTATTGCTATTTCTGTGTGGACTTTGAACCAGCATTGTGAGGACATGTTTGCTTCATGAGGACATTTTGCACGATCCTCTGAATTTTGACTGTTTGAAGGATAAGACTGTTTTAAGGTTAGGGTTAGGATTGGGTTTAGTTCAGAGGACTGCAAATACCAAAAGGCATCTGGAAGGCACCCTGCGGTATGGATAAGATCTAGGGATAAGTGTACAAAACTAAAAGACGGTGAATCCTAAAACGGAGTAGAGCTAAAGCATGAAAAACAACGTAAAAGACCATGAGTGAAAATATTAGTCATGATGACAAAAGTTATTCCTTTGGCTCCATTAGGTTACCCTCAGGGCTACAGGCTGGACACACTGGGTGCGTGTGCGGTGCTGCTGCGTGGCGTTACCTCTTGCCTTTCATTTTGGCATCCATGTTAACAGGTTAGAACAGCCACCGGATGCATGAGACGCGTGTCAAGCGTAGCTACTGCCTGATGTGATCTAGAGATTTGGATTCGTGACTATTTCTACACACGGTTCTTGGCAAAAATAGGAATGAAAATGACCTGTAGACAGTCATATCCACATCATACCAACATACCAGGACTTGAAGAGAATACACACAACAGGTGAGGGGCAGTTTCTTTCTTTAACTTTCTCTCCCTCCCTCTCTTTCCCCCTCGTGCTTTCTCGCTCATTCAAAGGGGATAAAAGAAAAACGCGTCATTATATTTATTGATAACAATCAAAGGCAACCACAGCTGCCTCGCAGCCTATGTGAACACAAACACGCGAGTGTGCAGCAGCAGCAGCTCTGCAGCGCAGCCGCCACGCAGTACACAGGCCTGCACTGTGTCCAGCCTGGAAGGGTTAAGCGCACAGTTGTGATTTTTAAAGGGACAGTCCAGAAAATGAGGATTCAGTCATTATGTACTCATCACCATGCCAGTGGAAAGTCAGGTGAAGTTTCCACCAACTTTTTTGATTTACGTAAAAAGTTCAGCGACCCCTTAATTCCCCCAGCAACTACTAAGTTGTTCAGGAGTATGCAGTGAAGCTCCAAAACTGTTTTCATGTTCTACCCTTTACCTGATTTTCCATCTTCATGAGGTAAAGTAGATAATGACAACATTTTCATTTTCGGCTAATACACAGTGGACACTGGTAAAGGATTCGTGTCATACTTGGAGAACAGATGTGCACATATGTGGAAGCTGTGAATTGTCGCTGATCTTCATGTAACCCTGAACTCAGTGCCACCCGGCACACCTAATTCTGCTCTGTTGACACTATCAATGATACGGTCACACCTCAGAAGAGAGATTCAGACCAATAAATAAACATCAGTCAGGACACAGATAAAGCAGTTATCACCGCTGCCTGCAGCCATGATGAGCCTGCGTGAGAGACAGTACCAGTTGCCCTTTACCGTGGTGCAAATTACATGCAGAAGTGGCATGTCAGACATGTGTGACTGTTGGCCTATGAATACATAGGCAGTAATCAACATTGTTTAAAATGCCCATTTGCATATGCATGCATCATTAATTCTATGCAAATGAGGCAGCGGGGACTGCACGAGTCTGACTCTCCTTGTAACCCAATAGTATAGCTGTCAGAGGAAGGTTACAAAGGGAGGCAAAGTCATTAGTTTGTAACACTTCTCTTATATAGCTCCAGTCTTCCTCTTGATGATTAATTAAGAAGATGCACAAAAGTAACTTTTCAGTGATGTATGCGCTTCCGTACGCTTCCCCGTGTCTTAATAGTGCACATGCATTGATAATGGTGCACAGACGAGCATGTAGCCTCGGGAGGATTAACAATAAGAGGCTGTCTGTGGGCATTTGTGCCATAAACGCATCCGCCCATTATGTTAGACTTGAGCTCATCCCTCGATCCTTGGTAATGTTTCTCTCTCTTCTTTTTTTTTTTCAATTATGCATGCTTGCACTTAAGAAGCATTATTTATAAGTGATTATTTATTTTCCCCTGCGCGATCAAAGACGAACGTGTCGGGATGACAAAACGCGACGCATGTAGTGGACAAAGCATACGGCAAGACGTCCTGTCCCATTGATCATGACAACCACAACTGACTGAAATGCCACTGGGACGATGAAAAAAAATCTGCGCCTTCACAGGAAGAACTTGTTCTGTCAGTACCTCCCATATGTTCCACACGCAGGAGGTTCAGAAAGAGGCCGGAATGTTCTCATACTCATCAGGGCTGGTAAACGATGATACTCTCCGTGAACCTGATATGCATAATGCAGGAGAGATGTTCTAATAACAAAAAAATACGGCATCAATAATGAATTGTGAGAACGAACGGACTCGCACAACAAACTGCTCTCACACCTACTCCTCCTCATCCTCCGCCGTCTCCTTTCTGCTCCGTAATGAATCAGTCTGGCGCGGTGGAGAAAGGGTGGCATCAGCAAATATAAGATGGGAATGACACCTTCTGGAGTTTGAGAAGTTGAAGAGGCATCTAATAGCGCCGCTCCCCCTCAACCCCTGCCCACCGCCGCCTCCCCCTCGCCATGGATCCCCCCCCTTAGCCGATGCGATGCTTCCGGAGGGGCCTGAGAAGACGCACGGTGACAGCCATGCTCAGAAGAAGATGGTAACAAGACGTGATGCATAACACATGAGAGAGGCTGGGGTGTCATTACAGAGGGACGAGCAGGCTTCATCAAGCACATCACAAATACATTTTAGATGACACCTCCACTTGTGATGCGCTTACTTCCGAGAAAATAACATTTATTACCCTGTTATGTTTATTGGAAATATGCAGATGTATTAGACAGCTGCGGAGGACCCGGGGTGTAGATGAATTACCCGATTTCCCATTTGTTTTACATAAACTTTTTTCTATTACTTTAAAATACTTTTTTTCTTTGTTTCTTTTTTTTTTTTCTCCTCTTCACAGAATATTGGATATTAGTATTCTGATGCTGATAGACTGTCCCTTTTCACCGCTGCGCTCAGAATAAATTTGATATGCCTGAGTGCCTCCAGTAGACTTTGTTTTGCTTCCAAAAAGCGGTTGTTATAGACTCAATAAACATCCAAGCCTCGCGTTACCCCGCTTTTCTTTCTTTCTTTTTTTTTTTTTTTCCAGTGAGAGAGCATCCCAAAAGCTGTCATGATTGCTTTGGAAAAGAGCCTATATGAAAACTTATGCAAATGAACTATTTAGCAGAATGCTCCTACCAGTGACATATGCTCGTGGCCAGAAACATTAAATCCTCGCTAGGTCCATGTGAATCATGTGTTTGCAATTTGGAAGCTGCAGTGATTTCTTTTCTAATTCCTGGCAGACTCGATTTTTATTTATTTTTTTTTCTGGAGACTTCTGGGAAGGTTAAAAAGGAAACATGTTACAAGGTACATCAGAGATAGCCATCAGTGAATTTGGCTAACTAGAAGTGTAATTATATGTCTGAATATTTTTCCAAAACAATTATGTCACAATATAATTGTGCCAAGCTTAAGCCTTATGATCTCAGCTGTGCATTTATTATGTAATATCAAATGCTTGGAGTGGAAGCGCATCGTGGACGTGGCAGCTTGTTATCAAAAACATTTATTGAGAAAAACTGCTCACAGGACGACATTTTTTACTGAAAGTTACATTTAAATTTGCATATAGAGAAAAATCTTAGATGCATTAAATGTGCATATATGTATGTTTCCCTAGCTACACCTTATTGGTCACAGAAAACGGCATCCTCAAGTGCTTCATTACGACTACTTTCTGTATTAACTACATATATAGGCATGGAACAAAATACTTATACTCAAGTTCTGTACTTGAGCACAATTTTGAGGTACTTGTACTTCAAGTGATTATTTCCATTTTCTGCTATTTTGTACTTCCACTCTACTGAGTTTTCATTGCAAATATTGTACTCTTTACTCATGACATTTACTTCACTAGTCATAAGTTACTTTGCAGATTGCCTGCTGCATCAGAGCCAAAGCTGTGCATTTATTTATTCATTTATTCTATCAGCAAGCAGATAAAGAAATACTGATTCCAATCACCCAGGCCCATAATCTGTTGACCCGTGGTATAGAGCAGTGTTTTTCACTCCTGGTCCTGGTGGCTCCCCATGCCATGCAAGTTTTAGATGATCTCCTGCTCAAACACACCTGATTCAAATGATCAGCTCGTCATCAGGCGCTGCTGAAGCCTGTTAACAGCCCGTTCATTTGAATCAGGTGTGTTGGAGCAGGTACATGTCTCAAACACGCAGGGCAGGAGTGAAAAACACTAGTATACAGTGTGGGCATACATGCATTTGTTGGTATAATGTACTTTTATAATGTTCATTTGATACTGAGGGCATTTATTCCACTGAGGAAAAAGGACAAAATATGCTCGGTTAACCATCTGCTACACTTTTGGATCACATTTGGGTCATAATACGTTTGAGTGTTGTTTTTTTTTACACATTTTTTAAAACTATTTGGTCGTGTTTGTGTCTGGATGTGTTTCACATGACCGAATGTCTAGAATGCTGTTTATTATCAGATGGGAGTTTACGAAAACCGCGCTTCCCACAAAAGAAAAATGACTATTTTAGAATCCCATTGTCCTGCGCATCAAATGCTTAAGCGCTGCTCAAGAAGAGCCTATTTTTGTTTTTCCTATATTCCAGCTTCAGCATCCCCCGTGCCGAGGTCTTCGGGCTTCGCAGGGGTGCGCAGGGATGATGCAGGGAAAACAGGGAGAGATGGGGGAAACGAAAAAATCTGCTGAGCTATTAAAAGTTTTTATAGAGAGTGAGAGAAGGGGGGGCAATACTGGTTTCCTCTGCTCGCCTGTTAGCTAATAAAAATGCTTACATACAATGAGAGAAATACACAAGAGCAATCAATATTTTATGTAACAGCTCGGGCTGGGCCTGCAGTGAAGAGGGGGAGAGGCCAGGGAGGAGATGAAAAATAGATTGCATTAAATTCAGCGCGGTGATTTATAACAATTATGTCATCCGTGTGATAGACACAGAGATAGAGAGAGGGAGAGGGGTTGAATAATTTTGGGCATCCACCTCTATTTATGTGGTCAGGACAGGAGTGAGAAAGCGAGACCCTAGATCTTCCGGGGTTTTAAAAAAAAAAAAAGGACTACAAAAAAATCACTCGGAGGGAGGGGTCTGGAGAGACCAGACAGAATGAGAAAGTGCCACCTAATGTAAATTCGGCGAGCCCCTGCCTCTGCTCCAGACTCGACGCGCCCCTTCCCCTGTCCGGACCCCGGAGCGCCGCGGTGCTCCGCCGCGCTCCGCGTCGTGTCACCATCCACATTCTCCTTCTCTGCTCAATGTTCCATGACAACAAGGTGAGACGGACAGCAGAGGTTAGGCTGAACAGCTGCTTCCTGGGTTGGAAATTCCAGGCATTGAGGGCCATCTGTCTATATGTTCACTGACGTATATGGGAGCCATCTATCAGGCTGCGAGCCCTGCAGCTGCTGGGGCCGTCACAGCCCAGTCTGCCACCCGCCTGCCTGCCTGCCTGCCTGCCTTGCCTTGCCTTGCCTGCCTGCCTGCCTGCCTGCTTGCTTGGCTGCCTTCTCCCAGCCTCAACCCCAATACAATGAGAGCTCCTTCTTCACTTTGTGTCACACAGAATGGGCTGATTTGATTAAGTCCTGGGCTCTCATTATGTTAGGTAGGGGTGTAGAATTTCAATGATAATCCATAATGCATGACCGGGGGTTTTGTTGCCATGGTGACATAAATTCAAGGTTACCAGCTCAGACGCATAATTGGGTGCGCATTGAGCGCTGAAGAGGTGCTGTTAAAATTCCCCTCATGAAAGTGGAGCATCAATCATGCTGTCGCAGATTGCAAAGTACTCATAATCAGATGAAATGCTTGGCGGAGAGAAAAAACGTCACAACAGGACAGGGCTTCCTACTCTTTGAAAACTAATCCAACATTTGAGAATGGACCGCGAGACGACTTAACATGTTTTTGTTTTTTTCTGCTTTTTTTTCTCCCCCCCCTCACTCCTTGGTGCCTCCTCTTTGGCTTTTTTTTTTTTCAGGCTGTACAGTAAGTTGGTCTCAGTTCATTTGGCCCTTATCTTGCTCTCCCAGGCATGAATATATACCCTCGGCCTGTACAGCTCCCCCCAAATGATGGAAATCAATTCTCACAAGAGATCAGGACCTCTATGACAAGCAGAGCCTCCAGCTCAAGGCTCATCAGGCCCATTTGAACGGCAGACAAAAGCAAAAGATTTCTGCCCCTTGTGCCTTCTCCTGAAATCCCATTGAAAATCTGCTCATGCCTTCTCCAATCTGCGCCACAGTTCTTTTATTGATGCTCTTTTTTGGAAGGGGAGGGTGGGGGGGTGTCGACAAGGGGATGTGCTCGCTTGGAGGCGTGTGCGGGACGGGAATGGTGTCGGTCCCCTGGATAAAACCTCCACCCCACCCCCCCTCGCTCTTTCACCGCTACTCCTGGCATCACCAACAATACAAAATCGAAGACTTGATGAGTGGCTTGAAGCTACTTGTTAGCTGGGGAAAGTTTTTTTTCTTTTTTTTTTCAACCCGTTTCAGGAACAGAACTGAAAGCTGAAGTTTTGTAGGTCGGGGGGGATCGTACAAGTCCGCGTCTACTACTAACCACCGTGTCTGTGAGTAATCCGCCAGGTTGTTCCATTTCAATCACACGGGCTCTATCCTGAAATACCCCCCCCCCCCTCCCCTGTCCATCAATACAGCACCACTATAACTCTCCTATGGTTAATAACCATAAATCAAATGAGATTCATAAACCATTAAGATGGTGCTTATTATCTCTTCCACTAGGTAGTTCAGATATTCATAGCCTGGAGGTACGTGCCTTCAAACCAATAATCTGCTCCATCTATGCAATATTTCCCTCTTTTTATCACATGAATTATGCTTTGTGTCATAATTTACCAGAACACCTCTCATCACTTGAGTAATACGCTTTACCGAATTCATTTTTCGCTGCTTGTACGCCGCGCGCCACACACTTACCTCAACCCTTCCTCCGGGGGCCACTTCCACCTCACCGACAGGCAGAGTTACAAGGTCAGACATCAAGTTGCGGGATGGCGGATTCGCGGGGCCGCGGCTCGGATTGTGCCTTTTGGAGTCGGGAAGGCGCGGTGCCTATCTTCGCGACAGGTACATGAAAAATTGATGCGGTTTACTTTAACTCGAGCGAAAGTCTTCTCTTTTTTTTTTTTTCAAAAGCAGACAACAAGCACATAAGGGAGCTTCAGCAGTGCTCAAGCATCAAATTAAGGCCCTACAAGAAGGCATCCGTGTATGCCAGTCACGGCTCACCTTCAAAGGCCCCATGTACGACTATAGAAGCCATTTTGTTTGAGAGTACAAAGGAAAACAGGTTATTAAGAGGAAGGCTTTAAAAAATGGAGAGACAGACATTCCTTTTCAAGTCCAATTTTCCCCTGCTACTGTATTTGCCACCTATCATTCCGACGAGCGCGTTGCTTTAAAGCGACTCAACAGGGTTCCCGCCGAAGATCTGAATCAAGTTTTTAATGAGCCCCGTCATTCTCGCGGCTGCTGTCACAGGTGTGGATGCGCCGACGCCGGCGCTCCGCGGGACCTGACGCAGGCGGTACCCAGTCAATTAAGGGGGTATGAGCTATTCACACAGAACGAGAACGCCGAGAACTCCGCGCCGCGTTGGCTTTGTTTTTCACCCCGACGCTCTGTTGAAATCCGAGCGGCTGGCAGACGCAACATCACCTGAGGAAATGCGCGCAAGTTTACATCAGATGCAACTTTCATTTCTGCGCCGCAGCCGGCGCCGTGCGCTCCTTCTCCTTCAGCTCGATCTCCAGCTGCTGCGTGGCCCTCGCTTCACATCCCCCCGTTGATTCCTGAGTGAATTCCTCACAAGTGCGGCGCAGCCACCCAACTTTATCATAACTTTTCAATTTAATCAGGGATTGGCCTTTTACATTAGTCTGTTAGTCTTTGGGATTCGGGGATTTTTTCTGAGCAGTCCAGGGATCCCTCCTCTCTGTGTGTGTGTGTGTGTGTGTGTGTGTGTGCCAGCGAGGGGTGTGTGAGAGAGGAAGGAAGCCTGCGATTCCCTGTCCTCCACGTGAACCCTCGATACTGTCCCATATGTTATATTCGCCCATTTCACTTGTCAAAGGGCTGATGTGTGGCTTGTACGGAGAACAAACATGTGTTGCAAATGTGTGTCAGTAATGCTACGCAGTGACCCGACCCCGGCGTGTACTTATGCGCGTGTGCCGCGGCGTGTTTTATTCTGAACGTGCATGCGATGTGCAGCCCCGCCGACAACGCCCGGCGGACCCGAGCCTACCCACGCAGAAAAACCCAAACGAAACCAATAGAAGTGCAGATGCAGAATTAGAAGCAGAGCAGGAAGGAAGCAGAAAAAGAGGTTACGGTGGGGGAGGAGGGAGGGAGGCAGGGCGAGGGAGGGAGAGAACAGAAGGAATGTATTGGTCAAGCACACAGAGTGTCAACAAAGCGGTGTAAAGACTTGTCACTCTTGGTCACTGCGCTCACTGCTCGGCGACTGGAGAGGAATGCGCTGGTCATTCAGGCCCCCAGAATAGGCAGTGCTCCTTTGCCCCTTCCACCCTGTGCACCGCCATTGTATCGGCGAGAACATTGTTCGGGAGGTTCCTTTGTCCCTTTAGATTTTTGGAGGTCCCCTTTCAGGACGTCCACCGAGACCCCCTGTGCAGCCAGGCCAGAGCTGCCCCCTAAACAGCTGTCCGGGATCAAGCTGAAGTCACTCTAAGCCGGCTCCCATTCGAGCCGATGCATTACAGATGTTTATCCTGCAGAATTAGACTGCCGGCTAGCTAGCTGTAGGGAGGATGATAATGCAGCTTCTATCTGACCGACTTGGTGTGGTTATGTATTTCCGTATTCGGGGGTCTTAAACCAAGCTGACCCCTGGTAAAGATTTCTCTGTTCAGCCTCTTTTCCAGTGTGATTGAATTCAGCCCCAGCTTAGGGGCCATAATAAGCCCTTCCCAATGCTCCAGCGAGCAGATCTCCAATGCACAAACTGTGGCCTCCCCCCATTGTAATGTTTACAAGGTCAAGGTTGCGGGGTCAGTGTTTCTGGCTTAGTTAAATTGGCATGCTCTTTTTTTTTTTTGGTAATGGATTACCGACTTGGTGATGGCTTGATGCTTAGTGTCACTTTTATCAAGGGCAGGAGAATAATATGGGGACAAGCTGAGGATTTAGGGCCAAATGCAGACAATTGAAGCATCTCAATAGATATCGAACACACAGCGGTGGGGATTTGCATAACCTGGTCAGAGGCAGATAGGAAAGAAAACACTCTCTTGGACCTGACAGTCTGAAGGATCATTTGAGTGATTTATGCAGGAAATTGTATTTGCGAAGCAAGGGAGATAATTTAATAAAGCAAGGCCTGGCCTAGTCCTCAAGAACAGGGGGCTCTTTGCTGAAAAATGATACAGCCTCCTGTCTGAGGGGATGGCAGATAACGAAGGCCAATATTTACTGTGGATTTGTGCTCCTTCTATTTCCTGTCTTAGTCTTACTATTATCTTGCCTAGTTTCCTGAAATGAGCAAACATATTATACGCATACATATAAATGTTTAATATATGCAAATGTAACCTGTTTCATTTCCTTTATGCAAATGTTGTATCATTATTATTAGCAAAAATGACGAGAATATCAGTGAATCGCGCGGCAGCTCCAACTACAGCGGTGAATAATCACGCTATTACAGGGAGGGAAGAAAGCACCAAGAATCCAGATAAGTTCATGTACGTCAGGCTCATAACATCAATCCTTGACAGATAATTAGGTCCTTTATTTAAAGCGTTCCTTTTTAAAACAGGGTGGCGAGGGACATGTCTTGCATTCCCGTAACAAGACAAGCGTCGCATCCTGGGAGATGAGTCGAATCGCGCCGAGGACGGTGACCTCTGCTCGTGCGGCGGCATAAAAAATGATATGGACAGGGCCTGCGGTGGACTCTAAGTGGAGTGCTTTGCCTTTATTGCATGTAAACAAGTGTGAAGAGCCATATAAATACATGTCCTCAGCCCAATAAGTGACATATTCTCACTAAGTACGCTGCTTCACCTCATTAGTGTGCGCCTGAGCTCAGACCTTTCCCCCCGCATCAGCCGAGCGTCTTTGCACGCATCCGAACATATAGGGCCTTCCTTCCTGATATTGTAAGTACGGGGAGAGAGTCGGTGCCGGTTAATGTTGCATGTCAGCAAAGTAAGGGTCTCCCTCGCTCTCTCTCTCCTTCTGCAGTGGGTCTGTTAATGTTTAGAGTCAGGAGGCCCAGGGGACTCTAAATCCCTCGGACACAAAGAGCCTCTGTGTGCCGGCGAGGTCACATCTGCCCAATGACTCTGTGTGCATATAGGGAGCACTCTATAGGCCATCAGAGGGGCCTGCTGCAACTGCCCCACTTCCATAATACTACTCTGTGTGCACCGCGCTGGCCAGTGGGCTTGATAGAGCTTGACATCTCAGCGCACGCACATTAAGCCCTCTGTCACGTCATCCCGTCCTCTTCAAGATGCTAGGGGAAAATGAAAAGCCATCATATAGAGCATCCGAAAGCATAAAAACTAGCGTTTTGGTCGTAACGTCGCATTGATGCGACAGACAATAACGGATCGCACCATTACAGGCCGTCGCCGGCATTACACACAAGCGTCGGCATACGATTATCTTAATGAAAAGAATTTCATTTCCCTCTATTGGTCTTATCATTCCCTGAAAGGCACTCCACCTATTTAAACCTGACACACAGAGTCATGACGGGGGAGAGCGCCGCACGTTCGCTTTGACATTATGTCTTTCAATAACAGATGTTTACTCAGTGGCTTCCATTCTTTAATGAAGGTCCTTAAAGGTGAAACGAACGCTTTGGAAGTAATGCTTGACTCATTTTTTACTAAGATTAAAAAAGAAAAAAAAACACACTAGAAGGACTGGTTCTTGTTTATCAGGTCTCCTCACCCTGCGCTGGAATATTAACACACCTAAGAAGTGATTAGCATTGCTATTGACATGGTAAACAGTGATTAAAAATATATGCCTTTTAATGGGCCCCCAGCCTTGCCAATCAGATAGCATGCGGGCCAGTCAGCGGTGCAATAAATCATTAGGTCTGGCCAGTGGAAACCAGGCCTATCCACTGGATCCAGGGCTGACTCGATATGGAGATATCAATGAGAGCCTTTGTTTTGTCCACCGCAGCAAATTAGACACGCCGCCGTGCTCGGTTAATGTACACACACGCTGCAATCTCCCATGACCTGTACGGGCTGAATTCAGCACTTGGGACTTCTCATAAAGCAGAAGTTTCATTCCAGTCGGCTACACGGGGCGAATGCGGCCCACGCGATAGGGAGACGACGAGAGCGGCAATCAGCTGGAATGAAAATAATGTGTTCTGGATGAGACGGCGCTGTCGTCGGACGGCTGACGCGAGCGAGTTGAGAGCTAGCCTGTACTTAACCAGCTGTAAACATTGCTCAAAAACATACAAAAGAAATACTTCCACTGCGGGTCGACCTTTGACCTTGTTTATATTGCTCGGGATAAAAGTGGTCGGTTTAAAACGCACCGTGCCTGCACCGTGCGCGCTGAGAGCAAGTTGCACTCGTGGGGGGGGGGGACAAAGTGGTGGGGACCTTTTAGGAGGTGACAAAGACAGGGGAGGTTGGATGGGGTCAGGCCGGTTTGATACCATCCTATTGAGGTCTTAATTGCACATGGAGAGGCTATAGGGGCCTTCTGTGCATTCACTGTGAAAAGGACCGAGCCAGGGTAGGTAATTTATGACTGGCAGGGTGAGGTTACAGGGGGAGCATCCCCTTAAAAGAGAGGTATGCACGCCCGGTCCCTCTCCTGAGCTCAAGTGGCTCAATAGACGGCAATTGAGCTACTTGGGAGGTGGACCTGCAGCCCCTCTCTCTTTTCCCACTCTCTCACTCTTCCTGCCTTTTCTCCAACTCTCGCTCTAACTCCGCTCGGCTGCTCCCTCCCCATGTCCTAGATCAGCTCATCTGGGTGTGCTGCGGCAGGATATCAATCTTAATGAAGCTGCCAGGCCAGTGTCGTATCAACTTTAGACTACAGGCCTTGATAAGCATACCAATTCTCTGTAACAATACCCAGGGTAATAACCAGGACAATAAGGTCTCACAAAGGATGGAGTGCGGAGACATCTGAATTTTATGGGTGCCGTGTGTGTGTATACGTGTGTGTGTGTGTGAAAGAGAGGGCGAGAGAGAGAGCACATAAATTGTCTGTCGATGTGTGTGCGCGCATGTAGGAAAAGTACGCGAATAAACCGAACATTGTACGTACGCGCGGCGCATGTGCATAATATAGAGTGTGAAGAGTTCCGACTTATTCGAATCATATGTCTTCATGTCACACGTGTCGGATTCGCATTAAAGCGGGACCACATATGAGGAGCGGAGTCATGCGATCGGCGCGGCTCAAGGGAGCCCGAGTGCCTCGCTCAAATATTTAAGACATTTAAACTTTGCTGCGTAATCTACAGGTCACTCGGAGAACACCCTCCGGCGCAGCGGAGCGATTGGGCTTCCCCTTCGTCACTCAGCCTTCCCAATCGTGTCTGAGAGATGAGTCAAATGTTGTGTTTACAGTATGGTTTTTATCTCCGCAGCCAGATAGGTCTGGAGTGGGGAATGTGGGCGCCTGCCTGCTGGCTGCTTCTGGTTTGGAGGGCGTTGGAGGACAATGTGCGACTGTGCGACCGTATGTCTGTTTGTATCTGGGGGGTTCGGTCACACGAGGCCAAGATGAGCGCCTGTGGTCTTAATTTATTGTGGTGGGTTTACGCGGCTGTGACTATCGCGCACATTAGCAACATTACTCCGCTTTCATCTGCAGAGTTCCTCTCAGATTAAAAAAATGGGGAGAGAAAAAAAAAGATGCTAACCGCAAACTTATTTAAGAGGGATGGAGGGAGGAGGGGGATTTCCATGCTGACTTCCTCACAAGGGCAGGCAGACATGTGGTTGGATGTTTGATGTCAGCCTCAAGGAATTTGTTTGCACAAACGGCTCATATGCTTACTGTACTGATGTAAGTCGGCTCTGCGGAGTTATCTTGCATCACCTTCTTGTAAGCTTAGAAGTCTTATCTAACACCTAATCACATGCAAGAGCAGCCACTGGGGCTGGGCAGTATTTTGATATCATATCGTTATCGTGTCATGAACAAGAATATATATCTTCTTAGTTTCGAATATTGTTATGTAATGTCATGTCATGGTTGTCTTCCTCATTCTAATACTTGTCTTACCCACTTAGTCATTATATCCAAATTACTCATGATTATAAATCGAAAATGTCATGTATTGTGACATAGCCAAACAGTATCGCAATATTATTTTCAGGTCATATTGCCAAGCCCTAGTTGCCATGTTTCCATGCCAATGCGCCACTAATTTTGACCGAATTTCAAGACGGTCGGAAAGAGAAAGTGCGAATGAATGCTTGTTGGTTCATCAAGACAAGCTGTAGGTGGCGCCAGTTCTCTGTTCACTGTAATTCCATCGCCGAAGAAGAGGATGCAAGCAGATGATGTAATTTAAAGAGCGCCACTGGAACCACATGATGTAGTAGAAGTGTGGTCATTCACGTATTAAAGATGCGATATGTAAAAAAAAAAAAAAAGTAACCAGTCAAATTCATATTCAAAACAAATGAGGGGCAACATATCACCAGAAAACCGCTAGCTGCTGCTAACTGTGGCTGCCTCGAGCTAGTTAGCTCAGTTAGCTGTGCAGCTAGAGGTTCAGACTGGGAGCTAACTCCAGGGGGTGTTAGTCTTTACACCGTTAGCATGGGAGCTTTTTGGATTTGGCTAGCATGCTAACTTCAGTAGTTATCTCTGCAACGTAATGACATAATGTCATTAAACTGTCTGTTGATGATTTTAATAGTTTTTTAACTAAAATTCTTACATAAAGCCCCTTTAATGAGAGGACGGTTACATCAGATCTTTGTGGAGCCACAATGAGACTGTTTTCAGTCAGACCAGAAACAGCTGATCAGTCAATACAGTTTAATGCTTGCTACTTAAGACCATTAGAGTATATAAAGAATGTAAAGACTCATGCAAAATAATGCATCTCAATCATCACTTATAATCGGCAACAAGTGCGTGGCTTCTGCCTGTGTCATCTAATTTTCTTTGTAGTATTTTGCTTTGGATGTCTCTGAGGATTGTTGAATCTTCTTCTTTGAATGGTGTGTTTACAAAAAACCACCAACAAATCCTGCAACGTTTACTCTTTCAAAGAAGCAAAACCCACCTTAGGAAAGTGTTCAAACTTGTTGCCAAACTCAGGAAGCTTTTTGATTATTTCCACTTCCATCAACCTTTTCTAATGCGATACATGTGCATAAAAAACACCGATGGAAACGCAGCCGTCGTCGGAATTCAGAAAAAAGGAGCGGGCACTGAATCTGGTCGTGATCATGTTTTCCATATCCACTTACATTACCATCCAGAGATGTGCCCGCAAATAATCCACATTACGTTTGAGGTGAACACGCAGACACTCTTCTTGGTTTATTGTGGATAGATTAAAAAGATAAATCCTGCGGAGCGCAGACAGAGGGGGGTCATCCAGGAGCTTTAACAGACCAGGAAATGTGATGATGCCTCTTGATTCATCTCCTAGATAAGAGCTATAGAACCGACAGACGTGCCCCCGCGACGGAGCTCGGTTGTCGCAGGTGGAGTTTTGAATGGCAGGTCCATTCTCCGGCGCGGAGGCTTTCCTGTTGGAGCTCAAAAGAGCTAATTAAAAGAGACTACGGAGCAGGCTGCAGGGTGTTTCTCATTACAGTCACATACTACAGTATAGGCCCCAACCTGAATTTCTTCGGGGGTTAAATGTATGCTGGTGACGGATCACCGGGGCAACCTTGGGGGGGCTCGCGGTGGCTCTCCATCCTCATCTGTTTGACACTGATAAAGAAACAATAAACACATCCATTCGATACGGTTACAGAAAACAATTCACACATTTCTATGATCAATGGGAAGATGAGTAACACGGGGAGAAGCATTTGATCCTACGCGTCCTGAATCCGTGAGAGATCAGTTAATGCAGTCCACGGCGCGGACAGTCTGGCTCAGCTGGACATATGAGATATTTATAGATCCGGCCTCCCTGCGGATTGGTCGTCTGGTGGGCAGTCCGCTATTGATCCGGGTTTCAGGAAGCAAACACGCCGAGGGTCAGACGTCCGTGCGCACCTTGGGTAACGTGGACGCTGGAAATGTGGCACACAGGTAAGAACAGTGGCAGGAGGGGGAAGAGAGGAAGAAGAAGAGGCAGCACATGGGTACAGTATATTTGATTTAGAGTCCATGTGCCGATGCTCCGGGGGCTGGAGAGCTGACATTCAAATTAGGGTTCGGAAGCGGAGATTTAAACCCAGATAAATTATAGCCCTCCGAGCAGCTGAATGTCCTGCACATGGCTCCTCTCGTTTGCCTCTTTTGTTCCCGGCGATGTCCGGGGGCCCATCTTCCAACCGAGGGTGCGAGTCAGCACCGTGTTGCATTTTAATTTCTCTTGTTTTCGGAGGCGGCGGAGCCCATCGCCGCCCGACGTTCCCAAATAATAAAGGTTTTATCGGCGCACACGCTGATGCTACTCAGCTATTAAGATGAGGGAAGGGACAGAGAAAGGGGGGGGAGAAGAAAGGGCCCCGGTGCCCCCCACTGCTGTAATTTAGGGCACTCTTATCCCCGCCATCAGCTCGGATTGTAATTCAAGAAGCAACAGTGTGGAGGGCCTCGTCCTTTTTTATGCACAGCCATTATTGGGGCGGTGAGATACAGTAGTGGCTTTTAGCACGGGAGAGGCCAGACATAGATGGGTCGTCCAAGTGTTTTACAATTGAATGTGCTAAACCGCTGCCACCATGCAGCCACACAGGCGGCCAAGGATGGGCCCTGATTCAGGTCTTTCTCTCGCCCCCCTCCTCCTCCTCCTCCTGCTGCTGTCCTCTGCTCTGGGCCTCAGTGATGGGCAGAGAGGACCGGGCTGTTATCCCCTCTGGTAATTACCACCATTAAAGCTAATCCTGGTCCAATTCAGGCTGCTTTTGTTTTGAGCTTTATCTCCTCAGTGCTGGAGAGTTTCTCCTTTCAGAGCAGCACACAAAGACACAGTTTTTAGAGTTGGTAATTATCTGTTTTATCCCCTCGGCTGGGAATAGGATGAAAAATACTCGAGATGGACAGAGGCATATCTGCTCTCCATTTTCCCCCCCTCCCACCGCCTCTCCCCCATCCTTCTCCTACCTCTTTCACCTCTTTCTCCTCCTCTTTCTCTTCCGCCCCCTTTTTTTTTTCACGCAGTATGACCAAAAAAAAAAAAAAAAAGAAGATAATTGTTAAATTCTGCGCTGGATGTTATTGAGAGATTAACGAGATTGAGCATGAATTTATCAATCTCTGTGACAATACTGAGATAAATGTAATTATATTCGGTACTTATTAGCATGATGGTAATGCTGGCCCCCTAATTTTCCGCTGTAATTGCGGCTCTATTTTTACGAGGTGTTAACTGCTATTAATCACATTGATGATTCAGTAAATGTAGCGCAAAGATTTCCATTCAGTTCCATTTCCTCTGACCTATCTCTCTCCGCCGATCTGTCTCTTATCAAAGGAGTAAAACAGATCATTGTTACATAAAAGAGGGGAGAGAGCTCTCCCCATGCAGAACTTGTTTTAATGGATTCTTTTTTTTTTCACCCCTTTTCCTCAAATCAAACTCAACGTCATAATTTTCAATTTGCCCGTTTTCATTGCCAACGTTTTTTCCCTTTTTTTTTTTTTATTTTATGAGCTGGCAAATTGTGAACTGTCAAAGTTAAAGTGACACCCCGCAGTTGGAAATAGACTGGTCCCGGGTTAAGAATAATATCTGACTGATGAATGTGCTATGTGTGAAAGTGTGACGGAAGGGCTGTTGCGCTAATCAGTGCGAGTATTGTGATTCCATGTCTCGTGCACCGTGTTAATGCCAGTAACAGTATTCTAGCCATCATACTAGTTGGCTATCACTCTCTCTCTCTCACACACACACACACACACACACACACTGGTCTTCTCTGAGCGCAATAGCCTGTGCACATCTTTAATAAGCACCATCTGACTACTAGAATCAACAACAGAGTTGGTGTGATAGGCAGCATGAATCCAAATGCCCTTGTTATATCCAGCAGCACACTCCACCAGCTTCCCTCCAGCATGTCATCACTTTGCTTCAGTTGCCCACTCACGGCTCGTCTTCACTCCAGATGGCGCATCACTTCCTGGTCCCGGGCCTGCTGTGCTGGGACCTCCTCCGATTGGCCGGCGCACCTGCTCCCCCGCTGCCCGAGACGTGATTGACAAGTGCCTTCCCCAAACAGAGGCCCTGCTGCCGCTGACATTCTGTCGTTGAGTGACAGCCCCCACGGTGTCGAGCTCCCCGCTGACGATTCTGGGCATGACATCATTAGTTTCTCTCTATCAAACAGCTGTTCCTGATTCCTGGTGTTCATAAAACCGGGCGTCCGTTTCCACAGATTGTAAATAACATTAATTAGGCTTTGCACGCGTCGCACAAATCAAAACTGGCTGAATGCGTCAGATGTTTGTCGAGGTGGTAAATCAAGGCACGGTTTCAATATGGTACCTTGTTCATTTGAAACAGATTACAAGGGTGAAGTCACCAGCACAGTTATAACAGTGAACCATTTTACTTGTGCAACAGGTAACAAGGGAAAACCTCTGCATGATGCTCTCCAGACAAAATGACCATACAAATATGAAAAAGAAATAGAAAATATTGAACTTGCTTTAGATATAGTTCATTTTTTAATAACCCAAACCCAAAAATAAAGGGTAACTTATTTTACTAAGGGGCTTGTGAAGGAGTTTTAGTTGATTGAATGTTCAACTAAAACTCTTGATGAATTATCAACAGAATGTGAATTATAAGTTTTGACATGATGGTGTCCATTTATTGTGTTGCAGAGACATCTACTAAAGTTAGCACTTAGCTAACCCCCTTACCATTCCAGTCCAAGGCTCCCATGCTAGTGGTGAAAACATTAACTCTGCACCAAACTCCCAGTCTGAACCACTAGCTGGGTGGCTAACTGAGCTAACTCACTTAAAAAAGTAGCTACCGTTAGCAGCATTTAGCAGTTAGTCTGATGATATGCTGCCCCTCATCTGTCTTGAGTACGAATATGGCACCTTTAAATGAGCTCACAGGTCTTGAGGAGTACTGCGTTAAAAAAAAAAAAAACTAATATAAAGCTTTTTGTGGCTCCAGAAGAATCTGCATCTAATCTGGTTAATTACCTCCAGTGAAGTCACTCAGTGGCCAAGTTGCATTGTGGGTAATGTATTTGCCACATTAAAAATAAATAAAAGAGCCGGTTCTGCTGACGTCGATTTTTATCGTTTGTTTTTACACTGTCCATAATGCAGCGCTAGACCAGCAGAACTTTAAAAAAAACTCGGTGCCTCCATTACCCACAATGCAACTGAACCGCTGAGTGATATCGCTGGAGGGTATTTATCAGATCAGATGCAACTTCCTCCTTTTTTCACATATGCAGTAGTACTCAAGACCTGTAAACACACCTTAATGTGTAAAAATGGTGGAGTTACCCTTTAAGTATAAGTATATTTAATTAACTTGTATCATTTATTACAGCATGAGAACATCCTAAACTACAACTTCCTGGTGTCGAGTCAACATTCTCCCCAGGCTATTCATTGCAGGGCTGTTGTAATGTGTTACACTGCATTACGTTGTACAGGTGTTTATATTTTCCCGGTCACTTTGTGTGTTTACACAGCGCAGAGCTTCTGTCAGGCTCCTATATCCCCGGCGGACACGGAATAAGGGAATGCCACCTGCGCTGACAGCATCGGCTGACGAGGCTGAGTGACAGGAAGAGGGCTAAGTGGTCAGACCGTCGGAGGCCGCGGCAGCATGGTCCTCGAGCCTCGGCCAGATGGTAGGCTTCAGGTGTGTGTGTGTGTGTGTGTGTGAATGTACATGTGTGGGTGGGTGGCTGGGGGATCTCTGGGAAGGAAGGAAAGCAGACATCAGTGTGTTTCTCGGAGGAGCAGTCTACACAGGTAGCTAATGGATATGCTGCCTAAGACACCTGAGGGCATCCTCGGGCAATGCACTGGCACAGCGCCAGCAGGAATCAAGCCTGTC
This sequence comes from Lagodon rhomboides, assembly GCA_039737535.1. NCBI lineage: Eukaryota > Metazoa > Chordata > Actinopteri > Spariformes > Sparidae > Lagodon > Lagodon rhomboides. The sequence continues at coordinate 13,186,110 of CM077801.1, forward strand.
ATCATTCAGGCCACAGGCGCAGGTAGGCATAAGGAGAGTGTTTAGTTTTTTATCTTATTTTTGGGGGAGGTTTGGAAGGAGGCGAGGGAAGCCGGGGCCGCTGTCCCATTCCAGGAAAGAGGAAAAAAAATAATAGAAAAATAAATAAATGAATCACCTACTTCGGGCCGAGCCTACACCAGCCCTGAGAACACAAATTATTCCAATTTGCAGGGCCAGCCTCGAGCGCTGGTGTCTGTTTTGCAAGCTCACCGAGGCCATTCCAGTGTGTCTAATTATTGCATCCGTTCTGACAAGAGGAGGCTTTGCTTTACGTTGTTGTCGCCTCATCGCCGGCAACTTGTGACCACAAGGCATTTGAATTGTTACGGTGTTGCTGCGTGTTTTTTATTTTTTTTTGTATTTCCCACTTCTCTCTAAATCTGATTATAAAGTATGTCTCTTATTCTGCCGAGATTAGCCATCTGGCTGTGGGATGCGGGGAGGGAATCTCTCTGCTTGTTAGTGACTGGCTTTCACAGCTCTCCCTCCGCTGAGCTCAAAGCTCGCTGAGTGACACCGCTGCCCACTCACACAAGACAAAAATACCCAGCTAACTGGATGGCATATGTGAGACATTCACCACAGGGTACAGCTCGGCGTGTGTCTGTGTGCGTACAACAGAAAGACAGACCGTGGGTGAATGAAAAAGAGAGGCTGCGGGAAAACCAGAGAGAAAAAAGTGACTTTTTTTCCCTTTAGGTATCGTCAGCTGCTGGTGTGGAGGGGGAGGGAGGAATTAACTTACGTGCGGAGGAAGCTTGGCCGATGGCTTTCCTAGATAAACTGAACCCCCCCCCCCCCGAGCGAAAGTCCGGGACATCTTTCCCTCAGAGAATTATGTGGGAAAGTGTGAATATTTGTCCAGGCGCGGTGCTGAAAGCTGCGAGCAGCGAGCACATGTGGGAAAGGTGGGCTGAAATATGTCGGACAAATTGGACTTTGTCAGCCCCTGCCTGCGAAAAAAAGCCCCTCAGATGGTCTAATTGAAGCTGACACGGCTTTACATCTGCGGCTTCCTCTCTGGCTCGGGCCTCTATTTGTCTTCTCACTCATGTTATAGTCGTTAGCCGTGTTCGTCTCATTGTCCTGCTGCGCCGCTAAAACACACATCCACTTAATAAAGCCTTCATTGTGAGTGATACAGTAGCACCTCTATGATTCGAAAATAAATTGCCCTTTTTGTTTTGTTTTTTTTGCTGGAAAGTGCGAAGCTCGGCTGGAAAGTGTGAAATCTCCACAAATACTTGTGGAATTATCTGAGCCAATTTAATGCCACAATGAAGAATTCATTTGGCTGTCATCGTCTTTTGAGCCTACGAGGCAGAAAACTTTTCAAAAGCACATAGTTGTCCTTTCTCTAGAGCAGGGAAGCCCAAACCTTTTCTCAGAGGGCCAAAACTGAAACTTAACGGTGGACCATGGGTCAAAAGCAAGCACCTGATATGTTTTTTTATGTATTGTTGAGATGCAAAATCATACCATATGGAAGCCTGGAGAGGCAAGTGAGGGAAAAAAACTAAAGATTCAGGTAATGCAGCCTGATCTTAAATGTTTTCTTTCTTGTGTGACGTAAGAACAGGTGGTTTTGCCGGGATCATCTTTGAAAAGTTCCTCGATTGTTCTTTTTCTCTTGCGTCTCATGGCTTTTAGTAGCAGGATCCCACGCTCACTTGATGCTCTCACTTCCTGCAGGGATCCTGCATAGACCTCACAAAAAAACAAAACAGCGCAAACAACGATCCGTATTATAATTTTCCTTTCGTTATTATCGTGATTTATTTATTTACTTTCACCAGGAACATCTGGCGGGCCACATGAAGCCTTAGGGGCAGCCCTGCTCCGGAATGTAAAAAAAAAGCAGTGGCCTCCGAATAAAACTTATGGAGCTGCCACGTCTCGTATGAAAGGAACCGGCAGCGTTTGAGGTCTAAAGATGCCTACGAGTAAATCATTATGTCAACATACTGGTAAAAAAAAAAAAAAAAAGGAAACGGCATTTCAACAGGGGGCGCCACACTGTAAATCCAGACTTCAGATACTGTACGGCCCAGTGAGGAGAGGAAATGCCCACAGGAGGCAGCTGGTTTATTCAGACCCACACACACACACACACACACACCCACTCAGACCCACACACACACACACAAGGCGCTCGGTGCCTGCTAAGAGTTAAAAACAAGTCACCTCTCTGACATTTACGCAGGGCTGCTGCTTCTTTTCAGATGCACTGTGGGATATGACAATACCCGCGGCAGGAGGGGGCATTGAAAGGACTTGTGGGGAGACAGGAAGCCTCCGCTCGCATGGTGCACCTGGACTACCTAAACAACCAGCACAAAAAAGGGACCCACTTGATTGAGTGAATGTGGGAGGACAATGAGCACAATAAAATAAATGGAGTGCTGAAACAATGCCAAATGATGTCACCTGGCAGTCAACTGGACCCCTGCCACAGCGCCGGGGCTTGCTTGGTTGGCCCTGCGCTGCCAGTTACACTTACTCTGCACCTTGTTTGTGCTCCAATTTCCTCCTCTACAGAGCGCCGTTTTTCCCAAATCTAGATTTTTCTTTTTTTTTTTTTTCCTCCCTCCCCCTCCCCCCCCTGGCTGAAAAGGCACGGCGAGTGAATGGGCTTTAATTCTCGCTGTTTGGATGGCTTACCGATGCAATTTTTCAAAACACACTTCACAGATACTACTGGTGCCATCAAAGACCCCCAGAGGAACATTAGCATAGAGGAGTGTTTATACTTTGCATTGATAGTCCATTTACTCTGGCAGACATCAAAGAGCGGAATACCAGCTTTGTCGAATGCCATTTACTGTGGCACGAGATGTTGCGATGAGACGAGCTGGCTTCTTCTCCACCGAGAATGGGGAGAGATGTTTGCGGGCCGTGCCTATAAAACAAGATAATCAAATAAATAAAAAGGGAAGTTGATCTCGACGTTCTCGGCTGATAAGGATTCAGTGTTTCCCATAAGAACGAAAAACCTCCCTAAGCTTAAAATATCGCTAAACTGGCGCCACGTTACGGAACCGACCACATCTACAGAAACTTATTCAAAAAAAACTGCCTGCCAACGCCGCACTGACACGCTAATCCTCGCGCAGCTGCTAATCACCGCGGCCACATTCTCGGCACTTCGCTGTTCGGCGTCCAGGTCGGCTGATTTGATGAGTATCAGATAGCCCCGGACCTGAGCTTCCTGTGTTGCCTCTCCATTTGGTTCCCATTTAACCTGTCTCACAGCCAATAAAAGACCTAGTCAATTACAACAAAAACCGGGAACTTCATATGCAGGAAATGGGCCAATTACATTAAACCTGGAGCGCTCCCGCGGCCGGCGAGCTAGGGGTTAAAAGGGAAAAAAAAAAAAAAAACAGAAAATATGTAAAGAGGCAGGGAGTCGAGCAAGGGAAAGGCAGCAGTTTTTTTTTTTTTTTTTTGGTTTTCAATCTGCCAGTTAATCTTCAAACAGCAAGCTGGCAGTGTGCTGGTCACTGATAAAGGCCCTGGTCTGTCATCACACAGCCTCACCTCCAGTCACTCAGCCCTCCTGTCAGGACGTCATCTGGAATCTGGGAAACAGCTAAGGGCAAGGAGAGAAAAGGCCACAGAGAGACGGGCGAGGCGGAGGCGGAGGGCGGAGGGGTGGGGGTGTGTGGGGTTGGAGATCTTGTGTTTGTGTGTGTTCGCACGCCGCTCAGCTCCCTGGGCGTGTGCGCGCCGGTGTTTGTGTCTACGTGCCTGTCTGTACATAAACGCGGCGTTTTCTGCTCGCACATGTCTGTGGCGCGACCCCTGTCCAGCCCCCCCCCCCAACCACCACCTCCCCTCCCTCCCCGTTTTCTCTCGCCTTTGGCACACACACACATATACATACCCACGGCGCGGGCCCGAGTCGTAAAATCGAACGCTGATTGTGTGATCATGGGTAATTGTGTGAGGAGAGGCCGTAAAGTCTAAAAAGAGGGTGTATTAGTGTTTTGTGGCTGTGTTTTATGGGAAGGTGTGCTTTTACGTCTGGGGATGGCTGCGCTGAAAGGTGAGAAGGGGAGGTATCAAAGAGCTGACTTTGTTGTTTAAAGGCAGTCCCCCTGAGGTAGACTGCTGCTGAAAGACAATGTTTACTGCCTGCTGATTGACACTGTAAAGGCACCCAGACGGCACTGAAGAACTAATTGGATGTGGCAGAAGGAGTCACCTGTCTTGATGCCTGTAGAACTTCATTAATAATTTTGACACGAGATGATTTAAGTTCCACACGTCTGATTCGGAGAACTTAATTCGTTTGCCAAACATTGTTTGAAACATGAATTGCCGCAGTAATTCTGCCGACTGACTGCTGCAAAGACGCTTAAATGGGGCAATTTTGCCCCCAAAGCAGAAACGCATCTTTTCTTCCTCTTAACCTGTTGTGCTGATTATCCATCGAGATTGTTTCGGTGTGAGAGATGTCTGCCTTTTCTTTAATATAATGGAACTCAGATGGCTCTGTTCAATGTGTCTTTCCAGAAATCGTGACTCGGTTACTCAAGATAATCCACAGACCTTGTTGTGAGCAGTTTTATGCTGGGACTCATTTCTTTCTACTAATCTACCCCCACCGACCGTATCGCCAAGCAACAGGAAGCGTGCATCTACTCGGTCTCGTAAAAAATAGCCAAAAACCAAACTTAAAAAGGAAATATAATGTGTTCAAATATTACTTGGTAAAAGTGAAAGTCACCCATTGTACTTGAGTAAAAGTGCTTAAAAGAGTGTCATATATTAAATGTGCCTCAGGATCAAAAGGTATAGTAAGTTAACAATTTCAAATTCAGAGATTTCCATAAAATAAAAAAATGCACTACTTTGGCTCTGATGCAGCATGTAATCCAAGACAACACAAAAAGTACAATATTTGCCTCCAAAATGTGGTGACGTGGAAGTATAAAGTAGTAGAAAATGGATTTAGTCAAGTAAAGTACCTCAAAATTGTACTTTAGTATTGGACTTGAGCAAACTTGAGCATACTTAGTTATATTCCAACAATGGAAATAAGTCTATGACTTTTTGTGCTATCCTTGACACTGTTTTAATGCATGATTTGTACTGACATGTATTTCAAAATACATGTATTGAAAGCTCAGCTGTAATGACGTCCTCCTTGGCCGAACTGCTATGTCAGCTAGCTTAGTCGGCTAGCCTCTTGCCTATGACTTCCTTCTGTGTGGTGGAGTTTGCTTGAAAGTAAATTCCGACATTGAACTGCTCACGAGGTCTGTGGATTATCCTGAGTGACTGGTTCATGGGTTCTGTAAAGAGACCTTGCTGTTGATTTTTGTATGGCGGACGTCTCTAGAGCCGATATCTCCAAAACTAGGAAACTCATACCAAAACAATAAGTAGCACTAAGGATGAGAGTAAAAATATACATTTTTGATTTTAGGCTGAACTGTCCCTTTAATTTCTTAATACTTGCTGTAAAACAAAAATAAAAAAAAAAAAAATGATATTGCTTTTCTGTCACTTGAACTTGATCTATTAGGAGTAAATACATTCTCCATCACTGTTGATAGTCTTCTACAGCATTGCGTGTATTACTGTAAATGACAGCAATAGAGCCTTTATGACAGAGGTGAAAACACACTCATACTTATGATTTATAGCTTTATGTGTGTGAGAGTAATAATTCAAAAATGATTACTGTTTCCTCTAATTATTACATCTAATAATGATGTTTTTGTATCTTTCTCCCTGTAATTTTCTTTTCACGGGCACCTGAATGGGCCGCTTTCATGTCTGCAGCCTGCTGTTTATACATGCAGCCCATTCTGCATTCAGTCGAGATTAGTCGCTCATCCTTGCTCCGTGACCTCGAGCGTAAACATTAATTGTGTGATACTTTCAGGAGTACCCATCAGGTATAGGCTCTCGAAAAACACGGTGGAGCATGCGCACATGATTTATATACTCGAAACCAAGGTTGCTCAGCGCGAGCTCTGTGTGTAATCTCTCGCTGTACATATATGCAAATGGGCCATTGGCAGGAGGTGGGATAAAGGCTGATTTAGTGCAAAAGGTATTGAAGTGATACCATGCTGACACGGGAAGAATGACTGACCTAGAGATTTGAATGCCGAGTGCTGTTTATGTATTCACATGTATACATGTCAGTGTGGATTTAAGTGCCATCAGTTGAGACAGTCTAATTGCGTTTTAAAAAGTTTTGATTCTGCATCCAGTGATTCTGATTCTGCTACTTAGACGCGTAAACGATCACAAGTGATATCTTTAGTTTTAGTCGTGTGGGGGTGTGCGCCTGCGGATGCCCCTTTACCTTATAAATAAACAAAGATGTAACTCTGTTTGCCCGTCAGAATAAAACAACCCAGCCGGCAGAATACAATGTCGGCACTGTGGCACTTCTGCAAGCAACAGATGTGTCGAATTTTTGTTGGATTCGTACGCACTGTATCGACATTTCTGAAATGTGAGTCATGTTATCACATTCAGATTGCAAGTATATGAGGTGACGTTCATGAAAATGAGCTGCTGGGAAACCGCTGGGTATTTTTATGATACGTCCAATTTTCCAGTCATGTTTGTGGCAACAATACAGCATTTTGTTTTTATAGACTTCTGGATGATTTGCCGCCGGAAACATGGTATTTTTAACGTAATTTTCGAGCATTTGTGGCGACAGAAGCGGGTAGGCCAAAACATGATCTTTTCCTGAACCGGACCAAGTGGTTTTTGTGCCTAAACCTGACCAGAGCATAAGCACAGTCTTGTCACAACATAAAGTGGAAACTTAACACAAAGAAATGTAAAGTTGCAACATGAAAAAAGTTAAGATCATAAAAGTCCATTCTCACGGGTCTAACAGAAAAACACTTCTCAGTAGTTCCGCCTTTAATTCCGTGACTCTGTGACATCGCACTATGTCACTATGTCACACATTTGGATAACATACGCCTATATTCATGGGAGATGGGACGCTAACTGGAAACTGCAACAGGATAGAGACGATCGGAGACAAGTCGAGCGGTGCAGGCTCGGGCGTGTGTGAGCTGACCAATCGGAGCAGACTGGGTATTCAGGAGGGAGGGGCCTTAAAGAGACAGAAGCTAAAACAGAGCGTTGTCAGACAGAAGGGGGATAAAGTGCTGCAGCAGGAGTGGGCGGTATGGGAAAACTGATGCATGTGAATCTATACTAGTAAGTAAAGTAAAGCAAGCAAGAGCAAACTATGTCTCCTTGAAATGTTTAATCTGCAGATTAACTCTAGTCTCCTCTGCTCTTCCTGAATCACAGACCGTGATCTAAAATATGTCCCAAGATTACTCTAAAACCTCCATGTCCTCAGCTCCATGCCAAAGCACTGGCATAACTAGACACAAACAAATCTCCTCTCGTTTCGCCGTGCACAGGCCCGCAGTTCACTTTCTGATTAGTTCACTTTACGGCCCTGCATTCAGACAGTGTTCTGGGATGTCCTTTTTTTTTTTCCTTTTCCCTTCCTCCTTAAGCTCCTAGATCATTTCCAGGCCCTGCATCCAATAATATTTGGTGGAGCCTACATACGCGCTGGCATAGTGAGGTGAGTCAGTCAGTCAATCTTTCATTAGGCCCGAGGTGAACAGGGTCACACGCCACTCCTTCACAGACCAAGACAAGCAGCACATCTGCTACGGGGCTGATGCTTGGAATGATAATGCCTCCTTCTCCTCTTATTTCAGTCCTTCTTTCCTTTCCTCTCCTGCCCTCCCCTCGCTTTCTATCTGTCCGTCCCTCCCTCCCTCCGTCCATCCATCTCCTCTCATCAGGAGGCTACCGAGGAATAGGGCAGCGGCATTGTGTGGGAGGTGATTATGTGCGATCTGCCGACTCAGACTTGACCTTTTCCATGTTATCCCTCAGATTGAAACCAACGCTCGTGGACTGGCCTCCTCCCCATGCTCGCGCTCTGTTCATGTTACTTTTTCTCGCTGTTGCTTTAATGTTTCATACATGCTTCGCAGAGAGGGGACTTCTGACCACGCGCCTGCAGTAATTGCCCAGCTCCAGTAGCATGCCATGGCAGGTTTGTGGTTCTTCTGCGTGCATTTGTGCGAGTGCACAATTTTGAGCTACCAAGGATTATAATTACAGGTGCGGCCGTTTGGAGAGGACTGTAAAATGATTAAATGATCCTAAATTGTAGACGTATGCATCAACCTCATTTTAAACGCTGAATTATATACTGTTCAAGTTATATTGCGAGCGTTTTTTAAGAGCAGAGCTCGGTTTATGGATCTACTTTGGGTTAACCAACAAAGCGGCATTTACAAGACGAGAGTTATTCTGAATTTCGAGTTGTTAGCAAAATCCAGACGCTTCGTTCAGTTTTAACGGCAAACTCCATTGTTCTCTTGCGCCGCGCCGCAAATCCGAAGCAAATGAGACCCAACTTGTGTGCAATTTACTCTGTTGTCACGTAGAGATGGTGAACATACCTCTCTCTCTCTCTCTCTCTCTCTCTCTCTCTCTCTCTCTCTCTCTCTCTCTCTCTCTCTCTCTCTCTCTCTCTCCCTTTCTGCGAGCTTTGCTGTCGCAGCAGTTGCTGTCAGTTTGAGCGGTGCCTGCCCCCAAATATAATAGGGTTTTCTTGACTGCCTCCCCAGGGATTGACTGGCGGTGGAGAATTCACCATGGCTCATTTGGAGCAGCGCACGGACGGGCTTCATAAAAAAAAACTAGCTCCTCCATGTCTCCAGGCGGTTCTGTGGCATTCCAAAGAAGGTGTTAGTTTCACTGATAATACTTTCATGGACAGACAGCACTTGGGTTTACCATGTTGTCCACCGTCTCTGGCTCTCCGTCTGTCTGCGGCGCATGTCACGGGACTCAAAGAAGAAGTGAGGCGGCGGCGTGTCGATGTGGCTGCTGTTTCAGAATCTGTACTTCATGTAAATGAGGTGTCTATTAAAAAGCACTGGAGATCTCAAGAATTGATAAATGACTGTCACGGTGTGCCGCTTGTCACAATTGTCACATAAACAATGATTCATCGCCGGGGTCATGAGGAATTAAATGATAGGTTCACATTTCTTCAAGTCAATTAAAAAAAGAAATATGCACGTGCCCATAGGTACACTGAAAGGGTTATTGGTTGCTGTAATTATTTCCTATGTCCACAGTCCTCCCTGAAGTGATTTCAGTGTCGGCGATGGCGAACAAAATCGTTCGTCCTCATTCGGTGTAAAAGTGCTTCCTTCAGGGGCTTCAGTCGTCTTTCTAGTTACTGTCTTTTACTACCACCAATTCTCGTTATGCTTCCTTGTTGAGCTACAGTCGAAGGGACGAAGGAAAGGAAGTAATCCAGCCTTTTAAAAACTGGAACCTTGGTATATGCACACTTGATTTTATCTTATATTTACCATTAGCCTAGAACCTCTCACTTCATTTTCCATTTTTCCAAGGGGTTTTATCATTGGGCGCCAACCAAAATGCCTCGGATACAATTGGATAGACCTTCAATCGATCAGAGCAACAAAATGTGTAGAGATACATTTTGATGGTGGTAGCATATGCGTGTCTGCAAACATACATACAGACATACAATATATTTTGGTGTCTAAATGACTAACAGGTAGAGACGTTTTTGGAATTGATTTAGTATCCTTGGCCAGCAGCTGCGAAATGGGCTGCGATAGCTGCAACGTAGTCTTTGGGGGCAATTTTGCTCAGACTCTGATTTTTATTGAAAGTGTCTGAAAACATTATGGAAAAGACCCCTACAGAGATAGACCCACTTGTGGAAGAGTAGGATCCTCTTTGTTCAGCCAAAAAAACAGTTGTTATTGTTCTCCGCGAAACCACCGGACTCCATTGGCAAAGATTCATCATAAAGAAAAAATAATTTTCCAATGTTCCAACAATCACCAGTTCTGGTTTTATCAAAATAAACTGTTAATCCTAGATGTGGAAATACTTTGGCTCGACACGTTTTTTTCCGTCTTCATCTTTTTGCTTTGCCGACGACCGACCTCGCTCTTGCAGCCATCTTGGTTGCTTAATCCCTAACCCGAGATAAAAGGCCCGACACAAACCAGGATGGATGGAAGTCTGTCTGAACAGCAGGGGTACCTGACACATCTGCGGGGGCAAATGAAACGTGAGCTTACTTCTCACCTGGTTCCCCCAGCTACATCATTTTAGCTTCGGCTGAACTTAAGAGTACACTTTCTGTATTGGATTTATGATATTAAAAACAGCATGAGAATAAGCATGACTTGACTCCTCTATTCAGGAGATAGCTCCTCGGCCCTCCGCATACCTAGTGTCTCACCTGGTGCGATATTCATCAACGGCCCCACTTTCACAAATTCAAACCCACATGTACCTCGGGCACACAATGGGAACCGCATACACACTCACACACACACTCCTTAACCACAGGCCAGTATCTGTGGTATGAGGGGTTCTTGTTGCTAGACAGCTGCATGCCTTGGCCTCTTCACAGCGGTCGACTGAGCTCCGAGGAGCTTGACAAAGAGGCTTAAAGTCCTCCCTAAGTCTCCAGCCCCTAGGTCGTCTGCATACCCCGAGCCCAGCTCTGGAAAAGGCCTGAATGCAAGTTTAGCAGCTATGGTTACACCCCGGCAGACCCCTGCCGCCGCTCATGCTTGCATTACCATTTTTTCCCTGAGCGGCTTCAGTCTTATAGCCCGGCAACAGGTTCCTCTGGTGCTCTCCTCTTATTTCATAACATGATGAAAGAACTGACAGACATGCTGCTCCTACCGAGTGACTCTAGCTTTTTCCCCCTCCGTGTCCGTGTCCGTGTGCGGGTGCGTGTGAGCCTGTACATCTGTATTTGTTTCCGAGCGAGTTTCCAATGCGCAGACAGCGGTTGCAGTCATGTTCCTTGGCAGCGGTTGGAATCTGCATTCTCTCTCCTTGTGTTCTTGTTTGTTTTGTTTCGCTTTGCCGGAGTTTTCTTTGGTGCGAGGGGGCGGGGGGGGGGAACCTCTCGCTGCGAGGTGTGTTTCTTGGCCGGCTACCTGCGGCACCGTGTGACACAGCCTCTGGGAAGGGGCTGTGAGGTCTATTAGGGATACGGACAATAAATCATCACCCGTGTCCGCGCCGTCTGGGGGCACGGACACGGGAGGGTAGGTGAGGGTGAAGGGACGGGCGGCGCGAGTAGACATGCGGACCCACAACCCCCTGTAAAAGGCGGCACATATAAAGGCAGGAGAAGGACGAATGCAGTGGCAATGAGAAAAAAAAAAGTACTGCAGGCATTTCAGTAAATGAGGGAGGTATGTGTATATGTGCATGTGTGTGTGTGTGTATATGTGTTCTATACTGGACCAGTTTGTACCTGTGAGTGAGTGTGTGCGTGTGTGGGAGGCGGTATTCAATGTCGGCAGCTGGAAGTACTCAAGCTGCTGCTGCTGCTGCTGCAGAGAGAGAGAGAGAGAGACAGAGAGAGAGAGCGAGAGAGAATGAAAGAGAAGGGACGCCTGCAAAAGAAAGAGAGGCTAAGAGAGGTACCAGCACAGGCTCCCTCTGTACAGGGCCTGAGCTCTTGCAGAGTGAAAGCCCCTATAGAAAGAAAGCAGGGTCATCTCAACAGCGCGGCGGCCCTCGCACACACACACACACACACACACACACACACACACACGCCGGAGCAGAACAACACCAGGGCCAGCGTGAGTGCACAGCAGTCCTCCTCAGGAAGCGGGTCTTGTTTAGACTTACAGCTATGTGCAAAGAATAATAAGGACCGGGACAATGTTGGTACAGACATGCAACACTCCCCCGTCAGCCTTTTATGTCTGCAGATTCTCCCTCTTCACTCGGACAGATACTCCCTTTGTGCGATATTGTAGATGAAAGAGGATTAGGCATACCTATGTTATGGTCAGCGCCGAGCGCTCCCACCCGGCGATGCCAAAACAGTCGGATGAAAGATCTCGTGTTTTTTTTTTTGGAAAAACTCACTGCAGGTATTTTGCCATGCTCCTTCTGGAAGTTATTCAAGTCCACATCCTTTCTTCTTCAGAACCGCTCGCTGTCTTTCCCTCTTTTTTTCCCTTCCCTTCCCTTTTTTTTTTCCTTTCCAGCAGAAAGGTAATGAAGGGGAACCGGGTTACTCGGCTTAGGAGTGCCAAGGCCGTGATTTTCACTGTGAAGTGTTAAAAGTTACAGTGCACAGCTGAACTTGTATATTCAAGCCTTTGGCAGACTTACAGCTCCCCAGCTAAGCCACATGTTTCAAAGTTTCAAACTTAACAGGAAAATGAACAGGTGTCTCAGACAAGGTTTCTGCTCTTCTTGGAAATCTGTGTTTGTCCATGTGCCTTTGTGCGTGGGCATGTCCTGATCTCTTCACATTAAAACAGGTCAGTCGGGGCTCAGGGCCCCCTATTTTCTCATCTTTTTTTACACAGATCTTCACTGTAATGGACACCTTTAGTTGTGTGGGGGGAAATACAGTCCTGTACTTTGTGCTTCTCCTCGACAGAAACATCAGTGAATCAACTCAGCGATTTCAGTGGGTCATTCCGGAAGATTCTGTTACCTTTCAACAAGCAGAGCGGGCCCCCGGGCTGAGGCCAGGGAGAGGCCAGGGAAACACAGGGAGACAGAGAGAGCGCAGCGAAACACAGAGACCAGAGAAGAGGGGGATAGGTTTTGATCAAGTTTGGGAAAAAAGGAAGAAACAAGGCAGGAGTGTGACTCAGAAAAGCTCAAAGGAGAGAGAATGAGAATGTGGCGGGGCGAGAGGAAAGATCTTGAGCGAGAGTGAGGGTGTGAGAGTCCTCAAACTCAGTGGAAATCCTCGAGTTCATACCGTGTTCCAATCAAAGTCCATTGACCTGGCGGGCCTGTGACAAATTATCCCAGCGCCTCTACATATGACTCAATCAGCATGGCGGATAGCTTTCTGATGAGCAATAGGTCTCTCGGTATATCAGCCAAATCACCCCCTGATGACTTCATCAACACGCAGCCTACACTTCTCTAAGTGGAAGGCAAAGGGAGATCTTGAAATCAACCCTTTACAAAGGTACCTGTTGTCTGAAGAGCACCTTTAAGACCCATGATGCACTTCATTCTTTTGTCATGTCTCCACTGTGGGGAGTGACTAAGGTGTGCGATTTTCAAGTCATGATGGTCAAATTCATTGGAGGGACAATTCACCCTCAAACTGGCATGTATAGATGTATTTGGACGTATCGGAATTATCAAATGCCGTGTTTCCATCTAAAATGAATTAGCCCCATTTCCTTCAACTGGTCTGGAGCGAATAAACAAGGCTAAGAAAAGTGCTCCTTCATCTGAAGTCAGCGGTATAGTCTACTTGAAGCTTGGCAGTAATAAAGAGGATAGAAGAAGTAGCGGTCGCCAGAACATACACAGAACTGGTTGTTTGAACCAGTCATCGTGGCCATCAACGGAAGAAATACGAATAGCTTCAGCCATCTTCCACAGCTTGTTCTTTTAATCCCCTGGGAGAGGAAACGACTGATCGGTCATGCCAGTTAAATGTTGGAAAAAGCAACTCAAGCTAGCATGAAAACGTTTTGCGCAAAATCTCTGGACGTTTTCATCAGACCTTTTTCTGACGCGACGCTGAAAGAATGTGCATTGAGCACATGACATGACAGAAGCACAGCATGAAAGAGTGGAAAGCAACCTACAGGCATCAACAGAATGGGCTCAACGGAACATAATGTTGACTGTGTAAACGGCGCCGACGGCGTAAAGACAGTTTAACCGATTCAGACATTTGCGCTCTCACATGCGGCTCCTTTGGGTAATGTCGAAGATAAGTTCAGGGTTGCAGAGTGGAATGTGCGAGAGACGCCCCACACGGGCTTGAAAGACGCAGCCAGGCTGTGAGCTTCGGTTTGTTGGCTGTCCATTACATAATGTCTAGATTGAATGGATATTGGATGCCACCACATCAAGCAGAGTCCCATCTGCAGCTGCAGGGTAGGTACACACCAATCACACATGAGAGACAAGCCAGAGGATACCTGATACGCCTCTGAAACCAAGTGGATGGATTTACTCTCCCGAGCCAACAGACCTAGCAGAGCTCTGAGCCATGAGTAGTGAACATCTAAAGGCCCACCTCTCCTCGTGTAATTGAAAGTGCACTCACTAGCGGAGCAGCAAGAATGTGTGTATATATATATATATATATATATCTTGCTTGAGAGATTCTCCCGGGAGGGTGTCTATGGGGCGTTTCATTTTAAGTTGCTATCTGTCACATGGGCAAACTAATCAGAGAGACAGATGAAAGGTGGGGGCCAGAGGAGGGGTCAGCTACTCAGTGATGGCTTCCTCTGATGGCTGGCTGACCCCTCACCCCTTGCTAGAGGATACCGGGTACGGGATAAGCCATGTGTGATGATGAGACTGAGAGCTCCCGAGGCTGTGATGACTTAACCCAACCTGTTCAATGGGTCTGCATGAACTTGATTTTCTACCAATTAATGGTGTTTGCTTCAACAAATAAAGGGTAACTCCACCATTTTTACACGGTAAAGTGTGTTTCAAGGTCTCGAGGTGTACTACCCCATACATGAAAAAAGTAGTATAAAGCCTTTTGTGGCTCCGGGCGAAGCTGCATGCAATCTGATAAATCACCTCCAGTGATGTCACTCAGTGGCTAAATTGCATTGTAGGTAATGTAGGCACCATGTTTCCACTGGTCTAGCATTGCGTCCTATAAACACTGTTGGACAACAAATGTTCGCAGTTGATACAGCAGAAGCAGATATCACCTTTGTTTATGCAACACAGTCTAACCTTTTTCGAAAACTTGGTGCCTACATAACCCATAATGCAACTCAGCCACTGAGTTACTTCGCTGGAGGGAAATTTATCCAATACACGCAGCTTCCTCTTGAGCCACAAAAGGATTTTTACTACATCCTTTTATGGTAGTACTCCCCAAGACCTGGAAACACAATTTAAAGCAACATTCTGTAACTTTTTTTTTACGTTAAAATAACAGTTTCAAAATCATTTTGATGGTACAGTGTCGTGTTATAGGGTGAATGGTGTCTCTATCTCAGCCACTCCATCCCCCATCACTTGTTTCTGCACTATGTAAGTTCAGTGAGAGGGTGGGATCACAGCATTACATAGATGTTTACCTCAGTATACAAGTTTTCAACACATAACACTGCTGTGATGTAATGATTTGTGATTTGTAGTCAGCACTTTCATTACAGTTGACAAATTGTTATAGACCCAGGATTTGTTTTTACCACAGTGGTGAAGCACTCAAAAAACTGTGGGGGGCACCAAATCGTGCAAAATGCCAATTTCTACATAATGTTGCTTTAAAGTGTAAAATCGCCCCTTTAAGTTGTTGCTCTGTGCCCTTACAAGCAAATACATGTTCGACACATTTAACTTTTAGCGCAGGTGAGGATCAAGCTGGTGGATTTGGTGTTAAAATACGTAAACAGTTGTTAAACATTTCCACGTCTCCCATTAAGGCTTGTTTAGTGTTATGAATCTTTCCATCTGCCTTCAAAGCTGGGGTCTAGTCATCCATTTATACATTTATAATTGGATGTGTTGCATAAACCAGATTCCTGTGCTCAATGGAGCCTTTCATGGCACACTAATCAGACCAGACGCCACCAGACAACAGCTATATTTACTTGCATCATGTTCGAACAAGCCCCACTTGAAACAAACTACTCTTACGTTTCGTATTAGGTGTCTGCGGACGGCAGCAAACAACAACAGCCCCGGGTCAGGAGGTTCAGCGCCGCGATCAGTTTACTGTCACAGCGCCGTCTCCGCATTGCTGGTCAAATGAAGCACCTTATTTACACAGCAGCTCTGCAGCAGAGGAGTTGTAAAAAAAAAAGAAGTTAAAAGAAGCCCCCCCACTGAACCGAGAGCGGATTTCCCCTCCCTTTCTTCTCCGCGTGGAAGCAGTATGAACTTAATGCTCAGCGGAGAGGACATTAGACTGTTTATGGTTTATTAATTGTTTCTGAGGGAGTGGCAGTCCAAGCGTGACCTGCTGTTAACTGCCATATAAAACATCCACATGTTCACAACATCTGGGCGCTTCAAAGTAAACAATACAGTGAAATATACTCTCGACATATAACTTTTTTTTTTTTTTTTTTCTTGGCCCGAGCAGAAGGCACGTCTGCCTCTGCAGCTGCTTGGCCTTTGTAACTGCCTCGGTCGTGTCGGCACATGTCCACTGTCAGGGAGCGGTGCCAAAATCGACCACTGTGTTCAATTATATTTCCGTAATTGTGTATGATACACACTAATCAAATATAATAATCAGTTTTCAACGGCATATGGTTAGCAGGGCCGCGCTGTCAAGTGGAGAGTATCCGCAAAAAATACCTCGGTGCGCGAGGAAGTATCCCGAACTTAAAAATACATTAAGTTAAAATGTCATAATCAAGTTCATAATTACCATAAATATAATTTCAATGCCAGCTGGGGCTTAAGGATGCGAACCAGCATAGTAAATAGCTGGATGAGACGTGTGCGTGTGTGTGTGGCATAAAACACAGAGGTGGAATTAAAATCTGATGTCATTAAAGTCTGGCAGAGTATCACATTATTTACATGATGTAACCTTCCTCTGCCAGGACGTGTCACTCAGGACTCCATCTGCTGTGAGTGCAGCACAGAGAATCACTGTTTATGTCTGTTGTGTGCGTGTGTGTGTGTGTGTGTGCGGACACAAAGGTACTGCAGCAGGCCTCTAATATGTGACCTAAGCGATGGCCTAAAGCTGTCAGCTCCTTCCTGTGGGAAGAAGAGGACAGCTAAACAACTGATTATCTGTTCCAGTCACCCGCAAATGCTACTGACAATACCTGGCTGCCAAGAGAAACTGGCCCGAGTGTGACAGACGTAGCGCGCGTGTGCGCCGAGCTGAGGGCTGCGACGCTGTAGACTTTTTTTATTGCATTCACGTCGCCTCGGTTTGTTTGGATCCGCAGCCAAGCGGAGCGAGGTTTGTTAACAATAGATTTTGATGTGTATTAAAGGCAGTTCGCACAGGTTGCACAAATGTAACCCTCCTTAACATTTCCATTAGACTGATTTAGACTTTCAAAGGATGGAACTACTTTTTTTTTTTCCCTTTGCAACAGGGACCAACTTGATTCCAGAGGCATTTTATAAATTGATTGAAACTTCATCTGTCGGGGCTTTGATGTTTTCCTCACTCTCCCTCGTATTATTCTTTCATCCCCCTCCTTTTTCTTATAACCCTCAGCGCTAAATGGGTTGAATGAATGGGCTTCTTCATTGAGAACACCTGTGCGGCAGTTAAAATAAGCAGGTCTATCTAATACTTCTACCGTCCCTATCTGTCTTGGAGCGTCTTCTGTTCCAATATAATCAAACAGGAAGGCGCACGCTTCCTGTCTTCGGCCCATATGGACATGAAGGTAACCATCAATATACACGCGCGCTCCTCAAACTTTTTCTTTTTTCATCTTCCCCTCGCTGTCTTCTGCTTACTCGCTCTCGTCTTTCCTCTCTCTCGTTCTCTCCCTGTCTTTCCGAGGTATGCTCCTGTAAGTGTGTGCGCTCGCTTTCAAACAGAAAAAGAAAAGAGAAAAAAGAAAAGGGTAACAAAGTTTTTTTGCCGAGCTTTGAGCTCTCCCTTGATCTGGAAAACAAAGCTCTCCGAGGTTCGTGTTGGTTCACGTTTGGTTTCCAGCGCGGCTCAAAGAGCTAATTGTGCTCAGCAACATCACAGCGTGACACGGCGGCTGACTAATGCATTAGCCACCGTCGCGTTTGATGGAGACGCGAAACACGCGTCCGGAACGCCCGGCGCCGCTCGCGACGCACCTCGCCTCTTTGTGTGATGCAGGCTATGGGAGACCTTGTCGTGGCTGCTCGCTCGCTCGTTCTGATGGTGGTCGGTGTCACGGCTGGTTCACATGTTGTTTTGATCCCCGCTGTCAGAGCCCGGTGAGCTCACACAGACACAGCTGGCTTGGGTGGAGCCGCTAGGGGTACATGAGGAGTTGAAGGACGTGGATCCTTGCCAACACATTTCATACATAGCGCATATCTTACAAGTGCAGCTGAGAATTAGAGACAGGGGACCCTCGCCCCCTCGCTGCCCACCCTACCATCTGCCCGCCCGGGGCTGGGGGCTCCGCGGCCTAGCTTCCACATCACCAGGCATGACAGCCCTGCCCTCAATCAACCCCTTTTACACACACACGTACACCTTCCCCTCTCTTCTACTTCGCTATTTAAATGACAGGAGTATGTTAGTGTGGAACTTGCCTCTCCTTAATGTCAGTGTAAATGAGAGATTACTGGCCTTTAACAGCGGCAAAGACGGGGGACATTAGTTTTCCTCTCGCCGTCTAATTTGGTTCTTGCTCGGAGGGGACCGCGAGGCCAACAGAGGTCAGGTCTCTGCAGCCGTGTGTGCGTAGGTGCCGGCGAATGTGTGTCAGCTCGGCGGAGGTTACAGGTCCCGGCGTGGATATAATTAGAAACTTCCGCGCGGCTTTTAAGAAAAATAGTCGGCTTCCCCTCGCCTGTTTTCCTTTCGCCATTTATCTCTCTTCTCCGGTGACACGATCAGGGAGTGAACCGCCACGTCCATCTCTGTGTCTCGACTTGCCCCCGTTTCTCTCCGCTGGTGTACATCTCACATCCTGCTCAGCTAACAGCCAAATAAAACAGCGGGACTGGATGAGACACATGGAGGGGAATCCCTAGAATCAGCAAACGTGAAGCTTCACAGAGCCGCCTTTTCCCCCCCTTGGGATGAAAGCTGCTTAGAGAAGTGAAATACTTGGATGATGATACAAGAAACATGAAAGGGTCCCTGCGACTCATTTAAGCACTTAAACTTAACAACCAGGAAAGAAAGTGAAACGCAATGAAAAAGGCAAATTTTTTGGCACGACATCGGGCTCAAATTAGCCATTTCCTCGGGTCATGTGTCTGAAGTGGAGTAGTAGTTTTGGGAGCAGTCTATTTTGTGTATCATCATTGTGATCTCTAAGATGTGAGCATCAGGTCGCTCCAGCCGACATGAAAGCCCCTATGCGTTTAGAAGTGACAGTTATTAGTAGAAAGCTGTTGGCAGATCACTAAGAGAGAACTCTCCAGTGCCTTTCATCCTCCTTCAGTCCGCTATAAATAATGGCAGGTTACTAAGGATAGGCTGAGTGACTCATACACCTTCCCCTTTGCTGCCACCGGCCTGCTTCTTCTCCTATAGCTGTCACAGACGGCTTAAGGGGCCAGAATACCAAGTAAATAGCTTTGGAAAGCCCCTCCCTCCACACCTTTCCGACAGAGGATTACAGGGGCCTGTGTCCGACCGAAACCGGCGATCTGACACACACACACACACCCACTTCAAGAAATGACTGGCCAGCTGTGTTGGGTGATTGAACTTTTTTTCATTCTTCGGGCAGCTATTTTTGTCACTTTTCATGTGAGCAAACGAATACAACACTTTGAACGGCTTCACGGCGTTGCACTTGTCCGAACGTGTCGGACAAACCCCTTCTTTTCTAGTGTGACCCGGCCCTTAGAACACACACACACACAAACACACACCCATGCAGACTGATTCCAACGTGTGAAAAATCAGCCTAGTTGCAATCATGGCTACCAATCATGTTTCATATTGCTATAATATTACATTCAGATTGTATGTATATGAGCTGATATTCTCATCAGCCAGCCCAGCCGCCAGTCACATGTGTATTACCAGACTTTCATATCGGGAGGTGGAGGGGTTGGTGATGTAGTTACAGGCCAGAAGGCTGCCAAGCCAGTGACCGCAGTTCAAGTCCAGTTTACTTCCTGTTTATAAAACCACCTAAATTTAGCGACTGTCGGGATATTTGGCAGCCGCCTTCAGGGCAACAGAACAGGGTATCTGCAACGAGCCATTTTCCAGCCATGTCTGTGGTGACAACACCAAGTATTTTGAAGATCCACTTTATACGAAAGTTGACAGCTGGGTTTCCCAAATCGTCAAATACTGACATCTTGGCATTGCAGGTCGGGTTGGACACTATCCCAAAACGTTTGTTTGGCGTTTTAGCTCGGGTTGGCCACTATCCTACAGCGTCGGTATTTGATGAGTTGGGACTGAGACAAAAATCAACTTTCTAACAAAGTGGACCTTCAAGCCTAAACATGATCTTTTCCTGCCCCTTACCAAGTGGTTTCTGTGCCTAAACCTAACAGGACCTTAAGCACAGCGCTCTCACGACATACAACTGAAAGATTTAATTTGAAGACTGATTGAGTTGAAATGTAAAGAAACGTGTTTCACCATGTCTGTTGTTTGCAGACTCGTGCATTGCCAGCAGTTATTCGGGCGACTGGGCTGGCAAAATCCAAGTATAGCTTCACATTGTTCCATATTCCCTGAGCCACCAGTAATGGGCTGCGGTAGATCAGCAGAGCAACAGTTAGCTCGTGACACCGGCTGATGTGTAAGATCCCCACTGATCCATACTCGGAGGAGAAGGGATGCTTTCTCTCCTTCCCTCCTTTCCTTAGCTTCCTATTGCACTTTAATACAGCTAATTAAACATTTTAATCAAGGATAGCACTGTATTGATCTCAATCCCTGCTAAGGGGGGTTTAGTGTTAACTATACCACTCTGATTATTCTTGCTCCAGTAGAGCTGTCACTCACCTCCCCAATGATCCCATCAACTCTCCATCCTGCCAGTGTCGAGAGAGAGGACCAGTAAAAACAATGAGTTGAAGTCATCCCCGACTTATAATTAATCTCATGTCGACTTCTATTGACACGTCCACTCTTTGATTAAATAATTACCTAAGTGCCATAAGCCTCCATGATTGAGTCATAATCCTGAATAAGCTGTAACCAACTATGGTCACCTCCTTCGCCACGATTAGCTCATCATTTGCTTGGCTGCCAGAGCGGCAGCTCCCCCCCATCTGTTGTGCTCTGGTTCTGGGACACAGTTTTGGGTTTGGGTGTTTTTACGGAGCCTGCTAACAGGTTCTCGTTTGACTCTCGGTGCAGTTAAACTCGCCGAGTGTGTGAAGGCGCGGACACGTGCGCACACATATGCCCGCGTATGCAAATACATTCACACGCATGTCTGCACATTCTGACAAGTGCAGTTTCTCACATTATACTACTGCTCGAACCCACCCACAACAAACCACACACACACACTCCTCTTCACACATGCACTCGCAAACACATGCGCGTCTACCCACCTGCCCACCCGGCACTCCCACACCTCACACATAAACAGCCTGGCATCTGTCACCAGGGGGTCACACGTACACACACATGCACACACATGCAAACACAAACACACACAGACACACGAGCGCGGCCCTGTTGTCTGCGCCGAGCGTACCCTTTTGACCCTTTGACAGGTACACGGAGGATCTCAAAGTGAGAGGAGAAGCCTCAGAGCAGGTCTACAAGTCAGAGACGTGCCCTCTCCATAGGTAGCTGTCGAACTCCTCAGGGCTCCAGGGGACGCCGGTGCCTCTCCCAGGAAGCTATAACTCTCCGCTCAGGAAGTGAGGTGTGTCTGGAGCGTTATCTACATCTGTCTGGGAGAGAAGCAGGAGGACAAGAGGTCAGACAAGAATGGGACCACTTATATCATGTATTATGTATGACATGTGGCATGTGTTTGAATATTTACATGTGTCTGAAGGTGATGCAAATAGAGAGGGAAAAAAGAGGGAGGAAGTTCAGAGAACTGTGTTTCCTTTTGTCAACAAAGACTGCGTGTAAACAGTCGAGCATGATGCAATTCCAGAGCTGAACCAGTAACGGTGCATATCGTCTATTGATCAGAGCTCCACATGCATATACTAAAGAGATCAGTGATCAAGTCCCTGTACACTCGTCGATGGTGTTCAGACTTGATAAACAGATTTTTTTTGTTGCTTTTTTGGGGCATTTTGTTGCATTGCATGATGTAAGTCCTTCCGATCATATCCTCTAACAACAGCCGTGACCTTCACATGTGAACGCTGATTTCAAGAGTTTCCTTCCTGATGGTTTCTCAAATTCCCTCTGGTCCTAGGTATGTTGAACGACCCCTGAAATAACACGTTTGACGAATATAAATGATCAGCCCCCACAAAGTCGAGCTAAAAGCTTTGGGGGTGATCCTCGTGAACTCTTCGAACACTCCCAGGCATATAATTAAAAGGTAGTTTCTAATTTCTATGAGAGTAAATTAGCGCCTCGGCTTCATTGTTGAATCATAGCTGGTGGCACGTAGCCTGGGGAGATGGATTGAATGGATCAGAGAGGGTTGGACAGTCACTGGATAATTTTGACAATGGGGTTCGGGGGTATCATCCATCACTCAAGCGCTTACATGAAAGTTTTGACAGGTAGAGGTCATGGCAATGTGGCAGGAGCCAACAGAGATGGATGCCTTTAATTTGGGTAATGAAGAGTTAACCATCTTGGGAGAGCAAGAGGAGCGTTAAATGGGAGAGCCATCCGCCATTAAAGGAAAGTCTTATTTAATTCCTCCAACCCTAATGAAAGACATCGGAACACAATCCTTGATTGACAATGAGGCCCCAGCTGTAATTCCCTGCAGACAGTTCACTTAAGTTCCCTCCCTTGTTAATCTCAAATATAATGAATTGCAAAACTAAGGTTAAATGTGGCAGCGTGAATTCATTATCACTAATACATTAGACCATAAGATGATTTACAGTGCGGTCTCTCTCTTATTTTCATTAACGGTGAATAGCTTTGATTTAGCCGAGATTCCGCTGGCCTGTTCATCCGCGCCATCAATCTCACCCGCTTGGTCATTGTCCTCCTTTATATCTGACCTCTTCACTCGAGATTGGAGCGAAGAATGGAAATGTGTCGGAGCAGGCAACCTGGTGAACAAAAAATTATTATTCTGCTTTTTAGTGTGAGTACAAGACCCCTCTTTATCGCTTCCTCAGAAATTATATTCATCCTGAGCTGTCATTCAACTTCATCCTTGACCCTGGTCTTATTGTTGCAGGCTTAATGGTAGTGCTTTCTCCAAGATAACGCTTAATGCTCCACTGTCTACCAGGAAAGGCCTGCAAAGACTATCTCGCACTAAAACACCAGGGACCCTATCTGCATACTGAGCCGATAGCTATATGGACATTGGAAATGCATGTACATGTTTCCCCTATCATTCATTAACCAAAAGAAAGGTAGCTGAAATGCATGTTTCATTCGCAGGTATAATTCTAACACGTCAGCCACGGAGTTTATTGAACATGGCATAACAACGTGGGCACTCGGACATATTAATGCTCAGAGGAATGTCATACATAAATCTGCCTATTAAGATTTTACTCCGGCAAGCAACATGGCATATGTCCAATTTGCATCACTGGAAATATGTATGTACGCATTCGTCTTCCAGTATCACCGTTTGCTTTCTGAAGTCATTGTGCGTACCATGTGCATGACTGTCGTGCATGAATGTGACAAATTGTAACGGAGCACTAAGTAGAGGCCGCAGCAGCTAGGGTGAGTGACAGGAAGTTACAGGCTGCCAAGCCGGTGACCGCAGTTCCCCAGTCTGCGTTTCAACATTTGTAGGTGACACCACTGGATTTTTTTGTGGGGAAACCTCGGGAGAATTTCCAGCTGTGTTTTGTAAGGACAAAAAATGGATAGACAGGAAGTCGAGATATTCCCAGCTGTTTTTGTGGCGGCCAAAACAGGTATTTTAAGCAAGATGGTGTTTTCCTAACCCTAACCAAGTGTTTTTTGTGACTTAACCTAACCAGACCATAGGCACATCATTGTGACGAGAGAGAAATTGAAAACTGAACCTATAGAAGCGTAAAGTTGCAAAATAAACATTTAACTTATCTGCGGTTTTGCTGAAATGTGCTTTATGCGTTCTGGCGATTGAGTTGCATCAGCACTGGGAGCACATGGTGGAAGTGAGCTAGTTTAGAGACCACAGTTCAAGACCACTTCAATTCCTTGTTTACTGTTGTGACATTTTGCAGCCGTCTTCTTGGCAACAGAACCAAGTATTTTGACCAAGATGTCGGGACATTTTCCAGCTGTGTTTGTGGTGACAAAATCAGGTATTTCAACATGATCTAAACATGATCTCTTCCTAACCCTAACCAGGTGTTTTATTGTACCTAACCCTAACCAGACCTTAAGCACAGTGCTGCCACAACAAAAACTGAGAAAAGGGAAGTTTATAATTCTGACGTGCCAGCCATGGAGTTTATTGGACGTGGCATTACAGTGCGGGCACTCGGACATATTAATGCTCGGAGGAATGTCTTACATAAATCAGCCTATTAAGGTCTTACACTCGCAAGCAACATGGCGTGTGTCCAATTTGCATCACTGTAAATTGCATATATGCATTTGTCTTCCAGTATCACCATTTACTCTCTGAAGTCATCGTGCATATAGCATGTGCTCAGATCTGCATGACTGTTGTGCATAAATGTGACAAATTGTAACGGAGCACTAAGTAGAGGCTGCAGCAGCTCCGGTGAGTGACAGGAAGGTTACGGGCTCCTAATGACAGGGTTTTAAAGCTATAGCTACTGCTAATTGGGGTGATGTGTCCGTCCCGTGTCCCCCCAAGACATGTCTCGCTACCAGGGATTAGCCATGATTAAGGTACTGGTCTTCCGAGTGCTTTGAGACCTTTCACAGTATTTATCCGTACTGGTCAGATTACCGCAGTGATGGACAGATAGAGATCGCGCAGGTCATGATATATCTCGACAGTTAGTTTGAAGCGCATTACAGCCACCGTCTTCGAGCAAGTTACGTGATGTGAGATGCAGTGCACTATAGGCTGCAGACAGCGAGCCAATGCAATATTCATGCAATCAGCTTGTTATATAAAACTAGTTCAAAAATAACGCCTCAGGATATTTTTCACATTCCTTGTTGAAAGAAAAAGGGAGGCAGTTCTTACACAAAACACATTCACCCAGTGTAAAATCATTATGTTCTGTTGGCAAACAATTTAGTTGAGCATCGCACTAAGTACGCAATAATGGTTCTCCCCAATTAACAAGACACTAATTATGTGTTGCTTCCTCTACAGGTTTATCTGGAACACAATGCCTTATGAGCTGCCCTTTTCCTCTTCAGATACTTTCACAGTAAAAGTGCAATATTTCTTGATATCGATAAGAAAGCACAATAACAAGTCTTTATAGATGGTTTCACTGATCTTATGGGGATTAAAAAATGAGAGGCAAGTTTCCACCTAGAAGTCGCCGAGCAGATTTCACAGCACTGATTCAAAGTAAAGAGACAGAATACACATAAAGGAATAAATTCCGGCATGAATATTTATGGAATTCAGATTTTTATGGGTATTTTTCACCGGGAAAACTCTGCGAACCGAAAGGAAAACACATTTTTAACTATTTCTGTTAGTCAAGAGTTTGAAATGATCAAAAGTGCTCAGCCTGATTCTCCTTTCCCTTGTTAGGCCGTGTCTGTTCCAGTGGAACCTCTCATGTGTTTTCATTTGAGAAGAAGGCTGTGGATTTAAAGGGAGCGGGAAACTCTACCTTGTTAAAATGAATTGTCATGTATGCTTGACAGACACTTATAATGAGATTAGTGTCGGGATGTATCAAAGAGGAAATGTTGGAAATAAGAGAAGAGCTAATCCGCTCACACTTTCATGACTAAATTCATTCTTTCCGTGGTTTCTTGGAAACTTTGCTTTCCTTCTCATTATCCGAATTGTCTTACAGCTCTCATCTTGTAATCCAGAGCCCCTCTATTGACACTGGAACTCAGTTTAAAAAGACCCCGTGAGACTGGAATAATAAATGGGAGATTTGGTGTTGACGGTATCGGATTTTTATTAATATTTTATACGCAGTTACAAAGCCGGCTTCATTTTTTTTTTTTTTTTCAAGGAGGTAGATTACTTCCACGCATTAACATAATCAGTAGAGAAAATCATACATGCATATTAACATAATCAGTGTCTAATCACGGCGCTATATGCAGTGAAGGGGTGAGAGTTTGTGACTATTGTTACATACAAGAATATGTAACACTTGACTCGAAGGGCTGAATATTTTATACAATAATCTAAATCTTACAAAAAAACCCAGATGTCTAACTTGCCGGCTCTGTACAGACACCAAAGAGACCAGAGTGTGATGGAAGCGCCAAGCTTCGCCACACCTGAGTTAGTCTGTGACTGTGATTTGACACACTCATTATCAAACCTTCTATTATTGATTTCTAGATAGTTGTTAAACACTCTCCCATGCACACAGCTTAGCTTTTCTATATCCCTCAGTCTCCTCCAATGACCTTTACTGTTCAGATAGAGATAGCTCTCAGCGCACACAGAGGGTTGTGGAGGATTTGCAAAAGAGGACATTTATGAAAATCTTTCTTGAAGCCTGTCTAAGAAATCCTTAAGAGACATGAAGGAAAGGGCAGTGAGTCAGTATATGGAAGAGGACATACCGAGGCTCTGATATGGATGGAATGCCGGGGAAAATACCAGTCTATATGTGCATATGTAATGCAAAGTAAAAAGGAAGTCGCAAGACTCCATTGAAGTTTTCTTCTTTTTCTGTGGCGCCATTGGTCTCTACAGACATACACTCAGGACATAAATATATTTGAGGAAAAACTTAACTGCATATGAAGGTTGATATTGAAATGACCTTCTCTGGAGACTTTAGCTGGTATTTAAAGAAGTTCAAATCTCCATACTAGACAATACTTTCTCTAATATACCCCTTTCATAAAAAAAACCCACTAACACACACTAACATCTGGCTTCTGTCTTCAGTGGGAAGGGTTACAATCCGAACTATTCCCTAGGTCAGATGGACAATTTTGCCCCATCTCTGGTGCGAAGCTACGATGCGCGTTAAAGTTAAGGATAAATAGTTTTACATCCATCTACTTCAAGCAGTACTCAAGCGTCGCTCAGTTAGCATTGAGTTTGAAGGGTAATAAAAAAGTAACCAACGTAACATTGTCACTGGCCTCCGTGCTGTTTTTTACTGTCTCCTGTTTTCTGTGATGTTGAATGTAGTCTCGCATTGTTCGTACAGATAGCGTTAGGGTAACTTGCCATTTTCAGCTCTTAGGTCACGACCTTGGAAGTTGTTTTTTTTCCTGTAGAGAAGGGGATTTTTAAACAAACTTATCGGTAACACTGTACAATAAGACACACAAAAATCTGAATAGTTACTGAGGAGCGAGTAAGGAATGAATCAGGAACGAATTGATAGTTAATGAATCATTTTACTAGTAATTCCTGAGTAACTGTGATTTCAGGGCTATATAGTAGATACTATAGTCATTACTGGAGAACAGACAGGGAGATACTACATTAAGCAATCATTAGGTAATGATTAGTTCAGAAATATCTGAGAATTGACATACCGACCACTTCCTTCATGAGTTGTTCCTTATTAACTGTGACCCAGTTGCTAGGTGGCACAAACTAGTGATGACTTATTGATTACTCATTACTTTATCATTACTTACTCTTTTTGGGTACCTTCAATTCAAGTCAAAGCTCATACTGAGTAGTTACCTAATAGACTCATTAGTTACTTATTACTTAGTGTGATGTTTTACTTTACTTGAAGGCACACAAAAAGAGTAACTTATTATTGAGTTAGTTACTGAGTAGTCCTTCATTACTTCTCTCATATATAACTATCAATTTGTTCCTGATTCATTCCTTACTCGCACCTCAGTAGCTGCAAACATTTTGTGTGTACCCTATTGTAAAGTGTTACCAGCTTAACATGCAGATAGTGGAAGGAAGGAGAGGGCCGGTTCGAATAGCCTGCCAATGACCGACACCCGGTTCGTCAGACTAAATTGAACGTGACACACCAGAAAAATAAAAAAGAAGGCAAACTCATCTCAGAGTCAATCATTTATTCTTAGTGGGAGTTAAAGGGGTTTCAAACCTGCATACATGTGGTAACTCTGGTGTAAAAATGGCAACCCTGGCCAGTTCTCATTTTTATGTCAACAGACATGAATGAATGTGATGAATGATTGTGGAAAAATACACCCGAAGCTGTTCTGTCTGATTCCGCAGTTGGCCCCACAACTGGAAAGAAGTATGTTTTCATTCTGGCCCACATGATTATGATTATGTTTACAAAGTTGCACAATGTTTATTTGCTTTGTATTATCTCTGCGTAGGAATGGCGGTCCTTTACATCTTTTACTTCTTAGACTTTTTGTTTCCCCGACTGCATAAAACCAGAGAGGGTACAACTAATTTCGCCTCAGTTTGAGGTGGTTATTTGTCACTATTTGTGGTGTGAGGGATTGATTTTCTCCCTCCCACTACATTGATGAAACCCCTCCTGGGGGTTCCTCTGGGAATTCATCTTGTGCTGATAACTTTGAGCTATCTTATCTGGTCACTGTTCAAACAAGAGTGAATGCTTGGATTTGCTTCAGGTGTTTGTCTCCGCATGGGTCCATTTCTTCTTGTTTTTTGTTTTCAAGGTTAAAGCCTGATTGATGCAGCTGGTTTTCACAATGCTGTTTCCGACCAGTTTGTGACTAAATCTCTTAATTCATCTGTGAAAGAGTAACATGCAAGGGACGACTGACAAGCAAGCCACAGTATTCATGCATTCATTTGTATCATATAGACTCTTTGTGTGAGGTTTGGTTTCAAACTTAATAAAACTTAAAGGATAAAATCTGCTTTTAGGAAATTGCCTGTGGAAATGCGTGTCTGTAGTTGTTCTGGAACATAACAACTTATCAGATGGTAATGGAAACACAATAAATGTGATCGTGCACAGAGCTCAATATAAGGCGGATAGACTAGGTTCGGGTTGCAACTGCCATTATGCGATCATTATGTTAGTATAAGACAGTTTAGCGGAATTAATTAACTTTCAGGAACCTGAGGAAGCCATCAAGTGATAAATAAAACTAACATTTCCTGACTTAAATTACTGGTTATCCTACCTGCTAATTATAAAACCTCAAGATCCTCACACAATGCCGCCTGAGATTTGTCCACAGGGCATGGATTCTCAATTTGTCATGCTGCTTTGAACTGTCACTGCTCGACCAGCGGTGCAAAGATCATAAACCAGTAAAACTTCAGAGCACAGGATGCGACCGAGAGTGACTCAGGGGTTGCTGAACTAGAAAAGAAGCGATGCTTGAGACGTGCGGTCCAACCGTGTCAGATATCAAACGTGTTTAAACCTGGTCCAAGAGGACTTACTCATAGGAAAAAGGGAAAGGTTGGCTGGAGATAACGGTGCACATTTTAAAGCAGTCTCTCCTGGAAGACAATCACAGTCTCATTTACATGACAAGTGATAGAAATAGTTGTATGGAGAGAGCTAAGAGAGAAGTTGAAGGGAGACCTAAGTATTATGCTTTTTTATTGTTTCCTTTACTTCTGTGTTTTATATGTGTTAAAAAGGTCAAAGTCCACAACAACAGAAGTTTTTCTCTCCCTCAGAAAACACTGCTCCTGAAACGCCTCGTCAGTAGTCTCACCTTCAATTCCCTGACTTTGTGACATCACACTTTGTCACAGTGTCACACATTCCCATAATTTATTATAGTTTGGCACGTAAGAATTGATTAAGCACAGCTGCTCTGTTGTGTGAGCTGATCAATCTGAGCGGACTGGGTATTTGAGAAGAGGGACCTTAAAGAAACATGAGCTCAAACAGAGTGTTTCAGACAGAGCGGGGACATAGCGCCGCGGCACTGGACAGTTTGGGAGAACTGATGTGTTTTTTGGAGCACGAAATCATGGTTGTTTTTCTAGCAGTAACCGAAAACAAAATTATGAAAATGAGCACAAAAAGTTTCTGACGCTTTAGGACGGGGGCCGATCTGACCGACAGTCCCAAAGCGAGTTGAGAATGTCGCTCAAAAGTCAATTTTTGCTACAAATACGACCTTTCAGCTGTCTCCTTTTTCAAAAGTAGGTATAAATTTCAAATTGTTAGAAACTTCGGACACAGGCCGGCCCCTAAGCCAAGGTCAGAAAGGTGAGGGGTCGAGGAGGTTTTCCCAAGTTATTTACCTCATCCGACAAGCAGCCGAGATGGAGCACACTGGCCCCTTAAGCACAGCGGAGGCCCCTCACCCAGCCACACAGAGTGGTCTGTAGTCAACACTATCTTATCTCCTTCGGGGGCAAGTCTGGGCTGGTCGGCAGGGGAGCAGAGCCACATGGCTTCAGTGGGAAACCGTCCCGTGCTTCTTAGAAAATCGACTGCTTTAGCGAGAAGTGATAAACAGAATGTATTTCTCGGAGATTGATGTTGTTTAGGTTTTATGTTTGACTACGGCAACTCAATTTTATTGATGAACTATTTTACCGCCCCTTCCACCGCTAAAAGCCAGGGGATTGCAAACAATGTCCTCCTTTTGTGCTCCGCTGGTAATGATGTGTAGCTCTCCCGTAGCTCGCGTCAACACGGCAATAATAACTTTACGCCGGATTGTTTCATAATCTCGCAAATGAAACTTTCCCTTCCTCCTACCGCAGTGTGTGTGTGTGTGTGAGAGCAAGACCTGACCTGCAGCCATACAATCCATCAGCATTAGTCCTACACGGTCTCCAGACTAAACACAGTCTCATTACGGTGGCTGTGAACGCCTGCAGGGCTCTTCCGCCACACAAGTTTATTAACATAAGACTCGATGTACAACACAAAACTAGGTACACTGGACTCTTACGGTAAACACCGCTTCAGTGCTGCTGGTATATAATTAAAGGATTTAAATGGCCCGAGCTTATGGGGAATGACATGGCAATATGATTACTGTAGAACACACTGTACTGTGTGAGCCAGAGTTGCTCCGGGATGATGTCATCCCCTCCAGGCCACCGTCAGGATCCCCGCTGCTTCGTCTGTGCCGTGAAGAGAAGGAGAAGACAGGAACCGAGGCGGGGAAACTCTTCATGCTTTCTGACGGAATTCAAACACGTGTCACCTGTACAAAGATCGGGGCTGCGTGAAGCCAGCTCATAAAAAAAAACCCAGATTCTCACGTCTCGCATTCCTAAGCGCAATAATTGCCGCGGCGACAAAGTATTCAGTTACAAATTTACTTGCATCCTACACCCGCGCCGCGACTCATGTCTCACATTGGCTTCGCTGAAGGTTTATGGTCGCCCTCGGGGGGGTTGAGTGCATGCTGCAGCGGCTGGGTGAGTGTTCACTGGTGAGCTTGTTGAATTCGGTTATATCATCGGCGGTGGAAGAAGCGCTCAGATCCTTAAAAGAGGGAGCATGATCAGCTAAAGGTACTTAAGATATAAAGAGTACAAGTCCAGTTTATGCCGAATACCTGATTTTTTTATTGGGTAACTGATGCGTAAATGTGTAAGGAGCATTTAATGCTGCAGCTGGTCAAAGTCTGGCCTGTCACAGATACAGTACATCAGTGTTGCTGTTTGTGTTGCCCGATATGCGCCAATATGAAAGCTTTTTATAGAGATTATGATGCAGAAAAAAGAGGCTTGGGATAATTTAAATTCAATCAGTCATTTAAGATGATAAAGTTTACTGATAAACAGGTAAAATATACCGTTTCTGTGACACGTCATCGCCAAAAACATGTGTTTATCAGCCGATATATAGATATCAGAATTTGTAACTTCTGTATCAGAATCGGCCCCCAAAGATCAAGAATCGGTCGGTCTCTGTTGAACACTGTTGGAAACATACAGCTCAACAAGTCTAGTTGTTTTTAGACACTTTACTGCAGAATTGTAACATATTATACCTTTACAATACTGCACATAAAGCCCATTAATATTGTGCTTAAGTTTAATCCTCGAGTAAACTTGCTATTGTGACTTTCCAGATAGTATTACTTGGAAAACATTTCTAATTTCATCTCTTTTTTTTGCACAAAAGTGAAGCTTGAGATCAAGTGCGCTCGGTGCTCCAAAATTCGGCACAGTCATTAACCGCCTCACCTCGGGAGCGGCGTCTGTGTAAGTGGCGGGCTGTTGCAAGTACAAGTGCGCGCGGGATACCCGCGGCTTTGGCATCTGATTGTGTTTGTGCGTTTCTGTGTGACAAACATTCCAGCACAGTGCTCGAGCGTCAGCTGTTTACACTCACGACGAGATACTCCAGTCTCAAGTATCCGCTAAGCATCAGACCTTGAGAGACAGAGGCCACATCAAGGAGGTCAACAAACAACCCGACACCCCGGAGATACATTTGCATTGAGTCGAGAATGTTAAGCAACAAACGGGGCATAAAATGGCCTCGGAGGCACCAAACACTTAAGTGGTAAAACAACAACCTCCGAACTGCTGCGAGATCCTCTTCATTGTCGGAGGCCCCTTTTTCTTATCTCGAGAGCGGGAGAGGAAGCCGCGATCTTTTGAGGAACGAGAGCGAACAGCGACGGGCTGGGGCGGCCGGCGAAACGAATTCCGGGCCGGCTGACACGGCTCGTTTTTAGTATCATCTCACAAGTTAGGACAGGGTAATGGGTTAGAGTACCTGGCAACAAACGCATAAACTATAAATCTTCAGACTCGCGAGCTGATATTGGGTTTCAGCTCTCGCCGTCTGGACAGAAAGGGGACTCTGAGTCTGCGTCGAAAGAGACAAGGGCGGCTTTTGCCTTCCACTCGCAAACTGCTGGGACTTGTTACACGAATTCTATGCATAGCACTGGATTACCATTAAGTGACTCCACTATATGGGCTAGAAAAACACCAATTCACTGCCCGGCAATAAACATTGTAACCCGAGCACACAGGATACGGTGTGTAATGTGTCTGTCAAGTGAAAAAGTTAATTTGCGTTTTTATGTGCTACCAAAACAACCCCCTGTTTCCTCACCGCCCGCTTCTAGCCCCCCCTCCACCCGCCCCCCCCTTCTTTACCCATTGTGAAGCCATCAGATAGCGGCTTCCAGAAGTCCACACCTGTCTCAGGGCTATGCAGAGGAGATGGATCCATGCATTTTGAGCATCAGATAGCCTCCAGCCAGGGTTAGTATTGATCTAACGCTTCACTGGCCCTTTGTGAGAGCAGCAGCTGCTTTGGGGGGCTTTTAGATAAGCAATGCAAAGGGAATTGTTTTCTCCTGAAAACCCCTCTCTCTCTCTCGGTGTTCGTACATGAAAACCATCACTTAATTCAACACTCCATCGCTCTGGAATAAAATGTCCTCTCCCTCGACGCGAAAAAAAAAAAAAAAAAAAAAGCGGCAAATAAGCATTAAAACATCTGCCTTTGGGGGTAAAAAAAGCACGGTATTAGAAATCACAGAGTGATAATGCAGCTATCGGGATTTTTCGCTGTTTAATCATATGTAATCTCTAGAGTGAGAGTGAAATGAAAACATGCTTCGGTATCCCACAACTCTCTCTCTCTCTCACGTAGCGCCGCTCGCTGGGTGAGGCAGTTGTGGCGGTGGCAGGGTGGGGTTGGAGGGAGGGAGGTGAGAGGGGGGTATGTTACTGCTGCATCTGCGTGTGTGTGTGTGTGGAGGCAGACATGGCGATGAGACCCTCCCTGAGATGACTCATAGGGCTGCATGGGCTGACACCGGCACCTCATTCACAGCCAATAATGAGCCATGCTAATGAGCGGGACAGCCACCCTGCATGCTCATCATTAAGCAGTCTTGTGATTCATGTCCAGCATGGAACCATCGCATAAAGAGATAAGGCAGGCCGGGGCGGGCGAGGGTGTGAGATAGACGGGTGGCGTGGAGGGTGTGGGGGGTGAGCAAAAAGGTTTGAGCACCATTCCGCATGAAATGACTGATCGATATTTTCTAAACCCTCTTGTTAGGGGATAAATAGCGCCTTCTTCTTTTTGGTGGAATATCAGACCTCAACTTCCTAGAATCCCACGCAGATAGGCGCAAATTTGCAGGCACATATTGACTGCATATGTATGACACGGCGCTATCAGTTCATTTGGAATAACCGAACGCGTCTGCGCCGATCAGATCGGAAAGCGCTCAAATGAATCCATCAGCAAAAAAAAAAAAAAAGAAAGAACCCAGCTGACAGTAAAACATGCATGTGCATGCGCCAACCTCCTGAGACTCCTGCTCCGACACATATATCTGATAGGGCTTAATCAGCACGGGGTGGTCATGATAAAGCATTTCAGCCCTATCTCTGTCTGAGAGAGAGACACAGACGGGGGAGGGGGGAGGGGGGGTGCTGCCTCTCCAAGGGTGGAAAAAGGCAAAGAGCGTTTCTCCCTCAAGCCGCCTCAGCCCTCCTCCTCCCCCCCCACCCCATGTGCGCCTCTTTTCCTCCCTGCTATCCTCTCTTTTCTCCCCTGCCTTTCTCTCTCTGTATCAGTGGAGACACTTCTTAAGCCCCAGCTGGGGAAAATACGGTGGCTTGGTGGGGGGAGGGTTTCAAAAGGGTAAGTGATTGCCCTCTAGGGGACGAAGCAGAGAGAGAGAGAGAAAAAAAAAGAAGCAGGACGCCTTATCGCCCCAGCCTCCAATAGCACTGCTGGCTACCACCCAGAGCCGGGAGGGGAGGAGGAGGGTTGAGGGTGGAGGGTGGAGAGGAGGAGGGGGTGGGGGGGTGCAGGAGACGCCAGCTTGATGCTACACTGCCTCTTGACACAGCAAACTCAGCAGGGAGCCTTTCCACCCATGCCTGGGCTGCATGGGCTCAACTCGGGGGGCTGCACAGCCAAACGTTGCCATCTGAACGAGTGTTGTTGCTTTGCCACTGTACCACATGAGCATTTTATCCACGAGGATGCTGATTCTGTTTTTTTTTTATCACAAAAAGGGGATTTTTTTTCTTCTTTGTGGAAATGTTGTCACAATTAAATGAATGAGCTCCACTGTGCCGATCAGTTGAGGCTCTCTGGGACGCTGCAGATGTGTTTCGGGGTGCTCGCGCGCTCCAAACAAGATCTGTAAAGCAGGATGTACTACTGACCTATTTCCTTCATCCAAATGCAGACAAGGAAACAAACAGGAAAAGGGAGAAAAAAAAAAAAAGAAAAAAAATGAAAACACTTATTTGCTGCTCAGTGATTTCCGGGAAATGCACGAGGTTATACTCAAGTTAATGACAGCATCGTGTCTTCCTCTAAAGCCATTACCAGCTGCTTAAATGCATCCCTTTACAGCAGGCAGGCAGGCAGGCAGGCAGGCAGGCACCGACGCATCCAGGCGCCTGCAACAGTGTCCAAGCGCCACCTTCAGTATCCAACCTGAGGGAGGGGGGGAGAAAAAAAAAAAAAGCAAATAATCACATTGCCTACATCTTTTCCTCCAGACACATCTGTAAAGAGTAGATGTCTGCCTGGAGAATAAGCGCTCCTCTGACTATTTCCTTCCTCTCACTTTTTAAGAAAAGAAAGGTATGGATAGACGTGAGTGTTGTGCGCGCTTTCGTGCGTAACGCTCATCTCGGGAGCGCACGGCGCTAACTGTGTGTTTAATATGCCTGTCTCGCCCCGGCGTGTTGCCCCAGACACTGTGTACCACAAATCCCCACCTCCACTCCAATGAGAGCTCGGGAGGCAGGAAGAAAAGGGTTAAGGGGAGTCTCGCATGGAGTCTGCTGGGCGGAGCGGAAGCGAGCCGATTGGACGGCCGCGCGTGACGCAGGGCACATGAAAAAGCTGATAACTAGTTAAGAAGGCAGTTTGTAACTCTGGAAAAAGAGTGCAGAGCTTTGAGACATACGTTACGCAGTGGACGCAGGACGAACCGGCGCACACGCAAGAGAGCTGAGAGCCTTTCTTGGGCTGAGAGAGAAGCTGCGGCGCCCGGACACGAAGTGACTCGAGAACGCGAGGAGGGGACAATGGTGCAGCACACGGACAACAGCGAGACGGACGGGAGCATGTCCAGGGAGGCTACCGATTCGGAGGAGAGTGAATTTATGGCGTGCAGCCCCGTGGCGATAAACCCGGACTGGTGCAAGACAGCCACCGGTCACATCAAGAGACCCATGAACGCGTTCATGGTCTGGTCCAAGATCGAGCGGAGAAAGATTATGGAGCAGTCGCCCGACATGCACAACGCGGAGATTTCCAAGCGCCTGGGGAAGAGGTGGAAGATGCTCAAGGACAGCGAAAAGATCCCGTTTATCCGGGAAGCCGAGAGGCTGCGGCTAAAACACATGGCCGACTACCCCGACTACAAGTACAGACCCAAGAAAAAACCAAAGCTCGACAGTTCCAAGTCGTCGGCGCCGTCTCCGGAGAAGTGCGGCAAAATTGCAAAGACTCCCAGCAAGAAGTGCTCAAAGATAAAGACTAAGAGCGGCTCCAAGTCCGCGCACGGCTACGGGGAGGACTGCGCGTTCCCCAGCTTAAAAGTTACAAAGACTGTGAAAAGTGAGCTCACCGACGAGGACGACGACGACGAGTACGAGGAGGACTACCGGATGGGGATTAAGACGCGGGACGAGGAGCGCCTGAGGCCGTACAACGTCGCCAAAGTGCCCGCGAGCCCGACTTTGAGCTCCTCGGCCGAGTCCGAGGGGACGAGCATGTACGAAGAAGTGCGGAACAACAACAGACTGTTTTACAATATCAAAAACATTACCAAGCAGAGCGCGCTGCACGCTGCTTCCGTCTCACCAGCATCCTCCAGGTCGGTCTCCACATCCTCCTCCTCCTCCTCTTCCTCCTCCAGCAGCAGCAGCAGCAGCAGCAGCAGCTCCTCGTCCGGCGAGGACGCGGACGATTTGCTCTTTGACTTTAGTTTGAATTTCGCCCCCAGCGCCCCAGGCTCGGAGCTGGGCAACCCCAATTCAGGAAACCTCTCCCTGTCTCTTGTGGATAAGGACCTGGACTCGTTCAGCGAGGGCAGCCTGGGCTCTCACTTTGAATTCCCAGACTATTGCACGCCAGAACTCAGCGAGATGATTGCCGGGGACTGGCTGGAGGCGAACTTTTCCGACCTGGTCTTCACATACTGAACTGAGAAGAGACAAAACAGAGAAAAAAAAAGAGAGAGAAAGAAACACGAGTTCCTCTAGTAATAACAGAGAAGGGAGAAAGTAAATTATATATGTGTCCTGGTCAAGTTGTCCCTAGCCCTGCCTCCTGTGGGTTTTTCTTTTTCTTTTCTGTTTTTTTTTTTTCTTTTCTGAAGGGGTCCTGGAAGGGGAGGTGGAGGACCAGGAGGCGAAGGTGAAGGTTTTTTTGAGGAATGAGATGCTTATGAAGCTGGTAGCAAAAACAACAACACAAAAACACAAAAACAGCAAAGTCTGCAGACGTTTTTTTTCTGGCAGCATGACAGGGTGTTATGGATTTTTTCTCCCTCCCAACGCGTAGGTCTGCATTTTTTTTTTTTTTTTTTTTTTACTCTTCAGCTAAAAAAAAAAAAAAAAAAAAAAACGGACCACAAGAAAAGGGAAAAATACGTGAACTTCTATGCATCTTATCCTCTTTCAAAAAAAAAAAAAAAAACTCAAACGAAGCAAAAGAAAAAAAACTGCAGGGAAGCTGAGAAAAAAAAACGGACTGTGGACTGACTCGAAGCAAATCTGTGAACTGACAAATTGTTCAGGACGTTACTTTACACACACAAAAAAACAACGGTTTATGTAATTTCTAAATGCCGCAAAAATGTTTGTTCGTTTCTTTTTTGTAACTGATTCAGTTTTACCTCCTGGTTTGGACAAATTTTACGCAGCCTAAACCTCTGCAGAAATACAGGTGTGGAGGGGAAAACATTTTGATACATAACAGACCTCATCTTTTTAAAAGAAAAAGTAAGATATTTTCAGGCATATTTTTGTACAGTTAACAAAAAAAAGGGAATGTTCTTACTGTGCTTTCAGTGAGTTTCAGGCACTTCTTCCCTTTATCATTTGTTTTTTTTTTTGTTTTTTTTTTTGTTTTTTTTTTAGCATGCAAGGGAGTCCTGGTTTTAAGGATTAAGTTAAATTAAGACTTGCATCAAAAATGCCTTGTGATTTCAAAAAAACTAGGTTTTGTACAGTTGTAGAGCAGATTTGTTGAGTATTTGTAGACGATACAATGGCATCATGGGGGAACACATACCTCAGAGCTGGAACTAGTTTCAAGATTGTATATGTACTGTAATATAGTAAAGTTAGGAGTTTATGTATATCATACTCGTGATATGTGGATGGGTCCCGATCGCAGGTGTGAAACTGGATTTTGGTATTTTTTATGGCACATACTGTTTTTCCCCCCTCTCATTTTTTTGTGCAATATATACTCTTAAGATACAGACCATCAACAATTGTAGCAAGGTGATGGAAAAACAGACTTGTGCACTGTCAACATCATTTCATGTTATGATGCTGAAGCCTGTCCAGGCAGAAAATAAAAAAATAAAAATAAACAAATCAGCTGGAACTGATACTAAACAACACAATATGGCCTCATGGTGTGATGCATACTATTATGAAAACGGATTAACACCACAATTTGAATGTTTGTTTTTTTTTTTATTTCTCGACTCATAAAGGATAATGAGCATATCTGACACCAAAACGACTCGAATCTGACTGATAAATTCTGGGAAAAAAATAGGGAGAGTTTCTGCGAGAAAGGGCATAGTCTGAGACAGTATGGTGGTCTGGCATTAGTTGGAACAAAGCAAGCAAAAAAGAACATTCCATAGTCCTGTTTCATGAAATGAAACTTTATTTTAAAACTGAAGACTGCCTTCTTTTTTTAAAACATTAACCATAAACCTGTATTTTTTATTTCTTGCACTTAAAAAAAAGCAGATATTGTTTATTTTTATGTGGGTCTTACATATGAAGTCTGTTTGATAAAAAGGTTTTGGAATATGACCTAATTATACGCCAAGACGTTTTGTTGGAAGTTCTAGGCAGTAGTTACTTCACATTCCAAGTGTGAATCTGTCTTTGACTCATCTTTTAATAAATAAGTACCTACCACCATCGACTGTCCTTTCAGTTTGTGAATATCTGTACACAAATGTGTTATTTGTTGCGTTTGGAACAGGATGTGATGACAGAATGATGCCTATTTTGTATTTAGGCGGATACTTCTGCAATGGATGGGCTCAAACTAACATGTGAATTCACATTTAATAAAAAGGAAAAAAAGGAAACTTTTCAAACTGCAGTCTTGTCGAGGTGCTTTCACTCTGCCTGTTCTTCAGAATGTGCTGTCTTGTGCTCAACCTCTCTCTCTCTCTCTCGCGACGCCTCCCTGGGAATGAAAAACAAATGGACGCTGCGGCTTTAAGAAATTGAATTGCCCGCTTGCCGGCGCTCGGCGATGTGATTGGTCGGGCTCGGCGGTCCCCTTGGAGACGGGGCTGGAAACAGGAGCTGCTCCTCGCAGTGTGTGGGAGCTCTCAGACTGTCTGGCCTCCATTCAGAAAAGTAGCACTCTGCCCGGCACAGAGCAGCTCGAGGGGACAGAGGGGCGGAACGACGTCGAAATGTGACATATGTTCACTCAGGGACAAACAATGGGACTTATTCCTGACAAGTACTGTTTAATCTATCGAGAATGCGGAGGGTCTTCTTTAAAAACATAACTCAGATGTGAGAAGTAAAGGTCGGTCTTCATGGCCAGAGCCCACTGATCCTTGATATTGTCACTTACTGAATGGGAGACGGGTAGCAGGCCGGCGTGAACAGTAAAGACGGCTCGGCCGTGGCCCTGGAGCGCCACACGCTCTTCTTCTCTTATTACTTAGTGCCTGATTTCCACCTGGGAGTTCGGATAGATTAAAGTAAATAGCTGATAGGACACAAAACAAGCTGGGGCGCAGTGCTGCGTGACAAGGACTAAGAGCCCCCCGAGGTAATCTGAAGAAAAACATAAACAGAGCTGGGTGAAATATACTGTGGAAATAAGGCATGGATGGCGCACGCTGCATACACTTACAGTATACATCCCCCCGCACCGGCAGAGCTGATTATGTTACGAGGATGCTGTCAGAGTCCCAACTGTAGCTCCTGTGTATAAAAGTTGTTTATCATGAAAGATGAACAGCAGTGCAGCCCGTCTCAGCCACGTCTGATGTCATCTAAGATATGATTAGTGAGGCGAACCGTTAATCTGCACTAACAGCATCCTCACAGCGTCGGAGTGCCCGCTGTATGCCTCCAGAGGAGCAACAAATGCAGCCTTTTGTCTCCTCCGAGGCCTGCTTAGAGGGACCCACCTTTAACAGGTCGTATATAAAGAGCGGGCGGCCTCGGCCACTGAGAGATTTGTGTTCATTACCGCGGTAGAATCTAATGATGAATATTTGCCATGCATGGCTGCGCAGGTACTGGCCCCCCCATTAAGTCAGTTTGCAAATCTGTAATAAAACATTTATCTAGCTATTACTTTACCTGACCTATTGGTCAAAGTTGCTAATGGGTTCCAGGGCTATTCCCAATAGAAGCTCGCCATTGATTTTGTGTTCCTCTGAAATATCTGCTCAGGGCTAATGCCACCGGTACATGTTGAAATGAAATTAGTGACCCGTTGAAATTTCCTTCTATTTCCTCCTTAAATAAATAAATGGAAATGTAGAATGCTCATGAGACGCTGAGTGAGGTACCGTCCTCCCAGGGATCCAGCAGGGGAGGGAGGTGGGGGGGGGTGCTGTGGCGACAAAGGAAAGTAATTTCCAATCACTTGAGCGTTTAAATCATTCATATAAGCCGGGATGTCACAGTCAAACGCTGTACGTGACACCTATACAAAGACCCTCCCCGCCGCCGCAGAACCGAAGGCTTGAAGTTGCTTGAAGTGGACGTGTGAGCCGTCTCTGTCTCAGCCCGCTGGTGTCAAACCAGCAGCGATGAGACCAGTTCTGATTTCCTCCCGTCCTGACTCCCTTCCCGGTGAGCTCAGTCGCATTACATCACTGCTTAGTCTACGCCGCTGCGCAGTAAGATTCCATGTTGTGTCATCGCTGATCCACATGTGCTCCTCTCCTCCCGGTGGGAGGCTGTCTAATATCGCTATGGGAATACTGATGTGTGCTCCCCACGCCGGAGGTTTCATAACGGCAACAACAACGCCGCTCGCCTAAATTTAAACCTGTTTACTGTCTGTTAATTGACGAGCGGGGCAGGATTTACGGTATCTGCTCCGGACTCTTGCCGTCTTGAGATCGGGGGGGTGGGGGGGGCGGCGTTGACGCCCCTTCTGTCCGAGCGAACCCCCCACTCTCCTGCTCCGTTGCACAAGCGTGTCGCGCTGTTTGACAGCCGCCGGTGCTTTACATATCCCGCCAGCTGTGTGACAGACTATTGAAATGACATCCTATGCAACAGCGAGCCCTGTGCTGTGATCCAAACAGGTATTCTGGAGCATGATGTCATTTATTATCTTACGAAGCCACGTGGCTGTTTCTCGGAAGCCTGTCCACCATGAGATCTTAGACGTAATGACCTTACGGGCACTCACTCCTAATGTCGCGCGGCGAGTCGGGGAGAATCTGTCTCTAAAATTGCCTGCCCGAGCAACAGTCCAGTCCCTGTGTCCTCTACTCCAGTCTTGGCCTGGGGCGA
This sequence comes from Lagodon rhomboides, assembly GCA_039737535.1. Taxonomy (NCBI): domain Eukaryota; kingdom Metazoa; phylum Chordata; class Actinopteri; order Spariformes; family Sparidae; genus Lagodon; species Lagodon rhomboides. The sequence goes on from CM077801.1 coordinate 13,227,659, forward strand.
CTCCTGCTGCTGTTGATGGCTATCCATTTGCTCTGCCCTCCCCGCGTACGGGAGGGGAGGCAGAGAGGGAGCATCGGCCCCATCTGCTGCACCGATATTTACTATCCCTTCACATTTGTGGGAAGGAGGGGTGGCAAAGGCCCAATTCCCTCATGGTGTTTTCAGCACTCTGGCAGACACACACATGTGCACGCACACGTTGTGAGGGAGCGAACGAGAGAGCGATAATAGGCGAACGAAAAAAAAAAAGCGCTGCTCGTACGAGCCGGAGTTAAACTCCCGGTTTAACTTGATGTGGTTTGGATACAAAACGGGAGGCGTGAGCGATAATGAGCGCGTAGCTGGGAGCGAGTAACCCACACGCTCTGCTGCTGCCTAATTTTCCATTCAGAACTTTCGTCGCACTTTTTCATTATTTAGCGAAGGCAATGAGACATTGAAAATAAGTTTAGGGGAGCCGCCGCGCTGAAAGCAGACACAGCGGGCCGCCGCGAGCGCTTCAGGCCGGCGGTGCTATTGTCTCGCCCGACACAGAAAACAAACAGTTCAATCACTCCTCCCCAGAATATGCCCTGACACGTGGTAGGTTCTCATCGGGGAGAGGGTCACTCGTTTTTTTGTGGGGAGCTGCTGGAGGTCGCGCATCAGTCATGTGAATTAGCTGTTGAGAGGGCAGGAACTCGGCTGCACACCTGCTTCTCTTTTCAAACCCCCCCCCACCCCCTCCGACTCTGAGCATCATATTAATTGAACGCCGGCGCTCCCGGGTGACATTTTGCAGATCCTCGTTCAATATGTGCCGCGAGGACATTCCGCGTGCGCCACTCGGAAATAAATTGAGCCTTTTTTTTTTTGAGTTTCAAAAAAAAAACGCCACGGTAATGGGCTGGGTGTAATTAGCGATGACGCCTCGGCCTGTTTACAGAGCCGTCCCGCAAGTTGTGCTGGCCTGATTGCTGTCAGTTTAGGATTTACATAACCTCGTTTGGAATTAATTGTGACTCTGTGCTTGATATTTATCTTTGAGCTTTAGAGCAGCTCTGGGAGCCCCTTGCACTTTCCAATAAGGAAAAAAAAATAAAAAGGGCGTAAGCCTGCGATATTAGTCCGACGGGGTCATAATGGAACATAATGTATGCAGCATGTTAGTGGTAAATCATATTTTGATCCAGATTAGAGTCGGAGAGTGTATGTTTTTTTATTGAATTACGTACATTTGGGTTTGTTCGTACAGCTTTAGATAATTCAGTAGTCCGTATGCGTTTATACGTGGTTGTTGACCAGATAATGTTGTTGCCCTCTAATCAAACGGAGTGGATCTTAGTGTATTATGAGAGCTCAGCGCTCTCTTATGGCATGTGTGTGTCTGCTGAGGAAAGTCTGCTTGGCTTTTTGCCCAGATGCATGGATTTAAGACCACAGTGTTACCCCCCCAAACCCCCCCAGCCCTGTTTTTGAGAGTCAGGGATTGAGTGTGTGAGCACATGTAATTATTAATCTGTTTTGGGGGGTTTGCAAGATGCAGCAGAAACTTATCTCATACCTAGTGCAGTGCTGGTTCTGATCATGGCACATATAACACGACATTGTAGCTGTAAAAAGAAAAAAAAAAAAAAACCCCGGTGAGGGAAGTGCAGCCTCCTCTCCTGCAAGTCTTCAATTTAATGACACCAGCAACAGACATTCATGACCCCCTACCTGCCCACCCCGGGATTAAGTCGGGCAGTAATCTAGATTCAAAACTGCAGCTCAAAGGGAGCCCATGCAATTTCCCCCCAAAGCTAGAGCAGAGCCAGCAGTTGGTCATTCATATGCATCTGAAATCTAATACTCTGCTGCTGTGCCCCTCGGTGGCCCCACCTTTCCTGACTCACCAGTGAACCTCGACTCCTCCAGCGCACTCTGGCCATTATACAACCGTGCTTCCTCCCTCTCTCTCTCTCTCTCTCTTTCTTGCCCTCCCCCTCTTCTCTCCTTCCATTTGCATGTTACCCAGGTTACACTGTCAGGGTACCCCCTCACAGTTAGACTCGACACAGGGTCTCATTTGATAGTCTTTGCTGCTTCAGTAAATAATTAGCACAACTGAATCCTCTGGGGCCCGATACAGGAAGCATGGCTTGCTTACCAGGGGGGCTGAGGTTCTAATGATTGCTATCCTGCAAGGTTTTTTGATAGCGGGCCCCCCTCCTCGACTCAGCCTGGGAAAAAAAACACAACACGTACCCTTCCAGAATTAATGATGAACGCGAATGTGGATTGATTTACATTCTTTTTAAAGCGGCGCATGTGGCCCTGCGAGTTTGTGCTGGCGAGGAGGGCTGACGAGGGGAATGGTCCCGGATGCAGATGTTTTTTTTAAGCTCCCCGCAGAACTAAACGCGACCGGGTTCAGCAATCAGTCGAATGAATACGTCGCCATGCGTTTCCATCGCCCAGACGTCGAACTGCGTTAATGTGTCGTGTATTCAGCGTTCGTGTGAAACATTTACTCCGAATCGTAGCGCTATTTTTTTTTTTTTAAAGATCCACTCGTCTGAACGATCTTGTCCTTCTGGTAAGGCAATGCATGTTTTACCAAACCAGAAGCATCAAACAATTGCCAGATGGATGCTTGACCTCGCTGATTAGCAAAGGAGACACTCAGACAGAGTAATGCTCGCTCAGGCTCGCGTCTATAAAATGACAACTCCTGCCAAAAAGTCCATTAACTGCATGTAGATTTTAATGGCCCGGCGCGACTATAGACGCAGACGCAACTTCAGAAGTTATTGTAAGAGATGAAGAGACCAAAAATGAAAATGTGCCAGGACCTGAGTGGGACTCAAACCTCCCCTCTCCGCCGCGCCCTCCGGTGCGCGTTGAACCCCCGAAAAAAAAGAAAGGGCGAGACGAATCGCGCTGCTGAATAATTCATATGTGTGCGGATGAACAATTCATATGCATCATGCCGGATCTATATCCATTATGTAGAAAATGTTAAATTCATGAAAAAAACACAGCAAACCAAAAGCTGCATGTCAAAAGATCGCCGGCGCACAAGCGAGTAAAACTGTATTTCTGGGAGTTGAGCGCTCAGTTGGCAGTGTCCATCTCCTCCGAACAGGATTTTTCGAAGGTGGATTTTACTGGCTCCCCAGTTCCCATCACAACACAGGCCTAAGCCAGAGGAGCATGCGGCCTCGGTCAAGGCGACAAACAAGGCAGTGTTGAGACACATTTTACACGCTACTGGCACATATGCGGCGCGCACAGCCTCTGTGGGAGGTTCTGGGTGCTTGTAGCCGGTGGGGACTGGAGCTCCGGCGTCTGAAGAGATGTGACATGTAGCCCCACTCCTCGCGACGGATACACACAAACACCGCTGACACACACATGCACACACGCACTCTCTCACCTCCCGCTCCCTCTCTCTCTCTCTCTCTCTCTGCTTCTCTCCTGGCCGGTCAGAGTTATTCATTTCGTTGAGCACCTCAGCCGCCAGCAGAGAAATGCTGTCACTGGGTCATTACAAATGCCCACAGGCGGTTGAGAATGTCCTCACAGATACAGGAGACAAACGTGGGCCTGCATGCCGCTGCCTGAGTGCTGCTGTCTGGTGGTGTTCTGAATGACCTACATTTCCCTCCCTAAGATATTTCATATTGGACCTGATGAAATCACGGATCACTAATCCAGAACCCGACAGAATAGAGTTATTTTGTCTCATACATGGAAGATGATACTGTGGCCAAGTCCATTTAACATATTCAAAAAATGTGTTTTGTTTATTAAGTAACTTCTCTGTGTAGTTTTTAATTTCAAATCTTTTGATTTGTCAGATTATAGATTATGGTGTTATGCAGTGATTTGAATTGAGCTGTAATCACGAGTAATGAGTTTAGTATATTTACTCGGGCCGTTAAAATAACTGTGTTGGCACTTAACATTTCTGCACTGTACACATTTATACATGTCATTAGTACCGTATCGTTACATAATACATGTCAATTCACGTTCACATTACGTGTTCGTGGCCCAACTTTCATATCAGGAGGTGGTGGAGGGGCTGGTGGTGGAGTTAGAGGGGAGAAGGCTGCGTTTCAACATTTATAAGTGAGACAAGACTCAATGGTTTTGACAAGGGACCACGCTGTTTCAACATTTGTAAGCATGACACCACTGGATATTTTTGATCCCTTGACATCTTCTGCTGTGTTCGAAGCAGGTATTTTAAAGGTGCTATTTGTAAGAATTTTAGTATAAAACTATAACAGCAGCCCAGCGCTCCTGTGGTAGCAATGTAAACACCCCCCCACCCCCAGTTGACTGGCTAGCTGCACAGCTAACAAGCTAAGAGTAGCCACAGTCATTTGATGTAAAACCAGAATACAGTTAGACTCAGTTAGAAATTAGTTATTTGTTGGGAGTATGAATTCAGCAGGTGTCCAACTCTGACATATTGCACCTTTAAGCTAATCCACAATCTTTCCCTTATTATGTCTACCTCAATCAGAAATCCTGTTAAATGTACAAATTATAAAAACTTGCTGTGGAGAACTGCAGGTTCAATTCTTATATGGGGGAGCATATGTTACATTTTTATATTTTGGATCTGTTTCTCAAAATCTGAACTTTATTTGTCAAATCTTTTGGTCAAAGTGTCTTTTTCCTTTTAATATAAGACACAGTCAACTAACAAGTAACTCCAGTAATGTCAGTGCGATATGAGGACTTGATTTTAGACAATGCTAAATGTCAAATTAAGTGTAAATAAGTAAATATCTAAATAAACCACTCAAGAAATACTGTTGAGGAAGCACTGTGCAGGCAAAAAGCCAACAACATAAGGTCCTGGTTACACTGGGCATCCCTCAGGGCTGAATATATGTAACCGATATCACTTTCATACACACCTCATGTATGGTATATATTGACTACAGGTTCAATCTACATTTAATCATTCACGCCAGACCCCTTGGTCAGAATACTAGGTCACGGCTGTACACACAGGACCCGGGCTTTGCAACCCTACCTCCATACATGTTGTGTCTGCATGTGGCTCACCTCTGTGGCAGGATGGTCGTACACAATTTCTTTTACAGAGTGGTGAGATGAGGGACACGACTGTGATCAAAAGAGGACTGCTCATTGATTTAAAAAAAAAAACCCACACATTATGCTGCAAATATATATCAAAGGGAACAGCCTGCATGGCCTCTGTGATATGCACAGCATGATTTAAACATGCTAAGGCCTTGTTTAAGCCCCAAGCTAACACATCTGAACTCTGAATAACGAGGTGTTACTGCCTCCATGCCTGCACATGGGAGCCACTGAGGTAAAAAAAATCAAAATGGGTATAGAGGGAAAAAGACAGAGTAATAGTACAAACTGTGCCACTGTGATTCGATGAATTATTAAACTCCCCTTTACAGATTTCTTAATTAGAAAGGGTAATCCAGTAATTAACATTAGGACCAGCTGGCTGGTACAGTATATCACTGTAACATATAATCCCACTTCCAGAATTACCGCGAGCTTCAAGTTCCGCTCTCATAAAAACTCGCTAATAATCCCATTAGGGCCTTACTACAGAAACTATACTCCGCTCATCTTTTAAGCGCCCGCATCAACCGTGTAATTGCTGTGCATTTAAAGCAATTTGGTCAGTGGCGACAGAAACCTGCTTACTGCTGAAAAGTTAATGACACTGAAAGCCAATACTGTACCCCGGCCACTTAGCCCTACCGTTTGACAGAATTTGTCATTACACAGTTCCTTACTCAAGAGCTGGTTTTACATTTGCTCTTAATGGGAAAGTTACCCCCAAAAGATACACATTTCCCTCGTACCTGCAGTGCTGTTAATTCATCCAGATTGTTTTGGTGTGATTTGTCTTGGTTTAAACACATCGGCCCTAGAGATGTATGCCCCCTCCCCGATGTAATGAAACTAGATGGCACTCGGCTTGTGGTGTTTAATGCGGCAAAAAATACATCTGACAACTCAACAGCAATGGCTCCTTCCAATACATCATGTACCGGTTGCTCAAGATGACACACAGACCTTGTTGCGAGCGGTTTCATGTGTGTGATATTCTTTTTTCGCCAATCTACACCCGTCAACCGTATCGCCGCGCCGAGGGAAGCATGCATCTATCGACAAGAAGCTCGTGTTTGTGACAGCGCGGGACGTAAACATTAATGGCCTCCTTCTCGACTGAGTTGTAGCAGTGGCGTAGTCAGCTAGTCTAGTTTGGTAGAAAGAAGATAGTTCCTGTATGAAACCACTCGCAACAAGGTCTGTGGATTACCTTAGGCAGGACATGATCTCTGAGAACTGTAGTGCTGATGAGTTTTTCAAGTCCTAGCTAGTTCCATTACATTCAAGAGAAATCCGTTGAGTAGTTCTTTTCGTAATCCTGCTGACAAACCAACCAGCCAACAAATGGACATGGGTGAAAACACAACCTCTGTGGTAACAATCTAGATGGATAAATAGAACTACAAGTAAGAGGGAAAATCTATATATTTTTAAAAATATTTTGGAGTGAACTGTCTCCTTAACGCTAAGGCAAGCGTTTCAAAAAAGTGAAAATACTCGCCATCTGTGTCAGGTGCAACAGTCACGGACGCTTAAGCTAGGAAAGACAAACATGGATTGTAGAGACTTGTTGTCCATGGAGGTAATACCGCTGAGGACTTGACAGTGAGTGGCAACAAAGATGTGCTCAAATTGTGTTTAAAGAGAGACACGAGGCATCAAAGTGATTGAATGGTCACAATAACAGATTTAGTTGTTTTTGTCCAATTTCAATCAGGCGGCCGGCTTGTTCCTGTCATGACAGAGTCCCCTAGCACATTGGAATTGCGTGACTGATATCTCATACACTAGATTTCTCACTTCAGTGCACCCTAGAATCCACCCTGCCCAACCCTACCACCCACACACACACACACACACACACACACCACTCCCCCCACCCTCCCTCTGCTCCTGCAACTTCCAACCCCCCAACACATCCATCCAAACTAAACCACCTTTATGGCCATATTTCTGTAAAGTCCGCTGCCTTGATTTGCTTTGGCATTCCTGTCCTTATTCATCCAGTGGGGCTGTGAGCTGGAATAATTAGGAGAACGCCATAAGGCCCCTGCCTCCTGACAAGTGATCAACAAACAATGATTTATGAGGCCATCTTGTATCAGGGGATGACCATTGATTTAAACACACAAAGAAAACACACATGCATAACCACACACACACACACAACTTCTGACACAGATGACCATACGCATAAATCAGATTCAATGTCTCTACGTTTTCAGGTGGCGTTGTTTTTATGCTGACCTGTCCTATTTACCTGCCGTTCACTTTAATAAACACCAAAACTCATAAGCCCGCAGCCTGATATGGATTTGACGAGTGATCTGACTGGGAATATTGCGTCCCTCGTTTTAAAATCCCTCGAACGCCCGAACGAACCGTCTGCAAATCAATTTTGTCTCCCTTTTACTTCACAGATGCTGATTCCACATATTCTTCCGAGCTGGTGTTTTTTAAGTATTGATTGTCACGGAGGAAGGCCTGGACGAAACGCGACGACGGCGCAACGTCTGTGTCTCACTGTTCGGAATGAGTCTAGTATATCACTTTGGCCTGTCTGTTGTTTTGGTATGCCTAGGTAGGTTTTCTTGACAGACAACATGCAGACTGTGTTTTATTACCCCGCCAGCTGCGGGGTCATTATACATCGCTCTTCCTGTGAAATCACAGGATCATATTTCCATGTGTACCGGGGAAGCGGCGGCTTCAGATACTGATTAATGAGTAATGAAATGGCTCTTAGTTATTACAGGATGAAAATATTAATATGAGAGATGCTGAGTGAGAAGAAGGGCGCCTTTATTATGTTACCAGTCTGTTCCATCATCCCATAGATTTGTCATAGGTTCACGGCGTCAAAGAGATTAAGAAGCCATATTAGTCATCAAACGCTAAGTGATCCTGTTCCTATTAGAATGGGCGCTGGCTGTCATCATCATATAAGACTCCTTTTAGCACTCAATAAATCTACGTCTGGATTCATTTTGTGCTTATGATATGCTGCCCTTGGCAGAGATTCCCAAATAGTTTACTTTACAGCCGATGAGAAATGCATTTAATTGATATTAATGCAATAATTTATTGCTACCAGGCGTCGCAGTGGGAAGTGATTGTTGTTAAGACACATGTTAAGTGCCTTAGAGACATTAGACAATGTGCGGATGAACTCGGCATTATTGTCTTTCCTCACCACAGATTGATCGTCACTGCAGTCGCGTCGATATGTGTCTAAACATGATGTTAATAAGGTGACCGGGCCGACTGTCTGTACCACAACACCACAGGGCATGGTGGCGCGGGAGCGTGCGAGAGAAAAGATCACAGGAGCGAGCAGCGGAGGTGATCTACGCCCATCTCCCATTCCTTGCACCTCCGCCCCCTCCTCTGGTGCGGGGTGCTGTGAATGGGCGCCATTATGGTCATTGCAATTATACCGTTGTTAGTGATTGTTGCTGGTCCGAGGCAGCAGATCAAAAGGAGTGGATCCATATTGATTAACTGCCATTGTAAGGGAATAACCAAGTCCAGCTCTCACACAGTGGCACAACCTGCGCTCCGCGTACAGTGATTGACTCCTCCTCGGCCTCAACTTGCAGCCGCGGCGGTGGAATAATTGAGCATGCGGCATGAATCCAGTATTAGAGATTCATGTGTCTGACCCCACCTCTTCCTCTCAGCGCTCACTTCAGCGGGCGGATGATTGAAAGGCCTCTGGTGTCTCCCTGCTCTACGTGGATAAGCAGTTGTCATAGGAAACATCAATACTTGAATGGATAGACAGTTTTATCCATTGATTAAACACTGAGCGAATGCGCGAGAGCTCGCCCTCGCAAAGGCCGACGTCCACGCCGGTGACTACCCCTCCTCCGTTTTTGTGATTTAGGGTACATTTGTGTGATGATCTCTAAGTGCGGTGTCATTCCCTTACCTCACCATATTTGCAACAGCATAATCGATAACTTCATTTGAGCTGCATGCGGATGGAGAATCATGGCGGTGGTGGGGGGGGGAAAGCAGTGTTTTATATTGTTGCATAAGGTCAAGCCCATGTTTCTCCTGCTCAGAGAATTGGTTCGGAAATAGCCCCATCAACATTGATGAAGCAATGACGAATAGGAATTATGGTTTGACAGGTCAAAAATTGCCACTTGGAAAATTCCAATCAATCACAATTTCCCTCATTTTACGGCGTAAAGTCAACTGTGTCGTTGGCTTTTCAGAGGAATGCTGTCCTTTTTTATTCAATATATCTATTTTCAATCTGACTCCAGAGCTCCAATTCAAAAAGACGAGGAGTATCCTGCCAAAACTAAACAACCGCGCGAATGCGTTGCCCGTCTCCACGCCGCATTTCAAATTCTAATAAAGCAAAGACAGAAGGAGAGCGTCTGACTGACACTCGGGTCTCCTGCAGCGCCCGGTCAAATAGGACTCTTATTATGGCAGGCATCTCATTCAGATGGTCATTAGACAATCAAATGAGAATAATCTGCCTGGATCTCAATTAGGAGGAAACCAATTCTCCTGGTGCGCCGATGGCCTTTCAGAGAAGGCACTGAGTCTTACCAGGTGTGTTGCTCTTACGCTGATTGCTCATTTGTGCCCAGGAGATCTCGCTATGTGTGAATGCCCTTTATGATGGCAGAGGAAAATGCCAGAGGGAAAAGTATCGTGCATGAATATGGAGCGGAAAGGGTAAAACAAGCACAATTGTTTCCTCGACTTCATTCATAGCTTTCGTCAATGAGAGGCACCCAGTAAACACTCGAAGTTGCTGTCAGTGTCGGAACCGAAATTTCACTGAAACAAGCCACATTTGAAGTCGTATGATGTGTGTTCAATTTGTTTAATCTACCTCCTGCTTCCTTAACTTTTATCCTCATATATACAGACCAGCTACTGTAAGCTAAAAGTGACTCGAATGCCCTCCAACAGTTTGAAGCCTGTTGTTTTTCAAGGGCGTCCATTTGCTCGCTGCTAGGCCTGAACAGCAGTGGCCGTTGCCCTCAGCATTAACCCCTGCTGGCTCCTAGAGGTTAAAACCCCGCTCTTGATTTACAACAGCCAGTGGACACAGCGGCCATTAAAAAGATGTAAATTTGGACTGTTTGCAGAGAGAGAGGTGCATGAACCCGGTGACGGACCACCCACTCTCTCTGCCTCAAACAACACTCTCCATGACTGTGGCTCACAAATCAGGGGGGGAGCTTTCATTTGGGGGAAGGTCACAGACCTTTTTATCACCTCCTTAAGACACCCTTTGGAGCCATCTCTCATGTTGCACAACTGGATGCTGCACATCCCTAAGGTGCCTGTCTACTGGACAGCAGTGTTTGTTGCCTCAAAGCATTGCGAAGCAGCCTTTGTTGAATGAACATTTGGAATGTTATTATCAAATTCTTCAATTCTGTCGGACTACCCCAGTACGTTCAAAGTAACTTCAGACAGCAATCCATTCACCACAGTAAATGTAGGCAAAGTATTTTTCTAGAAACCAAGGATATGTTGCATATTTATGTTTCTTTAGGTTCAATTTGACTTTTATGTTGTTACTGTCTGGTTAGGTTTAGGCACAAGAACTACTTGGTTAGGGTTCGGAATGATCATGTTTTGGCTTACCTGGTTCTGTCACCAAGAAGACAGCTGGAAATGGGTTGGTTTTGTAGCCACATACACAGCTCGAACGACATCTCGCTAAAAATATCTAGCTGATTAGCATTTACAAATGTTGAAACTGGCTTGACAGCCTTCTCGCCTAGCTACAACGCCACCACCATCCCCTTCCCTTCCCAAAATTAACATTATACGCTATAAAAAATTTCAGTGGCCCCATCTGGCTCCCCCATATAAAGATTTCAGGGTGCGGCCCTGCATATCTCTAATACGCACAGCACCAACCTTTTATTTTGGTGACTGCACTGGAGGCACTGTTCTTTTCTTAAGAAATTATGTCACGTCACTAATCATCTCATTGTTTACATTTGCCTCCCAAACAGTTCACACACGAGGTTTGAACATCTCTGACATCTGCCTGTCAGCTCAAACCGGATGGATGGATTAAATGTCACCTAGACCCCGGGTGTGTCCGTCAGCTTTTTATACGGGCGCTGTTGTACGCGCGCGCCTGTGTTGTTTGTTTCCGTCAGATGTTGGTGTTGTCTGTCAGTCATGTCGGTGCCTCTGCCTCTCTTGTCCTGACGTGCTCTGATTCATCTTGCGGCATTTGGCACCCTCTCAAGTCCCCTCCTCCTCGCTGCTCCACAGACACACAAACACATCCACAATTAACCGAGATAAGCCGGGATTCAGTGACTTCCTGCAGATTCTCCTTAAGATAAGGGAGGACAATTTAAAAGCCCAGCACAGACAGAGACATGAGTATAAAGGAGTTTCTCTGGAAGCCTAAGGAAAATGACTACACATACAAAAGCCAGGGCTGCCAGGCTCCTGTCTGTTGACGTGATGATTGGCCCCAGCATCATCCTGTCATAATATATTACTTTTGGTTTTTGCACTCCTCAATAGCACTCTTTTGCCGAAACTCATTTATCACATAGCAGGGGACGGACACCATCATATCACGGGGGATGTTCCTGGAAGTGTGACAGCATACTGTTTTCGGAAAGGAGCGGAAAGTGCTTATCTGAGTCTCTGCAGTGGAAACCGTCACTGCAGGTTATGAAAGCCCGTTGGAGGGTTTCACATCAAATCCTTGCAAAACACAGCGCATGTGATTAAGAATGACTTGAAGTTTGATGGCATTTGTTTGCCTCATCTTAACATTGTTCTTTGATGATATCAATCCTTTTTTTGGCAAAGCACCTGAGCTATGCAGCGGTAAAGGTGCAATAGGACAGAACTGGCCACCACTTGAATTTACACTCCAGAGTAACCGCTAACTGTGGCTACCGTTAGCTAGTGCTGCTAGTGGTCAGGACTGGAAGCTCGCAGAGGTATTACGAGAAAGGACGGACTGGAGGTAGCTATTTAGCATTCTAACTTAAGGGTTAGGGTTAATTTCATTTATTTAATTTCATTTATTTATCTGTTATTTTACCTGAAATTCTTACATATTGCACCTTTAAGATGGTAGTAGTTTCTTTAAGTTTGTCTCTAAAATTTTGGGAAAAGTTTTATGAAAAGGACCAAGAGCAACTGGGCAAGAATGCAATGAACGAAACAAAAAATATGATTTTACATCATTTAAACACATAGTATGTAGGTTTATTTTGTGCCGCTAGGAGACTCTCAGTCAAAACAATGACGACAAAGGATGTGTTTTCATGACTTTGGGAGAGGAGAGAGGAGGTTTGATACTCAGAAAACTTCACCTGCCCTTGCTGGTTTCTACAGTCTTACCCACCACAGCTTTAAAGACTCCATTCCTCATTTTTGGTGACTTCAGCACATTGTAGAATTTTGTTGCAGGGGTGTGCAAGTGTTAACAGGACTGTCAAGTCCACACCTGAGATAATGTCCGGATGAGATAAGGCAGTCAACTCATCTTAAAAAAAAAAAAAGAATTCAGTGAAGTACCTCTCTCTCTCAGAAGAACCTAAAGTAGCTCTGATTCCAGTGAAGAGGAGTCTTTCCCTCTAGTGTGCATATTACTGCATCTCATCTTGCTTATTGCTGCCTAGAGTGCTATGACAACAGAAGTGAGAATAGATTTAATCTCTGCAGCCCTGCTAATAATACTATGTTACTGGGCGAGCGCCGAAACACGCACAAAGGGCTAATCATCTCTAGTACTAAGCGTTCTCTTACACATACACATTTTCCCTGCAGTTCTCAGAACTGTCAGGAGTAAAGAGATAAAGAATGGGCGGGAGGGGGGAGAGAAAAAAAAAAAAAAGTCAGCCGTGGTGTGAGAAGTGTCTGCCACCACGGCGTCATTAACACCCAGTGGTGCTGGAGTAAGGGAGGGAGAGCAGACGGGGCCTCCGAGCACTAGGAGCGAAATTGCAAACCCAAGGTTCCTGATACAACCTGTTATTATTTTTGACACAAGCCATTTACAATAGCTATGAAGGTGGCAATGGAAAATGTAATATTGATTGTATGCCCTCAAGGCTTTGCTCCCCTGACTTCTAAACGTCACACGTCTCACATATGTTGGATGTGATGATATGTTTCTCTTTCTTTTTTTTTTTTTTTATTTTGTTTTGCTTTCCTCCCACTTCCACAAATCCTATTTTAGGGGGCTTATTTGATCGTTGATTTGATGAGGTAATTACATTGGTAGATTGAGAGGATAAGGCGATGTTTTGGGAGTCAAGAAAATAATGGAAAGCCGCGTAACTACGGCGATGCAATATGATATTTGTGTGATGTGACAGGTGTTAATATACCCAATGGCAATCTGTATTTCATCTCTTTTTCATGAGGGCTGCTTACTGAATTACTTCCAAATGACGTTTATGAAACATTAAGCGAGTGCTGCACCATGGGATGGCAGCGGCTCATTTCAGAATTATTACGATACACACAACATGCAGTACAGCAAAGGCACATGGGAGAAAAAAAAAAAAAATCCAGTTTTCCTTAAACACGGATGTGTGATATTCTTGGACTCGTTTGGCTGTTTGTACAGACGTGTGGGCTCTGAGCCATAAATGTAGGCATTAGAAAGTAGAGGAAGCTATTAAGCTCCTGAAGCACGGTGACTAACTAAACAAACCGCGGGACAACTGGGAAGATAGCCGGCCTTTGGAGTGCCCCGCGTCTGTCTGTCTGTGACAGAAACCTGTCAAAACCAAAACAAACACGTTTAACAAGGCCCTCAAAGGACTAAAGACAATTGTGCGAGCCTGTGCGAGGTGCAGCGGAAGTCTCAGTATCTGGGGAGATTGCAGGGGTTATCTGCCAATGTGTTAATTACGCTAGGGCTTCTCTCTCTGGTAAGTGTGACAACTTTCCGCTTGTTTCTAAAATGAATGCATGACCCGCACTGCACCCCTCCGCGTAGCAAACCACTGATTGCTGTGTTAAAAGCTATCTTTGCGAAAAGTGCTTGTCTAAGAGCTCTTTTTCTCTGCCGGTAGGCGCTTTGGAACACATCGTTATGGACGTACATGATGATTTGGATGACCCCGTAAAATGTCCCTGAAAAGAAAAATATAGCAAGGGCAAAACCTTTGTGTTGTCAAGCGTTCTTCACGTTTTGATTTTGTGCTTGACTCCTCAAAATTCCGCTGTTTTAAAAGCATTACAAATTCTCAGTTAAACCTTTAATAATGTTTTTTTTTTTTTTTTTTTTTTTTAAACCATATTATCTCCAGTAATACATCTCAAATGTTAGTGGGAAACTAATCAAGCTGTTGCTATCAGTTTTGCCGCTGTTAGAGCACACCATGTTGAGTCAGTTCCTGTTAGCACTGTCATTATTTGTCCGCCTAATAGCGCCTCTCACTCTTCCATGTACAGTCGGACCGGCGTGGTTTTATCTCTGTCATCACATTAGGTTGAGTGGAGGAAAATCACTCTTAATGACACAGAGATTATTGGCTTTGTGTTTTGGTTTACCAGTAAATGCCGGCCATGCCAATGGGATTTCCCCGACGTAAGCCGCCGCTATCAGTTTACAATAACTGTTGCATTCTGCTGTTATCCACAAGGATATCAAAGCACAATGCAATAAGTCTGTGCTGCCTCACTCAGTGGCATTGTGGCGCAGCAGTCCTGAAAAAGGTGGACCGAGCTGTGTTTTTTACCGTCACAGAACAATGCGTGGAAAAGGCTGTTGACTAATTGGTCAACAGTTACTTTCTGGCTTTAATGCCTGACTTCCTGTCCCTCTCTCAGGAGGAAAGCCTCCCCACCTCCACTTTAGATTGCTCCAGTGCAACAAGCAGGCCTGTGTAGTCAGCAGCATTGTTACCACGAGAAAAAAACCCAGTTGTCTGGCAGTAGTGTTGATGTATCCTAAATTCAATAGCTTTTTTAATACTGTGTATCAATAGCTTAGTTGCATACCTATTCACTCCCCTTTTGCCAAAACATGCCTTAAAAATGAAACACAGATGACATGAAAACAGGGAAAAGTAAAAAGCAGCATGGAGGTCAATGATAATGTTACGGTGGTTGCTTATTTTTACCTTTTGTGATGGCTGAATATTGTTCATGAGCTGCTTCAACAGAGTTGGATGGAAAATTATTCGCGGGACAATGTCACGTGGCATAGCATCGCATCAGAAAAGGGGGAAAAATCAGCGTGTCCACCTACCTGACATGTTTCCATCACTGCCGATACCTGCAACCACTACTACTACCGAGAATGAATGCAGATTGTACCCTTTACCATGACCAGATGTTATTGAGTGTTAGTGGATTTTTTTGTTCAGTGTTAGCAAGTGGCCTCCAGGTCTCCAAACCAGCTAGATGCTTTCAACCAACACCAACATGTTGCAGAACAAATCCCATCATGTTCAAGTGCTGCATGTAAGCAGTGCCAGCTAGACTAACATTAAAGCATAAATGAGCAACTATAACGCAACATAAAAAGGGCTCGTTTGGAATTTTAGCCAGACATGTTCAAAACATTTGTTGTTGACAGAAAACTAGCGATGAGCCATGTTCTGAGATTTCCAAGTAAGAAAACTAGCTTGCATGCTTCAGATGTGTAGTGTCTGATTGAATGCAGAGCTGCACCACTGTGAGAACTGTATCCACAGCGACTTAGGTGTCTACTACACAAGTAGCATGTAGTCAGCAATAATTGGCACCCAGATACTCCCTTAGGCCACTCGCACATACTGTATATGCTGGTAAATCCACTATCCAATTAGGCTGCCTGTGCTGGGAAATAGAGACTGTTGTAGCAACATTGGTCACCAGTAACAAAAATATAAGGACATAATTTTCCTTGAAGGCCCAGTATGTGTGATTAAGTGACATCTAGTGGTGAGGTTGCAGATTGCAACCAAGTGATTAGTCCTCACCCTCTGCGTTGATGGCCGTTAAAAAAGGTCTGGCAGTAAAGGTTTCTGTAAACCACATTTGTATGTGTCATACATTACGTACCATATTGACATCTCTACAAAACATGCCATATCGCAGTCATATCACATGTTAATGACCTGACTCAAAGTCCAGTGACCACAGTTTGAGACTCGTTTTCAACATTTGCAAGCAAGACACAAGACAATACGAGGTATTTCTAAGGAGACCTTGGGACAATGTCCATCTGTGTTCATGGCAACAAAACCGGGTGTTTTTAACGAGACCTCAGGACATCTCCAGCCGTGTTGGTGGCAACCAGAATAAGTATTGCAAGCCCAAATCTTTTTCCTCACCCTAACCAAGTGGTTTTTTGTGCTCAAACCTAACCAGACTACAAGCACAGCATTGTCACAACATAAAATTGAAAAATTGGACCTTGAGAAAAGTAAAGTTGCAACATAAAGAAAAATGAAGTGTCACATTGCCAACATTCATTCTGGTGATTGGGTTGCCTCGCTAAATCCAGTGTTTGTCCATGCTGGGCTACAGTAGAAACATGGAGGTGGGACATGAACTCCATGGAAGATGACCTGCTCGCTCTGTAGATAGAAAATGCTCATTCTAAGGTGATTATAGTAAAGATAGTTCTTGAATTCTTAAATTCCTGTACAGATTATGTACCTTTGATTGTGTCAAGTCAACACTAAAGCACCTTTGCAGTCAGCAGTAATGTAAAGTATACATGATGAACTGTGTTTGACATGCTACATCATTATCTGATGGGTACTATAACTAGACTATTTAAAGGCTAAAACAAAAAGAAGTCAAACCACCAAAAGGAGGTTGTAATCTAACTTCATTACTCTCCAACGATGATTATTTGTGATAATTAGGGGCCTTCGATGTGTAATTATTTGGATGCTAAATGAGATCGATTAAGTTCATTGATTATTTAACTCCCTTTAACATGACTGAACTCCAGCAAGGGGCACGTGAACGATTCACGTCACTCACTAAAATGAGGATGACTGTCTGCAGGGAAGGGAATGGCTGTTAAATATTGGAAGAGCTGTTTGAAGCGGTGCTGAATATTTAGAGTTCCACTGCTTTCATGTGGCTGGGTTGATGTGAGGTTCAGCCCCTATTCTCTCAAGTATCCCCCGTCCTCATCAGTGTCTCCACCGTCGCAGATGATGACTCTTTCACGGACACAGAGAGAATCACATTTGCGCCGAGGCTTCCCATGGTGAGTGGGCCAAGAAGTTTTGATGAAAACTCGAGAAAGGCTGTGAAAGAAGAGAAGATCAAATCAGCAGCTCTATCGGCCCTCGTAAGTGCTGATCCCCCCTGAGAGAGCTTGTGGGATCACAATACTTCCCATAAAACAGCAGGAGCCCGGCCAGCCGTCTGAAAGGGACCTGCTTCTCACTGGAGTGAGCGGGTACTGAACTGGAGAAGGGGAAAGAGTGGAGGGAAAAGAAAAGTTTCTCGTATACACGGGTTGAATGAGGGTCTTAGTGGTCAAACCTATAGAATTGGAGCAGAAATGGTGGAGTGGGAGTTGGTATGTGGGGATTGAAGAAGAGGGGGGGCTTGTTGGTCATTATATGAAGCCTAAGTACAACACCAGCCTCTCATTCTCCCACTCCTGAAGGTTCATGTCCCTGCTGTGTTTACCACAGGCCCCCTATGGGTTCTCTTAAATCAGACAGAAATAAGAGGCAGGCCTGTGTACTCCCACTGCCTCGCATTTACCTGAGGCTTACCCTTTTGACCTCAACTCTGCATGTCTCTCAAAGGAACAAATTATATTCCTGATTAAGTTTGTGTGTCTTTATCATAAAATGTTATATAAAATCTTGTTGACTAATTTGGAAAAAAAAGAAAGCTGTTTATACGCTTCTTTTTTACTGTGTATTACAAGGTTTAGTAAATTGCCCCACCAGAGGTGGGATATTTACCATGCCGTTTCACAGCACATTTTTACAACCCCTTTTTAAGCAGTGTGTATTTGGGTTTTTTAAAGAATGTAGTTATTGGGCGAGAGGCTATTGCCTGCTCGTTCCCTGCAGTGAGATAAAAACATCAGGTAAAAACATTGTCGCACAATGCAGTATTCTGCAAGTTGCACTTAAAACCCAGAACTAAGTGGGGAAAATGACTGAGCAAATGAATCATTTCAAGCTGTATAGCCGTTACCTGGTTGAAGGGAACATGCGAGTAGAATGCATGGAATAAATATGTCGCTGCTTTATGAAGTGTGAAATGGACCTATGCAAAGTCTCTCCCTGTGTTGCTGTCTGTTCCTCATTGTGGAGGTGACTCCACATTTACGGGCATTTACACCCTGAATTTCGACAGTTTGGAAACCCAGATTTATAGGTCCACTGGCACTTAGGCCTTTACTAGTAAAAAATATTTCAGTAGTTGGTTCATTCCTATAAATTGTTATTTAGCCAGCTCCATGGGGTTAAAGCGAAACCAAAATGCTATTTCCATCCAGATGATGGAATGGGATAATGATGAACACATTAACGAAGTGGCTGGGTTATTTACAGAGCTTATGCCTGTGTCCAGGGGTTGCAATTAAAATGGTTGACACACACAACCTCGAGTCCCAGTGACCCAACAATCCCAGACACTTATTTCTGTTTTATATGCTACAATGCTAATTAATGAGCACTCGAAGTTCTACATTTGTCGTTTCCTGTACCTGTCAAATACCCATTCAGTTGTGTGTATGTATGTGTGAGTCTGTGTGTGCATCCTTGTATTTGTTACATAGTGAGGACCAGGAGTTTTTAACTGTGAAGTGAGGACATTTTTGGAAAGTGAGGACATTTAGTCCTCATAACTTCTAAGGGCTGTTTGATGGTTACGATTTGGTTTAAAGGTTTCGCTAGAATTAGGGTTTGGGGTTGAGGTTAGGCATTGAGTTGTTATGGTTGAGGTGAAGGTAAGAGGCTAAGAAATGCATTATGTCAATGAGGTTCCTCCCAAGTTTAGAAGTACAAGCATGTGTGTGTGTGGTGGTGGTGGTGGTGGTGGCATTTCCTCTGCTAACATTTACAGACATCGTCATGCTTGATGCATGAGAATTCTCTACAACTATTTGACATTATTCATAAAATGGTCCACAAACTTGCAATACTTGTGAATTCTCTCATGTTGATAATGTTTATTCTTTTTTCCCAAAAGAAAGAAAGTTAGTCATTCTTCAGCGGTCACTTTCTTTCTGATCCTTTCTCTTTACCGTTTGTCCGGTTGTTATACCCCATTAGGTGCATGCTTGCCAAAGGCCAGGACCCTGTGTCCATTGATTGTGTAGGATCAAGTCACATCATGCGTGACCTTTGACCCTTGCGTCCACTCTGGTTCTTGGCCTGAGAGGGCAGCTGTGGTCAGAGTTGGCATTCCTCCCCTGTAGGTCAGGACATCATTAGCCTCCACTGTAAAGAATGCAACACCATTTGTAATGACTGAACAACTGACAGTAACAATCTACATGAGAAACAGGTAACACATGACCTTTTTCTGTGTTTTTTCTAAGCTTCAGTGGTCTGGAAAAATGTAATTTTCTTCAATCTGCACCAGTTTACGCTTCCCTTTTTAAAATTAAAAGTTGTGTTAAGCATTTTATTTCTCACATTATGAAACTGATAAATTGAAGCAGAACCATTAAATGTCAAACAGTGTGCATCTTTATGCGTGTAAATACATCATTCATGGTAAATTTACATGATAAATGATTCTTAAAGTCACAAGAAGTCTTACAATCTCTGTTGTTGCACTATGTAATGGGATTTTAATGACTCTGATAGCCAAAACACATGTTGCAGCGAAGCTGCTGCGTGTAGGTTCAAGCTTGGTCAATGCGACTGATGCACATATGGCACCCTTCCTCCACATCATCTGAGTTTTACTCTCTGGAGTTGGGCTGGAGTCCAAAGCCTTTTTATCTAAGCTCCTATCGTTCTCTTTCTTTGCTCGAGTCCATTCCTTTTTTCTCTGTTTACTTCCAACTTCCTCAGTCTTTGCCTTGTATTTTGGTGCACAGAACTAGACTGATATACTGCTGTTTTTCACCAAGCTCTTATGAGCGGTGGTGGGGAGACAAGAGACATCTTTAAGCCTTCTGGGACCCCACAGCCACAAGTGTCTGCAGGGCTGTCTATGTTGGAGTCTGTTGTGTTAAAGTCTGGGAAAAAAGAAAGACCTCATAGTTCCTCAAACCCTTTGAAATGCTGTTTTTGTGTGATCGATCCACAGACCAATTCAGTAAACCCAGAGGAGCGAACCCCTGCTCATATGCTCCAGGGAAGATCATAGTTTTTTGAAGCTGATGGTATTTTGCGTTTTATGCAGGCAAACTGTGGAGCTTGTTGATTTGTCCTGGGCATCCATTGCTCCACAGGCTTTGAGATGAAGACGTTCGCTTACTCTGAACTCCTTGCCAATTTGTCTCACTGAGGGACAGGCAGTCTTACTGTTTTCCCTCTTGTCTTCCTCACCAGTCCTTTATCTAAACTCACCCCACTAACCCTCCACCCTTCTTAGCCCCTCTCCTCCTCACTCCCTTTTCATTTTCCCCTCATCTTCTGATAATCTTGCTTTTCATCTTCACTTTTTCTCACTCCATTTCCAAACTTTTACTTCCATCCTCCAAGTAAAGTGTAGCTTGCACATATTTATCAAACCTGACGTTGGAAAAACTTGGACCTCCTTTGCTGTCAATGTCTAATGCTTGTTCCTGTCTCACCAGTGCAGATGGCTGTCAGACGCTGCAATCCCAAACACTGTGTTCAGCTGGGGCACGTCTTTGATCTCCATTGACTAATAGTAATGGCTTGTTTTTGTCTGGGGGGGATCTTGGCTAGCTATGTCAAACAGGGATTTCATCAGGGCCGGCAATGTGTCTTTTTTCGTATTGTTTTACATGCACAAACCGGCTTAGTTGAGTGCTGAGAGGAAGAACAGTGCAGAGACAGTGACAAGATGCATGACCACTTTTTGTAGCTTATCAGTGATCAATGTTTGAACTGCTAATCCCTTGTGCACTTACAACACTCATATCTCAGCGGCTGACTCGGCGCATACACACCAGCCTGAGACTGAACACTTTATTAGTCAGAGAGGGAGAGAGTGGGTAGATAAGAGTCCAGTTACGCTCTGCAAGAGCAAAACTTTTTTGAAAAAGTTACAATTTTACAAGTATTATCCCACTTTTTTTTGGAATGTTGATCGCACATCTTCACTGTTTGCTTCTGGAGCGCCGGAGTTGCACACTACACTGACTTTGCCGCGGGCTCCTCCAAGCCGTAAAAAGCAAATGCACCTGTGATAAATACCGCCTGCTATTATCACTCGTTGAATCAATTAATTAAATCTTCCTAAAACATTTATGCCACTCGTTACCACACCGATCCATGAAGGGGGAGATGGATTACAGGTGCTTCCTGTAGGCAGGAGAAAAAAAAAAGAAGACTGATTAAAGAGGTGTTTTCCTCCAGTCGTTCCACCGTCTCTTTGAGGCTCCCACGCCAGTTTGTTGGTACACTGACAGGCACTTTTCCAGTTTAAAAAAGGGCCACGGAGGGACATTCCCACGTACGACCTCGCGGCAATGTCAGATGATAGCGCGGGGTGTGGTGAAAAAAACAAATTCATGCTAAGTTATTTTTCCGCGATGGGAGCGGGGAGACAGCTGACGGGGACGTGTTTAGACAGTTGTGCTCGGGCAGGGCATTCCTCACCCTCTCCCGACACGCACCCACACACACATGTGCTGTGGTCCTTTTGGATGCCGCCACACATTTAAACAAATATACAGACACAAAGTATTGGGCAGGGGTCTTGACTCATCCATTACCCCCTCACAAACATGTGCACACACACATGCCGAGCGACATTCCATTTCCTCGGCCAACATGCCAAGGCTCTCGGATTTGCACACGCACACACACACGCACATGTGCACGCACGCACACCGAGACCAACACACAAACACATGTGAGCTTGATTAGAAAGCTGTGCTTGGTTGACAAATGGCACGGTGTTCATATTTTGCCTCTGGCATGGCGGTGGTAATGATTCCATAATTGTCCTGAGCGCTCAACACTCACTTCCAATCAGCATCCAGAACAGTTCTGCAGCTGGCTACCCACGCTTCTGGAACCTGCAAAGACGCACACTTTCACACACACACACACACACACACTCACCCACAGACAGAAAGATTCAGTTGGTTAAGAGGAGTCATGAGAGGAATGCTCCTCGTTGCATAGCTCTCATCATTTTGCTCAGGCATTTGCTATGTGATCCGATCTGTTATTACACCTAGGAAAATGTTGCTGTGGGCGAGATGGGTCCGATACATGCAACAAGGCAGCTGTGTGCCATTGCAGTCGTGCCTGTAGACTAGATTAGAACAGCTGGGAAAGATATGGATCGATGGAGTTCGCTGTGTTTATGCTGGTAACTTGTGACTCCCACTTGAACATATAATCAAGAGCAGTGACACTGACTCTGCTTTCCCCGGAATAGACTTGATCTCAGGGCACGCTGAGCCTGAATGTGGGCAGCATGACGCGTTTTTATCCCTCTTGCATGTGCAGAACATCCAGAAACTCACATGTTGCATGTACGATCCGTTCCACGTGTATGGCAGGGACCTTATCTGGGTCACCGTGTGGAGACTGCTGCTGAATCCCTCTTACTCTCTCCTTCTTTGAACTCAGAGGGAAGAAAATATTCAAACAAGCAATCCATTTGCTATGATATCACCCCAGCGCCTGCTAGGGAGAAACATCTTGTCCAAATCATAGGGCTATTACTTTGGATAGTGGGGTTTGAGACGCTCTGAGAAAGATTCATCCCCGCGCCCCATGCAGACTTTAATTAGTGATGAATTAAGCCTCTGGTCTCGGCTTGCTGGAACATGGTCCCTCTTGAAGGTTAGCTCTGCTCGAATACTTTAGGACTGACCTCTCTGAAAGGCTGCCAAGAATGTCAGAAATCCTAGTTGCGTGGGAGCGCCTCGCCGAGTTTCTCCTGGGCTGGTCGCTCGCCTCCTCCGCTCTGTGTTTCTGCTATTAGCAGTGCCCTCTGCAGGATGCCTGGACCGCATGTGATGATGTAAGCACATTTCTCCTGTGCTGTGCAACTGCCTGTGGCTATGAAGCGATGCAGGGCAGACGGTAGACTTTTAGCTCTCTCCCTGTCTCTCTCATCTGCTTTTTCCCCCTCTCGCTGCAAATACAGGCGCGCTGATTGCTTGGATCTTTATAAGGTGAGGCGCTAGGTGTTGTCGCTGTTAAAAAGCCGGCACATCTTTTAAAACGCCGCTCACTGAGGGGGGAGATTTGAAATGTGCATAATCACTTAAATGTCATTTTGTTGCGGGAGAGGATGTGACATCAGCGGCAGCTAAAGATGGTGTGTCACGGCGAGGCGGCCCGACCAGCCTGTACCCATGTGTTATTGTGGCTTTAAGCAGCAGGAAGCCGGCCCACAGTGAGCCAGGAGCACTGACAGCACATGTCACAGCGATACTGAATTCTCTGCCTGTGTGTGCGAATACAAAATATGTCACCGACACTGAATGCAAAGCTGACATGTGGAGGGTATTCCAGAGAATGTGTGTGTGTGTGTGTGTGACAGATGATGGTGTGGGCTGGTTAGCTGGTCTATCTACACTGCACTGCTTAGTGAAGCCTTCAAGGTCTGCCTGTTGGTTTGGAGGAGGTCTATATAAGGCTGCTTAGGAAGGCCTTCGGGGTCCTCTATGTTAATTAACTAATTACTTTGCTAATTGGACACGTTCGATGTGGACCCCCCCCCCTCCCCCATAGCCAACGTCTCCTTCTTTTTCTTCCCCGCTATCTGCTCTGAGGCCTGGTGGCAGCCTTTGACAAATCAACACAGCGAGTTTCCCTCCGAGCCCTCTGGAGGAGGAAGTGGGATTATTTTAAAATTCAAAACATTCCTGGCAGCGACGGCAGCTTCGCCCCCGTTCAATTTATTGATAGGCAATCATGGACTGCGGTCAGATTTCAGTTATTGATTTGAGTTTTTGCATCAGCCTACTGCGAGTCTCGAGTGAGAGGATTGTCACACAATATGTCGGGGGTGTTTGTTTTCCCAGACACAGATTAAGCTTAGTTGAGGAGTAATGTGTTATCTTCAATGGACGCTCTCCATCGCTGGAAATATAGGCCAGGATTTAGTCTAATCTGCGCTTAACCTGTGGAAATTGTGTGGTGTGTGTGCTTTGTAGTTGTTCGCACTGTATTTGTGTTCACTTGAAAAGTGAAGCGCAGTGTTTCCCACACATAGACTTTGCCAATTTTTACTTTTACGATCTCCCCTCGCCCCACACCTCCCATCTATTGACAGGCTGCGTCATTAACAACACGCTTCCTCCACAGAGTGTTTTTGGCCCTCTTGGGTCACTTTTTAAGGCTCATTCTCAGCTCGTCAAATACCACCATCATCCACCACCACAGCCGCCTTATCAATTACTTATTTTTGTTTTAATGGATTATTTTTTGGATAGTTAGTTCCAATAGCGAGCCTTTCGTGACATGTGGACTGAGGGAATGGGAGGTGAGAGTGGATATTTTTTCACCTGTTAATAGGTGAGAGGATCTCTGTGTATACGAGTACGTGTGATCGCTTTGAGTGTCTCAGATATCTTCCCTCCCTCAGCTTTTTTTTCCCCCCCTTTTTGCTCTTTTCTTCCCCGCTCACTTCCATTACCTTCCTCCTTCCTCCATTTCTCACCTCTTCCCCATATCTTTCCAATTTATTTTGTCAGCTCTCTCTCCTTTCCCATTTCTTCTACTCTTCCCACTTTTCCTTCACTCCTCCTTCTCCCTCCCCTCTCCCCTTTCTTTTCTTCCACCGACCCCCCCCACCCATCCACCGCCACCTCCCTCCCCTCTCACCCTCCTTTGGAACAGGGAGTTCTGGGTTGGGCGACGGCAGCAGCTGCAGAAGGAGCAGCTGCTCTATGCGTGTGTGTGTTTGTGTGCGTGCGTGCGTGCATGCATGTGTGTGTGTGTGTGTGTGTGTGGGTGTACATGCCACAGCTTGTCCCCTCCACCAGGCTGCTTGGGCAGGGTTGGTCCCAGCAGGGTACCACAACCCTGCCAACACCCCACCAACCAAGCAGGCGCATGTGTGTGTGTGTGCCGTGTGTGTGTGTGTGTGTGCGCTGATACACACAGATCGCAAACACACGTGCGCAAACACCACTTACAGACGCAGGAACCATATGCACAGCCATACACTGGACGATTTCACACACACATTCATATTCAAATACACTCCCATTCAATGAGCGAACCAGTGAATCACACCGTTATGAGCCTCCGAGAAATGTATGGAAATATACGCTCACAACTTCTATGAGTCATCCATCCCCTTATGGAGTTTGTGACAGACAGAATGCAATTTAGAAATATTCTGTGTGTACGATGTAAAGGGATGAAGAATGAGGCAGGTGTTGCTTATGAAAAAAAAAAAGAAGAAGAAGAAGGAGGAAGGAAAAAAAAACACGTCAGTTTATAAACCGCACACTCTGGAGCCCTTTCACACCGCAGCCTCCAAGGTTTAGTGCCCAGGGCAATGTTAAGCTGAACTCTCTCTGTGTCTGAAGGTGAAGGGGGGATCATCAAATTTCATAGTCAATGGATAGTCCTCAGAGGCTTTCATCCTGTACAGAGGCGATTTCCATTCGCCCTCGCTGCACGAGTGCGCAGAGCCCACCCTCCCCTCCCCTCCCACACACACGCACAGCCCATCATCATATTATAGGCATTTTTTTAAAGCGTTCTCAAGTTGCTGTTGTCTTTGTTTGGCTGCTCTAATGAGAGTCGGGCCCGAGGCGGTGATTTTTCACAGGTAAACAAACAAAGCTATAGGCTAATGTTTGCTTGCTTTAGATGGCCGCCGTATGCCGTCGGTATAGGGGCTGGCTGTGACTTCGGCTGGGGAAAAGTGGAGGAAAATAGAAGTGAACTGGGAAGAAAAGAAAGAAAGAAAGAAATTAATGACAGCGAGGCAGACACAGACAGAAAGCGAGAAGGGTATAGTGAGAGGGGAGAGATTGGTGCTATCATCCAGTTAGCGGCTGGTGCAGAGGGAATACTGTCCTGTCATCGGAGCCAGCCATGCAGAAGGGGAAGCAAGCTCTTCTATTGCACCTTGGCGTCTGTCTGCGTCTGTGCAGCACCATCTCATTGCCTTGTCGCTGCTTACTTCATCTGACCACGCTTCCCCACACTCCCCGCACCCTGTTTTTTTTTTTTTCTTCTTCTGCTTTTTACTCTCCCCTCACTCTTTTCATTTATCCCGCACACATCCGCTGCTCTTTTCCGATTCCCTTCCCTACATGAGGCACATCCATCTCCCACTCCTCCGCTTCATTTATTTTTTTTTTCCCCCCTCGCTCTCCTCGAAACCTCGGCCCAGTTAATTTTCCCGACTTTTCTATCTTCCCTCCTTTCTCGCCATGCTCCGACGCTCATGTGGGAACTGCCGGGTATTATGCCTGTGGTGCTGTGGCCTTGGCCTGGGGGTCAGTTCTTCGGGCCCAGAGGGGTGCTGCTCCTCTTGCCTCCGCAAACTGGGGGTACTGGGGCAGTGTGCTGGGCTGGAAGGATGAACAGCTGGAGGGTTGGAGGCCAGAGGGGGCCGGCAGGGGCCACGGAGGTCACAGCCATTCAAAACCTTGGCTCCCGGCTCAAAGGTACGGGGTGAAAGAGGATCATGCTTCTGGAGCAGAAAAAGGGCTCTTGTTTCCCCGTGGCTCACAAAGGACACAGCCATGCAGCCAGCCAAGCAGACTCTCCCAAACAACAACCCCATCGTTCTCTTGTCATGTGATTACATTCTCTGTGTTCCTATATGCACCGCAACAGGAATTATTACATTTGCGCTGCGGCGTTGCAATAATATATGGTGTTTATTTTTAATAAACCAAGCTGTGTCTGTACACATCTGCGAAGCCGTTGCCACTGATATATAAGACTTGGCTGCGGAGTGTTCATCTTTCACATTTATGATGCTCATATAGGTAGGGGAAGAAGTCAATAACTTTCAGGGTCTAGCGCGGAGCCACTAAGCGATTCCCTGCTCTCGCGGTATCGAAAAAGCAACTTTTTTTGATTAGTAAACAGTGGAGCATGCCCTTCAGGGTACTTCCCGGGACTGGGAGGGACGTAAAGGTTAATCTTCAGTTTATTGCCACCAGCAGTCAGACTGATAGTATCTTTTAAAATTCCTCGTCAGGCCGCTATTGATCCGCTGACGTCAGAAGCCCCCAGACATGACATTTCTTGTTTCCCGTGCTGCCCGGACCATTACATGGCTATCTACTATTCAATAAGAGCCTCGGCCTCGTCCCGTGGCATCCGGCTAAACGCTCCGCATCACGGCTAATGAACTAGCCCTTTTTCGGTTTTGAACGGTGGCGTTGGTGTCGGCCGAGAGTCCTCTGTTTGCATTTAATTCCGCTCTTCCTAGAAAACAAAAGCAGCCGAGTCAGTGATTGGGGTGATAAGGCGCCCTTCCCCGCCGCAATGAGCCGTCTCTCCGCGTTATTGGGCCTATTAATCTGAGTATGTATTTTATTTGAGGAAGACAATAGGGTCAGCGATCAGACTGGCGAGGCGCTCGGCATCTCCTCTCCTCCGCGCTCTCCACTCTGTGTCTTCTTTAGATGCCGGCCTGTGATGGGAAATCTATATGGTGCGAGAGGCCAATTTAGGTGGCTCCAACAGTGTTTGTTTGAAGAGTGAGCAGCCGGGGTAAACACAGCGAATAACGCCTCCACTCTCTAAATGATTTCAGCGCGAGGAGATGTGAGAGGATGGTATTTTTCATCAGCTGTTTTCCCCGAGACGATGCGAGAGGCAGGGGCGAGGGGGGAACTCGAGGAAGTTTTCCTCTGTTGCCTGCTGCTCGGGGCTTGTGTTGTTTACCGGCATCATTCAGATATCCGTGTTCCTGCACCTGAGTGTCGAGGCCCGCATGTAAAACCCTGTGAACTAACCGGTCTCTGCTTTTTTTTTTGTTTTTTTTGTTGTAGGGTCAATCCGATGAGCAAAAGCACTCCTGCAGTGTTTGTTTTGGTTAACTGAGCACAATTTGAACAAAATTCCCCCTTTTTAGGCCTTTTATAGTCCAGGCTACAGCACTTCTGAGCCGGCAACTCATTCCTATTTAAGATATGGTGTATCAGGCTTAGTGGGCTGCAATTAATTCACTGCCTCCAGGGCCTCTCTGGCTTTGTATGAGGGGTCAGACTGGGTCAGGCCAGATTTTTTTTCTGAGAGTAAGCAGCACTAGGTTTGTGTTGGATCAGATGAGACTGGGCTAATTCTCTCCAGCAGCTGGTCCTTTTCACTTTACCCTCCAATGCAAAATCGTCTGCTTCGCTCTGCCTGCCTGTAAAGAAATGTCTTTACACTTCAACTGACCAAATTTAACAATCCTCTTAATTAAAAGCAGAACTGATGCCTTCTTTTTTTTTCTTTTTTTTTTTCAGGGTGTATTGATTCAGTCGGGGGCATTTGCTCTGAAGTAAGCAAACGCTCTCGATTGGATCGGGTTGAATCTAAATTGAGTTGTGTCATGTATCTTCGAGCCAAGCCACTTCTTTGGTTTCTAAGCCCCGTCATTATCTCTGGTGTCCCTTGTTTCGCCTCCCCCCTCGCCGGCAGATTTAGCTGAAGCTGAGCAGCTTCTCTGGTCATTTGGTTACTTGCTCGGTGGGTCAGCCAGTTCTCTGTGCTCTCTGTGGCTACCACTTCAGCATCTGGGAGTTGTTTGCCGATTGCTGTGTCATCAGAGCTTTGCTGTCTTGCCCCAGAGCAAGCTAAGTCTAAACACAGCACTTTGTGGCTGAAAGGCCATCTGTCACGGGGAGGGAATCCGGCTTCTCCTCCAAAAAGCATAAACAGGGGCGGGCTGTTAAGCTGTGGCGCAGCTCACTGTCATGGAAATGCCCCATCTGAGTAAGGCTCAGGGCCCTAATCCTGCACCCTCCCATCTTCGCAGCTGCTTTTTAGGGCTCCGTGGCTGCCTGTGCATACCCGCTGCCTGTTTAGTCCAGAGACAGGGGCCTTATGAATAACATTCAATCAGAGATGGCTGATCGGCTTGTTAGCTGGTGGTTTACAATCATGTGTGTGCATGCTAAGCTTGTCATCGCACGTACCCTATCCTTCCATCATGGGTTTACTCACAGATAGATGGGCGATGTATCTAAATGTATATGCAGAGGTTTATCTGATGATATTCCCACGACAGGATCACATCGAGAATTATGACGCATACAGGCTCAAATTTTAAAATCATGGCTACGTGGCTCTACAAGTCCCCATGAAGCGGCTATTAGAATGCAAGTTGCGTAGTTATGTGTTTCCTGTAAAAACAGGCAGCAGCCAATAGCCTGGAATATGTGTTAGGCCCCACGCCAGCCCTAACCGCCAGGTCTAAGTCGCTGACTCTCCCTGCACGAGAAGATGGAGGCTAGTTTGACGAAGGGAATACAGTACCGAGGCGGTTCTCTTGCCAGGTTGGGAACCTGGCAATCCGGGGCTGAGTCAGTAAGGACCTACATTGCCTACATTACCCACGGTGCAACTTGTGACATCATTTGAGGCATTCGTCAGATTACATGCAGCTTCCTCTCGAGCCACAAAAGGCTTTTAACTCCTGTCTTCTTTACATATGCAGTAGTACTCCCCAAGACCTGTTAACACACTTTGTATGTGTAAAATTGGTGGAGTTATCCTTTAACCACTCACAAAAAAGATAGGTGTGTATGCTAAGATAGCCTATCTTCCCACATTTGTACTTTTTAAACAGAAAACACATGTTCTATCTTGTGATATTTACATGTTTCTCTGATTGAAATGACATATAATATAGCCAACCGCAAGTGAAAACTGAACTATTCACAGAACAAGTTTTTTTTTATAAACTTGAATGAATAAACTTCAGTTAGCTATCCAGTGAGATGTGGACAATCAATTGCCCTAAGATTGTAGGTCTGGATTGTTTATGATAAGTTCCTTTCAATCATCCCAATC
Organism: Lagodon rhomboides; assembly: GCA_039737535.1. Taxonomy (NCBI): domain Eukaryota; kingdom Metazoa; phylum Chordata; class Actinopteri; order Spariformes; family Sparidae; genus Lagodon; species Lagodon rhomboides. Next base: position 13,257,787 of record CM077801.1, read on the forward strand.
GTCCCTTCATCAACCACTGGACAAGTGTCATAGGAGCTCAACAGCTAGCGAGGATGAGCAGCTGAGAGACGGACTGGGAGCAGAAGATCCTGACATTTCATATGTGATTGCAGAGATTTACGTGAGGTAATTATTGGGGCTGTGTCTGCCAACCCCGGAGAAGATCAATTCTTTCAATCAATTCCATTTTAAGAGGATAGGCCAGATTACCAGGGCTGAGGGCCGATGTGGACGAGGGGCCCATAATGTTCTTAATAGGTCACTAAAATGTGTGTTAGAACCTCTGTTTGGAGCCGCTGGAGGATTCCTCAGAGATCCCTCCCATTCACACTGTCTTTTATTCCTCTCTCTCACTCCCTCCCCCTCTTCTCTCTCCGGCCCTTAGTTCCAAAATAAATTATTTGCCAAGACACACTCGCTGTTATTGAAAAATTCAGAGTGTAATATTTGTCTTCAGTAACTTTATCGGCATGTTTGCAAACGAATCAATAATTTATTTTACAATTCATTTTAAATCAATAACAGCACAGATCCAATTTTCCATTGTTTTGGCCAAGGCCTGTTAGTGGACCTGTGTGTGACACGCAACAAAAATGCAATGCCTGTGTCCAGTTATCCATACTATAAGTAATTTGTTGAACCTTTTTTTATTGAATAACATGATTACCCTGAATAGTCCTCTGAGGGAGATATCTGTTTTCCATTAGTCGTGACTGTCTGGGGGTTTAAAAGTCAAAGAGCAGGGGTTACTCTGGAAAAGTTATTTTGGTCATTTTTCTAAATGTCCCCTGAAAATCCGTCTGAGAATGGCACAAAAAGCTTTTTTTCTTTTAAATAACCTTAATTGTTGAGAGCTTTGTGCATTGACAAGAAGGACTAGGAGTGTGTATGTGTGTGTATGTGGTGGGGATTTTCCTACATAGTCCAGTCCAGTCTACGTCGCTTGCATCAGATAAGGGTGAGGAGTAGTGACAGGACAGAAGGGAGAGCTAGCCTAAACCCAGCCGCTGTTTATTTAGACATAGCAGCAGGCTGGAAAGTCAACAGTGGGAAGGACAGCAAATGCACACCAGCACCGGAGAAACCCGAGAACCAGAGACCTAAGCTGGTGTCAAGCATCTCACAGAGGGATTTCTGGCCGGAGATCAGCCGCGTGTGTCACCCCACTGGGAGCGAACCTGCGGAGAATTGGAACTGATTGCTGATCCCAGATCTGCAGCGCCCGGGCCTGAAAGGCTCGGTAAACACAGAGCCCGACCGCGGTAGCCTGTCCAGTGTTTCTAGCACTCAGTGGGGAGGAAGGTCACTGGGGCCCTGTCAACAGTGGAAGCTACAATTCACCTCGAGCCTTGTGTGAGTAACAAAAGAAGGAAAGAAAACACAGCTAAAGGGGTGAACGCATGAGGCATCCCCCCACCAGCAAACAGTCCATCACCATTCACCAGTGGTGGAAGAAGCATTCAGATCCTTCACTTAAGTAAAAGTACTACTGCTGCACTGTGGATATACTACTCTACAAGTTAAAGTCCTGCTTCTAAAACCTTATGAGTAAAGCGATGGAAGTATTATCAGCAAATTGTACCCAAAGTAAAACTGTGGATGTTTTTTGGATGAATGTACCTGCTGCATTTAATGTGTCTCTTTCATTTTATGGCTGTAAATGTTAAAGGTTGAGCTCATTTTTCACCGCTTTATCTACGGTTGGTAGTTTAATCTTCTGGAATGCAACCTATTCTATAAGATCATTCTGTGTTTGCAGCGTCGCTGTCCTGCGAGAACCATGAATCTCCAAAAGGTCAACTTTTTTTTTTTTCAGCTGCGTGACAATGCATTTTCCAGCGAGGCCGAGATGTTTTTTTTTTCAAATAGTCCATCTAGCTCAAGGGGAATTTTCTAAACCAATAATGGAACACGTCTTCCTTAATCAGAAAAACTTGCTAAAAACATTGTAGATGTATGGGTAATGTAGGCACCAGGCTTCGACAAGGCCTTCACTGGTCTGGCATTGCACTCTTATAACACTGTTGGACTCATTATGGGTAGTTCGAAAACAAATGATCAAAATTGACACAGCAGAACCAGAGAAATCGACTTTTTATCCCACATATTCTGTTTAGCGCCCACATTACCCACAATGCAACTTAGATACTAAGTGACATTGCTTGAGGAAGTCAGTAAGATTGCATGCAGCCTCCTCTGGAGCAACAAAAGGCTTTTTACTACTATTTCACATGATGTGGTTGTACTCCCCAAGACCCGTAAACACACTTTAATGTACAAAATTGGTGGAGTTGCCCTTTAACATCCATAAGTGTTGTGGCATTTGAATTCAACTGGATTCATGACAGATACTACATTTGTTATAAACATATATCTTTCAGGGGTAATTGGCAGTGCCTTTAATATGAATCTTTTTAAGCAATTCGCCGTCTAATCCAGTATTAGCGTCTGAACTCATTAGCCACCCCCGCTTTGGATGCAGAAAAACAATGAAACATAATTATGTGTGGGAACTTTCTGTAAAAACGGCAAACGAGCATTTTCATTCATCTCTCCGCAGCGTTTAGCCTTTACCGTACCACCGTACAATTAAGTGGGTCAGGATTTAGTGCCTGGCCCCAGTGCTGCCGAGAGCACTTCCTTCAGCAGCGGTTATACTTTCAGACATGTTAATCACAGATCCTGATGACTCTGCCATACGTTTGGTATAGGACTTCTGTCTGGGTACCGCTCGGCGTGGCCGTAAATAACTTTCTGAGGCTTTCTGGTGATTTTCTGGAAAGTTCCAGTGATTGTGAGGGCCGGCTGCCTACGGTGCCAAGTTGGAACCACCTTTAGGAAGGCCCCTCTACCTCTCTTTTCCTGTGAATTATTTTCGAACAGGTTTTTTTTTTTTTCCCTCATGGTTGATTATACATGAGCGATGGCAGCCTGGATGCTGATGATTTTTTCGGTGCATTTGATTCCTTTTTTTTTTTTTTTTTGCATTCCTTTTTATTTTTTACCCCCTCACTGCCACTCCACAGTCACCGGCACATACCTCTGAGACATCTGCAGAAAGGTTGGCATTAGCATGTGAAAGGGTTCATGCAGACAATGCTATGCATTATGTATTCACAGCATTTGTATGAAATGCAGCCGCTGTCATTCTTGCTAGCCTGTAATCTACTGGCAATATTTCAGGCAGAGCAGGGGGAACAATCTAAAGACGACACGTGGGCTACTACTATACCTACCGTACCCTACACGGGGAAAAAACTCATCGCCTCCTCCATCCCCGAGAAACATCAAATGCAAAGAAGTGTCAGAACTGGCTGAGACAACTGTCTGGCAGGGAGGCGCACCACCAAGTGGCCTGTGTTAATGAGGAGGAGGCTGTTTTTTCTCCTTACCCAGAGGCAAACACAGGCGAGCAGTAAACAGCGCAGTTGATCCCTGAGACTCGCTGTGTAGTTTTACGCTTTGCAGAATCGGCCGCGCGTTTCGCAGCCCCGCATCCCCCTATACGGGTGCGCACATAAATCCTGGATTGTTGAATGAGTAAGACGGGACAAACGGTAGATATTATTGGAAAAGATCCAAACACTTAAAAAGGTATTTCATCCCCTCGTGATTTCGCTGAATAAAGACCTTCTACCGTTCCTCCATTTAGCAGATATCTGACATATCTCCAGACGCAGACTTGGACGACACAGTTAGCAAAGTTATGGCGCATATATCATTCTATTAGGGTATTTATTGCTTTTGGATTGCCTAAACATTGGCACCGGCTTGTTATCTGACGTGACTCTTCGTAAAAGCAAGTGATTAATGCACTGTTTATATACTCTCGCCGGGCCCTCTTGTGCAGTTTCCACTTCCCACTTGGTTATGGTATATCATATAAATACTTGGCAACAACAAAACAAAATATCCTCTGTGGTCACAGCTGTACATTTTGTCTGAAGCGTCCGGGGGAATCGCACGCCCGACTCTATTCAGTTCTGCAGATGGTTACACGGTCTTAAAAGTCCTTGAGCTTGTCTGCGCGCGCTCTGGCTGCCTGTCATCGAGCCATCACGCGTCACAGTAAACTTAGCTTTCAGTGGCGGCGGTGGCCATGGGCCGCCACAGCTGCTGCTGCTGCTGCTGCTTGAGCTGAGCAACGCCGGTGTTTACCCAGACTCAGACATGGACAGGGGTGGGCCGGAGCGAGAAACACAACCTCAAAATTGGCATCTTGTTTTTTTTTTGTGTGCGCGTTGCCCCTGTTCTCTGACGCTCGCGGAGTTTATCTGTTGCACCATCTCCGCGAGACTCCAAATATATCTGTCACCCCTCGCTCCACTTTGTTCATTGTGCCTCTCTTTATGTGCCTTTTCAGTGTGACGCTCTTTCTTCTCGGTCCCAGTGATGGACGGTTTTTCGAGCCCTTGGATTTTTTTGTGTCACAGCTAAATGTGTGTTTGCATGGCTATTAGTGAGGCCCGCTGAGGGATGAGTTGCACACTCAGCCGACCCCTGCACAGTCAGTGACGGAGCACTCTCTCTCTCTCTCTCTCTCTCTCTCTCTCCCTCTGTCATGTGGTTTAAACTGCTCCAGACTAACCATCATCATGCCATTGACGGCTTTCCATTTTTTGCGTGCGATCCGTGTTTGCGCAGGACTGCAGAAAACGCCGCGGAATGCATCATCGAGCCGAGGCTATAATTACGAGCGGTGTTGTTGATTGTAATTTAAGAAGCGAGAAACTTTGCGAAGCGCCAAAGAGGGAGAGCATCAGTTTTAGTCGCCGATGCTTAGCGGGATGTGAGACACATGGCGTGCAGGTCTAATGTCTCTCCCAGGACCCCCCTTCCCCGTCCTCATTACCAGAGAGCTGCTTAATGACAAACGTCAGTATTGATCACAGCTCGGCGAAGCACAGGAGGGACCGTGTGGTTAGCGGGCCAAGCACGGGGAGGACACGCAATGATTTTCTTTTTTTTTTTTTTTAACTTCCCTCATTCCTCATTCATTCCATTTTACATCCCGGAGAAAAAAGCCCCGACTCAGCAGTATTCGCCTCTTACCTTCCTGTACTTCCATCTTCCTTACATCTCTTTCAATTTCCCTCCAATCGCTTTCCGTGCTGTCGCGTCTCGCACTAGTTTTGCCATCTTTACTGACTTGGCGACGGCTCGGCGGGTGCGAATGCGCCCCGCTCCGTCGGCCCGGTGCCTATGCAATCTTTAGTCAGCAGATAATTGCACAGTAGTGTGGAGTAAACATGGGTTAGAGAGGCGCAGAGAGAGAGAGAAGAGTTCAATACATAATCTGTTAGGAGGAAAGTGTCCCGTATAGAGGCGAAGGCAAACTGATTAAATTACCTCGCATGTAGCTCTGCGGTGAGCGGCCTCTCCCTTCCACATGCACATAAGTCCACAAATGTGCTACCGCTTGCACCAAAGATAATGCACCTGCATGTTGATCAACAAGTATTGATTATCTCTCTCGCTAATTGGGCCCAAGTTAATTACTGGCAATTTAAATCATGAATGATACATTAGCACAGATGCAGTCGACATTGCGGCGGGGGAAACTCACATGTGTAAACATGCATGCTTTTCCAAATAACAACCACACTAAACACGCCGATAAAACCTCTCACGTGTACAGAAGTTATTTCATTTAAAAGGAGACCGATTTTGCTTTTTTGTTTTTTTGTCTTTTCTTGTGCATGTAAAAGGTCTTGAAAGTTAAAAAAGGCCAAAGTCCCACAGAAAAACACTGCTCCTGAAGTGCCTGAATGTTCCCTCAGTAGTCCCGCCTTTAATTTTGTGACTTTGTGACATCACACTACGCCAGCATGTCACACATTTTGCATAATTCGTGCCTAGCAGCTAGTTCGGCACGTAACAATTAACTTTGCACATCTGCTCTGGTGCTGCTGTTAGCGCTGCCGGCTCGGGCGCGTGTGAGCTGACCAATCAGAGCAGACTGGGTGTTCAGGAGGGGTGGCCTTAAAGAGACGGGAGCTGAAACAGAGCGTTTCAGTCAGAGGGAGAGCACAGTGCTGCAGCGTTGGACAGTGTGAGACAACTGATGTGTTTTTTGAGCATTGAAGCGTGTAAACCTATTCTAGTAGAGACCCCCAAAAAGAAAATGATGAACCTAAAAAAAAGAGCAGAATTGTATCATCAAACTGTGTGAGCTTCACATAAATTGATTTACATCAATTTGAGCATAAGCCGCTTCGGCTGAGGTTAAGAGACGGTGACAAAGAGAGAAAGAACAAAGAAAAAGGGGTGACTCTGCTTCATTCCTGGGAAAACATGGTCTTACCTGCAGCTATCTGGTGCCTGGGATCTTCTCCTCCAAAGCCTCGCTGCTGGGCCGTTAAGCTCGGCTGCCTCCCCGAGCCCAGGTCGCATTCCTTTTGATCAAAACCGAAGTTCAGCCGAACGTGGCTTTCACCTCTTAGCCCCGCTGTCCTTAAGCTGGTTGGTGGCTGCCTCCGCTCCCATGCTGCAACAACAAGAGGAAATGAAGGAAGTTTCGTCGACTGGCACCTTATCTGGCCGGGGTCAGTGCAGTGATCCCCGCAAATTAGCCCCGGACCTTGCTGAGTGTGTGTATGTGTGTCTGCTTCCCTGCTGCTCCGCGGCCCTCCGACAGTTGACAAAACGGTCAGGATTTTGTGGTCAGACATCAAAGCCATCAGATGAAGACCGAAGATGTTTTTTTTTCTGCTCTTTCAGCAGCATATGCTTGCAGTTGGTGGGACAATTAAAGTTTTTGTAGCAGGAATGCAGCGAGCCAAGTTCATGAACTCAAGGATCCGTGGATTTTCCTTTTAATTTGAACTTGTCTCTTTCCCTAAACAAGTCTTATGATTCACTTAGTGCTGTATAGCTCCATTGTCCATAGGAAGTGGTTTAATGCCTGAGGCTTCCAGGGTTGCGTCATTTGCCTCTCTGCCTTGAAGTTAACGGTTAATGCCAAAACTCCATCTTCTGGCGGGATTCAGTGGCTCGGAATTGGTTCAAAAATGTATTCTTGCACAGCGTCAGACCAGGGAAATTCAATATAGGCTGTGACAATATGAATGTCTGCCTTTTAATGTGTCTATAGGTTCAAAAAGCTTCTAAGTGCAGGGCCCATGAATCTGCATTCCACAGCTACTAAATGACAGTGGAGCTGCTTGGGAAATTGGATTCATTACTCCGGCCACTGATAGAACGATTATCCCGTGACTGATACTCGTCCCCACTCCTTCATTCCTTTTCTCTTTGATGCCCGACATTTCTCTCGGTTCCCTTCTTTCCCTCTCTATCACTCCACTTCCTTAATGCGATTTTGTCCCAGAACACAAGTGATAAACATATAGATTTTAGCCAAAGTAATGTTTGCCGTTACAGATCCCCCCCCCCCTCCGCTCTCGGAGGCTGTTTCTGTTTTGCCTTTTTCGCAGTTTTCCCTCCCTCCGCGGACTCGATGATGTATTCAGAGTGGGAGAGGACTGTTTTTATTTTGCCTTCCGTTGATCAATGGCTGTGCTCGGGATGACGCGGAAGACGAAGTGCTATGAAAAGAACCGCGCCGTTTCCCCCCCTCTCTCTTCACAGGGCTTTTTCTCGGCTAATTAAAGATTCATGCAAAGCAATGTGGCAACTTTGACAGATCAGTTGCAGACGGTCTGAGTAACGCTGTAATGCCTCTTTAAAGCTCCTCTTGCTCGGGATTTTCACTTGCGAGCGCGGCCCATTGAAATGAAGGGGCAGCGCCGACCCCGACAAATAGAAGCGCGTTAAAGATGATTGATGTGTCTCGGGGAAAAATCCATCCCATAATTTCACCTTTTCACCTTGGAGAGGCTTCCTCCTAAGACCCATATTAAAGCTTAATTCTGCCAACGAGGAGCAGGCGGTGTTTTAAAGAGGAGAACACATGTCTGTGAGGCCTGTTCCTCCTTATCTAGCAGCTTCAGCCTCAGCCAAAGATAGATGTCTGCCATGCCAGCATGTTTATTTTCCTTGCCGATTAGCTTCGATTAAAAGCAGACCATGTTGTCTCTCTCCTCCTATTTGTGCATTTGTGTGTCTGCCCCTGTGTGTGTGTGTGTGTGCGTGTGTGTATCAGGAGTCCTCCGATCCTCCCTGTGCGGGTGTGTGGGTGTTTGTGTGAGAGTCTCCGTTATTTCATCTCCACTAGGCTGCACATGATAATTAAGCCATGGGGGGCTGGGAGCGGGGAAGGTGGGTTACAGCTTACAGCTTTGAGTAATTCTGTGCCCTACGTCACCCCCCCACCACCACCAGAGCCATCCCTCTCAACCCACCCCTTCCTCTGTCTCCCTACCTTAGCCCTTCCCTCCCTCCCCCCACGTCCCCCCCTCCACCTCAGCAGCTCCAATCCCACCTCAGGCTGTGGGAATTTTCTTTAGTCACACTCGGCTTACCAGGTAAACAAGCCTGAATGGGGAGACGCGAGCGGAGTCCATGGGAGCAAATAAAACAGGGGAGGATGTAAATGGATTTATCACTGAGCCCCCCTCACCCGCCTGGAACTACCTCGCCCCCCCCCCCTCCCGTCGCCGCCACCACATCCGTCACCCGCCCTCTTTTTCTCCCGAGCGCGGTGGCACTCTGCTAACTTGGCAGTCTCTTTAACGAGTCAATCGCAGACCTCTGGAACTCAGGTGCTCGGAGAGCTCCGGATCGACCGAGTGGGGACTTTTTCTTTAAATATATTTTCCGTTCGCTCTCGTTCGCGCTGGGTTTTCTTTTTTTTTCTCTCTCTCTCTCTCTCTTTTTCTCCCTCGGCCTCTCCTTCGCTCTCCGCCTCTCGGTGCCACAGAAACAGCGGCGGTAATTCTCCGAGGCAGCTGTGTCAACTCTGTCTTCGGTTCGCCCGCTGAACGATAGCAGCGCACTACCTGTAAGCCCTTCAGCTCAAGCAGACACACATTCCCCGCTCCTCTCCTCCCTAAATTATCTGCCGCTAATCCAGATCAGAAAGTTAAAAAGCGGGTCAAGCGTGAAAGCCTTATGCTGAGTAATGAGAGAGGGACCCATGTGAACTCGCGAGTGTGTGTGCGTGAGTGCTCGCAGGGCGGACTCCCACCAAAGCCGTCCGAGGCCTCGTTTTCAAAGGAGCCCTTTCAATCTGAGGGCAGGAAGAGCAGACTTAAACCAAGACCACCATAAACAGACTCTTCTGTTTTATAACAAGCCCGGCCTGCCAAAAACAGCTCGCGAGGTTTCCATGCCCTGCGAAAGGGGAAATATGGATTCAATAGGAATACAGAACGAGGGCCGGGAAGGAGGAGGGGAAAAGGGAAGAGACAGGGAACCAAATTTACGTCCCCCTGTTGACAGCATTCAGGTGTGTGCAAAAGCAGAAAATCTATTCCGATCGATCTGGAAGAGCAAGGCTGAGGCAGAGAGATTGGGTTGTACACTGCTCCTGCTCCTCAAGGGAGCCTTGATCACGGTTATAGCCCCCTGTGTTCATTAAGGTGCTTTGACATTTCAGCATTAGCCCGGTCTCTCATCTTGGCACTCTGGCAAATCTTTTCCAGGCTCCAGAGAGCTTGTGTTGGGAGGGATAAAAGGGTGTTATGGTACAGTTGTTAGGAAGGGGATGGGGCGGGATGCGCTACCCCAGCGTCTCCGGCTGATCCCGGGCGTACGTGTGCACGAGCGCACCTCTGCAGCGCGCTGCAACGGAGACCGCCGCTAATCGATCGTTTTTTTTTTTCCGAGGCAGCCTTATCCGTCCTAATCCCGGGTTGTCATTAACACCCACAGTGTCATTTGTTATGTATTGATCTATTGACCCATTGATCGGACGGTATACAAATGATAACAAACACATTGAAAAGTAGAGAATGAAAGTCAAGGAGAGCGACACGAATTAATGAGGTTTGACTTTTCCTTTCTTAAGTAGTTTCTTCGGCTAAGTGAAAAGGGATATCCACGCAGCGCTGCACTGTGTGCTAAACTGAACCGGAAATCACGACGTCATATTATTACTACAATGAGAATATCTTAATGGTTTTATTTGCAGGAGACTCACAATACATTTTTATGGACTTATAACACATATGAAGTCGACTTCAGCTAAACTAATCAGGGATGTATATTGGTACATAAACAGCAATATACTTAAAGTGTACAAAACATACTTAAATTGTTCTACTTTAGCGCATAGAAGTACGCTTTTCTACAATTTAAATACAACTAAAATATACTTAGTACAAAATGAGTTGTTCCAAAATAGCAAACTTTAAGTTGACTAATCCTTAACATGCTTGAAGTGGACTGATGATTGCTCTAGCTACAAGTATACTTCATATGCTAGGATTTAATGAACTTAGTATATATATATCTATTTTATATATTTTTTATTTTTTCTCGAGGGTAAACATTTTGGTACGGTCCATTAAGGTCCAACATTCTTTACCACCTGCATATACAGTGTATGATATTACAGATGGGCATTGTGGGAATGTGACTGCAATAGTTTGAGTGATAGTGCTCTCTCTCTCTCTCTCTCTCTCTCTCTCTCTCTCTCTCTCTCTCTCTCTCTCTCTCTCTCTCTCTGTGCACCTCTCCTAACTCCATTCCCTCGTGGACGGCCGCTGTTTGCCACGCTCAAGCTGCAGCAACATGCCGCTCGGAGTGCCAGATGTATTAAGGCCCAGTCGGTGCAGGGAGAGTGGAAAACAGACGCCGTTTCAGACACTGCCGCGAGCTTTCGGATTTGCCAGCTAGGCCTGTTTCCTTTCTTTAAAACAACCACTAACATGCAGGATGGAGGGAAATGTGCTCCCCTCTCAGCTGTTAAGCGTTTAAGTACATTTAACTGAATGTTTGGTCCAGTACAGACATGCTCGAGTACAGCGCCTTACAAAGCTCGAAAAGGACTCAGCACATTTTATGAGGGCATATCATGTTTAAATGTCTTTGATTTGACTCACGGACACCCTATAGTTAGAATATACTTTTTTATAAGTGGAAGTCTGACTTGCTCATTAGGAATTGATCAAGAGCCATTACTACAGTAATTGGCTCTACTCAGAACTTACATCCAGTTGGTATGTGGTTCAGCAAAGATCTCTCATAGCCTCAGCAGATTGAATACGTCCATTATGGTTCCTAGTAGCTATCCAGGAAATTCTTCATCAGTGGGAATTAATGCAGTAGAGTGCTCCGATTATTTGTTGAGTTTTGAGTAGTGTAAAGGATTTCTATTCAATAGTTTCTTCACTATTATGGCCAGATATGAATGGCAGAGTTGGGATTTCAAATGTTGTGCTTTTTTTTTAGCATGCTCGCTAGCTACTGCTAAGCCTGAATTCAGGAATGCTCATAAGAGCTTGTGTGAACCCCGATGATTCACTATGAGGACGCCTGCCGTCCTGTGCAGTCTATGAGATAAGGGCTTTTTGCTGTTTGGTGGGGAGTTTAAGCTATTTTTTGTGCTGTGTAGCTACGTAGACAGCTTAACCGTCAATGATCTCAATCAGATTGCTTTGAATGACTGATCAAATTGAAAGAATGGGTAATCCAGAGGTCTGGTTGAGTGCGTTCCCGTCCGTTCACGAGCGCAATCGCAGAACTCTGATCGCCCGACTCTGAAAGCACTTTGGCCTGATTGCTGCTCCTTTGCTGCATGCGAGCAATACCGACACTGGATGGGAGGTCAGGGTGCTGTGATGGACGGTCTCCCTCCAGACTAACAGCCCCTCAGTGGGTTACTTGGTGCTCACATTCATCACCGGTGAAGTCTCGACATAGGGCCCTTTCACACTTCCGCACTGCACAGTACCATGTCGTGCCAGCATGGATAGACTAGCCTTTCCATCACACTGCAAAATCTCCGAACACAAGCCACGCTCGCTCCGCAGAACGTCTTAAGTCATGTGGCTTAAAAGTGATCTTAAGCGTGAGCGGGGTTGAATAATTTATGGGGTAGGGAAAAAAGTCAAGACCCTAATCAAGGTTTCACACAGAAGGAATCCTGATTTAGGGTTAGGGTTAGGGTTAGGATCACTAACCACTGTCTCAGCACTCCTTTCCTTGACTCTTCCAAAACGTATATATTCAAAGATATATAGCCTGCAGATCCAGACGAGTGACGATGAGTCTTTTAAGTGTGTAAGTCAATGAACGGTGAAAGTATTTTCTTCCGTCCAATGCTCGCAAACTTTACTGACCAGCGAGCTGCGGCTGGCCACTGAAATTTGTCTAGCCTGTAATAAATAGCTTAAATTTATTCCCTTAAGTGTCTTGTGTAATCTCTCTAAATGAAAGCACATCAGACGATTATTCGCCCCAGCAGTCTGACAGACCAGCTGTGGGATATCAGCTGTAGAAAAGGCTTGAAGCACAATAAAGTATTTATTCTTAAGAGCCAGCGGAGACCGTGGAGATGAGCATACAGAACATGTGCCAGCGCACCACAGTTTAAGACGGACCCCCCTGCGCGGAGTGGTTTTCCAAACTCACTGAGAGTCTCTCTCCTTTCCGCCGCTTCCCGCAGTCGAACGTATTTCATTCAGCTCAGCCCGGTCAGCCCGGGGCAACAATGGCATGATGGGAAAACATGGACGTTCCGCGCGCTGTAAATCTCACATCTGCTCTTGCCACCAGTGCAGCGGCCTGGATGTCAGCCGACGTCCCCACATGGCCCGAGACTCTCCCATGACTTTTCCGCAACCGGGGAAAGAGAGCAGGCAGAAACACCATTCCACAGCCCCGAGGATTTTTCTTTTTTTTTCTCTCTGCACAAGCTTTACGAGTTTACACAGGTGGAGGTCCTGGACTCCAGCACCGTTTGTGTGCACAGAGTATTAAATATTTACAGCAGTTTAGATACCCTGCCTTTGGAAAATACAGTTCAGAAAGACACTTAGAGAGGGAAGAAGAACGGAGTAATAACCGTCATTAGTCAGTTATTTGCTTCCAGTTTGGAGGCGGCGAGTTGAATGAGGGCCCTGCCTAGGTATATGATCTGTTAAATTAGCGGAGAATGCTGAATGTCTGTCCGTGCCATAATGCAGACTGAACACTCCAAGTACCCTTCTGCACCGAAATTAAAGCCCCATCAAAATTGCTTTGACATGCATTCTTATGGTAATGACAGTTTTCCCCCCCTTCTTTTCATTTAGATGGCCGTCTTAATGACTGTCAGCCCCTGTAAGTGCAGCAGCGGCGGTGGTGGCGGCGGCGGCTGCAGCATCCAATAAGGCTTCATTTAGAGCCCACCACCATTCAGAGTGAATGAGGGGGAACAAGGGGCCCTAGATGAGGAGGTCTGATTCTTCATCAGCTCCGCGAAGGCTGTTGGGCTGGTAATTACACACATTATCAGTCATTACCGCGGTCTGGCTAAGGGCCTGAGACAGGCAGCGAGGTAGGCCCTGATGCACGGGTTGAGACGGTTGATGGGGGGTGGGGGGGGATGGGGGTGTATGTGTTAGGGTTAGGGGGAATAGGGACATATAGACAGACTGGATTCAAGGACAGACACTCATGCAACTTGCAACGCAGCACAGTTGTACAAAATCCCCAGGCCCGTCGCGTTGGAGGTCTGTTTTTATCTATCGATTGTCTTTTTTCTTTAGTTTTCTCTTGTTTTTAATCTCTATTTTGCTCCATTTTTTTTTCCGTTTTTCCTTCCCCATCTCGCACCTTTATCTCTCCTGAGCTCACTCTCTCTGTCATCTGGGTTCCCCAATGACAGCGCGTTTCCTCCCCCCCTCTTTGCCTCCCTTCCCTCCCTCTCTCTCTCTCTCTCTCCCCCACTCCATCCGACTCTATGCTCTCTCTCTCGCTCTCTCTCTCCCCCTCTCGCTCGCTCTTTGTGTATATCTTCTGGGCTCGCCAGAGATGCAAATGACACAAGAAAGTGATAAAAGTTGCATGTTGGCACCACCATAATTAAATATTAAAGGCTTTCGTTTTTTTTCCCTCTTTTTTTTTTTTTTCCAAGAGAAGGGATGCCTGTGGATATTGCTTTCACGTTACAGCAGAGCGAGAGAGAGAGAGAGAGAGAGAGAGAGAGAGATTTATAAAGGACTTGATTTAGATTACCAAGCTTTCAAAATGCCTTTTTGCTAAAATCTTAAGAGATTGTTTTTAAAAAAATCTGTTCATGGGGAAGCCGTGTTAATTGTCGATAGATTGTGTTGACAGGAGAAACTTTCTGAATCACCGGAGCTGAATCATTACCTCTTGAAAACCACAGTAGGTGAGCAGTTGAGTTGTGGCACCTCAGATTCTCCTGTTTTGTGGAAAGTCCTGTAATCTGACTTATTTATCTTACGAACCTTTTTTTTTCCCAGTGTTTCTCGGGGTTGTTACATCATCGTTACATACGTTATTCTAATGCAAAGTGTGACCCACTTTCTTCAGTTGTATTGTTCGCGGGCTTAGCCCCACCAACCCTGTGTTCCATTCACCACGTCAAAATGAGGATAGAAAAGAAAAAAAAAAAAAATCGTTGTGTGCGTGAGTGTGTTGTGTCCCTCTCCTTTTTGCTCTTTTGCACACACACTCTGTGTATTTATGTGTCAGTGTGTGTTTGCATCATCTGTGGGCTCGGTAAGTGTGTGTCATGACTGCATCCCCGCATGGGGTACAGGGCCTTTCTGCTGTGCTCATCCAGGCACAGCTAAAAAAAGAGATGAGGAGGAGGAGGAGGAGGAGGAGGAGGAGTGGGAGGAAGAGGAGAGGGAGGAGGAAGAAGGGGCTTGTTGCTTTTAATTGAATTGTAAATGCGAGTGGAGGGGGAACAGGGCTGCTCCTAGCTGGGACAGACAACAGATGGAAGGCAGGGCCTGCCCTGCAGGGCGAGAGGGGTGAGAGGGGAGATGGGTGGGTGGAGGGCAGATAGATGGATGGATGGGGGGAAGGGAGAAAGGCAAAAAAAAGGGCCTGGTGCATGGAAATGACCAGGGTCTGGCCTCTGTGGAGTCCATGATTTCTCTCTCTTCCACTCCCAATCTGTCTTTTTCTTTTCTTTTTACTATCTCTGTTGCCTTTTTTCGTCTCGCTCTTTGCATTTTAGACAACAAAGTTTGGCTGCGAAAATGTAAGACCTGATATCTTGCTACCAATCAATACGTGGTGCTAACGCTGCATTCAGTCGAGCTAAATGAGCTCTCCCCCCGGCTGCTACGCTGTTTGGCAAACACACAGAGATCGCACTCTTGAATCAAATGAAAATAAATAAAGCATTAAAAAAAAGTAGAATACATTTTAAAAGTACGCTTATAACACTAGACGATGCCCTGGTGTTTGTAAAGCTGTTAAATGGTGAGGACGCATTGGAAAAAAATAGTGTTTCTTATGTTATATCTAAATAAGAAATCTCACTAGACACATGAACACAAATAGGCTGGCTGTGTGATGTAAATGGAGATTTGCTCAGTGGGAAGAAGAAACAGGGATCTGTAAGAAAACCCACCTCTCCCTCTCTGCCCCGCCCCCCACCCAACACCCCCACCCTCTCTCTTCAAAGAGAGGAAAATTACCCCAGTCTGCCCTCCTCAGGTGAAACAGGGCTCGGGGAATCTGTCGGTGCGCCGAGCAGACTAGGTCAGAGGGTGGGACACACACACACGCACACACACACACATACACCAAGCCACTAGGTCAATACAGGCTTTACCCCTTGACTAGATTAAGGGTATTTGGGTTGTTTGTGCATTTGCGATGATAATAACTCCACATGGGGCTGCTTCTCGTTTTATTGAACTGATCAACACCCCTGCTAGGTCCGCCGGGTCTTATATGTGCAGGGAGGTTTTTTTTTTTTTTCTTTTTTCATTTTTAGGAAAGGTCGAGTGTAACTTCTGTTGTGGAAAACACAATCACACACACAGCTGGAAATTACGATTTGCATGCATCTGCAGGAAGTGTGCGCCCACAATTACAATACAGGGACGAACAAGTACCTTCCATTCAAGATGTGCGCTCCCCGCTAGTCCCCATGCATATTTTATTTTTTATACATCATTTTCCAGATATAATTCTGTGTTTTTTTCCTCTTCCTCCTCTTCTTCCATTTTCCCTCGCAGACGATGCCTGTGATGGATACTCCTCATAACTGTCTCTGCAGGCATGATGTCACCGGGCTGCCTTAGTTAATCTCTTTCCTCCCAGACAGCATATTCACAGCCTTGGGGCTAGACCTGGCTCCTACATCTATCTGAAGCCAGCACATGCACTGTTGCTCTCCAATAACTCCGCTCAATTGCCCATCATTCCTCCTCCTCCTCCTCCTCCACCAACCTCCCCCCCCCCCACACACACACACACCTTTCAGAGCAACCTCCGTCCACCGCTGCGCTTTATTCTGTTATTAATCTGCGGACGCGTCTGCCAAATAATTAACCTGGCCGAGTTATTTATTCCCTGGGTGATATTTCCCTACCTGTGTTTGGGAAGCAGGAGGGGAGGACATTGAAATGTCCTCTTGCAGCAGACTAAGGAGGGTGTGTGTGTGTGTGTGTGTGTGTCTGGGAGGAAGGGGGGGGTTTAGTAGGAAAGGTTTTGGGGGCCTTACCTCAAGCATGGGCAGGCGGGGGTCTAGGCGATTCATGTGTGGGGTATTACGAATGCACCAGTAACCTTTTCAGTTAATGAAAAAAGAGGACGTGCTAATAAAAGAGAATAAGCTGGAGAGGGACTCTTATGAGGGGACACACACATGGGCCTGCATGGGTGCAATTCCCCGTGTGTTTTCTATTGGCAATCACATGCAGGAGGAGACACACACACACACACACACACACACACCAACTGCTCACATGCCCACCGTACAGGCGCGCAGCTACGCTAACACACATAAATAGAAAACACACCCTCGCCGGCTCAGCCAAACCTCACTCCTCGCTGGGTGTGATTATATCCAGGAGAGAGGTAATGTGTTGCGCCTGAGGTGGGAGGTGGTAGATGGAGGAGACATGAGTGCTTTGGCCTTGAATTTCACCCAGGACTGCCTCCCCGTCTCCCCGTGCCCATTTTTCACTCTGAGGGGAGAGTTCGCTGTGGGCTGCTGGAAGTGTGGGGCCGTGGCACAGTGAGCCGGGCTGCTCAGGGACCACCTCGTTTCGCCAAAATACTCTCCGGACTCTCCCGATACGTAATGAATATCCGAGATGGACGTACTCTCTCTCTCTCCCTCGCCCTCGCTCGTATGTCAGCAGCAGGCCATTTGTGTCAGAGAGCTTGGCCCGATGAGTGAATGTTTGTAGATGGTGAAAATGTGTCTGCCGGTGAAAGCTTAAGCGAGCACGTCATCGTCTAATGAACACCGCCTTAGTGTTTAAAGCTGATCTCCGAGCTTTTCAGAATAAAAGCGCGATCCGCACGTCGTTCACCAGTATGCCAACTACATTTAGGAGAATCGGATTAGATTAGATAATCATCTGACCCCAATGCATCAAAGTTTGTTTTTTTCAATTTATTAATTAAGTTGTTTCTTCCTATTCACCTGGCTGTGCTTTCATAGGTCGCCATGGTGACATATAATAATATATGGTCCCCACTTGGACTCTCACCAAGTAATCAACACCAACACCTCCTTTTTCAGACTTTATGTGTTAGGTTTCCCGCGGAGTGAAGCCTTCTTAGAACGTGTATCGAAAAATCTGTTTCCTTTCACATCTTGTAAACTTTTCCATATTACATAAGTGTAAAAACTTTTTTTTTTTTTTTAAGAACTCACAGCGTTTAGGGTTAGGGTTATATGCAGGTTGTTTAAAAATGGAAGAACCCACTGTGGGTTCCTGTTGCCAGGAGCAGGGCTGTTCCAGACTTTTTTCTTGGGGTGGCCACCAAAAGGCAGGGGGGTCAAAATTGGCCAGCTGTCTATGCATTTCTTATTAACATCTTATTTGTATTATTTTATTCACTTTAATTAAATAGTAGCTAATGTTTAATATCACATAGAAGCCTATTATGCATTATTATGCAATACACTACAGGAGAGGGTGGCAGGCTCTCTGGGAGTGTGGGGTAACACTAATATTCACGCCCTTTCTGGCACGATGCTGTGACGCGCGTCGAAGTTCTAGACATTGGCGAGTAAATAGTTTTACAGCTGTCTCTATTCAAGCCATGTCCAAACGTTATCAGCAGAGACGTGCTGATAACAAACACGACGAGCCAGGACAGAAAAAAGCAGAAAGGCAGGAAATGCTGTTTTACCTGCATAAAAAAAACGGCGTATACTGTATACAGTGGTTGCATTGGTGCAAAAAAGGGTATTAAAGCACATTTTAAATGTGTGTGTGAAACAGGTGGACGGAAAAACCTCCGGCGATAAATTTCCCCCCCGCTTTCATTCCGCTCTCAACCTATCCCTGTCCTATCTCTAACAACTCGCCAAGGAGCATGCAATTGCTTTCGAGTTCCTTGATACTGAATGAGGCCTTCATGTGCTATCATATGACAACATGAAAAACACTCTGTGTGATGTGTTTTTTTTATGCCCAGCCAAGTCCAGACAGGAGAAGGAAAAATAGCCGGCAACGATTGGGCAGCTGTTGGAGCCTGTCGACCTTGGGTGTCAGCCTAAGTGTAATTATTTTTCACGCATGCCATGTTGACCAGATATACACCGCTTGTGTTCTATTTATCAGGCCTCCCCGTGCGAGTTGAAGGCGGGACATGCATGCACATTCACACACACACACACACACGCGCACACTCGCATACTTACTTCTATGTATCAACAGTGACCTGATTCCTGTGGGTTGGTGCGGGCAGTAGATAAATAAAGAAAATCATCGCCCTCGGTGAGAACCTGCTGGGACATAAATTTCAGTCCGGCTCTGATTTGGGTCTGAACGAGGTTGGCATTGATTAATTTGAATTTCCAGCGCAGGGAATAACTCCCATAATTCACAGCAGCAGTTGGCTTGCCGCGCTCCAACTTGATCATCTCGAGTTCCCCTCACTTCATTGGCTGGCTGTTCGGCGACACTGTCAATCCGCGCACTTGTCGCCCTCTCTGTCTGTCAGTCAGTCTGTCTGTCTGTCTGTCTGTCGGCCCGCGTCAGGCGTCTACTGTCTTCACGCCTGTCAAGCGCTCTGATACGGCGTGGTATCTTATCAAATGTCTCTAAATGCCAGTCGAGGAGACAGGGGTAATATTAAAAAGAGTGTAATTAAAATGGAAAGGAGCGGGTCATGTTGGGTGAGACCTTCAGATAAAAAAAAAGAAAAAGGCCTCTGAGCAAGCCAAGCAGTTTTCACCCCCTTCCTCCCTCCTCCCTCCTCCCTCCTCCCTCCTCTCTCCTCCCTCCGTGCCTGCCCTCGCTCCCTCTCCTCCCTCGTTCACTCTCCTGTCACCCTGAACAGAGGATTGACATTCAGTCGAGGACACCCCTGGCTGGCGGTTAAAAGAAGTGGAATTAATGTGTGAGTTGAAGAGAGAGTGGAGAAGGGGTGGGGGGGTGGGGGGAGCACGGGGTAGGTGGGGTGGGGTGGGGTTGGTCGGTGGTAGTGAATGACTGACACAGTTTTTGATGGAGTGCAGACATGGCTGACTCACCCTCTCTCTCCGTCCCCTCCTCTCATTCTATCCCCTCTCCGTCTATCTCTCTATCTCTATCTTCCGCTCGCTTGCCGGGGGTCGTCACCCCCCCCACCCTCCCCCCTCCTCCGCCCGCCTTTCCTCCCATCCTCTCTCTGGCCTTATTGTTTTACATCTCTTCATTCAGGCTTTTATGGCTGCTTCGTCCTCGCGCAGACCCATCTCACCACCGGATGATGGGTTCCTCCCCCAGTTATCGCCGCTATTTATTATCGCCGTCGATCCACATCACATTTCTCTGACTTTGGGAAGATGGTTTTCACATTGGACCGCTTTACCGACTCGCCATATAACAAGTCTGCCGGCGAGAGGCCTCGCGGAGGAAAACCTCGCATCACTGTTTGACGCTGCAGAATTGCTCGGCGCAAAAATGCGACGAAGCATTTTAATGACAGCTTTCCCAGATACTTCTTTAAAAAAAAAAACACCTCACCTTATTTTTCATTCTGTATTTGGGAGTCGGTGTTAGTATCTCGATGACTTTTTACTGCTGGGTCAGTGATTATTTTAACGTGACGGAGGCTAAGCCATTCCACTCTGCTGACACACGACTGCGCGCGCTGGCTAAATCATATATTTAGGGAGAATGAGTCAGTTATGACATCATGCGAATTCCTGGAGAAAGAGGGAGTCTGAGGCTAACGGGCTGCTATCAGGTCATGCTGTTTGAAGTCAGCAGGAGAGATACCTCTATCCATCAAGGATTTACTTTGAAACACTTCTCAATGCAAATGAAATTGGTTAAATCTACCAGCTTCAGATGTTCCATCCCTCGCTGTAGCGGCCCCCGCACTCTGCTCTGCTTTTTAAAAAAAAGAAAAAACAGTTTGTGAAAAATGTTATCGGATCATCACCTTTTTCCAGCGCTCCCTCTCGGTTGCCCGCTGACAAACGCAGAGTACTGTAAGGTAACTAGAAATCCATCGGCGCTTTACCTCTGTGAATCGCGCGGTACAGGGGAACATGTTTTAGCACTTAACCTCTATAGTAGGAGCAGCTGTGGGGCCCAGAGGGACTGTGTATTCAGCGGAGGAAGGCCGGCTGGATGCCTAATTAACTAGGCTGGCTTGATGACACAATAGCATCTTTTGAAATGGCCAATACGTTTCTGGAACAGTGGCTGGGGCTGCAGCGGAGAGCATAGGAGGTCAGCCCTAGCATGTATTCATACTGTACGCACACACACACACACACAATTTGTCTGTGGTTGGAGGAAGCAGACAAAGCAAACTGTGAAAAGTGACTACACACTCCTACAGTGTGCAAGTGGAGAATTCGGTCCGTCACTTCACTTTAAAGAAAACGCAATCACATCTGTGTAGTTCTAAAAGCAAAGCGCTTTGAACAGAGGACAAAATCAGCATGAACATTTCCACAGGGAGTTGGTTTTTTTCTTCATCTTCGTCTTTCTTGGACAAAATAAAATTCAGCAAGTTGATGTAATCAGTGAATTTAGTGGGAATGGCAGATGTGCTGGATTTGAGGTAGTTGAGAGGAGACGAGCCCCGAGTGGAACCCCAGGTAGGGGCTCCACTCATTATGGATCGATCCTGCAGTCTCCTGTGTCAGGTCGTCTGCAGGCCTGATTGAAGTGTTTTCACCCAGGCTTCATGGAAGTGAACAAAAAAAAAAAAGGAAAAAAAAACATCTCTCTGCCTCCTATTGATTTCGAAATGTCAAAACTTAAACCTTAAGAGGAGCGGTGCGCACTCCAAAAGGCTTCGAGACGGGCTTAATGGCTGCCGAGGAAAAGCTGTTGGGAAAGTTTTTACCCAGTTTATTTTCTTTTTCTGTAATGGCTTCCCCTTTGTCTCACTCATCAGAATGGATTTTCCGAGGGAAGAGGTAGGTGAAGCATATCACCCTGCCATAACGAGGCAGAAACTGTCAGTTAGGATACCATCCCGTCTGGTTCGTTAAGGATTAGGCTGGTCGGGGGAATGTTGTGAATTAATCCAGAGCGTCAGACATCACACCGAAGCCTCGCGCTGGATTAGTATTAGCTTTTGTTTGATTCGTTGTGAATTAACCGACATAATCCACCTGGTGTCAGACACAATAAAAACACACCAACTGACACAGAAACAGGATTAGGTTTACGGGGGAGGACCGCGGGCTTGACTGCCATCAGCCAGTTAACCTGGGATGATGTTCAATCAAATTATATAAATGTCCTTATCCTCATCATAAATGGCATTTTGCCATCTAATAAAATTTGAAACCGTATATCCTCCCTGCTGCATAATGCTGTCTGATCACTCATTAGACTGATGTGTGTTATTAACGGCCTTGCTGTCTATATTATACATGAATATGTGTATGCATTTTGATGAGACTCTCCTATTTCCTATCCTCTTTAGTTTCCTATTACCTGGCTTTTTACCTCTCTTTCTCTTATGGTGTTAATTTTAAAGAAAGATGAGGACGTGGCTCAGGTGAGTCCTGACCTGCCCAGCAGTAACAGATTGGTTGCCAGGTCTTCCAGTCATCGGGCCTGCGTGGCGGCAACTGTGTCGTCCTTCCCCTCGCTGAGAACCTGCAGTCGCGCTCGGAACACCTGCTGGGTTCCCTGCCTCTGTTCCTCTCCTTGCTTCCATCCCTCCGCTCCTCCCTCGCCGCCTCTCTCCTGAATCTGTCACTGCCTCTTCTTTCATCTGCATCTACTTTCCCCTCCCCTCACGCCTCCGCCAGTTCTCCCCCGTTTGGCTCGGCTCCTCCGTCGCTCCATCCGTACCACCTCGCATCCGCGCTCTGCCCGATCGCAGGCGTGACAGCAGCGGAGCTCGGCAAACACTCCCTCAGGTGCTCGACTACCTTACATGCAGCAATGTGTCATCTCTGTATTGCGCAGGATGTGGTGGGAATGACACTGCGGGGCTGACGTGTATCGCCAGAGGACATTATGTTTGCGCTCTTTGTTTTTACTGGAAAATAGACATCATCACCATGCCTTAAATCCCAACAAGTCCTCATACCTGGGCAAAAAAAATACTGTTGGTGTTTTGTCATTGCCTTCCAAAAAGGTTCGAGTGATAATGAGCAAATGTCATCACTGTGTTTTAAAGGTACAACTAGAATAGCACTCATTAGAGTGCATACCTCCGCCAAGGCCCAACAGTCCCCTTTTGCACTCACTCATAGATACCAGCCACCTAAATAAGCCAGATGTTTTTCCCATCAAAACCCTTGTATTATAAAGAAAGTCAGGAAAAAATACCTGGATCCTTCTCTTTTTTACAAGTTTTTTATTCCACATCAAAGTTGGGCGAAATATCCTTATTCTTGTGATCTGGTCAGGACTTTGACAAAGAATTGCTCTAAAAGTACACAGTAAAAGTACTTCATATTATGCATGCAAGTATTCTATGAAGAACTTAGTTCAGTAGTATATGAATCTTGGACTACTTATGGAAAATACGTTTTTTATTCGACCTCAAAGTTGGGCAAAATATCCTTATTCTTGTTCTCTGTTAAGGATTTTAACCCAGGATTACTCTAAAAGTACACAGTGAGAGTACTTCATATTATGCATGCAAGTATTCTATGAAGAACTTAGTTCAGTAGTATATGAATCTTGGACTACTTATGGAAAATACGTTTTTTATTCGACCTCAAAGTTGGGCAAAATATCCTTATTCTTGTTCTCTGTTAAGGATTTTGACCCAGGATTACTCTAAAAGTACACAGTGAGAGTACTTCATATTATGTACTTCATATTATGTATGCAAGTAGTCTAGGAAGTACTTAGCTCAGTGGTGTATGAATCTTGGACTACTTATGGAAAATAAGTTTTTTATTGCACATCAAAGTTGGGCGAAATATCCTTATTCTTGTGATCTGGTCAGGATTTTGACTCAGGTTTACTCTAAAAGTACACAGTAAGAGTATTTTTCTATTATACATGCAAGTAGTCTAGGAAGTACGTAGTTCAGTAGTATATGAATCTTGGACTACTTATGGAAAATAAGTTTTGTATTCGACCTCAAAGTTGGGTGAAATATCCTTATTCTTGTGATCTGGTCAGGATTTTGACTCAGGTTTACTCGAAAAGTACACAGTAAGAGTACTTCATATTATGCATGCAAGTAGTCTAGGAAGTACTTAGCTCAGCGGTATATGAATCTTGGACTACTTATGGAAAATACGTTTTTTATTGCACATCAAAGTTGGCCGAAATATCCTTATTCTTGTGATCTGGTAAGGATTTTGACCCAGGATTACTCGAAAAGTACACAGTAAGAGTACTTCATATTATGCATGCAAGTAGTCTAGGAAGTACTTAGCTCAACGGTATATGAATCTTGGACTACTTATGGAAAATACGTTTTTTATTGCACATCAAAGTTGGCCGAAATATCCTTATTCTTGTGATCTGGTAAGGATTTTGACCCAGGATTACTCGAAAAGTACACAGTAAGAGTACTTCATATTATACATGTAAGTAGTCTAGGAAGTAGTTAGTTCAGCAGTACATGAATCCAAAACTACTTATGGAAAAAAAAATAAAAAAATTCTCATGTCGTCCTTTACTTTTAAATCTGGAAGTATACCATCGTGATACCTTCAGCTCACTACCGGGAATAATTACTGTAAAAGTATCGTATGTTTCATGGGTCTGACTGAGAGACTGCAGTCTGCCCACAGTCACTACCAGCAGCTCCTCAGAGTGGTTTCATCATGAATATAGAAGATTCGGGCACTTGAAAAAAATGTGTGGCTGATTTGACCAAGCAAACGTGAACCACGGCTGGCTTGACTGCAGTAGGACGGCATCTGATCCAACTGAACATGCGATACTAGGCTGGCCGTTGCAGACTGTGCTGACGTAAATACACCAGGAAATCATGAAAGTAAATCCTCACATCAGTATTTTGTTTGGTCTCAACATTTTTGCCCGTGTTTCTGCTTTGTAGATAGAAAATGCCACCGAAAAGGAAGCGAGGCATCCGAAGCTATTTCACCACCCAGAGAGTGAGTAAGTAGCCTAGCTGCTAGGCTGTTGTTAGTTAGCTAACTACCCACACAATGCAAGCCTCCTAGCCTAACATTAAATGGTTCTGTGATGAGACACTAGGCGGGAGGGATAGGTTGCTGGGCAGTGTCCCTACCAAAGCTGAGACCAAACTTACGCCCTTGCTATGGGCGACTACATTGAGTGTTGTTCCTGGCCTTGCATTAGCATCCAAACATGACTGGTCCTCGGAGCACTGTTGCTTTGTCAAAGATGACCCCGTGGACAAGAACCAGTTCTTTGACTATCGAAATGCAAAGAACTGGTAACAGAGAAGGCACTGGCTCCAAACCAGCACCTGAACCGCCTTGGACAAAAAGGGCTATGTGACCAGGCGGTTAGTTTGACAACAGGGAATATAGTACTGAGGTGATTTCAGGGACTCTCCGGGGAAGACAAAGACATGGCAGGTTCAGAGGAGATGTGAAGCGTGAGAGGAGCGAGAGGGAGTGGAAAGACAAAGATTGGTTCTGATGAGTTTTGTTTTGTAGGAATTGGGTGCTAAAAGCAGCCTTTAGTATCAACAGCAGGGTTAAGAGGTTCTTTGGCGCTATAAACAGTGTCACGCTATGCTACCAAGAGAGGACGGTCATTATTTGTATGACCACCAGAGGTCTCTCGTCGGGATGCAGACAAAATAGATCAGTTCAGCATTTTTAACAGTAGACCAGCGGAAATGAAATCCTGTTGGATATTGTCGAACACAGTGAGAAAAAAGGGATTTTTTTTTTTTCCGACTCAAATGCTTTTAGCAGTCAAAGCGGGGGCACTATAGAGAATAGCCGAGTGAGGTCACTTCTATTTGTAGGGTCAAAGCCTGCAGATGCAGTCACAGTCGAGACTCCTGAGCACTCAGACTGAGCTCTCTCAAAGCCCCATCACTCAAAACGGAGCCTCGGCAGGATGACTGATACTTATTGCTGGTTTCGCCATCATCATGTTTAGACAACCTCGATACATTATGCACGATCCGATGTTGCGCGCGCGTGCAATACGGTCATACATGCTGTAGACGGGGAAGTAGATGCATCAGTCACAAAGGGCACGTGAAGGATGGCTGGCTGTCTCCCCATGTGTTCCGAATGGAGGAACTGTCATGGATTTCCCAATTGATTACGCGTCCTCACATCCAGCCCCGTAATTGCATAAGAGTCAAGGAGAGCTGAGTTTCTGACCAGAACGTTCAATCACTTTTCATCTATCAAGAAGCGTATGCGCAAAAAGAAAAACTCAATGTGGAAAGAGAGGCTTTATCAGGTCCGAGGCGTCACCGTGATGGCTGTGATGAAAAATTGAGCGCATTAATAACGTACCACTTCACCCTGCTTTTGTTCATCTTCAAGTGAATACAACTCTTACTGTCCAGACATTTTTTTTTACCTTTTTTCCACATGTTTTTCGCCGTCTAGACCTCTCGACGATGGCCTCGCGCGCTCCTGGCCGTGCTCGGATTCATTACGACGACAATAAGGACGTCTCCCTCAATGCTCCAGACTACTTGATGTCTGCGGCTTTCACGCTGATAGAAGATGAGAGGGAAATAAAACGTCTGCAAAATAGAATCCTTCTCGGTCCGCGCCGTTATCACGTAGATCATAGGGAGACAATCATGAAAGGGCCCGGCACAAAGCGAAAGCATTTTTTTTTTTTTCCAAACAGAACCATGGCACAAATAAGTGGAGGCACTTTGAAATGCAGAGTGGGCAGTCAGTCAGTCAGTCAGTCAGCCAGTGTGTCCTCCCCTCTCACAAAGTGCACCGGGGGCTAGATAATGTCAGGGCCCCCGCGTCGTTCTCTGACCCCTCCTCTGCGCTCTGCGGAGGCAGGAGGAGGCAGGTTGCCAGAAGCTTTCAGGCCTGGTGGAGCAAAATGTCTCGGCGGGTCTTGTTTTATTCCCCTCAAGTAGCATTCAACACCTCCCCATCACATTCTCGCAGACAACCTCCCATTACCATACGATTCAAATCTAACATCGCCTTTCATTCATTGTAAAAGGGCACCCAGAAACATGTAATTATTTTCCCTCTCCCCTCCCTTAGATCAAAGCCCAAACAGGAGTGATTACAGAGAGCCAGGTTGTCTTTGAAGGCGCTCGCCGGTTCCTCTCTTTTCTGTTTGGTTACTGTATAAACAGGGCTGGGGAGAGACGCCGCGGCGCTCGCCTCTCTCCTCAGCGCCGCAGACGCTCGCGGAGTGGCAGGTGTGCCTCTGTTTACAGGCGGCCGCTGTTAGCGCGCCGCACTCCAACCTTGACCCGTCTCGGGGTCTCTGATGGTTTCTCTCTCCGCACAGCTCACTTTCCCTGCCCGGCGTCGTAAAAAAAGAAACAGCAGGCTCCGCAGCATCCCCGCGCTTCTCTCCTTGAACCCTGGCTGTAAAACATAGCTTTACGTGATCTGTTTTTGGTTTGCGGGGTTAGAACATGGCAAGACTGGGAGATGCGCTGATTGCAGTGTTTATAAAGGGAGGGCGAAGACCGAGAAGAGATTGAGAGAGGAACCACGGAGAGCGTGCACTCTCTTGTGTGTCATAGGAACCGACGCTGCAAGATTCCTTTATAATTTGGCTGTTCCAAACATCACCGTTTGCACCAGCAGCTTTGCCTTTTTTTTTCTTTTTTTTTCCGGCTGTATATTTACAGTAAATGGATGACTGAATTACAACGAGGAACAGAGAATCAATCCCTGTTCTCGCTCTCGCTCTCTCCGTCTCTGTTATTTTTAGGCGGACAGCAAACAGTTTTCACATCTGAAAGTGAACACCATCCGACGGAGTTATGCCAAGATTTTCTAAGACCTTCCAGCTGTGAGAGCTACAGTGTAACAATAATAAGACAGGGGGTGAATCTCTGTAAAGCCCTGGAATTACATGTGTTTACCATGGGAGCACCAGATAAAATGGCAGTTATTTGAGAACTGCACACCCGCCCGCACTGTTGTGTTTTCTTAGGGATATCCTGCATAGTATACTGCTAAAGATACGGCCAACATTTTAGTTTGAAACACTCAAAAACTCAACTGAACTATAATTATCAACACCAGTGAAGAAACAGCAGCATTGACGTCCCGTCAAATACGTCTATGTGTTGTTTTTGCAGAGATTCTGAACTAGCCCCGGCCCGTCGTGTCTCATAATAAGCGGTGAGTTCGTCTTCTAAGTACACAGAATCAACCCACAAACTGTCAAAAACAGAGATATCGTTTTAATCATCAAAAAGACAACAAAGCTGCAAACCGCAGGAATTTGAGTTTTTCTCTTGTACCGGACCGCGACCAGCTGAAGCGCCTCGTTAACTCGTCGTTAAAAACACACTTCATTCCAAACTGACGTAAACAAAACTTAATTCCCCGAAACCGTCTTAGTTTGTCTTCCCGCAATCACCTCTGGTTCGGTAAAATTCATTCTAAATTCAGAGAGAAAGACGTGCAAATATTCCCGATCTGCACGCCGTTCTCTCTCTCGGTCAGAATCTGAAGCTAGCTCTGTGACGGAGAGCGGGAGAGCGCCGTTCCTGACTAACAACACGACTAAGTTGCACTTTGTTGCCAGATACTGCAGTTTCTAAAAGGAAAGGTCACGATGTACAAACACATTAAGTCTCATCCCATAAAGACAAATCAAATCCTGATGAACCTTTACGTTTCAGTCGGTCGAACGTGAACATTTGCGAGATTATTCGCTGCGAGACACAAAACAAAAGTGAAACAAAGTTGCTCGTTTGATCGGACTGAGTTTGCGCCTCAGCAGTCTGGCAAGAAGCCAGCCTCTGCTCTCTGACCTTGCTGGCACAAACACGGTTGTCGAGTGTTACCGCTCACAAACACACAGTGTAATAGATGCTTATAGGGCACGGACTGATATGTATGTCAGTGGCCCAGAGCAGCATCCGTACGCGTGTGCTGCGCTCCTGTTGAACCTGCGCTCCTACACTTGTGCCCGCTAGTTTTCAGGCGGCACTGGAAGTGCAGAGATGCTCCCAAATATTCCAAATATTCCCCCTCTCTCGGCTGACACGCAGGCACGCCGACTCCCCCTCGGCCCACTCGGCCCCAGCAGGAGCACGCCTCGCATCAGCTGAGTGCAGAAAACGCCTGTCACAGGAGGAGCGAGACGCTAACCATTAGCGAATTTACGTCAGCCCAAGCGCAAGGGTCAGCGCGGTCAGACGGACCACCCAACAGCTTGGTCATCAAGGACAAAGACACGGAGGAGGGAGAAGGAGAGGGAAAGAGGGACTGAGGAGAAAAAAGTGGGAGGGAGGAAAGGAGTGTGGCTATCTCCTTTCAGACGGCCCTGCTGAAATGTGCTGAGATGACACAAGCTTTTACATACGGTGTGTGCACTCGCTTGTGAAGCCACATGTACCGTCAGCACTGCTAAGGTATTGTTCATTGTTGCATACGCAGGCGTGCGACTTTGCGCGTCCGACGCTGCGAGGCGAGCACATGCGTGTGTTCTTCTGTGCAAGTGCACATCAAGTGAGCGGGCCGGTTCTTCCTCCCCGCAGAGTGATGACAGTGTCCAGTCGGCCGCTCAAACACCGAGCTAACACCGCGGGCGTCGCAAAGGCGTACTTCCAGCTCCGTATTTTTCGACAACCCCACGGCTTGGGTTATTTGGGTCGTCGCGACATGACAGAGTAATTGGTTTGCGCAGATCACTCCCCGCATTTGACAACCTGCCCCATTTACTGACTGAGCTCTCCGGTCAAGCTGCTTATAAATCTTTCACTGACTTGATTAATTGTCTCAAAAGTGCTCCTCTGCCAGGTAAATAAATAATGAGCAGAGCGATGATTTCTATTGCCGTCCAGTCGGCGGGTTGACCTGTTGTGAGGTCGAGCGTGGAAAAACACCTCTCAGGGAGGGAATAATAGAATATTTAAAGAAACATAAATTGGCCTCCAGAGGTGTTCATGTGTTTTTATGGCGTGTTTACTTGTTGTATGTGTGTGGAGTGTATCCATATGTTCACACTGCCGTCTGAGGACCGTCCGCAGGGATGTGGACTTGAGTCATTGCGACGTGGAGAGACTCGCGTGTTAAACAAGCCTGTGGACGATTTGGTTCAGGCTGTTCAGCGCTGTGGATTTCTCTGGGAAGGATTCGGCTCAAACAGTCCAAAGGATGTGACTTTACCCACGTTCTCGAGTGCATCGCCATCTCTATGTCTGCTTTGCTAACAGAGAAGAACAGCAGCCTAGCGTTGATTTATAGGCCCAGACGCACCAAACTGACAATAAAAAACTATCTGCGTCGAAGGTTGACTGTTGCATCACCTTATGTTTGCTGTCTCTTGGCCAAAAAGCCGCACTTAAACAAATTTCAGTGACTATAGCCAGCGGCCGCCAAGCTCATACGTTCTACCTGCATTTTTTTGACACCGCTCTCGCTAATATAGCCGCTTCTGGTCGAAAAACAGGTCTGATAAAAAGTTGTTAATGGCACCCGTTTAGTGAAAGAGGAGAAGAATAAGGAGAAACCGCCCTGTATGGGTAAAATCATGGATTCACGCACTGATCCGCTTACCTGAACAGCCAATCAGAGTGATTTCTGTCACTGGCGAGCCGCCATTGAGTCTACATGCTGAATTGGGCAAAAAGCCTCCAACGAGGGCCGTCCAGTGCCAACAGCGTGGGACAGACAGCACCGACTAGAGCCACTGACGCTCACTGACGGCCCTGACAATGCCCGATGGCCGACCGTTGGCCTGGTGTGTCCTTAAGGGGGCCTTAGAAATGGAGTCCGCTAACATTAACTCATGACTGAAGTTCCACAGAGCCCCTTTAAAGTGTAAAAGTGATCAGGATGGGGATATTCTTTGTGATTGAGAAGACATTTCTAATGTTTTTTGTTAGAGAGGTATATGTTTTTGTTTGCCCGAGAAAAAATGACTTGCTTCACTCTCTTTAGTCTTGGATCGAATGAGACCACGAGTCACACGTCCGATCATCTGCGTAAATCCCCCCTTTAATGGGAAATACGTTTTTTTTAGGGGCACTTTACACTTAGGTTGGCTTACAATAAAGGAGCAAGCACATCTTCATGTTTAAAGGGATGACTTTCATTTTAATTGAGACTTAAAGGTTCACCTTGCCTTTTTCTTTGCAGTGACAAAGCTCTCATTTCAGTGCCCTATCATTTTCTCGCAGCGAAGATTTAGGAGGCAGTAATGACAACCTGCCCCCCGGTCTGGCAGACCAGCAGGGGGCAGAGGTGCGTGTGTGTGTGTGTGTGTGTGAGTGAGTGGGTGTTATAGTGTGTTCTTGGAGGGCCTATTCCTCCTCCACCTCCACTTTAATGACATCAGAGAGGAGACAGTAGTTCGCTGCTGGAGAGCATACCAAGCAGGACGGCTCTCCCTCCCTCTCATACAGTGTCTCCTTGGGTATTACAGCTCAATATGAGGTGTTCTGTTTGGCCTGGCTGGGTTTTAATAAAACCTGACAAGGATTTATCACCTGTTCATGGCTCTATGTGCTGCCACTCCGTCAGACAGGGGTGGTGCTGCTGCTGCTGCTGCTGCTGGTGGTGGTGGTGCCGGTGGTTGGGGGTTGGTTCTGGCGCGCGGCAGTCATATTCACCTCATATTAATGTGTTTGCAGGAGAAGTGAACCCGCCCGGAGGAACGCGGCAATGAGGCCGCCTGATGAAGTGAATGTATTAAGGAGCGGGCCCGTCACTTCCCCTCAATGAAGCTATTTTTGCGCGCACATCCCTCAGAAGCCCCTCCCTGATTGAGACACATTCAATTTTCACGCGTATTACCACTCCTCGTCATGTGCGGCATTAACGGGAGGGGGGGGGCGACACATGCAAAGTTGATCGAAACAACAACTAGTGTCAACAGCGAGGGAGGTTACGCAAACACCTGTGGACGCGTCGGGCGGCGCGCAAACAACGCTGAGTCGTCGGCGTGGACAGTGGCCGTCTCGTGTCAAAACGTCCTCTGGAAAGGTTTCATTATCCTCTTCCCATCTACCCCCCTCTGTCGCTCATCATTCTCTCTCCCTCCTCCCGCTCTCTCCATCCCTCACTCCACCTCGTCGTCATTTCTGTGTGTGCCTCTCACCAGGCATCCCCATTGAGGACTTCCTCAGGACCGTTGCTAGGTGATGGCCCCCTGATTAACGAAGGAGGGAGAGGGGAAGGGGTGTGCGCGTGTGTGTGTGTGTGCGCACACACGCGTGTGTGTGTCTCTTTCTCGGCAGTTATCACTAATTGACAGCTGCCGGCCCTCAGGGCTGTATTCTAACCCCGCGCCCCCAGTGTAATCGGAGGGCAGGGCTCTGTCGCCCCCCGTAGGAGAGTGAGGAGGCCGGGGGAGAGAGGAGGGGGGGGGCAGCGCTGCTTCGGCTCCGGCCTTAGAGTGGGGCGACACACTGCCGGACCTGTTTGGATAAGCATAAAGACGTGGGGAGGTAAGGGGAGACAGGAGGGAGGGGTGGAGGGTGAGCTCGGGAGGGAGGAACGGGGCGAGAGGCGACAATGAGATGTGAGAGATAGGGGGAAGGAGAATCAGGAGGGCAGCAAGGGGCAAGGACGGTGAGATTGGAAAGGAACAAGGAGAATACAGCAGAGAGGAGAAGAGGAGCGAGCAGAGGGTGGAGGGGCGAGGGCATGGCATGCTGTCTGAGGGAGGGGGTCCCCAGCTTTTCGTCAGTGCCAGTCTGCCGGCTCAACACCATCTGGAATTATTCTCAAACACCGGCCAACTCTCCCCTCTCCAACTAGGACAATCTGATTATTCAGGCCCCCCCTCCGCCCCCCTTTCGCAATATAACTCAAATTAAAATGAGATTATTGCGATCATACTTTGGGCTCGGAGGTTGATAATGAGTTAGGGGCACACGCGATGGTGGCTGTATATGAGGCCTGAGCGATACACACCGCAAATGTTTGCCAACTTTTCGTCTCAAGTTTGCTTTAGTCTGAAAAGGCTTTCAAATATTTGCTCGGGTGCTTTGAGTCAAAAATTGAAAAACTGTCAAAGCTATCAGAGCAACTCGGGGGTAATTTTGAGGCAAAAACTCAAACTACCCTAATAAAAAAATAATCAGTGATTATTAAACAAAGGCTTTCATGAAATTAGTATTTAATATTTATTCAATAGCATTATAATCACTCTCTTATCACCGGGGCCTTGAAAGCTGACTGAAATAAGTAGCACTTTTTTTCTTCATAGTTATTAGAGTGTGGCAACAGAAATCAAACAGCGCATGTCTACGTGCCGCTGTATTTTAAACGTTTCCTTCTATTTTCAAAGGCAGGCAATTAAAAAGGCCCCTTGTCAAATATTAACTGCGCTTAAATGTAGAGTGTGCCGCAGAAACTGCAATATGACATACTAAATTCAAAGTAATTAGCAAAAAGCTTTTGATGCATGCGCTCCGCTCTCATCGGAGCTCCTCGCGTGTGGAAAAAAAAACTGCTTGATAATGGCACTCCAACTCTGTTAGGATGTGATTTATATGCATAAAAGTAATTTCTGCTGAATCCTCAGACACATAGGATTTGTTTGGTGGGGTAAAATATACAAGGCGCGGATTCAAAATCCGTGCGTCTCGTACGGGGGGGGGGGGCGAGCAAAACACAATTGCGACTGTGTCATCTCCACTCTGTGTAATCGGAATGAGTGATTATTTTCACAGGAAGCATAAATTGAATTACAGTATAGGACATGTTTGTCTCATGATAAAGCTGCATTGCCTCCACTGTAATTATCTTCATATTACTGTAATTATTTGAAAGTGTGCAAAACGGATTATTCCCTTTCCCCGCCGCCCGGTTGCTTCGACTCACTGATCCCCCTTTCAGCTGCGGCTGAAGCCTGTCACACGCAGCCTGCCTCTATGTCTTCATGCAGACTTTGACATTGCCGAGCAATCAATAGATCCTCAGCACAGAAATGCATCTCACCCTGATTATAATGAAGATAGCCGGTCATTTAAAATGCTAATGGCCAATTTCACCTAATAAGAGACATTCAGCCCCGCAGTTCATTAAAATTTAGAGGTGGAAAAGTCTATTCCAATTAGGTTTCACCCTCCTTCCCCCCCCAGCGGCGAACCCATTAGGATTTTAAGAAATGTCGAACTGTCCCATCTCGCAATCTTAACACTCTGCAAAGGAAGCACGCTTAAAACTTGAGTGGAGGGTCACTGAACAAAGGCACCATTGAGGAACATTAGCGGTAGTTAGCATATGACCTCATCACCCACCACATTTAAGTCGCCTGTGCATAACACAGATATCGGTTTCAGGTCCCAGTCAGACTGCTCCCTGCAGCTGGAGGCCCATCTTTTATTTTCTGCCCTTTAAAGAAGCCACCACACTCAGTACCTCGTGTTAATTCACTTGTTGTGCAGGCTCTAATGGGGAAACGTGAATGGAACACATTTAATGTTGAGTATGCAAGATAAAGAAAATCCATCTTTGGCCTCTTCAAAGGTAATAGTGCAGAAATCATGTGTGGGATAACTTTTAATTCTTTATATTAAGAACTCATAATTTATTAATTGTATTTATTTATTTTGTTAATTATTTGTCATGACATGCGTATACAGAATATTTGTTTAGTCTAGCATGCCTCATTGATGTCACCTGTTACATCGCCAAACAAGAGCTATTGTGCTGCATAGGTCTACAATGTGTCAACAC
Organism: Lagodon rhomboides; assembly: GCA_039737535.1. Classification (NCBI taxonomy): domain Eukaryota; kingdom Metazoa; phylum Chordata; class Actinopteri; order Spariformes; family Sparidae; genus Lagodon; species Lagodon rhomboides. The sequence goes on from CM077801.1 coordinate 13,292,030, forward strand.
ATTGTAAGCTAGACGTGTCCATTGATTAAGTTTGATTGTGCATTCATTCCACATCTGACTGACTCTGAAGTAGGCCCTCAGCGTATTTGTTGATCTATAGCTGAACATGTCTGAATTATGTCACATTGATGAGTCGCTGGCTTCCCACACATTACTTGTGTGCTTAATTGTGGTACAATATTCACATCAGAATAACACATGTTATTTTGAGTAGATGAGACAGTGTGAACGACAGAGCAGTTCTGAGTGGCCTCGTGGTCTATTTAAGCTTCTTGCTCATGCATTTGTTTCATGTGTAATCCTTGTGGAAACCTGAGGTCCGTTCAGTTTTTCTGAGTCACATGTACAAGTTTAACAGGTTAGGTTATGATGTCTTAATTTACATTTAAGTTTTCCCCTTTTGCAGTAACTTGCATTTTTCACCCTGTAACATCTGATCTGAGACACGGCCTGGAAGATAACCACATCTAGAAGTAATGCATGAATAAATCCAAATCCAAGGCATCTATTTTCCTGCAGTGTTTCATATTCAATTGCACGTAATTCTGCCAATAACAACAGGATGAAACTTGCTGGATAACAGGAGGGAGGCATATGGAAACCAATAGATCCACAAGCAGTCAACCTTGAGATTTATCCAAAATCACCTCCGATACTGATCACTCCGTCATACGTTCTGGTACATTTGTCCGCAGAAGGGAAAAAAAACCCTCTGTTAATTTTGGATGCGAGGTCGACCAGCATGGACAGCAAAATGATTCCATCTGCAACACAATTGAGTCAGAGGATGTGCGGGCTCGCTGTGGAGCTCAGATCAGATAGCGGAACAAAAAGTAAAGTATAAACACTAGATCTGAGTGAGTGCGTTGGATGCACAAGGACATTTTTGTCTTTTTCTTCTTTATATTGAATTAAACATATCAGTGCAAATGCAGATTTGCTTAAAAAGCTCCCTTGTTCAAGGAAAAGGGATTGTACAGCTCAATATTCTTTTGTATTTACAATGTAAAGGGCAGTTCCAGCGTGACTGGAGGTTTTGCTCATTTCCGGCAGTCCCTTTATTTTAAAAGACTACTTATCATGCTATATCTATGTGCTGTTCTGCTACTTATTTACCAGTGATAAGTACTTTTTTGTGGACTCAATATGACGTCTCAGAAGTCTTTTTCTGTGCCTTTTGTAGCTGAGTGACTGAGCCTGTGCGATAAAGACCCTCAAAAATATCTTTACTCACAGCACACGCATGTGAACAAAGTGTCACAAGTAACATTAAAGGGAATGTGTAAAACAAACTAATCATGCTGCCAGTGTCTTTAAAGCGCCGATGTTTAAGATATGGACATCATTTTAGTTTAAAACATTTCATAAAGGAACTGCCATGTCTCCTCATCCCCAAAGTCATGGTCCTGATCCACTGACACTGTAAATCACCTCCATACTTCCTCCAAATTCTGCTGTCGGTCTTGGAGGATGTGTTCATTCCCAGTTTGTAGCTCCCCCTGTGACCCAAGGTCCCAGTCTATGCAAACTCTAGGGCCACTAGTTAACTTAGCCATTAGCTTATTAGGTAACGGTAGCTTACTGCAGCCAAGAATAGCTAGCAAAGAGCAGCAGGTGTCGGTTACTCGGCTGATGTGCTGCCCCCCTACAGTTTTGGAGCTACCTTCAAATTCTAGCCATATTGTACAAAATGCACCATTAAAGCTACACTATTGCTCATAATTTGAGGATTTCAGTGGAATAACATCTGTGCAAAAGAATATCACCTGAAATATGGGGTCTTAAAAATGATATACCATAAAACAAAAAACAAACAAACACATTTCCTTTTTTAAAACAAAAAAAACATCATTAGAAATAATTGCAGTACTATTCAAGAAAACATTGGCGAAACCCATTTCACCGCACCTAGTATGCAACACGCACACACATGCACCCTCATAATCCAATCTTTGTCTTCCTTTTATTTTGACACCTAGAGCAAGTTTATTTGGAGAGGCAGATATCGTGCATCACTTTGTGTGCAGTGCTCCAGTGCTCAGTGTGTAATCTGAGAGGAGTCTCTATTAGCATAGTGAATCAAACAAAACAAAGCCTCTGCCAGTGATGTAAACACAGGGAATTAAACCTCCTGCAGTTCACTACCCGGTCATCTTCAGCTAATTTGACTGCGCAAGAAATCAAGTCTCCACTCAATTACAGCATCTGCTTTCTATGCAGAACTATGAGAGCGGATATCATTTACAACGGAAGATTTTCGAGACTGTAAGCCCTCTTCAAAGGGGATTAAATGAGAGAAAGTATGCCTTATGAAAATGTTCCCTTTTCTTTTAAAAAAAAGTATTAATATATGTGCATAATACTGATACGAATGCCTGATGGGATTGCATTACAGATGCAAGATTTGTTCTTCCCAAACTCTTGCCCGTTGCAAGAGTTGTTTTTTTCCTGACCTTTTCCGGTCAGAACGAGACCTCTTCCATGCTCTCACTGCCGGAGAGCCACTGGCAGGCCTGTGGCTGGCAATTACGCCTCAAACTGCTCTCCTCCTTCTCTTCTTCCGAAAACTCTCAGACATGTCGGGCATCTACCACCCACTGCCTCACAGTGAGGTCTCCAAGCCATCAGACGAAATAAAAAAAGAACATCGGCTTCATAGTTTGGGTATGGATGCTCGAGATTGTGGAGCCACACTTAGCTACACTTCTACTCCGTCGACAAATCCTTCCAATTAATTATGTCTATATGATAGAAGGCTACTGAACAGCCCGTTAATGTTACAACTGTGTGTTCCTGTGTCTAATCTCTGTGACTTTCTCATATACAATACTCATTGGTATGCAGCGGGAGATTGCGCGAAGAAATTTAAGGCCTGCCAATTAACTTTGGATGTTTTTCCTCCACTTGAACAGCTTATTTACAGGCTGATTAGCCGCTTTGAAGGTGAGTTGAAACGAGACAGACTTTCAGAGCTTTTTTTTTTTTTCCTGCATCTTCACAGGCTCAGACTTTGGCTGATCGAACTGTGAACTTCCTCTTAGCTCACCGCAAGCAAACGGGCCAGCAGCGCAGAACCTTACTTCATCCCTAATGAGGCTGAGATCGATCACCGCCGGATAAAATCAACATATTTCAAGAGTGGAGCGGTGGATTGTCTAATAGAGTAAAATTAAATAACTTATCATTAGTTTGAGCGGCATTTAGTGAAATTGTCCTATTTGGTTAATCCTCTGGAACTGATTAAAATGACTCCTTAAAAGCACAAACATACGTCATGATTCAAGTAAAGCCGTTTATCGAGCGACATTCGATAAGTGCGGTCGGCAGTGTGGTTGGTTCGCTCTCAATCTTCCGTTCTTTCTTCACACCCTGCATTGTGAAAAGCAAAAAAAAAAAAATATGAAGAGCTGATACATTCCCAGCCGTACATTAATACGAAAAAAAAAACAGCCTGGGAGATACCCAGCTGCAATTTGGACCCCGTGACTCAAGCTCTCCGAAGAGGCTTCCCCTTGTCTCACTGCCGCTGAATAGCACACAAGGAGGCAGTTAGTGACCCAGTGACCCCATCCACAGAGAAACAGAGCTGGGTGGGATTATATCAACGTTAGCTGGACCCGGGCCAATGCTTAGCCATAACATTCTGGCCAGAGATAACATACTTTTTAATTACATATGGGCTACAGCTATGTTAAATTTCTGCAGTGAACCCTCTCCTGGGAGGTCGCCACTAAACTTGACATAATACATCAAACACAGCTTAACGTGATTACAATGTGCAGAGGTCTGCAGTTGAGTCGAGAGCGAGGGGGAAGTTGCCAACCCCTTTTTGTCTCAGGACAGGTTGTGCAAAATCCCCTCGGCGTGCATTTTCTAAGAACGGATCTTTTTAAACGAGGCGAGCGAACTCTCTAAGGTTTACAGTGCGCACCTGCATGTGTAAATACAGGCGTGAGTGTGTGTTCGCCACACCTACCTCCTGAAAAATTACGTTTATTATGAGCTGTAAGAAGCTGAAATGTGCCGCAGAGCTGAGTACTATAGCGTTATTGATTAAATTGAAATACTGATTCGTGCTGCTTTAAGTTTCCTCCCAAAAACATACAGTACTGGCAAAGTTCATTGGTAGTCAGGGTCGGTGCATCCCCGTGAACATATGTGCTTTCGTATTTTTCATAATTCAAGGTTGCATTTGCCTTCTCCTAATTCCCTTTAAATCTGCATAATGACTATTTTGAACTGCTTAACATGCTCTCTTGCGCTCGGCTAAAGAAGACAGTGTGAATACTAACAACCGGAGGAAGAAGACAGAGGCAGACCAGTACCCTTGATGTTGACGTTGATGAACGGTAGCCGAGCAGCTAATGTAACGGGCCGTCTCGACATTTGAGACACGTCGCGGCGCTGCTGCTTCCCCTTAGCTGTCATTAATAAACGCGTTTTTTTAGAATAAACAGATGCCCTTTTTGTTAGCATAATGCGGAAAAAAAAAATAGATTAATTACACCAATCCGCGGCGTGATTTGTTTCTGTCGAGCACCTGGCCCCGTGCACTCCGTCTTCACGCCGTGACAGTACATGGAAAAGTCATCTCGTCCATCAGGCCTTTTGCCGTTTCAAGGTAACCTCAAAAGTCTGTGTCAGACAGTCAATGGAGGCGGGCGTCGGGAGCGAGGCGCTCTGAGCCGCGGCCCCCGAGGCCAAAGGTGTAACAGCGGCTGCATCATCGCTGGGAGAAAAATGAAGCCACTGCGAGGACCTGTTCTCCACGCCGTTGGCTAAATCTCTCCGGCTGATCCCATCATTTCCCCATATCTCTATACAATCTTCCCACGCTGTTTCAAACGTAACACGCCGCATTTCAGCTGTTTAATCATTCAGTGTGATATCAAAATTCCGATAAATCTCATAATTAAAACGCGCCGCTAGCGAGCCGTCCTCAAGCTCTGTAACATTTCATGAAATTCATAAAGAGCAGCTGCGGCGCAGTGTTGACGAAACAAAGCTACGTCGGCCATCCGAATGGTGTTATTGCAGCGCGTTGTATGATCAGATTAAATCTGGGTTCATATTAAAACTTTGCATTTTTTTAAAAAAAGAAACTCTGGTTCCATAAAACATATTACAGGGATTAATAAATGGGCTCGGATCGCAGATTCTGCTGATCACGGACGCATGTAAAAACGTGTCCAATCAATCGGTTTGCATTTGCATTTATCCGGCCAATCTGACTGCATGTAAATTAAACGATGTGGCCTCATAAAGGGTTTGTTTTTGCTGTCTCAAATAACAGCCCATTTACTGCTCGCTGCAGTAATGCAGCCTGTTAAAACTGATACCATTTAGCTGATCATGAATAATTCTGCCCCCATTTTCCTCCCAAAAGGCAGTTTGATTCTGAAGTCTGTTTTTTTTTAGTTCTTTCGCAGGCCAATTTACAAACATGCTGCGGCGTCAGGGCTCTGACAGACTGCTGTATTTTATTGAGATTTATATATATACATATATATATATATATTCTGTCGTTAATTCCCGCAGCAATAAAACACATATCTAAAATGTAATTCACCAAAGTTGAAAGCTGTCAACTATTTGCACATCATCTGTTCTGAGCCACAACCTGCAACGCCGTTCACCTTGTTGAAAATGCATTAGTTATCCCTAAATTTCCATTTCAGGGCTGAGGTCCCTGCTATAATTCAGCTGATTTTTGATCACATGAATAAAGAGTGTCGGACAAGCAATTGGATTTGCATACACACTTGTCTAAAGTTTGCATTTCGCGCCGTACCTGTGCACCACACACTAATGAGGCAATTATTTAGACAGCAGGCCTGCGAGTCTATCGGGGGGGGGAGATGCCACGGAGTTCGCAGCTGTGGGATTAACGTGGTTAGCTGGACCTCAGAGAGGCAGAGGCAGACAGGGAGGGATTTCACACTATCTAATGAAGAAGACTTTTCGCATTTCATGGCGAAATAATGAATTCTAAAAAAACAAATTTGATGCGAGAGGAAGAAATGAGCTCTGCGAGAGTCGCGGAAACGCATTTTAGAGCGCGCGGGCGTCGGGAGAGTGTGGATTCTTAAAGGCGAACCGTCGCCGCTGATTCTGAGGTGGGTTTTTTTTCCGGGTGTTTTCGCATCAAGTCGACACAAAACCCTTTTAATGGGCCGCAATTAGCTCCATTTGTCGCAATCACGCTGATCAATGTGGTCCGCGGAAAAATACATTCTCGCAGAAAAACATTTGCCGCCGGTTTACCGATAATTACGGACGTATGAATACCATGTTGGGGAACTTCAAAGAGCGGGGCCAAACGACCGCCGAAGTTTCCTTTTAATGACCGCGCTGATCAATCGCTTTTTCCCGCTGCTGTACGTTGAACTTAGCGAAGGTGATTAGGGCCTGAAGAGTGCTCCACGCATACTCACTCTCTCTCCTTTCGATTCTCACACAGATGCACACAAACAACCTTTAAATTCAGCGCGATTTGATGGCTCCTGCAATCACGGTCGAATAAATTACCTCCTTGAGAGAGAGAGAGCGGACGCCCGGGGTCGAGCTCCGAGCGAGCCGTGTGAACTGATTCGTCCGACCGGCTGAGAAAAGGGGTGACATCAGCGAAAGGATCGCCGCGTTCGCTATCATTACAATTCATTAGCATTTTTATTACGAGGTCTTACAATATCCCCCCCGTTATTGGTTTGTTTGTCTCTGCCTCGGCGTAACGTCGTCAGTTGTCGGAGTTGGCAGGCAGAAGAGCTCTGGGCACGTGAACCGAGTGCGAGACCAAGATAAGGGCATAACCTGTGGACTCAAATGAGGAGGCTATCATTTTTCATTTAGTTCCAGCAATTATATTCCTGACATCTTTTATCCAGCACTTCCAACAGGTTAAAATCAATTCGGGGAACTTTAGCCGGCTGCAAGATTTATCGTCAGGCAGCCTTTTTTTTCCAGGCTGCATGTCGGTGAATAATGAGGAGCAGTGAAACATTTGGCGAGGATCAATCCGGAGAAAAGACGTTTTCCGAAAAGCCTGACTAATTACGCTCAGGCCTTCGATTACAGTCTGGAGCAACAAAACAAAACCATCGATGAATTATTATGGCTTCATTTACTTTGTGAAAAGTCGGGGTCAGCGCAAAGTGACCCGTGTAAACTTTGCGATCGCGTCCCGCGGCCATGTTTATCCCCCCGTTCCTTTGCTGCGGTACGCCGTGTCCTCCTCGTTCATGGGAGAGAAAAGGAGGCTGGCTGCTCCTCATGCAGGTTCAGTTAAAGTTACACATTAATATCCACAGATGACCTTTCGGATGAGCCGCAGCATTAGTCTTGTGCGTTCTAACCTGTCCTGTGTGGACATAGAGTAATGTGCTGGTTGACCGCTGAGCTGACCCCTCCAGGCATTAGAATGTAGACCACATGTCTCGACTGTGTCTACCTCCACTGGAACACGCGATAAAGTCTAAAACAAATACAGAGCAAATGTGTTGTATGAAGTCTTATCTGCGCCCCGCATACTGTGCTGATGGAATAGGCTGTATCTGGTTTGCTCTCTTCCGCTCGCCGTGCGCGTGCGGCGGGCGGGCGAACAGGCACACAGCGCGCGCACCTGAGCGCGTATACGCATGTAAACACACAGGCGAAAAAAGCGCAGCGGCGCAGGAAATGCTTCAACCTTCAAATACCATTGAAACTCTGGATTTGTTTTCCCCTCACAACAATGAAAGAAAGAAAGAAAGAAAAAAAAAAGCTTGATTGACAAGTTCAAATAACTGGAAACATTAGCATCTTAATTCCGGGGACTGTCACATTTGGTTAGCGTCTCCTCTTCAAGGATGCGACTAATAAAGGAAAGGTATTCATGTTACCGAACAAGCCCTCCTTTATAACCTAATTGCTTTTGGTTCAATAGCTTAAAAAGTCATTAATTACAGGGCCAGCTTGTAATGTAGGTTAAGGTGGCTTTTTCACCAAGGTAATGAGGCGGCATGCACAGCGGCCGGGCAGATTTTGATGCGATAATAGGAGGGGTGAAAACCATTTTTCCACCTTTGCTCGGTGACGGCACCGGCTGAGAGAAGAGAGAGGCCTTTTCATAGTGCCTGAATAATAAAAAAAAGAAAGAAAAAAATCTAAAGAGGCAACAGATAATTGAATTCCAAACAGTTCTATTTGTATAGCTGGCAGCACATTACGCGTGAGGTGCAAATGGCCTTAGCCAAATGTGGATGACATCGAAATGATATGTATTGTGCTTGCACAGAATGTAATGTGTTTGTATGTGCAAATGTGCATGTCCGTTCTCAGGGTTTTCATTATATTCTCGGGGGGCGACGGTTGGATGGCTTTCTGTTTTGTTTGCTGTTAGTCTGCGGCGTTGTTTTTTTTTTTTTTCAATTCGTCAAATCACAAGACATGCTATTTACAGCTCTCTTCTTGCCGTGGTATTGATTACCTGCCGAGGATTTCAGACGTGGAAAATACACGCCGCGCGATTGCTATTTCGCAAACGTTGAGTGGCACGCCAATCCTCCGCGATGCTAAGACACATGCATGCATGAAATCTATATAAGCGGTCTGTTTCGCACAAAGGAACGAGCGTCGAAAAAGCCGGCGCCTGTTCGGAAATATGGATGAAGCTTAAACAGCGATTTGCCTGAGCGTCGCCCGGCGCTTCCCCCGTGAACTACCTTCCATCGATCAGGGCAAAACAAAACACGCAGCCTTCCCTTTCAGACAGGAGCACATTCAACAGAACATTTTTTGTCCTATGACCTCTAACCCCCCAGAGATCTGGTGGCATTTCATTGATGGCCTCCACCTCGCCGGGCGACTGAGAAACAAGGGACGGTGAGAAAGAGGGAGGCAGGGGGAAAGGAGGAGGGGGGGGGTGATAGCGGTGGTTGCTCAGTGACTTTGGAGGAGATTAGGCGATTGAGTTCACCTTTAATGACGGTGGAGATAGTCTTTCAGTAGGGGGGGAAATGCCAGAGCTCAGCAGTTTGTTTTGTGTAGCTCTGAGAGCTTCCTGTGTCAGGTTCAGGTTGCCTGTCTCTCTCCCCCGGCAGCGGCCCATTGTCTCCGAGCCACAAAAGGCAGCAGCGCGGGGTTGGGTGATCGACGGAGCGGCTCGGCCCGGCCCGGCTCCTCTGCCCACCGGCAAGCCAAGCCTCCGCAGGGGATTCTTGTGTGGGACTTCAAGGAATCTCATGACAACACGTTTGCGTGGGCGTGTCCCACGGCAAGAATTAATCATCATCGCAAAAGTTAAACCTGAAGGAAAGATTTCCAGCTCCTCCTCAAAGTGTGTCGGACGTGTTTTATTGCGTGTTTGTTGCGTGGACTGACACACAAATAAGTCATCGTATTCAGGGGCCCCTAGCTTCAAACTATGAGACACATTTTACATTATTTGAGTTTTGGACATGCAGGAAAGGACAAAGTCAGTTTGAAATGTGTCATTATGATAACTTATGAGTTTGACTGCAGGATCATATGAGTTTATCGGTGTAGCCCCAAACAGACAGGATACTTCATATTAGCTGCAGGGTGTGTGTGTGTGTCTCTCTCTCTCTCTCTCTGACAGCCAACTAACACCCATATGATATCATGAAACAAGTCCGCCATCCTTTGGGAAATTCCTTTTTTTTTTCCCGCAGTGCAGTTTCGATTTTTTTGGCTAAAGCTGACCCAAAATATGTGTCGACCGTAATGGATATCCTCCGGCCGAGAGAGGTCAGAGAGAGGATGAGGCATCGTCTTGTAGCAGCTGAGAAAAAAAAAAAAAAAAGACTCCACACACATGCTGCCCATCTCTGAAGAGGCTCGGCTGATCCGGACACAGGCCAAACGATCCCGAAGGCCTTTTGCTTCGCAGCCAAATTGAATTAAAACAACTTCACTCGGCTGCAAATGAAAAAAAAAAAAAAAAAAGGAAGTGCTTGAGTGAGTAAGGTCCAGATAGGGGCGAAGTCCCGCTGCTGACCAGAAAGCGAAACAGCCCTCCCCTCCTCCATGTTCCGACTGTGCAACACACACACACACACACACAGATGTACACAAGCCTCTTCCTCCTTCTGCCTCAGCGTCTCTCTCTCTTGCTCTTTTTCTCACTCCCCCCGGTTCTGAACCTGACATTCCTGCTGGCCCTGTCTCTTTGAAGTGGCTTGTTGGAGCGGGCTCCCGTTACAGGGGCCGGGACTGGCGAAAGCCGATCTGTCTGGCTGCGGAGAACGGCCCTGGCCCAGGGGTTAATCAGCAGACCCAGCACACTGCCCACTCTGTCCACACAGGCACTCCCGCACACACATCCATGCGAATGCAAACACTGCCCACTCTGTCCCCGCAGCGCAGCTGTAACAAGACCAGCCAGATTTGGAGGTTAAGAAAGACAGCCACAGCCCAACCGCTTTGAAGTTGACTGGCAGCCACCAGGATTTGGACTCTTAAAGGAGAGAGCTGGCTGAGGTTCAAAATTATACAGGGTCATGCGGTGTAGAGGAGGGTGTGTGAGTGTGATTGTGTGCTTTGGGGCAGGGGACGGGAAGCTGACTAATCTCTTTTTTAACCCTCTGCTGAATGGCGAGCGCGGGTTGTCTGGGAGCGCGTGCCCGATCTGAACTGTGCGGATGGCGCGAAGACGCCGAGGAGCACTCCTGTCAAGAGCCATATATTTGCGAGAGCAATCTGAGTAAATAGGCATCCCGAATATACATTAACCCTTTATTATGAAATAATGAAACCATTAGTTGGGTGCATTTAGCGTAGCCATCATGCATGTTCATATTTAGATTGCTTTTATCTAGACTTAATGCATCAGTGGTGTTATTGTGAGGGAGTCATTCCGCAAAATAATCAGCTGGCAATAAACCCTGATAAAGCACAGCAAACAGCCCGTCGACCATCCAATCAAAAAAAAAGTGTAAATTAACAATTTTCTTTCCCCTTAAAACACTCATTATAAAGTCAAGTGCATCATTACTATAATAAAAGCGAGGACACACCAGAATCAATATGCAAAAACCCGATGGTAATTTTCAGGTTTCCCATCAAATGTATTAGTTTCTGATTATGGAAAGCGCAACTTCTGGGGAAGGCATGTCTTCGTAATGACGCCTCAGGAATCATTCCAGTTCCCATTTACTACAGTCTTCATGAGCTAAGCGTTCAAATAGGTAGCTAATGTTACATTTTCTGGCCTCTAAAAGCCATCGAAAAACATTTGATACTGCCAGCAGTTTTGCTTTGTTTCCAAGAAACATGCCTTCGGGCCGAGCCAAGTTGATGTCAGTGTAAAACAATCCATAATAAAAGAGACTAAAAAAGAAAAAAGAAAAAAAACCCAAACCCAATCTAAATCACTTCACTTTAAAAGCCTATTTGTGTTCTACTATCCACAGATTCAGGGTGAATATATGGGATCCCTGACAAGCCTGTTCTGTACAATCCACTTATCTCTCTTGTAGCATCTGGGCATGGATGTGATGGAGTGGACGCCATCCAACATGGCACCATGACAAAGTCAACAGTATAGTGTGCTCCACACAAGGACGATCCCCCCTCTCTCTCTCTCGCGCTCTCTCTCTCTGTCTCTCCATCTCTTTCCACTCTGTCCATTAACTGTGGGTGCAGCGGTGACCCTAATGCCACCGTAAACACAGACGACGACAAGCCGAGAGCACACAACCGCATGCAGCAAACGTGAAACAGAATGAAAAAAAAGAACGGGTTCCGTGCGTGCGCTCGTTCCGCTCAGAGACGGCTGTTTTCCAGGTCTTCCGATCAACTTTTGAAGGACGAGCCATTCATCATTTTTTTATTATTATTATTATCATTATTCGATAGAACTTGGAGAAATGTTCATGGCCGAGTTAATCGAGGGCCTTTTTCCGAAAACCGCAGATCAACTTGACAAACGATCTGCAGGCGTCGACAGCTTTCACGACCACCGCCAGTCATCTTGTTTTCTAAGTGCGTTAACAGACTTGACCCCCAGATGCACATTAAATGTTCCAGCATGTTCCGCTCTGTGTTTATTCAATGTGGACTATGTGTGTGTGTGTGTGTAATGCCCAGAGATGAATTTCGCCCCAGAAGTTGGACGCTGTCTGGCGAGTGTTAAGATCATCAGTGTTCTTGTCCCCGGTCCTCGGGGGGGAAAGCCTCTTCGTCTTTCGTCTTTTGTTTATCAAGATGTTTGAATATTAACACGGGGCATTTTTCCCGGTCGCTGCGCATCCACACATCTGTACATTTCCATACCGCCTCGTAATTCTGCCTCTCTTTGTCTTAATTTCCTGCTCGATGCAATGCCACGAGAGCGATCATTTGCATAAGCGTAAAAAAGGTCTTCAGTCTTGGGAACCCCTCCTCCTCTCCCTCAGTATTCGGATATTTGTTTGTTTATCCTTCATTTGCATCGGGTGTAAACAGCATTAATGTGATGGTCTGTTGCCGTCGCGCTGGTTTAAATTTACATGTGTCGGATGACAAGTACCCGAAAACAAAGATGCTAATCGCTCCCACTAATCAGCATTCTTGCTCCTCGGCTCTGGCCGATGTCACAATCGGTATCTTTACAGCCCCGCCACTGCACTGCGAGACACTCATCCGCCTCATCAACTATCCACTGCAGTCCCCGACAGGTGCTGGTGACGGCCGTGTTTACACCCTCGATCCCTCTAGCGCAAAACTTTAATATTCATGTTGGCCGATAAAGGGAATTACTTCTTGATTGCTTGGAGGAACATTGATACATCTGGCAGATAGAGAGAGGCACCGGTTTGAGGATTCAGATCATGTTTTGTATTTATTTTCCTTCCCCGCGCTGAACTTTCTCTGGGAGCAAAGTCTATTAGCGGCAGTCAGTCTTATCTCACTTGGCACACATTTGTTCCTCTACAAGCTCAAATGTGTCTTACAATACGCACGACCCTGTGGGGGGATTTTTAGGAATACGAGCCAATGCCCACAAAAAAAAAAAGACATGCACACCAGGCAGTCCATGGTGATGGGGGATGTTCCAGGGGGGGCATGTAAAACAGGCAGGCATGGGCTGCCACCTGAATCAGCCAGACTTACACCCCCCAAATATGGACATCTTATCATGACTCCTTTGTGCTTTTTTTTTGTTAGTTGGCAACCTCGATGGACCACAGTAATGATGGCACCAAAGGTTAAAGTCAGGTGCTGGAGCAGGACTGGCCAAGGACTATTTGGGTCAAACACAGGAACTAACCCAGGAGAATAGTCAGCATCGACTTATTACACTCTCGACTCCATGCGGGGTTCAACACCAGGGTTGGAAAATGAAATCGAGTTTGACTCCATTTAAGCTACATCGCAGAAAAAGAAAGAAACAAAAGAATATCTATGTATTGTATATGGTGGAGTGTTGTGGATGAATTGAGGAGTCTCACAGCCTGAGGAGTGAAGCTGCTCTGCAGTCTGGCTGTACAGCAGTGGATACTTCTGTATCTTTTGCCAGATGGGAAGCGGGTAAACAGACTGTGGCTTTAAAAATAACTCCCAGCACATTGAAACGAAAGGAAATAAAGTCCTGAGCTTCCTTTCTGTAGATGTACTGTGAATCATCATCAATAACTGGTGCAGGAAATAGACATTGCGAGGTTCAGATCTGGTATTTTTTTTGTGGGTTTTTACTTGTAAATCTTAAAATGTCTCAGCTGGCTCCTTAGCACCTGCATTTTTATTTTTTCATAGTAGCTGCAACAGACACTACCTGCTACCACAGCTCTGTTGCTCATAACATTGCTGCGGGGGTTGATGTGTGGGACATATCTCTTTTATTTTGAAAGCCTGTCAGACTCTGAAGCAAACAGAGAGAAACGCTGTGAATAACACATCTGTTCTAAAAATCGGTGTGATGTTACTCTCTCTTCTTTTTGGGTAGACCAAGATGCATTTCTTCATTGCTATTAACAGCATTCTCAGGGCTATCCGGTGCTTCGTCTGTTAAAGTGTGTTGAATCGAACTTGGTGTAAAAGACACGGGTCATATATTTGGTATCAAATTGAAGAGGAAGTCGTGTTTTTAAAAGGAAAACAGATTGATTGTCGGTACATTTCTAAATTTTGAGAAGATGTACTTCACTTTTTTACCTGTGACATAACTGATGTGCTTACAAACCATCATCTTGGAGTAGTTTTGTTCCCTAAACCTAACCAAGGTCAACCGTTTCACGATGTTCACCACATGTTTAGGCGTGAAAATGTGCTGAATTTAACAAAGCTTTCCCTTCACATATACCCGCTGTCAAAAAGCTTTCCATCACTTGTATCTCTCAGAGTGTACAGTGTTCCGCTGCAGACATAGGTGTCATTTCCTTCCCAGATGCTGATTGATACAAACTACATATTTCAGCATCGTCCAAGTCAAAAAATGAAAGTTGAGTGGTATCACGAAGCTGACTGACTGCGCGGCTGCCTGACCCGGACCTGCGGGGCATTTCCTACTGACACTGGCATCTCTGGGTAAAGAATGACCCTCATTTCTGTGGACACGGCACTGTGTCCGCTCCCCCGGATCTGGGCGCCCATTCCATTTCATGGTGCATCGCCCCTGCGCGTGATTATGCCGCGCTTTCAGGTGCAGAGGAGGAAATGTTTCGTGAAACTGATGTCCCTGTCAGCGCTGTGCGGCTCTCCCTTCTTTCGCCGAGCATGTCACCTCGCTGATTGGTGAATTACCATTCCGATGTGACGAGCGGCCCCGCCCCCGTCCCCAGCTCACTGGCCCTGGCAGCAAATGAGGAGCTGCATATGTTACAGGGGCGACGCTCTCCTGGCCTCATTTGCATCGGCTGAATGGAAATCAAACGGTTCAACGTCGAGGCAAAGCTGGTAAATAGTGGCGGCGTCAACGCATTAAACACACGCGTGCACACCCGCCGCCACTCTATGCCATATGCCCAAAAGGCTGACTGAGGAGCAGGAGGATAAAATATTTGCTGCCACATAGATGAAGGAAGTGATGCTGGGGGATTTTTTTTTTCTGTTGTTGCTCCTTTAAAATCCCCAAAAACGATGACATCATTTTTTTTTATTTCTGCGAGGGCGCCTCTTTCTGATCTACGAGCAGAGAAGCTGAACGACGGCCAGAGAGAATATGCATGGCCGAGGAGAAGCAGATGATTTGATTTGGATACGTGTAGTAATTAATTAGTCATTAGTTGATTATTTGGGCAGCTGAGACGACAAAATGAAATCTCCTCGGCGGTTCTGTGAAATTAACACTCCAACTCTTGCCCGCTCGCTTCCGCAGTCCCTCAGTCGCGCAGATTTATTTTTAAGTCCCAAATCCCACAAGTATTACCTAAAAGTAAAGCCAACGCTAAGCTGATGTTTCTGCAATTATCCAGAGCCCCTCTATACACACACACACACACACAGTTCGTCATTTACGTGTGATGTCATCGCTGGCAAAACATCGTGAGTGTGATAAAAATCAGTTGCTGCACAGATGCAGACATAAAACATATTGAATTATATTAGTTATTTCACGAGGACTGCTTTCCTTTATCGACTCCGAGCACACTAGTGAGAGCGGGGTAAGTGGGGGTGTGTGCGTTCTCTTTGCGCGTGTGGTAGGTAAGGAGGTTGTATATTTCAGGATGTGTGCAGTTATGGTGGCCATACACAATCGTTAATGCATGTTTGTGTGGTACACTCCACGGTGAGTGTGTGTGTGTGTGTCTGTCTCGCGCGTGTGTGTGTGTGTGCGTCTTGGCAGGACAGTGTGGAGCGCTGGGATTCTCCTTTGGGTCTGTGTTGGTCTATTCTCGACCAGAGACGCTGGCTCAGTAGACTGGAATCCTTCAGGGCACCAGGGACATCTGATTCCCTCACTGCCTAAGCACTGAACTAAATGCTCCTGCATTATTCATGTGTATATCACTTTATTGCTGTGCAAGGTTTTCACTCAAAGTTTCTGCCGCACCATTTACTGTACCTACCCCCCCGACGTGAGCTGACAAACTTTCCCCAGCTCCCTTTCTCTCTCTCTCTCTCTCCCCCTCACTCACCGATCCCGTCCTCCACGATGACGACACCGTGTTGTCTGAGGAAGCGGTTCCCAGCTGGCGCGGCCGGAACGTCCACGCTCCTCCTTAGCCGCTAAATCGCGGTATGCACACTGGTTAATTTAACACTCGCGCAATTTCGTTCCACAAACAGCAAAAACGGCGAAATAAACGGAGTGCAATTGGCTTTAAAATCCAGCGAAATCAACAGTGTTTCAACAAGAAAGTGTAATTAGGCCTTGAAAATCAATGACATTAAAGGGAACAGTTAAAGCAATTAGATCTAATTTAGCCTGGAGTTTTTTGTTTTTTTTAACAGGATAACATGTTAATTAGTAAAATAATACAGTGAACATGGCAGTGAAGCTGTTGCTCAGGCCAGTAGCTTGTGGTATATACCACACAAGAAACCATATGCGTTTGACTCTGTTTAGTGGACGAAAATATATTTTTATACGGATTTACAGATCACGTGGACGGGTCATACCCAGAAAAATTGTGAGGATGTTTTGGCTGAATTTTCTTAATGTGCCATTTGTAAGAATTCTAATTTAAAACAGTCAAAAAGTACAATTATAAACAGAATGTGATGAAAAATGTATTTTGATGATAAGTGAAAGACATCTATGTATTGTGTTGCAGAGCTTTCTACTGAAGTTAGCATGCTAACCAGCTAACCAATGCGGTTCTCCCAGTAGTTCAAAGGTCCCGAGCTAGCAGTGTAAACAACAAGGGCCCTATTTAAACGGTCTTATGCTAGTTAAATGGCGGATAATTTGTGCGCAAAGTAAGGCGGTTGTATTTAGACTCTGAATTAGTCATGGGTTTCTTTTGGGCAGGACATGAATTAAACCAATCGAGTCATCACCAATTCCTTCTAAGAGCCGAGGGCACGAGGACCTGGAGCATACTCCTAGACCCTGTGCCCCGCAATTTCACAATCATCTGTCCCATCAACAGCTGTTTGACTTTATGATATATTGTGACAATTGGATGACGGGGAAAACATTAATATTACCACAAGACATTTAATGCTGTTTCTATCAGTTTATTATCTGATTATATCCGACATCTGGCGTGGCATTTTTGTTTACGTCCCTTCCTTGACGGATGTTCCTTTCTTGCAACCCATGCTAACTAAATCCAAGTTTACCATAGTCTGTGTTACACATGTGCCCTGCCAGGTTGAGGAATTAGCTAGCTTGTTTGTCTCTGCTATGAACAAGGTGACCTGAAGGGGCCAGCGTGCCTAGCAAAGAACTCTTTAATGACTGACGCTCGTTAGGCTACTTGTGTTGTAAAGCTTTTCTGCCCATGATAACATTTCCATTTATTCTGCAGTGGGCCATGGTAGATCAGAACAAATATCCACATGCAGTCCGCCCAGAACGGACTCTGGACTGGGACCCACCAGTTGGTCCACAGCAACCCTCACCGATATGTGTTTTATTGCAGTATACTGAATTTTAAAGATGGACCTGTGAGGAGAGTTAGAGCTAATGCTCTTCCTGTCGGAGCCTCACAATGTAAGGTCATTCCAGTAGATCAGGAGATCTACTTAATCCTCTCCTCGGTTCCCCCTGGTGCAAAACAATGAGCGTGGAGATTTTCCAGTCCTGGCAGCAGATAAACATCCAGGGGAGCGGAGGAAGAGCAGAGCTGACTGGGGAGCTGTTGCCGTGGAGCAGCGTTGAAGATAATGCGGTATGACATGCCGTTTTGATCTGGACTGCTTTAACACAAGACGCTTTAAGCCATACACAGGGAAAATGCAAGTCTGTGCTAATTACCTGAGTGAGTCAGACGCGGAGGGCCAGAAAGAGGGGGGGGGGATGTTGAGCTCAGGCAGCAAAACTTCCACGGCTTCTGACCTGCAGTACCGCACAGCCGCCAGCGATCTCCCAGGTCAACGCGGCGAGGCGCTGGCCCTCACTGTGTTGTGGCTGCAAGTCTGACATGTTTGGTGGCCGTTTCGGCTTTGATACGACAACACTCATTTTAGTCATCCACATCTACTCTCCCGCGTGCTTCGCTGTGTTCCTCTGACCACTCGCTTTCTGTTGGATCTGAGCGGGGGAAAAAAAAGAAGAGAAGGGAAATCCCACTGGGGACGTTTCTGACTCATCTGAGTCGTCTGAAGAATTTGCCGGCGAGCTAATTGGACCCTTACCGAACCAGAGCCTCCGTCCGCAGCAGTGTGTTTGAGATTAGCCGCTGATAAGGTGCGACAGCAAGGCCTTTCAAATGTCAAAGCAGGATGCCCGGCACAATGCCTGGCCCACCTTCTCAGAAACGCAGCGTGCGAATTGTGAAATCGCTCGCTGATAAATATAATGAACAAGACTCCCTACTTTGCGGAGCGGCATCTGAACCGGCTCACTGTCTCCGCTGGGTGCGGAGGCCACAGCTCAAATTGCCTCAGTCCAAGGCATCCATGCTCTTTGTGCGCAACAATGGAGGGTGACAAAATAGAAAGGACAGCTTTTCTAAAATGTCAGCCGGTTGGGGTCCTGCTGAAATATCTCCCCTCTCTCTCCCCCTCTGTCTATCTTGATCGATAAAGCTACCTTTGACAATGCCGCATGTTGTCACCATGACATTTGGTCACCCTTCTTTTTCCCCTCACCTGGCTCGCCGCTGAATAGGAATATAACAATGAGATTTAATACAGGATCAATAGCTACACTCCAATGATACATTCAGCCGCATAATGAATACTGATGGATGAAAACAAATACCTGCATGGGGAATTTGTATTCCGGGCGGCGTGTCTGTAATAGCCGTGCCGATGATGTTTCATTACGTTTTTTTTTTTTTTTTTTCCGGCTTGTGTGTTCTTTCCCTCTACCCATACAATCAAATAAAGGATATACGCGTGATTTAATCAAGGATATGGCGGTAACGTCAGCCCGACCTCTTGTGTATTTATGAAGGGTGCCGCGCCTGTGTGCGCCTGCATCTATGTGATCTCATGCCCATGAATATCACGCCATTGTTTGCATTTCATTCAACAGATATAGGCTTAGCGCAATATGTATAATAAATACTGAAAATGAATTGATCTTTACCACATGTCGGCGTGTGTATATTGAGTTATGTTCCCGGGGTGTGCATTCGCGGTGTTTGTACTGCGCGCATGGATTTGTGACTGGAATATACATGCGTGGTTTATCTGTATTGTTGCATTGAGTCCATATACATGAATTGTTGACTGTACATGTTGAGTGCACTGTAAAAGTATGTTTATATGATGCATACGAGCCTCAGTGCATTCCTGTGTGTGTATGGATGCATTTGCCTGTGTGTGTGTGTGTGTGTTAACTTCTATTAATTGGACGTGTGGCGTACAACTTCCTGCGTTTCTGCGAGCGCCGAATCCAAAACACGCCGAGTATCCTCCCGCCTGCTGTTGTTTGATAGTCAGCTCAGTGCATTGCGGTGTTTGGTGTTTGGGCTTTGGGCACCGCGTCTGGGCCCCTGCGTGACTGACGCCTCGAACGCCCACTGTTTAAACATCTCGCCACGTGTTTCCCTTTTGATCAGCGTCTGCCATTCTTACTGATTTTCCAAATCACTGATGCTTGTCAAAGAATTAATTACCTGGATCGTTGCTCCGCTGACTCCGGCACCAGCTGCGGGGTTCACCAGAGAGACCTCGGCATTCTCCCAGCATTCCCGGCTAATCACCCACGATCCATTTCAAAGTCAACCTGATTGGCCCACTACCCTGAGAATAATGTGGAATTAGACTGCATCCTGACAGTAACAGTTTCATATTTGCATACAGTATACGGCAGATTAGCTTGCAGGAGCCTGCCAGTGGGAGGTGAATATCAGCATCAGCGTCAGTGCTAATGGCAGTTGCCTCCTACAGTTTATTAGATAAGTAATGGTGTAAAGCATTGTGCTAAGCGCACATCCTCGCTGTGTTATTAGCTGATGTGTAGCAGAATGTGTTCATTAACCGTGCGAGATGAACAATCCGACGTACACACCTTTCGAGAAGGTGGGAAAGAGAGGATGATGCACCTGAAGCGATCACAGAACCGGTATCTGCATTTTCACAAGTAGATTATTGTACTTGTAGAATGCCGGCTACTGGATGCCACATGATAAAAAAAAACAACCAACATGTTCGGGATGGGTTTTGCCTTCAGGGCGTATCTGGCCATGCAGCTCGCTGTGAGGATGCATAGGCGGAGAGGCTATAAATACACCCAGCCCGCTCCTCGGTTTGTGTGTCGGCCCGTCCGTCTGCCTGCCTGCTGGTGTGTCTGCGGGGTTGCAGCAGCATGACGTCAGCCGGGCTCCGAGCACTCGCTGACCTCTGTCACAGCCAGAGGAGTGCTCGCGCGCTCCAGACAGCCGCGGAGCAGCGCAGACGATGCAGGCAGGGCATAAACACAGAGACCTGAGTGCAGAGCGAGACGCGTTACAACATGTTGCAGTACAGTCGGGGACGGACTGTCGGAGAGGAGTGCAGACAGACTGGCTGGTGGAGAGCAGGGCGCTCAGACACGCATGCTGACAGGTTGTGCTTAAATGGAAATCAGCAAGGGAAGAGGAACAATTGATACAACTCTGAGTTGGTCTGTTTAATATGCACACATGGCCAGTAGGCGATGTAAAGGGGGATGAAGGGGACTGCATCCTCCTCGTGAACTTGGCATCCAACTCTCCGTTCCTTAGGAGCAGCGTGCAGGAACAGAAGGGTTGTTTGGTTGAGTATGGCCGTTAACAGAATTGTTATATCACAACCCAAATATATTATATAATATAAATATTCCCACCCAAATATCGTGATAGACAATATTAGTGTCTTACAGCAAAATCGACATGTAGCTTTATTCAAATTCCATGGCTTGCCATTTCCTCCCGCTTTAAACCTGAAATATTGCCAACATGGCGAGCTGGGCATTATTCCGAAAATCCCAGACCTCCATGTCTGCCTCATGCCATTTAACACGTCGTAACCTCCGCCAGCCTCATTCTCACCTCGTCAAATATCGGCACGTGTTGTCTCCGCTGCCACGACAGTTTAGCACGCATTTTCTTTTCAAAATAAAAGCCGGAAGATCGTATACGATGGCAAATAAATCGCAACGTTTCGACCGCGTCTCATATCGGCCAAAAACCTCGTCGACGGTGTGTTCCATTTGAGCGGGGAAGTCGGAATCAGTTGACAATTTCAACTGAAACTCGGACGCACCCCTCCGACCCCAACCTCAAAATCCAACATGGCTGCTCCGCCTATCAACAGCTGTGAAAGCTGTAGAATACTGTTGAGTATGAGCTCCTCTGTCTCATTTGTGTCTCATTAAATCAGTCTTACACACAGTTCTGTCTTATCAGTGGACATGTTTTCGTGTTTGTGTGCGCAAAATTTGAATTGGATCGCAGTCAACACACACGTCAGCATCCACTTCTAAGGTGAACTGAACCCACCATCAGTCTGCCTGACTCTTTTATTTGTATCCAACTGAGGTTTGTGCAAGTTAGAATCCATGGCCCTGACGGTGACTCCGAAACCGAAAGAACCAAAAGTCAGTTTGCGTGTCCCTGATGGATGAAAGATTCGGGTCCAACCCCCTTGTTTAAACTTAACAAACTGCCTCGGCGCGTTACCACATGACCACATTCACACACAGAAACAACAGCTTAATACAGACTTCCCGTTGGTGTAAAGTCATGACTCTTAATAAAGCTACAGAAAGCAGTTGCTTTAATTGCTGTTACAATTAGCCCAGCAAGCTCTGGAGACCGCCTCGGAACTAACCGACGACTGCCATTGTAACTGTGTGTCAGTGTCAGAATGTGTGTGTGTGTGTGTGTGTGCGATCATTGTAGTCATTACCTAGTTTCCATTCCTAGCCTGCAGCAAAGTAGGAAGTGGCAGTCTTTCATTCTGACAAGTTGTCATTCAGGTGTTTTCTTTTTTTTTTACCCCCGCTCAGTTTCCCTCAAAGGCTGTCCGACTTCGCTTTCATAATACCTCAGAGGTTTTCCGTCACTTTTGTCGCCGACATCAGATAGAGTTTGCGTGTCAACAGGAAGTAAGGCTGTTAGATTTGTGTTAATGAATAAACATTACCTGCCTCTAAAGGGCTCTCGAAAACGACACAAAGTGCACGCGTTCGCTCTCGACAAAAAGGATCCCGCTCGTATTTTTCTCCGGCTTTGTAATTTAACACGAGATGAGGAAGTGATTTTGACTCGGGGCCATTTATGACCTTAAACTGGTTTTGAAGAGATTTTTGACACCATTTTCAGCAAATAAGTTCTGTCAGGCTTTCGAGCCATCTTCTTTTAACCTTTCATAATTTTAGCTTGCACATTTTATTCAGTGTCTCATTCCATTATTCAATGTCTCATTCCGTGGCAGGCTCAAAAATTCAGCAGGCCTCCTCGGGCTTATTTTCCACTCCAATCCTATTTCACAGAAACACTGTATTAAGCGCGAGTGCATTTTTTCTGGCTCACAAATAGCCCCGTTTTATTTACAGTATCCCAAATGAAGAATGTGTTTTGCCATATTTACCTGTGGTTGCCTCAGCACTCTGAATTCATTATCTGTCAATTTGGGCAACAGAGAGCGTTTTCACCTCCAAATAAACTCACGGATGGAAGACATCCATGGAGCCTTAGGGCCAAATGACAGGCCCGGAGTGCCACGTTTATTCGGTTGCGGCGAGAGTTTGACCTCCAGTTTGGAAGGCCACTTTAACATTTGGCTGTCCTAATGTTTGGTAACAGGGATCATGGATGTGTCAAATGTTGCACTTCGTGTGCCCTTGAACTGTTGTTCACTACTGTTTAATTGTTGCCAGTTAGCTGGCAGAGATCAGCTGTCAGGACAGGTAGACCGGTGTGCCATATTAGTACATGTCTTCCAAATCACCCAATTTGTAAAATGATCTGTTTCTAACCATTTTCTCATTTCTCTTTTCTCAGTTCTTTTCTGCTAGAGCTATTTTGGATGTTTTGTTTTGCTGCATGACCAGAAAAGAACCACATTTTACAAAAATGTCACAGGAAATAAGCGATTTCACATGTGAAAATCACAATTTTACATGGGAATTTGGCTATTTTGAAAATGAAAAGAAAAAATGAACGGCCAAAAACACGTCCTTTGTTGCAACTTATATATAACAGGTCTGCAGTTCAACACAAGGACTGTTTTTGTGTGTTTGAGTGTGTGTGTGTTTTTTTTCCGCCTATCAAATTCAGTGCGCTATATTGGCTTTTTTCACTTTCGTAAGAAATTTGCTTCTTCACTCGTCAGTTATACATTTTCACATATTTTCCAATGCAAATGGTTATTTCCACAATCAAACTAAAACTTTAGCATGTGGAAATAATATAATGTCACATGTGAACTGGACATTTTCACAAGTGAAAGGCTTTCACACCCATGATTGAAAATTCCCACAAAAGACACACACGTTTTTACACGTGGGTGACGCGCCCTCGCATGCGATTGGCTGTTCCCACATGTACATATGCTTCTGTTTATTAAGTGGTTTTATGAGCCCAAACGTTCCCCCCTATCCAACACTCTCCTTTTTTTTTTTCAATTTGGATATCTAATTTTTGGGCTCATCTTTCATTTTGCCAACATCGGTTTGTTTTAGCATTTCAAAGCATTGTCTACCGTGGCATGAAAGCAATCAGGTGAAAACACATTGCTTGTGCCCTGGGCATTGCTGTTTCACAGGCCTCATCTCGAGTCAGAGATATGGTATAACACCTTTTGGATCCATGAGAAAAAAAAAAAAAAGGCACCTTGCACTGAAGTGAGAAATTGGCTATGACTCATTATGCACAAACACCAAATGCCTTGGCATTTTCTGTCCCTGCCAAACAATCATCTTCCTCTCCTCTGTCTATTTGCAATTAATGATTGAATTTCAGTCCCCCCCAAAAATCCCATTTCTGCTTTGTGTATGTATCCCCAATACACACAGCTGCTACCAGTACACACGGCAGCATGCACAGCAAAGCTTATCTCCAGCCTTTAGATGGGGGCCTATGGAAACAGTCTTGATTATTTCCCTCCTTCTCCAAAGCACCGCTGTGTGCTTTGGGATTAGAGGCTTTCTGTGGCGGCTGCACATGCACACTCACTGGCTGCAGGCGAGAGAGAGAGAGAGAGAGAGAGGGAGAGAGAGAGAGTTCTTCTGCTCAATAACCCCCCTCCATCCCTCTCTCCCTCTCTCCTCTCTCAGTACTCAGCCCACCCACCCCCCTCCGCACTAACTCCCTCCCCATGCCCGACACACTAGCCAGTCCTAGGAGTATTACATCACCCTGATGTAATGTCTAACCAATCACAACACAGCAGCGCTAAACCTTCCAGGATTATGGAAGTCCGTAGCTCAGACTGGGTAATGAGCGAGAGAGAGAGAGAAATGGAGAGAGTAGCGGCATCACTCATACATATTTTTCAAGAATAGCCTCTGGATCAATTGTGCCCCCGTTGCCTCTTATTCCTGAAGAACAGAAATAAAAATAAACACAGTCAAGGTGCCTTCTAGACCTGTGCTTGAGAGGTGGACAAACTGGTCGGCAGCGTGTACCACCAACGCTGCTGAGAAGTCAGCAGGATAACACGTTACAGGATAATTCACCTTTGTAACTCATCTCATGTATTCAGACTTCTACTTATTAACTGGCTGAATATTCAGTAATTCACTGCCGTTGTTAATAATGATGATGAAACATGAAGTTGACTGCTGGGTATGAGGAGCAGTTTTTACGTCTGTTTGATACGCTTGGTTTTGTTGCATTGCAGTCGTTTTGTCTTATTATATAACTTGTAGCTCAGTCGGTACTTTCGCTATTTTACTAATTTGCTTTTATAGTCTGTGTGGCATCATTGTCTTGTTCATTTGATGACAAAACTGCCCATTTAGAACTAATAAACTCCATTCATCACTGTCATTTCCTACAGACAGTTAACGCAAGTGCTGAACCATGACCACAAAAGGTTTTTTTTTTCTTTTTAACCCAAACTACAGTGGTTCCCTACCCAGTTGTTTTCCCTCGAGCAGACAATGCTTTTATTTTTATAACAGTGATTCATATGACTTTTGCAAGGCACTGGTGACCACCCCCTATAGGCAGGGTGTCATCATTTGTCAGCGCCTTTAAAGAAAAATGCCTATATGGGTCGCTCTGGAGGGCAATGATGAACATTTGTTGAATTTAAAGTACTTTCTATGAGTTCCACATATAATTTTATTCATGTAGTATAACTTTGCATTATTTAATGTTCTTGTTTCCAGAAGCCCATTTGCTATATTCACTTTAAAGGGGCAATGTGTAAGATTTTTGTCTGGAAACAGTCAACTTGAATACAACTTTACTAAAATGATCAACAGAATGTAAATAAATAGCAGTTTTGACATTATGATGTATGTGTGCTGTGTTGATAGCTTCGGGAGTTAGCATCCTAACAAGGTAGCCCCAGCCAGTCCCAGTCCAGAGCTCCGGTGCTCGCGGTGTAAACACTAATGCCGTTTTTTCCACTAGCACTTCGGGCCAAGCGGGCTGCGTTGACGTCTCGCGACTGCGGCCAACCCGTAACAAGCACCCATCTCCCACTCAAATCGACACTCAACTCATGTGTTCAGCTCTCAGTACTTTTGTACCTTCTAACTGAGTCTCTTTGGTTTCTCTCATCCTGTGTTTTACTGTTTCACCATTTTCACTTTCAGCTGTTTCGGGAGTCATGTTAAATTACTGATGAAATTTCTCTAATGCTGCTTCAAAATTAAAGATTTTAAATTAGTAAATAACGGGGGGGCTTTCATTGTGGAGAAGTTATAGAAAATGAAACGTGTTTGTAACTGAATTAGCGGAGCCACTTTGTTAGCGGTGATTCTTCGATAGCACTGCGGTGTTTGGGACAAACGCGTCACTGGTTTAAGACACACCTTCGAGCAGTTAGCCCAGTTGTGGTGGAATGCAAATCCCAATCCTAGTAGAGGCAGGCCGGCGGCGGTAATGGAAAAATGGCATAACAGTCCCCTTATCCCCGAGCTCCTAGTCGAAGCTGCTAGCTGCATGGCTAACTGAGTTACTGAGCTAACGGCAGCTACAGTTAGCAGCAGTTAGCGTTTATATTGGTGATATGCATCCTCCTATTTGTAATGGGCAATTTTCAGGTGTCCAGTTCTTACATATTGCACCTTTTAACATATTATTTTTTTGCCTGTGTCCAATTCATAATCATGTTTGACCAATTTTCTATCTCTTCGGTTTCTGTGTCTATCACACGCCTTGTTATCTATCTGCAAAAACAGGACCCTTCATTGAGGAGAAACATGGAGCAAAATGAGCCAATTATCTTGTCCTAATAATGTGTGTGTCTACTTGTGGATGTCAGGGTTAGAAGGCGGTCTTTAGCGTCCTCTGAGCCATGTCTGTCTATTAACTCAGCTCTTTGTTGTCCTCGGTCTCTATGGAAGATGAAGAGTGTCTATCATTGTGATTGGCACCGCATAGTATCACCTTTTTTTTTTTTTCCCCTTAACGCATACACACACACACGAGACACCTCCGTGCCCTCCCCCTCCAACCATCACCTCCATTGCACCACTCAGACACACACACACACACACACACTCGTACACATACACCCCTCAGGCGCAGACAGCATCAGACGGAGTAGCAGCAACAGCATCGGCTTGCAGTGTGCCATGTGCTGTGGTGTGCATGGCTGTGCGACTGCCACACCAGTACGCCGAGCGTGCCACGCTGCTGCTGCTGCTCCGGCCGCCGGAGGGGGAAACTCACACGTCTGCGTGGTAAATGTATGTAGCTGCGATGGGAACACTGCAGGGAAATTACCGCATTGTGTAGGACAGCGTTGGGAATGCTCAGTTCTGCCAGGAAAGTCGCGCTCTGGGAATGATGAAGCACTGATGGGATGGCAGTAGGCAGCGTGCTGCGGAGAAACGCTCACTTCCAGAATCAATGTTCCATACCGCCCGTACTTATCTGCACTTAGGTTGTTTCACTGTGCACTGGCAGAATTGCAGCTGTTCCACTGTTCCCACTCCTTTTCTCACACTCTGCATGTAAGTGGAAGGTTCATGCCGAAGTCGTCGAGGTAAAACAGTTTTGATCGGTATCAGGGGGCCTCGCACTTTTCCAATCTCCGAGCCCATTCCAAAGTCAAAAGCATACATAGCAGTTTTGCAGCCGGCTGACATCAGGTTTCATATTCAGGCTGGTGTGTGTGTGTGTGGTGTGTGTGTGTAAGCACAACTGAGGTAATTCTAACACTCTCATGTTTAAACCCTCTGTGTGTGTGTGTGTGTGAGAGAGAGAGAGAGAGAGAGAGAGCTGGTAGCGTCAGTGGTGTCAGGTTCGCGTTTGCTTCAGGCCTCGGCGGGGGCGGACATTCAGAAAAGTGCAGCTAGTTTACCTGACACACTCCTAATTCCCTCCCCACCTCCTGGGAGCATCCACACCGCGGCCTCTTTTTTTTTTTTTTTCGGGTTTTGTTTTGTTTTGCCTTCTCATTTGAACCTCCGCCAAATGGGACGAGGCCAGAGGAAACTGCCACATTCCTGCCCCAGAACGCCCTCTTCTTTTCCCTGCTGGCTGCTGCGGCGGCTAGTCACAACCTCTTGCTCGCCCATTCACTCGCTTGTTCTCGCTTTCATTCTCATTCTCTCTGTCTTTTCACTTTCAGATCAAGCGCGCACACACACACACACGCCGCCCCACACACTCCCCCCCTCCCTTGTCTCATTCCCTCCCCTCGCTAAGCGCGCTGCCACATTCGCCGTGCAATATGCAACTTTGGATTGCAAAACAGGTAGAAAAATGAGACGTTCTGTAGCACGGGCGTCTCATTAGAAATATATATTCAAGTCATCCCGGGCGCAGCTTTCAAACACGGAGACGTGGAAGGGGAGGGAGAAGGGAGAGCGAGAGACAGACAGAAAGAGAGAGGAAAGATTAATGTAAATCTCAAAATAAGGAAGGCATTAATATTTCATTAGTGCCTCTTTTTTCTCGCTGAGTGACAGAGGAGAGGAGATAGTGGCTGATTTAATGATTTTAGAGTCTCTTCCTTTCATTCTCTCTCTGCCTCCCTCCCCTCCGATGTCGCTGCCTCCCCCAGTTTCCCAGTCAGCAGATGGGCTTAGCCTCATTTTTTTTTTTTTTTTTTTATGAATTCCTCACAGACCCAGCTGCACATAATTACAGTCAATTCTGCCTTATCTCTCAAATTAAAAAGATTAGATTATTTGTGAAAGAAATGTATGCAGCTCCTCCTCGACTGATAGTGGGCACTAGACTACATAGCCAGGTTATATGCATTATTATACCACCCCCCCCGCAAACCCTTCACACACACACACACACACACACTCTTTAGCCCACAGTGTGCAGATATCGACTTCATTTCAATACAGATACTACGTCAATGTACATTATTATCTGTTTTGAAAGAATATCACAATCGTGTTTTCAGCTTTTTTTTCCCAGAAACCCACCGTGGCTATGGAGAAGTAGTGTCTGTATCAAAGGAGATAGAGTCAGCTATGAATCAGCACTGAAGACGCGCAACTTTGAACCCTTTGTGGGGCTGATTTCATATCAGCATTGTAGATTGCCTCTTGCTTTTTGCTCCGATAAGATGCAGCGAGGTGTTCTCAGACGCTGTTCAGCACAGCTGTTGTGTTTTTTTTTTGTATCGCACAGAGGGTAGGTCGCCAGCTTTAGGAGCGAAAAAAATAAGGAACACAGTCACAAACGTACAGTGTCACAAATATCTGACGACTTCATTCAAACGTTCCGCTACAAGCACCACCGGAGTGAAGGTGCGAATGTGCTTTTAATCAAATTTTGATTCAAACGGGCAGCGATGCGGAACGATGCATCAATTCGCCCGTCAATCGATCTCCTACAGTAATGTTGTTTGATTAGTCTGCTCTGGCTCCCAGCAGAAACAGTCATTGCTGAGTGGGAATGCAATATAATCCAGATTTCCCTCGAGCCACCCGAGGGATTAGTTTACTCACTATCACCCCCCCAGCCTTGCCAATTGATTGGCTGATTGAGAGCACATTCATTCCAGGTCATGTACTGTATTCAGCCCACAAGCGGTGGAAATGTTCCTCAAATCTGCATAGATCGCACCGCTTCGCTGGCAAACCTAACACTGCGGGTATCGATTACGTTTCTTTGAAAAAAAAAGACTTGCACATCTCTCTCTGTGTTGTTGTATCTTTTAGGGGAAAATGACCCTAAAACAAGCTGATACAGCCGACTGTCTCTGGATCAATTTTGTCGTCTGACGGATGGAGTTGTAAATGTGTTGTGTTCTGATGTTCAGCAGTCATTTGGGGAGGATTACAGCGCAGGTTTCTCTGGGCAGAGCAGCTACTCCCGGTATTTCCCAAAGCAGTGCAGGAGGCCTTGGCAGAACAACAAAAGTAACAGAATACAGGGTAGTAGGGCAAACAGCTGGGTCTGCTCTTCTCCTGCTGCAGCGTCATCCGGTAGTGCGCTGTGTGTCGGAGTGCTGTGCAGACTGCAGGCGGACTGGCTTGTGTAGTTTGTAACAATGTAAGGAATTCAGTTTACCTTGCAAGCATCAATGACTGTGTTCACATGCACAAAATATTCCGGCTTTTGCCCTTATTCTGAAAAAGACCACATTCCTATGAAACTGTTTGCGTGCAGTGGTGCGTACTTGGATTAACAAACACAGCCTCCCTCTTGTATTCGTTTGACCACCCTCTTTAAAAAAGGTGGGTGTTGCAATATTTGTGCAACTACAAAATCTGTTCATATCGAAGTCTTTTATAACGTTTAAAAGTAGGT
The DNA here is from genome assembly GCA_039737535.1 of Lagodon rhomboides. Taxonomy (NCBI): domain Eukaryota; kingdom Metazoa; phylum Chordata; class Actinopteri; order Spariformes; family Sparidae; genus Lagodon; species Lagodon rhomboides. The sequence continues at coordinate 13,321,924 of CM077801.1, forward strand.
GTGTTCGTCCTTCTGACCAGAAATGTGGGCTTTTTGCTTTTGCTTTAGCACATGCAGTTTAAAAAAAATGTGAATGTGCTGTATCCACCTTATTCCAAGCCCCCATGACGCCTTCCGATAATTAACGGGGTGACTTCCGGTGCTTCCCGTCACTTAACCATAACCAGCATTTTCCAGGGTAACAGGACAGCAGTCAGCTAAGTTTGTACGACTTTCAACCTGGGAAACAACAGTATGACATTTGAACTTCCCGCCTTGAGCCTGACGTCAGAGAAAAACAGCCGCTGCGTGAATATGGTCTGTGGCCAACGGTGTGTCAGTTATTCTGATCATTTGTTATCCGACTCGAGCTCCGTAGACCACCGGAAGTATGTCCATTAATCGTTTCCCCAGTGTCCAAAGAATGCTACTATAACCCAAATAATATTGGCATGTCCAACATGTCTTAATCGCTACATTCAAAACAGAATATGCTGTTTACCCGTATAAAAGTCTGAATTGTGTCATATTCAGTAGAATATTAATGTACATGTAAACTTAGCTCGTTGGCATTTGGCAGTCGCTCTCATCCAAAGGAACTTCACAACGCCGCTCAGTAATCATGAGTGAGACGCGACCATCACATCAAGTGGAGAGACACACTTGGCAGCAATCAGATCTTTCCAGTGATTAGCTGACCATCAGTGCAAGAGGCGCTACGGCGGGCAGACTCGTATAATGAGCTAACAAGCCTCGACTCATTCTCTAAATTAAATAGAACACGAGAGGAAGTCGTATTTTCCGCTGCTGTAGAATGCGATACTAGGAGAGAATGGCAAAATGAAAAAAAGGTAAAACAGTAAAACTCCCGTGTTGCCCTCTAAAGGGAGAGTCAGAGCATCAACAGTCGTGGTCCTCCGTTAGAGGACTGTAGCTGGTGTTTATTGACCTGTACAGAACTCGTCGTCAGAAGCAAGACAATATTTTCCTCAGATGTTCCGTGACCAAAGACTTTCTGACTGACAGAGCTCGTGGTTCAGGATGCTTCCGGCGGCGCTTCTGTCACCCTTAATCACGCCGTGTGATTGGACAAAGACACTCATTAAGTAAAGCCGAGTCAAAACACATGTTTGTCCTTCAAATCCGCATCCCTAATCGACCAGCGTCATTACGCGCCGATTAAAATCGCTGTCTTAAGTGCTCTTGGAGATATTTGATTGAACCCTTTGACGGTTGTGTTAGCGGACTGTTGATTAGGGCCCGCGTGTGTTACTTTTGAGGTGTGTTACCACGAAAATCTGCTTTGCGTTCGCCCACCCCCCTTTTTATTACAGTATTTTGCCATCCTGGAGACATTGTTTTGTTATTGATCATTAGTCAGTTTCACGAGGGGAAAGCACCATCAATAGAGGTGACTTTGGCACTTAAACTGTCACGGGGGAAGTGTAATGAAATAAGCCCTTTAATGGTTGAGACATCGCAGAGGTCCGTGCGATCAGGAGCGCTCGGTTGCGTAGGATATACAGCTCGTTGAGGGGCGGCATATTTCAAAATGACACCTTTCATTCCGTTCTAACGCCGCCGTTACACAATGACTATAAAGCGGACTCTTTTTCCACTCCACATCCTCATCATCATCATTATTGTGTAATTAAAAATCAACTCGCTGTAATGTCGCGACGTAAAACCCGAGCCATTTTGTGCACGGCGCGATGAGTTCAAGTGTTTCGGTGGGGACTGTCTCACCAATAGCGATTTTTATCTGAGCCGGAGAGGACACAGATGGAATACTGTATAGCGTCGAGGTTAGCCGAGGCTTCACTGTGCAAGCATTTGTTTCTTACTGGTTGATGTCTGTGAAGACAGTCATGCTGTGCTGTGTTTAGTCTAAGCAGACATTCATGTGGAGTCGGGGAGAATTTCCCTATTCAAGCAGGGAACAGTGAGTACACTTTACATTACCATGTGTCTCTGTGAGGTGGTGTGTGTGTGTGTGTGCACGCTCAAGAGATGTTTCAACTCAGACGACTAGACTCTCTTTGCTGAGTAAAGTGAACTCCCAAACTTCACTACAGCTGTCCGGGGGTCCGAGAGAACAGTGTTCAATGGAGCCACGTCCACTCCTCCTAACCTTTCGTACAGTCGCTCACACACCCACACCCGCGACCGCGAACAGACGCTTCACACACACTGTCTGTCCCGCCATCAGCTGAACAGATGTGCTCGGTCACAGGATTTCACAGTGAGCTCCCTCAGTGGGAAACGTATCATTGATTAAAAAAGAAAAAAAAAAAATTCAAAGAAACAAACACGTCTCTGTGAGGAGGAAACGGGCCAAACTGAACATTTATGAGATTCGTTTTCTTCAGTTGAGCAGGATGTTTGAGTTATCTGGGAGCCAGAAGGTTGTTGTAATGATGAGACTGTCAGCTGAAAGCTATGAAAACACGGGTGAAAGATACTTTCCATGTGCGAAGAACATTTCATGCTTTGCTTATCTGGGATGGAAGGAGAGGATGGACTCTGCAAAGGAAAACAATGACGTTAAGTGCTTCAAATTTCCAGCGTTATGAATGAAGGCTTTGTGATAAATCCTGTGTCAAAAGTCTTCTTTCGCAACAACATGCACCGCTGCTCAAATGGTTGACGGACACCATTCTGCTTTACCATTTTTGCAACAAACTTTGTGAGTATTTGCAGGCTTTTAACGCAAGTACACATGCTCGAATAGATGATCGTCACCCTTTCCATTCCAGATCCATAGTTTTTTTCTGATTTTTCACATCTCTTCGAACGCTGGACGCCCCCCCCGCATACATGTGGTGCCCCGGCCCCTCAAACATCCTGAGTCTGCCCCTGCATTTGACCCCCCCAATAAATAAAAAGCCAGATATTAGTACATGTGTGTACAATGGTCACAACACCTTCTTAATGGGTTTAACATGAAATCTCTTATTCCTTGCGCATTCTTGAATGCAGGCTGGAGGCCTTTTCAACAATGTAAGTCGCGCTCGTCACCCTCTCCACAAAGGGCTGTAATGTTCGGACGGCGGCGCTCGTCACATCCCGATGAATTATGGGAAGCGATGTGAACAGAAAAAGTCCTTTAATCGAATGTTTATTTCTGTTAATGAAATGTCTCCCCCATTATCTGGCTCCCTTATGATCCATATGTTAATGTCTAATATGGAACTATTTATCAGTTCAATTTGCTCCCTCTCTCTCTCTCTCGTTCTCTCTCTCTCTCGCTCTTTCCATCTCTCTTATCTAAAATTGTGCTGTAAATTTGGCACTGTGAATGATTATGCTTATCGTCCTGCCCGTAGACCTCATATTGAAATTTTGTGGCATGATTAGCCTATTTATCTATATAATTGGATTGGAGTGTGTGCATGTGTGAACGCGTCTGATTTAAGAGGCCGAGAGAAATAAATACCGGGAAATATGGCCGGCGCAATTGTGCCTCGGATTAATTCCATTTGCATACAATCAATAGTTTCACCCTTGAATTTTTTTTTTTTTTATTTTTTTTTTTTTTGGAGTCTAATCAAGTTATACTGGCCTATGAGATTATTGAAAAGAAAACAACCTCGGGCATGGTGTAAAATGAGACAACATAGAATTTACTATGCTAGGGATTAGTGTCATGAGACCAGGGAGATTTGCACAGGCAAAATGTGAACACTGAAACACAATGCGTTACAATAGTTTCCGGCATGGTGTAATTCATGCAAACATCCCTGGGCTATTTATACCACTCCACTAGAATCTAATTGTGTCCAATATATAATCCAACTAAGAGTTACAGTGGCAGGGGTTCAAGTCCTGTCGAACATGAATATTTAAGAGGTGCGGCGCCGAGGACAAGTGCGACACTTGGGCGAGTGCAGACGTTCGAGCGGGGCGGGCATTATCGTGTCGTGTGATTTTTGTGTCTGCGACAAAGCGAGCGCACGCCGGAGCGTTTAGGAAAAATAAATTCATTGTAAATAAACTGCATCGCTGGGCTCTTTCGTGCATGCGTGCGTTTATTTGTGTGGCCTCCGCACACTCGCAGGGTGTGGTCCGAGAGGCATGGCTAACGTGAAATTATGGTCTTAGCTTTTTTTTTCAGCAGCACAAGCGCACACACACACACAGGCGGACACACACACTCTCTCTCATACTGTTTGGGAACACTAAGTAAAGGAATTTCATTACCCCCTCCAAAATTGATTGGGTAATGTTTTTTCTGAAATCAATAGCGCCTCACTCAGTTCGCTAATTGGATTACTTGTTTTTGCTCAAGGATGTCCAAATACCAAGGTAATGTGAATTGTTTATGAAATTATTACCTTGAAAGTAGAGGCTAATGTCAGAGACTAATGCACCCGTCCCTCGCAAAAAACCTAAGATGCTTTCACAAAACACTCACGACGATAATATAGGTCGAGCTGCTGCTGGCTGGGAATGCCAGTAACTGGGATATTAATAGCCTTAATACTAATCATTAATGAAGCTGTCCTTATTGAGGCTGCTATGAGGACACGCTTGCCGAGTGTTTATTAATCAGGGAATAATAAGTAATCCGTGAACATTAATGGAAATGGATGAGACTAATGGATGACGCCCGCTCTCTCCTACACTTAAGCCTCCGACTTCATTACTGACAGGCAGATTAGTGGAAGGGAGAAAGTGCATCGCAGACTCCACCTGTTAGCGCGCGTGCCCACGCAAAACGCGCGCGCTCTCTCTTCCTCCCCCCTCTCGTGACAACATGATGGAGCACTGTCAAGCTCATTTGCTCTTCAGCAGACTATATGTAATTAACAGCATCCTCTCAGAGAAGCTGCTGAGAATAAAAATGAACAGACATCAAATAAATTATCTGGCAAGGTTGGCTTCTTCCATGCCTGCAGTCCTTATTATGACATTTTTCACCGATGCCCTCGCCGCTTCGGAAGCCGCGCTCTCCTCTTTCCCTGCGTCCGCTGTGCGGCGGCTGCTGGATGGATTTTTTTTTTTTTCTCTCATCCTCTTTCGCCGACCATGACGGCTGCAGTCGCTCACTTCACACTAGCTGTTGCAGCACAAAGTTAATTTCACCCAGACCCTGAAATGTCCTTTAACCATACTCCATGAGCACATCCCCGCGCCTCATCATACATCATCTGGATCTAATGTAGATGGGGAGGAATTCTATAATACATCCCCAACTGTTCAGATTGCGTATAGCTATCGCATCGAGCAAAGGGTTAAGCACTTAGGAGAGACATGACAATACAAAGGTCTCCTTGCTGCACTATAACATGCTCTGTGAAAGTGATAAGAGTGTCTGATCATGCATCCCAGCATTCTATATCAGTCGCTCCATAATGGATCCCCCCAATGACTCCTTGTGGCTGCATTATTTAGATGGAATAAAACGCCGGAAGGAAGGGAGGAAGGAAGCTGGGATTCAGTGTTTCATAAACCGTGGTCTCCTAAATGTTGACTGGAGCCTGTAACAATGGCTGTAGCTGCATTCGTACCACCTAGGGGGTTATTAGGGTGAAAGACGACCAGGGGTATTTATTTTTGTTGATGTTAGTGTGTGTGGTGACAGAGGAAAGAGCGGAAGAGGGGGCAGACATCTAAGGTGTCTGGTGCCGCTTGTTAGGCCCGGCTCGTTCAGACCATAACAAAGAAGGGAGTGGTACGGTAACATTTTTAATCAGTTGTTTATTAAAGATTACTCAAAATAAGGAAAGCTTAACAGGTGAAGTCAGCAGTGTGGGTGTTGGGGACTATGAAACTGTAGGTTCTAACATAAACCAAACACAAACCATACAAAACCAAGTTGGGTGCCTGAAGGTCACCAGCCTTCCACCAGATGGTTAGCTTAGCGCAAAACCTGGAAACGGGGAATCAGTTAGCCTGGCTCTAGAGAACTAAATCTACCTACCAGCACCTCCAAAGCTCACTAATTAACACATTGTGTCAAGTCATTACTGAACGCATTGTGTCAAGTTGGGGTTTAAAAGAGAATTTTGTGCATGACTTCTCCATTTGCCCATTAGGTAAGCTAGCTGCCAGCAGGACGTGTAAGTGGTATCAGACCAAAAATTGACAAAAAAATGTGTTCCATGAATAATTTCATACATTTTGGAAATCCCAACCTGTTTCCATTCCCAAGTCATTGAATACCAACATTTAGTTACACCCCTTGGTATCTCGTAAACCAGGCATTTCAGTGTATGCCGTGTATGGGTTTACATTGTCAGTTGAAAGCCCAGCACATCTCAAACCAGTGCTAAAGTGTAGCTTAGCAATCTGTATGAGATACGGAGGAGCATCACAAAATGTGTGAACTGTGACCTTGGAATGAGAAATCGTCATATTCAACAAGCTACAAGCATATTTCTGCTCAATATATAACTCAGTGACATACACAATTAATCAATTATCAGAACCAGGACTTGTCGATTAATTAGCCAGTTTTGTTTCAGCACCAGCTGCATCTGCTCTCACCTGGCTCTGTACCTAAACTTCAGACATTTTTGTTTTGAACACCCAGACAAAACACACATGACAGGAGTGGTTAGTGTTGTTTTTGCCCATAAGCAGCGGAGACAGCCCGGGCCTGTGCAGCCTGCAGGTATGAAACACCACAGCTTCACCTGATGTGACACCCTTACAGTAGAAGTGACGTCCCACGTATCCCTGCCATTCAGTCGCTGTAAACTTCTGACAATATGGTACAACAAACCAGAATGTACTGGATGCTATACAGTATTTGTTTGGGGTTTAAAAAAGCAGATGCTAAAATCAGCTGACAGAGTGTCAGCGAGCTGATATGATTGTGCCCAAGCTGAGGCGAAACCCGGACCAGGAAATTCCAGGCTGAACATAGGGACCTAATTTCTCTGTCAGTGAAGCATGGGCAACAGGGCACAGACTGAGGGATCTCCAAGCCGTGTGAAAAATGCCACTGATCATCATGCTCAAGCATTTTTTTTTCCCCTTCTGTCATGGCTGTCGCCGGCGAGCAAAGCAGAGCCCAGAAGTCTCCATCATCAGCCTCAGACCCCGGGGACAGGAGAAATCACATTATATCTGCTGTCACACAAAGTCACTGTCAAGGTGTGGTGGAGGGAGCGCGCAGCAGCTCTGGTGTGATGCCGGAGACCCAGAAATACCTCAGACGCCTCATCTCAGCCCGCGGCTAGAACCAAGCTGCAATTCTAACAAGTGAGACACATTTCACAGTGATTTAAGGTAGAGAAACACCTCTCTCATCTCGTTTGTACTTACAAAACCCCTGTGTCTTAAGATCCTGTGTGCCGAGGTGATGGCGGAGTGTAAGGAGTTCAGCAGAAGGGATATGCAATTTGGTTAACCTTGTGTTCACTTCAGGCACTTCATCACAATTTGATAAAGAGGGTTTCATTTTAACACTGGCTCGCCCCCTCCAGGTTTTCTAATAAGAGGAACTGCCTATCAAACCTGCGCCGCGGATGATGAAACTGCGGTGCAATAGCGAACGGAGAGGTGTGGAGGGGAGCCGCGTGTATCAGTGTGCTTGTTCAGCACACACACGCACACACACACACACACATTCTGCTCTGCTGACCATGTTGTGTTGATGGACTTCCAGAGGGACGGTGTCTCAGGAGGTAAGGTTGCTGCCCAGTGTGAGACTAAAAGAGAAAAAAAGAAAAGAAAAGAAAAGAAAGAAAAAAAGCCGTAGGATTGCGCCGCCATGCCGGGGACGGAATTAAACACAAGCCCACACATACTAACACACAAAGCTCTGGAGGAATGTGGTGTCACTTCACTCATTCAGCCATGTCTGTGAATCAATTTATCACTTCTTTTTTTTTTTATCAGTCACTTCAAGCCGCCGTATGTGTAATCTCTGTTCAGTCGGCGTGGATTCGAATAATGCTTGCTTCTCTTTCTGTAGCGAGAGAGAAAAACAGGAGGGAAGAGAGAGAAAAATAGAGGAGAAAAAAAAGGGAGCACTGTTGTAGGTTGGTTGACTGTGGTGCAGTTGCTTTTCCTCCCAGCTGCAGACTAAAGGAATATCCAGCAGTTGGGATGAGTTTTGTCATTGCTTAGGGCCCTTTAGGAATTGTATCTCATAAACCTTTCATAGAGTGTTTCCAGTGAATGTGAGGCATTTTCTAATTCCGAAGTCTTTGATTCTCCGGAGGAAAAGCCGAGACACTGGAACTTGCTACAGCGAGCTCGCACTGTACCCGCGCCCCGCCAATCTGAATTCCCAGGGAACTCAAAAAAAAAGCGCACGCTTTGTTATTCGCGATCACTGTACAGTAAGTTTCCGCGGGTTTGTTTGCCTTTACTCCTCCGATTTGTGTGCTCGGAGTCGTTAGTCATTCAGCGCGGCGGGCTGGTTACAGATGTTAACGGCGGATCGGTTTGGATTTGTTATTCAGCGCATTAACATCCGGCGGTGACTGGCGGCTCGACACGCCCTGGACCTCTGGCTCCCTCCCGCTCCCGAAGCAGCGCCGGCCCACCCCTCCAGCCCACCTTGCGCTCCCCTCACCGCCAGAGTGGAATCAGCAAAAACAGACCCCCAATCCCTCAGAGAGGCCAACTCTATTTCATGTCAAGAATAGCAAATGGGCTGCGTATGCTAAAAAGTTCGGCGTGCACTTTTTCACAGAACTAGGCTAAGACGTGTAAAGGTGCATTTCAAACCGTTTACCACCTGCGATACGCTCAACCTGTTTGTATTTGTTGTTTTTTTTTCTTTTGTTCACCGCATTATAAAGCATATAGAGGCTTATTCCTGCGTCTAATGGGGAATACATACCCATTAACTACAGGGAAAAAAAAACAATTTGTTTCTTCCATGCATTTGTTCTGCTTCAGTTCCTGGAAATGCGTTTACATGCTGAAATATTATTAGAACCGGGACACACGTACAGTAATTGCAAGGTGACTGATTATCAAACAGGATAAAGAAGATGTAGCTTATTCTCTGTGTTAAAATGAGGCTGCATTGCATTATCCATCTAAGCTAATTTAACCAGCACGTGCTTTAACGTACTCTTTAGTCACACGCGTAAACATGTATGTGGCAGCCACTTACGTACCCAACCATAGGACGCTATTTGTAAAAATTGAGCGCGGGCAAGTGAATGCTGCTGGGGATGTAATAGCGGACGCCGTGCACGTGACGCTCTTCTCATCTTTGAGTAAATGGATGAGCGTGATTAGCCGCCGCTCATTATGACCTGGGTGGTGGAGTGAGTTGAGCCTGGCAGATCTGGCCTCATTTCCCTTCATGTTGCCGCAAATTAAATGGATCCCGTGTAGCACTGAAAAGCTCAAAGCTTGGCCTTGGTCTTCATCTGATGAAATGGTACATCTGTTATGGGAAATAGGATGTGTGTAGTGTGTGTGTCAGGGAGAGAGAGAGAGAGAGAGAGACGGGATGATGTGATGGAGCGAAGGCGAGACGGATAGAAAGAGAGGGGAAAGAGGGAAAGAGTAGGTAAATAGATCAATACACCCCACTCCACCACGGGCCTACTGACAGGGTAAGTGAGAGAGAAGGTGAGAAATGATAAGATCATAGCGCTGTAAATTCTTCTTCTTCTGTGCAGTGCCCTGTGTTTTATTGCATGTTGAAGAGCTCCCGGATTATCAACACCGATACCGATCGATACCGATACCCGGTGATGCGCTCGTGTTTTGGGTGAACGGTGAACGTCCCTTAGAGTTAACTCCGCTCATGCCCTCGTGTTTTACAGCACCCGGCTTGAAGTGAAACAGGGTGGTTCATGCATAGCGACCTTATTATGGATCCCACAGCTTTTCTTGAAAGGACCCGTCCTTTTCCGCCTCCAATTGGCGGACGAGCCACAATCAAGGCCTCCGGTTGGTCGACGGACTACACCCAAGGACATCATGCGATTGCCAGTGGACGAAGAATGATGCAACAACAACAATTACTCAGTTTTTTGGAAAATTGGATGAATAATCACAGAAGACATTCAGCGTTGGATTGATCCTAATGGTTTATATTTGACAAAATAGCTTTCCAGAGATACTTACTCAGTCATATGGAACATATTTAAATGTTGAACTCGAGGTCGTGTGATGTTTACAGGTGAACAGCGGCAGAAGCGGCAAAGAAAGAGAGAAGTGGAGAGGACAGCGAGAGCAAAGAGTGGGGAGGTAGTGAGGTAGCGGTCCTGTGGCGTCGCATGAACAAAAGTGAGGTGTTTATTTTCAGCCGCTGCACAGCGGTCACACCAGCCCATATGGGGCATTTTTCACACTACATGTACCATGCTGTCTACGCTCCAACCTACAGCTTCAGCACATGATGGCATACCAGGCACCGTGGATGTAAATCCTATTTTTGTCACTTGGTGTGGTGACGGGGCTCTCTCTCGTTCCACCCGGTTTGTGCTGAACAGGCTTTTCCGAGGCACTGGTTCTTCATCTCACGTGTTGCGAAAAAAAAAGGGAACGGCCGAGCCAGCCGCTCTCAGCCGAGGTGAGCGTATGTAGCGCACATACATGAAAAGACAATGGCAGACATTTATCAAGTGGAGTATTGAGTGTCACGGGGGAAGTGCTGATGTGGGATCACTGACGATGTCCTTTTTCACATCCTCATTCATAATAAAGAAGGCAAACGTTTCCACGTCAGCACTCTCTCTTTTGGTGAGGATGGACTGACAGACGCCACTGTGTGGTTCGTAGTTTTCAGTCCCTGTGAAGTCATCCTATGGCCACATTTAAGCATTTGATTATGGGCCTAGATTAAAACCATGTTGTATTGAGTCCAGAGTGTTTTGACGAAAATATGTACTAGTGTTTCAAATTTTAGGCACTTGATTTTACTCAGTTTTAGTCTACTTTTTACTTTTAGTCCTATCTAAATAAATGGGGAGAGAGCCAACTGCATGTACAGAATCACCAGTCCAATCTGACAATGCTTAAAAGTTTGGTAGCTTCGCCCAAAAGTAAGGTTTTTAGAACACACTTTTTCCCCACAAGTTACACTATACTATTCACAAAGACAACTTTTTTTACGCCTCAAGACTGTGACGTGATGCCATCAGCTCAGCCCACCAGAGCACTTAAACAAATGCAAGTTTGATGTCTCATCCGTCAATAACCTCCCCTTGCTCGCATTAGCGTGATGTCGTCTTCTACCGTTCTTACTAGAAGTCCGGCATCAAATCGGTTGATGCTGTCGTGAATCTTGCTCCTATCAATGCAGCAAAGCGATTGGCTTACACCTTTCCCAGTTCAGCTGTTACGATTGTCACCTCTGGCATTACCGACTTCTGTATTCAAAATATCAACAACAATGTCTCTGGCTAAAACAGATAGCTTATCTTAGCGATATATCTTGACAACACATCTAAGGAAAGTTTTAGTTTAGTTAAAACTTTAGATTTAGTTAGATTTTAGTTGACTGCTGACATCGCTCCAGGAATGAACTCATTCTTTCCTGAAAGTGACGTTAACTTTACATCCAGATCCGCAGCACATGATAGTGTTAGCTTACCTCGTGAAACGCATGACGACCCTCATATTTTCATAGCGCATCCCAGCTGTTTTGTTTGGTCAATAAAGCCATTTCTTTAAAGAACCCGTGACATAAAATGCAATTTCTGACAGAAACAGAATGTAAGTGGATGCAAGATGCTCGTTATAAAACGGCAGCGCAACACGGTGAGCAGCCAAATCAGCTTTCATGCTTTCAGCCAGTGAAGGACACTGATCCGCTGCTAGGGCTCGGTGTGTGATCCTCGCAGAAGCATTAAAGTCATTGAATATGAATCGTGTTATTGTTTTTGTTCTGTGTCTTAATATTTTGTCCTATTTTTCATCGACACAAATGAACTCTCATTGCTTCTAAAAAAGAGTGGTAAATGCCGAGATATTATTGGAAGCGATCCTCGCCTCCAATCCACTGGTCTTTAGATTTGATTAACTGGCCAGCATGCTAATAAAAGCACACAGGGAAAAAAAAGATCTACATATTTATACTTCACATACAGTATCTTCTGCCTCTCGCTGTCAAACACACACACAGCGCAAAGCCAAAATTAGCAATCCCATAATGATTGGGCGCTGGGAACACGGGGCGAGGAGAGATCCGGATTGAACTCCATTAGCACTGAACCGAGAGAACACCCAGCATGACTCTCACCTGCCTGCTTTGAGACTCCCCAAATAGGACCTCATCTCCAATTCGCTGATAAACATGCACGCACACGCTCACACGGCCAAACACACACGCATACAGTAACCCTCAACTCTGACCCGACTAAGCTAACAGGATGGGCTGTGCATCTATAAACATGAATTTTCATCTGCGGAGAATAAACAGATACACATGGAAATGCATGCGCAACGCAGGGTGTAGCTTTGCATGTTATTTTCAAACGCTGTCCTCTCAATCATGGTATTCAGGCCACGGATGGAGTGTTTTTTACCCAAATGGGCAGGAAATTAAAATAGATTTGTTGTGAAACCGGAGAGCCTTAGTTCCTTCGGTAAAAATATAGTGCGTTATTGAAAGTCGGGGCGGCATCTCCTATCTACAACTGACTGCCTTTGTCGTTACAGAGCGGCGGATGTCATGAGCGTGTGCGAGCGAGGAGGAGGAAGACGGGGGGAAAGAGGACGTGAGTGATGGAAGACGAGACAGTTCTGTGTGGAGAAGCAAATCAAGCAGCACACCAAATGAGCGGTAGCGGTCTTCTGGGAGAGCCGGTGATTTGCATGGCGTTTAGCAGTGAGGAGACATGACAGCTAGCTGCTCCTCCACACGCTGTCAGAACTACCGAACCCGCATAACACCCTGCTTATTAACAGCGTTCAAAAACTTTTGCCGTTCCTTTCATTGGCGCAGAGCGCACTTTGCTGTCCTGAGCTCATCGCGGCATTGAAACACCTGAAATCGTGGTAGTGCATTTTTCAGGAAACGGCGCGTAAACGTATTTATTTATTTATTTATAAGGCCATTTGAGGGCAGTGGTAGGAAATGCCTTAAACCAGCATTCTTTCAAAGGAAGATCCACTGGCAGAATTGGAATATACGATTCATATTTGTGTTTTCATGGCATATAAACACCTGGAACTAAGAACTTTTGTGTTTTCATTTCCTGAGAATGAGCCTGTTGTATCTACAGAGGGAGTGGGTCGGCCATGTTGCACCGCCATGTTTCTAAAGTAGCTCAGAACAGGAAAAAAAAGGAAGGGTGAGATAAGGGGTTTCTTCAGCTGTTCAGTTCAATTTCCCATTATATCAGTCTTATTTTGAAATAAACACCATAGACTATATATGGGAATGGTTACTTGTTTACACGCAGACGTGAGCCATCGTGATACGCTGCCACATTTAAAACCATAAATCCAAAGCTCAGCTTTGTGCGACCTGTAACAACTGTAGCACTATTAAATAATGAATAATTCACCGTAGAGTAGATGTATTCACACATAACCGTTGCTCCCATGTTAATGACTGTCACTGTCACTCCGGGAACCTCCCAGTCCAATTCCCCATTGCTTCCTATATGTCTCATCAGGCTGTTAGCAGTGATAAAGACAGAGTATCACTCGGCCCCCTTATCTCGAGTTCATCATCTTCTAATGCTTTGAATAAATCCAAAGTCATGAGGAGCGTGGGACTCCATTTTTGTAAGTTATTCAATTAACTAATGAGAAACATTGTCTCGTTAATAACTGATCGAGGATCGTCATTAAAGCATAATCTCCCGGCCGCGTTCCTCCCTCTCCAGCCGTTCCCCCTCACACCGATCATTATACGCCAAGTGGCGCGGCCATTGTGGTATAGTGGCTTCAGGAGTGTTTCATCAAGAATCTTTTTTCAATCGGAAGCAAGATCAAAATTGCAGGATCGTGATTGATGTCACGGGCGCGGAGAACAATCAAGGATCCCCGACTTGTGACAAACCTCGGTAAAGCCGTTTTAAAGTGTGCTTAATGATGTATACCGCTTTTGTTTTGCATATTTATTTGATATTCATGAAGTGTCCAAGCACACTGACTTGACACGCGTCTCCATGGTGATAAATTATTGAGGGGTCTTTCTCGGCGAAGGCAGTTGAAAAGCAACTCCATCAATAATGAACGAGTCTGTGTACTCTTATAATTGCGTTATTTTCCCTGGAAAGTTGTGTGTACCCGCTTCCAGTCTCCCTGTTTTGCTGGGTGGCTTTGATATGTGGACACCGGCCAGCACTTAGGAGCATGTTCTCTTAAAAGGGGGCCATTTGGTGGAACTTCCCGACGTGGCGGGGATTTATCAAGTTGCGCTCGTCGTTGTTCAGCGCCGCCGATTGTGCAAAACCAACACACTTTGCTCGAACAGATTTGGTTTTTTGTTTGCCAGTGGCGCGTTGGCCCCCGTTTTACGCATCTCGTTGGATGTGCTTACATTCCGCACAAAAGAATTGCAAAATTCTTTTTCTTGTTGCTGTTCTGAAATTCTGGTCTTTTCTTCCCAGCCAGATTACCCCCCTTGGATCGCATGCCAACCCTTGCCCTATTGTGAGGGTAAGCCCTAATGTTAAACCCTTGGAATAATTCTGTTGCTGAGAGACTTTGGATCACATTAGTGGTCTTTGGCCGAGGCTGCACCGCCCCACCATGACATACCGGTAGTTTCATCAGTCAGAAGTGTTGGGCCCCCGTTCTTTTTTTCGACGGAGCCGCTCCAGTGCCGGTTCTGTGAGAGGATTGGAGAGGACATGTGTAATGTGTGTGAAAGGATGTCCTGTTGAGTGAGAGCCAGCCTCGTCTGTGCCAGCTCCCCACCTCTCCCTGCGCCCCTCCTTTTTCTGCCACTCCGTTCTCTCACTTTCCCTCTCTCGTGTCTTTTCTGTCTCTGTAATATCTCTCGTTTCGTTTTCGCACGCGGCCGGAGCGACTAAAAAACACACACACACACACACACACTCTCTGCGCCCCGATGTCTCACTCAAGTGCAAACACACACCCACGCAATCTGTCTCCCTGCTTCGCGCTCTCTTTCCATCCCTTTTCCCCCTCTTTTCTCTCATCCTCAGTCAATTATACAGATGTCTAATGCTTTCTCCCTGCTGTAGGGAGCGGACAGAGCATCTATCATCCTCTGGGGGATGGTGGTGATGGTGGGGGGTGCGAGCCCCACGCTTTGCTCTGCAGCAGAACACTCGCTCCTCTGGGCTGGAAGGACGCCAGTCGACTGGGGATCAAACCTTGGCCCTCAGCCCGGCAGCAGGCTTCCACAGCTCCCTCCCTTCACCACCAGATCTGGGCCACTTCCATGTGGGCCAGCAGCAGGCAGCTTTTTTTTTTTTTTTTTTGCTGGTATCTAATCTGTTGTTTGTTCTTGCGAGTGTGCTGTCGATGAGCAGGGAAGGATGTTGGATGGGAGGAAATAGAGGGGTGAAACACGCCGGTATCAGAGATACCAGCAGAGCCTCAGCGGCCTAAAGGTGACGTTTGCCAATCAGATTTCAGAGAATTGAACCAGTAGGATAAGACATTCGGGCCGCTAAGCACTGTGGGGGTGCGAATTCTCCACACTTCTGTCAGGCCACGATACTAAGATATTTTAACACGCTCCTTTTAGCCACTTTTCTATGATACATACCAAACAAGGTCAGTAAGGTGCCGCGTCCATCCCCCGTCTCTCCACTGTAAACAAGCTGAGATGGAGCACGTCGCGGGGTGAGTTCAGGCCAGCTTGTACGAGACCGGAGAGCCTTTTTTCCTAAACAATCTCTCCGCTGCAAACCAGAGATGTGTCAGACAAGCAAAACGCGAATAAAAAAGAATCTCACCTCATCAAAAATCTCAGCCAACTCACGGGAGGCGAGGGAGGTGAGGGCGAGTTCGTAATCAAAACAGACTCAATATTTCATCACTTTGCAGATGCATTTCTTGTCTGGCTTGGCCGGTTCTGCTGACTGGAAATTCAAGCGTTAAGACTGTTTTTTTTTTTTCTAGGGTACCATTCAGAGGCAAGTTTATTTCAGTCAAAACACTGGTGGCCTCTGGGGGGGGGGTGCTTGTGATGCTTTACAGAGCTGTTTTTAAGTTGTACGGCCTGCCTGGATTCAGATACAGCGGGAGGAGAAAAAAAAAACAACAACGTGATAACAGCTAAATAATGCAGCATAAAAAAGCTTTGTAGAATGCATTAACTGTCACAACACATTGTGCTCACATTCAACAGCGTCGCCGCTAAATTTAAAACATCCGCCGAGCGAACCCGGCGTCCCACTCGGCGACCGGACCACGTCGGGGCTTAACGCGCGGCAGGACGTCTTGATGTCTCGGTACAAGTACGGCTCTCCAAACGGTGAGTAGTCCACATTCGGAAAGGTCAGGGGTTAACAAGTGAAACTGGATGCTGCGCCTGCGTCTGTGTGGGTGAATATGGGAGTGCGTAATCGATACACCGCGCACAGTAACCGCGGCCCGCTGGAAACATCTCTGCCTTAGGGTGAGTAAGAAAGCAAAAACTACACAGTGTAAAGGTGGGAGAGGGGTTGCGTGGTCGATAGCGATATGTGATAGCGGTGCCGGTGTCGAGAAAAGACAGGGCTGGAGGTGGATGCAGCCCTGAAATGAGAGTGAAATAATGATCCTGGCATCCCTGCAGTTCAGGTACACCATAACCTCTGCCTACATGTGCTCAGCCCGTGTGTGTGTGTGTGTGTGTGTGTGCGCTCACAGGCAACCGAAAAGTGCAAGGGGGAAATGGCAATTCCCGGCTGTCAGCCTGACCCGCGGGTTAGCCGCTGTACTTCTGCCTGACCGGCTGTAAAATTAGGAGCAAACAAGGTGCTCTTTAAAAACAAGGGCTGGCATCCAGAGCCGTGTCTCTCTGGGGTAAATAATTCATATTAAAAACATCACTCACAAAAGCACTAAAAATATGCCCTGGGCTCTGAAGACCCGGCGATGTGCCAAAGCAGAGGGAGGCTTGTATAAAACGCGCGCGGCGTGAAAGAGGGATCCTCTCACTTGGAGGTGTGTTGGTGTAAGTAGATCATGAAGCCAAACCCAATCATGTCCCGCGTGCACACGGTGACGGAGCTGAACGTCCCCGCCATGTACGTTCTGTTCTTTTCTCTTTTTTTTTTTCTTTTTCCCCTGTCGCTCGAGATTGGATGGAACCCTCGATATAATCTTAACCAAAGCGGGTCACCGAGCTCGGAGTGACTCTATTACTCAATGAGTCACACTGAAAATTAGCTCTTTTCTCACAGCGGCGCGCCTTTTCAATCTCATTTTAAACAGACGCCACGGGCCTCGCAGCGCACCCAAGAAAATAAAGCAGCTCTTATTTTCCCCTCTGAAGAACATACTCGGGGAGTAATGGCAGACAGAGGGAAAACGTTGATCTCACAACAATCCCTCTTTGTGTATAATACAGCTTTGCCACTCGCAAATGGATGGGGCTTGAATCAGCAAAACGCTCCGAGAACAATCGCGGCAAAGTAATGGGGCTTTGCGGAGTCCAAATATGAATCATGCATAAGGACGGCAGATACAATTCCAACATTTATTCTTGTTAGAGGACATGAGTTAGTGTTACACTTTACAGATGCTATATGTAGCTATCAGTGCCCCAGTAAAATAGGTCAATAGATTGTGTGTGTGCGTCTAATCTCTGATCAGATGGTGTTCTCATCCAGGGCTATTAATGTGCTGATCCACTAATTGGGAGAGCTTGCTCTCTTAATGCAATGGCCTTCTAAATGTGTCCGTCCCAGTAATTTAATAATGGCCATTTCATGCTACTCTGACTTTTCAAACAGCTTGCTCGGGGCAGCTACAGGGACTGGTTATTGATTGAAACTCCTAGGCTGGCCGGGCTATAGCTGTGGGTGAGAGAGGCTGATCAGTCTGCTTCCCAGAGTCCAGATGCAACCACAGACTCTCCCCACCACCACCACCACCACCTCCACCCCCTTCACCCCTCCCTCTTCTCCACATGCTCCTCATAAACACACAAACACGCAGCACGGACGCAACAAAGGAACAAGTGCACACTCGCTCATAAATGCGCACGACCCGCCGAGATCCTCCAGGCGGGGGGCTCGATCGGCGAAAGCCCGGAGCTTTAAATAGAGGAGAAAACATGAAAAATGTCACACAAGTGTGAAATGAAGACGTGGGACCTCTTCGGCAGCTCTCCTACCTTGTGTACGGTCACCAGGGCCCGGTGCCTGTGTCGGAGGAGTAATGAGGAGAGGGCCGAGGAGGGGAGATAAGAAGAAGAGTGATGGGGGTCAGGCTGCAGCGTCGCTGGCAGCCCTCACGGACCTCACACACCACCCTCCTCCGCCTCCGACAGGCTGTCCAGGACACCGTTTGTTTGCACAAGGTGATAAATAATTTGGCCCGA
This sequence comes from Lagodon rhomboides, assembly GCA_039737535.1. Lineage (NCBI taxonomy): Eukaryota > Metazoa > Chordata > Actinopteri > Spariformes > Sparidae > Lagodon > Lagodon rhomboides. The sequence goes on from CM077801.1 coordinate 13,340,288, forward strand.
GCTGACATGGATTAATGTGGCCCTTAGCCCCCTTTTCCTCCCTCCGCGTTCGGTCACAGAAATGTTTGGCCTCGCAAAAAAACCCGGCTCTACCTTCAACCGGCCAAAAATGCATGAAATTCTTATCAGCTTTCGAAAAGGCAGGGGGACCGTGAAGTGACCCCGCTGTTACTGAGGGGCTATCACGGAACTTAACGCTCGCCTTCTTGCATTCAGAGCGGCGCCCTGGACATGCTCCCCCGAGGCATTTACACCAATTCTAACAGAGTTTTGTTGCTCCCAGTGTGCACTTTGAAATCTTTTCTTCTCCAATTAGGGACGTTTGGAATACTTACTTTTCGAGTTATTTCAACAGCAGTGGAAATAATTAAAATAAAAAAAAAGAAATAAACGAGGGGAAAAAAAAAACAATACTCCATTAGAAAACCCACAAAGGGAATACTGATTAACGTGATGAACATAAACTGTAGGGCTTTATAGTATGCCGCAATTTATAGAAAGCAGGAAAAACAAATCACTCGTAATGTCAGCAACGGGCACGTGCAGCCGCTGATACCGCAGTGACCATACCATAATGTGAGTGCGTGATGAAGTGTTTGATGCACTGGATTGTAATCATGCACCCTTAAACCAATGATGACAATAACCGGCGATAGTGCGTCGGAGAGATGCGAACGCTAATCACACTCGGTAATTGTAAGTACTCGAAATGATTAAACTGTGCACTCAAGGCCGCGGTGAAATTGTTTTTTTCCGCGCGTTCAATTTGGCCTCGTTTGTCGAAAGTTCTGGCTCACTGTGGGGCAAAACCGACAACTTTCTCCGCGCGGCGAAAAAGACCAACAACACGCTCGTCTTCTGAGCAAACTATCTTCCCGCGACTCAGCAAATTAAAAGGTGTTTTCTTGTCTTCTCTCCCAGTTTTTTTTTTTTCTTTTTGTCTTCGCCGGGGTGTTTCTTTTCAAACTACATTATTGGAGGCTCTTTAAAATATCTAAGATGTTTCTTGTTTCAATAATTAAACAGTGTACGGCTAAGGGCTCTCGTTATAACTCTTAATGTGCATGCCCTATGGCCTTTATCTTTGATCTTTCATGCTACACAGTGTGCTTTTGCATAATTTTAACTATAACGAGAAACACTTGAGCTGCCGTATCCTTCCTCCCTCTCTCCCGCTCTCTGTCTCGCTCTCTCGTTCCACTGTTCAGCCGTTGCAGACGTTGGATGGAGGGTGTCCTCGTGTATGATGCGCAATGATGGACTGACTCCGCATGGGCATAAATGGTCGTATTTGCATACTTGAGTGGGAAGGTGTCTGCGTCTGTTGCCGAGGACACTTTGTTCTCATGCGTACTGTATGTGTGTGGTTGTGTGGGCATTTTTTTTTTGTTTTGTTTTCTGGGGGGCTCCGGGTCAGAGCCAGCAGTGCTCCATCATCCTCAGCTCAGGCCCCTGCAGGCAGGCTGTCCATACCATGAAACACTCTACACCACAGTGCCTGGTTACCACAGCCACACAGGCACCTCATCCCAACACACATTCTTCAAGCGCACAGCCAATCACGATGAGTCTTCCAGGCTGCAAACCCCTGTGTCATGTTGCTTGCTTTTTTTCACGATGTTAATCAAACTGTGTACATCTAAAATGCATGTTTGACGCTTTAATATAATAGAAAAAGACTTAGTTTGGAGACCTAATTTAGCTTGACTATTAAGCTTGAGTTTACCCAAAACTAACAGTGGTAATTGGTTGATTTGATTCACCAAACACACGAGCAAAGCAATGCAGTGCATACAATAAGCACAACAGAAACGCCATATAGCTCAGACCACCATGTCTAACTACATAGGCCCTATCTTAAGCCAGCTACTAAAATCAGCCTATACACTGTGTGCACAATTATTATGCAAGTGAGTATTTTGACCATATCATCATTTTTATGCACATTTTCTAACTCCAAGCTGTATAAACTTGAATGCTTAATGGACTGAAGCAGAGCAGGTGATGTGCATCTGTGTAACGAGGGAGGGCGTGGCCTAAGGAGGTCAACACTCTCTACCAAGGTGTGCATAATTAGTAGGCAGCTTCTTTTCTTCAGGCAAAATGAGCCAAAAAAGAGATTTAACTGACTCTGAGTCAAAAATTATTTTAAAAAGTCTCTCAGAGGGATGCAGCACTCTTGAAATTGCTAAGATATTGGGGCGTGATCACAGAACCATCAAACGTTGTGTTGCAAATAGTCAACAGGGTCGCAAGAAACGCATTGAGAAAAAAAGACGCAAATTAACTGCCAAGGATTTGAGAAGAAACGAAGCGTGAAGCTACCAGGAACCCATTATCTTCCAGTTCTGTCATATTCCATAACTGCAGCCCACCTGGAGGACCCAGAAGTACAAGATGTTCAGTGCTCAGAGACATGGCCAAGGTAAGGAAGGCTGGAAACCCAACCACGCACATGTGTCCAATCAGCTGATTAGAGAGAGGCTGCTTTCCTTTCATCATTTTAATCATATATTGCGGCACAATTAAGCAACAAAACTAAATAATGTAGTTATAAACTTTACAGGACAGAGGAAACTCTCCAGAGGAAACAGAATGTGTCTTTTAGCTTCCGAGATAAACATTTTTTTACATATCTCTGAGGGAGCTCAGGATTTATCCAGAGGACCGCTGTTTTACTCCAAAACAATTAACTTTTGGAACTTGAACTTCTGACCAATTCTGTAGGCGTCAATGAAATTAAGCTGCTATGCCTGGTGCTTGAATGCATATCTGCATTCAAGCTGGTCACTAGGGGAAAAAACAACCCCGAGTGAGCGAACTACATGCTGAAAAAGTTACACCTAAACATAACCTGGTCGTCTCTATATGAACCTTAAACAAGCTAGCAGCTATTACCTTTTATTTTGTGGGGATTTAGACATTTTATTGCCACAGCTCGCCTCACGCGTGCAGAACTAGTTCCTGGACCTGACACTACTTTACAGGGAAAATCGAATAGTTCCATACCTGGACTTTGCCAATCTTAGCTTTCCCCATATATCATAATGATACTAGATGTAGGCTGGGTTCAGTATGTGGAAAGGAAACACAAAGCTAGATTTCCACTCCTAAAGTTAAGAAAAGTTAAAGAAATTGACACTGATGTGGCTTTAATCAAGCGTTTACACATAAATGCCTCCATTTCACCTGTCTTCAGACCGTGCAGTGAGAAGAGAGCAAAGAAAAAGTGCAGTTTCGCCGAATTTATCAGATTGCGGTCCTTCGGCAGCGTCAGAGCAGCCATCGTCGCACGCGTCACGCACGTACGCGCAGCGGCGGCTCCTCACGGCACCTATGATGCATTTAATACATTAATTCATTACACATGCACCTGTAAACCATCAGCAGCAGTCGTATCAACCTTCAGAGAGGCAATCAAAAATGATTTAGTTTATGGCGCACGTATCCAATTGTTCACAGCGCACGCATCAAAACGGAGTTGCAAAGTGCTTTCACGATGAGGGATCAGATAAAAAGAACATAAACACATGGAAATAAGATGATCAAACGGCGGAAAACAATAAAGCCGACTGCATAAAAGGCATCATAAAATTGAGTACACAAAGCCAATTAAAGGCACATTTATAATATACATTTCAATTAATCTTCTTAATTACCACGCGTACATATGGTATGGTTTCCAGTATGACATTCTTATCATTTCTTTTTCTTTGAATGCCAGCTAATGTGCGTAAATGTCATATAGGGAGTCATGCTCGCTTGGTTTTGTGCTTATGAATTATTTGTATATACGGTATCTCTGGTTTTTAATGTGAGGAATATGTTTTCAGCTAGTGGTATTTTATTTTGAATCTTTGCAGTAAGCCGTGATTGTCCTGTTTTGCTGTTTAATTCACAAGAAACATTATTTTTCTCTAATATCAGGTGTTGTTTTACAGCATTAGCCACAGTCCCCCATGACATCATTGTTAGCCTCCAGGATTAAGCGCACTGTAATTAACATTAAGTAGCCCCCCCGTCCTCACCTTTCTTCCCTAACCCCTGCCTCTGTCCGTCTGCGTCTGTATCTCTGTGTCTTTCTTTCTCCGTCTCTTTCAATCTCTGTATATTGACTACGAACTGGCTTCAGCTCCGAACAGCAGGCCCACACAGACCAAAGCACCAGCAACGCTGGATTAGTCTGTTGAATTATTCAAAGCCGAATTCCCCATTGAAATGTGTAAAAGGTCCCTTGCTGGGTTTAAAAACAGAGAGTACAGTTGGAGCTGACAACAAAAGGTTCAACTTCAAATAAAAGGCCCCCATCACTTTACCTCATTTGCAATGCAATGTTATTCATTTTAACATTAGACTTTTGTTCTGACTTTGTGGCGAATTTTTTTTTAATCATGTTTAAAAAAGCACAGATTTTCTGGGGGTCCTCTGTTGTTGACTGGTTTGACACACAAAGCAAAACAATTAACGCCACGGGGCGCTTCCAAAAAGTCTATTTTTGTTCACTTTATCCCCAAGTTTCTAACGAGACGCTGATGGTTAAATCTTGTTAAAGTAAATGTGCAAGGCCTCGCCATGTTTCATGTGCGTGATGTAACGCTGAGCCAATATTTCCTAAATAATTGTTAGCCGTAGACACTCGGCACAACAAAGCGGGATGAAAATAACTTCGTCCACAGATTGTTGATGTACGTGAATGGGATGGCGGTGTGCAGGGCAGGGAAATGAGGAAGTGAGACAAGTTTGGCTGCAGATTTTACATACAAACAGAATTTAGTTTGACACATACAGTATATAATACCATACATAACAGTTGGGCAACTGAAGTGCAATATGGTTTTAACGCTTATACCCTATGTCATGGATCCAAATAATACAAATGTAAAAAAGTAGCATGCAATCGGTCAACAATAACTCGCATTAAACGTTAAAAAACCTGCAAACATTTGGATTGTGGGGACAGGGAACAAACATAACACGCGAATCTGCAATCATTCATTTCACCATATAGTCCTTTACACAGAATTAAACAATACAGCGTGCAGTGAACAGTGAATTAGGGAACGATTCTGGACACAGCCATGTGTGAACATTAGCGCCCGAGTGTAAACAGTGGGCATCGAACGCTTTATATTGTTAGACACTGCTGAGGGCTTTATCCTCCATTATGAAGGGACAGTGCAGCACCTGCGAACACACGTCCCCACAGGAAAACTAAATCCACTAGACCAACACACCGCACAACTACAATATGAAATACTGACTGTGTGTGTGCGTGCATGTGAGTGCATGTGTGTGTGTGTGTGTGTGTGTGTGTGTGCTATAGGGTTGCGGGGAAGGTGCTGTACCTTGATGAGGGAGTAGAGATGGAGGCAGTACTTCAAAGCAAACAGAATGAGCAATGCTATTTATGTGTATCAATATATGTGGAGTTTCCCCATTGAGCTTTCTTTAAAATACCTGCCCACTGGCCTATACATCTCTCTCCCTCTCTCCGCCTCTTAGTGTATATCATAGGGAGGGAAGCAGGCATGGTACAGTATATAAACACATGTTAGCCTCTCTTTCATGAAGGGAAACTGGGCGCTTTCGAGAGCACTTCAGGTGCCTCCCGCGCACCTCCGACGCCGAGGGGGTGCCGCGAACCGATCGGTGCCATGTGCGCGGACTTCGTCTTATTGCGCCCCGAGAACGGCAGACATTGCAAACCATTTGTTAGCATGGAAATATGCAAAGGGGGTAAATATGGATTTATGTCGAGGAGCGGCCACACCATCAAAGCATCGCACTCTGATGCCAGTGGTGGAGTTCAATAAGCTGGAGAGATGAAAGCTAATGAAAGGCAAACATGAGAAGGGTGTTGGTGGGTGCAGGGGAGGAGGTATGGAAGCAGGGAACGAGCGGGCGAGCGAGGGAGGGTGCGAGTTGAGTGAGCAGGGAAGGAATACAGACGATGGGAGATGTTGTCTGGTGTGGTCCAATCAAGCCACAGGATATAACAGTAGTCAATAGGGGGAGATGAAAGGGATCTCGATATGGAGGCTGTGTGGTCTCAGGGAGGACCCCGTGCCTTTGTGTGTGTGTGTGTGTGTGTGTGTGTGTGTGAAAGCATCAAGTAAATGATTGCCAATGGGTTATGTGCCGGTGCCAAGCTGGCCCGTGCATTTCTATACTGCAGCTGTAAATGCGTAGCCAGGAACACATGCACGCCGCCCTGGCTGTTGCGCATTATAGAAGCTTCCTGCAGAGTCCCACGGGTACAGTACACTATGTTCCAATCAAGCCGCCTTAGATCATACCTATCTCGTGTACTACAGCTACAGCACGGCCGCGACTGTGTTTGCAAATCAGCCAGACATGAGGGAACGCAGCGAAAGAACAGACTCATATCAACAATTTGATTAGCATATTGCCATTACATCTCTGTCTTTATTGAAGGTAGCGTGCTGCGTGATTGCACACCTTCTTCAGAGACTTTCATCTCGCGGCTCAGTATGAGTCATGTGCCGGCGCTGATAAGCATAGGGCCGGGATAGAAAGTAGTTTGCTGTTAAACTTGTGGTGTTTTTTTTTTCTTTTTTCTGAGTGAATAATGCATGCGTTTCAGTCCTGGCCTGAGCTAATGGCACACAGGCACTCATTAGCTATTTCTGGCTAAGTTTCAGGCTTTGGCCCATAAGCCCTTAAGTGTACATGTCATTGACGAGACAAATCCAGCCCCGGGTCCACTGGCGGAAGAGCCCCACACCCTTTAGATGCGTACACACGAAATGGACACATACGCCGCCGCCTGTACACTCCTTCTAAAGCCCGGTGAATGGAAATGAGGATCATATTTGTCAACTCCTTAAGCCGGCATTTTTCACACACAAATGAGGCAGGCAACCCTCCACACATCATCTCTGCTACGCCCACACCGTAATAAATACTGCTGATTGTGTAAAAGTGTTCTGGGCATAAGGGGGAAGGGTTAAGACAGCACCTGTAGAGAAACAACAGTGGGCTTGTTTAAAAAAGAAAAAGGAAAAAAAATAACTCCTTTATACTCGATGCAATCATTTTCATTGATTCTCCCTCTCTCTATCAGGTGCACTCCCGCTCGGCGCCGCGTGCCCTACGCTTGGGAGAGCTGTTTGGCCATTTTCACACTCCAGTGCTGACCTGTGAGGTGCGTACGCCGGCTCGGGCTGGGTAATTGCTTTTCACTGAGAGGACAATTTCTAGAGAAAAGGTGACCAGGCAAGCAGACATTAAGTTTGGTTGGGTTTGGCTTGACTCAGCTAAGTGGGAACGCTGATACCAAAATGATCACTAAATGAAAATCTAAAAGCTTACTCAGCGCGTTTGTTAGCTGGTTTACCTTTCTGTGCATTACATCCGCTGCAAATTATGAAACGATGGGCTTAGTCGACGGAAGTTCAACTAGGATGCTCGAGTTTGGTTCAGTTAGCGGTACGAAATTGACAGTTGAGTCCCTCTGAGTCATAGCCCTGCCGTTCCCTAATTGGGGAGATCAGATCATCTCTGCGTATTAATGCATAACTAATTACCTGACCAGAGGTATTACTGCTACAAGTTTGCAGGTAAGCTACGCTGCCAGGGTCACTGCCTCTGCACAAGTCTTCCTCTCCACTCATTACTACAGTAATGAAGTTATGCTTTCCCCTTGTTTTTTTCTCTCTTCCATCTCGCGTCCTGCTCGTTTGGAGCTGGGTCAGCGTGCTGCTGTGTAGTCTCTGCTCCTAATGGCTCTGAGTACACAGGCTTTTGCTGTCATATGTGATTCAAGTCATGGCGATGTTGTTGGACGTTAAAGTCGACCTCCAGTCAAAAATGTGTTTTTCCTCCGGCCTCGACAGTTGAATGTTTGAGCTTCTAGTTTGACACAATAAGGTTGTTCTCACATTAAAGGTCCAGTAGGTCAGAATTGTAGCTTCAACCATTCAGAATGACAGTTTTGATGTTAATGTTTGTATGGTGTTGCAGAGATATCTATTGAAGTTAGCATGCTAACCAGTTTAGCCAGTTTGAATCCCAATAGGTGATAGTCACATAGTAAACAGATAATAAGACAGAGTCAGCTAAAATACTGCTAGCTGTAGTTACCTGAGCTAACTAGCAGCTACAGTTAGCAGCTGTTAGCAGTAACTCTGTTTGTTTGGAATATACATACGACAGGTGTATGTGGCACCTTTAACTGCTCAAAGTGTACATTTTTTCTGCACTGACAGAAAATCTGATTGTTGGAGGCGGGCCTACGAGCATGATTTGTGACATCACAAATAGTTTGGAAGCCCTTCCTGGTCCCCGAATTCATCATACGAAAGTGTAATGTGCAAACTTACAGCACACATACATGTGCTGAGTATGGACTTTACAGCGATGTAGGAGACAACATGTGTGCAGCAGTTAAACTTGCAAAATGACAATTGCATATTTAAGTCCTCTGGAATTAGTAATGAGGCAGAAGGAGTAGGTGTCATTTTAAGGATTTTAATGTGGTCATTATACATTTCCTCTGCAAAAGCCATGCCAAAGAAACATAAACATTGTTTTTTTATCTGTGCCTTGTCCCTTGCATAAGAAAAAGAATGACATCATAAACAATAAAAATGTCCCTAACAAACTGGGCACTTTGTATATGTGATGTAGAATATAAAATACGTGCTGCTCCCCCCTTTGGGCAGAAATCAGTATTTTACTTATTTTTATGACCGTGGAAGGCGGATGACTCGGTCGCACTGTAAAAAGGTGGATCGTTGACAACAAGGCTCGTCAAAGACAGCCACATAATTTACAGACAATGACAGGCCTATGACATCATTTACACAGCAGTAACAGTTATTAGACTAAATGTTCATGGCAACACAGATTGCCTATTAACAGAAGAATAGTGTGCTTTATTGTTATGTTGCAGCATGTGTGAGCATTTGTGAGTTTGTTGGCTCAGGGCCAGGGAACCTGTTATTTGGGCTGCCTCTCTTTTTTTTCTCTCCCTCTCTCCATCGCTCTCTCTCTCTGCCTCAGCCGCCAGGCATTTGAGAACTGGGGTACTTTTACACATAGTTAAACCCTGAACAGTCCAAAACTCAGCCTGCAGGCGCGCAGGCTCACAACCACTGGATCAGGAAAGCAGGACTGCCATCTGCTGGTCACGCAGGGCTAGGTATTTTTGTACACAAGCAGGGAAGTGAGGAGGAGGAGGAGGAGGAGGGGTGATCTGACTTAACAAAATTTAAGATCATCACTGCTGACATCTGAGGAGGATGGTGCCAGAAGCTGAAACCTTCCCGTCAATCAGCCGAACACTTTGTTCATCAGATCGGATGCCTGTACCATTTGAATATCACACGGCTCTTTGCTCTCTCCGCAAAAAATCCTCAGAATCTTGAGTGACAAAGTTTTTCTCCTCCACAAAAAAATCTCCTGTATTTTTCATCCATGTCTGTCTGTCTGTCTGTTGACTTTCTTTCGGCATTTATAAAAACCTGTCTTCAAGTGTTGATGTGTTTTGAGCACCTCCTGGGTGCGCAGTGCACTCCGAGTATCCGATCTGGAAGACCAAGCAAGCCTGTCCTGCTTCTCTTTTTTTTTTTTTTTTTTTTCATCATCGGCCAACAAAAAGTTTCTCCGCCGTTTTCTAAAAACAAGAAAGCAGAGCACCCAGAGGTACAAAAGCCCCCGGGGAGAAAAAGGCTAGATGTTCCTCTCAGCTGAATATGCAACACTCCTCCGGCATTGTTAAAAACCAGTGGAGCAAGAATGAGTCTTTGCCCTCTTCACTAGCAACAAAAACAGCATCTTTGCCTCTTTGCTTTTTCCTCATTCGAGGCTAACCAAAGGAAGGGGGGAGAGGGAGAGAGAGAGGTGGAGAGAGAGAATTGGGATGAGATGAGGGGAGGTGGGTGGGGCCCAGCTTTTCGGACCCTCATTTACCCTGTCAGCCCTCCTAGCAGGGGATAGTGTTCAGGATCTATTGATCACAACTCAGTGGAGCAGTAATCCTACAGACTTGATTGATTCCGACTGTTGCCTAGGCCTCACTGCACTGCCCAATCCTCCCTCTATGCCTTCCCTGCCTCTGTACTTTCTCCCAATCCCTCGCTTCCTCCCCTCCATCCCTCATAAAGCATTGATATGCATGACAGCCATGGGGGCCCCACGAAGGAGGGATGCAGGGAGGATTGGAGGGACGGGGAGATGGGGCATTAAGTGTGTGTACACTGCAACAGGAAATAGCTGGCAAGGTGACGGGTGCCTTCACACAAGACCGGGGGCCCCCCGAGGTGTCTGCGAGCAGCCCACCCCCCTCCCCCCGGTCGCTCTCTCGCTTTTTGTCTCGCCAAAACTGATGAGTCAACTACAGCACGCTCGCTCTCTTCTGGCTGGCCGGCGGGAGAGAAGTTTTTTATCCTCGCAAACGAGGCTGAGGAGAGACTGAGTGATTTCATGAGTTGTTTTTCCTGGCAAGCTCTCTTTTCTGTATACATGTTTTCGGCGAGATATACATACACACTTGGAGGTGTCTTTGCTAGATAAAGGGAAGACTTGCTTTAACTTCTCTGCTGCTGTCGTCACTATTAAAGGGTAGCTCCACCAATTCTACAAATTAGCGTGTGTTCTCAGATCTTAGGAAGTACTCGTTTATTATGTGAAATAAGTAGTGTAAAGCCTTTTGTGGCTCCAGAGGATGCTGGCTGTAATCATGTAAAACGCCTCCAGTGATGTCACTCAATGGCGAAGTTGCATCATGGGTAATGTAGGGGCCAGGCTTTGAAGAGGAAGATGAAGGTGTGGAATTTAAAAAAAAAAAAGAAAAGGTGATATCTTTGATCTCCGGTTCTGCTGATTTCTGATTTTCAGACTGTCAATAGAGTCCAGTGGTCTGCTTTTCAAAACCTGTCGCTTAAATTACCCACAATTCAACTGAGCCACTGAGTGACATCACTGGAAGCAATGTATCACATTAAACGCAGCGTCCTCTGGAGTCACAAAAGGCTTTATACCACTTTTTTTTCAGATATTCTGCAGTACATGTAAAGTTGGTGGAGATACCCTTGTGGGAAAAAGGCACGAGCAGCCAATTACACTTCTTCCAGTCCTCATGTTGCTGCCATGGTCCTGCGGTGTAGTTAGTGTAGTTACATTTTCTGAGGAGGCGGTTGCAGGCTCCTGAGTGGGCTACAGCGCAGCTACAGAGCCCGAGCACAGGCCATAGCTCGAGGTTAAAAGGCTTGCATTTTTGAGAAGTTAAGTTCATGGAGATTCTCTAGTGCTGCTGAAAGTTAACAGAATTAATTCCTCTATTCAGCCATTATGCTGTTTCCAATGTCAGGATTTACTTTGTGTTTCAGACCCCATTAAATTATCCAACCCTGGCTCTAAAATAAAAGTTGGGACGCTTTTAAAACATGAATAAAGCAGAATGTGATCATTTGCCATTACTGACAAGGACAATATGTTCTACCTCGTTAACGTGAACCTGAATTTCAGACAGGCTGGGACAGAGGCCACAAAAGACTGGGACTCTAAAAACACCTGTTGGTAATCAGGTTGATTGGTGACAGGGCACCCTTGATAGGCTCACAGAACATGATAGTTCAAAAGATTTTACTACATGGGCTCAGAAATCATCGTCAGATTATTGTCGGTTTGTTTGCATTCTGTTTTATCTTACGTTATACACAAGGTACATACTTCTTTAGAGCTGGGGATGTTCTGCTTTTCCTAAATAAGCTCTTAAGGCTTTGATCTATTTATTGATGTATTTATTATACGAGAAACAGTCATTATAAAATGATGTTTTACATGTTGTAGACACAATGTGTCGGTGAGCGTAGAGGATGCTGAACAGGCGACTTGTCGGAGCTAACCCTGCCAGCTGTAGAAAAGAAAAAAAGCTTTTTATGATATCAAACCTACACAACACCTTCGTGTCATTGAAGGTATAGACCATGTGCTGTATCAGCCAGCATCAGGCCACGCTTAATGAATGGAACGATCAGGTTTATTTAAGCACATTACTGTAAGTCTGGCCTAAGCATATTATGCAAGGAGAGAAATCTGCCCACGTGATTTTTATTTAGTCTGCTCTGCACCGCGATAACAATGTGTCCATATTTCTGTGTGTGTGTGTGTGTGTGTGCGCAATGGTAGCCACGGGGCTGCCATCGCACAGCCCCACAAGTGTTTCGGAACCCCTCTGACCACTTTTCAGAGCGCCTGACAGCTGCAGAGGGAGCTGGCTCAATCCTGCTATTCTCCCTGGCAGCGGCCCGTGCCAGGATTGAGGCTGGCTCGGCTGAGCTCTGCCACACAGCACAGAGAGAGGGCACCAGCGACGGGAACTCATCCTCACACCCCGGCGTTAGAAAAAAACTAAAACACAGACAAACATGGGCACTGAAACAGGACACACACACGCAATATACAGAAAACAGATTGCAGAGATTTACATTCGGTGGAGGCAGACGAGGCGGTGAATATTTCACTCAAAATTACATTTCTAAGTGAATGCATGACATATATACTGAAAACTGGTACTGAAAGCATAAAAGTGAACCAGCTGAATGAATCCACTTGATAACAAGAGAGCAGTCGTCAAAGGCCGACCTTGTCACGAGATGTTCCAAATGTATGATTGAACCTGGCTTTAGTTATAATGTTCAGCGTAATTAAAATGTACAGTCTTAAAAAATGGCGGCGCTTATGAAATCAGCTTTAAAGAGCGGGAATAAAACCTCCAAAAGGTTCAATCATTCCATAGATATCATTCATATGGTTCAGCTGATGGTCCCATATGCCATAATGTTCAGTTTTTTTGGTTCCTAGACGTAATGACGTTCAATTAAAAAGCCATATGCAGTGACATTCTTGCATCATTAAGGTCTTTCTGACATTCGAGAACCCCTTTTCCCTCACCCTCGAATCAGTAATGTCTTTTCACTCAAGTCTCACGACAATCATTTTCTCCTTTTTTACCCAACGAGTCAGTGCGGTCGTTAAGAATCACACGGGCAGGCCGTGCGATGTTTACAGGCAGCGGTGTGAGCGCTTACTTTGGGATTCATCTCCATCTAAGGAAATGATACTGTCGAGTTTCCTTCGACACTAAGTTGTAACCTTATGTTGTTCTCAGCCCTCTTTCTCTCCACCTGACAGAGCTCGCTCTCTCCACAGACTCGAGCTCAGGTCGGTTCTGAGGCCCGATCATATTGACAGCTGGGCTGAGTTACTAAATCCTCGAAATCTGTCTTATTCCTTCCTGCGTCTTCCTTCCTATATACATTTCCCTATACAGTTTCCTCCGGGCAGCTCTCTCTCTCTCTCTCTTCCTCAATCCCACTGTTTTCACTCTCCTTACGATCACTCAGTTTTGCTCTCCCCCTCTCTCCCTGCCCTCTCAGAAGGTTCTGGTATTAGGGGAATTCCTGAGGGGGATTTTCCCTGCTTTAGACTATCAGTATGGCCCTTAAAAACTGCCTCCTGCCAAAGACAGCAGTGCAGGGTATACAGGCTAACACATGTTACACAGCACAAGGCCTTTCTAGTAAACACACCCGTACAAACACTCCTGCTTCTGCTCATCCCTACACACAGTACGAGCCGTGCTTTCTCCACTAGGTTTTCACCGGGCTTCTTTTCTCAGCATGAAGCATTAATTTATGTCTTTACCTGATGCTCTCACTCTTCGAAATGAAAACACTCTGAAAATGGCAATTACAGCCATCCTGATACCATCTTTATCCAGGTCACAAGAGCTTTAACTGATTTCAAACGTCTGATGTTTGATGGGTAATACACTGCACGGGGAGAGATGCCTCTTTTTATTTATTGCAGAGGCAGCGATGGCCGACTGGGAATAAAACAGCAAAACTGGATGGACTGAATGACAATAATAGCCACCGCGGAGGAGCAGGCGGAGAAAATAAACACTGTACTGAATGCACCGTGTGAATTTTTAAAGTGGGAACAAAATCTATAGAGCTCGTATATGAAAAATCTTTATCAAAGAACACTAGATTCTTGATATAATCTAGAGAAAAAGACTAAAGTATAATATGAACCATGCTCAGAAACCACTTTGAATTATACCTCAGTAAAGTGTCACCTACTACAACACTCAAACATTTAAAATACAATTTTCTTCAGTTAAAACACCAGTCACAACATTATGCTTTTGAGTTCAGTACACATCACCTTTACTTGTTACGTTAGAAACAGCTTCTTCTCAAATGCAATTAATGCTTAAATACAAAAGCGGTATGAGCAACCGCCTCCCGTCACTTCCTGGATCTGGCTAGTGCGTGCATTTCAAGGTGATGTATTTGTCATTGTACAACACAGGGTCACATGACAACACAAATTAAGTTTTGTAATTCATTCAAGATACACATCACAGAATGAGATTTAGGCTACAAACATAGACACAGACGCATATACACAAAGGTAATCGCTCTGTCGTACATGTTTAAAATTTGACAAGATGGTGATGGGGTTATGATCAGCATCTTCAAGTTAAATGTTAGCCGTCAGGTAAATAATTGTCCATCAGTTTTGCCTGGATTTGTGCACCAGCATCAATGACGTAAACACCGAGTGCACCTTTCTTTGTCCTGCGCTCTGTCGGCTATGGTAACACTGTCGAGTGCAAAGCTCTTCCCAGGATGTTGTCATGGTGTTTACTTTGAAAGTGAGTGAAAAAAGGACGCGCCCTATTCTTAATACACTAATACGCTCTTTTTAAAAACAGCAGTTTGCAGGATGCATAGCCATTTGTGGCTATTTAAGATTAACACTGGTAATAACGTAAGTAAGTATCCACTGTCGTACCACCAGACTACAGAGCGCCTCGTCACTTAGGTGGTGACATTTCTCGATTCGTCCTCGGCACTCGCCATGCAAAATTGTTTTAATCTCAGAGTCTGACCGGGTGACAGGCATGAAGAACAACTACAATGTCTTCTTGCTGACGGTCTTGTTTGCTTATGTAGGTCATATACAGTGGAGGCATCAGTATTAAACTGAGACGGTTTCATAAGCAGTTAAAAGTCCCGTGTAGTATGTTTTAAGCATTAATCAAGAATGGCCTGAATTTAACAGCTTCTCTCCAGGCAGTGTTATTCTACATTCCTCTGGCTCTTTACAAGCTGCCCATCTGGAGGAAACACAAAGCTGCATGTCTTAATACTGTACTACTGCAGTTTGGAAGCTGCCCAGATCTGGTCCGCTGTGACTCAAACCAGCAGAGGCACAGCAACAAGTTTTTTTTTTACTTCTTTTCTGTGCCAATTTCATCACCATCCATCGAGCCGCCGCGCCGTCGGATCAAATAGCGAGAAGCGGAAACTGTGCTTGTTTCTTGTCGCATTTATCCTCAAATTCTGAAATAACCGACGATTTATCTTCTTTAACAAGATCCACACTGCCATTCTCGGTAGCAGACTGATAAATCTTTGCGCCGCGTCACATCTCACTTTATAAACCAAACCCGTGAACACTTTCATTTTTCTTTTACAACAATTCAGCAAGAGGTTAGGTTGAACATTCACTTCAACGCCGGCTTCAGGAATAAAGGTGCATGTGATTTGTCTTATTTCTTCTGTCAAAGCTCAAAACCCTGACTTGAGTAGCACCATTTAGACTTTTACTGACACTTGTAGTAAAAAAAAACAGGCACCCACAGACCGTGGCTGATAAGGGGATCCATAGTTACCCATTGTCAGTCATGCGGGAAGCCTGATTGTTAGTCTATTACCAAAACATTTGCAAATGAATACAGACAAGGAGAGAAAAGACAGTGGGCTGACAGAGAGCCCTGAGGCAGCTGATTTTTTATGGCTGACAGCTGATGGTCACTCGCTGGTAAATGTGCTAACGAGGTGAGAGAATCTCCTACAAAAGGCAAAACAGCACTTCAGCCTCCCTCCGATACAATAGCTGACTCCTCTCTTTCCTTTACAAAACACTCCACAGATGGATAAGCAACAGTTTCGCAATTACTGACGACCGGGTGTGGACGGCTTGGATTGGCCTTCATAACAATGTCTTCCACAGATGTAGGCGCTCTTAAGTGCTGATTTATTGGAGTTTGGCATCTGCTCCATTTGCATGGGGTTAATCTCAAACGGTTAAAGAAGAGAACTCAACTCCCCGGTGGCCCGAAAAAAACAAGGTTTGATATGCAAATGGCGCCCCCTTAGCTCCCTTAAATTCAAAACGTCTCTTCCTCTTCAATAAAGTAATTGTGACTGCCGCCGAAGCATGTAAAAATATATTTATATATAAAAAAAAAAAAAGAAAAGATGGCAAATGAGGGTGGGATGAGGCTTGCTGGTGTGGTAATTTTTTAAAGGCTGCAGGAGGAAAAAAAAAAAGAAGTCGAGATTCCTCAGTTCAGTAGTCTCACTCTTTTCGAGCAACAAGCAGAGCATTGTGCTTTTTTAATGCCGTCTCAGTGGACTTAATACTTGTTATTTTCTACCTCTCCCTTCTCCCTCGCTCTCTCCTTCCACCTCATATTCCCAACGCGCTGTCTGTGCTCTTGCATCTGTAATCACAGCGTTACCTCATTGGGGGCTGCCTTTTTGTAGCATGTGTGAGCGCGCGCGTGTGTGTGCGCGCGTGTAGGTGCACGTTTGCGGTGGTGTGTGTGCATTTTGAGGTTCTGCTGGGGGCTGTGAGGGGGCTTAGCAGCACACTGGGTTTCAATGGGAGCCCACACCACCGCTCTGCCAGTTCTTATCTCCTCCCATGCAGGAGAGCAGTGGCATCAAGCCGGTGGCTTATTAGAGAGGCAGGGAACGTATCCCAAATACCCCCCCCCCCACCCCTACACACACACACAGAGACACACAGCGGTGTGTGGACCTATGTTTCTATCTGGGCCTGTGGCAGGGCCCATGAGGAGAAAGTATGTCTAGGCACACAGTGAGTGTTTATCGCCTTTTCTTTTGTGTTGATGATGCAAAAATAAATTGCGATTTGGAGAATGAACAGCAGCAGGAGAAGGAGCCCCGCCACTTTATGTCGGCGGCGGAGGCACTCTGTTCTGCTTTAGGGTTGTACTTATAGTGATCAAGCGGAGGGAAGGGGAGCGAGAGGAAGCGAGACAGAGTAATAAGAAATACATCGTTTTTATATTGTTTTCTCTGACAGACGAGATGGCATTAGCTGTGATTTTGCCGTTATTGCGGCTGCTGTGGGCTGAGGTGAAGTATTATTCGGGAGGTAAATGAGTGGGATCTGGACATTGCAGTTCTTAGTCTGCTCTGCTGCCGGTAATGCCTGCATTACCAACAGCTGAGCTGTACCTCGGCCATTATGCCTCGGCAGAAGAATAGTAATCACAGAGTGAAAGGCCAGGAGGTCCTTTCAAAAACATCATCAAAGGCCCTGAACACAAACATCTCCCATTTACCTGCAATCAAACACAATCTTACCTCATCTATTTCTGCTTCTCCTCCTCTCCACTTACCGACATCATTTCAGAGGCCTTTTTATCCAAAACTGCACGGTGGCAAACAGGAAATGAATTTATTTTATTTCATCACTGACCGCTGGGCTGAAGGCAGCTTGTTTATGAGTCTGTGTCTGTATAAAAGGAGCAGGGAGCACATATACGAACGCGGGGCCTTGAAGCGCGCGTATTAATCTCCAAATGTGACTTCCCGCGAATGTGTTGCCTTCGGTGGCTGCGTATGTGCATGTTAAAGTGTGGGAAGATAATATTATGCATTTGCATGCGGCGCTTCAGAGTGGGAGAATGTCATTGATTTATAACCATGATGAAAGGTCAGTTCACCTTATTAAACAACACATAGGTATACTGCTGCATAGTATCGGATAACCATTAGAAGCCAATCTGTCCATTCCCACTGTGACTGGTGGAGGCATTAAGGTCTCGGCTAAAAAACTGCATATAAATCAGCTTTAAATGAGTTTGTTTTAGAAAACACACACCAGCGATATCAGGGAAACTTGCCTGAAATTATAGTTATTTAAACTATTCAGATATGTCTACTTATTCTTTCCCTTCTTTTGTCCGCTAATTGCAAGCTCATTTCCTAAAATTGATTTAACAGCCTCCTGCCTTGAAAGCACAAACCCAGAGCTGAGTTTTCCTAAAGTGTGATTGTACTCATGGAGACACTTACACAATTTGTCCAGAGTCGCTTTGAGAGACGTCTCCCATGCCTGCCTATTAACCTCATTGTGTTAAGACAGCCATTGATAAGTGGACTTACTAGGCATCAGAAACTGGAAGTCAATGAGCAGTGATTCAGCTCTTGTCCAATCATATGTCTGATGTGGGCTTACACCAAGTGAAACCAACCATGACGTCAATCATTGGGTTTTGGCCATCACCATCTTTTTATTTTTATTTTATTAGAGCCAGAGGTGGCCAAACTGGATTGGAAATCCTGAATCTGAACCGAGTACATGCCATGGTAGCAACTTGCCAATCACAAAGTAGCCACACCCTAAAGCATACCCTGTTATATCAAAATGGGACCGTAATTTACTAAATGAACATCGTGCTGCATTGAAGAGGCTTTGAAACTAAAGATCGAGACCACAAACTCATTAGGAAACTGTTTACTGAAGTAAAATAATCAAGTGAGAAGATGGGTCATCTTCTCATAAGCTTACATACAATCTGACTTCTTTTTTCTATTTCGTCTATTTTACTCTAACTGGAACCATCATTTACACAATGAACTTCATGTTGTGTTGAAGAAGCCTTGAAACTACAAACTCATTAGAACAGAGTTTAATAAGGCAAAAAAACAAGTTAGAAGAAGGATCATTTTCGCATAAGCTTATATAAGATCTGACTTCTTTTTTGAAACCAGTGGAGTCGCCAATAGGAAGAATGCAGTATTAAAGCAATTCCACAATGGCTGTTATTTGTCAGACCTGGAAGCTCTGTCCATATGTATACATTCAATGGCTTTCAGTCTCCATCTCCCAACCGATCCTTTTCTCACTCTCACTGTGTCCTTCTCACTTATTCTGTCTGATTATGCATTGTTTAAACGGAAGCCCTGCGGGCTGATTGCACATGCTTTCTGGCTTCAAGAGAGCACCATCCCCTCATCATTGGCTTTCTTGTCTTTAGGCATTAGCATGTGTGTGGAGCGTTCCGCGGCCCT
Source organism: Lagodon rhomboides (assembly GCA_039737535.1). Classification (NCBI taxonomy): domain Eukaryota; kingdom Metazoa; phylum Chordata; class Actinopteri; order Spariformes; family Sparidae; genus Lagodon; species Lagodon rhomboides. The sequence goes on from CM077801.1 coordinate 13,359,439, forward strand.
CTTCTAATCGAGTGAATGGACCTCACAGAGCTCACATGTGAGTGTTGAGGATGGCTGTGTGGGTGGGACTGTGTAAGAGACCAGATACAGTAAGTGTGAACAGCGCGTCTACAGGATGTGTGTGGGAGTGTTTCTCTATATCTTAGCGGCAGGTGTCTTTTTTTTTATGGTTAAACATGCATATATGTTTGTATTTGCATATATGCACATGTGATAATTGAGGCTGCGGTTGTGCATCTGTGTCTTTACATAACTGCATGTGGCATGCACGCATACATCTCCCTGTATGTTAACGCTAGTCGTACACCCACCTGGAATATCTCGACAGGTGCGAGCTAATGTTCAGAGCGCAAAACAGATGCAAAGAAGCTCCACTTGGCGCGTGACGGACAGACAGACGGACTGACCAATATAAAGGAAAACCATCTGGGCCTGCAGTTGCTCCCCTTCAGCCTTCAGAAGGCTTCAGAAGGCTGCCTGTGCCAGTCGCTGCTGGGGTGTGGCCCGGGCCGAGAGATGGCACAGAGTGGATGACGAGATGAGGGATTCGGGCCCCAGCCCGGAGCTGCTCTGGAAGGGGAGTAGAAGAAGAGGCACCAGCAGGCCCTGGAGGTGATCCAACAGGCGCTCTCATCCTCTCAACTGTTGCAAAAGGATTGGTGGTTAGTGGGATAATCCACCGGCGTGGACGCTTCAGATAGCTGCCTCCACATGTGGGGAAGGAAGGGAAAAGAACAGTATACCCGGCGAGCACAATGACAGTCTTAGGCAGCGATGGCACAGTCGCTCAAAGAAAAGGCTGAAGTCTGCCAAATTATGTAAACAATTAAAGCGCGAGGCCCGGTTTTGAATGTTTTGTGCGTGGGCGATGTTATTTTGTGATTGACTGGTCCATGCAGCCTACCACGCTGTCATTACAAGCACCTCTAACCTACATTTCGTTTAAGTGGTCCAATATTCGGTTTTAATCATATACTATGAGCATACACACCTTCACCCTGAGAGGTAATGAATATATGTTTACAGTGCTTATACTTCTTAGTAAATGCACAGGGTGACTGGATTACCTTCAAGGCCGTTTATTCACCTTTATGTTTTCACTTGCTTGTGAACCTATTTTCAATATGCTGCTTTCGAAAGCAACATTTTGCGGAGAACGTCGAATGAAAGAACTACTTGTGAGGTGAAAAGCCTGCCTCTATATGGGAATCTCTTGTTGTTAATAAAGGCCTCGATGTAGCTTCAGCTGCTTTCAGATGTCTGTATCCTTGAAGTCTAACAAACCTGTTGAACGCAGGTTTGCCATTTGCCTTCATATTGAAAAATATGGATAACTGCGTGTGCGTTTGCTTGTTTGTTACTCGTGTAAAACCCTCCGTTTCATCACCCATGGGTTTGGAGCTGGGATGGATACTGGATGAGAACCCGAGGACTCAACATGGTTGAGACTTTATTGTCTGTTTAACTTAAAACAGGACCATGATTTATAAAATGAACATCACGCTGTATTTAGGAAGAAACTCATTAGAAAACTGTTTATTGAGGCAAGAAATCAAGCTTTTCTCATAAGCTTACGTACAATAGCTTTACCTTTTGAAACCATTGACTGGCCATTAGAAATAATGCACACTTCCGTATTGGTTTCACTTTTCAGACCTGGAAGCTCCTTCCATATTTTATATAATTAATTATTTAATTTAACTGCATTGTTGACATTACATTAATGTCCGAACCCAGACTGGTTCAGGTCGGGCATCAGTGCTCTCATGTGAATTGCATTTTGGCACTTGTGTGTTTGCATCCTTGTATGTTTACATAAAACACAAAAAAATGGGGACCCACTCATAAATGTATAGCTCCATACTGCTGCCAGTGGTCAAAAAACTTAATAGACAAGCACCTTTAACCGACAGACCATGCTTGATATGAGTTTTTTATTTTTTTATTATCCTCCTATTGGTCAAAAAAGCGCATTACAGCTTGAGTGAACGATCTTCATTTGAAATCATGCATTCACCTTTTGAAATGCATTATCCTTGTCTCATGTTTTTTTTTTTTTTAATCTGTCTGCTCATCCCTCTCCTTGGTCACAGAGTTTATTTGACACCATTTCTTCTCAAGGGCAACGCTAGATAATGCTCTACACCCCGTACGCAGCAGATGGGAAAGATCCAGGGTGGCACGGCGCCCGTTTCCACAGGGTCATTCCAACCATTAGACCACCAACGTCAGGTGACTGCTGATGGGAAACCTCCACCAAGTGTTCAAGGAATGCGGGAATGAGCCAAGACGCTGCGGAGTGTGCCAGCTCGCTGTAATTGGCAGCAGAGGTGATCCGAAAACCTGAGATAACAGATAGCTTTGACAAAACAAGACCTTTTGAAAAAATCACTGGTTAGAAATGTCCGGTTTGATTTGGTACCACTGGGGCACTACTTTCTTAGTCTATTGCCTCATACATACACATCCCTCCTCTGATTCATGGTTACCCTTTTATATTACCATTACTATTTCCAGGTTATCAGGTTTGAAGTTGTGCTTTGGCAGGAAAGGCCTTTCTCCTATTCCAGATAAAGCACAGGTGTAACTAATAACATTAATAACAATGGACCCATATCCATTTACATATTAAAGTCAGCATACACCCTGGCACCAGCACACTGCAGTAAATGTAGTGCAGTCATCATTAATGTTATAAGGTACACCTGTGTATGAAGTGTCACACACGCTAATGCATTACAAGAGTAATTGCATACGACAGTAACGAGACCCTTCTGTTAGAGTAGAAAGCAGCATGGATGACGTATTTTTTTCAGGCTAATCCAGAAGTTTGCATCACCCTCGTTCCCTCGACAGGAAGCCAATGGGATTTTCCCTCTGGATTTTGGATTATTGCACAAAAATAACCTCAGATGCAAACACAAGATTTTATGATATTATGATACTTCTTAATGATACTCTTTATAAAAACAAACATAATTTTTGTGTAATTAAACAGTAATGTTAGCTAGGAAGTGGTTGAATGCTAACATCTGCTAACAGTCTATCGAATATGTTTGTTTTGCCTTGAAATACGGCCCGATGTCCATCCAGATTTTTACTATCCATCATGTTTTCAGTTGCTAACCAACTGGGAAGTGGCGAAATGATAACAATTAGTCAGATTCCCAACGTTTAAAGGTCTTGCAACCTAAAACACAGCGGCATGACACTGCATTCGAGCTTCACACCCTGAGCGTGATGTCCGAGGGAAAATGGCCGCCCTGTGAATTTGGTCTATAAAATGAGCCATTACTTCATCACTATTGTTTTACCTGGTCCCATTACATTATTAACTCAATGATTTTGCTTTTTGCTTTTGCTTGTTTTCTTTTGCACACGATAGCACCTTGATTACTCCGTTTAGAAATAGTGTAATCATTCCGGCAACACTGAAAACTCACCATGTGAATCTTGTGAATGTGTTTCAGTTTTCTAAAATCCTCAAATTCATAAAATAATGAAAGAGGACAGCTCAATGTTTTCAAAGGTAGCTAAGGCCCTGATCAGGTTGCAGATATTCAGTTAAGTAAGTTGGGCAACATGCTAAAAAAAGAGGCTGTCTTGAACTGATGGCTTAGTGATTGTTGACTACGGCACATTATATTACTTTCATACGTCATTTACGGCTCAGTTGCATGCATTTTCCGCAAAATATGTATGTCCTAAATAGATATGCCAATTACCCTAATGGAAACCTGGAAGCGTGACCGCTTCAATTAGCGGACCTGTTCCTGTTTCATTTTTCCTGCAACACCTCACAGGGTTCGGTGATGAAACACAATGTATTGTGGCGGTTATATGTTGCCCCGATCTGCAGCTGGAAATTGAATGTTCCTTTCGCCTCGCGCTGATCTGACACTACAACAGGATGATGTTACCAGCAACACATCTACTCCAGAGGCATCAAATTAGAAACACGGGCTGTTTGCAAATGCCTGGTTCCTCCGTGTATCTCAAACATGTTGGTGCTGGTGTAATTGGAGTCAACACCATGTGAATGAAGCACAGCGTATCCACCGGGGCTCTGCCTCGGCAGAAGTGGTCACAGTCTGGTGACTCTATACGTATAGTGCATCAAAGTTTCTGTTGTGTGCGATTGTGCGCTTGTATGATACAGTACGAGTTGACACGAGCACAACAGACATGCACGCACGGTAACACACACGCTAATAGGAACATCTTTGGCTTTTTCTAGACATTATTTGTTAGAAGCCAAGACGAGCGAATGTGGCTGCAGTTTTTTAAAAAGTAGCCGCATATGAGGATTGAACATTTGTCTTATATTGTCAGTTTTCCTCCCACCAGCAAGCACCAGTTATTCTCTTTCCATCTTCCTCTGCCTCTCTCTCTCTCAATCTCCTTGTCCTTGTGGCTTATTCACGGGCTTGTTAGTAGGGAGGCTCCTGCACTTCAAGCTATTTCACTTAGGGCAAGCAAAACATATTTCTTTAACTCTGGATATGTAGCAATTATGGACAGGAAGAGCTCCCAGTCTTTCCACATTATGGGCTGTGCTAAACTGAAATCAGCTGGTCCGGTGCTCTTTGCTTCGCTTTTTACCATTGGAGCCTGTGTGTATTTTTTTTGTGAGGAAACCAGATTTGGCTCCCTGCCCATTTCCATTCCCCTCTTTCTGCGAGCCGGTCGGCTATTATGACTGTCAGTCATTTTCGAACATAAAGGGGCTCATTTGAAAAGGCTCAATGCAAATCTCATATCTTACATGAAACAGTCTTGATTTATTTTCCCTCAGCTTTTCTTCCTAAGTCTTCAAACAACCTCCCGACGCGCCCCCCTCCACCCCCCCTCCCTCCCTCAACACACCACCCCCACCCCCCTGGCTGGAATCACGCCTTTCAACATCCAGTCAAAGGAATGGGGAAGTGCTCTGTGGACGGTTGCCACGATCCTCCAGCACCTAACACCCCCCCACCACCACCACCACCCAGCTACCCCTTTTCCTTTCCCTCAAGTCGATATCTGCCCACAGCAGGTGCCGCGCCGGGCCCAAAGATAGCAGCGATATTGAGAGAGAAGTATTGGAAACTTCATTTACACTCCGCTCACACAACTGTCATTCGTCTCTTTCCGGGCTAAGCTGGATGACGCACCTTATTATCAGCAGCTGTTGTGTCTGTGTTAGCGGATGCCTATTTCTCTTCTTTGAGGACGTCTGCGCGATCAGAAAGGCGGCGTACGCGCCCCCCCCCAAATCTTTTACTCTACAAACACTGAGACTGAATAAACAGATGTGTCTGTCTGGCTGATGTGCAGGATACGTCTCTATGCCGCAAAGTCCAATTCTTCACCTTTGCTTGTAATCCTCTCCCCCCACTGGCACGGAATAGCCCCCTCAGTGTTACGACTGTGTGCTGGGTTGATGACATGTGCTAACACGCTGTCTGAAACCGCCACCGCAAAAGGAAGTCGGGATGCTTTGCCTCCTGCAGGACGGCGGCGGAGGACGCGCACCGCAACGGTGCCAGACGAGGCAGTGGGAGCCACCGACGAGGCAGCTGTGACCTTGCAAACAGAAGCTCCGAGCCCGAGCCAAAAAACCTCACCCTCCTTCCCCGTGGTGAGGTCCGGTGTGCCAGCAACGCCAGGTGCCCCTCCAGAAGTGTTTGTGGGGGCCAGGATGGAGCTGCGGGCTGCCATCCTGGGGCTGTTTTACATTAGAATTGAGAGCAGAGGAAAGACAATATTGACTGATTTTCTGGTTGGTAGCTCAGCGATTTGCAGATTTTCTGCAGACGTCTGTTGAGTCAACAATACTTCTGGCATAAAACGTTTGGCTCGAATAATAAAGTGTGCATATTAGGCATTCAGAATTTTCTTCCTCTTTCCTTCCTGCTTAACAAATTTCTGTATGTTGATCTTCCATCTGCTGAGTTTTGACAACTAGCTTATTGAGGGGTTCGAACTTGTTGTCCAGCTTTCAGTGACTTTTATAAACTTTAAACGTCCAGTACGTAGAATTTAGTGGCGTCGAGTCATGAGGTCACAGACTGCAACCAACTGAATATAGCCCTCGCGTCAACGTCTGCTACAGTGAATGCTTAAAACGCAAAAGGCCCTCTCTACAGTCAGTGTTGGATTGTCTGTTCTGGGCTTTTGTAGAAACATGGCGGTACAAGATGACTCCATGAAAGAGCACCAGGTTTTCGTAGAAGCCAAACCATGTCATTACAATGTTACATGATGCACTTGGATCCCAAAAGACTTCCCATAAGCTCATATTTTGAAAGAAGCAACTGTGAAACGGCGGATACATTTTTTGGAGCTTTGCAACCCCTTCGAAATGACTAGTTTCACCGTCATTATCTGAGACATTTGGTCGAGACAAAGTCTAAAAGAGCTGCAAGATTAAATCAGTTTATCCCTATTCAATGTAGCCGGCGCTAAACCGGATTTTTCGCCGGCTCCGTCGGAAGTTTCTAGGGTACGGGCCTCACAGCACAGTAGTGCTGGGTATCTTTACACAAGTCGGATCGAGCTTTATTGGCTTCATGCGCCACTAAGCAGCTTTCATAAGAATGAACGGGTCGCCATCTCCATCGCTGTATCCAGATGTTGTTGTTAGATCCACTGGATCTCCCTCTGTGGATATAAAGGGTTCCCTCATGAAAGGCCATGAAAACACAACAATTTTTACTTTGTATTAGTTTACAATCATTTCAAACATACGTATGGCTGTTATATTTAATTCTTGCCAATAAAGCCCCCTTGATCAGGAAACTTTCCGTCAACCTAAATGCAGAACTTTCTTTCCCACAAGCCGCTGGGGCATTGTCTTCGAGCCAATTCTACAGTGGCAGGATGATGCTTATTTGGGGCTTATATCCCACAGCTTCAGCCTCGAGATCTCCATAATCACCAAACCTCCCACTGAGAAAAGATTATCAAAGAACGCATGTAGCAAGTCATCTCTCACCACAGAGTCCTCGAGGCTAAGAGGGAAAACATGCATACATCAAGTAAAACATTGCTGAACATAATTAGCTACCTTATCCCAGTGGTCACTGGAACCTTAAAATCAATAACAACATTAGTAAAACAACAGAGAGCACGCAGCACCGGAGCCTCGGTTGCATGCTGAAAAAAACAGGTCTCTAACCGAGATTCGTGTGATCATAGCGTTCTCTTTTTGGAAATCAAGTTATTGTTGCTGTAGACGTTGTAACGTGGCTCCACAGCTGCTCCGTTTGAGGAGACGCTCTACAGACGTGGAGGCAAACCGGTTCCCCGAGCTGCAATTGTGGTTGCAGAGGTAATGCTGCACAGACACCCGCCCAATAAAAAATTTGGTTTCGGGGGAACTCTGGAACGTCGAGTTCATAACTACTCGCACGTTTATCACATGCCTTCGCGCAGCAAGGTCGCCTTCTCCGTTTCAAACTTTTCTGGCTCGTCGCCGTCGCTCCTTTCTGCACAATGTTACAATTAGCTTCGGTTAAAACGCCGCGCACGAGAATGTGGAACAGTTAGCGCCGAGACATGTAAGGGCTGATAAATACACTAAAGCGATCTTGAGGTCTTTTTTTTTTTTGCTCTGTTTTCAATTTCCTTTTCCACATTCTCCCACATGAAATGGAATAACCTTCGCTGCTTATATAACCTTCTGCATTTGATTACCATATTAACGTCCTTAACAGCATGAAGCTAATTTGTGAGCTATGGATGTCTTTGGAGAAGGTCACAGTAATGAAGTGTACACCAAGAACATGATTTCAGCTTCACTTATTAAACATTTGCTAATTGTTTATATTTGCGTGATGAGAAATTTTAATAAGAAAGAGAATGCTTCGTGCAGTACCTGTGGCTGTCGCGTCTTCTTGCCGTTGACCATCCCTCCCCTCTTTTCCACCGCCGGTGTTTCTAATTATCCCCCCTGACACAAGATACTCTGGCAATTTCACCTTGTTATATTCAAGAGATGGTTGGATGGCAGAATCATGTTTTCTGGGGTGGCACTCTGCTGATCGTCTGGCTGGGCTGAACACTGAGGAAATTTAAGAAATCCAGAAAAAAAAGCATTCTTGATAGGTTGTGTATAAAGAATAATGTAAAATATTTAAAAAAATAATACCCACATTTTTGGAAAAGGCATTCGGCACTACTTTTTGTTAACTTTTTTGATGGGTTACTGTAAGAATACAGTAGCAGAGTGATACCTGTATGATTAAATTTGGCACCTTAACAGTCAAATATGCTTCAACTGTATCTAGTGGTTCAACTCATTGGTTATTGCTGTTGACGCAGGTGAAGAAACACAACAATTTTGTGCATAAGTTTACTATATTTATCTTTTAGAGGACATTAAATCAATGGGGATCATTTGAGACACATCTCACCTTGTAGAGCCCTCCAGTAACAAGCGCTACATGACCGCCATCCTCCAAAAATGCCAGACTACCGCACAGCTAAAGTCGTTTCTCCGTTTCCTCAGACTGGAGACCGCAGTCGAACACAAAGGCTCTGCAATAAATCCAACCTCCGTGAGGTTTATATCTCTGGCTTTTTGTTGAAAGTCGTTTAGGTGCTTGCTGAATCAACTTTATGGCCATTTTAAAGACCGCAGTTTGCGGTGCTGTTGAAATTGCATTGTGTCGGAGTTGTTTACATTATTTTACTCAGCCCTCATTGGTACAAATGGTGCTGACAACATTTTAGGAAGGGCTCTCGGAATCCGTACAATTTAACAGCACCGTGAACAAAAATGGGGGGAATAAAGTTGTATCAACTTGAAGTTCTTTGTAACGAGAGTGTTTTTGTTTCAGCTGGATGTACTTAATAAACTGAGCGTAATAAAGTTATTGCCTTAAGTGGTATGGTCAAAGCACTCAGTGTAGAGTTATTGCCTTGACACATTCATAAGAGCCTGCTGCCTTTTCAATTAATCAGTAAACCACAGTTGATGCTAAGCATCATGGGGGGTTACATAACCGTTGCACAACGCTCTGACGCCTCGTCTCCCCTCTGTTTTGTTTTGTGTTACTGGATGTAGACTGTTGGGATAAAGCCTGTCGTTGGTCGCCCATTTCCAGTTTTGTTCCGCTACCTGTGTGTACTGTTTTTATAATCCCCACCGCTATGTGGATAAACAGTGACAACCTCCAAGCCGTTAACCTACACGCTGAAAATGCCAGGTTACTCTAAAAGCTAACCGCTTTCGTTTGCAGGGATTTACCCATTTTAATACGAGGGGCTCGCCTCCAAGCGTGCAAACCGTGTTTCCCCTGACGCTAGTTTGTAGGGGCACCTTTGCTGCAAACATTCGCCCTCGACGATTGTCTGACTGGTTTGAAGACATGCAAACAAGCTAGAAAGAGGCGTGGTGCAGCCACAGCGCTGTGGAGAAAGGTATTGCTGTGCAAAACTATTCCAGATCCCCAAAAAATGGAGATCAAGAAGGTTCCTGTAGGAATGAATGAACTTTGGGTTGACTCTTATACACACACCGAACACACACGCACAGATTTACTGTATTTCTGCTCAAAATGCTAACATATTCTCTTTAAAAATGTACAGAAGGCTAAATGCAGCGCCGCCGTATGATCAGTACCTGCTGTTGTATTAACAAAGTGAGATCACACAAGTTGATTAACAAGCCCCGAAGATGTCGGCGCACACGGAGATGACGCAATCAAACGGCAATGAATTTTCAACAAGCGGCAGGAAATGCAGACTAATTACAAATGCAGACTAATTACCGAGTCTCCACTTAATGTTGTGGTGTCAGTGAGAAAGAAAGTCTTTTTCAAAAGGGATAAATAATGGAGAGACAGACCGTGTCATAGAGCGAGACGCGAGCGGGGAGTGAGCGACGGAGTCAGGGGGGACAAGAGAGAGGATGTCCTTAAAGAGAGTGTTTTCTTTTTAAATTAAACACATCTTCAAAAGGGAACCCCACAATGTCTTGGTGAAGCCACCTGCACACAGAGGGCAGGCTGCCACTGTTTCAATGGGCGCTGCATGCACACCCCAGCGGGCTTCCAGATAGCGGCTAAAGAGCTTATTTCCCAAATCTCTTTATCCTTTCTAGAACTGTGAGACGTTGACAGAAAGTCAGTTAACTCTAGCCAGTGGCAGCTGCATGGGTTTTGCATAATTAATTATTTATACGGAGCCAGACATAGTAATTACCATCCAGATGAATATGATATTCTAATCAGGCAGGCTTTAATTTTAATTGCCCTCCAGCATCTAACTGTCAGTGCTGGCCTGGCTTGATAAAGTGGAGAGTCTCTAAACACCATTAGACATCTGCTCTGAGAGCATTGCCTCCACTACCCACCAGCCCCACCATCCGCCATAAAAATCAATACAGGACCGGGGTGTGTGCGTGTGTGTGATCTCGCTCATTTTTCTATGGAAAGCCATTTTTCGTCAATGACAAAACCAGAGCAGGGCTTCAAGCTATGGAAGCCCCCTCCCTGATGATTGATGAGGCCTCTAGGATTTTGTGTTTCTTTTCTTTTCTTTCTTTTCTTTTTATTAAGAATTTGGAGCCTCATCTCAATGGAAGAGCTTATCACGCTTCTTCTTTTTTTTTTTTTTTTATCCGCCACTACGTCAACCGCTCTCTGACCAGAGATGGCAGAGATGGGAGGCGTGATTTACAATATGGTGGCACATTCAGACAAATCATCCTGTTGTTTATGTCAGCAGTATAGACAATCAAATCGTGATTCAGTGTGATGGTTAGTGCGGCTATTAAGATTATTAATTTCCCTCTGATGAAACAAAATCTACAATTCCTTTTTTACATTTCTTTTATTCGACGCATGCGTGTCTGTAGGATGGGGCCGATTGTGTGACAGTTACACGATGATCTACACTTGTGGCTCGCCCATTTTTTTCAGATTTGGGAATTTCACGTCAGGCGATGCCCAGCTCTCTGAGACCCCTTGACAGATCTCAGTGCAGCAGGCACAGTAATCCCAACAGCTGTTACCATGGCATGCCTCTTTTTTCTTTCTTTTTTTTCCTCTTCCCCTGTATAGTTTCCAGCCACAATTCCAGTAGAAAAATATTATCACACATTTCACAGAGGTCTTACAGTCAGAGCCTGGGCCAGCTGTGGGGATTGAATTGCATACCCTAATTGTAGATGCTTAGGAAATGTGAATTTAATATGATTATACGTTACTATTAAAAAAGGACTATTTAGCATATCAGTGACTTACAGCACATGTCTCTCTTAACCTTGTGGTGTAAATATATTTACCATCATGAGAAATGAGTGTTTTGACTTTTCCTGCCAGGTGGCTTTTTTTTTATATGCATCTGCAGTAATCAGTTATAGTAAACAAACCGTGTGCAGACAGATACGTGGCGTATGTGTGTATACGAACAGCTGATTGCACCGGTTTGGCTCCCTTTGATTTCCTTTACACGCCGCTCCGTGCGCTATGCCGCTCCGTGCGCGTGCCCTGTGTCGAGTCGAGCCCGCACCTGCGGTGTTACGCGGGGATGAACCGTGGTGGAAATGAAAACACTCAAACTTCCTTGACACAATCTGGAAAAAGGGGCGAAGGAAACATATGGAATCCACAGTTATTATGGCTCCGCACCTCAAGTGAGAAGATGGATGGCTTCACAGATGTGCCTGACAGACTGATAAACCCAGTGGCCTCAGCCGGTTTGGTACATTTCCCAAAGCACTAAATGAAAATGAGAGATGTTAACTTATATTACGTGCGACGACTTATTTTATCCCCTCTGTATCTTATTTTTTATTTCAACTTTTTTTTTCAGCCCGACTGTGCGTTGCTTTCCGCCGCCAGCGAGGGAAAAGTGGAGCGGTAATTGACAGCACTTGCAAGAATATTTTGAGTCCTTCAAAAACCCTTGGTTCTCACCTAAACCTCCCATTGTTTCTCATCATCATTGTGCATTCACGGAGTGGAGCAACATTCCTCTATGCAGCTTGGCTCAAGGTTTTTTGATCTCCACACATTGCGACTGAGGTGAGGGGAAGTGAGGTCTTCAGATGTCTATGGCTCCTCATGCCCAAAGTTTGAATTTCATTAAAGACCCTCTCTGCTCCCTCGGCTACCAGGAACAAAGCCTGAGCCGGACTCAATGGTAATCCTGCCTGCGAGGCGCCGGTGTCAAAGGTCACTCGTCGCCAGCAGATGAATCCTGTGGTTGGGGTGGCAGAGGCTATGATGGAGAGGAGAAGAAGACAGAGGAGCTCTTTTTCTCAGGTTATCCAGGGAGAATCTAATGAGGAGGATTGGAGGAGAGCGCGAGAGAGAGAGAGGGAGAGAGAAGCCATGCGGCTGCTTGGGTGGAGGCAGGAGGCGAGCCGCGGGAAAACTTCAATGCGGAAGGCAACAGAGAGGAGGACGAGGTAGAGAGGGTAGAAAACTCTAATGCGTAACATGAAAAAAACAAGGGGAGAGTGAGACATAAGGCACAATCAGAGGTTGCATTCTGTGGTGTTGCGTGAGAGCCACTTAGTGCCTGAGGACAAGCCCAAGGCTAATAAAGCTGAAAGTTGGTAGAAGCTCTGACCTTGCTTTGGAAAAGAAAAGCCCTAATAAGGACACAGTCTAAAGGGAGAGAGAGAGAGGAAAAAGAGAGAGAGAGAAAAAAACTTTGCTGTTTCTCTCCAGAGCAAACACTCTCTCCATCCCTTTTTCATACACTCGCCTTTCATTATGGCACGGAGAGGAAGAGGAACCTATAGGCAGCCTAATGAAGGGGACCGTTGGATCGGATACATTAAAAGGACGGATTAGACAGTGTCTGACATGGAAACTGACTTTGAACATGTTCGCAGTGCATGATTAGTAATAGGCTGTGAAATTTTCTAACTCAATTATAAGAGGCTTTCATAGTAATAGGATTTTAGAATGTGAGAGCATCAGTAATTTTAGTTTCATCTGTCAAACACCGCTTTGGAGCATGTTACACTTAGTTATATGGTGAAAGAAAAGGGAGGAAAAAAAAATGAAACGTGTAATGTTTAAGTGGTTTCATGACTTTTACTCTGACTTTAGCGCTGATATCTACTTTTAAACAGTGAACGCACTACAAAAGGCTTTTAGATCCACGGGAGTTTTGGTCTCCTAAAGCAGATCAGATATAGACCTTCTGCGTGTTTGGATTATTTCTCGCCATCTTCTTCGCTTTGATTTTACATAAAAGTAAATGTATGTGCAGTGACTACTGAGGGTGTTTGTGCTGTTTCTTACAAGTGGAGTCACTGGAGATTATCCCGAGTCACCATTTCCATCCATTTGATTAAACGACTAATTATCTCGCTATACATTAAAGGGGCGCTGTGTAGGTTTGGAGAAAGAATTCAAACTCAGAATTTATATATTTATATATATTTACAATATTTATGAGGTAATGCACACTTGGAAATATTAAGTATTTCCATCACTGAATAAACAAGCTGTGCTCTGATGAAAATGAGGTCCCCAGAACAATGTTTGAAGCTTGAAAGGTGGCGTGGTCCGCCCAAATATGAACAGTTTGAAACTTGTCCTTTAAGGTCAGCTTGTTTATTCAGTTGAGTTTGTCTATTTAGTTTATAAAATCAGTCAACAAAGATCTTTCTCTTCTGATTGAAATTTCTTCCCAAAAACGACATACTGCACCTTTAATTGACTGAAACCAAATATGCCGTTTTTTACGGGAACGTAAGAAAGTCCCGCTAAAAAGAGAATAAATTGCATCCACGCGTGCCGGTCTTGATAACGCCAGGGGAGAAAAAGTAATGTATTCCTCCCAATCAGCCGATATCTGTTCATTTCTCACACAGGAAATTGTTTTGATTTGTGACTTCTTCCCGTTTCTCGCCTGATCCCTCTCAGCCATCTGCGGAGGGAAACAGAGTCTTCTCCACGCTGTGTTGGTTCTTCACAGCAGACGGTGGATGATAAGGTAGAGGTGCTTGCATCGGAGCAGCCGGGGCCGAGAGCTGGCTGCACTAAGAAACTTTGACAAGTAGTCAATGTGAGTCCTCCCGGGGTGTGTGTTTTTCTACTTAGGCTCAGTGAGTCAGAGCACTTTTTGGACCCCTGGTGATAAAAAGAACTTCCACCATGCCCTAATACTGTAGATAATTTGTGCCATGATGTTTTTATAACGAGGCAAGGGATTAGGTTTTTTCTCGTTCAAGCTTTCCTTCATGAATTCAAGATTAACAACACGGTCTGCACTGCACAACCAATTTGAGGGGAGAGATTTTGAACCTGCTAGATACATCAGAGGATAACCCCGAGTCCAACACTGAAGTGCTTTCATAGGGACAGAGACGGAGAGGGAGAGGGGGAGAGCTGAGCCAGTGACCACTAGGCTGTTCATGCAAGTGAATCCGGTTGTATAACCATTACATGCGTGTCAGAGTTTGTTTCTCCAAGACCTTTAACACAGCCTACTGAACATGCCAGAGCAAATCCCTGTGAATTGGCCCGGCGCTCCAACATTAATCTGAGGCAGGGGTGACCATCCACAGTCTAAATTGAGCCCTCAGAGACCATTCACCCAGAGAGAAAGCGTTGTTAGAGAGCTGGAGGGACCGCGAAGGTACGGCGGTGCCCCCCAGTCCAACAGCTCGTGCTGCTGGAGATGAGATAAGGGCTATCAGCTGCCCGGCGCCGCTGAGAGGAAGTGCTGCATTTTGATGCTAAGGGCAGCCGCAGCGGCAGCGAAAGCCGCCGCCGACAGGCACAGAGACCTAAACGGGAGCTCAGGCAGGCATCAAAGGCCGTTGCGGAGCCAATATAAGTGGAATGCCAATAGAAAATGGTCCAAAGATGCATGGCACTGATGCAGTCGTCTGCGCCAAAAAATACCCATTGTCTCACAGTCCCCGTTGTGGAGATAGTCTATCACTCTGTGGTTATTTCCCCCGGATTCACACTAAGTCATTTTTCAGCCGTGCTGTTCGCCATTGTGTTAAGCTCTGCTCCCTTTTGTCCCGATCCACCTAACAAGTTAGAAATCAGCAGGAGTGCCGAAATTAGCATTTGATTGACTGTACCTCCTGGTTAAAAAACAAAACTCATTTTCTCTGCAGTAGTTAACATTATTGTTTCGACCTCAGTAACTTTCTTTATTTGCCGCTGTTGCTTTCAGGGGGGAACCAGTGATTGCTAATCATTTTCATTTACATATGAAGATAAGTCTAATATGGTCGCTGGCTAATCCCCTCCCTCTAAGTGCTGGATAACAGACCATTTTTAGCTTTTAATCCATTAATGAAATTTGTTTGCTCATTGACTTGAATCATCACCGTAATTATAGGGATGAATTTATCATTTCGAGCTGTTTGAAATGATGGGTATTGTGCGTGGCATTTGCATATATGAATTAATGACAGTGATGTGTCATTAATTGATATGATTTTCCACCGTCATTACGGTGCAAGCCACATCCTCACGGGTGCCTTAATGAGACGTGCGGAGTTAAAAAGGTGAAAGTTTTTCGGGGCTTTTTTTTTCTTTTTTTTTACATCCGCGCTCCGACATGTTAAGAACTTGCGTACTGTACTTTCGCCGATTTGCACGTAATGTAAAAAGGGGAGAGCCATCTCATAATTTATGCATGCGGTGACCCATTACTCCGACATGAGCGCGTCTCGCACGCTCACGGCGGAGAGGCGCACGAGGTGCATGAGTGTAACTATTCAAAATTACAGTGCCTAGACCTTCAACTGACAGCCTTAAATGCGTGCGATTTTACTGGTCAGCATTTTGAAATCATTAAGCATTGTTAAGTGTCTAATGCACGTATTAATTATGCATGCCGGTTAAGATGTACATACCTCGCCACGGCCCTTTAAATCTCTCTCCGGCACATATTTTTAGCTGCTATCATTGATTGCTCACAGCTGTTCCACTACACTCGCCGCTGACAATTTGCAGATGCAACATTTTAGAAGCCCGCGCGTGTTTGTTGTGTTGCACCGCGCCGTCCCCCGTGTGTTGATTTAGACAGAGAAAAGCACAGTTCAGTGAGATCTTTTGGCTCGCGTTGTCAGCGCCGGAGGTTCGGCGAAGACGGCCCGCCCCACTAGCCGCGGATCACAAGCGCAAGAAAGTAGTCATTGCGCACAAACCACTGTCAGTTCTCATCACTCCCAAAGACCCCGAGGGCCGGGTGGTGTGTGCATGTGAGTGAGGTGCTTACTTTGTGTTCCTCAGTCCTGATAGCCACCCTTGAGGCACCTTTCATCCGGAGATGTGCTCTCTGCTATTTCCAGCCCCCTCTGTATGTGAGCGCTGGAACCATCAAGAAGCACTAGATTGGAAAACCTGAGAGTGGCATCAAATAAATCTAAGGTTCCACAAGCATCCCCCCCCACCATCCACCGCCGCCGCCCCCCAACACCTATTACTGGGCTCCAACTGACCAGCCAACACAGCATCTAGTTAATAAATAGTTTCCACTGTGATGACTCCTGGGAAAGAGGCAGGGAAAACAAAACATCTCATCCTGTTCCACAGTCTGCATTTAGATTTTTATGTCAAAACCGCAGGGAACAGGAAAATACAGTTTTTTGCTGCATACTTGATGAGAGCAAAATACATACCATGATATATTTTTTTATCTTCTTTTCTTTTGGTGTGTGAGGAGGGGGCGGGCTAACGGCTATTATTTCCCCCCCGAAAAATAATCGGCTCAACATTACAGGACACGTTCGCTGAAGCCACCGTCTCTTCACGCGGTCTCCGGTGCTATGATTTTGTTTCTTCCCTTCCCTCCTTTCACCCGCCAGAGACGTTGTTTTTTTTTTTCCTGCTGAATGATTAACATTCCGAGCCCCTCTGTATGGGTTCAAAGCTATCAGGTGTTGCTAATGTGTTTCCAATTTCCTCCCATCCTCTTAGCGCAACCCGCTGAAAAGCGGCATCAATATTACAGCGAGCGGTGCTTTTTCGCTACAATGCTGCCTGTAAGCGTACAAGACAGCTTTCACATCTGATTATGAGCCCTCATAAGCAGCGACTGGCGCATCTCTCTAACTCCTGCCCCTAAACATCGCTTAGGGCTACAGAGGCGTTCATATGGCCCCAATCTCTCCATGTCAGAGTGGCAGGAGGGTAATCGCTGGTGACAGAACTGCCCATCTGAGTAGCTTTCTCCGCTGTGTGCGTGCGTATACGTTTTTGTGTATGTCTGAGAGGCCGCTGTGGCAGATGTGGATATTGCTCCCACTCCGCAATAGGCCTCAGGTCTATTGCCTCTCCTGCACTCCTTCCTCCTCATCATAGTGTTGACCCCCTGCCACTCACCTAGGAGTGCGAAGAGCGATGATGAGCTTCTTGTCCCAAGGCTGCCTGCGGGGATGCTGGGATAGTGTGACGGTGTCACGCAACCCATCCAGGCTTCTGGGAGAATCAAGCCGCTGACATGCAGACAAAGCAGTGGGCCGGGTTCTTTGTTATGCGCCGGTGTGTGTCCGCGCATTTGTATGTGTGTGTGTTTGTAATCATGTCGTATATGAAACGTGAATGACAGAGGCGGCCGGTGTCACAGGGGAGATCCCTCTCATTCTTCCCCCTTTTGAAATCGCACACAAACACACTTTTCACACGTTGCACACCCTCCAATACAGAAGAAGCACCTCGAGGATAAGAATGCTTATCCATTCCCTCTCCTTTATTCCACCCGACCTGACCACCGCACATGCTGTCTTCGGATTCACTCTGGAGCTGCCTGTTTCTTAAAAAATTCAGGACCAAATCTGTCCGTGTCACTCGTCTGAGTCTCTCTTTTGGATCTGTGCTTAATAGCTGAACAAAGATGCTGCCTGCCAGTCTAAGACTCTATTACACTCTCTTTACTCTCACTACCGCTGAGCATGAATTCATAACCCGGAAGGAAAAAACTACAACCGTAGGCCTGTTATTTCATGGACTTGCTATGAAAATACTAAAACTAAAATTGAGGAAAAAGCTGCTTCAAAAACAAATATTCCCGTGGTTAATTTTATCCTATAAAAAAAAAAGAAAGAAATCTTTGGGCTGGAATCAAAGTCGTCTCTACAGCCATGAAACCATCAGCTGCGAGTCTGCAAGTGCTGCTGATATTGTAACTAAAAGGATACACTTGATGCCTTCAGAATCCCCCCTCTCATCTGCATAACAATGGCAGCCTACAATGAGCAAATGTCTGACAGTTTTTGTTTTTTTTTTAAACCATGAATTCGGTACAGAGGAGGGGAGAAAAAGAAAGCGAGGAGAGGGAGAGAAAAACAGATGGACAAGAAACGGGAGAGACATGGAGATTGTGTCTGTGCGGGGGGGGAGGGGACGGGACGGGAGGACGTGCTTCATTATTTCGCCGCTCAGTTTATTCTTAGCTTGTATGACAACTGCCAGGTTTGCGTAAAAATCCAAATTTCAAACGCTAAGCTACCACATAGCCCTGGGCAAACACGCTAAAATCCCCTCCTCGCACTGTCTACCTCATAAATAGTTAACGTCTCGAAACGCCGAGGCAGCCCTACAAACTTTCTCCCAATATTCATATGCTGCTTGTCATACTCCTGTCACCCTCTTTAGACGTATGAATGCAATATTAATCCTCCCACTACCCCTCCCCTGCCTCCCCTCTCACCACTGCCATGACTCCTATATTTTTTTTTTCCTTGGCCCTGGTCCAGCTGAGCTGTCAGACCAAGGTCTCGTCTTAGCCCTGTCCGTTGACGTCGAGTCGGTGCGAAGCATTTGTGCGTGGCATCTGCCAAACGGCGATGGCCTGTCAGGCTCCCCTCTCTGTCTGTCAGTGAGTAATTGGCACACATACAGTGTGAGCAGACACATGCAGGTGGTACCTTCCCTCCCCACCTCAGGACCCCCAAGGGGCCCGTTTAAGCAGTGGTCCTGTGGCGGCAGCCTGCTTGTGTATATATTATGGGCAATATCCTGCACTCCTTCGCAAACTTTAAGTGCCAGAATAAAACATAATTGGCCGTCTGGAGCTGAGGCGTAATGGCATGCATTCCTTTTAGGGATTGAAAAGTTTTTTCCTCCTGCATGGAGAATGATTGTGGGATATTTTGTGTTTGTTTATTTAACAGATGGCATTTGTTCTCTGGTCTTACGAACCCTGCGCCTCCTGCAGTACGCCAGACTTAAAATTCAGCAGCATATGCGGTACAGCAGGGGTGTTAGTCACGGTGCAATAGCCAAATCCCAAACAGGTTGTAAATGCAGGTCTGCCTTTCTAGTCCCTCTGTCTACATCCCCATTGCCCCTGCTGAAACCCGAGTTCCCAGTGTTCACAGATTTGCTAGAGGCTGCTCCGAGGGCTGCTTACCTGCCAGACACGAGGCAGAGTTAGTCACTGTAACACTGGGATTGTCCAATAAAGTGTCCGAGAGTGTTAGACACCACTCGGGCTAAAGCTCTTCCTCGGCTCCTGACTAGTCACCGTGTTGGAGTCACCCAAGCAGCTCTTTATATAAGAAATATGCACAACCTATATACACAAAGCATGAAATTGGTAACTGGATTTTTATTGGATTTTTTTCACGTGTCCCTACCATTACCTATGTGCTTTCAACTGATGAAGTGAACACGTGTACCTTTAGTGGCACGAATTCCCGTACGTAATGGCTAAAATGTGTCCGATTCTGTCGTGACGCATTCAGGCACCATTGTGGATTGTCCCTGAAAATGTTAAAGATTCCGGCTGCATAGATACAGACCTAATACAGTGATGCAAAACATGAGCATCTCTCAAGGATTTCTGGGATTGACTGACATATTGTAATGTCTGTTGGATGGCAGAAGGCCATTGTCATTCAAGAACATCAATTGCGTATTTACACAAAAACCCTGGAATACGTTCAATGACTGTTGTGCCGGTTGTGGATATCAACAAGGGACCCAAACACAAGACACACAGAGGCAGGCTTGATTAATAAGAAGCTGTAGTCAAAGGCCGGCAACAAATGGACAAACAGGCTGAGGCAAATCGCAAAAAAATAAAGAGAGGTACAAACCACGCTGAAGCAAGCAGCAAACACACGAGCAGACACTGTCACACCAGGAGCAAAATAGACAAACTTACAAAGAGAAGAGGAAACAGACACATTCAAATACACAGCGGCTAATGAACATATGAAACGCAGGTGTATACAGAAAAGGGGCAGGAAAAAGACAAAGACAGGAAGTGGATAGTCACAACAAGACACATGAGGATGAGCCCTACAAAATAAAACAGGAAACATCTAAACTGAAAACCAAAACCATGACAGTGCCAACAACACATGGTACAGCTACAGAATAGTGAAGGCCTTGTCCACATGTAACATTTTATTGCACCCTCCTCGAGTGCAGATTTATCAAAACTCCGGCGTGGACACGTAAAACAGAGTGTTTGTCAAACAATGATGTCATCACTTCAATTTGAGCGTGCCCCTGAAACAACAGCAGAAGACTACAAGTATGTTTATATGTTTGGATTGTACCAGTCTAAGTTTCTAACTTCACTTAGCAGTTATCTACAGTTTTGGACCATTTTATTTAAATAGACTTAGCTCGCTATGCTTGCTCATGCACTATGCATGAAACCTATTGTGAGTTTAAGAGTAAGAATGATGTTCCCGGTTACAAAAAGGCTCTTATTATTTAACAAACAGGTCTATCTCCATAGGAATCATTTTCATAATGTCAAACACTCAGAATAACAACCTTAGCCTGCCAGTAGCGAAAAACAAGCACTTCTAGTGGACGTAACTGTGCCGTATGAATCATTTACTCACCAAAACATGTAAATTTACCAGGTTTTACCAGAATTCTCCTTTAATTCCAGGGGATTCTGGGCAAAGTTAGAGTCAGAATGAGTCTGTATAAACCTCAGCTGCACAGTAGTTTGAGCTCCAAGTTGATGAATGGAAGTTGCCAAGGCACTACACTACACTAATAACACATAAGATTTATATTATGTGCATTATTTCAATTAGACTTAGTAATTGTTTGTATTCACACTGACTCATTTATAAATGTTTACATGTAATGTAATGATAATGTAATTAAGTGGAGTTTAAATCCCTGCATTATCTCAATGCAAGGTGGTCAAAAAGCAAACAGACAAAAGAAAAACACATGCCTTAGAATTTAGAGAAACCCGACCTCACACCTAAGGCTATGCATCTGACATTTTACGCACTTGGCCAAAAGCCAATATGCTGGAAAATGATCTAAAGTTTCAAAGTGGTTTAATAATTTCCGTGGAAATTCCAAAAGTTCACAGATGTTGAGTCAAGACGAGCTGGATGCATTGATTTTGGACGTAAGTACTGTATGACAGTTCCTTCTGGCTCACCAGCTAAACTCCAAACAAGCAGCTAAAGTCTATTGATTTGCATCAACTTTACCCTGTTGCATCCATAAACATCTTCCCAGTGTTGATGATTTGAGATTCACGATATGCAGCCCGCGTTCAATTTGCTGTCTTTTTATGGATCGCCGTAACGCGCGGAGCGACTCACGGGCGGGCGGAGAGAAGCGATGATACTATTCAGCCCCTGCGCTGTGTGAAGAGTAAATCTCTCATTAGTATGTAAACAGGACTGCAGTGGGTCAAAACAACAAGACCCGATGGACTTCTACTCAGAATAATATGGCCTTGAGTCTTTCCACTGACAGACACTCAGAGCCCAGGAGCTGTGAGAGCCAGACCACCAGCCTCCCTGCTGACTCCAGTCGGCAATCAGCAGCATTTTGAGGCCACAGAGAGGTCAATACATGATCCAGACACTTATCAACCGCCTCCCAGTAGCCTCCAGACCGTTAACATCTCCTTAAGTAAATTGTGTGTGCGAGTCGCCCAGTGTTCTTCCACCCTGACACTTCAGTGACCTCGGTAGGCATCGCTGATTTTCCCTCTTCCCACTTCGAATCCGTCGCTCTCGCTCTCCTCCTGCCATCAGGAGCACGCTGATTGTACTTGATATTCATTTCATCGTGGTTTCTGTACTGTTTCCCTCACATGTTGTTTAAAAAAAATCAAAAAAAATAATAATCCGGAAATTCCAGCCCCATCCTGGATTCTCCTTTCTGCCTCCCTCCGTCACCTGTTTCTCTATTTTTCTCTCTATTCCAAATATAGATGACTGTTTCTTATCTTGTCTGTTCTCCCATCTATTCTCAGTGAAGTGAACAGACAAGGTGAGGATGGCTGTGGCTCCCCGTAGTTGCCATATTTTTACATAATACTACAAATGTGCTCTGAGGGCATATAAATATGAATGCTTCCTGATGTGGAACACATCGGCGGACTGGTGGTAGTGGCGGAACCTCCACCGCCCCCCCATCCACCTCCCCCTCATCCCCTCCAATGTTATTTCCATCTTTTTTCGACGGGGGAGATGGCTTTTGTACTGGTGTATGGTATAGTGCACCATAGTGGAACTAAAAGACTGAATCAAGTGGCCTGATCCAACTCTCCCTGGGGGTTCGGCGCTACAGAGACGAGAGATTATAGTCTCACGGTTCCTGTCCTTCAGAGGACCCCACTGTGACATTCCACCATGCACAAACCATTCTCAAACGCATTCCCACAATGCAAAACAGCACCGGCACCATGAGATTTTTTTTTTTGTAATGGCAGAGAAAAGATACAGAAATCTATAAGGCACGCTCCGTACTAAAGCACACCGCATTGACTATATATTGAAAAATGCTGTATACATGAGAAGAATGGGAAGAGGAAGATAACATTCTGAGGGGGGAAAGAATCCCATCATCCACACGAGTGCTTTCCAGTATGTGGCTGTCTGGCATTCAAAATTGATGCCAGTCTGTTTTTATTCAGCTTTTCCGCGGATCGGCAGGTGCTGTTGCCACGGCGCCTTTGAATATTTCATGCCCCTCCAACTTTTATGCAGCCAGCCAATGATTCCGAGATATCGATTCATTTCACCAATCAAAGCAACCGTGCCGTTGCCCTCACATGTCGAGGGCTCCGTCTCCTGATATGCTCCCCTCGTTTTTCTGCTTGATTAATCAATAAATGCCCCTGCAATTTTGCCCAATTAGTTTCACACTCTTCCCATCGATTAAGCGGGGAGGAAAAACATATTCCATTTTGATGCACATCAGAGGGAACTCAGACACCTCATCAGGTGGTATTGATCACAAGCCAGCCGCCCTTACAGAGGTGTATGCCAATGACCTCCATCATTAGGCCCCACGGCTGCTGGCTTATGCACTCCAGACTAGCGCCGCTGTCATCAACCCCCCCCGAGCGTCTCTGGCCACCCCCCTTCATCATCTCCCCGCTTTGCTCTCCCCTCTTCCTGTCCTCCCTCTCTCACCTATGTCTCTTCCTCTGCCCTCTCTCCTCCCCTCCCCCCCGCCAGCCCCCACCTCCCCTCTTGTTTCCCCACATTTCTGTTCCTTATTCATCCCCTCCTGTAATCAGATCATGGCGACCCCCTGCTGGTGTTAATGGAGGTGAGAATCAGCCCTGGGTGTCAGGATGCATCTCATCTCTCAGGTGCTCGCTTGCCAGTAATGAGGACGGGCACTGTCTAAACCCAGCGTCCCGCTGCGCGAGACACACATGAGGGCATAATGAGCAGCGCGTATAAATAAAGGAAAAAGGGAAAAAAAAATTGTTAAACTCCTGCCATAGTCCGCCACCTGTTATGGTATGCTGCTGCATGTGGCTGCGTTGTCTCATGTTGTCTCTTAGCCCTCTCCTATATACCCCATAGCGTATACTGATTAGGCTCAAAGTGCAGTGTACAAATTCAGTGCAAATGTATCCACTCAAGTGGCATCCGTTAATGAATGTTAAGGACTGTGTTCAACAAGGCTCATCAAAAGTGTGAAGTGCTGGTCAAGAGAGAAATCAGAAATCAAGACGCTTCCCACAGCAGTCGGTGTGGCGCATATAGAACGACGGGGGCCACGTTTACACCTAATGGATGTATTATTCTCAATTTATTCAGGGGCGATGCTGATTAATTGGCATCCGTGGGATGTAAATGTACTAGATTTAGCCAAATGGGCAATTTTCATTTGCAGTCCCTCGGGCACGTTGATGTTAAATCCTTAAAAAAGAAATATAGAGCAACACAAGACAAAGGATGAACAGATAATACGAAGGCACATACAGCTAACACAAAGAGAGCACATATAGTCAAAACAAACAGAACAATCGACACTGCAGACAAGACCCATACATTTAGCATTTACATTTTATAAGAACTTCATTGAATTTGAAATTTATAGATGGATTATGGTAATACTGTTGTCGCTTGCCTGTTGCTTATTTAGCTACTATTAGTACATTCAACAAGGAGTGCATTTACACGTTTCAACACATTTTCCCAAACTGAAAGAGGAAACAGACAAACAGAAAACTCACAAAGGATTGCTTTCTGTTTTCCTCAGAGTAGCAACTTCAGTAATGCTCTATGTTAAAGGCCTCGTAACAAGCCTCAGTTAATAGCTAATAAGACACTTGTAAGTTCTTAAAATGCTTATTAACATGCAACAGACTATATAAGTGCTAATAATAGTCATAAATCATAAACACATTCAATGTTAGATTATTAGAGATTAAAGCAACATTATGTGGAAAGTGGCCTTTTGTGTGATTTGGCGCCCCCCACAGTTTCTGAGTGCAACACAACTGTTGTGAATACAAATGCCAGGTCTGATGTAATAGAGGTGCTCACTACCAACAATACTCATTACCTCAGAACCACTTTGTCTTGAAAACTTTTAGTAAACATGTATGTAATGCTGTGATCGTACCCTCTCACTGAAGTTACATGACTGAAACAAGTGATGGAGTGGCTGAGACAGAGACACTGTTCACCCTATTACAAGACAATGAATTTGACATTTAAGTAAAAAAGTTACAGAATTTTGCTTTTAATGCTTTACAAATTCCCAACAACCCTTACGGTAGTATTTGACCAACTGGGATTAAGACTTAAAAATCTACTTTCTTACAAATTGGACCTTTTAAGAATGTAAACAGTTGAATGCCTTCAGAGCTTTTTTTGTTTTTTTAACATAATTCAATATAACTTACTGCACTGACAGCTGTTATTACTTTACCCTTTGAAAAGAAAGGTCTGAATCACACATGGACACAAATTACTACAACATCACCATAGTCACCAAATCATCAACATAGATAAATATCTGGTATGGGCCATTGACATAAAACCTAAACAACAGTGGAGCCATAATTGACCCCTGTGGTGCCCCAGCTTCTCTTATGCATGATGATGATGAAATTAAGTGCCAACAACACCCCTTCATGATCTCTCTAAAAAAAAAAAAGAAGGCTGTCTTCAATTTCAGCAGAGTAATGATTCCTATAGCAAGTGGTGGACTCAGAGGGGGGCAATGGGGGTGCTGCGAGAGTGCCTCTTAAATGCCCCTATGGTAGATAAAGCATGAGTGCTCCTAAAGTGCCCTTTAGGATGTGCCTCCAGTTGACAAAACATGGTGAATTGCCTTCTCCGCACCATAAATAAATCACAATAATCATAAATGTGAGCTGGTGCCCACCCACATACATGTGGTGCCCTTTATATATTCTTCTCGCCCCTGCACTCTCAACAATCCTGAGGCGGCCACTGCTTTTAACCACAAGTCAGTTGTAAAGAAGTAAAAGTTGTAAAAAAGACCCGCTCTATTTCTCACCAGCTTTGGCCATGACAGGGGGAATGCTGATTACTCTGTTGTTGTTGTTGTTATTGTCTTTATTCCCTGATTCAGGGATAGGAGTAATAAATGCATCCTCTCACACAGTGGGAAAACAATCTGGGTAGTGGACAGATTAATAACCTTGGTTAGGGGGCAGATTAGTGATTCTTTACGGATCTTAGGAAACAGGGTGTCTTCTCTGAGTTTGATATTTGGCCTTGCAGCTCTTAAGGGAGCTGATAATCCTGTCAACTTTGGACTCTCAAGACTAAATCAGTATTAACTGGTCCTATCATAAAAAAAAAAGCTGTGTGTAAGCTGGGGTGAGAGTTTTTATAGTTTCTACAAAATGATTATCAGAAGCTCCTGCCGGTACACTGTGGTCTTGAGTGCAGTTTTAAATTAAATGTGAGCTTCCCCCACTGGTTTATAATTCCTCCATTTTTCCAAATCAGTTTTACACTTTGATTTGCTCCCCTATTAATGCTAATGAAAGCAAAATAAAAAAAAAGAAGTTTGCTTTTGCTTTTCAAATTCACCCATCACTTTGTTTCAGAGCTTAAGTTAAACGTGTGCCCATCACCCTCCATTCTACATCTGAGGTATCATTTAAGAGCACGGTCCCTTTGTTCCAAAGAGGACATTTATTTCCATTCAGCCAAGGAAGAGAGTCCTGCCAGCCAGATTTCTTTTTCACTTACCTCCATAAAGCTGTTCCAGTCCTGAGAGTTGCTTTAATGCTGGCACTGACATTATTTCCACACAGTCCTGAGAGAGACAATCCGTGCAGTTCAGTCCATTTAGGGCATTCATTGAGTTGTTAAAGTGACACTGTGTCACTTTGAAAGTCATTCTGGAGAAAGATAGTTTATTGATGAGTCTTTTCAAACACAACGATCTGGGAATATGTGCCATTTGGCTTAATGGTTTCGGGTGCGAAAGACCCGATTTGTTATTTGATTTTTTGATTGGTATTTGGCAATCTGGGCATGAGACTGGCGTATCCCGCCACTCGCCAAATGTTAAGTTGGAACAACTCCACGACCCCCCTCACGACCCTGCAAAGGATAAATGGTTACAGGTGATGGATGGAGAGAGACTCAACAATCAGTATCATTCTGCTGAAAGTTGCATAGTGCTGCTTTAATCTCACCCTTACAAAAGGCTTTATTGAATTGATGAATATGCCCTGTTTTTGTGATTTTGTAATGTTGAGTATTATGTCATGATTGGACAATCCTCAATCAACGTGAACAGACTTGATACACTACACAACATGTTTCGGAGCCTTTACTGCACGTGGCTATTAAGCTTTTTGTTCCTTTAATTCATAAAAATCACTTAATAAGATGATCTCCTGGCCGAAACCTTGAGGAAATTATAGTTCATCATGAAATGCATTATCACGTAAAGGTGGCTGATAACACTCTAATTATTTTGTACATTGGTGGTGAGAGAGCATTCAGCCACAAATGAGATAAACAGCAAAAAAAGGCCAAATTTAACAAAGCGTCTTACTTCGTAGCACTTAGAAGTCATTTGCAGTGGTTTTCCAGTGGCTGACATGGCTTTGCCTGTTGTTCTCCGCCGGTATCGCAGCTTCTCTCACCGGCCATTCTCCCCTCATCCAGATCTACACATTCACTTGGAAAAAAAAAAAAAAAGACTTTTACTGATATTGTTTGGTGGACTTTAATATCCGTGGTATGCTAGGGATATAATGAGAATCTGTCTGGACAACATATGTAAGACTGTCACTGACTTATGTCTCTGGCTTTAATTCACCCCGCTGCGCCCTTGAAAAACACTGCCAATATAACCCCACGCTTGTACTGCAAGTCAATGAGCGGGTGCCAACATCATGGATGACAGTCATACATGTGCTGTCGTCTGCTCTGCCTCCGGCGTCACCGTGCACTTAAGGTAATGGAAACACCAGACATTTCGCCCCAGCCGCTTGCTCTTTCTCCTCATCCTCCCTGAAAACATTTAATACCGTTCCGACCGTACCCCGCGTTGCTCTCCGATTCCTGAACTGACTGTGAACCCTCCGCCTCACCCAGGCGGGCTCTTGCTATTCTCTCTGTCTCGCTGACTGCCGATGTCCTCTGCAAGGGAAATCACTCTGAGAAGAAGTTTACTTTGTGCTAATCTCATAAATGCCCGAGTCTCCCCTCCTTTGTCCCCCCATGATGCAGGCACGCAATAAACCACTTACATAAACCTCTCCTCGGAGACAGGCCAGAAAAAACAGCTGACATGTTCAAAGTTCCACTCTGCCGTTCCCTCTGTCTCTCTGGATGCTCGTGATTTCCACCAGGAATGCTTTATTTGGATCCTTTATTACATGTGCTGTCCCAAAGTCTTGAAGGGCGGTTTTAATATGTGAATTCTCCGCTCTGCAGCGTGTGAAACAAGTATGAGGCGCACTGAAAAATGTTGACATTTATGAGCACAAATGCATTTCACTGGGACACTTGTTGTTAAGTGATCAATACAGGATGGCATCAGTGGAGGCGGTGTAAGTTACTGTCATAGTGGAGAGAAAAGGGATATTTTACATTCCACTTGTGCAGTCCATGATGTGAGTTTTTTTTACACCATAGCTCCACAGGAGGAGGAGTATCACTGACACTATCAAAGAATAGGGGAAATTTAGACTCACCCTTACCTTAGCCACTAACCCTACCCTCAATCAACCACTTGACAATACAAAATTGAATATTACTTACTGTTTCAAGTGATCATATGGAACGCATGCTTTCAGTACAGAGCACAATGAAACAGTGTTACTTTTAAAAGTAACTTGTTATGTTGCTGTGTTATCAACTGAGAACGCATTACAGCCCTGTTTGCGACTTGTTGCGCATGTCGGTTATATTCTCTAGACGGCGTTTGGCCAACTGTACACGTACCTTCGAATGTTCTGACTCTACTGTCATTTTTTAACCTTCTTTACGGAAAAGATCCGTAACTCTGCAGCCTAATAATAGGTATGACGGAAGCAATACAACGTTTACGGCTCTTTACTTTGCTAACAATCCGACAGCGAGCTGGGCAGAGGCGTACAGTGATGGGCACAGCTGTTTCGATGAAAACAATACAACAAGCACAACTTGCATCTCACCGGGATGTCGTTCTTGTCCTTTTTCGCCCCCAGAAATTCAAAACAATGGGAATATTTCCAAGCGCTACATTGAATTAGCTAGCTATGCAAGCACACTGACACAACAGTAGGTCTGCCTTCCGCTGGCACGCAGCCACCTGCTGAGCATTTTAACGGATCACTTGAATTGCAGAAGTGACGCGTCACGTTACTCGCCATGACAAAAAATAATCTGAGTACTCGGAATACTTTGTAACGCGCCACCCCCAACACTGCAACTAAACACTTCAAGATGCTGCTATTTTTTTTTTAAGTGTCCGCAGAGCCACAAATGTATTTAAAGCTTTACTAATCATTTTTTTTATACGAACAATGGGTCAGATCAACATGTTGAATCTGCACCAGCAGCGCAAATAAACACGAATGCGCCCGCCGTCAAGCTCCCTTCACTGTTGATGTATACACCATTTAACGACCGCCACTAAATATCAAAGAAGTTCACTGAAGGAAAAGCTCATTTTTGATGAAGAGGTTGCAATTTTTTTCATTTTGCACAGCCATAAAAACAAAAAGAATGCCGAGCAGTTATCTGTCAGCTGTAATGTGAATCATAAACGGACACTCAAGTCTATTTCCAATCGTAACCGCGCTATATTAACTCTCTGGTCAATAAAATTTCTATATGAAAAGTGATAACGCAGCAGAGGTGGACTAAATCATTCATGCTAAATTTGTCATTGTTATTCTAATCCTGACTCTGTGCCTGCGTTTGCTGGCTTTCAGGCCCTTTTCCCTTAATTTCCACACCTCCTTGTACCGGAAAGCCTACTTTCAGAGAGAACTTTCTCTTTCACCCCATTCTGATTGTCGAGTCAGGACACATAGCCGCCATCACCATTCATTACCTGCGCGTTTCCCCCCCCTCCTCTTCTCACATCTTTCTATACCCCATCACACCTCTTTCCATCTCCTTTAGTCAATTCTCCTTTCCCTCCATCTCCACAGAAGCTTTGCGCTCCACCCTGCGCCATATGATGTGCAATCATTCACCTCGAGAGAGCCATTCTCTCTGTGAATGGGATCATAATCGGCCCAGCTTTGCTTTTAATAGCCAAAGTGACAATACCTTGCATGTGCATATGGGCTGAGTGTGTGTGTGCGTGTCTTTTCCGCGTCTGACACCTCGGTGGCTGCATGGATGAGCACGGACAGATGTGCCCACTGGAGCAGAACTGCCTGAGCGTGCCGAGACTTGGACATTAATGAGATGGTGACAAAACTCGCACTCTCCAATTAAAGAAAGTGAATGGATTCCATTTAAAACAGGGGGACTGGGAAGGGTGAGAAATGACAAGGATATCCCATTGGGAGGGCGATGGTACGGTTGTGACGTGAGCTGGAGAAGCTGTAGCCTTTGGAGGGAATTACCCAGCACAGGATGAAATCTCTCATAACAAACTCGGTTGTTACCGCCATAAAAGACACATATTGTATACACTGTTTGACTTTGAGAGCCCCGAGGCCGAAGACACCGATTTGAATCATCGCCCGAGGTATTTACATGCCGCTGTTATCTCGGGCTTTATCTCCAATCTTTCCACCTCAGCTCCACCTTATTAGAGGTGCAGGGTCCTTGAAGTGTTACAGGGTCCAATATGCGATAACACCACTCTCCCCGCGCGCCTCACCCCCTGCCCAGAATCATGCCTATCAATCTGCGGGTATGCGCTCTCTATCAAATTACTACTGAGGGGGCTGGCTTTGCTTGGCCTTCTGAGTCATTTCCCTGCCTTTTTAATCTCCACTTTGTCAGGAGTTGTCAAATGGACGTGGGTGACAAACAACAACGGTCAACGGAGCTGTGTTCGGTGTTACGGTTCAGGAAAATGTAAAAAAAAAGAAAGCACTATGAGTCTACTGCCATGTTAGCAGCTCAGCTTGGCTAAAAAACAAACTGTACATTAGATGAACCAAAGTATGAACGGCTAAAAGTTCTGACGTCATTGTGGTGCAACAGGCTAATAAAGACCAAGAGAATCTGCAAACAATTGCGTGATGATGGAAGCGTTGTCGAGACGTTTTAACAATAAGCTGTCTTTCTCCAGAATTACTTTGAAAGTTACATAGTGTTGCTTTATTTGGAACATTTAAATTGGGAAAGTGACCTGTTATAAATACCTGGGACTTGACTAAAAGACATATTTAATGAACTGACTCAATCCTTAAAAGCTACTAGCAAAACTGGCTTTTTTTTAAGTAGAGTAAAACAGTAAAACTGCAGAAAGCAAACTGTTCACAGTATTTTGGGATTTTTTTGACTGCAGTGATGTAATCTATATGCAATTTTTTTTGTCCACTCTCAAACCCCTCGATGCAGTTTGATACGCTGCACTTGGGTTCATAACTTTGTGTGGCTTTAGAACGCATCAGAGTTTACTATATGAAAAAGCTGGGTGGCAGACTAACAGAGAACGGCACTGCATTCTGTTTATCTGTAACATAAAGCACGTCTTGGCAAACTACCTGAGTATCTCTCGTGTTGTCCTAAGCCGTAAATTAAGATCACAGAACACTGTACACCACACAAGTGACAACCTGCGGAAACAAAAAATTGTAAGACAGTCATTTCAATTAATGTTCTATTGCTTTAAATGTAGTCTAATTTTGTCTTCTTGTGCTGTAATCCTTATATGTATCATATCTGTATGTGTTATCAACGGGTCATTGCAAAAATGGGGCTTGCCCTTAATGGACTTTCGATGTTTAAATAACGGTGGTGATGAGATAAAAATCCAGGCAATTTCCAAAGTCATTAGGAGTCATCGCACCATGAATACCTGAACTGAATTTCATGGCAATCCCATTCAAAATGTTTCAGTTCCATCTGACTTACTAAGGGGACGGCTGGCGGGTTCTGACAATCATGGCAGAGCATGACTCTCGGAGTCTGGCTCATCTCGAGAGTATTTTTATTTTATTTTGTTCAGTATTGCTCAGAATTGACTGTGACGCCTCTCTCCTCCTCTGTTTGATGTTGCTCAAAACATTAATAACAAGCGTAGGGTACATCACCTGGAGATACGGTGTGGGAGTAGCCGTGCGCATTATCTTTGACCTATATCTCACTTTTCGCACAAGTTTGCAGTCTTCACACATCGTC
The DNA here is from genome assembly GCA_039737535.1 of Lagodon rhomboides. NCBI lineage: Eukaryota > Metazoa > Chordata > Actinopteri > Spariformes > Sparidae > Lagodon > Lagodon rhomboides. The sequence continues at coordinate 13,391,396 of CM077801.1, forward strand.
TCAAGGCTGCGTACGGCTCCACGTATGGGTGGTCACTCTTGTTATCTGCACTGTGCAGGGGGCTTGTTAGAAAAATAAAAAAATAACAAGGGGTATATAGGTACATGAGTGGCAACTCCTGCTCCCACCATGTGCGTAGCGTGTGTTTGGTATGTTGGACCCCTCTGCAGTCGGCATTGATCGACCTCCCTCCCTGGACACTCGATGCAGCATGACCCCTCCAGCAACCAGCCAGTAATTGATCCTGTAGTACTGCTGCGGATTCCCTCGGCACACCGACTCTACATGTATGTGTGAGCTTGTGTGTGTGTGTGTGTGTCTTCTACATCTTGCTTTGGCTGGGCTCCTAGCAGCACGCCCCACCTTGCTAACCTCTCAATCGTACTCAGAATGTATCCAAAGGCCATAGTGATGGGCAGAGTGCTAAGCCCGTACTTACACGCATCTATTTTCACCCTTCTCTCTCCGGCACCTCGCTCCTCTCTTATTTATTTTTTTTTTCTATACAGTCCGCGGCACTTATCCGACAGCCTGATGAAACCTCTCTCCTGCCTCGGTCAGGTTTCATTCAGACGGCGGCGCGAGTTTTTCGCCCGGTGATCAAATAGCCCTGTGATTTTATGCAGATGAAAGTAAATCACAGCTCCTCCGAGTTGTTTCAATGCTCCGCCGCGCTCGATTGTCTAGCCATTTTTTCGAGCGACCCGCTCACCATAAAAGAGCCCATTTCACTTCCATCCAATTTGAGACAGACAGAGAAAAAAAGAGGGGTGTGCCAAGTGAAAAGCTTCAGCCTTGCTTTTGGTGAAAGATTAGCAGCTGCCAGGGAGCTTTCAGATCCTCCAAAGAAAAAGAAAAAAAAAACACATTTTACACGTACACTACATATCTACATGCACGGCCGAATCCACACACTGTCACCCGAGCACTTCTATACGAGTCGTACGTGCGCGGTCGCGCAATCAGATCGTCGCACACCCACACAAGAAACTTCAGTCAGAGCAGTCGCAGTTTTTTTTTTTTCTTTTTCAGCCTCTGTAGCAGTGTATCTGCAATTCAAAGTGCTGTGGGTTTTTGCCTCTGCCAAATTACAAGCTCCATTTGCCAGCCTAATTAACGGTTCATAGCGCTCAGTGAAATTTATTGCCGCAGCCGGGGCACATGCCAAACCAAACAGGATAGACCTCGCAGATAACCGTAAACTTGGCTATGGAACCTGACACCTTGAAAAAACAAACTTGTTACAGGGAGTCTGTTTATATACTCTTCTTTCCCTCTCTCTCTCTCTCTCTCTCTCTCTCTGCCTCTCTCCTCGCTCCACTGTCTCAGCTGACAGTTGCTTGACTGTTTCACTTCACGGTCTCTGTGGCGATGGTTGTTAAGAGGGAGAGAGCCTCGGCTCGCAGACCTATTCCTTTTTGACCGCAATTCATTGTATGTTTGTCAGCGGGGGTGCCCTCGTGGTCAATACTGTTTAGATGCACAGCTGAGATGCGTATCCGGAGGAGAGGACACAACAGGACAAGACAGGGCATGAATTTCAACCTGACTCGCAGAAATCACCCAAACAATCTCCTCGGTTTCTCGGGGGGAGGGCGGGGGGGGGCAAAATCCAGCGGAACATAAACAGCTCGAATATATACTGACACGACTCGGGAGTAAACTCTGTGTTCGCACTGCGAGAGACGTTTAAAGATACTGACGCAAGGCAGACTTTAAGTCCCAGCGCCTTGCAATAGTAACCTGCTAATTTATGACACGCGTGACTGTGCCAGCACACACGTATGATCACTGTTTGAGGAGTAAAAAAAAAAACTCTCTGCCCAGCAACTGACAGAGTGGAGGTTCCAACCCAGGGAGCACCAATTGCCTCCTCGGGCAAGTTTTGTCGCTGATGCTTTCGCTGTTGTGACAGAGGCGCTGAAAGGTGTCCTAAGGAGACCTTTGTCGAGTGGTTTAAGCGTTCTGTCCAGTTCTTGCATCATGCAGTTATGACATTGTCTGGCCACTGCCCTTGGTGGGTTTCGTGTCTGACCGTGGAAAAGACAACATGACAAATCTTCGGGTGAGATGTTCAGTACGCTGACCTTCAGATATTATTAATGCCTCAGAATTGTGGCAATTTGTTGTTGACTTTTTGCGCTTGGAGGGCCGGGACTTAAACCTAATGGTGGGCCACGGGCCAAAAGCAAGCACCTTGTGTTGTGTTGTTAAGATGCAAAAATAATTCTAGGATCCTGAGTTCCCTTAATCGACCAACTTCCTGTCTCTCTATGTTGAGTTTACTATCACAGAATTACACATAGTGACATATATCCTTTTCATTCAACCCATTCTTTTTCTGGTTTACAAAAAGGACCCAAACGCATACGCGGAGGCAGGTTCAACAACGAAAAGCGAGCGAGCTTCAGTGAAAGCTGATAACTGAAATCCAATAATCCAAAATCCAATTAACAAAAAGGCAAGCAGCAAAGAAAATCCCGAAAAAATGAACAGTAAAGCAAAAATGGAGGACAAACCATAAAACCAGGGGGCACAAATACAGAACACAGGGAACACGTGAGGCCCGGGAAAACAGAGGCTAAACTAACAAGACACAGGTATACACAGAAAAAGAGCAAACAGACTAAGAGAGGAAGTGGCAAACAAACTACAAAATAAAACAGGAAATAACAAAAGTGAACATTCTGATTAATTTTTTTACACTTATTACAAAAATATGTTTTTTTATTGAAGCATATTGGGCAACATACAGTATATGCCAATACCAACATATTGGTGATAGGCCAATTTGGTTGTTTCTGTCTCTCACAGTAAATAACAATGATGTCAATACGATTTAGTAGGTAAATAAAGTCATTATCATTATTATTATCCTTTGTATCGCCTGTAGTTTTGTTATTGGATCCTCACAGTGGCCTTCTCGTTCTTTTGGATTGACTTATTGATTTTTGTCCACCATGCCCCGGGTAGACTGTAGGTGGACCTTTGTGGAACATTCCCTCCGGTAAAGCCAACCATTGAGTTTCATTTGAATAGAAATCTGCAGCCTCCTCGCAGAAACATACTCATGTTTTTTTCCTCCGTGTCTTACAAACACACACACACGCGCAGTTTCAAGTTGGACATGGAAGAAAGAGAAACAAATCTTCACGCTCCTAACTCTGTCTCTCCGGCAGCCGTCGAGTAGATTGCCTCCAAGTTGCACCACATGAGTAACCCCCCCCCCCCCCCCCCCCTCACACCCCACACACCCAACGATGTGACAACTACCTTCAGTTTAAAAACCGAGACAGACTGATAGATTGACACAGAGAGAGCCTTAAAAAATCAAGAAAAAAATCCTTTCCATGTTTCTAAGCTTGAGTGTTGCAAGTCTTTGGCTCACGTCTCGTGAAGATGAAATGTCATTTAAAAAAAACATTGTGTTTCCAGTACACACGAACAAATAAACTCACTTGCACACACACACACACGCTCCCTGAAGAGGAATGAGGATAAAGGACTTGGCTGGCTGTATTTGTTTGTAAAAGTTGAGCTCATGTGGGCTTTGTGCCGCCGGTAGAATCAGTGTATCAATCAAAGCAAAGGTCTAAATGAGACACGGAGGGATGCAAACGTAGCTGTGTTGCTAATTGATCGATGGCTTGTTCAAGGAATTAAAAAGAGGAGGCCGGCCTCATTAGCGCAAATGTTCTAAATCTCTAATGGTGCGTTCAGACCAAATGCCGAGAAAATATTCGGATCGCAGGATAATACATTTTTCTTTGCGATACTCGTGCGGCACCCAGCTCGCTGAATTTCACCGTCTGGATGTCAAAAATCAATAAATATGACTGTGACCAGCAAGCAGACATGGGCCAAATCAATGTGTAAAATCACAACACAAAGCATTCTTGCTGTGGTCTGGCTGCAATAAATTGGTCAAAAGGACGCCGGAATAGCAACATCATAATGCCGCCTTGTAAAAAGCCCGAGTTCTTGCTTCATCATGTCTGTCGGCTAGACGACTTTTCAAAGGCTTGTTCCCCGAAATGGAGTTCGGATCGATCGGTGCTACGGTGTCCTGACATATTTCCATGACTTCAGGTGGTCCGCCATCATCACTCGGTTTCCTTCACGCCAGCTCCTTTCTTGTCCCGTCTCGGTACGAGCAGATGTGTCATCATACGGCTCTGGGTGTCCGCCAACAGTCAAGACTATTGATCATTGTGCTCTCCTCCATTGCTGTTCACGATTGTCCGGTCATCAGTGACATTAGTTACGCAAAATCGCTCGCTTGAATAAACGTGAATTACGTGAATTTTCGTTGTCTTTGCATGTGATCTAGATTGTGTTTGGTCTGAACGCACCATAACTCAGGTTCGTTTCAGGGCACATCGCAAAAGGGCACAATTAAAAATAAATAAATAAGCAACAGACGATTCATTTTAATGTGAATTTACACAGACCCTTACTGAAATTGATTCTTGTTTCTTACATTATTGAGCTGCTTTCCAAGAGGATTCCCTCCCTTCACCCGCCACACTTTCTAACATTACGTCCAAAACTGTCGCTGTGCCACCTTCCGAACGCTGCAACTGGGCCACATAAAAATAAGACTTTACAGCGGCGCATGTCACAGCACGTATTCTCCTAAGAGGGTGCCATTAGTAGAGAAAGAAACTGGACCGGGTTTAACTTGTCAGCCGGCTTCAAAGAAGACTGTGTGGGCCTCTCGGAAGCCTCCACGGCTGATGGAGAATTATTGATTGTGTGTTCAGATATCTTGAGGCGCTGGTGTATAACACTGGGGTTTAAATTCAGCCCTAATGCTCAGCCCATGCATAATTTATGTAGTTCCCATCAAAAGGTAGTAGCAATGCAAACTAAAGAGGTCTCAAGAAGCTTTTTGTTGAAAGTTTTCACACATCAACAAGCTCAAAGCCCAGTATGATTTTTTTACAGCGATAGGTCAGAATCCATTATATAAAAAAATAAAAAGAGCGAGCGGAGCGGCGCTCGGGTATCGGCGGCGAGTTTTGATCTCGCCGCGAAACGAACACCATGATTTATCTTTCATGTGCGATTTACGTAACCGACTTATTAATGGAACATTTTAAATGCATGGTCTATTGCTTTTTTTTTTGCGGTTAATTTGCCGTACATGTGTAATGAGGCCGGCGCGAGCAGCGCAAACACACGACCGGTGTTATGGGCTCTACTATTTTTATGTCCCTCCGTTCTCCATCTCGCATGTAAAACCAACATGCATTAGTTGAATAATGAAAGGACCATTCACATATTGATCTGTCTGTGTGTGTATTGACCAAATGCTGCTCCCGGCGATGCTTTTCCGCATGCTAAAGACGTTAATTTAGACGGAGAGGCACATTTGCTTGTAATTACTGGGCACGGCTGAAAAACGGGCACTGCGTAGAGGAATATTAGAATCATAAAACCTTTCAGAGTCGTCAGCGCTGTCTTCTGTTGCAAAAGTTGCCGTCGGTTAAGTAGTTACATCTCCGCGTATTGGAGACAGCAGAGGCGGAGGTGTGTGTTCTGCCAGCTCTCGGCTTCTCAGAAATAGTCTCACCAATCTCTTCATAGGGAGCGGAAGTCACGCCGCTTCCGGTTTGCCTCATGGGACCTTATTTCGGAAAAACTTTGTGTGGCAGCGACTGGAGAGAGACACATACCTTTCGATACCGTTTGAATTGCGTCATGAATCACACATACCATGTTTGTGATTTAAAAGATAATTGTCCATGTCATAAAACTGATGAAATGTTAGTGATTCATGTACATTGTGAATTTAAAGAACCACAGACATCTTGTCAAAGATTCTCTGTTGCAAACTGAGGAGCTGTGCAGACTGTCTGGGGCACTGCATTGATTGTGCCGAGAAAAAAAATGACTCTACCCTTCAACATCGATGAATGCAAAATTGGGCTAAGTGTTCAAAATCCTTATTTTACCTTTAGGCTTACAGGCGATATAATTATCTACATTTATAATTAGCTCAATTTCCTCCCCCGGAAACACAAGTTTTTCTACACTGGAACATCTCCTGACCTGCGAAAACAGAGCTGTCGGATGTTCAGTGTGACTTACCTTGTAAAGAACTTTCTGTTTGAAGACTGAAAGGTTCAGAAGGAGCTTCTTCTTTGTACGTGTTGACCTTTTCTGAGTATTCTTGCAGTGTGCAAGTACTCATCCATCCTTTTCCACACGTTTGTTCTACAGCAAAACAGGGATTGTCATTCGACTACAGAAGACGCATGTTCTCGTCTTTTCGAGAATGTTAAAGCGGTCAAACACTATGTGTGTTTTGGCTGCCTCGGGGAAGCCAGGGAGTCTGCACGCAGCGCACGAGGTCACAGGAGTCAGAATCCATCCTCCGGATTGTTTTGGGAGAAAGGCGAGAAGCGTATCGGTGTAACAAACATCTGACCCGGTGATAAAGTATCAGGTGGGAAGTGGCACTACATCACTCAGGAGGGAGACAAACCCAATCTGCCACTTCAGGCCTACTGCTCCCGGAGAGGAAGGGAGGGGTACACAATCCACCCAGGGAAGGAGCCTCAGCCTCTGCCGGCTCTGTCGCCAGTTAGCCATGCACAGCAACAGCTGGGCACTTTGATTAATTTGTCCGAAGGCAGTGATTTATTCGTTTGTAAGGGACCCGGGTGAACTCCACAATGGCTTTTACACGGTGTGCATACAAAGGCAACATGCATTCCCACTCGGACTCACTTAATATTTATACAAGTTTTTTTTTTTTTCATTCTCTCCCTCTCTCTCTCCGCTCTCCTCGCTCTTCTTTCCTTTGCATTAATCAGTTTTGACAGCTACCGAGAGGAGTGTGTTTAATGTGAGTTTTTATCATGATTAATTTTGTTTGAAGGAGGTATCTCTGATACATTTTAATGTGGTATCTGCTTTGATTTTTCCTCGCACAGACTCCTCTACGCCCGGCCCCCCAAAAAATAAATTGAATACTCTCGCCAAAGCCAAACTAGTATATCAACACCTGATGAATTTCATATTCACTTATTGCGACCCCAGAAAACCAGAGTAAAATTGACTTTTTTGCACTCGCACAGATACGTCTGTGAGGAGATAATATCTTCAGCTGGAAGATGAAATCACTAAACTCAATGACAGAACGTATCCCCAATAGATTAATAGTGCCATTCAGAGGGAAGGCCCAATCCCATTTCCAAGTTTTACCCCTACCCCTTGTTTTCAAGCGCCCCCTTGCCTTTCAGTTGTGTTGACGATTTAGTCATGCAACCGTAATGCGGTTTGTTAATAGGATACATTCACATTTTACTCCTGTCAAATTTAATTTATGCTTCGAAAATCGTGTTCATCTGTGAGGATTATCTTGCTGAACAAAACGCAAAGTATCAACACTTGTGTTTGCCGCAGAGCTTATTTCGCTAACAGTCCAAAATCCTACCAGGGCAATGCTAACTTATGGGTTAACCTACAAAAACACGTCATCCCTACACCACTCTATTTGTTATTTCCGCTTACCTTCGCTGTGCTTTATAAGCTAACATTACCAACCCGTGCTCCTACTCTGCCAGTCTGCACTGATGTTAGAGGAACGCTACCAACTGCAGCAACTTCACTGCTGGACCTTTGGGTGTCATATGCCATGAAATGGGAGGGTGCGACATCGAAATACGCCAAAATGTGGGACTCTAATGCACAAATGAGCAATAACGACGTAACTTTAGCAAGTTAGCTACCCAAGAAAAAGCTCCATGATACACTGAAACTGTAGAGAGCTCTCATAACCCTCAGTTTGAAGTGAAAGAGCACTTCGCCCTACCCTTCTGGCCCACCAAGAATCAGGTCATCCAACCCCTAGACGTGAACGCCCAAAACAGGCGAGGGCGTCGTGGTAGGGGCAGGGGGGTGTGCATCGGGACTGGGCCCGAGTCCAAGCTGGTGCCGGGGCTGCAGAGCGTGTTGACGGTATGAGTTGTTTTACTGCGGACTCTATGTATACTACCTGTCAGAGGCAGTGCAAAAGAGCATGAGAATGGCGTCCATTAACCCTAAGAGTAATCCCGTTATGGATAAACCATCTCTGACAGGATAAACGTTAAATCACGGGGGGGGTGCGCGGACTGTGGTGAGGCGGACAGTTTCACTGCTGCAGCACCATCTATAGACAAAATCACACCAACAGATCTTAACTGTGCCATTTCACCCCGCAGTCTCTCGCCCTCGCTCGCTCCTTCTCCTCTTCCCCATACCAGAACATACACACACACACACACACACACACACACGCATCCAAAGTGCTGACGCTGGCGTTTCGCGCTCTGTGTTTTCACTCTCAGCTCTTATAATCTGTTTTATCTCAGGTGCTGCCAATAGCAGGTTTAATTAATGAGAGGATATTCCTAATGTAATTTAGCCAGCGCAGGATTATAAAATGACACATCACTCCGCAGCCTGCAAGGCAATGAGGGGAAAGATACAGCTGATAGGGAGGTGGGGGGAAAATAACGAGAGAGGGAAGTCTGTATAATTTTAAAGTATTATCGGCGGCACATCGCAGCTCAAAGGGCATTGGGAAAAAAAAACTGGAGATTGCCGCGGTTGATGCATGCACCCATACTGAATCTGCGCGTCTCCGTCCGTTGGTGTGTATCGCGTTTGTGTGTTTGTGTTTGTGCGTGTGTCAGCAGCGTTACTTTCAAGGGGTTGGGATTTATCTTTTTCCTTACAGGGGGACTCCCCATACTAATTAAGTTCAGGCCTATTAGAGTGAGCTCCTCAGCCTGAGGCGTTGCAAAGTGTCACTCTCCCATCCATCCTGGGACCCCGAGGTGCAGCAGGCGGGCAACATAGGAGATGCGGGGTGACTATTAAAACAGATCTAGATTGCTGGCGTCCTGCGTGCGCCGCTCAATGCATGGATGCATTTATGAATGGATGGCTGGTTATTTTAACTGCCGGAATTATCAACAGGGAGAGCGGCGCTCTCCGCTGGCTTTACAGTAAAGCTCCTCCAAGGCCATCTTTTATGGAGTCACTTAAGATTGTACATCGCCACCGACCATAAATAAAGAATGTAATCCACTGGTCAACAGCACTAGAGGGTGTTGTTGTAGTCCTACTGTAAATCCTCTTTGCTAATTCCCTGTCATTTATGTATCAGATACATTAAATTGTATGTAGATAGATATATGGGAGAAACGTGATGCATTTTTTCTTTTATTATTGTTATTGTTGTTTAAAGGCGCACTGTGTAGTTTTGTGAAAGAAAGATCTTCATTGACTGACCTCAAAGGACAACAGGATTTCATACTCTGTTTATATGTGGCGGACCCTGCCACCGTTCTAGCTGCAAACTGGGACCTTATTTTCCTCTGAGAACAGCTTCATGCTTCAGCTTCACAGCTTTATGGAAAAGCTGAGTTTGTTTTATTACCCCATTAATATTCTAAATATATTACAATTATGAGTTTGAAGTTCTCCTCCAAAACCACATAGTGCCCCTTTAAAAACATGAATGCGCTCTCACATCACCTCAAGTAGATTAAAGACATCTATGAAGGTAATTTTTCTCGTACACTTGAAATTCCGTTCATGGGAAATCGCATCCTTCATAGACAAACGCACAAGTAAAGGGTTCCGGCCATCAGCCCCTTCAACCTAACACAGCGAAATATCTACCAGCCCGGACAAATTATTACTATAGCCCAGCATGTATTCCATTTATCGCGATCTGCGACACTGTTGGAGAACAGAGAGGCTTACTGTAATATCAAAGTTGACATAAATTTAATTAAGTGTCTGGACATGGACCTCAATTTGCATTTCCTAGATTATATGTTCTGTCATGCATCGGGAGGGACAAAAAAGAAGGGAGATAAAAGATAATGAACAAGCTGTATTCCGTGTGCACATGAGCATATGGTTAAAGGGGCAATTTGTAAGGTACGGCCATAATTTTGATTTGAAACATTATCAACAGAGTGTGAAGAAACAACAGTGCTGACATTAATTCCAAAGACATCTACGTAGAGTGTTGCAGAGATGTCTGGTGAAGTTAGCATGCTAACCAGCGATGTTAACCACTCCTGTCTTGTTATACAACTTTGTTCCACAAGATGCAATAGTCTGATTTTGAGTAGTTTCAGCCGGGATAGGTTAAAGTGGCGAGTTTGCTACTCAGCCTAAAGCCAAATACTCTCATAAAATGTCAATGTTTTCTATAGTTATTACTTTTTTCCTTCTCTCTAAACTAAGAACCGTTGTGTTACCTTAGAATGATCCGTATCGAAGCAGTTCCTCTTCCACAGCCACAGGACAGGAGGAAGAAGTTTTAAAAACAACAACAACACAAATACAACGAGAACTTTTTGAAGAGGTCATGACTACGTTTTAATAATCTGTACGGTTTTACTTCGCCCAGGCACAGAGACAAAACAGTTACTGCAGACCAGCTGGGAGGAGACTGGATGGGTGTTAAATGCGAGTTGGGTGGTGGCAAAGGCGAAGTGGCGGTCCGACCCTTGCAGCGCCCTCTAGTGGTTTAAGGGCCGCTACAATCGGAACCATTAGGTTTTAATTGAGAATCCGAGCTGAGCGGTTAACGTTTAACAGTTCTGCGGTGTGACTGCGTCTCGCACGTTATGAGGGTCTCCTTCCAGAGAGCGCCTGATTTGTTTTCCAGATGATTTGTGAAAAGCGGCGGCACATTCATTTCAAGCCACTTAAACATTAAAAGCCATAAAACGCCGCGCGCATTTGGAACATCATTTGAAGAAATTTGGAGCGGCAGAGAATTTTGTAATTGGCAAGATTAATAATATTTACAGCGTCGAGATGCAAATCTCCCTTCGCCGGGGTCCCATGAATAATTGAGTGCGAACAATCACTCTGAATAATTCATTTCTAAATATTCTTCAGTGTGTTTTTTATGACCAGAGGGCAAGCTGAGTTTTGTGACAGCAGCAATGTGCGGCGGTAATTACGCCGAGCGTCTGCGGCCCCTCTTAATTGCTGGGAGAAGTTCCTCGGCGGCAGCAGGGCTCTCTTCAGAGAGGAGGAGAGAGAGAGAGAGAGATGGAGGGAAAAAAGACGGTAAGACAGAGAATAGACAGAGGGTAAACAGTCCTTCCCTCTTTTCTATCTGTCTTCCCACTCATATTCCCTCACTGTGCGTTCCATCATCGAGATTTCCTGTACCGCCTCTCCCTGCCTGTGTTTGCTGCTCATGAGTGGAATATTGATGCTAATGGAATTAATTACTTGTGCTGTCTTTTTTTTTTTTTTTTCTCAATATGTACATCCTAACAGCGAGGTCCGCTGGGGGGGGGTGGGGGGAGAGGACGGAGGTGAGCGCCGGGAGAGCACAGCAGACTTTGATGGCGGTGGGAAATTAGAAAGGGAGCTTTAAGAAAGAGATAAGTTGATGTGTGCAGCGAGGCCTCCAGACCTCCAGGACCTACTAGGAATACCGCGCTCCTGATTAAAATCACAGCTATCATTAAAGCAGCGCCCAACTCTCCCTTTTTTTTTTTTTTTTTAATTGAGGGGCTTTAAACAGACACTGTGACTTGACTGCAAAACACAGAAAGCAGAGGCTGAACCCCCCCCGAAGGCGCTTTCTCCGTGCTTCCAGCTGCTCAGGCCACCGGTGTTAACGATAAATAGCCCAATTAATTTTTCAAGAGGAAAAAAAAGCGCACGACAAACACCCCCGTTAGAGTTCTGTGCGCAAACATCTCATCAAAGTTGTTTTATTTACTTCACGGTGCTTTCCCTTTTTTTTTTCTTACCTGCAGGTGTTGCTCCCAGTCCGCTCCGATTTATCACTGTTGCACTTTTGTTGTTTTTTTTTTTAACATCACAAGAATGCAATCAGCGCGCAACCAAAAGATCTCCCCGCAATAACTCAGGCCCGTTTTTTTTTCCCTCACTCAGATCCCCTGAGATGCTGCCAGTGAGACGTGCGAGATGGCGCCTTTCATTGGTCGAGGCGTAAACCGAGCGCGGAACGTCAGCGGAGTGCCGCAGACACGAAGGGCACTTTGTACAATTTTATTACGCCTTGATAGATGATTTGCACCTGTTATGATTACAAGCATAAAACACAGCTCCGAGCTTCATCATCCATCTCTTGAAGCGGAATGTGCTTGGCGCTTAGCTCAAATCCCCCATTGTGAGATAATAACACAACAAAAAAAGATTTTGCGCTTTGGAGCTTTGGCAGGATTTAAAGTTTTTTTTTCTCTTTTGGCAAGGTAGATTACCTGTTTTCTGCTGTCTCCTCTTGTTAATTACTTCTAACAACAGTGCAGTCGTACTCTGTCAGACACCTAAAGCCACGCTAACACCCTCTGGCCCCCCTCTCATCATACTGTCTCGTCTCCCTCCTCCTTTACTCCTTCCTCTCCGGTACTTTTGCAGTGTAGCCAGAAACTTAACCAGAGGCCTTCGCTGCCCGCTATCGATCCGCGTGTCGTAATGATGGCTGAGAGATTGCCTGCACTGGGGGAGTGATCTGGGAGCTGCTGCAGGATTAAGGAAGGCATGGATTGCTATCGATTTCTATCTGATACAATCATTTCATTTGGGCTCAAATCTCCTTCCTGGTGCATTGTGAGCCAATCCACGGCAGAGATCTTTTAATTCGCCCTCCCCCCCCCCCCCCCCCCCTCCCCTGCTCCCCTCAGAGGAGCCTAATGCTATAACATGCCTCTCTGCTAACAGGGTTAACACCTCCTGTTGTTCTCGCCATTACTGCAAAACTTATTAATTAAGGCCAACCCGAGGACTGAGACCTCTGGAGATGCGAGGTGGAATGAGGTCTCGGGGAAGATCTCGGCTTGACCGGCCGATGGGTCTGATGGTTAATACAGCGATGCTCGCTCCTGACAGATTTGTGAATAGCGGGGTCATTTACCCTGATTGATTGTTTCATGTTGAGAAAGCCCCATTTTCACCGCCGAAAATAAGGCCAATTCATTGAACAGCGGCGTCTCACGGGTGACTGTTTTTAATTTGTTGTCTCTGCTGATGAGATGTATCACTGTCAGCGGATTTATGTCCTCAGCTCAGCATGCAATGGGCCCTTTTAACACGCGCACGCATCCTACAGTATGAAAACATAGATCACCGACGCTCCTCCGTGATAGATAAATGAGGAGGAACACACTTGACGCGCGGCGCCGTGAAACATGTCCTTTCCCTCTGAGCCAACCCGAGCCGAGTGGCACCGCTGCTGGCACGCCCACGCTCGTCACCTTAACGAGTGCGGACGCGCGCTATCGGCTCAAATGCAACTAATATTGTGTTTATCCCTCGTACTGTTCTCTCCGGGCTTATGGCAGCTTATTATCTCCGCCTCTGCACCGCCGGGTTGATGAAATTCACATACAAGTTTCACTCTGACACAGACATGCTTTGTAAGTGGGCTTGTTTCCTCGCATGCTCCTCAATTAGTCCAATTTATGTAGCGAGGCCCGGATTCACCTTCAAAGCAGGGGGAGCAAAGCAGCCAGGCTCCTATTGATTTGGCCCTGCTTTTCCTCTCGGCCATTGATTAAATCTCCGGCATTATTTGCTATACAGGCCAGGGGGATGGCGTTATTGCTCTGCTCTGCCGTTACCTGTCAGTTCGCAGCCCCTGCCAGACGGAGAAATAAGGCCACCGGAGGTAGAGGAGAGAGGGGTGTGATGAAAAAACAAGAGCATCCCCCCGCTTTCCTCTTCACCCCCTCGCTTTCTTTCTTTCTTTTTTTTTAACTTCGGGAACAGATTTGTCCCTTAATGAAGGTCTCGCCGCGGAAACGAGAGTGGTCGAGGGGGTCACAGGGGTTCCAGGAAACGCCCTCTTATCCCGGGCCGGCTTACCCCCCAAAAGCCACTGGAGATGACAATGCCCCAGTCCAAGTGTTTGACCCCTCAGATTGATTTATCGTAATCAACTGTGGACCGGGAAGAATCCGGAGGATGCCTGTGTAGCAGGGGAAAGGCACCTTGGGACCATACAGACAATCACTAGGCCCTCCATCAATTTAAACATGACAGCGAGGAAAGACAGAGAGAGACCGAGAGCTGCCGGAGGAGGCTCGGGCAGGTGGCCACGGATAGATGAATACACGTGTGTGGGTGTGTGTGGATGGGTGGTGATAGTGGGATATAGGATGGAGGGGTCCCCAAGGCCAAGGCAGTTAATTAGCTTTGTGAGAAAACAATCACACTAACAAGCCAAACAAACTTATTAGACTACACCCATTATCCCTCCTGCTCTCCCAGGAAGCCCCCCCATCGCCAAAGTGGCAGTTGGAGAGACAGCGCTTCTTCTTCTTCTTCTTCTTCTTCTGCTTCAGCCCCACTTGCGGATTTACACCTTTGCATGCAGATTCTGGTCGAACATGAGCACAAAAAAAAGAAGCCTCGCGCACATTTTCCCCTTGTTTCGAGCTCTTCCCTGCTCTTTTCACACAACATTTTTTTTAATCACCGCCGAAACGCAGCCTCCGTATTTGTTTTGGCAGGAAATGAGAGCGGTTCAATTATGTGCGAGATACAAAGGGAAATGATTCCACAAGCACCCCTTCTCACTTTCTTCAGGCATGACTGCACCGGTGGCTTTATGTCACCCGGTGTATAGTACAAGCCGGTGATAAAAAAACGAGCCCGCCGCATAAAGCAGCATCTGCCCACGCAATCTGCAGCCGCACTGAGTGACCGGTCTCGAGCAGCCACTGGAAGCACAAACACCCCCCCCCCAGCTCCTTCCTGCCGACGCTCCAACAGATTAAATAATGCTCGGCGTAAATTCTGAAGGAAGGGAGGGGATCGCAGAATTTGGGCTCACTGGACACTGTGAAATCAGCAGTTAAATCCCAACCCATAAATTGCAAAAAAAGAAAAAAAGGTGGCCTCTGCGTGCATAAACACACGCACTCATCTCCCACCCATCAAACCGAGTCACATAAAACCCTGATGGGCACAATCAGAGGTGTATTTGCTTAGGTTTACGAGCGCCACGGTCTTGTGTCGAAGCACGTGTAGTCTGGTAGCACCGGCATACGGGCACACGGGACGATATGTCATGCCGAACATAAAGAGGCCAGGGTGGAGAGCGAGAGCAGATGCAGTCCTCCAGGGGTGTGGCTGGCACCGGGCTGCTTTCCTTGGCCACTGTCCATGCTCTCCCACTGGTGCAGGACTGTAGGAGATGCCTTTAATATGGCTTTAAGTCCCATTGAACAGCGGGGAACCTGGGGATCCAATTTAATGCCGGCCAGCTGCCCAACTCGCCTGCTCGCAGTCTGCCATATGTAGGTCTTAGTGCGAGCGAGTGTACGAGCGAGCGGTGTGACCGTGTGTATGGAGTCGATGTAAATGCGCCCACAAGTGGCTGGATTTCCTCGTAGCATATGGGTTCGCGAGGCAGAACTCGGTTTAATCCAGAGACATGCGATCGTCAAATGTTTTAATATCACGCATCTGCCGCCTCGATGAAAAGTACCGTCTTTATCGCTCAGTTTAACATTTAATATGATTAATGGACACGAGACAAGAAGTTTTACGTCCAATCAACTTTTTAGACTGTTGAGCCTTAAGCCGAGAACAGTGTTGTTGTCATGAACAAGTTTTTTTTCCCCGTGAATCCCACATAGCAAAATTTGCCAGGGACTAAGACACAAGCAGGCCACACCATGGCCGCATGTTAGCCCAGGACTGACCGAATGAGCCAGAAGCGGGCCAGGTCCGGGCCAGGTCCAGCCCACCAGAATAGAAACAAACTGTGAGCCGGTTCCGGTGGTGTGGCCTGCTTGTGGCTCAGATCGGGCATACAGGCGTGGACCGACTTAATTCCATCATTCCACACGGTATGTGGGTCGGATGAACGTGTGTCACATGTGCCAGATAACAATTGAGTTATCTGGGATAAGACAAGACTTTGACGAGCTAAAAGCACTTCTTTGAAAATAAGAACCACAAAATGCATGGGTTTATGATGTCAGAGAGATAAGACGGGACTAAAATGTGTACGTGCAGATTGATGCGATGCGCAGAGTCCCAGGTAATGTTGTCCCGGACCGACAGCATGTTAGTGATATATAATTATGGCTCCCGGTTTGGTTGGAAAAAAAGAATAGATCTATGGACCACTTTGTTTACCGGCAGAGAGGAAAACACAACGCACTGTAGTGAGGGGAGATGGAGAGACACCCTGCGGCTACGAATTACGTGGGAAGAATACAACTAACCTGAAGAGAATCTGGAAGGCGTAGCGCCCTGTTATTAATACCACGGAGAGTTAGCTAACTCTAAGTCCCAGTGTTGTCCCTAAAGTCGAGTCCATGTCAACTTGAAGTTGCTTTCGCCTGTCTGGGAGCAAGTTTTTCCTTCTGTTTTTGCGGTAGAAAAATAACGAACGCCACGTCAGGCAAACGTTGGCTGAGTTAATGTCGAGGCAGGCGACTGCAACTCCCCCGGGTGCACCCATGAGAGAAAGAAACATGCCCTCAAGGGTGCCCCTCCAGAGGAGAGAACATAGTGAAGTGCCCTTTCGTCACTTTTTGTGCTGAATATCTCACTGTGACAAAATCGAAATTAGTTACCTTGATGAAAGAAGTTCAGTTATCTCTTTCAAATGATGTTTGGTGCGATCATTTATCTTGGGGAGATAAAATAAGACGTTATGAGTTTTTTTCAGTGCAATAGATAATGAGGAGGCCGGCAATGGGTACCATCCACGGAAAAAAATTAAGAAAATCACACTCAAACTGTGTTCATTTCATCCAGTTACACTCTCTGTTCTGGTGAACAGCTAAAAAATGTGGCATCCCAAGAAAGGAAGGGCCCCGCGGTGCTCTCCCCACTTGGGCGCAGAGCCAAACCCCACTAGTCCTCCGACAGCACCGAGAGGAAGCGAGAGCTGAGGTTTGACCCCTGGGCCACGGGAGACCAGCCACCCTAACCTCAACCCTGACCCCCAAACCACTGCAGGACTCCCGAGGCCACCCTCGCTCGGAACACGTGGATGACATTTATTGTGCAGTGGAACTCGCGGCGCCCTCAGTGATCTCATAAGCTCTGTACGTGTGCGGACAAAATGGGTGTGTGTGTGTGTGTAGTTTCAGGTCGACCCCTTTTTACAGAGGGGCGCTAGCTTTTTGCTACATGCTTCATTACTGAAAGAGAGGTCTGGCTTACAAAGGGGCCTTTTGAAGCGAGCTGCGCCTTGTTAAAGTTTGCTGACTTTAACTAGTTCGACTGTGCGCAGCTGATTCTCCCTGATTGATACAAATAAACGGCGTGTGGAGAGGCGATGAAAGGAGATGAACAAAAGAAGCGCTCTTTGCGTGTGTGTTTGTGCGGTGTGTGCGCGCGGAGTAATGATGCGCCGCGCCTGACCAGAAAGTCACATCGTAATGATGGATGGTCGATTATAGAGAGATCTTCCTGCTCGTCCCAGGCCCGATGTGCTCTGTTATTAGCATGCATATAAATGGATCATACCCGGCAGCCTCTTCACTCACACCCGCTAATGCCATTAGATATGCAGCCCTGTCTCTCCATCAATAAAGCATAGTCATGCTGGGAATTAGCATGTGCATGTGTGTGCATACGTGAACGTGACAGACAACAGCACTCAGTTCGCATTAACTCCTTAAGACCTGACCGAGTGTCACTAACATCTCACTCCGCTCTCAGGTGTCGTTAGGGGCTTCTTTCCCCAGGGCTGTGTGCACGCATGCATGTGTGTGCGTGCGAGGAATGAGTGTTTTTCCAGACCACGATTCCAAACCTCGGCCTTTTTTTTCTTTTTTTTGTGACGTCATGGGCACTTAAAAGAGAGTTAAACCCTGTACTGTGAAAAACTCATTTCACAAGAGAAGCACATGTTCTAGTTGAGGGTGAGGTGGAACAGAGTTCTTCTAGTTTTGACTTTTAGGTTGTTTTTTTTTATTATAATATGGCTGAGATTTGTCATTCTTGAGAAGTTCAGAATGGGTGTTAATAATACACAATAAACACTTTGTGAAGAGAAGCACTTATGCTTGTTGTGTTGACAAAGACTAAAATGAAAGACATTTCCTGTATATCTCAATTTTGTTTTGGTTATTACTCATGATCATTGTCTCCGCCAAAGAGGTTATGTTTTCACACATGTCTGTTTTTTTGTTGGTTGGTTGGTTTGTTTCCAACATTACATAGAAACTACTGAATGGATTTCCGTGAAACATGGATGGAGGATGGATCTCGCCCTAGAATAAACCCCCTTAACTTTTGGTGTGGATCCTGGAACTTTTTCTCACTTTCTATAACATCGCGAAATAGGGGGGGTTTCAACATTTTTGTTAATCACGAATATTAAGGTGGCTGGTATGGATGACTGAGAATAATTAGATGTGGATCCAAGATCTAGTGGTCTATGGTTTAGCAGTTTTATACAGTAAATTGGTCCACTATCAAGTTTGATATTGGGTTAGGCTCATTTGAATGAAAGAGGACTAATCTGCTTTAGCAGAGGTATGCATTCCACAGAGTGCCATTCTAGTTTTGGCTAGTTTTCGCTTTCATATAAAGTCTAGTTGTTGTTGTTTTTTTTGTTTTTTTTTTCAATTTGTATTTCAGTTAACTTAAATTAGATTTTCACACCAAATTTGAGTTTTCAGTTTAGTTTTGGATAAATTTGCTGTGCGCCTTTCTTATTAAAATAAGTGTTAAATAGCTCAACGTTCCAACAGTAATCAATGTAGTAGAGTGTTTGGTCAGTACATGTAACCAGTAAATGTCTCCCCTCCCCCTGCTCATGCAGTCAAAGAGAATAGACATGTCCTGATATCCCTGCCTACCTTGTCCAAACAGGACAAAGAAATCCATAAACAGTCCTGTCTGCTGGTGAACACACAGAGAGCAGGATCCTTCTGTTTACTGGCAATGGCAGAACAGGGAAAGCTACGGAAAACTTTGGGTAAAGAGGGGCTGGGTGATACAGTTTTAAAATAATCTTGCAATATTTTTAGGCTATAAAGCGACACACGATATATATCTCAATATTTTGAAGTCTTCTCAAAAGCACTTCATGAATACGAGAACTGGGCTGAACTTTAAATTCACACTTGTGTCATATCAGGATATCACAATATCCAAAATGTAAGATGATGTATAGTCTCATATCAGCAAAAAAGATATACCACATATTGCCCAGCCCTGGGGGAGTCATTCTTCTTTGTATAACACTTGTTTGGGTGTGTGTGTGTGTGTGTGTGTGTGTGTGTGTGTGTGTGTGTTCAAACATGTGTCTTGTGTGGACCCATGTGTATAGATGCAGTATCATTACATACTGGCAAGAGAGCTGCTCAATTCTGTGACTAAACATAGTGGTGAGCGCAGAATACAGTGTGTGTGAGTGTGTATGAGTGGAGGGTACACTCCTTGCCAAAAGGCATTTCCTAATTTACTACCTGGCAACCCTCATTATGGAGGAAGCACGCCATCCAGGGATGCATAAATCTCGGTAACATACAGGTTATTGCTCTTTTTATGTTGAAATTCTGCTTGCCTTCGAATGTTACAAACAGTGTTTGCTTTAACAACACAATCTGTTCTACACAACTGCCATTTGTTTTATGGACTATATACGTTTCAGAGTTACACTCACGAGCAACAGACAGACCGGGAGAGATATGGCTGAGCATAACGAACCGCCTCCCTCCCCAATAATCTACAAAGTGACATCGGCGCTATATTTAAGAGGAGAAAAAGTGAATTATGTAAAATGTCTGGCAGTATTTCCCGCCTCATATTGCCGTGGTAAATCATTAGAGAGCATCATGGAGATTGCCGCCGCAAACAAGAATGTTTCATAAATCTCCGTGTCTGTAAATGCGTGCATTATGCCAGTGTGAGTGTGCTCGTATCATTAGACTCTAATCTCAGACACATTCCTTAATGATGCTGATGTGCCTTTTGGGTCACTATCAGCCAATTTGGGGACAAGTTGCACACAATTCCGCGAAGGGAAGCGTTATCATTAGCTCTTCTCTGCGACCTTTTGTGCATCTCGCAAGAGCTACCCGGCAATTTTTTTTTTTCTTCTTCGACTGAAGCATCTCACAGTAACTTTTTATTTTCCTCTGCTATATGAAAGTATTTCCCCATAATGCTCTCTAGACATAAAATGAGAATTTTTAAAAAGAAAAATGAGGCAGCACAAAAGGCAGAACAAAACTGAAGCACTTGACGGCATTTGAACTGTCCTTCACCCTCACTATCTTTTTATTACCACAATATCTGCGGGCCGGTATCCTGACACCGAAGTGTGAGTGAAACGTCCGCGACACGTATAGGTGAAACTCTGACACCGCTCCCAGCTGGACAAACATGTGAAACGAGAGATAGCGAGGGGTACGTAATCTTTTGGAAAAACGTTGGGACATATAGTAAGCTTGAGGCCTCTCTGGTTTTACAGCCACGGGCGGCAGGGAAGGACCTCTGATTGGCAAGCATGTCAAGTTGAATATGTGCTCTGCCTCCTGACACTTAAACCCAACAGTTCACATGTTGGGCCGGCGAGCCAACCGCTGTTAGGGCAGGTTTCTCATTGTGATTGTGTGTGTGTGTGTGTGACAGAAGAGAGGAGGTTGTTGAGGGAAGGTAAAAGGAGGGTGAGGTGAAGGGCAGTAATGGGGTCAGCCACAGAGGTGAGGGCTGTAATCCATCAGTAACCTCTCCTCCTACACCATACAGTCCTGCGCGGGGTATACATCTGTGCACGTAAGCGCACGAAAACACTGACAGACACGTTTCCCATGTAACCCCAGCAGCATCGCGCCGCGGCCCAGCGTCTGTTGTTTGATGAAAACCAGAATGCCCCCCACCAGATCGCACAAATCCCCCTTTAACTTTCCGACAACTTTAGCATCGCCGGCCGAAACTGTGTCTTGTGTTGACAATATTTAATGCCCGGGGATTATCCCCGGAGTTCAACAAAGAATTCGGATCGCTGCTGTCTCACCGTGGGTTTACACAAGCTTTTGATGGATGCCCCTGAATCTATTAACCAGCTGTGTACTGTAGGTGCAGCCGTACCCTCTGGAGTGCTGCATCACTCTTTAGTGCTCTGCAGTTTCACGTTAATTGTAACAGGCTCCGTCTAGGTGCCAGCTGGAAAGGATGGAATATCCCAAGCTGTCATCGGCAGCTTTTTCTTAAGCCCCTAAAAGAAACCGGAGTGTTAATAGTCGGTCATCTGCACTTTTTTTTCGCGCGAAATGCTAAAATGTTTGCTTTTAGATGTTTAACAAGTAGGCCCTAGTGGTATCTGTGACAGTGGGAAACCTCAAAAAACCAAAAAGCTTCAAGTTCAAATTAAATCTTTAATGCAGAAAAACTGAAGAGATCCTCTCTTTCCTTTTTAGCCAAAAATTAAAGAGAATAACCCAAGATTGTGCTCTGCTTGTTGGAATAATTCATCTTTTTTTTTTTTTTTCTCGGTTGCCACATTGCTTAAAGGGTGTATAGGCATTGAAACTTGGCTGGCCTTACAAGTGAGAGGAAGCAGAGCTTTAAACCTCCGGCCAGGTTCTGCCTGGAACAAGGCAATCTCCTTCGCTCACAGAGCCTGCATTTTTAATGAGAACATCTGCTCCGGTGGCCCTCTGGTGGAACCGAGGCTTGCTTAATCACACAGTCGAGCCCCTCAAGTCCCTCGCAGTGGGATCTGCTCAGCCCAGTGATCAGACAGACCGAGCTGGCCACTTTGCACTCGAGCAGAGTACTGGCTGGTAGGGAAAGGAAAGGGGGGCGGAGAGGGCACAGCGGATGTATTATATTTGATGCAGAAAGAAAAGAAAAAAAAAACACCCTCATCTATGTCTGGTGGAAGGTAGAAGAGGACAGTGAAATAATCTGACTGGAAAGACACAAAGAGAGTAGGAGAGCCAGACAGAGGTCTATTAGTGCGATGTGCAGTCTGTTTCCTACAGGTGGGAGTGTGGCTTTGAGGCCGGACGAGCCTTAGAAGCCTTTTTTCACAGCAGCCTGTTGTTACATGATTGCTCAAGCATGAAAAAGCGTTGTGATCAAGAGCCTTATTTTAGCCGAGGACAGCGTTAGCCTCGGTTAGCGACTACGGTAGCTTTTATGGGCGTCAATCAAAACACCTTGCTGTATAATGTATGTCACAAACAGGGCTGTGCAGTCCTACAGTTTATGTGCAGTTTTGAAGAGGAACACTTAAGGAACACTTAATCAGCTCCCAACAGTATTTATGATGCAAACAGTGTTTTAAGTGGTTCTCCATGATATGAGAATGACTGGAGGGTCCAAAACACTAGCACAAGGCCTGCTGAGCAGAGGAGGGCAACATCACTTCATAATATTCCAATCGAGTCAGCCAGTGTTGTTAAAACGAGATGTGATGGAATGGACGAAAAGCTTTAAAACTGTGTTCTTCTCGTCAGGTGACAGTAAAACATAGTATTTCCCTCTGGGTTAGGGTTATAACTATATTCTAAATATGGGGTTAAACATATCATCTTCAAAGGACGAAAATGTGAACCACTCGCCTCCGTAGGATCAAAAAAGTTGCTTCACTTTGCTCTGCAGGCCATGTTTCTGTTTTGCATAGGACTTTCCGACTCTAGAGTAAAGAGCACCGACTAAACCCCGTTACAGCAGAAATAACGCAATTAAACAGAGATCGACTCGCTCATCCTCTTGATGAGGGAAAGCACTCTACTGGCATTAGATCCCTGAAGAGCTCGCGATGGAAGCGCGTGTGTTGAGGTGCCCACATGTGTATTTCGGCGCGGTAGCCCACGTCTTAAAGAGTGTGAATGTGTTTGTGATCGTGAGTGTCTGGGCGCGTATGTCTCTGCAGCCATTATATAGAAACCTTATTCTCGGGGGGGAAACTTCATGTTCGCAGATTTTCAACCCGTAACTCAACCCCATTGATTGACTGCATTCAGAGATGTGTGGTTTTCACTGGACCGGAGTCAGAATCTGAAAAGTACCAACTGAAGCTGTCAAAATAGTTTATTGGATTAAAAAAGCACCACATCTAACTCTGAGAACAGTGTACAAGTACCTGTCCTCAAGAACAGTACTTGAGCAAACGCACTTACTTACATTCCACCGCTGGACACACACATTTTCCTGTGTGTGTGTGTGTGTGCGTACAGACAGACTGACCCTCTTAGCACACCGAGCGCGGTGAAATACGAGCTGCCGAGATGCTACGAGACTGCTAGCCTCTGGTTGAACCGCCGATGAGGCCCACCTCTGCCTCCGCCGCCACCAATTAGATAGCGCCCATAATGCAACCTGAAAGATGCGCTGAGCCCGGTGGCTTTATAAACATCCTCCTTGTCCACGGCCGGCGCTCACGGCCTCATCGCTTCGGCTCGACGCCGTGTGTGGGTGTGCGGCGCGTTTAAGTGTGCGCGCCAGGCGTGACTGTGTACGCGAGCTCGAGTGTTGAGAGTGATAGATCCTCCCTTCCAGGGATGCACTCCCATCCTGGCAGTGAGTATTATAGTCATTGCTCTCTCTCTCTCTCTCTCTCTTTCTCTCTCCTGACTACATTATCTTATCTGATTACTCTCTCAGCCGGGATGCGCAGACATACTGGAGACTGCAGTGTAATATAACATGCCTATATGACTTGCGGTTGCTACATGAGATATGCCACCACACACATCATACCAACGGTAACATCAGACCTGTCTGCTTGCCTCCGAGACCTGACAGCTTCATTGTTATTAACCATACACAAGAAGCCAGGCACAGACGGCCGGGCATATCAATGCTGCAGCAAAACTCTGTAATTACGCCGTAAATCAAAGCAATCTCCGGCCAGGTTCCGACCAATTTATCTGCAGACCCCGGACTTAATGTGCGCAGGGGAGGCTGTGTTGACTTGTGTACACCTCAGAAAAGAATAAGGAACCCGGCGCGTAAAGCACACTGTACGGTACGATGAGTGATGCCGCCGCCTTTCTCCATCTTTTTCAGCTGAAAGATAGCTTTCCCAGCTCTGGATCATAAAGCGGCAGTGAAACTGTAGCCTACCATCAGCGTACAGCGCTATTAAATAATCCACAGCGCTTTCAGTGGCCTGTGGGGACGTCGCAGAGGATGGTATAAACATTAGAGTCAGGAACAACCCTCCAGTAAGCCTTTTTATGCCATGTGAACAGGTGTGAACTCTGCCTTCTCTGCTTTCAGACGATTGTTGGAAGTAATAAGAGACACCGTGCTCAGGATTCCGCTACAGGCTGCGACAACGCATTCTCCTTGAAGTTTATCCAAATGATGGCCTTCTTAAAGCCCGCGTAATAACAGCTTGCGAATGCCACCCCATAAATACCGTCTGAATATTAAATAAACCCGACAGCCCTGAGTCTCGCTGTGTGCACGCAGCCGAACACGCTCGCGTACTGCAAGGCGCGGCGCCTCGTTGCGTCAGGATCGCTGCGGAGTGGAGGACTTAACTTTAACCGCGTTGCACCGATCCATCATTCACAGAGCAGTCTGACTAGTTTGAGGTCAGGCGAAAAGGATCAGTCGTTTAGGAGGGCAGAAAATTGAGGTCAGAGGCAAAGGGAGTGTGGGAGGAGAGGAGTGGAAGTAATAGAAAGGCGCGTACCTAGCACTGTAGGTACACACACAGCCACGGTGGTCAGAGCCGTAACGTGGAGACTTCTTCAGCCTGGAAAAAAAAAGGACACATTCTTTTGTGTAATATAGATTATCTTCCATTGTGTTTACCACCTCTCTTTATTCCTCTCCGCTCGTCTTCCCCTTCGATCGCGCCAAAGCACACAGTACATCTAATGCTTTCTGGCTGTTTCTCCCCGTTGATACTTTCATGAGGTCTTGTACAACAAGCGAGCGCGGAGAGAAAGAAAGATGAGCTGGGGGTAAAGAGACAGAGAAAAGGGTTTAGAGGGAGCTACAGATGAAAGAAAAACACGCGGCGAGTCCGAGGGACCGGCGGAGAGTGTTTTCTGGACAAATAACACGGTGTCAGATTCTCCTGGAGAGCAGTGTGGGTGTCTCTGGGCTGACACGGCTGTAACAGAGAAATCCAATGGACCAGTGACTTTTCCAATTAAAGTGTTGCACTGCGCATATTAATCACACCGAGACGGAGAACTATTGCACCCTCAGGGTGCTTCAGTTACTTGCCTATTGGCGAGTGTCCATTAACTACCTCAGTGTGGGAGTGTTGGTCTAGAATTGGTTTTGCTGACATATTAAACCCAGTCTGATGCTCGCCGGTCTTACAGTAGATTATTACTCCATTTATTTTATGCTGTTTTCTATCTCACTTCAGAATGGCTGTCCCTCCCCGGTTAAGAATGTGTGTGTGTGTGTGTTCGTGTGTCTGTGTGAGTGCAGTGCAGGGGCGCAGGCATCTGTAGGACAGGCCTAACCTCGTAATAGTATCTCTGCCTTTTGTTGCTAGACTTCCTCCAGGGTAACCCAGAGGTCAGTCTCTGTCAGGTGGTTTTGAGATATACCAGTTGCATTTGCCTTAAACTCCTTTGTGAAAGATGACTCAATTGCTTCTGAACTGTAATGCCATTAGTGAAGTACTCTTTTGGAAGGCTGGGCCATGGACCGTATTCGCATGCCGACCATTTTACTCTGGCATCACGCTTTTGGGAGGCTCGAGTGTTGTACTACTGTGTTCCAGTTTACAAGTTGTGTAACTTGTAGTCTGGAACTTTGACAAATTGTTATCATTTCACCACTTCACGATTGAGCAGCGACTGAGAAGACAATGGAGAGTGAACATCTGGAGGGACACTGGTACATATTTAAAGGGGAAAAAATATATTTCATAACCCATTGGCTGATGTTATACAACAGCTAACATTATTATAACCCCAGCTAATACTACCTTTTGATTACATCCAGTGCATTTCAGTCCCAGGCTTAAATTAATTTGTCCAAGATGTGCGTTGAATCTGTGATAGGAAGTGGTTGAATGCTAATGTTAGCCGTTGTCTAACAAAGGCTAACAAATATGTTGTTTCACCTTAAAATACGGCCCGCTGTCCCTCCAGATTTTCACTATCCATCATCCTTTCAGTTGCCGATCAATAGGGAAGTTGTGAATTCATAACAATTTATCAGATTCCCTGCGTTTATAGGACCTGGAACACAGTAGTACGACGTTTGAGATTCCCACCCTGAGCGCCATGTCAGAAAATAATCTCTGTGGCAAACACAAGTTTATGATACCTACACGTTTTCTTCAGCAAGATAATCTTCACAGATGAACACCACTTTTTGTGATTTTCAAGGCGTAAATTAAATCGCTAGAGGTAAAAAGCTATTGTTATATAGCTATAAACATACGACATCGAGGTTGCATGACTCAAACGTCACCACCACAATTACTATGCACATTTTCTATAAATTGCAAATTTAGTTTGCAACTGAACTCACCTGTAAAGACGGACTAGTGGGTAGATGAGTCTCTGTTAACACATGTAAGTGCTTTATAATTAAGTTGTGGGACATTTGGTAATGTATTTTATGTCATAGAACAAAACATGTAAATATCTTAAGCCTGTGGTAACCACAGATCTTATTTCAGGCATTTAACCGAAAACCCATTGAAAAGACCCACTGACTTTGAGACGAGGGAACCAGAAGTGCTAAAAAGCTAACTGATTTCCAGGTTTTAGGACTCTATTGTGATAGATAACACGATCATTCATTTGCTCTGATATTCACTTTTAAACTAGCAGAACTGATGCCTCTCTGTAAATGTTGAATACAAACAAAGTTGTCGGCCAAACGGAAGTAACTTTCCTGCTTAACAGCAAAGCACAGTAATTACAGTACAAACGCCTCTGAGACACCAGAATTTCGAGTGGAAATCCCAGCTGTCTTACCTAAATATTTCCCTGGCTTCTGTATATGCATACGGAGTAGAATACTGTATGCTGGGGAGAAAATGCATAGTACATGCAAATACATAAGATTTGTGTCCTCGGGCGAGACCTACACTACTTTAAATTAGCTGACTCCTCCACACATCCCCTGAAAACATCGCGCAAAATGATTTTTTAAAGACAACAACAAGTCATTAAAATGAAAGATCATTTCAGATTCACTGTTTATTCTTCCCCATCGCTCTGCTTTGAGAGCACTTTAAATTAGGTGGAGAAGTGAATACCTTGAGGGGCGCCACAGTCGGAATGTTTATACGACTGTCCGTCTGTCCCTCGCTCAAATTAGTCTTAATGATGCATCAGTCAAAACTCCTACACAAGTTGACAGCATATTGAATATTTAATAAGTCTATACTGTTGTCACTATATGCTACCATTAATACTAATGACTCTATATGGCGCCACGAGCCGGATGAGATTAACACAAAATCGAGTGCTTGCACAAACTGAAAACCTGTCACGGGAAGTGTAGAGTGCATCTATCACTGGAAAAAGGATGATCGTTACACTCAATGTGTTTGAGTGCGTTTTAAAAACTTGTCAGTTTTCAAAAAAAACAACATTTTGTTCGAGGCCATTTTTGCAGTCTCACGTGTTTCGATTCGGCTGTTTTTGTGCGTTTTTTCGAGGCGAGGATGATGCAAACATAACGATTTTTCTCGCTGCACGTGTGCTTAAATGTGCTGCAAAGTGACGTTTTTTTGTTTTTTTTTTCTTCCATCCGTTCAATATTTTCAGCGGCGCAACTTTTTTTGCAGCGGCGCAACACCCCGCCCCTCGGCCTGATAAAAACAGTCCACCTTAACTCAAACATGATGGCGCCTCCAACAGGCAGGATTAATCATCTCCCTGCTCCACAGCTATAGCGGGGCTGCTCCGTCTTGGCCCGGAGGAGACATCAAACGCACTCTCCCTGCCCGCCTGCCTACTGTTTCCCCTGGAGAGACAGAGATGGGTTAGAGAGTGGAGACTGGCCTCTGGTAGTGCAACTCTCTGTGGAGTCCATATTGATTACACCTGCCACTGGCGGCTAGCTGGAGCTGTGTACTCTGACAGCTGGCAGCACAGGGCGAGATGGATAACTGCTCCAGCTCGGCTCTGGCCAGCTACATCATCACTTGGCTTTGTAGAGGGTGTTTGGAAGGCAAGATGTTTTTTTTTTTTTCTTTCCTTTTCTTGATTTTTTTGTCACTGGCAGAGTTTTAGTTTACCTCTCAACAGCTACCTGCTGTTCCCACCTCGAGTCTTGTAAAGGGGTTTTTCTTCGATTTTTGTCGTGGCATTCAGAGAATTGGCTACATCTTGTCTGTTTTTAAAGGGTCACTATGAAGTTTTAGATAAGAAATTCAGAATTTTAATATTTATGACATTAATGAGGTGATAATACAAACATTTTTCTCCCCATAAATGAGTAAACAAGCTGTTCTTGGAGGAAAATAAGGTCCCCAGAACACTGCTGGAAGGATAGAAAGGTGGCAGGGTCCGCCAAATACAAACAAAGTAAAACAGTATGAAGTTATGTTGTCCTAAATCTGATCCAAATGTATTTTCCAAAACTACATAGTGCACTTTTAAAGGCTGCAAATCACAGAAAACACTAAAAACACAGAAAGGATCGCATGGCAGCCCCTTTCACAATAAGATCAATTATCCATATCATATTCTGCACATGGCTGACCACGGGCTCGACCATTAAAGTTTTCTTATCGGAGATGAACAGCACTGGAAGTCCTTCAAAGTGAGCGAGTCGGAGACTTGTGAAAACATTTTATGCTCTCGTATCAGCCTCCCCCCCGAGGACGGCTCGCTAAACTCTGTTCGGAAGGCGGGAGCGAGGAGTGACTGGTGGGAAGAGTCGGGGAGGTAAAGCCAGTGTGAATCCTCTCCCCCCGGTTAGCTCACGGTCCCTCCTGTAGGCCGCTCAGTACACGGTGTTTATTATGGAGATGAGCGGCTATAAACTTGATATTTTCCGAGGTGCGGTGAGGAGACTATAAAGTAGGCGAATGCGGCGGCGGCTCTCACACAGGAGAGCCATAGAGTGAGCGAGCTAAATGGGTGTAGAGGGATTCAGATGGCTTAGTCAGGATAAGGGACTGGGATCTGGTGGTATGTTTCTCTCATTTGTGTCTCTCTGCCTCCCTCTCCCTCTCCGCCTCTCGCTCTCTCTATCACTATCTGTTTTCACACCCCAAAGGCCTTATTTACAATCCTTTTACTTCTCACACGGCGGCGTGTGACAAGCGGCAGTGGGTAACAGAAATTGAAACGTAAGCCTCGCCAAATCCCCGGTCATCTGGATTTAGGAGGGGAAAAAAAAAACGCACTCTCGAATTCTCGATTCTCGCATCCGAGTTAACGGCGTCGTAATTAAAAAGTAATTTGACGTATTATCGCAGTGTGGCGGCGCGCTTTCGCAGAGCCGTCCCGCTGAAGTTCGGCAAACATTTGCTCTGCTTAATGATTCATATTCCTCAGTATTATTCGCACTTTCTTTGTCAGCCTGTGCATTTGAGATTTCTTCTCTCCTTCCCCCCCAACCGCCATGCCTCTGTCTTTGGTAGTGTTCATCAAAGACCGGCGGCTCCCCTGACGCCGTTACAAGAATCCAGGATCAAGTTGCTCTACTTTTATTTATGTGTAGCGCCGTGTGTTTAAATATCTGCTTGCTATCTGAGAGATTAGTCTGTTTTGACCCAGCCATTATATCTGCGGTAGGGACCACACAAAAAAAAAAAAACAGACCTCTGCGTCTCGGGAGAGATCCAAATCAAAGAGGAAGACCCCGGGATGGGGAGAGAGAGTCGGCCCAGCCACTCGCCTGTCAAAGCGAGGAAGCTTCTCAGCTGTCTGCCGCCGCCGCCCGATGATGAAGCCGGAGACATGCCTGAGCATTAATGGAACTGAAACAAAAATAAACCATCCTCAAGTATAAAAAGAGATGCACACGCACAGCTGCGTAGAACTTGGCAGCGTTGCCTTTGATTTATTCCTCTGAGGGAAGAAGGACGGTATTTGTGTGTTTGCAAGTGGGGGAGAAGAAGAAGAAGAATAAGAAGGGGGAGAAAAAAAAACATGGCACACAAGGAACATTCCAAGTTCGCCACAGGAAATCAATTTATTTGAGAGGGCAGCCAGGCTAAAAATAGGGAAGCCCCAAACAATAGAGTTGGAAATTAATTGCCCAGATTTTGTGAGAAGGCAAGAAAGACTCCAGAGAGCCAAAGTTTGTTCTCCGTCTTGTTTTCACATGTGTGTTATGGAAATATTAGTCTGGTCTAGTTGTCATGTTATTTTGTTTTTGGCATATTTCTTGCTTGCTCGCAGCTGTCAAAACAGAACTGAATCTCAATCATTCTCTTCCCCCGATATGACGACTTACCACTTGTCAACACTGCTGCCAGCTGCCTTATTTGACAGGATGTGATGATTTATCACAAGTTCTCCACAGTAAATAGACAATAACTGTTTTGTCACACTCCACTGATTTCTAACTGGGTTTTTTTTTTCCAGGGAGTGTGTGTGAGGGAGTGCTCTAGGGGCCTTGTGGGGGCTGATGTGCCGTTTTTAATGAGATCTCACAGCAGTGTTTAAATATTTAACCGTTCCTGGTGAAGCCTCCCCAACAGCCGCCAGGCAAAACTGGTGAGGTTTTTCATGCAATCATCACAGGGCTACACAGCACCTATCCCCCGGAAAACATCGGAAAAATAAGCACAACCTGAATATATAATGGCGTCCCGAACGCACAGCCCGCTGCGCCTAATACCGGCACCTATCCACACAGACGCCGCCTTTGACCCCGTGCGGAATAAGCATTCACGCGCCGCGACAAAGGCTGAGCATGGTGATGAAAAGCCGCTGAATTATACATCTGTTTTTTGATGGGATATTTTCAAAACTATCTTTTTCAGTTTTCTTTTTTATCCCAACAAAGTAATTCCCCCATCTCTGCCTCAGTTTTTTTTTTTTTTTGCCTTTTTCCACCTTATTTTGAGCTTTGCGGTGTATTTTTTAAAAACACACACACACGCACACATTTCGCCGTCGATCAGTTCAACTCCTGCACCCTTCATGTTTTTACATCCCACCGCCCGTCATTCGCTGAGAATGGCGCTGGGGTGTCTGCCACCACCTGCTGTGTTCAGAGGGGGAAAGTGTGGAGCCGTGTGTGTGTGTGCATGCAGTGTGTGTGTGTAGAGGGGATTGGGGCCTGGACGGACAACATTTTGGAAAGGCGGCGTAGCTCAAAGAGGGAAGGGAAGCTGTATCTGCGATCGTGTGCTGTAATCGAGTCTCCTGGACAACTCAAAGGCGGCGATATAATCTCATTTAGCTCCCTCGATCTTGTTTAGAACGCGAGGTTTCTCGAGTGAGCTATTTTAATCGTAAGGTTTTTGAAATACTTTGGAATTTTGTTGTTGCAGTCGCTCCGTTTTTAATGAGATTATTTCTAATCCAATTCAGTGTAAGGCCTTTTATTAAACAGCAGCCCCTTGCAGTTGTTGCGGGATGTTTTTAGGGGTTGCTGAATATCTAGCCGCTCTGGGAAAATGCTGCGCGCCGTACAGTGTTTGCAGGTGAGGACAGTATTTGAAATGAGCTGTACCTGCCAGCTGGAGGGATCTGGTGGGACTTGAGCCCACAGATGACAACATCCACAGCATCTCCCATCACTCTCGCCTGTCCCCCTCCTCCTCCTCCTCCTCCTCCATCCACCATCCTCTCCTCCTTTCCCCTCTTCCCTCTTTTATCCCCCCCCTCCCTCCACCGTCGCAGACAGCCCGTCACCGCCTGTCTGCCGCAAACTCGGCCCTCCCGAAAAAAAAAAAAAATCCGCCGGCGTATCCAGTCGCAGCTCTGAGGCCTCCGCTGATTGAAAGGAGGCATTATTAGCTCCTGCTTAACCTGCCCATTCACCGTGTAAAATATTGTTTATTTGACACGGGATGTATATAGACAGTGCTGTAGGGTCTTTAGAGTTTGGCAGGCACTTGGTGCCAAAATCATATGCATGACTCCTCTTGCCATGCCGCTTCATGTGGCTGCCAAGTGAGGCCCACTGGGTAGTTTGCCAAGGGGACCCAGACTACTACTCAAAAGGCTCCCCCTCCTCGCTACTAACACACACACACACACATAAAAACACCTTGTGCCTCCCGATGCCCTCTCCCCCTCCCCCAACCTGTACCAGCCCCAATGCCCTCCCGTTCCCCTCCCACCCTTACCCCCTCAGCCTCCATACCACACTCATTATTAATGATCTGAGGGACAGCTTTCATTTGATCTATTACTTAGGATGGGACGGCGGCTGCTGTGCTGCAGCATCCCTGCTGGATCTTTAATTATTTCATGGAGGGCTTTCCTCCTCTCCGCCGCTCCTTCTCTGTTGTGCAGATGAAATATTGAAGTTGAGGAGTGTAGTGCAAAGTGGCCCCATACAGGGTGAGGCGCATGTGTGTGTGTGTGCGTGCACGCTCGCCTGGTATTTTGTGTAAGTGTACTGTATGGACATGTGTGTGCGCGGTTCTCAGACTTTTTTTTTTCTTCTTTTTCCATAAAATGTGGTTTGGACTTTTATCCCGCTACTTCAGTAGTGAGGTCACAGATTGGAAGCAGATTGCATTAGTTAGGAACTTTTTTTTTCCTCCTCAGAGCAGAGTTTAACTCAGAAGCGCAGATCTTTAACGTGTGAGCTGTTGTTATTGCTAGGACCGCAGAGTGTACCCTGGCCGTCCGACAAAAACAACCGTTTCGACGAGGAAAAACACTATTAACAAACGCGAAGAGAATTATTTTCAGCGCATGTGTAATGTACTGTGATTATGGGCCATTAATGCTGTATTACGGTCGTGTCGAGGGGCCACGGCGGCATGATATCACCGCTCACTTTTTGTTGCCAGGAACGACAAAGCGTAACAGCACGTGACGTGGAAAAAAACAAAACACGGCTGACACCACGCAACTTTGCGTTCAGGTATGATGTATGGGCGGAATGCCTAATTGCTTTGCTCTCCCACTTCATACATTTTGGACTCTCTCGAGACGGAGGCCGCCGTGTTAATGGCAATCAAAAAAATTCCACGCGCCGCCCCGAGAGCACATTCGTTTTGTGTCATCCGCAGCGTCACCGGGGCGGCCGCGAATTCAATAAAAAAAAAAACGCCCTGAGATACTTACCTCATGTGGGAATCCATACTCCATAAACATAATGACACCTTATTTTAGTTTATTTGATTACACGTGGTGGTAGGATTTGCATCCGCAGCACCTCTCCACTCAGTAAAACATTGGATTGCTGTAATTGGTAGTAGGAGTAATCCATGCACTTATGTGGGGGAGCACTGGAATGACATTGATATACAGCGCTCCATTAATTGCCATATGAATAGGGTCTGCAGTGGTTGGCGCTCTGCTGATGCATCACAGTAAAAGAGATGGGTCACTCTGTCTTCTCCAGCCCGCAGCTTTGCCAAGCTCATAATTACTAAAACCTCCTATTAATCTTCCCATCACATGGGCCAAATGTACACTTCCTCCACGTATACGCGACTTACAGTATGTGCTCTTAGTAAATGCACAGGCCCGCGTTGTGTGTGTTGACAGGGGCGTGTGCACGTGTGTCTACATTTATGTGTGCACACTTGTGCGGGCCTGTGCCCATGAGGACATCAAGTACAAACACTGTGTGTTCTCAGTGTACTCTGCGCCTCCGCTGTGAGCCGCACGGGTTATCAATACAAGTGGCATCGGTTGTGTCCATTGAGCTAAAGCAGTGGGGCTCAAACGGAGAAGGGGAGGGGGGGTGGAGTCACTGCACGGAGGGGGGTGGATGAAAATGTGGAGTTAGAGGTGCAATATGAAAAAATTCTAGTTTAAAACATTCAATAATGATCAACAGAATGTGGAGAAATAACAGTTTTGACATTATGACGTCCATGTATTGTGTCGCGGAGATATTTTACACAGAGCTAGCATGCTAACTAGCTAGGAACAACCAGTCCCGTTCCGAAAGCTCCCTTGCCGGCAGTGTGAACACCAACACTCCCCCAAAGCTCTGAGCTCACAGTCACTAGCTGCACTGCTAACTGAGCTAAATAGCTAACAGCAGCTGCAGTTAGCAGCAGTTAGCGGCTACCATGGGGATATGCTGCCCCGTTCTTGTTTTGAGTATGCATTCAACAGGAAGCAAGTTCTTACATATTGCACCTTTGAATAAAGATGAATGAATCTGATGAGGGGGAAAACAAACAAGTTTGATTTTTTGATTAGATTTTTTTATTTTGATTTTGATACTATTGTTTATTTCACTAAAATTAGACGTGGATCCTTTTTTATTAGTGTCATATCCGATTATTGTTAAAGGAACTTTGATATGTTGTTGATTTTGGAGGCCCCTGTGGACAGAGGTGGTAGTCTTTCCAGCGTCAGACACATTTTTAACGGGCAAACCTACTTGTTACCGCATCTTTGCCTTAAAAAATGTAAACACGGGCTCTTCCAGCCTACGCGCGGACCTGCTGGCGGATGTTAAAGGGGCACTTTGTAATTTTGGAGAAGAAATTCCAACTCAGAATTTTAGTATTTACAATATTAATGAGGTAATAATACAAAGTAAACAATGTAAAACAGTATGAAGTTGCGTTGACCTTTCAGGTCAGTTTATTTATTAAGTCATGAAAACGAGAAAAAGTTAGTTTATTTATTACTCTTCGTATTATAATTTATTCCCCAAGCCTCCAGAGTGCAAAACCAGTTAAAAACTCCTAGCAGTAGCTTTAAAGATTGATAAAAAACAAAAAAATGAGGGTGGGGGGCATGAACTTTATTCAGCTTCTGACGGGAAAAAAGTTTTCGAAGCACAGAACTAAAGGGATCTGCCATCTGCTGCTGTACACTGCTTTTTTGTAAAAACCCAAACAGCGTGTTCACAGAGAGTTCATATGCACTTACATAAGCAAGCTGGGACACAAACATGCTGGTACATTCATACAGCTCATATTACAAACATCTTTGTAAGGCTTGTGAGAGACATAATCTCTCAGACAAACATATTTACAGTTACTGTCTTTTAATTTTAATGTTTTTTTTTTTGTTTTTTTTTACAAATTAAAAGTATCTTATCCGAATGACAGTTGGATCCTATCTTTGCTTTCAATGTCTTCATTCTCTGTTGTATATTTTGAGATCTGGATGTTTGTGTGCTTAAAGGAAATCTAGCTGAGCGGTGCTTATACAAACGTTTCTGTCCATTTCCTCAGTGTCGGTCCGGATACGAGTCAATAAGTGCAGCTACACTGCGTCTGATTTCTGAGAGGTCACAACAGCAGTTAAATGCACACTTCTTCCTGACAGTACTTGTGTATGTGTGTGTGTGTGTGTGTGTGTGTGTGTCAGAATCTGTGTGTGTCTGCATGAATATGTATTTCTGATCGTAGCATGCAGTTCTGGCCCCTGGCCATTCAACCTTTACTCATTCTGAATAGAATCTCCTCTCCACACTCCAATCTGGCCACCGTTCCTCCTACATCCGCGACACCTTACTGGCACCCAGTGGCGCGAGAGGGTACTGCGTCCACTTGATGCTCGGGCTGACAGCAGGGGAGATGGAGAACTGCTTACAAGTGGCATTTGCCCCTAATTAAAAGCAGCACTTGTTGGAGCACTTGGTCTGCGGAGGGACCAGCATCCACGGTGACACAAGCCGGGCCGCTGATCCTCCGGTAAGCCTCCTCCACTCTGCAGAGACACACGGGCGAGTGAAGGAAGGAAGGAAGCATGTAAACACAGCAAACGACACTTTACATTACACCGAATAATCTGTTTCCCAGGACCAGTTTGAGTATTTTGACCGTTCACAGTTTTGAGCGCGATATAACGCGCGACATCTGAGAAAACCGAGCACGAGGAGCAACACAGATGGCTCCGAGCGCAGCCGTTTCCCCGAGGCAAATGAAGAATAGTCCTCGTGAAAGTGATCGACCAAGTCTGCAGAATCTCTCACTCTCTCTGCAGGCAGACGCTCGGCTCCCTCTCGTTTTCTAATTCTGCCGGCCCAACATCTGGCTGTCCCGTGTGGAAAGGCCATTATGTCAGGACAGAGGATGAATTAAAGCAGCCATCGACCTGTCTGCGGAGCGACTAACTGGGCCGGCAGTTCCTGCGAGTTTTGACCAGCTTAATGGAGCACAACAGCTCAGCAACTAATCACCTGTTCTTTCTCATCAGCTGCTTCCCCCGCGGGACAGTAATTGATTGTTAAGTGTTTGATGGATCAGACTAAGACCGAGCTGCCCTGACTCAGTGAAACGTGCAGGGCTACGCTTTGTCGTCCATCTGCGCTTTCATGTCCTCACACCCGGACAGAACTTTCCTTCATCGCAGACTGCGGAACATTTGTCCACCGCTTGTCACATAGCGAAGTGTGTCTATTGTGTTTGTTTGTTTCTTTTTTCTTTTTTCTCTCCTTTTTTCCGTCGTTAACCCGCTCTGGGTACCAGGCTGTCATATTGTAACTCAGTCAGATCAACAGAATTTGTGCATGCAGTACAGCCTGTCACCATACCTACATCTGTTGGACAATATGGCACATGTTATTATTGTCATTCTAAGATCACGTTCTGCCACCGATATAATGATGACACAAAATCATAATCGTGTAAATACAGCCTTTCAAAGAGCAATGAATGTTTAATGCTTAAGAATATTCACTCACTGTATTTAAAATGTGAAAGATATATTAAAATTTGATAAAACCAAACCAAAAAACACAAAAAATAAAATAGATTTCCAGGAGGCTTTGTTAGCAAAAATTGCCCTTAAAGGGTAACTCCACCTATTTAAAAGATTAAATTGTGTTTGCGGGTCTTGGGGAGTGCTACTGCATGAGTGAACAAAATGAGTATAAAGCCTTTCGTGGCTCCAGAGGAAGCTACATGTAACCTGATAAACCGCCTCCAGTGATGTCACTCAGTGGCTAAGTTGCATTGTGGGTAAGAGGTTGATATTACTGAGGAAATTGTTGATTTCAGAAACGTTCTAAGGAGGCAGACAACTCTGGCTGTTGTTACGATTTAAAGCAATGCTTGTTTATGCGCATTAGAAAACGACCTCAGTCACTGCCAGTTCTTCTCACTTCAATTTCTTAACACATCAAGCGAAAGGAGGGTTCCTCATCTCAAATCTGAGTATCTGTTGCTTTTCCCTGTTTGTTATGACGGTTCATTTTATATTTCTGGGTGTCGGACTGTTCGGACCGCACATCGCAGGCAGCCTGAAGACATCAGCTTGTGTTTCTGGGATATTGTTATGAGCGTTTTTAACAACATCAACAGAATAATTTATAATAAAGATACACAGCTCTGCCCCTCCCCAGTATACCCAGAAACTCAAACATCTATGTACCCTACACACATTATATACGTGTACTCCAAAGGCCTCACTTGAGTCTGAAAAGCTGGTTGTGGTCCAGCTCCTGCTCCTCCTTGGTCTCTCCTTGACCTCTGTCCCTCAGCCTCCTCCTCCTCTCCTCCGGGTCCAGGGTGAGTACGACCACCAGGCTGGGCTGGAGCAGGTCACTGGGCCAACGGTACACCTCCGAGCCCTCCGCCGGAAGGTTGCACACCGGACCGCTCACTGCCGTGGCGATGGCGTAAGCGGCTGTGCTGTGCCAGAATCTGGGGGGACGGGATAAAAGACGGCGGAATTGAAAGGTGATATGTGATGAAGAGATGGATGGACGGATGAACTAGCCTCGCAGGAATAGGAAGATGCTAAACACTGAGTCGTAGGTCGATCTCCCTGCGGGGTCCATCTGTTGTCCCCACCTCTCACAAAACAGGTCGCATACTTCACAACACCTGCGACATCTCGGCTGTCTTTACCTGTCAACGATGACAGGTGTCTTCATGCCCTGCTGGCCGACTTGCTCCGCTGTGATGTAGTTCCCCAGAGCGTAGAAGGCCCTGCGGATGAGGGGCGGCTCCCGATCAAAGCGGGCCCTCAAGGGGGACAGGCACTGGGGAGGGGACCGCA
The DNA here is from genome assembly GCA_039737535.1 of Lagodon rhomboides. Lineage (NCBI taxonomy): Eukaryota > Metazoa > Chordata > Actinopteri > Spariformes > Sparidae > Lagodon > Lagodon rhomboides. The sequence goes on from CM077801.1 coordinate 13,429,390, forward strand.
GAAGAGTGGCCCCGAGTGAATCCCTCAGAGACTCAGTCAGAGTGGTCTTACCTGCGAGGGGAAGACAAACAAAGAAGAAACACGAAGGCTGGGTATAAAAGGTCGAATTCATCCTTTTTTCCAAAGCGAATAAGGGACTTTTGAAAAGTTGACTGACTTCCCGTCCGACCTACACGCTCGAGCTTTCATGAGGTTCGCAAAGAGTATTAGATGAGCGAGCTCTTCAATAAACCGTTCTCACGGTGATGTAACTTTTCTGAGGTCATGATACTTGATATTCCATTAGGCGAAGCCCGCTGGCAGATAATGGCTTTAGCAGAGAACAACCGGCCATCACTTTAAACGAGACATCTATACATCAGGCCGAATCCCATATTTATTTATGAGGTAATGGCATTAACCTGTGGCATCCAGGCCCTCTATGACAATAACAGGGAAGTCTGGTTTGCCTCTGGCCTCCGCTCCGCTGGGCAGCAGCTCCATGACAGACGCTGCCTCTGGGATGATGTCACCGCACTGCAGAACAGAAACACAATCAGTTTGCCGCCGTTAGAGGAGGCAGGGGGGAGGCAGAGACTGCGGTGCACGTGCGCATACTGCAGGCCACCTGGATGCGCCGATAGATAAATGGAATAATCAAGTGCCACTTTGGATTACTTTGGGCACACTGCAAAACCTTCCTCGACCACATGGGGGTGCCACTTAGCCAATATTTTCACACTTGATGTAATGTAAAATGTATCTTGAGACTAGAAGCAGTATTCCAAACGTCAAACTGTAGTAAAAGTACACATGGTGTGTTAAAGGTATTACTTTGGTGAAACTGAAAGTCACCCATGTGAATAGTAAAAGTCTTAAAGTATCTAATATTAAATGGACTTGAGTATCAAAAGTACAAGTAAAAGTAAAAGTAAATCATAATATGATGGATGGATGATAATATGAATTTGCTCATTTGGCTCTGATACAGCATGTAATCTGCAAAGTGACTGGTAACTATCAAATAAATTTAGTGGAGTAGAAAGGTGCAACATTTGCCTGCAAAATGTAGAGGAGATGAAGTACACAGTAACAGACAGTAGAAATACTAAAGAAAATGGAAAATGAAAGTACTATACTTTACTAAATATACTCACTATAAGATGGTGAGTAAAAATGTGGAGGAGTGGAAGTATAAAGTAACAAAACAAAATTGTACTTGAGTAAATGTACTTAATTACATCCCATCACTGACATATAGTGAGAAAAAAAATTGAGGAGTGGATAATAAAGTAAGTGAAAGTACAAATACTCAATAAAATTGTATTTAATTATTGTAATTGAGTAAATGTACTTAATTACATTACATCACTGAAAGATAGTGAGTAAAAATGTGGAGGAGTGGAAGTATGAAGTAACAGAAAGTAAAAATACTCAATAAAATTGTACTTAAGTACTGTACTTGAGTAAAAGTACTCAGTTACATTCCATCCCTGACTATAAGGACCTTTCTCATCACTTCACGGGCCTCCTCGAAGCTGTAGAACACGTCAGAGTTGATGATGTTGAGGGTGGCTGGGTGACATTCTGGCGCTTCTGACGGAACCACGTAGTGCTGCTGTGACCTCTGGCTGTCCGGACCAGACCACAGATGTTGAGTCCACAGCTGGCCGTCGCCGCCGCTCAGGTACGAGCACACGAGCACCGGGTCATCCCGGATTAAATCTCGCAGAAGTCGTTCTGAGCTCTGAGAGGAGTCTTTTAGGAAGAAGCCGCTGATCAGAGAGTCCTTGACATTTGGCAGGAACGAGGACATGGGGGACACGTCGCAGTCCGGAGGCAGGTCTCTCAGCAGTTTGTCTCTCAGCTCCCAGTAAAACTTGGCCCGTCTGATCCGGTCGCTGCTGCAGACTAGGACGGAGTAGCACCTGTCGCACGGCTGGAGCCCTCGGAACACCCGCGGCACCTCTCCTCCTCCTCGGTGCTTCTCTTGGAGGGAGAAGTAGAAGGGTGCTCCGTCCAGCTCCAGAGAAAACACACGAGAAGACCACTGGGGGAGAAGAGACATCGCGCGCCTCGCCATCCGTCACACGAGATGTGTTGCGTGTTGTGTTGTGATCAGTTTCCGTTCTGGGCTGCTCGTGTGTTACAGTTGCTGTGCTGCGTTACATAAACTGGACACTGAAGGGAAAACGAAAGTGACTGCGGCGAAGAGGCGAAAACGAAACTTAGGAGTCAGCCTACGGGGTGTGAATCTTTAATGCTGATTCTGAGAAACACTGCAGTCAAGCCCGCCGCCACTCCGAAAACCCCGGTCAAACCAGCCCCCAGTTGTTTTGTGGTGCCTGTATATATTAGATATTACGGTAATGCAGCCCAAGAACAGAATTCAAAATAAAAGCACTGACCGATGAACATATTTGCAAGTTCACATGAATTAATTCAGTCAGTCAATCTGTTAATTGATTGATTAATTGGGCATTTAAGGAATTCATTCATTGATTATTTACTTAATTCATTTTATCATCCTAATTCTGATCACATTGAAGCCTTAGAAGATGAAGGCCATGACATTTCATCTGTGTGAATAATTAGTCCAGCATGAAAATAAACACAATATCTTGAGCTTCTGATGAGGAATTTCAAAATAAAAGCCCATTTAATAGTCAAATATTTCAATATTTCCCTCAAATTCAATTTTACATTAATGGAAAACTACCTGTTTCCACAGACTAATTTCAGTTCACATTGATAGTACTCCACCTCAGAGACTCACTCATGTAATATCAGAAAGTTCTGATGTGGAATTTCAAAATTAAAGCCCTCTGAAATTAATTTAATTTTGAAATTCCACATCAGAACTTCCTGATTTTGTATGAGTGACACTCTGGGGTGGAGTACCATCACTCTGAACTGAAATTAGTCTGTGGAAACAGGTAGTTTTCCATTCACGTAAAACTGAATTTAAGGGAAATATTACTACTAAATGGGCTTTTATTTTGAAATTCCTTATCAGAAGCTCAAGATATTGTGTTCATTTTCATGTTGGACTAATCATTCACACAGATGAAATGTCATGGCCTCCATCTTCTAAGGCTTCAATGTGAACAGAATTAGGATGGTAAAATTAATTAAGTAAATAATCAATGAATTAATTCCTTAATTGCCCAATTAATTCAATAACTAATCGTTCAATTAATCAATCAATTAACAGACTGACTGAATGAATGAATTCATGTGAACTTGTAAATTTTGTTCATCGGTCGGTGCTTTTATTTTGAATTCTGTTCTTGGACTGTATTACCGTAATATCTAATATATACAGGCACCACAAAACAACTGGGGGCTAGTTTGACCGGGGTTTTCGGAGTGGTGGCGGGCTTGATTGCAGTTCAGAAACGCTTATCTCATTTCCAAGAGTTGCTGACTGTGTCAGAGTGAAGCGGTGTGTCTTTAACATCATTATGGCAGGTGTTGCTCACCTGAAGCAATTACATCCCGGCTCAAGACTGGGCGTGGATGAAACGAAACTAATGAAAGACACTATGTGCTTGCAGACAAATAAAAAAAATCCTGTGTATAGGGCTGAAAAGTGCAATAATCCTGATAATAATAATATATTGTTTAAAACAAGATTAGCACCAGCAGACACCCCCTTTATAAACATGCCTTCGACTGATTTGCTCCTGTGCTGGGTTTAAAGGGGCACGGCGTAGTTTTGTGGAGAAGAAACCCAAACCTGGAATTTTAATATTTACAATATTATTGAGGTGAAAACACTAACTGAGAAACACTTATTTCTTCCCCAACTGAATACACAAGCTGTTCTCAGGGGGAAAGTAATGTCCCTGGACAATGCTTGAAGCTAGAAAGGTGAGAGTTTATTTATTAAGTTTATTTAGTCGATGAAGATCTTTCTCTTCTGATTAAAAACAACAGAATGCTCCTTTAAAAATCATTCAAAGCATTGTTACAACTCGCCCCAGCGTGCATGCCTGTAATATATAGGCCTGTATTGTAACATGTGATATTTTTAATTGCATCTCATATCACTAACATCCATAAAGTCGTTCTTGCTGCATCATCTGTGTCAGGCTGAAGGTGCGTTTTGTTATCACGTGTCGTGCCTGCAGCGCCACATTTTTGATACGTCACCTGTCGGTCACCCCAAGTTTCGTTTCTGATGTTTGTAAACAGAAACTTAAGTTGATCAGCTGAGCGACATTCCATCCCTGTGCGTAAAAAACACAACACACCCTGCAGCCGTGTATTTAAGGACGCGTCGACACAGCCCGCAGGTCCAGAAACACAGCAGGATTGATTCGGTCGTGTCCAAGATGCAGATCTCCTCCGTCTTCGCCTATCCCGGGCTGCTGCTGCAGCTCTGCATCAGCACCCTGTGCAGCGTTCTGACGAGCGTCTTTTCGCAAGTTCGCCGGTGGACGGCGGGAGCCTGCAAGGGGCCGGCTTCACCTGTTCCACCCGCGGACAGCCGGCTGGATGGAGGCGAAGCCCAGACCCCGACGAGCGTCAACTATCACTTTACGCGCAAGTGTAATTACAAATGCGGGTTCTGTTTCCACACTGCGAAAACTTCCTTCGTCCTGCCTCTGGAGGAAGCCAAGAGGGGCCTGAGAATGCTGAAGGAATCAGGTAAGTCTGACAGATGAGTGTGTTCAGTATTTTGCAATGGTGGAGGAAGTATTGAGATCCTTTACTCCAGTGAGCTGAAAGTACGAATACCACACTGAGTAAAAAATCCAGTGAAGTAGGACTTTGAAGTAAAAGTTTGCATTAAAAACTTAAATACCAGTTCAGTACGTAAGGATAATCAGAACAACATTATGTCACTTTTTATTTATTTATATTTTTTACCTTAGAATATCAGTTTCAGAATCATTTTGATGGCACAGTGTGTTGTAACAGGGTGAATGGTGTCTCTGTCACATCCTGTCACTTGTCTCTACACTATGTAAATTCAGTGAGAGGGCAGGATCACAGCACAGCACCTATATGATGTCTGACAAATAGTTACAGACCTGGGACTTGTATTTACAACGGTGGTGTTGCACTTAAAAAAAACTGTGGGGGGCGCCAAATCGCACAGAATGGCCATTTCTACATAATGTTGCTATGTTGTATTTTTACTGGTATTTAATTTATACTTTACATAGTATAGTTTAAACTACAGCAATGCACCGTATTCTGTAAGATCAGCATTATATGAATGAATAGACTATATGAATAGATTATACTGTTTAAAAAGGAGAGAGTTCTCAATTCTAAATTCAAGGTTTTTCAGTGAACAGGAAGTGAATGGAAAATCTTAATCTGAAAAGTTACTGGTTAAGTAAACATATATTGAAAACAGCACGTTCCTCGCTGTGTTTTTCAGGCATGGAGAAGATTAATTTCTCTGGCGGAGAGCCATTTCTGCACGAGAAGGGAGACTTCCTGGGGAAACTGGTGCAGTTCTGCAAACAGGACCTGAAGCTCCCGAGCGTCAGCATCGTCAGCAACGGAAGCATGATCAAAGAGAGGTGGTTCCAGAAATATGGTGAGGCTGCAAATTAGCGCTAACTTTGTGGGACAAATTCATTCTGCAAATTTTTTGATCTGAGAAGAAGGAGGAGGAGAATGTCCTCATTTGGCACCAGCGTTAATGTTGCACTCTCTGTCTCTGTCCCTCTCTCCATCAGGCGACCATCTGGACATCCTGGCCGTCTCCTGTGACAGCTTCGATGAAGCAACCAACCAGCTGATCGGCAGAGCTCAGGGCAGGAAGAGCCACCTCGACAACCTCTACAAGATCCGCGACTGGTGCCAGCAGTACAAGGTGGCGTTCAAGCTCAACTCGGTCATCAACACCTTCAACGTGGACGAGGACATGACGGAGAGCATCACCCAGCTCGGCCCAGTCCGCTGGAAGGTAACAACGGAGAAGGAGCGCGTGGCACGTTTGCGCAACTGGCGCCTTGGCACGCAAAAATGACTCACCTCCTCTGAATGTGCTTCAGGTGTTCCAGTGTCTGTTGATTGACGGGGAGAACGCAGGAGAGGAGGCCCTGAGAGAGGCGGAGAGGTTCGTCATCAGTGAGCAGCAGTTCCAGGAGTTCCTGGACAGACACAGCAGCGTCTCCTGCCTCGTTCCCGAGTCCAATGAGAAGGTAGGCTGCAGCGATCTTTCCACATTAAAGCAACACTGTGTAACTTCGGAAGAAATAGAGTTGATCCTTATTCCCAGATCGTCAAATACCAAGGCTTTCTTTCAGAGACATGATTTGGTATTCTATTTTGATTGGTAGTTGACGATCTGGGCATGAGAAAGGTGTACCCCGCCACTCGCCCAATGTTAGCTTGGATCAACCCTGCAAGGGATACATGGTTAAAGATGGATGGATGGATGGAGACTCTTAAGTTGTCATCTCAAGTTTTAATCATGTGAGAGATCAGCTCATGCTATATCTCTGTCTGTTGGTCGTGGAGCAACATCAGCAGCATCAGATGTAAAGAGAGTGACAGTGTTGTGAATCTGTTGCCAAAATTTAAAGTTTGTGGGCTTGGTTGTCTTCACAGATGAGGAATTCCTACCTGATCCTGGATGAATATGTAAGTACCTGATACTGTTTATGGTCTAAACACACGTCCTCTTCAGATTCACAGGCCACACGGGTCATTCCTTATTGTCACTGTAAGTGTGATTGCATCATCATGTTTGCTGAAAGTCAGTTTTAGAAGGAGACCTGTTTTTTCGTATCCCCCTTCTCTTCAGTGTTTTATTTGTGTTATTTTGCATGTAAAATAAGTCATTAAATGTGGATTTTACTGAGCGGAGTTCAAAGGTTTCAGTTTGGCTCGATTCTGATCATTTAAATGTGCAAGTTTTTAGGCATTTTCCCCTTCTAACTGTTCACTCACACCAGTAATTTGGATGTGTGCAGCTGATTTATGGGTTCGTTATTTTTTCAGATGCGTTTCCTGGACTGCCGAGAGGGAAGGAAAGACCCGTCCAAGTCCATCCTCGATGTCGGCGTGGAGGAGGCCATCCGCTTCAGTGGCTTCGACGAAAAGATGTTTCTCAAGAGGGGAGGGAAATATGTGTGGAGCAAAGCTGACATGAAGCTGGAGTGGTGAACACCAGCAGCTCCATTATGCTTTTTGCCTTTCTGCCTTTTTGTGTGATAACACGGAGCATTTGGACAATAAGAGTGTTTTTCATCAGTGTTTGTCTGTTACTTTTATAAGTTAACATAGTGCTTATATTTTTAAATAAAGATTTTAATTTTAAGGGCAACATTTTAAGAAAGATATATTTAATTGTTTTCTAGCACTGCATATTTGTGAGCAAATATATGTTATTTTAATAAAAAAAAAAAAACCTCAACATAAAAAGTGTCAGAGTTATTTCATTCATTGTGGCCTGAAGGTTAAAGTACAAGGTGATGTCCTGACTCACATCAACTTATATATTTTTTGCCATTTTGTTCATGAACAAGTTGTTTCGTAAAGTTTCATCTCACTAAACAACTCAACAAAATATAAACAGTGATTATATATTTATTTATACAAATTGATTGAAGGCCAACTACAGTTAATGAAAGGTGATTTCTGCCTAAATATGACTTGATCTAATTCATGAGCTTCATAATGTAAAGATCTGAGCTCACAGGACAGCTTTGAATCCTTTTAAAGGACCATTACAACACAAAATGGGCATTTTCACCTGCCAAAAATTGATTGAAGACCAAATACAGTTAATGAAAGGTGATTTCTTCCTAAACATGACTTGATCTCATTCATGAGCTTCATACTATAAACACTAGAGCTCACATGACAGCTTTGAATCCTTTTGAAGGACCATTACAACAGAAAATAGGTATTTTCACCTGCCAAAAATTGATTGAAGACCAAATACAGTTGATGAAAGGTTATTTCTGCCTAAATATGACTTGATCTCATTCATGAGCTTCATAGTGTAAAGATCTGAGCACACAGAACAGCTTGGAATCCTTTTAAAGGACCATTACAACACAAAATGGGCCTTTTCACCTGCCAAAAATTGATTGAAGACCAAATACAGTTAATGAAAGGTGATTTCTGCCTAAATATGACTTGATCTCATTCATGAGCTTCATAATGTAAAGATCTGAGCTCACAGGACAGCTTTGAATCCTTTTAAAGGACCATTACAACACAAAATGGGCATTTTCACTTGCCAAAAATTGGTTGAAGACCAAATACAGTTAATGAAAGGTGATTTCTGCCAGACATTCTCTGGTGAAGTGCACCTGTGTCCGACTTGAGGTGGTGGGAACTTGACGTGTTTATGACGAGTTCCGGCGGATCCTCTCAAGTCTCGTGCATGCATATGCGCAAATGCATGCGATCACGAACGCAGCCGATCACTTTTTGGCGCGACACCGGTGTCACCGGAAATATTCAGCACACTCCTCTGCAGGAATACGGAGTTCATTTGGTTACAATGGCAGAGAAAATGCAGCCACCGTTACTTCTACCAACTCACCCCGCTAAAAAGGCAAGGAAAAGAAAGCCTGAGGCAGAAAAGGGTGCAACGAAAAAGGCTCTGGATAAAGTAAGAAGTCGGACCCGAGTCAACATCGGTGCTGCGTTTGAGCGGTGGAGACAACTGGGGCATGTGGAGGGCCTGAAAAGTGATGCAGAGGTTGCTCTCTTTCTGTTGGACAGGTAATGATTTTTTGTTTTTGTTTCGGGGGGGATTTGTTATTTTCATGAAATATGTAAGGTTTGCCAACTTGTCGGCTCTCCTTCTCCCGGCTGAGTCCCACTGCCAGATGCGCGTTCAAGTTTGTGGGGGCGGAGCACTGACGGGAACTGAAATCTTGTTAGCTAGCTCTCTTGCTAGCTCTCCAGGATCGTAGACCCTAGCTTTAAATTGTAATTTAACGAGAATCAAGTCGTAATATTTTGAAAAAGAAATGTCATAATATTATGAGAATAAAGTAAAAATATGATGAGAATATGTTATGAGTAATTATATTTAAAGAAGAAAAAAAACATAGTTGTTATTCTTACAAGAAAAAGTAGAACTATTATGAGAATGAAGACTACTTTTACACATAGGTGTAGTGCTCCGCCACTTTGTTCTCCAAGTCAGGAAATCAAATGTTCCCATTTTTTTTTGTTTCCACCATACAAAGAATATATGACACAAAAAGTCATAATCATGTGGAAATAAGTTGAAATTGAGACACGAACGACATAATTATGACTTTTTAACTATATATGTATGTATGTATGTATGTATGTATGTATGTATGTATATCAAGGCTAAGTTTTCATCCCTTATCGTCTTTTTTTTAATATAAAGATTTTCTAATTCCTTTTTAATGCCGAACATGTCGCACCTTCCACTGCGCCTTTAGGCACGCATTAGGTGTGCTCCGGCACTATTCTGCTGTTTTTACGTTAGGTTTTTTTTTTTTTTTTTCACTTGGAGTATCAGACGAGCACGATTCTTAGAAAAAAAAAATGCGACTGCACTCTTCTGACAGCAAGGGGCGCTGTTGTTTGTGGCAGCCTGCTGGCCGCTGAGCTCTCCTCTCTTAAAGCGGCAGCGCAGGGCAGCAGACGGGAAGCCTCGCACGAACAAATGGCGTCTCTCCAGTGCGGAGCAGCTGATCTCCCACCGAGCACGGCGGCAGGAACGGCGGAAAGGTAAACACGCCGCCCCCGGATTCCTCCTGGACGAGGTCGCCTCTTGCTTTAACGCGGGATTCGTGCTGCAGGCGGACGGCTGGGCGCTGCGCACCCGGCAGTAATCGAGAGCGGACCGCGGTTCCGGTGCACAAACAAACCCTACTGACAAGCAAAACAGACAGGACGCAGTCAGCTGCGGCTTCCCTCCGCGCTGCTTATTTATCTCCGCTGTTTCCGCCGATGCTCGCTCCAGCAGGGCCTGGTCTGAGGCGCTGTGGGCGACAGTAGCGGGTCAAATGTTCCCACCCCGCTGTCGGAGGGACACAAATTGAACATGGGCATCACCCCTTCAGAGATATCCTCCACCACCTCCTCCTCCTCCTCCTCCTCCTCTTCCTCCTCCGCCTGACTGGTTGGCCGCCTCTTCGTTAATCCAATTCAGGAGATCATCTTCTCAACCCTTCCCGAGGTTACACCATCAAGACGGCGTTATCTCAGAAAGCCAGGTAAGGGTTTTGTGCTTTTCTTTCTTCCTTCCTTAAAAAAATCCAGCGGAACGCGGCGGGAGCCGTGGCAGTACGAGCTCACAGTCTTAATTAGAAACTGCTGTCGCATTTTATTTTTCGCCATTTCCTTGTTTTTTTTTTTTCTTACAGCAAGATTGTGTTGTGTGCTCGGCTGTCGGAGCGATGTCAGGGGGTGGTGGTGCGTGTGAAGCCCCTTTAACTCCTTGTTGGCCTCATTTTGGGGGCCAACAGCTGGAGTGGATAGATAACAAAGAGGTGACTGCAGGTAGCCTCTGTAAAAACAATGACATCAGTAAGGTTTCCTGTGTGTGTGTGTGTGTGTGTGTGTGTGTGTTGCTGACACTTGGTGAGAGTTCCTTTTTTCTTTTTTTTTTTTTTATCTGTTGTCCCCTCAACCCCTCAGTTTGTTTCAGCACACAGTGTAAGAGCGTTGCATCTGAACCCTGCGCTCAGAGTGGGATGGCTCCTCCGGGCTTTGAAAGGTCACTTAGTGCCCTGCTATTTCCATTTTAAGCAGCAGGTCCCCCCCTCGGGGTCCAAGTCAGATTGTAGGCATGGCGATGAAACCAGGCTACGGGACACAAACAAGAGCGTTTCCTCGCAGCCGGCACCGTGCCGAGGCTGTGTGAGCTTTGAGTCGTGTGAAATACATTTTTTTTTTCTAATGTGTGTGGCCATCCTACCTGTACACCGTGTTCTCTTCTCTCACGCCCCACTGAATGTCAGATGTCAGTGGTTCAGATCCACACGGTGCGTTTAAGAGACATACGTCCAACAACACATGCTGTCATCAACCCTCGGCTTTTAAGACCCTCTCATTTTCTGCTATTGATTCTGTCTCCGGTGTCAACATTGCTACATAGTGAAACACACACACACACACAGACATTTGAGGAATGCCGTGCACTCCATACAGAGTTTCACAGGCGATGGATGGATGTTGTGATGCACTTTTTCCATTCCCCTCGGAAAGAGAGCCCCCGCTCCCACCGGGGAAGGGGCAGGGAGGGAGGGAGGGAGGGGGGGGGATCTGTCTCGCTGCCGCAGATTTGTTCAAAACAAGAGAGAGAGACGGTCCGTGCAAAGCGGTAACACATTCCTCGGAGTGACCAGCGGCAGTCAGCCCCGTTTCCCGGAGGAGAGCCGAGATGAGTTTACTTAAGAGCGAGGGAGGAATGAGGTTATGATGCCCAGAACTCGGTCCAGGGGGAGCGCGGCCGAGGCCAGGAAAAAAACATGCACATGATTGCGCACGGACACGCACACAGGCGTGAACACACGAGGAGCACTTTATGTATATATATATATAGACAATGGAGAGGCTGTGATATGTTTTGGTGCGCAGGCAGCCTCTCGGTAAACACTTCATGTCTGTCTGAGCCTTTCGTGGGTCTGCCTGACCTTGACACCAGCGCGCACCGAAAATACATCAGCGCGGCGCTTTGATAGAAGATCTCTGCTGAATGTGTTATTGCGATGGTGGCGATAAGGCACGTCAACAGATATTCTGATCGCAGGGAAAGTCTCGCTGCCGGGTTTGTTTGTTTTTTCACACGGACTCTGGGCCTTTTTTTTTTTTTCGTGAGCAATCCTCAAGCGGCGTTCTACAAAACAAAAGCCCCCCCAAGAAGTTTTGTGAAGAAACACGTATGTGATCAAACGAAAAAAAGCAATTCTAGCTCTCGTGGCATCATCAGTCTCGTGTACAGACAGCTTTTCAGCGTCACTTAAGTGGAAATCCAGTAAAAGTACAACCCTGGAGTGGTATTTCAATTAGCCGGCGCAGCAGCCTGAAGCAGAGCACACGGTGTATGACCTGTTAACACCTGCCCCTGGTTTTGGCAGATGCAGATGTTTGGGTGTAGCTTGATTTACTGGATCCATTTCCATTCATTCCTATTTGGCTCTGTCCCTGTTATGTCCCGCAAATTCCAAGAAATTACCATGGATCGTGTTCAACTTTAGTATTCCCAGACTTTTGCAGCCCTAGTTTTGATCCTGGTCGACTCAGCAGCACCTAACGTGAAAGCAGACACGTCAGCCTGAGACAGAAATGCCACACGAGTTTAAATAGACTCAACCAGTATTTAAAAGTCAATGGCTGTCGGTTCATCACCATCTTTCTTTTTCACCGAGTTGAGGGCCTGTGAAGGACGCGTCACATTTCCGTGGTCGGGTAACTGGCGCTTCTTGGCCGCCCCAGACAAACACGGTGCATTACCGCAGCGTACGTTTTGCTGAATCACTCCATTATTCTCGTACCATTTACACGTCTAGAGAAGTGATTTTGCCGTAATCTGACTCCAGGGGCTGTCGTCTGCCTTTTGTGCAGTCAGGTTGCCAAGGATTATGCAACAGCTTAAATGCCATTTCAGCGAGGGGTGCTGTGTGAGCGAGTGTTCAGGGTGGTGTCGGTTTCCAGGTGAACTGAGCTCGCGGCTGGGGTCGAGGGGGGGGGGGGGTGTTGGATGCCGGATAGTCAACGACGCAGCCACTCGAGTTCTAAACGACTCCCGAAAATGATGTTCATTGCTCGGAGAGCGCTTCAGCTCCGCGTTATGGCTTGAATCCAGCCATTTAGGATTGCGTCGGGAGGAGAAGGGGATTGTTATGAGAGCGTAATGTGATGCCCGTGTGTGCCATGCTTCCTCCGAATGGCTTCTCGGCAGTTTGAACCGTTCTCGCGGGCTCCATTTTTCTGGCGCAGGTAGGGCACGTCAAGCGAGACACCGTTATGTAACGAGCGCACCGCAGATTCTGCCGACCCTCCGACACGTTCCGAGATTTAGCACTTCAGGAATGTGCAAATCGTGGCGAGTCCTTCGACGGGTGAGAGAATTATGTGTTCATCTTCTTCGGACACCGACACAAAAAGCCCAAACCCTCTGTGCGTCACGCCGACTGCAGAGTCCATCTGTACATACATACTAACTGCCTGATGGCCCGCCGCCAAAATGCTCTTAGAAAACAGATGTCGGTGCACTCTGGGTACATTTTTTTTTCTATCTGGGGTCAGATTTTACTGACTTCCACAGAAAACGCCCTTAAAATAGATGATGTAACATCATTATGTCGAGATACATCCAGTGCAGCTATAACGGAGTTTCAGGAGAGGGAGAAAGGCTTTCTGTAACATTTGGAGTTGGGCTTCTTTCTGAAGTTCCTAAGTTGGAAAAAAGTCAGCAAAGAAAGTACTTTGTTGGAGGAGACTGTAGTTCTTCCGCCCACGGTAGCCTCAATAGACTATTAGTCCAACAACGCGCCACGCTTCATCTTCATTAAGGGGGTACAACTTACGCACCGGCTCGACTGGGAACAAGCCAACCCTTTGCTCTTACTATGTCTGTCTCTATCGCTGTTGCTCTCCGCCTACGCGTCGAAAAAAACAGCACAACACAACGCGTTCGGACTTGTAAAGTCGCCGAGTGAAGGAGAAGTAGATGAGTCAGGAGGTGGGCCGGGAGATCTGGGAGTGCCAGTGATGAGACGGGATCCGGTGCAGCCTCGCATGGCATAGATCACGCGACGGCGGGCGAACAGCGCGGCGACTTTGCGAGGTGTTCACAGGAGATCTGATGACATTACGACTTCGCATCCTGTCTTTCATTGGGCATATCCTCCTTAAAACTTAACTTCTTGCTAGAGCGTTGTCTGCCTTTAGAAAGGGCCTGACTAATACTTGGAACACAGTAGTGGAGACACTTTCTATCCCAAGAAACCTTGCAGCCGAGCAAGACTTTTTTTTTACTTAAACCAAACAAAAGAAATAAAGTTTCAACACCCCAGGAGCCGCTACTTTTTCGGATATACAATAGATTTGCGACTTCTGTTTCTGTTCACAGCGCATCCAGAATCACTCAGGGGATCTTAATGAAGACGTCGGACAGAAAACTGTTGCGACCGCAGTTATGCTGCACTCAGCACGAGCGCTTTCCCACACAACAGCAGGACGCAGAGAAGAAGTCGGTTACCTTGCCGAGGAGTTGGAGTTGGAGTTGGAGTTGGAACGGCTCTCTGTGGTTACTCCTCCTTGTTCCATTACTCCCTCGGAAAACATTTTTTTCAAACCGATCCACTCGCCGAACAAAAGAGAAAACGACCTCTTGTTTTGTATGCGGGCGCCAGTCGTGCTTACTGCTAACCGTGGCGTCGAGCGCGCTGTGATTCCTGCGGCTGCTTCACAATTAAAGCCACCCGTTGTTTGTGAAGCAGCAGCAGCAGAAGGAACTGTTTCAGCAAAAAAAAAAGGATTAAAAGCTGTTCGTTCTTTTTGAGTTCGGCCTGCAGATTCAGGTCTGTCAGGTTATCAGAAAATCTTCCTATCAGTAATTCTGATAGCAATCCCCTCCATGATTACTACCGTCTGATGCCCCTGTTGTATAATCCGTTATGTCCCAACCCTGATAGTGAAAAACCCAAAGCCCCTGAAAAGAATATGACGTGTCTGAGTTTGGGCTTTAATTAATTAATTTCGGAGCCAAGCGTTCTGCGGTTTGCGTGCTCTGTCATGTCACCATTGACACAACACTCCCTTTTAGATGTGTCACTGTGGTTTTTTGTTGTTTCTCTTTTTCCCCACTCCTCGTCTGGGTGTGATGTTACGTAGCAATCTGCCTTTTCCGGAGCGTTTCCTCTCCTCACTTTTTATTCGCGAGCATCCATTGTGTGCGCCCGCACCAAACCCGACAACAGGACGTCAGCGCGTTTCCTGAGGCCTCGTCTTTGGCTTCCCATCTCTCTCCCTCCTGCGATGGGACTCGGAGACCCGGGCTCACTTTACAAGGCGGCGGCTCGCCGACTGCGAGGATGAGGGGAGCTGGAGGGCAGAGCGAGAGACGGAATGTGATGTGTGTGTGTGAGAAAGCCCTCTGTGGACGATGATGCGTTGGGAGTGTCCTCTCCGCGAAGAGGCTGAAAGAACGAGGGAGCAGCAGAAAGAGGGTGCACGACAACTTAGAAATTCTCGAGTCTGCGCCCTTTTTTTTTGTTGTTTGGTCTGCATTGCCACGACTCTGCGATTTTCCTGAAATTGCTTGTGAATTGTTGGGCCCGCTGCTGGTGAGAGCGTCACCGCGCCCTGCAGATTAGGCTCTGAGTGGCTCTCTGTTTGAGTAGCTCTCTCCTCCCGCGACCATGAGAACTCCATTGTCCAGTGGAGTGGCAGCGCTGCTCACTTTGCGGCAGGTCACTCTCGTTAGTTTTGCTAAGCTGCAGGGTTCTCTTTAAAGTCAGTTCAGCGAAAGGATGCGACTGTTGATACGATTCAAGTTCTTTTGAGTGTCTCAATTAAAATAAGGTGACGTTATTGTTTCATATAGCAGATTTTGTCATATCCACTTCCTTCGAGCCTCCACATGTGTGACAAACAATAGTTGCTATTGCACAACGGCGGAGTGGATTTGTCCCCAGGGTGGTGTGTGTGTGTGTGTGAGATACTGTAAAGCTGATGTAGTTTCAAAGGATCTGTGAGAGCCTGCGCATTAAAAGTTAAGATATGACACCCAAACGTTGAACGTCATCCTTCTCGTGCCGCGATGAATAAATCAGCCGTATGAGCTGACAGTCATTTTGGTAATTTATTAATCGTTTCACTCATTTTTCAAGCATTAATATCAAACATCTGCTGTTTCTAGCTTCTTTACTGTAAGGATTTGCTGCTGTTCTCTGTCATTTATGATGGTAAATGAAGAGTCTTTGGGTTTTGGGCTGTTATTTGGACAAAAAAAAAGTAATTTGAGTTATTCAATTTGGCCTCAGGGTTAGGTTCCAATAATGAAAATAAACTTTAGTTGCAGCCCTGTTAGTCTTGAAGGTGTAAACATTTGTAAAATATGTAAAAATTGGCCATGTGTCAAATGAGCTAACTGAGCTAACTAGCTAATGGCAGCTACAGTTGGCAGCAGATGGCAGCTGCTCTGGTGCTACGCTGCCCCCCTATTTGTTTAGAGTCTGAATTCAACAGGTCACCAATTCTTACATATTGCACCTTTTAACCTATCCATCAAACTACTCCTGCTAACAACCATCTTCTGTCTAGCTAAGTGTGGCTTCATGCCATAGAACGCCATTGTCATGAAACAAATTAAAAACACACGACACAGCGTCACGGACCGTGTTGTTAGTTTCATTATCTCGCCTCGTCAGACACACAAAACCATTTGAATACAAAAATGTGTCGCATGCGCAGCTTAATCGTGGTGTGTCAGTCGAATTAAGGCAGGGATTGAGTAGGAATGCCCACATTTTGGACTTTATCAAGTTACAGCACATTATTTGAATTGCAGTGTGGCTACACACACAAAAGGCAGCGTGGCTGGCGGTGGACGTACAGACATACGCATTAGTTCAAATCCAGCATATATCCTGTTTGTTATCTGTTATTGGCTGTGATGAGAGTTTTTCTATGGGCTGCCTCACATTCTACTCTAATCAAATACTCCCAACAGTCAACAGTGTCTCTCTATGGAGTCGTTCCTTGGCCGGCAGCCATAAGGCGTCTTTTTGTGTTTGTTTCAGAAACGCTGCCAGAAATGTGCAAACGTGTCCACCGGTTGCGTCACCGTCAGACAGGCCTGTGAATGCAGCCTTTATTTGTCGGGGTTTTTTTTTTCTCCCAGCCGCTGCCCTCGGTGGGTGTGACCTTGTTTTGTTTTGCTGCGTCGATGAAAAATTGAGATTTCTTTCGGGGAGAGAAGAAGCGTCCCTTTTTCTTTTTTAGTCTAATCTATTCATCCGCCATTAATAAACAACCGAGCGGGGCTCCACTGTGGTACTTTTCTCACATTTTGTTTTTGGATGGAAATTCATAAGGAATTCTAATGAGGCTTACTTCAAAGATGAATCTGAAGAGGGGAAAAAAAAACCAACCTGGCAGAAAAACCGCACTGAAATAATCCAAATTATGCCAATGACATTAACAAACAAAACTGAGTTTCAAAACAGTACATTTTTGCCAGTTTTATATTTTTTGGATTCTGTACAAAGAGAATTATGGACGGATGGAACCATCTTTAATGACAAAACTGAAAATAACTTCCCACGATAACACAAATGAGGGAGCGGCTGAGTCCGGGCCGAGCCGTTTCCCGGATGTTAGATTGGGCCGTGCGCGAGATTGTAGCTTCTATAAATACAGTAGGTAGGTAACATTCAAGATCGGCGGAACATCCGCAATAACGACCTGAGAGCTTAATCTGATTATTCAGCGTAATCTGGTTATAGAGTGTAAACAAAAGCGGCTGAAGCGGCGGAGCAGTGAGCGACAACAGATTGCCAGCAAAGTCGACCCTTTGCCCAGGCTCTCTGCATCTGTCAATAGGAATAGGCTCAGTGTGGCATGCCTGTCGTCTCCACTTAGCTTCCGAGATGCTAATGTGAGCCTAGATGGCTTTTTGGAAAGGGGGGGAGCAGGCCTATTGTCGCTGCTCAGAGCCTTGTTGAGCCGGCGAGATGTGATGTCTTACGACTCAAATAAGGACGTCCTTTGAGCAGCCTCATCTCGTTTTTCTTCCTTATTATTCTTTGTGTTGCAGAGAACTGTACGCCGTCACCCTCGTCCAGCGCGGCCCGGCTGCGTCGCCCCGGACAATAAGACTCTGTGGGGTCGGTGATCACCTCCTCGCTTCAGGCGCTCGACTGAACGTTTCGCTCTGTGCACGTCGCTCGCAGATATGTCATCGAGCCCGACGGCGTTTTCTTTTCCTTGTGAAGTCAGAACCAGCGGGGTTTCTCTCGTCTCGAGTTGTGTGGTGAAGAAAAACCAAACGCTCCAAAAATCTCACTACCAGTGGGAAGAAAAAGCTTCAGGAACTTTAAAAAGTCAGCGAGTGTTGCCCGGATGTGGGGCCAGTGAGGCACGCGTAGGATTCTTCTTCAATATAGACTCTTTAAAAACTTCAAGGGACAAACAGAGAACATTTTAAAACGCGACCGGAGTCTCATGAATATTTACAGTCAGTCATTAAGCGCTTCCAAAGCCTCGGCTCGTTTGCCTAACTGCCTACTTAGGAGGCTTGCAGGCGTGTAGAAAAGAATCCCTTTTTTTTTCATGACAATTTCACATGATTTCTTTCATTTCCTCCCCGTCTTCTTGCCTTCTGCTTTTTCCCCCCCTTTCTCTTTTGCCCCATTTCACTCTTCCTGTCTTCCTCCTTCCTCTTTCTTTTTCGGTCCCAGCTCGCTCGCCTGCGTTTGTTCTGCTTTGTTCCTGTGTTTTTATGATGACAGACAGCGATTTCTAGTAAATGTTGTAAATGAGTGTTTCACCGTTTCCTCTGCCTGTTGACGCCGTCGCAAACATTAAAGACCATGAAGCCATTGCAGCCTCGGGCGTTGACTGCAGATTTTTGGACGTTTACTATACATCCCTCCATAAGGGAGCGTTGCATACGGACCCCTGGTACTGCGGGATGCTGGTTAGAATATAAACTGATGTGTTGTACTGGTTATATTGTAGAACTCTAGGGCAAATGTATTCATTTATAATCTAACACAGGCTTTATTTCATTATTGTAGCACTGCTGCAGCACGAGAACACAGTGTCCTTCCTTCACAGTACTGTACACATTAAAGCAACATTAAGTAGAAATGTTGTATTTAGTGTGATTTGGACAACTTTTGCTGAATGAATACAAATCTAATGTCTCTGTAACAATTTGTCAGATGCAGTATACGTATGTTCTAACTACAAACAATTGGCAAACTAGCCAATCACCTGTGTTGCAGCCTTTTATTCCACGAAGCTGTCACCAAGGACTAAAAGCTAGTCCCAGATTTACTCTCGCTCCTAGTTTCCTCCATAAATGTGTCCTTGGTTTCTTTACCGTTACTGTTTTCTGAGGCTGCTGAGCCTCATTCCGGTGCCCGCCCGCCCGGCTCCAGTTCTGGTGCCATTACCGGCGCCGCTCCCCGACAGCATTCTTCGCTGGGTCCCCTCATGCTTCGGACTTAAAAACCTCCTCCCCTCGGCGGTCCAAAGCTCCTGTGAGTGTGAGCTAACGGAGCTAACTTGCAGCTACAGTTCACAGAGAGGAGGAGGGGGGCCAGAAAATATTTCCTCCATAAACCAGAGTCACTTAAAGCCACACCCACCCTCGAACGCCGCTTTCATCTCCATCTCACCTACACGCCTTTGTAAAGCCGTGTGCTGCAAAGCACAGCGGACTGTGATCCTACCCGCTCGGCGTGCCATCAGAATGATTCTGAGGCTTTTATTTTATGCTAAAAGGGTTACATAATGTTACTTTAAGTAAGTATGGTTCCCGTTTCCCTTAATTACAGAGAGTAGTAGAGGGTTGTGAAAAGGGTGGGACCAGATCTGCTAAATCAGAAGAAACAAATTTAGCATTACAGACAGAAAAGAACGATTACTTCGCTGTTCTTCAGCCTATTCAGTGTTGTCATCGCTGTCGCCAAACTGGCACGTAAAGTTAAATATAAACCAGCTCGGGCAGACCCACCACGGTTGTTGCAGGAGCCGTGCACTCTGCCTTAGACACAGGATATTTAGCTTGCGTTGCAGCAGAAAAGTGGCAGCAGACCAAGTGGCCATGAGACTACAGCTTTTTTGCCCTACATACCCAGTCATGGCCACTGTCTGGACACACACACACACGCACACAGCGCGTGCGCGCACACACACACACACACACACACACACACACACACACACACACACACACACACACACACACGCGCGCGCACATAACTTCTCCACACCACTCACGATGCCAAAATACATCTGGTTGATTGTGTAACTCCTCGGGGCCTGGAAAAAACTAGGTCTATCACCACTCTTAGCTCCCCTCTTAGCGCTCCCCCCCCCCACCCTCCACGTCAAGGACAGACGGAGACTGTCCCCGACCGCTGTTACTCCACAAAGGCACGTCACCTTTCACATTCAGCGATTGAGCCGTCCCCTAAAAATAAAGCCCCCCGCGCCGCGGAGGTTGCGAATGCGGTTCAGTTCCTGGTTGATCAAAAAAGGAGAAGGCGCGCCCCGAGCGCGTGGGTTGTGGCTGGTCACGGCGTGACTGCGGCGTCGTTCCAGTTTCTGCATGATCCACATCAACCTATGGCCCACATACACCCATGACCTACATCCCGCCCGCAGTAAACCTACTCAAAATAGACGCTGGCGTGATTTATCCGTGTTATTTCAGTGTCCCACATTGATTTTATTCTAACAGTACACCAGTGTCATAAGTCAGGTGGGAGATGTGGCATGTAAGTTATAATGAGGGTTGACAGTTAATTCATTTTGTTATTTATCGTTGCCCTGAATGTGCTGCTGGGTTTTTTTTTTGCCTTTGCCCCACAGTTTGAGAGGAATCATTTATTACTGTATGAATAAATGCAGAAGATGTCGATTGCTGTCCATATCTGTGCCTCAGAGACTGTTGCGTGTTTGACCGCAGGCGTCGCGCTGCGTAGCGTCTCCGTGTAAGGCTGTCCAACGCGGACCGGGAGGTCTTTTGAATTGCTGATTTCCATCAGTTGGTCTCCAGGTGGCCATCAGCGGGCAAACCGCTGCTTATTATTTGTCTTCTTGCAGGACTGCAGCAGCAGCAGCAGCAGTTCTCCCGGGCTCGCTGCAGTGCTCGCTGTAAGATGCGGAGGATTTGATAATAACAGTGTCGCACACAAGTCGGTGTCATTTGTACCCTGTGCTGCGCGCGGTGTGTGTTTACCGACCACGCTTTCGTGCTCTCTCCAGGAAGTGAGACGCAACAGCTTGTGGAATCTACTGCAACAGAAACACTTTGGACGTATACGTCGGCCGTGCTGAATTATGTAACGGGAAGACATTCAAACGCAACACAGCAGCTTTCTAACATTCTAAATGATTATAACGGCGACTATTCACACCCTTCTGCTTTATACTACACATAATTTCGTAAGCTACACTCAAGCCTTTGGCTGTAATTCATGTTGTCTGGAAAACTCTTTAAGTTGTGCAAATTGTTACGTTGAATCTTTTAATATTTTAGCTATTGAACATATATCACAGTATCTGAGAAAGGGCATAGTGGAACAGGAGTAGAACTTATTTAATATACTAACTTTGATAATTATCTTTCCTAAAAAAATACCCAAAAGTCTTTAAAAAAGGAATTGATAATCTATTTTGTAAGGTTTTGGCGATTTTAACAGATTGCTGATCACACAGCAGTGTATCCATTCAGGGAGGAAATTGCCCCTCTTCACCCTTTTCCATCTGGCAAGTGATACAGAAGTATCTGCTGCCGCACCACCACACTACAGAGAAGCTCCTTTCCTCCAGGCTCTTCCCTCCTCTGCACTCCAATATAAAAATAGTGTATTTTTATCACTTATTATTTATGAATCCATCTATTTAATGTCTGTTTTTGTGAGAAGCGTATACTGTAGGGAATGCAAAACTTCATTTCACACAATAAAGAACCTCGAATCTTGACTACGCTCTCCCCGGAATCGAGTCCACGTCTCCCCTCGGATTGTTTTCGCCTCAGCCGGCGGTGCTACAGTTAGGATTTAAAGATCCGTGTCTCATGCGCACTGCCTGACTGTGTTTCTTCCGCTGTACAGTGTGTTCGGCCCGTTTGTTCAGTCGCCCAGCGGGGAGCTTTCACAACAAGGTGACGGAAGAAGCAATCCCAGGCAGTAAAAGTGAGCCGGGCGAGTCTGGAAAATGGACGACACTGGCACATCGCCGCTGCCGTCCTCTCTTCCTCTCTTTACTTTTACTCCGTTTCTATCCTTTTTCGCCGCAGTAGTGGACAGCGAGAGGACGAGACAGGAATGGGACTGAAAGGCCCGGCTAATTGGCCGTGAAGAGCTGGGCCGGCCCGTTGAGAGAGGAAAGGCAGGAAGGAAGAGGGGAGGGAGGAGCAGCCGGCAGGAAGCGCTTACTCAGACGGGCCAAATCTGAATTTACTGTTTTGTTTTTTTTTCCACTTAACTGCAGATTTCAGGTGACTCTATGTAAGGGTTTTTTTTGAGGTAAATCAAATCAGATGCTGTGTCAGTGGGATGCAATCACAGCTGCAAGAGAAATAATAAGTATGGCAGCAGGATGCCAGACAGGAACGTCGACGCGAGTTAAACCCTAAGCTCGGATTCGGTTACGCTGATAAGGCCGGTCGGAGCGGAGTTCTGCGTCAGTCAGCTGGTATCGCATCGCGCCTCCTCGCTTCATTAATACTGCTGCAGCAAATAATGACACAACTGAACATCTACCGTACTGGCTCGGCCCCAGACCTCAGGTAGAATATCAATATCACGGCCCTGAACACAGTGCGGCCTTCAGCTCCCGTCCTTCATCGCGCTTGCCCCGGCTTGTCCAGTTGGTCGATTCACGCCGATCTGCCGAAGGGACGGCTTTGTGCACGTGCCGAAAGAGTTTTTCGTCAGTGTGCAAGAGAACGATTGAGATAACTGCCCGGGGCTACAGGTGTTAACAGCTTTCATTCACATCAGCCATAGGTAAGGCGTATATAGACAGAGTCTATATAATGCCACATTATATAATTACACACCGTAAAAGCTGTTAACTCAGGGGAAAATGGAGCGCTTAAAGATTGTTTCCCCCTCCGTCTCGCGTCCTTTCAGGCCTTCTCTCCCCTCTACGGGAGCAGATGATGAGGTGGCTTGTACACACCACTGCAGTGAGAGCGCTCGGGTTCATACCCCCACGAATGTGAAGTCCGCATCACTATGCAGCGCGAGGCTTCGCCGCGCAGCGTATGAAAATGTGCTCTCAACTCCCCATCTTCCGCCTGAGTCTACTCAGGTGAGAATTTGCATTTTATAGTTTTTCTCTTTCCGCGGGGCTTGATTTATGCTTCCAGCACCTGCAGAAAGTGGCCGGGACAACTCCGAACCGTATAATTCATGTGGCTGCTGATAGAGCGCAGAGCCAAAGTATAGTTTTTTAAAAAAGTACAGCTGTGACTTTTTTCACCATTGATTTATCTGTTTTGATTATTTGTGGGAAATTGCTGTTGCCTGGCATGTTTAGATAGCTCGTTTTGGGGTAGGTAAGGACACCTTCAGGGATTTGATTGACTGTAGTTATAAATCAGGACTTGACAGCTGCCAAGAAAGGAGCTATCCTCACTTCACCCATCACAGGCGTGTGTTGGCAAGTAGTGTTTTAATTAAAGATGTCGCGTGAAGCGGCACGTTTCCCATAAATTAAACACGCCTGCGATGTAAAGGTAAAGTATACGGAGACCAAAGTATGCGGTCGAACACAGTATATTCCTGTGTGTGTCTCCATCTGAGCGGCTTGTTGTGATATCCGTCTATGTTTTGTGCGCTTCTGAGTGACCTCTATTTAATGCGCCGTGCGATGTAGATGTGGGTAAAGCCCTAATGGATGGTATCATGTATACGGCAGCGTTCGCCTCCAGCTCCCCAGAGAAGTTCTCCACAATTGCTCCTCCATGACCATTTCCACCCCCCTTATGCAATGGATTCTTAATGCACGTCTGTGTGTGTGCGTGTGTGTGTGTGCTTGTGCTTGTTTGTCTCTCGGATGTGGAGTCATTATCGCATGAGTGCTGCTGCAGTCAGTCAGTTAAGCTATGAGCTGAGCCCCCTCAGACTGATGACCGACACATGGTGACCACTGCTCAGGAGGGATGTTTGACTCCTGACTCACTTCTGACTCCCGATTCATCGATTATTTTTTTCTTTTTTAGCTCTCTGCCCCGACCTTTTCAGACTTATGGCGCACATTAAGGCCTGCATGCACGGCCCCATCGCTCGGCGTACACTATATACGTCTACATGTATCCCGGTGATAATGGACCATCTAGTTAATAATTCAGCAGAGGGACGGCGCTGCACCTCCTTTCCTCATGAAAACTCATTTTCCCCCCGTGTTGCTCTTTTTCTCTTGCTCTCTCGCTGCTCTCCTCGGGCCATCCTTACAAAACAATTTCATTTGTCCCCATCGACCCGGTCTGTCAGCATTTGCACAGCCAATACATAAAGTCTTGGAGGAGAGAAACTGATTCGAATGTATTAGAAAGTCCTGCTGTGTACGGAGTGAATTACCTTTTTTATTTTTTTTTTTTACCATCAGGTGCTTTCGCCACAGGGCTAATGGAGTTCAGCTGCTTATACTAGGAGACAGATAAGGAATAATGGGCTATTTCAGTCACCCCGGATCATTCAAGCATCGGCTGCACTGATTTGGGACTCTACCACAGAGGTGTTCATAAAGTTTGCAGTGTTCAGCCACCAAATATGTGTCAGAGGCCTATAGTTAAACTTCAGTTGGCAAAGACTTCCTCCCCTTAGTTTGCCCATGTTGGGCAGAATATCATTGTTGCAAAGCTAACTGCTGCTAACTGTAGCTGCCGTTAGCTAGTTAGCTCAGACTAGCCGTGAATGTAGTGGTCCAGACTGGGACTTCGGACCTGAAATGAAACCTTTTGATCATTTAGAAACCCATAAACGTGCCAAATACTAGCAAAACACTGACTGAGAACATTTTACTGCGTAATGGTATGTTACTTTTACTTTACATCCTCAAGGTACACTATGCTGATAATACTTACGTACTTTTATATAAGATTTTGAATGCAGGACTTTTACTTGTGCTGTGCGGCTCGTGGTGCTCTGACTGTCAGACCTGACACGTACCGCTCATTTGCTCTCTTCTACGTAAGTAAGGCTCCCCCTGCACAGCTGGATTTCCGAGCGTGATTTAATCACCGCGGTGGTTGAAGTTCCCATTCTACTTATTTTGGGCCGCAGGAGCACACGCCCTCCCACGCTCTCCCCCGAGAGGTCATTTGGCTCCATCCTGGTAACAAATTGTTGTTGTTGTTTTTTTTTAAACTTTTGCATACAAGTTCAGCACCTAGATGATTGAGCCTCCTCGCCGCTCGGTGCTTTCCGGGCGGTGGGAGAGATGGATGAATGCCAGGTGATTTGAGTGAGTCAGACTTGAGGTGAATCTCATCTTCACTTTCTCATCGTCTCAGTTTGTCTCACTTTGAAACGTCGTCCTCGGTCCACCTCCTGCTTGGAGTAAGACACGATGAAGAGATGCGGAGGAGGAAGAACCGAGGCGGTCGAAATGACACATTTCTTCTAGTCGAGCATCGTCTGAATGGACGCGACTTACGATAACAGAGCAGAGGGTCACCTGAGCATGGGCTCGTAGCTGGGCTGCACAGGCTTGTTGTTCTGGTTTTATTCACATAAATGATCTAATACAATCAAACATTAACCATATTGTCCTACCTATGTTTTGGCCTTTTCTTTTATTTGTATCTGGAGTTAATTGTGCTCACTTACTTGATGGTGGTTCGGCCCAGTGCGTTTGATTGCTCCACTGTGACTCGACAATCATAATGCGTTTCTTCTGAAACCCTCACTTGGTGCCTGCCCAGTGCATTTGTCTCACGGTGCTACCCATTTTGCCGTTGCTTGTAGTTCGACACAGCTGCAGTGAAGTGTATAGCTTTGCACTTATCAGCCGCAGTATCCGATCACTCACAGATTTCCAATGAAGTGTCTTTCTAATAATAGACTTTCCACATAAGATGATGCGCTCACGTTGCCTCACCGAAGCCTCCTTCGAGACTCTTCCTCCTTCTTCTCTCCTTGCACCGCTGAGCAGCAACTTACCGATGACGTCCTCGCCGCTAGCAAACCCAATATTTTCCCCGTGTAATGTGATGGACAGATAATGAGATATTGGGGCTGCGCAATTAATTGGAATACTGTTGAAATTGCAATCCTCTCTCTGAGAAAGGTGAAATGTGTGACCGAACAGCATTACATTGGCAAAATGTGCAATTATAATGTGCAATATGTGAGAATCGTGCAGCCCTTTTTGAGATATGAAATAATCGGAATTAGTTGGAGGCATATTTCATTCTTGACGCATCGCCCTGCACCAGCCCATCGTCTGACTCCTTGGTTTTACCTCATTACCACAACAGATTAGTTTTATTGCCCCGGCGCGTTATCGTCTGCCGTCACCCAGCGCCCTAATGAAGTTGATCAATGGTGGAAGCAACAACCTGCGCTCCCCTCCCCCGTCTGTCAAAGAGTAAATGTGTTTTTTAAGAAGAGCGGTGTGAAGACGTATGAAATCTCTGCTAAACCAGAACACACTGTCTGTCTCTCTCTCCCCTCTCCCCTCTCTCCCCTCTCCCCTCTCTGGGCGGCGCATGCGGACGGCGCACGAGTTCGCGATCATGCGGACTCTTGAACCCGTCTCCTCCCAATCACCCGCCCACCGTCCTCTCCTTGCACTGTATGTGTGTGATCAGGCTACACCGAGGAAGGCATGACCGGTGAGAGCGAGCCGCAATCTCACCCCGCCTCTCCTCCTCTGCCGTTCCCCGTCTCCCCCACCACCACCACCACCACCTCCACCTCCAAAATCCTCCTTCAGCTGGTTGCTAGGCAGCACGGGGAGAGCTTGACAGTGTTGACGTTGTGTGCGCGGGACCACTTCCTGTAAACAGCCGAGTGGGTGCTCTTTGCTCTCAGCTGCAGAGGGAAGGAGAAAGCGAGACGAGACGGCCTAAAATAACCCTCCCCGACTCTCACAAAGGAGACGCGATGACGCGCATGGCAGAGAGAGAGAGAGGGAGAAAAAAAGTGTTATTTCATCTCAAGTGAAAATTTCACAGGGGGCTGAGTTTCAGGAGCTTTTGAAATGTATTTTCCCTTTTTTTTTTTTTCTCCTCCGTACTGCCAGAGAGCATGAGGTCTGGAATAAAAATGAATGCAGCTGACAAGGGCCATTTATGCACAGAGCTGGTGCATTTCTCCATACAACAGGCCTGCTTGTGCGTGTGTGTGTGCGGACTGAAAATGCATTTTCAGTCATGCTGGTTGTGTCACAGCAAATACAGCACATTCTCTATTTATCATATAGATGGACACAAACAAACCCGAGCCTCATATGTTTTCACTTTAAATGTTTTTGAGCGCTCGAGGCACTTTGATTTCAGGACGGACACTCGGCTCCAATAACCGTAGACGCCCTTTTATTCTTCTGTGTTTCAGCTCGGTGGCGGTGAAGATGACCACGGCGCGGTACCGTCCCACCTGGGAGCTGGCCGTGGACCCCCTGGTCTCGTGTAAGCTGTGCCTTGGAGAGTTCCCCCTGGAGCAGATGACCACCATCACACAGTGCCAATGTGTCTTCTGCACACTGGTGAGCGGGACACTGCGCACACGGCAGCATGCTTCCTGTCTGCAGGATGAAGCCTTGTGTAAAAGTTAATGATCCATAAGTCAAGTTTATAGAACATCTTTTTAAATGTATTTATGTAGGCTCATTACCAAAACACTCCAAAGAACTGTAGTCGTCCAAATTACGATCCTAATCAAAGTAAATGTGATATTCAGATGGGTTTTAGCTTAAAGGTGCAATGTTTATGGAATGGCCATCTGTCAAATTCATACGTCACACAAATAGAGGGCAGCCATCATCAAGGTACAAGTCAGTTTAATCATCATTATACAACATAATAAATATACATATGTATAGTTCATAAACTCCTTCATGCTACACAAATTACAGATCATATATACAGTTATTCATATACAAATATACACAAACAAGTAATGCATCTTTTTGAATTTACACCGGGGTAATTGCATAGAGCAGCAAAATGATGGTGATGGTAATATGGTCATTGGTCAGCATGTTCGCATCAAAAGCTGGATCAGGGAAACTCTTTCCGTCCGCTTCCACTGTGTGTGAGCACCGAGCATCAACGACGTAAACACAGAGTCCACGCCTTCTCGTCCCGCTGTCGTCCTGCGCTGTGTCGGCCTTGAACACCGTCGCCGATCCAGGGTCGGGTAGGGCAGCGTAACTACTAACTGCTGCTTACTATAACTGCCATTAACAAGTTAACTCAATTAGCAGTGCAGCTAGCGGCTTGAGCCACTGCTGTCACAGGAGCTTTGGACCAGGAAGGGGCGGGGCTACCATGCTTACTCAGGTAGATATCTCTGTAATCACTACATACACATTATGAAGTCCACACTGTTATTTCTTCACATTCAGTAGATACTTTTTTTTTTAATGTTTTCAACTTTTATTATTAAATGTTGCAAATCGTAACAATGACCTGAAGCTCTATTACAAATCTCACACCCCGTCTCCGCCTGTAAAACACTAGACCCGTGTGAAAATGCTGGGACGGAGGTGTAGTCACACCCACTGGCTGCGAGATCTGAACCGATCTAGTGCAGAGATGAGGACACAATGCCCGAGAATGACCGCTAAAAATAGAAGCTGCTTCCTCCAGCACAGTCTGGGTGGCGGCAGTAGTTAACCAAAGCTTAGTTAGTGCAGTTTATTCCACAGAGGGTGTAAACACAAACACTGCCTGGTATCTCACTTACGCTGCTATAAGAACACAGAAAGCAAAATATGCAATCTGGTGAAATTAATGGAATAGAAGCTTATGAATTGATTTGAAGTGGAAAATGTATTAAACCCCAATCTTTTTGATCTTCCAGCTTTGTAAACAAACGCTTTATTTCATGGATGTCAATAATAGAAGTTATACAAGCAGCATTCATTGACTTCTCTCAAAGTTTAAATAACCGGCAAGTTAAGCTTAACATTCAATCCTCCAACTCCCGAGGGGAATATGTGGCTCTTCAGCTGTTAAAACGATCCGCTTTCTTTCGTGCCGTTTGGTGCTCGGCAGTCGGCGTGTAGCGGGGGACTTATTTTAGAATTAAATGAAAACGGCTTCATGCTGTGGCTGTAAACGGGGCTGATTGAGGTGGCGAGACTGAGCCCAAAACAGCAGAGCTGTGGGCAGGAAACCCCAAAAACAATGAGCTCTGTAGAGCCGAGGTAAACTGCAGAGTCAGGAGACGGATATCTGAGCCTTTGATAGCATAAAATGATTAATCAGCACAGTTTCCTTAAGCTTTTTAACAAACCCTGTCACTCCTGCCTCTATTTTCTCATACCAAAAGGCAAAGATGGCGATCAAGAGAGCATCGTACTGTAGATCTGCTCTGTTTACCAACCGTTCTGATATGTGCTGTGTTTGTTTGTGGCTGACTGGATATTGAACCGGATCAAGGTTATATTTGTCTGTCTGTCTGTCTTTTTTTTTTCTCTCAGTGCCTGAAGCAGTATGTGGAACTCCTGATCAAAGAAGGCCTTGAAACTGCAATTAGCTGTCCGGACTCTGCCTGTCCCAAAAGAGGACACCTGCAGGAAAATGAGGTATTGATAAAAGACATTTCTCAAGACAGGTTGCCAATATCAAAATTCCCCCCCGCTGCTGCTGCCTGCTGCTCTGGTTAATCAACATTTACAATATCTCGAGACTGAACTTTAATCACCGTGGCAATTTCCTGAAAAAAACGGTCGCAGTATTTTTATTACACAGAACTTTTCCGTGGCGCTGCATAACCAACCGCCCGCATGAACATTTCACATCCAGCACGTGCAGAACTGGCGACGCGTGTGCTGGAAACGAGCAAAAAGGAAACCGTGTCGTGTCGGCTCCACAGATCAATTTCTTCCATGTCACGGACCTCCTATCACGTCCGCTCCTTCCCCCCCTCCCACGTAGCGAGCGCGAGTCGGTAAAGCTAACACGCGTGCCGGTTAGTTTAACACCTCCGCGCCCCCTCAGGGCTCCGGCTTCACTCAGGATGACCACTGCGCTCCACCTGCCAACGTGTTTATTCCTTTATAACGAGCTCACACATGTGCCTGCCTTCCCATCGGAGGTCAGCGCGAGGGCAAAGCGCCGCTCATCCTCTGGGCAGTTTGGCTGATGGACTCGCTCGCTCACTCGGTCTCGGAGGCCTGTGGGCACAGCACGAATCAGCGCAGCGCGGCCGTATGTTTCTAATCAATCAGAGTCGCCGGCCCTTAATGGAACCCCGGCTCCTCCTGCCAGTCATCCTCGTCTGCTCTGACAGCAATGCCTTCGCCTTGTAATTGACTGGCGCTTTACAAAGCCCCGAACGCTCATTTCATCGCCCAATAAATGAGCACATTTAACCTTGAGTGGGCCTGGGAATGCACCTTGAATACGTCCGGGCAAATCCTTTTTCTACCCGCGCGAAAAAGCCTCATCGGTAAACAAAGTGGCAAGTTCCGATCTTGTAGAAATCAGAATTTGACATTTTGTGAAAATGATGCTCGCGCTCTGAATGTGTAAAACGCTCCTCGCAGCCTCTGTCTATAAATATGCACAATGACCTGCTTATTTCCCTCCCACCTTCTCCTCTCCTCTCTCCCTGTAGATCGAGTGCATGGTGGCCACGGAGATGATGCAGAGATACAAGAAGCTTCAGTTCGAACGGGGTGAGTCAGCGCAGAAGCAGCCGCGGCACGTCAGCGTCCGCTCTCGGTGGGTGATGTGTGGGCAGCGGCTGCGTGTCGCAGACGCACGTGGACCCGGCCGTCCTCCGGGGGGGACTGTACAAAGGGATGATGACAGTTCTGTCTCACGAGTGTCACCGAACTGCTGCTCGCTCCGACTGGAATCAATCACTCGCCCCCCGTGGATGTTTTTGCTGTTGAATCACACCGCGGGGTCTCTGCAGAGAGCTAATAGAAAAGAGATTTGAGTGATGCTCGTTTGTTCTGCCGATTTAAATCTTCAACACCGACGCGCGTCTTCAAGTTGCCGCGTCAGCTCTTAACCGCAGTGTTTCAATTTGTAACTTCCGACGGCAGAAATTATGAATTCAGTGCCAGTCACAGACTGCAAACAATCACGCGGGGCGAGGAATATTCTCGTGACAGGTACTCGGGCCTTACCTTTGTCTGTTTTGCGCTGTAGTATTCTGACTCAGCCTTGTCAACCTCATCAAAGTGTAACACCAGCTCCCATCAAATATGCATGAGAGGGAAAGCCTCCCAGACTTTGTTTAAACAGATTGTAATTGGATTGGTTTCGGCTCTCGACTCGTAAACCGTCTGAGTGAGTCTGGTGGAGGCAGGTCTCCTCGCGAAGCAAGATATTTCAGTTAAATCCTTTTTATCTCCTCCGCCGTGTGCAGTCTGCGCTTTACACTGTTTGTCGAATAAATGTTAACCCAGCGCTAAAAGGCTCGGATATCGGCGCTGGAAAAGACGATGACAGGCCCGTGTTGCCCGGGTCCCCGCTGTCAACGCAGACGTGCTAATCAGTAATATTAGAGTTCCCTCGCTACCAGCGGAAAAAAAGCTTGTAACCAAGCAGTGCGATCGCTCTTTGATGGTTCTCGCCCTGCAGGTTTCTCCACCTACACAAAAGGCGCAGAACATTCAGATCTCGCACAAATAAATACATGGAACACAATGAAACAAATGCATATATGGGAGCTAAGAGGCAGGGGGTCTTCCAAAGGAATAAAAAAAAAAAACCCCATCAGAAGTAGCTGTTGATGCTGCCTGGGTAAGGGCAGTCAGCCGTCTCATCAATGTCCCGGTCCAGTCAGGCAGAACAGTTGCTGTAACCGTTCCATATTTCTCAGGCTGAGCCAAGAGTGCATGTGGAATGTGTGCTCTGAGTTCTTGGCAGAGAGGCAAGAGGAAGGAAGGAGAGGACACAAGGGCAAGTGCATCATGCTATGAACTCAGAACAGAACCGGCGAAAACGCACATGAAATGGTGTCTCAATCACCAGAAGAAGGAATAGAAAGTCACACCTTCGGTAAGAGTTCGGAGAGGTCACGGAAATTCGACGATCAAGGACACAGCAAAACGAACCTCGGACATTGTGTAAAATATGCGAGTGTGGGAAGCCTTTTGCCAATTTGCGAGATTATATGTCTTCTATCCGTTCCTTAAAATCTCTGTTCAGTCTAGTCGCAAAAATAAATGTTCTCACTCAGACATTTTGAGATGCCTCTGTAGCTGACTTTAATTTGTTGTGCTGCTCAAAACATGAATATAGATCTGAAACACTTGTACATTAAACAAAATCGATTCCCTTGTCATTTTGGTTAACTGAGCCTTTAAAAAGAACGACTGTCCGTGACACCGGCACTTCTTTTGTTCCATCAGAGGTGCTGCTGGACCCATGCCGGACGTGGTGCCCTTCCTCGACCTGCCAGGCCGTGTGCCAACTGAAGGAGGCAGATTCTCCGGCGCTGCCCCAGCTGGTCCAGTGCGCCGTCTGTGCCCTCGAGTTCTGCTCGGCCTGCAAGGCCAACTGGCACCCCGGGCAGGCCTGCCAGGAGAACAACCTGCCCATTACCTCCTTCCTACCAGGAGAAAACAGGTACCGCCTTTTTTTGGTGCGTTCATACCATCGCGATCGAAAGTTATGGTGCATTTGACGTTTTTGTTCTCTCGGTTTCTCTCTCATCTGCGTTATTTATCAGATTACATGTTTTGATTCATTCATGAGTGATCCATGAAAGGTGCAATATGGTACGACTTTTTCTTAAAAACAGAAATTATCTGAATGTCAAGAGCTAATTGTTGATGTTATGATGTGGATATATTGTGTCGCAGAGATGTCGACTGTAGTTAGCATGCTATCCAGCTAGCCATGTCCCGTCCGAGGCCCAAAGCTCCTGTGCTAGTAAATAGAGCTGCAACTAACCACTATTTTGGTTGTCGACTAATCTCGATTAGTCACGATTATTTTGGCAGCATCTGTTTCGACTTTGGTTTTACCTCATATTCTCAGAGCAAATTAAAAACCCACGAAACATGGGTATTTGAAAACACAATATTGAAACACAACTGCATTTTTTAATTATTTTAATGAAACATAAATTAACAAAATAATACATTAAAGTGCATGTTGTGAAAACATAATGTACAAATAACAACTAAATATAGCAGCAGTTAACAGTAATTACAAAGTTGAAAAAAGTCCATCCTTTTTTTAAATATTGCTGCCAAGTCCAACATTTCAAATAAAGCTAGTAAATGTAAAATAATAATAATAATAATAATAGTTTCTAGCACAAATTACTGTATAATTCACAAATTCTTCAAACTGCAGTGCAGGAATGTGAGCGTATCAACATGCGCTGGCTATCTTGTTGGAGGTTATGTTCCCAGCAGCTGAGAACAGTCGCTCAGAAGGAGCAGAAGTAGCAGGAATGCACAAGAACGACCGGGCTAATGATGCAAGACTTGGATACTTTGCTTCATTTGACTTCCGCCAAGATAGGGGGTTTTCTGTCTTTGACACAGGGTGCTTTCCAAAGTACATCAGTTTCGCAATGGGACAACAGATGAAAATTAGGCTTGTGAAAAAGTATGGCATGTTACTGTTGATCTTTAATGTTAATTACTTAGAACTGTTCTTATTTAAAGACATAAATCTTGCTTCGTTGGTGATAGCTTGGTTGTGAGCATCCTGTTCAGCAGTCTCGCTTGTCACTGTCTGTTGAGGAGTCACATCCAAACAGTGAATCAAGAGACACATTTGAAGTTCTCTTAGCACATGTAATGGCTTCCTCATTCTCACTGGCAGACTGCTTCTTTGCAGCTTCTTCTTGCATGGACTGTAAGGCGAGAGATTGGACTTTACTTTGAACACTGAACCTCTCCTCTGGTGTCAGAAATTTCAGTTTCGAAAACATGGGTCGAGTGCGGCTGCAGTGATCTGTGTGTTTGGGTTGTCATCTTTGACAGTGACTTCTCTGGACCAGCGTGCAGTGGTCTCCTGTACAGGAGCTGCATCATAGGTGGTCTGAGTGGACTTTTGAAGCCCTGAGACGGTAACATAGGTTTCACCACTCAGGTAGACAGTGGCACTTTCAAAGGCCTGAAGAGCTTTTGCCAGTTCCTCTAGCAAGGCCCACTGGTCTGGTGTCAGGTCGAGATGCCGTTTCCCTCTCTGTTACTGTTGGGTCAGACAGTGTTGCAGTCAGCCAACCATGTAAAAGGTGCTATTCCACCTAGTAGAGACATCTTGGATAGGTTTCTTCTCTGGGATCCCCATTTCTCTGCTTGCTTGAGGCTAGTTCACTTCTTTTGAAGTGCTCTGCAAGACACCTCGCTGCTCCTGGTGTTTCAGTGATCTGAGGATGTTTCAGAGCATGACTGATCACCAACTGCAAAGTGTGGCCTGCACAGCGGACTCAATTCCACCCATGCTTTTCTTTCAAGATGCTTGCGGCCAGCACATCATTGGAGCCATTGTCATGGACAACAGCCACAATCTTGCTCGCAGGGACCTCACACCTTGCCGTGGCATGCTCAATCCATGCAGCAATGTTGACTCCAGTGTGTCGTTCTTCCAGCGGCACGGTGGTGAGGCAGAAGCTAGTGAGTTCCCAGTCATCGCTTATAAAGTGACGCCAAGATATGCATCTGTGGCAACGCTGGTCCAGGGATCAGCTGTCAGGGCAATCCTGCTCTTAGTTAATTTTAGGACATTTATAATCTTGGCAGCAGCAGCTTCATACTTTTCCCCCATGAGCTTTGTAAAATGAGTTCTCGATGGCGAGGTGTCGCCTGGATGGAAGGTGTTAATGGTCTGTTTGAAACCTTCATCCTCGACCATGGATGTTGGCCCCATGTCATTGGCTATCATGTTGAGGATGCTTTCTGTCAAGACTTGAGCCATTTGAAGGGTGCATGTACCTCTTCTCACGACAAACTCATCCACACGCCTTTGCTTGGCACTGGCAGTGGAACTAGTCAAAGAGAGAACAAAAACCGAATAATGTATCATTTAAGAAGCTGAATTCTATGCATCATGTTTTATCACAATACTAATTATTACAGTTTTTAATTGATTACATATCTTACAAATTAATTATTATGTTAGAAATCATTGCATTAAGTGAAGGTTTACTATTCAGTGTTTTATCCAATTTATAATATTACTGTTTTGTACTGATTTAATATTTCACACATGAATTATTCCTGATATCGTTGCTGTCAGACAGAAACCTCTTATTTGCAAATTTGACTTATTTTTTCACAATCGATTTTACTGGCCACCCTCCACGCCTGCACACATTATTAACCAATGAATGTATTCAAAGAGCTCGTCTCCAGCCGGCCTGTTGCCTGATGATACACGGGGGAGCATGGGTTTACAACAACCGCAGTTGTTGTTGTCATTCGAGATCTGTTGCATTTTTAATAACTATGAAGCTGAATAAATCACTTTTTGGTTGCACACTAATGGATGAATATGTCTTAAAAAAATGCAAATCCATTTCGGTTTGATTTGCTTGTAGGTTTGTAGGCTACTACAGAGTCACACGTGAATTTAATACCATATATTGAAGATGGGAGGTTTCCGCCCGACAGCAACGATATGCTCCAAATCACTACAAAACAGATAAGCTACGGCTATTTCTCACAGACATATAACTTTAATCAGTTCAACTCGTGATCTTCCGCCCGTCCGGTGTGCATGCCACCGTGGTTCCAGGGTGCTAATGCATGACTGTAGTGCTGACATGAAATGACAGCTGCTTTTGACAAAGTTTGCACGTCATGTTTCGCGGTGTTATTTTAGAAACGTTCCCACACTTTGGACGTTGTTGGTCTCGCTTTCCTGCTCTCCTCTAACATGTTCCGCCATTCATACTCTGCTGCTGCTTCTTCTGTGCCACAATGTCGTGCACATTCTAGTAGCGGCGCTAAAGCGTGGATTAAACTTAAAGGGATATTCCGGTGTAAATTTTAATCCATGGTCTAACACACCGTGACACCGAGTAAGACTCCCCCTCGAGAGATCAAGTTTGCCGACTGCTAGCTTAGCTAGTTGTAGCAACTTCAGAAAAGACAGCACGATAACAATACACTGCAGCTTACGCCTCCAACCAGGAAACCGCCATCAAAAAGCCACTCATAGCCACAATTAATGGTCAGAACAGCACCAAACTTCAGCAACAGTACACGTACAGTCCCAGCACACAGTACGAAGCATCAAACATCTGCTAGCTTTGCCGGATTTGTATTAAAAACACAGCACAACTCACCCTCTCCTCCAGCAGCCTGCTCGTTGCGGGGAAGCCCTGACGAGTCGATTACCGAGTGCAGTAGATTTTCGCAGCTCTAGGATGAAAATGTATGATTATTAATCCATGGAATGCTCAGTTCTTATTATTGAGAGCTGACAGGGAAAAGAACGGAAGTAATGGAGTTACTGATGTTGCTACAACTAGCTCAGCTAGCGGTCGACAAACTTGATCTCTCGAGGGGGAGTCTTACTCGGTGTCAAGGTGTGTTAGACCATGGATTAAACTTACACCGGAATATCCCTTTAAGTGTGGTTTTGAAAGGTGGCCAATTCCTACAGATTGCACCTTTTTAAACGCCTTGTACGACAGAAATACCCAGTCCGGTAAAAAGACGTCTGCACTATCATTGCACTACCTCCTCGACCTTCAAAAAGAGACCTTATTTTGTCCGTTTTGCCGTCAGCTGCAGAAGAAATCCCTGGAAATTCAGTTCATTTCTCAGAACCCGTGTGGCATTCCACACGTCCTGTTCACCTGACTTGAGTTCAGAACCACAAGTTGTCAATATACAGTGGCGTTCGTTCAGCTCGTCCCTAAATATATCCTGACAGCCGGTCTGGCTGGCCGATTTTTTGCTGCTACCGCTCAGTTGAGCGTGAGCCAGGGCTCGAGCACAAAGTAATAGGCGGATATAAAACAAATCTGCTGAAACTAAACTGCAGTGAAGAAGGCCGGGATGGGCCCATTATTCATTTTAAGGATACGGGATCTGTCTGCGAGGGTAGAAGAGGGCCGCCCGAGGACATGTGCGGCTGACCCGTTTTCTCCGAGATATCCTCTTACTCGGGGAAACGTGATTAGCTCCGCGGAGCCTTCCTCTATCTGCACAGGTTAGGGGCCGAGCTCAGAGGCCAGAGTCGAGGGCGGGAGAGAGGATTAACAGGTCAACTCCTAGTCATAAGAAGAGCCTCTGTGTCTGACCTACACTTGTTCACCGCAAGAATGTCTGTAAAAGCTAGATTCTGACCCTTTTTTTACACACCAATCGTTTCATTATCACTTTGAGGAGGATGACAGGAGAAACTCTGAGCCCCCCCCCCCCCTTTGCTAGAAATGAATGGGCTTGTTTGCTGTCACAGGACAATAGAGTGACAGCTTACCTGCCCGCCTCCACATTTCAGGAGTCAGCACTTTTACTGAAACAGGAGAAATGGATCCAGACGAACTGACACCAACAGGGGGGGAAGAGTGAGAGCGTGGGAGGGAGTTCAATGCCATTTAGTGGCTGTTGGCTTTTCAGGAAGAGAAGCTCTCGGCTGTCTCGCACAGCCCCGTTACGCCAGCGATTGTAAATATCGATCGTCGCATTAAGGCAATCTCATCCCTGGCACGTCTGGCGGAGTTAATATTGAGTGATTTTAAATTTTTACACGACGTTTGGATTCAAGCTCGTGTGTCTCTCTCTCTCCTTTTCCCCAGCTCCTTCTATAAGAACGAAGAGGACGACGCACCGATCAAGCGCTGTCCCAAATGTAAAGTTTACATCGAGAGGGACGAGGGCTGCGCGCAGATGATGTGCAAGAACTGCAAACACGCCTTCTGCTGGTACTGTCTGGAGTCCCTGGATGTGAGTCGAGCCTTAATTAGAATCTGTTTATTCCACGATACTCAAGGCCATAGACATTATATCATTAGCGTGTATTGTTACCTGTCTTTACCAACTTAGTTATTATATCCACATTCCTGGTGGTTATTTATCATCTCATTGTGTTGAACAGTCATCCCTACAATACTGTTGCAATATCTATATTGAGGTATTTGGACAAGAATATTGTGATACTTTGATTTTGTCGCCCAGTCCTAGCATTAATAAGGTGCTTATACTTTAGTCAGAATAAAGTCAGAATTCTGACTTTATTCTCAGAACTCCAAAAAAAGATTCCACGTGCGGCCCTAATCCCCTTCCGTAGGGATGTTTACAGTTTAAAATCGAAAGTCAAATCAAATTGCCGATTCGGAGAAACGCGACACCCCCTCATTTTATTTAATCCTACGTATATCGCAATGTCATTTTGAGGCCATATTGCCCAGCGTTAGCAAGAATATGCTTTTTTTTCCCCCGGGCTCTGAAATCTCTGTTTAATATTGTAATACAGTGTTTGCACACTGATAATCCTGACTGTAGTCATCATTTGTCTTCCTGTGACAGCAGTAGCTTTCATTATCAGGAAATTGTAGCTTAACCTCGGTCCTGATAAGAAAGGAATAAGACGTGTTTGCTTTGGGTCCTGCGCCTTACGTAATCTTAATTGCGCGCGGACAGACGAGCGTCTCACGCAGGTCATTTAAAAATCCGTTTTTCTCAGAGCGGCTTTTGTGTCTTTCCGACTGCTAATGGTCAGTCTCTATCTGTGTTGTGTTTGTGTGTGACAGGATGACTTTCTCCTGATCCACTACGACAAAGGACCCTGTCGAAACAAACTGGGCCACTCCAGGGCGTCTGTTATCTGGCACAGAACACAGGTGAGAAGCCCCGTCTCCCCTCTCCCCTCTCTCTCCCCCCTCCTCTTCACCCACCCTGCAGCATGTGGACATACACGTGCTCCCTGCCTCTTTCTCTCCTTTCTGCCTCACACACTCGCACTCAGCGGCGGCCTTGTATTATCTTGACAGCACAATAGCAAAAGGACAGCTTGATCCGCGTGCAGCGACAAGTGTCCGGTGGTCAGTGTCCTGCTGTTTCCAACTAAGCCTATTATGTACACCTTTCAGTTTTCAGGGGGGAAAAAAAAAGGTTTACATAACCGAGGTCCTACTTTACCATAGGTAACCGCATGAAACGATGGATTACACACAAAGGGGTTGGATATTACATGTGATTTCCCGCATGTGAATGGCGGATTACACACGGCGGATTAGATGTGACATGAAATTTCCTACATGTGACGTCGCGTTTAAAGTCCACGATAGCGTCCGACCGTCGTTCATCAGCTCCCAAATTTCTCTCCAGTATCTTGGCCCGGATCATCCGTTCGCGGGTGCTACGTCTCTTTTGTCTAACATACTCGTTATTTTGTCAACATTAGCATGCACGCTGGCATCTGTTGCCCAGTGGGGCAGGCTGAGTCATATGATTACAGTTGAGCTGATGGAAGCCAGCTATAGCTTCACCGCTCTGTGTGTCTCTCTTTGCTCTCCTCATTTCACCCCCCCCATCGCGCCGTCTCGTCTAAAAAGCCTTCCCTTCATAAATACAAGATGCACCGGGGCTAACCTATCCTGCAGAAAGAAACATCATCTCTCCCCGCCTGTATCTGACGACATGGGCGTGGCGAGCTATGTTTCCACACAAGATTCATACCATTAGTTACAAGGAAGGTCAGGTCTTAAACATGTAAGCATCACTATGGTAGGTTAACCACAGACGCTCTTTCTACAGTATACCGGCTGTAAGAAGGATAAATTTGTCTTCCTAAAGACCAGGCAGAAACCTGTTTGCTAGCAAGACCCCGAAACAGATGTCTTTCTGTCCTCAAAATGTGAGGAAAAGCGCTGTGCTATTATAAGTCACTGTTGCATGTGACTTCATGTTATGTATTCCATTTTGTGGCCCTGAACCTGCTGGTGTCTGGCTCCCCCGTGTGGCGACCACGCGGACTTGCCAGGATCGTAACAGGAAGGAAGTGAAACTCAAGTGAAAACATCAGCTCTTGATTTTCTGTTTTACCTCAGGAGAGCGCTGAAGGGACATCGACGTCTCTGTAGGCCAACCTGGACGCGAGCACCGCTCTGGTTCCCCCTGCAAAAAGCCAAAAAGATTCTTTGATCAGATTTTAGATTATTATTATTATTATAGACATATCTTCATAGATTTTTCGAACATTGCTTTTTCAGAAGATTTAATGTTCACTTACCAAATTCCAACTCTCCATCAACAGTTTTCCTGCTGTTGATGCTGGAAAAAAA
Organism: Lagodon rhomboides; assembly: GCA_039737535.1. Classification (NCBI taxonomy): domain Eukaryota; kingdom Metazoa; phylum Chordata; class Actinopteri; order Spariformes; family Sparidae; genus Lagodon; species Lagodon rhomboides. The sequence continues at coordinate 13,469,421 of CM077801.1, forward strand.
AAGACCCAGTAAGTTTTTAGTTGTTTTTTTTTTACAATCCAGTCAATCTGTCAGTTGATCTAACAATTATGGCAAATGGGATGCGAGAGATTTCCAGCAACACTTTCACGGCTTAAAACAAATACTGTAGATTTCACGTTCAAACAATAACAAACACTTGTACTTGTAGGAATGTGTGAAACCCTGCCAAGATCTTCTTTGGGCGCTGCCAACATCTTGTACATCATCCTCTCAGAACACGACTGTCACAGCTGAGTTTAATTCTCGATTGCATTGAATCCAGAAAGCCTAAACGTATTCCCTTCTTTGTACCTCACAGTGTTCTGTAGTTTCTGTGATTTGTAATAGCTTTTTTCAAATTGCCGTCGATCTTCTCTATTGCATCAGATTACGTGGGTTTGTCCATCGCTTACCCTATTCTTGTGTACACCTGCAAACACAAGAATAATGTTGATGATGATGTGATTTATTTATTTGTGTGGGAAATATTCCCTTAATTGCTTATCTGCTGGCTAAACACAGCTTTCTGAAGCAACTGTGCTGGAAAGGGTTTGTTGTGTGCGCCATCTGCAGGCCAACATGTGGTATTGCAGGTGAGGGAGGGCTTTAAGGCATGCGGTTGTGAAACAGCGAGATGAACTACCTGAATCACCACTGTAATCTTTTCTATGACTCTACGGGTGTCAAATTTTCATTAACGCAAAAGTGCATCACCAAACAAACCCAACTGTGCAATCCCCAAACAAAGCAGACGGATGAATAAAATAGGTAAAGTTGACCAATACGGAAATTTGATCAAAACAAATGCATAATAACGTATTAAACAGTAAACTGAGGTTAATCAAAACATGACTAAATCCAACCAATATGTATAAGAGAGCTGTATTTAAATGAACCTGTCTGTTTCCTCCCTCCTCTCCCTTCAGGTGGTGGGGATCTTCGCCGGCTTCGGCCTGCTCCTGCTCGTTGCCTCCCCCTTCCTCCTCCTGGCCACTCCCATCGTCCTCTGCTGCAAGTGCAAGTGCAGCAAAGGCGACGACGACCCGTTGCCAACCTAGACACGCCAACCGGAGACCGGAGCGGAGAGCCGCTCCGAGGATGGGCCATCCTATTTTTTTCCTTTTCACCCCCCTTTATACGTTCTCTTCCTCCCACCAGCTTTGAGCGCTTTCATATTTTTTGGGCTGAAAACGTGCACCAGCCCCCGGGCCGCTTCGGGATCCATCGCTCTGCATGAGAGAGAGGCGTGGCGGGAAAAGCGACCCGACACCTTGGCCTGGAGAGAGGTGCAGGGTTGAAGGGCAGAGGAGGTCAGACTTGGACTATGGACCGCTGTGTCCACGCGTGTGAAACGTTGGTTGGTTTGGGAACGTGGAGGAAGTCTGGGCCGCGTCAAGCGGTCCTCAGCGGTGGGTGTACCGTGGTGTGGTATCGTGGCGGGTCACTACGAACAAAGGAAAGATCAAAGTGAAGAAATGCTTTTCTCTTGTGTGGGACAGTATCATGCAGGAGCCACCTTTTAGAAAGAACTTCAACTTTATCGCTCTATTTTGTCGGTTTGTCGTACGCAACAAAAGCTTTTTTTTCCCCCTCCCCGCACCGCCACCACACTCGATGTAGCTCTACAGATTCAGTCCGTAGCATTAGAGTCGCACCACGCATGTTTGGTGTTCACTCGATCTGCACACAGGGCGTGATCCCTACGTCACGCTCCCCGGCTGAGGTAGAGACGGGAGGCCGTCGTCACTCTCAACATGTACAGCACGTCCTCTTGATGATGTCAATGTTTTATAACCTGTTGCTTTTAATAGAACTGTGCTCAGAGTAGTGTCTATGTGTTGTACTTTTTGAGTGTTTTCCAAACTGTAAGGTACACTTATTATAGGGGATTGCCACTCAAATCGAAAAAAATACACTTATTTTCTAGTTTTGATCGACCTTTAGCTTCTGTTTTATACCCAAATTGGGTTTTTTTTTTCCACTTCTGTTGCCATTTCTCTGTTTCATTCTCTTTAACATTGGAGTCATCTTTGTTAGAGAGGCAGCGGTGTTTCAGGACAGATTTTTTAATCATCTGAGATCCCGAAACGCCCCAATTTGAGTGGCGCTCCCCTCTTGAGTTCAGCAGTAACGTAAAGTCCGTCAGAAGACTTTGTATCCACATGTTGTGGAACCATTTTATTACTACGGTAAAAGCGATGTCACTCCTGTAATTTTTTCAGCCCCCAGGTGGTGGTGTAGCCAAATAGAAATGACTAGCCTTAAAATTGAGAATAGCCAAAATCCGGCATTTCCCCCCCCCCGTGCATTAAAAAGAGTCAAAAGTTGAATCCAAATAATCCCAGGGAAAGCATGTGCAACAGCGTCAGTCAGTGAAGCCCTTTATATATTCAGATGATTCTATGATGTCATCCATATGCCACACTGTTAATAGCCATAATGTAAAGAAAAAAAAAAGAAAAACTGTCCTAAACTGATGTTTTGTGCGACCTGGGGCCTGTATTTCCTAAGCCTTCTCGGAGCGGGAGAGCCGATCGACATCCAAACCCGACCATCGCAAGCGATCTGAAGCTCAAACTCGGATCAGATCCCCCCCACCTCTTCCGAGACTTAACAAATACCCGCTGATTCAGAATTGCAAACTTGCATACGTTAGTGGTCCGAGTGTCGGTGTTCTGTTTTGTTGGGCGGGTCAGACCTCCGACGACAAGCAGCTATTCCTCGCAGGGACGTCAGAAATAAAAAAAAAAAAAGCCTATAGCGCAAATATAAAAAGAATGTCACAGTTTTTTGGGGCACACAATTACGAAGCTGCTCTCTACTATATCACTTTATCTATGCAAGTTTGTACATTACCGTTCTTAAAAAGGCTATCGATTGGTCATAATCAATTGTGTGTCATGGTTAGGTTCGTATGGTGGAAGTTGCCGAATGTCAGCATACATGAGCATATCATGGTCTGGTAACACTTTAGATTAGTGAACACATGGTGCCTAATAGCATGCATATAAGTAGCATGTTGGCTCTTCATTAGTCACTGTAGAGCACTTATTAATGCCTCGTTCTGCATGGCCAGATTCTTAAACTACTGCTAGTAGTTTGACAGTTATTAACCTACACAGCTTCTACTTTCACTTTAAAAGGGGGGATATAGAGTTAGGAAGAATATAAGTAAGAGCAGTGCTGACCAAAGTCGGGCCCAGGGACCAAAGTTGAGGTTAAATTTGTTAAAAAATATATTTCATTTTATATTTATATGTATTTTATTACAGAGAAACTGCTCTTTAAATATGTAAGATTCTAATTATTAGTTGTTTTTACAGTAATGAAGGGAAATCAGACAATTAAGGAAACTCTAGATTTTAGTAGGCCTACCTTTTTACATCTTTTAAAGGGTAGCTCCAATTTTACACAATAAAGTGTGTCCACAGGTCTTGAGGAGCACTACTGTATGTGAAAGTAATAGTGTTAAGCTTACCGTGGCTCCAGAGGAAGCTGCATGTAATCTGTAAATTGCTACTATAGGTGGCTACGTTGCATTGTGGGTAATGTAGGCACCAGCTTTTTAAAGGAGGAAGAATGCGTGGAATAAAAAAGGGCAGTATCTCTGATCCTGCTGTATTGATTTTGATCACTTGTCATTCCCCTGGTGCCTACATTACCCAAAATGCAAATCAGCCACTCAGTGACATGTATGGTAGTTCTGCTCAAGACCTCTAAACACACTCAAATGTGTAAAATTGGGGGACTTACCCTTTAACAATACAACACAATGAGTCATTCAGAGCTTAATGTACGGTATTAATACTTAGTTTAATTAAAATAGTTGTGTGTTGTGTTACATAAGAATAGACAATAACTATTAAGTTTTATTAATGAACTATTCTTGTGGTTTTATCACCTATAATTATGTACAACAGCTTCCTTACTGTCTATCAATAAGCAGTGATGGGGTAAGTTACCTATCATTTAATAGTATTTGTAGTATACCGTCATGGAGAATAAGGCATTAATAAGTGATAATCATAATCACAAATAAAGAGACAATATGCCACGAATGCGCATGCTAATAAGCAGCTAGTTAACGGTTGATATGTGTCCTTATCTGAGGTGTTACCTGTGGTTTTTATTTAATCAGGGAATCATTCAGAAACTATACATTTCCTTCTCTGTTATGTCTTTTAGTTATAAAGCTTTAAGTTTAAACCGAATTTGGCCATTTTTCTTCAATTTTGTCTCAATTTTTGGAGGGAATGTCATTTTTTTATTTATTTATTTTTGACAACCCTAGTTAAGTTAGTAAAGGAAAAATGTGAAACCATTTCGTCATAAACAAATAGTTCCAGTATGTTTGTCTGTCAGATCCATTCATAGCCATTCTAATGTTTTAAAGAACCCATTTAACGACTGCTTACTTTCCCTCCCTTCTGGTGAAAGTTCCAGTGTCCATGTAGCATTTCATGACAGGTGTGGCTACAGCTACGAATAAAAAAAACAGGACAACAGTAGCTAATTGAAGCTAAACAGTAGCTTATCATTTGCAACTCGCTCCGTCTGCTCATAAATTTAGCTCCGATATTCAGTACGATAAACCTTATTATTAGTAGCCTTAAATTTAGAGTTCCTGACCTGTAGCCTGCGTTGCTTTCACTGACCTCATCTGCTGTATGAGCGCGGTGATTTGATATCAAAGTCAGTCCATTTTCTATATTTGAGGGTTTTGGTGCTTTCCCCCCTCCCCCTAAAAAATGGTTAAATTCCACAAGCTTTTGTTGTTTTTATGACAATCGTGCCAAGCAGATTTTTTTCCTGGAAGGGATGAGGAAACAGAGCTGTCTACTGTATGTGACCATGTATTTGTAACGTATTAACAGTTTTTACAGGGTGGAGAAAAAAAAAATATTTCGATGCTTCTTTATGTAAACGCTGCACTGTATATGGGTTTCATTGTTTTTACTTCTTGATATGATCCGTGACGTGTGTGTGTGTGTGTGTGTGTGTGTGTGTGTGGTATGGTGCCTGCCGTGTTCAATGGAGGAGTTCAGTGTCAACTCGGTTAGAAAGTGTCAACGCATACCGTGCGAGAGATTGAAACTTTAAGGGGGTTTCGCAAGTAAACACATCAGGGCTCTGATAACTTAATTTCAAACAGCGCGAAATATTCATTTAAACGCGAAACGTTGGTTATCGAAGTCTTGAGCTCGTAAAACTCTGACTAAAGTCGGACAAATTCACGGCCATTTCCATTTTTTTTTTCCTTTCTGTTTTTCTAAACTTACGTTGGCTGGCACCACTGAACAGGAAGATACTGTATTATGCAACAAACATTCAAAAGGGCCAAACCGCAGACATTACAATCACTGCAGTGACACATTGCGTATATAAAGCCACTCCAGCAGATGAAACATCAGCACAGGTGTCGGGGGGGCAGGACGGTTTTTCGAAAGGGCTTGCTTCTAAGATCTGGCCCTCAAAAACGGGGAAGCAAGGCGACGTTTCTTTTACAAGAAAAAGGCTCGAGATCTACTTTGCAACTATTCTACGATCGAGTTTGGTTACGAGCAGCGATTTATATTTTATAACCTGTTGTGTCAAGAGATGAAGCTGCATGATTTTTCTCTGACTTCTACATGTTAAATATTACAATATTGTAGCCTCTAAAAAGATCTTTGGAATGGTAGCGTCGTCACTCTATCACCCAGCTGTCTCGATTTTGTTTTATTTTTTTGGGTTTGTTTTTTTTTTCTTCCCTTTTTTTTAAGAAAATGTTTTGATGTTCATTCAGCCATATGATATCCAGCGTTGTCGAGCCGCCCTCAGTTCAGCAGGCCGGCTCCGTGTGTCTGTTACTTCTTTTTGTTGACTTTATTTTTTTATATATATAACGCCTGTGTTACATCATAGTCTGTATTTGCATTATATGTTTTAAGAGCGGGATTCTTCAGGCCTGATCGGTCAATTAAATTTCAATCAATCACCTCAGTAAGTGGATTATTGGCAGAGGAAGTGTCGTCCGTACACGAGACTTCTGTAGGTGAGGGACGGTTAACACTGTCTCTAGTTTAGGCAGTTGGTGAAAGTTAATTGACCTGGGTGATACAAAGATAAAAGCATTGTAAAATGGCATATTCGAATCAGTTCTGTACAACTTAAACTCGGCATCTCAGTATATCTACAGTTCCACTAACACTGTGACACCAGGTATTAAAGGTTGTTGTTTTTTGTGATCCGGCTCTCTTCATTCATTCACGCCAGCGTACCGAAACAGTTGAATTTTGCATCTCAAACACACAGCGACGGAAAGCCACAAAGTCAATTTTACTTGGGTATTGTATTTAAGTACAATTTTGAGGTACTTTACTCGAGTATTTCCATTTATGTGTCCACGCCACTACAATGTCTACCCAAATATTGTTGCGTTTTACTCACTACATATATTTGATAACTTAAGTTACTGAGTTACTTTTCAGATAACATAAATTAATGTATTTCATTGGCAGTTGGATTCATAAAAAAGAAAGAAAGTAACCAAAGAAAACATATGCTGTTTATCGGGAAAAATGCTGATGCTGATTTGATAATGGTCCAGGCAGGTAATCGGTCTACCCATAGTTTACAATGTCTACATATATGTGAAAATATATATATTATTTACTTTTACTTGTACTTTTGATACTTAAGTAAATTGTTTTCCAGAAAATCACTTTAATACTTGTAATATTTACAATAATAATGAGGTAATAGGTAATATACATGTAATACAAACTCAGAAATATGTATTTTGTTTTCCATAACTGAATAAACCATCTGTCCTCAGAGGAAAATAAGGTCCCCAGAACGCTGTCTGAAGCTAGAAGGTTGGCTTTGTTAATTTATTTGAGAGTTTGCTTATGTTGTTGAAATTGAAATTGATTGAAATTTCTCTCCAAAACAACATGTTATTATTTAAGACTTTCACACAGGTGCTATTCCTATGGGTGACTTTTACCAAAAGAATATTTTAACACAATACTTTCACTCGAGTATGACATACCATGAAGAAGTCTTGTGGCCCTCTTGGCTGTGAAATGGCTCCCTCTGGTGTTGAAAGTGTGGAGTTCTTCATTTTTCCACTAACAGGGAGACCTTTAGTACAAAAAGACCCGCACAAATCATTAATCATCAGTTAAACAGGGGATAGGAATTTCTAGATTGGTGTATTTCTATATTCGAAATAAATAACTGAACATTTTTTTCCAAGAAGAACTCAAACACTGAGGTATCTATCCTCCAAAAATTCGTACTATTTTAATGGAGATAATCATGAAAAAAATAGAAACAAGCAAAACAATGGCCGAGTGTTAAAGTCGCAGTCACAGTGGCGTGTGATATTCTATCATTTTTAAATTGCTCTCACCTTCCTACATGGGCGGCCTAATATCTTGAGTCACACAATAACTTTATTTAATATTGCCTTTTGAAGGGGGCGTTAATCATTTTCTTCTCCAAACAATGAACTATTGTACAAAAATACTCTTTCTAGTCTTTGTTCTGCTTGCATCAAGCGTCTTTCCCTCACATTCACGGCAGCTCTGTTCAATCGCAGCTCTGTCTGTACATCAGACATGTGTCAGCCTTTTGTTAAGGTCTGCCAAAGAACAGGTTGTTCTCTCCCTCTCTCTCTGCCTTTGTGTCTATTTCCTGCCAGATGCTGGATTGGGAGCATTAACAAGACAACCCTGAAAATGAAAGTGCAAACGCTCGGTGATACATCATCCCTCACCAGCTGTTCTCTGTTTGGAAGTCGCTCCACCAATCACTGGGCAGGACCACAGGAAGTTGCCATCTGTGGGCATCCCGGTGACAGAGTTTGCGGATGGGCGTTGAAGCTGATGTGTTATCTGGAGCAAATGAAGTATGATACAGGCAGAGAGGAGGAGGAGGAGGTGGTGGTAGGGGGTGGTGGAGAGATGGACAGAGAGACGGGGAGGAGTGTATCACCTGGAGGACAAAAGGCTGAACCTCAGAGAAACAGGAAACAGGGAGCCAAGCTCCACCGCTGAGCGGGAGGGGTGGATGAAAAGAGAGGAGACAAGGCCTTTGCACCTGCTCTGTATAGAACACAAGGTTCTGCTATCACACGTGTGCTGGCTGCAGGCCGATCGGGCTGCTCTGCTCTGGCTTTACCTTCCAACACCTCGCTGCCAAGTCCTCCCTCCTGCTCCACAGCTTCCCCTCCTCTGCTGCCACGCACCTACAAACCAACCGACAAACTCTTACTCATAGTAAAGCATCAGCGCAGGACAGTATAGAAGATGTTATTACGGCGAGAATGCATGTTAAAGCAGATCTCTCCTAATAGTGCTGTGCAAGGAATGACGGTCTTGTTCGTCAGGCGGAGGGGTCCAGCAAACATTTTCTGGATATAGTTTTTATTTTACCCCTTTTTTTGCATGTGGCACCCTAATACGAACCAACATCTACTTATGACAGCTCATCACAGGGTGCATGTCGACAAAGACAGATGTTTCCTTTTCACTTTTTTTGAGGCCCGAAGAGAAAAAAAAAAACTATCCAATGTTTCACAAGAAGCTGGCGAACAAGTGGAGAAAAATGAGATTTGTTTTTACAACTAGAGTCGCAACGGTATTTACGATTTTTATGGTACAGTCCCTGTACCTGAGACCATCATGGTTTCACGGTATTGGACAATAATTATTATTGTTATTATCAGTTACAAAACCCCCTCACAACCACCACAACCACACATATACTACCACAGTCTCTGGTGGGGGGCTCGTTACATCATGACAACGTTATGTGTTGAAAACGTATATCTTGAAATAAACATGTATGTGACGCTGTGATCCTGCCCTCCCACTGAAGTTACATAGTGCAGGAACAAGTGATGGGGGGCAGAGTGGCTGAGACAGAGACGCCATTCACCCTGAAACAAGAGAATGTACCATCAAAATGATTTTGAAGCTGTAATTTAAAGGTTAAAAAAGTTACATGATATTGCTGTCAACAAATGAAAAACAGCATTTTGGGGGGGTTAAACAAAAATTCACAAAATATTAAGCCCTGTCAAAAAAACTGAACTTTATGCAAAGTGTCATTGGCTAAATGCTTCTGCTTCATCATAGTTAACAGAGCTTGTTAGTACGGTCTGTGATGATCCTTCCATGACCACAATTCAGTCTTTCTTACTACCCACAGGAATTTAGAATTCCCATGAGCGCCATGGTATAGCAGAAGGTCATTAAGTAGCTGCGTTGTAAGTAATATTGTGATTGGCTCGAGGTTCATGGTGAGTCTGCTTGCCAGAAGAGGGAACTAGAGCGCTGAAAAACAGCGCAGCCTGTTTGTCAATAACGACACACACTCTCACTTTCTGATGCATCAGATACGGAGGTGAAATGTTGTCGGCGCGCTCTGGGGCTAAAATGCCGGCCGGGGCCTTTTGTAGCGCGGGGCCACTTTGTGAAGGCTGCCGCGACGTTTCAAAGCGGCAAGGGTCAAACAGATCAGGGATTACTTCTGTACGTGTCACTGAGGGCAAGAAACGGTCTCCAGTGCAGTACGAAGCGATATGTGCTGTTTTCTGTTCCGCTGAGCATCGATGCCCATTCTACGGGGTCTTTCCTCAGTCCTGACATGTCACGCTGACTGGCAGCAATAAGCCCCGCAGAGCAGAGAGCCGAGTAAACACACGTCGACGTTAGGAGCTGAGAGTCCTCTGCTAGCTCTCCGTGGGGGCTAATGATAGGCATGTACATTCGCTCATAGTTGCGCACACACAAGTACACAGGACTCTAATTGTGACCAGGGGCCATTGTACATCAACCGGTGACTGACATAAGATGACAGGGTCCCGCCTCTCATCCATTTTATCCCAGCGTGTGGCTGTGCCGCTCATTGTCCCTTAAGCCTGTGACACCTATTAGCTCTCATTAGCTTCCCGTGGTTCAGCGAGGCAAGGCGCTGACCTGTCACATCGACCACAAAGGACGTACAGTTTTGTTGTCGATGTTGCTCTAACAACCAGTTGCTGGCAAGTGGTTGTCAGCAGTGACACAGAAAACACCAATGGATTGCATCAGTATATAATGGCAAGATTTCATCTAATTAAAGGAATAGTTTGAGAGTTTGGACAGTGCGTAACAAAAGTTACTTCAGGGAGAAAACTGGCCGTTGATTTGCATTGTGGAGATGTGTCAAATCTGTAGACTTATGTTGCTGTGTATGCTGTGACTGTAATCTTTAAAGATATGTAGTATCAAGGTGCAACCTATCTGTGCTGAATGATTTATGTACTGTCTTGCTTTGCTAGCATCTTTGATGAATCGACGCAACAGCAACATCTCAGACTAGAAGCTTGCTTGGGGTAAACTCAAGATGTCCTTTTCCTCTAGTCTGTGACACAAGCTAACTTTGATTAATTAGATGTATATGCTTTTAAACATCATGAAAAAAAATTATTGTAATGTATTTGTTTTGGCCTTTTAGTGGCTTTGGATGAGAGAGAGGGGGGATGACATGCAGCAAAGGGGCCACAGGTTGGAATCACAGTCTGGGCTGCTGCAGTGAGGACAAATCTTCTATACATTGGATGCCTTCCCCACCAACTGAGCTACTGGGGTGGCCAAAAAAATTACAATTAAATTGTGTGTAAGCGAATGTGTGATGCAGGGTTCTTCCACCCGTAAGCAAACATTGAGATTAATTCTATGCCGCATGTCTGTGTGGTTAGGTTAGGTTACGTTAGCTTAGCACAACCGAGAATCGCGAGAAAGCAGCTCGTCTGGCTCTGTTAAAAAGTACATTCAAAAATAATCCAACCAACAGCTATGCTAGTGACCACATTGTGACTCATTTGTTTAATTTGTAAATCGTGGTTACTCCCTATTTGCTTGGTGTGGCTGTTCGTAGGTGGGCGGTTTCTTGCGTATTTCCTTTGATATTTAACTAAAACAAATCATCTTCTCATTAAACTGTTTTATAATTTGCACTTTTTAAACTCGTGCAGGTCCAATCCAGTAAATCATAATAAAACTGTCCCTCTGTGTTGATTTATATGAGGCTCTTGCATGAGAACCTGACAGTGTCGATGACTGGTTGAGCCGCAAACCCTCCGTCCCCCCTCTTCCCTCTTTCTGCCCCCCCTTTATGTGTCATCACACACCTCCTCTGCCTTCCTCCTTTTACAGTCAGTTTTGATTGATTTACCCTCTCTCTACGCTGTGCACCTTAATAAAAGTCATCTACCTCATCCCGCTTCTTCCTCCACAACCCTCCTGTGTTCCTGCTCCACTTGCCTCCCGTCTCACTCCCCCCCTCCTCTCCCTCCTCCTTTTTTTCTCGATTGTTATCTGGGAGAAGTTTGCCCGGGGTCATTCACCTGAGCCTCCTCACCTGGCCGCCGACAGGCCTGTTGGGACGGCGGGCCTGGCTGGCGAGGATAACGGTTGTCGAGGGGCCGTGGGGGAAAGTAACAAACTCTGTTTTCCGTCATGGCGACATACCTGAGAACAGCGAAGACCTTAGGGATTTAGATAGAGCGCGTAGTCAAATACAAACAGGTTTGAGCCGACTACCATATCGCCAGGTGTAAAGTGAACTGCAGGGAAATCACTCAAAGAAATGTTTTAGAGTCCCGGTTACATTTGTTTCAGCAAGAAACTTTTTTGGCTTTTTATACAGCTCGCAAATCGATTTTTTAAAAATACCTGAGGCTACAGAAGGAAAAAAAAAAAAAAAAAGAACATTTATCAACTGTGGATTTAAACATGAAGTTTGTAAAATGGAGCTGGATCAATTTCCAGCCCACCGCTCTTTATGTAATGTCAGTCGTGTCTTTTAAGTCGCTGGCAGTTGATGTGTGTTTGATAAGTGAAACTGGAACCATCAGCTACCAGAGATGACGTACTGTACTGGGCCCCTGCTGCACCTACCACTACCACAGCTCCCAGCCATGCACCTGTTCCCTCAGCCTGCTCTATCTCTCACTCTCATTTTCTCACTCTCTCTCTCTCTCTCTCTCTCTCTCTCACACACACACACATACACACACACACACACACACGTCTGCGCCTGTGGTTTTCAACTTGGCTTTTTCTCATTAAAGACTCAGTGAAATTTGACAGCTTTTGACAGCGGAGGTTTCCACATAGATCCTGCCATAGTGACAGATATCCGACAGCTTGATGATAACTGCTGCCTTATGGCAGAAACACAGGTGTCCCTCATGGCTGATGACAATAGGCAGCTCTGAGTGATGGACGGGTTTGATGAAAAGTTACAGAGCTGGAACAAGTGTGCATGCTGGGACAAAAACAAGAAAGGGATTGTGAACTTGTCTGAAGCCTCTGTGAAACCGACTCCTCGGCAAGAGTGGAGTTAGAAGAGTTTTAGTGGTTTTCGGGAAACTGTTTCATCCATGTATGCTCCTCTACAGGACTCCTTTGACAAAAACAGCAGTTTTATCTTGCAGAAGACAAGAGTTGCTGTTAACCAGCGATCTATTTGTTTGTTTAGTTCAGTGTTTTACAGGGTCAGTTTGGATCCACCGAAGTCGCACAATAATGCAAACCGACCAACCAGTCGAAGCTGGGATACATTACTGATTTTGTCAAAGCCGTCTTGTGACTTTGAAGAGAGTTTTTCTCATATGTGTCGAGTGCCGCAGCACCGTGTTCCCTCCTCCGCCTGAAACGCTCTGTTTTAGCTCCTGTCTCTTTAACACTTCTCTGATTGGTCGGCTCACACATGTCTGAGACAGCACTGCTAACAACAACAGCAGAGCGGCTGTGCTAGATCAATTCTTGTTTTTAATTGAATTCAATGCCAAACCAGCGGCAAGGAATAAATTACACAGATGAGTGACTCCGTTACCTACAGGAGTGCGATTACAGGAAGTCACGGAATTAAAGACTAGGCGTTTCAGGGGCTGTGTTTTCTGCGGGAGAGATGAGCTCCTGTTGGGTTAGGGTTAGGAAAAGGTAAGGAAAGCAAAAAAACAAAACAAAAAGCATAACAGGTCTCCTTTAAAAAAAAAAAAAACTCAAACTATTCCTTTAATGAGCCTTCCCAACCTCAACAATTCCTACACACCCCCCCCTCAGTATTTTTACTCCTTGCCCCCCCCCACCTCTCTCCTCCTTCACCTCCTCCTCAACCTCCTGCCTGTAAAACCAGCTCCTTAGCACTCCTTTTAATATTGCTTGAGTGTGCAGTCTTTTTAACGCGCTCTGGCGTTCGCTCCTCTCGCGTGCCCTCTGTCAACAGTAAACTTTCTGAAAAGCGAGCTTAACAGGCCGTGAAAGGGCGGCACAGATGGCTACATCCTAGGTGGTAATTATCAACCACTTCCTCCCAACACACACAAAAAAAGGAAACAAGCGAAGGTGTTGCCGTCAGGTCAACTGATGCCGCTGACACGTTTCGTAGGCTCTCTGGCAGTGAGCTCAAAACCGACGTACAGGAGAGGGCCTTCTGGAGCCCAGACAGCACTGTTGACAGTGTCACAGGTCAAGTACAGCCATAAGAGGATGATTTCTGGCTTCAGTGCACATCAGCCAGACGGAGATCTATATTAAAACAATTCCGGTTGGCAAGAAAATAACACTTTTTCCAACACACTACACTGCAGGTGCTGCTTCAGCTCAGTGTCCCATCTCGTTTAAACTGAAGATCTCGAAAAGTATTTTAATTGCATTCTAATAGGTAGCTCTGATGTTGTGTAATGTACAGTAGACAGGCAATAAAAGCCAATTAGTCTGAAAGTGGCTCAGTCGGCACGAGGCGTTGGTAATGGCCGGGTTTATGCACACTCAACGAGCGAGAGGCTGTTTTTTGAAGGGCTTAACCATTTATTTTGCTGCAGATCTATTAAAATTGAAGGTGACAGCTAATTTGAATCCTCTTTAATTTGGGGGAAATTTAATACACTACAAGGTGATAGGCGAGGCTCCCCCTACCTCCGTACAAGCCGCCCGCCGCATGCAAAAATATGTAAATGCTGCCCGTATTAGAATCTTTGTCTGGTTGTCATTCTCACATGGGGCACATCAAAGCCATATGACCTGATTTTGCACCTGCTGTTTAATTAAATTTACAAGACAGACACAGTCTCCACTCCCGGTGATATACAAATCTGGCTTTATTACCCCGGCACTGTAATTTACAAGGCAATTTACTGCTGGGCGGTAATGGTGCCTGCCAAAGTGCTCCCTCTGAAAAGATACACAAACATGCACAACAACAACTTATCCCATTTCCCTTCCTGAAGATGGGACCAAGAATGCCAAGACCGCTCTATAAAATGTAACCACAGGACTGGTGATAGTGCAGAGGCCCACAAGGCATCTACTGTATGCTCTCAGTACTTGCCTCAATCTTCCACTTGCTGGAACATTCAATACCAAATAAACATAAACGTATTTAAGAAGATAAAATACAACAACTTATCATAGAAAGTGAAGAACGTAATAGTTAATAGAAGCAATAGTTATAAATTGTTGGTGTCAATATTCTGGCCTTGTCACTCCCTAAAAGCATGCACCAAGCTCAGGGTTTGGGGTTTTAGATTACATGGTGTATTGCATACTTAGGTATGGGTAAAATTACAGACAAATTATTGATGCCATTGATAGCACTCTAAAAGGTCAACATCATTAAGTGCAGTGAAGGTTACTAGGAATGTGAGTGGCTTAAGGCGAGACACTATAGGTGAATAGGGTAAAATAAATAAATAATAGATATCACCATGAAACACTCTCAGCTGATTACTCATATTAAGCTAAGAAAAAAATGTATTGCAAGTTTTTTGTATTTTAATGTTTAAATATGCAAATGAGGCCTTATCTCATTAAAAATGCGCTAATTTGCATGCATTTTAAAAAACAAAATCAGATTGTGTGATAAAGCCAGGATCAAAATATTTTTCTCATTTTTTTGTCATATTAGATGGGGAAATAATTACAAAGGGGTTTATGGACATCTACTTCTGTAATCCTGACCTTCGTGACCTTTTCGCGACCTTTTCCAAACATGTTGTTCAACCTGAGTTCAGAAACCTACATGAGGGTTCTAAATGTGAACACCTGATAACCTGATGGTGAAATCAGACGTGGGACACAGTGTCTCAGTCAGGAGACACTTTATAAACTCTGTCTCTGACTAACTCTTCATCGTTTGTTCCTTCTTGTGAATTCAGCAGAAGTTCTACATGAACTTCTTTCTGTCTTTGAGTAGAAAAATGGAGTCTGTTCGTCTCAACGGTCCAGTAGTCTGATCGCTGACTGAGAACCTCATGACTATGGGTGGAAGACCAGCTGGGATTTAGCTGATGTCTAGTCTCAGTCGTGGTCAGTGAAGTGTGCTCACATGTTAGTGTAGCGGTCTGAACTTAGGAGGCAAAGACTTCAGTGCGTGAGTTCAAGTCCTGGTTACTGCTGCTAGTAAATGTTTTTTCACTCCATCACAATTTAAATGCTGCGTCTGACCAACATGTTCTGCTCCATCAGGAGCGGTTCACTGTTTCAGGTTTCATATGTAACATTAGCACATGTTAGCGCACGACAGTGAAACAGTAAAGTCTTGTGGTTTGGTTCAGACCTCGCTGAGGTTGGAGGAGTACGGAGCAGCAGGGTGACGTCCTGATACAACGAGCTGCTGCTGAACCGATGTTTGGGCTGGGCAACAACCTGATGGAGACACAGACGGACAGCCTGGACACAAACTAAAGTTCAGGTTCACACACCTGATGTCCAGGTAGCTCAGTGTGTCAGAGGACTCTCCTGAAGGTCTGAGGTTGTGAGTTCGATCCTTGAGGCAGTCTGAGTTTTGAAAACAGCTCTTAAAAGAGTCAAAGGCAGGACACTCAGGTATCTGATGAGCTGGTCTGGAGGTTGTGGGTTTGAATCCTGACTCTTTATAAAGTTGCTGCTCAGAAGAACGAGTGAAATCCTCTGAGAGACTCTTTGTGATGTCATCCTGTTAGCTCAGCAGGGTGACACCAGGGTTAGAAGTTCTGAGGTTGTGGGTTCGAGTCTTGTTTTAAATTTGAGGGTTGACGTTCAAAAACATGAAATCTGAAAGAAACAAAGAGCATCAGTCAGATCCAGTAGCTCAGGCTGATAGAGGCCCGGTTAGCAGTTCTGTGATTGTGGGTTCGATTCTTATAAAACTCAGTGACGTTTGAAGTACGGACTGAAAAGCGCCCAGAGAAGAGAACCCAGAGCGAAGGGGACTTGGTGGTGCAGTGGGTTTGTTCCTTGGCTGGCAGTAACCAGAGGTTGCTTGCACTGGGTCGAATCCTGCTGGCTGCCAGTACCTGGAGCCCCAGTCCTGCAGTAGTGGGACGGGGAGGGGGCCGTGTCCCCTCCCGGGGTTCCTCAGAGATGGAAGCAGGGGGTTATGGGACAATGAACCATCAGCAACTAAACTTTTATTGAAGTGTGAGGATGTGACAAAGTTTTAAAGATGTTGGAAGTCTTTGATGAGCAGGTTTCATGAAGATCATCCAGCATTAACTCAATCTTTATTTGGTAATTTCATAATTCCAGGTTGGTTTAGACCTGCTCAAACTCCTTGATTGCTTCATCTGCAGAGACCAACATTTCCCTCATGAGCAGCACCTGGTGACAGACGAGAACCAGGTGTTGGTGTCCACTTTTTAGAAACAGGTGAGCATCATCAAAGATCTAATAGTCTAAGGGTTTTCTTTTCGGTGAAACAATGATGGTGCTCAAAGGCAGGACACTCAGGTATCTGATGAGCTGGTCTGGAGGTTGTGGGTTTGAATCCTGACTCTTTATAAAGTTGCTGCTCAGAAGAATGAGTGAAATCCTCTGAGAGACTCTTTGTGATGTCATCCTGTTAGCTCAGCAGGGTGACACCAGGGATAAAAGTTCTGAGGTTGTGGGTTTGATTCTTATAAAACTTAGTGAAGTACGGACTGAACAGCGCCCAGAGAAAGACAAAACATTTCTTACATTTCACTAAGAGTTCTGGATTTCAAAACAACACAATACAGTACAAGTCAATGCAATTTCCACAATTTAATGGAAGAAGTTTAAAATGTAAATGAAGAATCTTTTCAATCAGTTTGAATCATTTTGTACAAAGTTAACTGAAGAAGCTGAAAGACTGATGTGACTGACAATGTTTCTGTGACAGGAGGAGACTCTGCACACTAAACACCACACAGATGCACTGAGGAGGAACCAGAACTGAACCAGTAGAACCCAAATCCAGGATAAAGAGGTTCAGTGAATGTGGTGTTGAAGGTGTGGAGGTGGATCAGTGAGTCAGAGGAGACTCTGTAGAAGGACAGAGTGGAGGAAGTGGAGGAGGAGGAGGAGGAGGAGGAGGAGGAGATGAATTTTTGTAATTATTTTCCCATCTAATATGACAATAAAATGAAAAATATTTTGATCCTAAAATAAATAATACTTGACTTATTGGACTCAATCATATCAGCCTATATATGGAGGGGCAAGCGCCCTAGACTAAATAAAGTCCATCTTCAAAAATCCAAAAAAGATGTCCGAAATGTTTCCATTTTGGCTCTGCTTGGATCCCCGCTCCCTCTCCCCCAGGTAAATGGACTGATAGTCTGACTGTTTGGCACACAATGAGAATGTGGGCTCAGTTCAGGAAGCATTTTGGTTTTCATGATTTCTCTCTCTTTAGTCCTATTCTGTCCAACCCTTTCTTTCAACCTTCACTATCCGATTCTGCATTCCAAGAGTGGCACGAGAGGGTATAGAGAAATTTAAAGATTTTTTCATTGGTAATAGCTTTGCATCATTCACACAACTGTCTGAAAAGTTTGGTCTACCAAGCACTCTTTTTTCAGATACCTGCAGGCAAGACACTTTCTCCATTCTCAGATAGGTAGTTTCCCCGAGGTTATGTTAAGGGGTTAATATTGGTCATTTATGACAAACTGATGGGCATAAAACAGGCTCCTTTGGACAAAATTAAAACAGCTTGGGAGCAGGATTTAAACTTTCAACTGTCAGATGATGTATGGGATTCCATTCTCAGGTTGGTAAATTCAACACCTTTCTGTGCACGTCACTGCCTGTTACAGTTTAAGGTGGTGCACGGGGCTCATATATCTAAAGCCAAATTATCTCATATGTACTCAGACGTTGATCCTTGATGTATGCAAATTGGCGCATTTTTAATGAGATATGGCCTCATTTGCATATTTGAACATTAAAATACAAAAAAACTTGCAATATATTTTTTTCTTAGCTTAACATGAGTAATCAGCTGAGAAAGTTTCATGGTGATATCTATTATTAATTTTTTTTACCCTATTCACCTATAGTGTGGAGTGCTATCAATGGCATAAATGAGTTCCTCATGCCATTCATCGTTGTGTTACATTCACATTATTAGGGTGAAGTTAATCAGATATAATGTTTGCTAGTCAGCTGGACTGAAAACGGATCATCTACTATTATAGCCAGCAGTATAGCAAGAGGCTAACAAACATACGAGTTAGCCTGTGCTAATTACCGTCATTTAATTTCATTGCATGCATGATTATACTCATGAAGAGTAGATGACATGGCTCCACACCTTTATCTTTTGCTCGTTTCTCCTCTTCTTCACCTGATGGCTTTGACCTCTTCTTATCCATTTGTTTATTTGACACTCGGGAATCAACACATTACCCATCCACGCAACACCGTCAACCAAAAGAGTTCAGACTGAACCAATTCACCTCGTTTTGTAATATATTTCACTATTTAACCAAACCCCGAAAAAATAACATATGTGAAACTGTGGGCTATTATTCATAACATTATCATGACTGAAAGGTGCTTCATGTGGAAGGAATTCGTGATGTGATTGACTTTATCCTACTAATTTCATTAGTTGTGCACTAATAGATGAATCCCTGCTCCCCCGCCCCAGTAGGTGAACCTGTCCCCGCCCCGCCCCCCCTTCCTCTTCTCCCACAGACTCTGTGTGAGACTCTCAGCAGCAGCAGGGGCACCTTTATAAAACAGAGGGTGCCCAGCCGCCCGCTCCCCACACAGCAACATGACATCATTGACTTGATGTGTAAATGAGCAATACACTGACAATAAAGTACATCTTAAATACTAAAAAACACAAAAAAGAAGCAATTCTTGTTATTATAGGACACTGGATTCTTTCTTATTATCCAAAGTTACCGCCTTCAGTACAAAATGGTTCATATATGAGCTCATTTGGCTTGCTGTCATAACAATGCTGTACTTTAGGTTTTGTGTTCTTATTGATGATTCACCCACTTTCTAACATTATATTTATTCTGTGTTGCAGAATGCATCAATTTATTTTTGCCTAATGTATTTATGCATGTTCGCTTTCAAGATATTTTAGTTTAAAACATTCAAACATCAGCTAAGATTATCAAAAGAATGTGAAGAAATATCAGTTTCGACGTTATGTCTTGAATTGTGTTGCAGAGATAATTACGGACGTTAGCATGCTAACGAGCTAGCCCCAGCCAGTCCTTGCCTTGTAAAATGACACCAAGCTCCCAATCTGCATCGCTGGCTGCACGGCTAACTGAGCTAACTAGCTAACGGCATCTACAGTTAGCAGTTATTTTAGTGATATGCTGCACCCTATTTGCTTTCAGTATGTATTTGAGAGGTGGCCAGTTCTTACATAATGCACCTTTAAGGCCCCATGTGTAGAAGAACATTTTAAACTTCAGTGACTCCAAGTTGCATAGTTGAAAAAGACAATAAATACCAAATAATTTATTTTGCTCATAGAATTTGACCGTGCTTTTGCTTTTGATAAAAATCTTTACCAGGGAGATTATTAGACTGAAGTAAAATCCTGTCTCCTGTGCAAGTGTTTATATCAGTGAATCTTCAGTTTGTCCTTCAAGGTCCTGGATCGATCAGATTAAGGTGTTTGAAATGCTGCAGGTTGATTGTAGAGGTGTGCATGCATACACAGCGTGTGTGTGTGTGTGCAGATTTGCAGTTGCATGTGAATCGGAGACATGCCCCTGGTTGCAGTAGAGTGTGCATCTCAGGCAATCCATAATAGATGATGAAATTTGGCAAGCCGTCCAGCCTTATGGTCCTTTCCTCCTCCTGCAGCTGCTTGTTTTCCCAGAACTCATCTGTGCTGCTGACCAAGAGTTGTGTGCGTATGTGTGCGTATCAGAGAGAGAGAGAGAGAGAGAAAGAGAGAGAGTCTGCGTCCGTATGTCACTGTCTTTGCCCACAAGCACTCCACGAGCATCTTTCCATTCCTCAATATGTCAGACTTGAATATGAAAACGGGCAACTTTTTCATCACTCAACCACCATGTGCACATATGGCCACAAAGCTGATGGTGAATGTCAAAGTTGAGTGGAAAGGCCAAGGAGCAGTGACAGAGCGACAAAGCGCCGCTGACTATAAATCCAAGCCACACTGTGGTGACGGACACAGATCACAGTCCAGTTCGAGGGTTAACACTCCAACGCTAAACGTGGTCATTTTGCAGATGTTATTTTGCTTGAGAAACTGACAAAATGTAGAATCTGTCCAAAAAAACGATATTTTGCTTAAAGTTAATTACACCTTGGGGGTTTTATTTTGAAAGTCTTGCCATCCTTCCTTTTTATCTTGTTGAAGGAACAGATTGACATTTAGCGCAATCTGACTGTCCACTTTCTTGCCAAGAGTTAGATGAGACGATTGCTGCCACTCTCTTGTCTGTCCAGCAAAACAGGCTACCACCAGCAGCTGTTGGCTTAGCATAGCTTAGCTTAGCTTACCATGAGGACTGTAAACAGGGGGAAACAGTTAGCCTGGCTATGTTCAGATGTTTTATCCGTGCTGCGTTGTTTAATAGGGACGATGCGGTTTAACGTAGCTACAATACAGAGAATGTAACTGATTTACATTTACTACATTTTTGCCGTAACTGATACACAAAATGGGTAACACTTTTCAAAATAAGACCAAATGGAAAAGTCTCTTAAGTGAAATTAATGGGTTCAGAGAGTGGGTAAAGCCTTTGCCCGCTCCCTAGTGTGCAACTTTGCTCAAGAGTTGTTGGGGATGGTCATTGATGTATTGTTGTAATTTATGAAGCATTATCAGCCGGTGCTGTGGCCTCGGGCCTTCCGGACAAATTGTTTCAAAGTCATTGACCCACAAAGTTCTAAGTTTCTCCCCGCGTAGTGCACTTGGATCCATACAAACAGTGGTGAGTAGTGTGCCATGATTGATGGGATAGGCCGGGCTGGTAAGGTGGGATGCCTGCGCGCAGGCTGTACAGCAGCTGTTTCCTCCAAGCTCGAGAAGAGCAGAGACAGAGAAAGAGTGCGCGCAAGTGAGAGAGAGCGAGAGAAAGGAAGAGAGAGAGAGAGAGAGGTCGAACAGAAAGCGAAGGGAGGGCAGAAGGAGGACGAGGAGAAAAAGCAAGTCTACCTTCCTCTTGCCCTTCAGGCAGACCAGGTGTCTGCAGCTCCACGCTGAGTCGTACCACAGAACCTGGCACGGCTGCTCTAAACAGGTCCTCCTCATCGTTCTCCCCTTCCCCAAGGATGGCCGCAATTAACACACACACACCCACGCACACACACACACACAGAGCGCAGTGTATAGAAAGCATGCCGAAAATGACAACGCCGCAAGCCACAGCACATGGAAAAGGAAAGAGAAAGAGGGAGAGACGGAGGGAGGGAGAAAGGGAGAGAAATGAGGGGGAAACAAAAAGAGAGAGAGGGAGCCAGAGAGGCACACCGGAGAGCTTGTTTTATAAAGGTGCAGGTGCAGGATTTGAGTGACTGCCAGGCCGCACTCTCCTCTTGGTTCCATATTAACGTTGTCAGCTTTTTGCCTCGCCTCTTCCTCACCTGCACTGCTCCATTCCTCACCGCGTTCTGCTGTTCCGCTCGTTTTCAAGTGCTCCCCTCACACCCGGGCTCTACAGGAAACGCAGAAGGAAGTTTGGCAGAAACTTTGAGCCTCGCAGCCATGCTTTTTCCCTTTTCCATTTTTAGAAATATTTGTGAAGTTCTGGATGGAAACAACAAACAAGCTTACCTTTCAGAACGCCACTGTCGGCCAAGGTCAGGGATGCACACAAGTTTTTTGACAAGGTGTCACTCATGTCTGATGAGTCAGCTGAAGGAAGTGTGAGATTGTTAATAATTAAGCACCTGTTTGATGTAATTGTACAGACAGGACACTAAAGTAATGACTTTTTTCTGATGCTGCATTTTAATTATTAATCAAAAATGTATACAGCTCTTACGTAAATTTTTTTCTGAATCCATACGAAATACATTCAAGCTGCTTAGAGAGGAAATTGGGTGATTTCGAGTGGTAATTTAAGACAAAATTAAAATTTTTGGGCTGTGAACAATACAATGACATATTTTAAAATGACAATTCTGTCCGCTAATTTACACACCCACTAGTTATGGAGCAACAAGCATCATTTGTAGTCACGTTTCTGGCCACATGGAGAATGTAAGTCCAATATTCGCTCTTCTTTTAGCTCCGTTTTTGGTCTTCACCAACTCCCGAGAGGAATATTTGGATCTCGAGGTGCTAAACTCTCCTCTATGTTCAATAGCTCAATGCTAACTTTGACTGTTCAGTGCCGGAAAGCTCACGGTGGGTTCTCAGAGCTTTTTAACTTAAAAACCACAGTAGCTGAAGGTCAAAAGAAACATATTGAAAACACCACAAAATTCCACGAAACACATTTGGTGAAGTGTTGCTGTGTTTTCAGAAATGTTTTGTTTCTGAATTGTCATTTTTAGTGAAATATCATTGCGTTTTGTGAATTGTCGTTGGGTTTTGTTAAAAGTTGCTCCGTTTCGTGAAATGTTGTGGTTCTGAAATGTTGTCTTTTGCAGAATGCTGTGTTTTTACCCTCATGGCCACCGTAGAAAATAGCTACTTGGTGTTGGCCAAAACCCCTCTGAGGAGAGCAGTGAGAGTGAACCAAAACAGTCAAGTTGTTGACCATGAAAACAGCCAAAAGATGAAGTGCCCTAGAACTGAGGCTTTAGGTGATACACTGGTTGATTCGTGTATATTTGCCACTGTGAGCAACCATTATAACAAACAGTACAAGTAGGCATTCATTATCTTTACAGCCATTATTTATATAAGCATACAATACTGATTTCAGCCACTTTCATTTCACTTCAGTTTGCACGATTCCTTTCAGGTCAGGCTCAAAAGTTTATAGAAATAAAAAGATGTATTTTTTTTTTTATGGTTAGCACCTGTTTGCACCCACGCTGAGGAACAGCTGGCAGTACAGAGACGCCTAACCACGGGCCCTTTGAAAACATCCCAGCACTGGCCAAATCACATTGAATAGACCTGCGTGTGTGTCCGTGTGTGTGTGTTATATCTCTAATCCCCAGATTCTACACTTCTGCACAAGCTGCTATTAGAACCTCAGTACTTATCTGTGTGATTAAGCTTTCATGTCATCATTTCATCACGTCATTTATTTATTTCCGTCCCTACAGATGTTTCCCTTTGTACATAGAGCTATTTTTAATTAGTGAGACAGATGTCTCCTGCGACAAAAGCAAAGTTTTATATTTCACTGAAAGGCTCCCACATGCTGTACATATGCACACATGTCAACAATTATCCTGACTCATTTTGTTATTTTGGTTCGATTATGTCTATGGAGGCTACAGATTGTAGAGGTCAAATTTTGAGAAATGGAAAAGTGGAGCGTGAGCCGTTAAGCTGTTGCGCAGCGATCTATGGATACTTTTAGCATTACGGCATATCATTCACATTATTCATCATTTCTTTGTATTTATTGTACCTTATTCAAACCAGATTTGTTTGTGGTATGTATGTACGTATCAGATCTCTACTCAGATCAGCACAGACGTCGGGTAGAAACAGCTTTTTGTCACTGATGTACGGCATTCTAATTTTTTTCATACTGATGAAGCGTTCCCCTCCTCTGTGAGCTGTGAGGCCACGCTTAACAGAAGCAGAACTTGGAGTGGAAAAAGTTTCACAAATGGCCAAATGTCACTAATTAGTTTGAACTCTGCATTTTTGATGAAGCCAGTTGGTGTGGTGGGGTGGCGGCGTTGGCAGGGGGGCAGCGGGAAGAAGGGGGAATTGATGGGCTGTGCCTCAAAATGTAAATTAAACAAAAGGCGGGAGTTCACATGACAGCTTTGGAGGGGCAGGGCTGGAGCCTTCTGATTTTTTTTTTTTCCGTGTGAGAAGGAGAACAAGTGGAGCACAGTGCACCAAACATTGGCACATGGCAAACAGCTCGGAGGCAGCGGAAGCAAAATAACTTCTGTTCTAGGGAACAACAAAGGAGGAACAAACAGCGTGGCCCACAACTTTTTGGTCCTTATTATTCTGTGATTTCGTAATCAAGAGGATGGGATCTGATCTACAAACCATGGACAGCTGGTTCATTTCCACCGCCGGGCCTTGTGGGAGATGTAGTTTCTTCTCTCAACGACATATGCAAATCCCAACTGTCCCTCCCCTCTCTCTCCATAATTGCCGACTTTTCAGCAACAGAAGGAGGCCCATTTGTGTGCGTGTGTGCGGCTGTGTGTCTGTGTGTGCAGCCTATGCTCTCGTCAGGGTCCAGCCTTATTTCAAGGGATAAATAAAAGATGCAGAGTTCTTCTAAAGGAGCCCGGCAGAAGGTAGACACAGACAGGCAGGATACAGAGGGATTCTTCAGAGAATCTGGGCCACGCATGGCGTCGCATCGATTCTCCGTTCCGGGTTTTTCGCGAGGTTCAAAAACACTGCATTGTGGGGCCGCAGATTGTGTTGCCTGGGCGTCCCTCAAGTGACATGTAAAAAGCCGGCCCCCCATCTGCCGGACAGATTTGTGCGGGCAGCCACTGAAAGCTTTGGCAGAGAGAGACAGGTGGGGACGGACAGACAGACAGACTGAAGGACGAGTGCCACTCATCACCCCTCAGCTGTCACCAGAGAGGAGGAAGTGAGGCTAACTTTACTGGTGACAAGCTGTGGCAGACAAACAAACAAAACTTGGCCAAACCAAGCAGCAGTCGGAACGTGTGCGGCGCCTCACAGAATGACTGTGGAGCGCTACACCTGTCTATAAGGTCCTGGAAGCTCCATAGGGCAGGAAACAGACCTGCTGATGATACACCCCAACAGCCTGCACCAGGGTAAATTATGGTAATGGCATGCAGTCATCTGCCTGGTGCCATTTGACTCGACAAAAACACTTAAACACTCCAT
The DNA here is from genome assembly GCA_039737535.1 of Lagodon rhomboides. NCBI lineage: Eukaryota > Metazoa > Chordata > Actinopteri > Spariformes > Sparidae > Lagodon > Lagodon rhomboides. The sequence goes on from CM077801.1 coordinate 13,494,657, forward strand.
CTATTTCTCTAAGTGGGAAGCGGAGAGGCCATCTTGGATGGGTGGGCCTGTGGGTTTTTTGACAGGAACAGAGCAGAAGAAACCTAGTGACGCTACAGAGACATCCCACAGTCTGTTCAACACAGAGGCAGGCGGACATGCCTCCTCAAAACCTGCCAGGATAGATAAATGTGTTGTAATGCATTTAATATGAGCGCTCCGACACGAAAAGGATGTTTACTGCGAGCGGGACTGAAAGTGAAAACGGTGGCGTTTCAAAAGCATTTTTGCGACATTACCGTCGATATTCTTCTTCAAACCATTGTGAATATTTGGGTCTGTAAATTTCATCATACATTTGTTGTCGACTGTCACAATAACGAGTACATGAGATGCAGTGATTTCCTAAAAAAAAAAAAATGGTGATCAGAGCTTGTTTCCAAAAAAGATCCTAGTCCAACTGGGTACAAGCAGTTTAAAGAAATTGTTCAACTTTTTGGGAGCTATGCTTGAAGAGAAGAGCAAATACCACTCTACTGCCTTTGTGTTAAATATGGAGCCAGAGCCAGGAAGCAAATAGCTTAGCCTAGCTCGACTGGAAGCATGGGGGGAACTAGCCTGTGTAAAAACATGCACTTACCAGCAGCTCTAATGCTTAGTAATTTCCATGTTGTATCTCCTTCATTCACATCAGTTCACAGACAGAGATGGTTTATGGGGAGCTAAATCTTAGCAAACAGGCAGCAGTGACCTCCCTAAGTCTCTCAGCTGGATGCTTGCAATCTCGTGTTGAGATCAACAAAGAAATTACATGTGTTCACTAGAATGGACATCTAACGAATGGTCTCCTCTACTTCAGTGAAGTCCAATTGTACTCATTCATAGCTATTGTGTTGAATTTAGCCGTATCTAGCTGTAAGGTTCCAGATTGCAACCGACTGACGGCCATGGAAAACACAAAAGGCCTGAAATGCCAGCAACTGGTTTGTCCTTCCTGGGCTACAGTAAAAACATGGCCGACTTCCTGTGTAGGTTTTTAAAGGGGTTATTCTAAGGAAACGAAAATACCATCTAACTAACAAATATCAGGTGACTCCTCCTATTTGATGTCTGCCGATAAATCCTACACCCTGGACCTTAAATGCAAACACAAGCGAGGCGTTGGTCTCTGGAAAAGAAATTGAGGAAGCCTATTTCCCAAAGTGTCAAAGTATTCCTCTAGAGCAGCCTATTCTTCCGCATGCACATTCAAAAAACCCTTCCCTCGACAGATAACATTAGACATGCTTTTAGTCTGATCACATTATGGTTGTTAAGGGCCACGATGTAATGACTGTTCAATCAAATCAATGCTCCCATTCAAACTCGGAATCAATAGCAATATGTTCTCATTATGAAATGTATCTTCTTGCACTGCTGAGCAGCTGCTCTCCCTCTGGGAGCTTTCTCTTCCCCCTCTATATTTGTCCCTCCATCTCGTTCCCTCGTCCTCTCCCTGCTGAAACACTAGACAGGCCCATCCGAAATGTCAGACGGACAGAATCGATACAAAGCATGTCAGCGGCAGGTCTCCACTCTGAGTGTGTTGTCAGACTCTATATAAAGGGTCTGATTCAGTGGAATGATGGGCAGTGTCGGACTGCTATATCTCAATTGCTGAGGCGATGCATTATTTTACAATGAAACACAACGAGAGACACATTATTATGCTCCAGGATATTACCAGAGTTAGTGCCACATAAGAATACTCACATTTGAGTAACAGAAAATAGTTTGAATTTTCAATACAGCAAAAAGTCCAACAACAATATTTACAATTAGTATCTACTAACAATATTTACAATTAAAACACTCGTTATCCACCAATCAAGGCTCATATTTAGATTTAGTCGAGTTTGTTATTAGATTTACGGTTGTTCCATAGCAACAACCTTTACGGGATGTTGTAATTGGTTTGGAACCAAAAAAATCAAATTTCTCCTGGTGTGGCAGGGTGGAGGGGGTCGGCCGTTCCCAGATCCCCGAAGAACCTCTGGCCATTACCCATTATTGAAAATGAGTCCCATTAACGCTCAATTTTCAAACCCAACACTGATGTCACAGTGTACTGGCACATGTTGGGAGTACACTTCGCAACAAGGTGAGAAGTTAAATCACCGGAAGGTCAACTGTTACGTTGCTTTTTTAAACCTATTATCAAAAAAGTATGAACACTATGGACTTTTGCCTCAGCGCTTCCTTTCGCAACCTTCTTTTTAGCCTAGTAAACACTGGACCATCCTTTACGAAAGGAAACTATTCCGTCCCACAATTCCAAGTGGTAGCAACAAAATAGTCTAATGAGCGCACCACTCAGACATTCAGAAGCACTTAAAAAAAAATCAACTTTTCACATTTCATATCCAGCCACCATCAATTCAACATGTCAAGGTGTTGACTTGTGTGGCCTTTATATGCACAGGCTTATAATCAGATCATGATCAGAAAGAAAAAGCAACATGAGATGTTTTTTATCCGGATACTTTTAATTATGCATGATTGAAACGTAAGTAAATGAGATAAGCTAGTAATAGCTGTTCCGTATTGGTTGGTATTGATCACTCACCATATTTTCAATATCAAAGCCTGATTACGAAGAAACACAAAATGCAACACAATACGTCTTTCCCTCACAATACTCTGTTACACACATAGATTACACGATACTTGACAGGAAGTTCAGTCAAATCTACCCTCAACAATATCTGTGGCAGACATTTAAATCAAACATCAGAGATGACGGAGGACTTCATCTGTGGTGCAAACTCTGCGAGACAGCGGAGCTTTATTTGGTAGCTGACATTTGTTTAGAACAAATGGACTCGTACCGTATATTCATTTTAAAAGAAGACAGATGGACGGGGCAAACGGCGAGCGAGCGACCGCAAGCAACACGTTTTAGAATTACATTGCAGAGGAACCACCTGCCTTGCCTTTTCCATTTACATGTATATTTATGCTTTTCCATCCACATTATGCTGAATACTGAGAGGAGAGAAAAAAAAGAGCCACTGGGCCTAATTAAAGACCCTATCTGTCTTGTGCAGGGTGTCTACAGGAGGTATGTACTAACTACTCGCACACGCACGCACACACACACACACGCACAACGGTTAATAATAAAAAGGAATAAAACTACAAAAAGTCAGCGGAAGGTAATAGAGACCAAACATGAGCAAGAAAGAGCAGGAGAGGGAGACAGAGAGAGTACATCAGGCCATGGCTGGGTCTGAGGCTCGCTGCGGAGATAAATGTCACTTCTAACCCTCTGTTGGCCTATGCAGCACAAATGGACCGACCGCTCTCCTCTTATCATCAGCTGCACACACATACACACCGCTCTCTCCCGCTCGCTCTAGAACAATTAGCTTTATGGTGGCTCAGAGCCTGTGAAATGTCACTCTGCCAGGTAAACTAGCTATTATATCACAAAGGCTGCAGCTGAGTCAATTATACAGCATAGGGAAGAGGGGTAAAGAGCAGGAGAGGAAGAGAAGGGCGCGAGAGCCGGGGCAATGAATTCATGAGTTCATCAAAGGGGAGGGCAGGGAGGTCAGCGGCGAGAGAGGGCCCGGGAGGGAGCGAGAGAAAGAGGGGCCGGGATGGAGAGCGGTCCAGTAGGTTGTCAATGGTATGCTAATATGACATTTACATCAGAGGGGGCCGCATCATCGAATCAAATAAGACACAAGTTTGGTTGGAAGGCTTCATAAGTTATTGCTGCGAGTCGTCACTGCACTGGAAATTTGCTCGGGTGGCTCAAAGTTACGACCAATAACATTTTATTTTATTCGGTCTTTGGTTATTTCTCAGCGGAGTGTACAGCACAAACAGTTTTTTTTCATTACTGCAGGTGATAAACATGCAAATAAACAGCAGTGGTTGAATTCTGTAATTGTCACTTCTGTCTGCTCGGTGCATGTCTGTCCATCCTAGAGGATTCTCCTGTTGTTCTTCTTGAGATTTCTCTCTTCTTCCCTCTTCTTTTTGTGTTTTGTTTGTTGTTGTACTGGTACAGATTATAAATCCCAGGGAGACAAATTTATGATTTTGGGCATACATAAAAAAAACTTATACAAATCATATTTTCCAGTACCACAGTGTGACTCCATTACAAAGTAATATTTCCAGATTTTGAACTATATTAAAGTAAAAGTACAAAATTATGGGGCCCTCCAAGAGCGTGCAGCCCATTGTAAGGAGACGCATCAGCCCTGTCGCTCACGCCGTTTCCTGTCACAGCTGCACTGTCTAATAAAGCCATGAAAAGGCCTGAAAAAGTGCATTATGTAGGCAAAATGAAGCCTCTGACTCTCTATATATCATATTATTGGCACATTATTATTTATACAGTGACATCCTCTGATGACTTAGACTTCAGAGGCTCTCTATTTTTGATGTATTGATCACTAAGCAAAGTAAAAGTCCAGCCTCTGATGTCATGAAATGCCCTTGGATCCGAAGAGCACCTGTTTTTTTCTGATAGATGCATTCAAGAAGCAGCACCCCTTAGCCAATCTGGCAGTTGCTTTTTTGTTTTTTTTATAAATGAGCGTGCAGTGTTTTAATGCTGCAGCTGGTATTTTCTTAATCCAAGATGAACACTAAATGACAACAATATTTAATAGAGAAATCATGTGTTTTGTTTTTAAAATCTTAAAAAGTAACTACTAACTATAAGAAGCATAAAATGGGAATACTCAATTAAAGTTCAAGCACCTCCAGACTGTACTTAAGTTAATGTACTGAAGGTATTTCAGAGTGGGAATACGAGGGAGCGGTGAGCAGAGACGACCAAAAAACTGCGAGGCGACTCCGCTTGTCACAAACACTGTCCTCTCTGCAGAGTGACCAGATGGAGCTTGATGCTCAGGGCACACAAAGGTGGCCCCCGGGGGCCTCCCGTCCTCACCCCCTCACCCCTCCTCACCCCTGAACTGGAGCTCTGGCTGGGCAGAGGGACCGGTTCTCCGCCTCTTGCCTGCTGTGGAGGCCGCTCTCCCCCCTCCCGTCCACCCCTTCCCTCCTGCAGCGGACAGTGCCCAAATGCCAGCACGTCCCACCTGGGCCTAGCCAAGCCTGTCCCTACTGTCGGGGGGGCAGGCGTGACACGCAGCGTCGAGAGCACTCACCCCTGACGGGAACACAATGGCCCAAGGACTGGCTGGCTGACTGGGCTACGTACAGATAATACTGTTAATCGTGCAGAGTGGCAAACAGCTTCCCAGAACAATGAGAAACCGGCAGAGCAGTGATTGGAAAATATCTCCCACCACTGCCGCACTCACACCCACGCACACATACGTGGACGTGCGCACACACGCACACTCACACGGATGTGTACAAGGCCGCGCACACGCACGCGTGCGCACACACACCTTAACATGGAAAATTTCATTTAAGCTTGTAGCTACCTCTGAGCTCCTATCAGCCCAAGGTGTTTCAGCCTGATAGAGATGAGAAGAAAAGGAGATTCCTACCTTTTTTTTTTTTACACACAGAGGAGTGTAAATCACCAGAAATCCTCCAGCCTTTTCTCTCTTATAATCTAAGTTGTGGAACAATGAACGCACATTTCTCTGAAATCCTGAATTTGTTTTCTTACTCTGCCTGGCCGTTGAAAGATATTATACGCAAATATGTTGTAAGAGAAGATAAAGTTCTTCAAACATTTCAGAACCAAAATTAATATGCAACGGGTCCTCCGCCGAGGAAATGTAGCACATCCTCTGCTCTGCTTCATGTGCGAGACCGGCGAGAATAAACAGCACCACTCAAAGATGCAGTATGACTCGTGATGTAGAGAAACCGTGTGGCATTTCATTTAAAATACATTTAAAAAATGACAATTGCTATAGTAAGATCAAATCCAGCTGTTTATAAATACACTGTTCGGATCACATTTCTATGGCAACCTTTTGGGCCATATGTCGTTTTTTGAAATTCTCCAAACAGAAAGGCTCGTCAGTCGCATTCAAGCTGACGTATCTGCTGTTGTGTGCTGCGATTTCTCCTTGACACCTTCTTCATATATAATGGGGCAGAGCTGCTGCGTTGTCGTGGTAACCACGACCTGTTATCAGAGGCATACGGACCACATTTTGACCTTCGTTACTACGCGTTTCTGAATTCCAGGTAGTGTGTCCCCTCAGAGCTGTCGTCAGCCAGGAATTAGCTCACCACTGTCGTCACCTCTGTGTCCCACAGTCACTCACCGGCCCACTGATCTCATCCGGCTGAAAAACCTGTTCCCCATCAGCATCGACATGCGTCACTGTGCTGCCTTCAAAAATGTATTCGTCTCCAAGCCACGTGGTCAATGAATTCTCATTCTATGACCACTGGCCCCAATCCTTTTGTGGCCGTCACGACGGCGCAGTGGTTAGCGCTGTTTCCTCACAGCGAGAAGGATCTGGGGTTCTAGACCTGGCCGGGGCAGAGCCTTAATGTGCAGAGTTTGCATGTTCTCCCCGCGTGGATGCTATCTGGCTTCCTCTCACAATCCAAAGACATGCAAAGAAGTTTTGATTAATCGGTTACTTTAAATTGTCCATAGGTCTGAATGTGAGCGTGCATTGTTGTTTGTGTCTATATGTCAGCCCTGTGATGAATGGGCGACTTATTCAGGTAGTACCCCGCCATCGGCCTATGTCAGCTGGGATCGGCTCCACTGAAAAGGATAAGCGGTATCAGATAATGGATGGATGGATGCGTTTGCTATTTTACTAGTAAACATCTCATACTTCATTCGGATGGGGATGCCACATGATATGCTGATTGCTTGATATGATATTTTTGACAATTTAACCCAGAGATCATAGTAACGTACAGTGTATCTATATGTGTCATTATTCAACTAATAACTTTAATAGATTCATATTCGTTAACTAAGAGGTGACTTGTATTTTGAAATCATGTCTTAAATGTAGATTGTGGGATTTGCACCAAAAGATATTTCAATGAAAGTTCATGGATTGGCCTTTACTCAAAAATTGATGCACACGTCTGGACACGCTTGTTGTTTATGCAGATTTTGAGATCGCGGATCCGAATCATGCGATCACAATGTTAAAATAAATCAAAAACACTTACTTTTTATCTAATTTTCCAACACCACTGATGGAAAGAGAACCTTAATAGTGCTGTGACTTAAAATCCGCATAAACAACAAGCGTGTCCACACGTGCATCACTTTTAAGTGTCCTCTGGAAACACTTCCATTGTGTTGCGGCCTATTTGCATCGTGTTTTTCTAATGTGTTGTGTTGTGGTCTTTGCATCACTTTTTTCTGATGTGTTGCATTGCGGTCTTTGCAGCGCTTTTTCTAAATGCTGCGCGTGTGTTGTCAACTTGATGAAGATGTTTTCTTAATTCGCTTGTGTTTAGTCCTTTTGCATGTGTTTTCTTAAGTTGCAGTGCTGCGAGCTCTCAGGGCCACCGTAAGAAGGTGTTGGTTATAGTTAGTCAAAATGTTTTGTGCATCTAAAAAAAAAGCGTGCTCTCCTCTTCAGATCCAAAAGCTATGCAGAGGACTTCAATTCAAGTATCTTTCATGTGGTTAAACTCAGCTGAAGTGATATGTAGCAGTTTCACACGTGTGTTGCCGGAACGTGTATATCCGCTGTAAGTTTCTATTCAGGTAAACACCACTCGCTTGCATGTGCAGAAGTGATATACAGTAATTGTCTGTGCCGTATATCTAATCTCTGTATTTTTAAAGTTTCCTATGAGACTCGTTGCCGCGCAGCCTGTAGCCAATTACTGCTGCTAGCTGCTCAGATGTCGTCAAATTGAGTGGCAGCCTCCCCAGCTCGCTTACATCTGGGGTGTGAGGGGTATGTGTCGCAAACAGTCACACGTCCCAGAAATCCACTCTGTTTATCACCTGCTGACATTCATATTCATGTCACTATGCCTCTCTGGCCTGAGACAGGATTCAGTTAGTTCACTGACCAGCGAGGGGCTTTTATTCTGCCCCAAAAGCGACCAACGGCTCTCTCCGGAGGGGGTTCTCACAGCGATCTTCTGAGCCGCGCTAATCAAAACGCTTCAAGAGACTTTTGCACCGCCGAGGTATTAACATATCCAACATCGGGGTGGAAGTGCATCAGAGAAGAGGTTTCTTTTCATGAATATAAAAACAAACCGGAATTTTACATGAAACAAGAACAAATGTTCTGCAGTGCAGAGATCACAGGAAGGAAGGCAAAATGGAAAACGCCTCATGATACCATGATATTAAGTACAACATTATGCACCTAAACCTATTTTTTGCATCTATTTTTGATTTTTTTTCCATCAATTTTAATCTTTGAGGCAACTTATTCAGCTTGCATTTCCATGCGAGTTAACCTTCGTGATGGGATTTGGCCCACGCCTCTGTGTGTGTTTACTTGTGTGTGCGTGTGTGTGTGTGTCTCTTCCCCGTTTGGCTCCGATTTTGGCAGCCCTCCGTACTCTGCCATGCATACGGAAACATGCAGGAGTGGGCCTGGAATCAAGGTCAGGCCTGGAAAACAATGTAGGAACACTCCGAAGACCTGACTTTCTGCTGAGTTTGGCATTGTGCTCGCTGTCCCCCGAGGCCGCCGCCAGGAGTCACCCATCATGCTTATCCAGACCGACCTGTAATGAGGCGCTGGAAGACGGTCCCTGCTTAGGGACGCACGCTTGGAGACTTCTTGGCATGCTGGTTTTGTTGAAGAGACTACATGGTCTTTTGGCACAGGCGTAAGGCCTACATCAGCCTCCCATAGATTAAATGTTACTTAGCGGAAGTCTTCAATATTGATAGAACTTCTGAGGGGAACATCGTCGGACTAGAAACTAAACGAGAAGCGGTTCTCCCACGCAAAAGGTAAAAACATTTTAGTACTATTCAATTAAAAGATGTATATCGGTGCAAAATAAACCGCATCGCAATCGTCAAATCCACACTCGAAAAACTCTGTCCCCGTTACTTCCTCAAAACATCGACAGGCAAGAGGGCACGGGCGGAAAGTACAAAGAGACGGAGATGAGAGAGCCCCCATACCACTTTTGTGCTGACCTTAAAAGGAGCGGCGCACTGTGCAAACATCTGGTCCATCAGCTGGATCCTATGCATCAGCGGGCACAGGGACACACTGGGACAGGTTGGCGGCTGCCTTTGACAGCAACAGTTAATTTCCAACATAATCAATTTATGTGCAGCTCCATAATAACCATCTGTGTTCTGCACGAGGAGGACAGTCCTGAGGAACAGAACAGCGCTGGCTGCTCCTCCTCTCCATGAGCGACGCCAGGAGCAAAAGGGAGGAGAAGGAAGCGGAGGAGGCGGAAGAGGGGGAGAAGCGACGTTAAGGAGACGGATGAGCGGGAGAGGGAGGAGAAGGATGAAGATGTGGGGGGGTGGGGTGGGGGGGTGAGGATGGGAAGAAGGGGAGAAGGGCAGCAGTTGTGATGATGGAGAAAAGTAAGTGAAGACTGAGGAGGAGAGGAAGAAAAAAAATCAGAAAAGGGAGCATAAAGTAGGTGAAGAGGAGGTGGAAAAGGAAGGAAGGAAGGAAGGAAGGAAGGAAGGAAGGAGGGTTAGGTGAGTGCCTGGCTGAAACAAGTATCCGGTACAGATGATGTAGAGAGTAAAATGTGTCAATGTCTGTGCTCGTTCAACTTGATTAAAACAAAAAAAGTTCTGCAAATAGCTTTTCATCACATGATAAAAATAGCAAGTTCTGATTGACCCATATCAAGTTCAGGCTGAAAGTTCGGACTTCCAATTAGCCCCACCCATGTCCAGTTTAAGTACAATCCATGTTAGGTTTAAGCCCCGCCCACTGTAAGTACAGATAAACAGATTACTAAATTGGTTGAACAGATAAAAATACACATTAAGGAAGGAAGGAAGGAAGGATCGTATTTTAAACTCAGTCAAGAGACCAAGGACATTTCAATGGCTGAAGTCGGCGAGGTCAAGAGGACACGAAAAAAAAAAGTGTCTCTTTTCATCGCACCGTTTCCTTCCATGATGCAGGTAACGCTGAATGAAGCGGGTCCCCCCTCCACGTTCCCCTCCTGTAAATTTTGGTTGTCCTACAAGGTTAGCTCCCTTGGCACTTGAAGCCCACCGCATCCTCATCCACCTCCAGTGTCAAAATTTGCCAGGGAAGGTGCCACTCAGCCGATTACTGAATCACCTTAGCGAGCCAATTACACCGCGCGCTGTCAAGGCCAATAGCAAACGGCGCCTCACACTCAGACACCCACAGCTTGGCTAGTGTGAAACAAAACATGAAAACGGAATTAAGCTCCGCTGACCCCTCACCCCACTACATGCAATTTTCATAAGAGTAATCAGCATAATGTGCTCGCTTTCTGCACAGAACTTCTGAGTTGCTTTGACCTTAAAAAGATTTTTTTTTTTTTTGTGAGGGGGCAAAACTTCACGTTGCACTCGAACAAAAAACACCGGTAGACGGTTTAGCCATGCAATCAGCAACAGAGGCTCGAAAATGTATGAATGAAAGAAACATTTTTTTGTTCGGAATCTTTGTTCGGGGTAATTTCGCCTTTCCTCTCCGGCAGAAAAAATGAACAAGGATGAAAATGATCTCTCTGCTGAGTGATACCCAGTGTTCTGCTGCAGACTCAACACTAAACCATGGAAATTGTTTTGGTTCAGGTGAGAATGGAAATGAGGCTGGATTCTGGGGAATTAATGGCTGTCACAACAATTTCGCTTCCTCTTTTTTTCCCCTCCCCAAACAATGCGCTCCTTTCGCTATTTTATTTCGCGGACGCGTGAGCGACGCACGGAGCTTGAGTTGCGCGCGCGAACGCCGACATCGAATCCGCCTGCCAGTGAGAACCTCGGGTGCGTGGTTTCCCGTCTGAAATATATATTCTTTATACACCACCGCTGCTGGATCCAATCTACCACTAGACCTCAATACAGACCATCCAACCTGTCATGCATTATACATGTGCTGCGTGAATGTCCATGTGTCCCTGTACATCCTCTGCCGTCCTAATTGACATGCAGCGGGCCCTAGCAGCTGTGAAGCTTTCTGTGCATGCGTGCGTCTGTGTGTGAGTGTGTGTGTGTGCGAGTGTGTATAGCTCCCCAGTAAAGCCTCTGCATCCTCTAGGCCACCTGGACATAATGGCCTTCAGCTGCCACCATCGCCACCAATACAAGCGGCAGCAGAGCCGAGTTAGACACACGTGTACCAATTTTCTTTCCATCATGCGCAGACTTACACTGTTGTTCATGTGGCAGTGTGGATTGCAAAACAGACAATGAATGCAGAGATAGAAATTCCGGCAACAGTCGAATGTTTGCGTCGCGACCACAGAATTCAACGTGGAACACGCTTCTGTAGGACGAGCTGTCTGATATCTGCGGTAAAGGTTAGCCGTTTGATGTCAGCGCCGTGTGTGTACTGCAGGGTTAGATGTTCCCGTGCTTTAACGGAGCTGCAGAAGCGTCATTTCCCTTTAAACTGCCGGTTTCATGTGAAGGCCTATGTGGCAAAAAAGATAGAGAAGTTTTCTTCGCAACCTCAGATATGTCCTTTGTTCGCAGAGCATATGTGATCTTGTGTGTGCGTATGTGTGGGTGGGGGGGGCTTTTTTTTTTTTCTCTCCGCGATCTCCCCTTTTTCCCTCATCACCGAGTCTTGATTCTATATTTTTTTTTCTTCCCTTTCCTATATCAGAAGCCTTTGATTCTGTCCTGCTTCTCAATTCTTCATGGAACTCCAGCATTTCAAAGAGTTCTTCTTCTCTCCCCTCCTCCTTCCCGGGCGGAGTGCTGGCCAAGTCTGGGAGAGGGACTGCCCATCAGAGGTTGGCTGCTATCAGCAGGGGGCCGCATGTCTCCAATTCAGGTCAGCCTTGGCTACAGACGGGGACTTTAAAGCAAGCCACAACGCGTCCTGTGATCCCAGTAAGCACGCTTGTTAGTGGAATTGATAACGGACCCATACACCTGGGTCCTCTGAAGTTGGCATGGCATTTTAAAGGGGAAGACAGGGAGCCAGGGCAGCCAGATACCGCATGCAAACGTGTCGAAACCGAAGAAGGGAGGGATTGGGGGGGGAAAGGTCTTTTTGGCATGTGACGAAACAGAATATGTTTGGGGGAGCGACCTAGAACATTGTGGAATTATGTACAAATACAGGGCATATGGCATGGAATCATTCTGAGAATCCTAAATATGTTTTGGCTCCATCATGTTACCCCCTGTAATTTCTTTTTTTTTATTTCAGCACAAAGTTTGAGTGATACGTCAATTAATAACACGCTTAAAACACTGGAGCTATACGTCGCATTTTTACATTTAACGCGATTAAAACATAAACCCACGTGTGTCTGTGTGTGTGTGTGTGTGTGTCAGAGGCAGCTGAATGCAGAATGTCCCAGCATTTCCCCTTCCAAACACCGCTAACGCAGGCGCCGTGCTCAGATGCCACATTTATGATAATCAGAGTATAATTCATTTATTGGGTCTACCTTTGCCATGTGTTGACCCCACGGCCATGTTGCCAGCTCACATCTGGCTGCGTGGTGCGGCGCTCAGTCCTGGATGGGATTTGCCCCTGGTGATGGGGCATCTGGGAGGCCAGATGAAGCTGAGGCTTGATGAGTGCTTTGTCTATTATGGATATGGGGCTTTATGGAGACATTGACAGCTGCACATTGACAGTCTCCTGAGCAGGAGGCCTACTTCAGCAGTTGTGCTCTCTCTGTTGTCTAGAACACAGAGAACAAACACAGAGGCTCTGGATTCTTTGTTAGCTGGTGTAGGTTTTGAAGCCGAACCCGTCAGTCGAAAGGAGGATGAGGGATGACATAGTGTTTTTTAAAACGTATTCAGCCCCGTCGAAAGCGTTTTAACTAGTTTACTGGATTGATAAATAGGTTAAATCTGCAGTCGGGAGAAGCACCCAGACCCCACACGGGTGAAAGAAATATTTTCAATAATTGCGACCCACCTAACATCAGGCATTACCAACACATTTACTGCTGCACCCTTAAGTCGCCGTGGATAAGATGCACCCACTAGTATCAATACATGTTTCTAAAAATTATGCCAAAATGAGGCTGCAACTGAATGAACCTATCAACACATCCGTCGTATGCCCCCCCCCACTCCCCGGCACTCGTAAGTGACAGGTTGTGGGGTCGGAGCGGTGGATGGAGAGAGCTCGGCGAGCGAGCGCCGAATGAAAGATCGCCCCGGCGACAAGAGACATGTAGCTACAGACCAGGCGAGCCGAGCCGACGTTCTCCAACCTTCCCTCCTGCCCGCCATTTGTGAAGGATTTGGGGATTTCATAATTTCCTGTTCTTTCTGAAAGGGGGATGGCAGCACCTGGTCCACACAGCTGTACTTCATTTAGAGAGCAATTTGAAAAGAGCGAGGGGGAGAGGAGAGGAGCGGAGCAGCCTTGTCATTAAGGGCTCCAGAATGGCCTCCGTTTGTTAGACACATGGCACAGAGTTAATGCTGCTGAATAGGGAATAGGCGCTGTTGATGCTGTCACAAATTTCTCATAAGTGCTACGACATCTGAAAAAGCCACTCCAAGTGCGGGGAGGGGGGAAATTCAAATTTTCCTTATCAAAGAGGGGTTTTTTTGTAGGTAATTGACAGCTGCGGCTAGGATGTAAGCATGTGTTTTCTGTCTGCTAAGACGGATATTCTATTTGTGTACCATTTCATCTTTCGCGCACCTTGAAGTTTGTTGTAGCGCGCAGGTGACGCCGGTGCTAGAGTTTGTATCAACGAGTTGACAATGAGAGTAATAACCAGATTGTTGGTAAACTAAGGTGATGCAAAGGTTTGTTGTGCGGATGCGCAGCTGCCTCGCCTCCTCAGAGTTGATCTAATTGATTTTGACGTGCACATGTGCAGGGGAGAGGGAGAAAAAAAAATTGTGAGGCGGGATCAAAGGCAAACGCTTTATTGCCACATCACAGGCCCCTGCTGCATTTTGAATTCTACCAATCTGTCCAAACAGTCAGATAAAATCCTGCGATGAAGAGATGCGCTCGCCCCCCCCACCCCTCCTTCTCTCTCTCTCGTGCTCTCTCGCTCCCTACCTCTCTGCTCCCTCCTTTGCTTTTCTCTCTCCTTTTAGAGTAAATCTCGAGTGGTGATAAGTGATGCAAGAGGCGCGAGGACAGTGCGAAAAAACACGGATCCACAAAAGGTAAAAAAAAACAACTTCCACAACAACTTGTCAGGGACTTGACAGATGTTGAAAAAAAAAAAAAAAACACTAAAACGGGAGCAAGTAGAATTAAAATCAGTTACAGGAGCTGCCACAGACACACTGATGTACTCCGCATCGCCTCCTTTGGTCTTTTGCGTCAGGAGCGAGTTTATCGCCAACGCTTGTTGTCTTTGTCGAAAGAGAGTTGGTGGCCGGTGTCACCGGAAAGTAGAGCGAAATTCAGTCGTATTTGTGAAAAAGAACATGAAAAGGAAAGCTGAATTTGTGTTGTTCTCAGTCAGGATTGATGCCGTGGCGCAGCTAACGCTGTAAGATCCATTTTGGACCCTCGCAAAAGCACCACCGATCTCAGCGATTCCTTTAAAATGAGCAGATTTCGGTCGAGAAATGCGTTCGGGATAAATGCTGCGGTGACTGCACCCTAACTTAAACAACCATTATAAATCCGCATCCACCGAACCTCTTTAAAAATACGCTCACATTTAGGCGGAACAAGAATAGCACAAACAACAGAAACTCTTTTGCTTTCACACCTCGCAAACAAATAATGCACACAGCTGTCTTTTTCAATGGTAAGCCATCTTGACTGCTCAGCGAGCAGTGGGCCCGCGCTCTGTGCTCATTGTTAATGGGATGTTAGTGTGTGGCTCGGGGAGAGTGTGTGTGCCTGTGTCTGTGGGCAGAGTGTAATAACACAACCACAGTTGGACTAACCATGCTGAGCGCAAAATGAGAGCCACAATGGCGAGATGAGGAGAGCACACACACACTCACTCGCTCACACACACACACACGCACCTGCCAGGTGTGTGAGGAGGCTGTGTGATATGGTGCCGGGCTCCCCCACCACAGACCGGTCTCATAGCTGTGCTACACAAATGAGTCAGAAGCGAATCTCGGTAACAAGCAGACCGGTGGAGAATATTTCAGCTGAGCCCAGCCGTCAGTTTCAGATCGTATAATGCATTTTGTTCGCTCCGTCTCACCCTCACGCCGTCTGCCTGTTCCAGCACTCATTGACACTGACATAACCATGATGGATTCCTCAGCAAGGTCTGGAGCTGAGCGGCATCCTTTACGACCAACCAGCAACTTGATGAGATCTGTATGGAAACTTGTGAGTGGGCTCTGCTGTTTTTCAAGTGTGCCTTTGGCAGGGCAGTGGTGGTAGTGATGGCGGTGGGTGGTGGTGGGGGTGGAGGGGGGTCAGGGGGGCTCTTGGCTGCTCTCCTCCCTCCTGTCAGCCCCCTCTCTCGGCCAGGCAGGCAGGCTGTGTTGGGCAGCCCGGCTCCTCGGTAGCAGATGCGAGCCCTCATGTCAGAGGCAGGCAGTGGCCCGACGGAGTGCCGCTCGTGCTCATACCTCATTGAGCCATCTCCCCTAGCAGATGGCGCGCTGCTGCGGGCGCTCCTCTCCCCGATAATTACCAGGCCTCGCCACAGATGGAAATGTCAGTCAGCCTCACAGGTCCTGGTTCCTGCCACTGCCTCCGTCCGCGGCCCCTCTACCTAGGCCGGGCGCTGCCAACACTCACCATGTGTTCTGTGACTGCTGACTAGGCAGGCAACAAAAGAGAAATCCGCCCACATGAATATTCATGCGGGGATGTTAGGTGGCTAGCTTGTAGACCAGACCGGGCACCGGCAAATAGTTGGCCAGGTGCAGGTTGTGACACCGATTTTCCAACCTCTTTTCATCTCCTACTTCTTTACGATGTCGCCGCTCACGCCCGGTGACGCGGCGCGGCGACGTGTGCGCCTTGATCGATCTTGTGCACATCGGAGAAGGAAAAGGTGAAAATGATACCTACGGCTTTGTACAGTTGTGGAATGACATATTTAGGAGATTAGGATAACTGTGTTTGCAAAATGGATTAATTCTAGCAGATGCCAGGACTAACCCCCACTTATCTGTGATAAGGTGACCAGATGTCTCAGCTTGGCAAAGGCAACACTCTCCGAGTTTTATTACTCGGCGCCAAAGCATCCCC
Organism: Lagodon rhomboides; assembly: GCA_039737535.1. NCBI lineage: Eukaryota > Metazoa > Chordata > Actinopteri > Spariformes > Sparidae > Lagodon > Lagodon rhomboides. The sequence continues at coordinate 13,510,883 of CM077801.1, forward strand.
CGAGAAATTTCTCCGTGCATTCACAGATAATCTACCTTCGCAGAGAACAAGGCGACAGGGTTTTGCTTCTTTGTGTATTTGTCCGTGTTAGAATTCATGTGGACGTGTTGCCGGGTTGTAGAAAGCTCAAGAAGATTAAACTAAAGTAAATACCTTTGTGCCTGAGTGCCAGCAAGGCAGGGGGAAAAAAAGACAGAGAAAAGCAAGTAGTGGCTTATTGGAAATATCACTTTGGCGTGCGCGCGTTATGACGATGTTTCCCGACAGAAAACAGCAAAGGAATTACATTCAGGCATCCAAAATGAGCTTTGGTCCATTTGTTGCTCAGTAAGAAACACTCATATGTGGAGTTGAGAGTGTATAATTGAGCGAGAGACGGATAGAGAGAAAGAGGTGTTTGGCGTAATCCTCTAATATACTGTGAAATCCAACATCGCATTGAGATATATAGTATTATTTAAAAAAATAAATGAAATGCAGCTGTGGTTGGGCTCTCGCAGCGCAAATGGGAGTGCTTAAAATCCACATTCTCTGATTACAGGTGATGGCTATAATTGCATGTCATACCCAAACGGTAACATTTTATTACCCATATGTCTTTTTATGCGCCGAGATGTGCGTCTCTCAGCTGCTCTGTGATCTAGGGTGCGCTGTCTCACCACAATGCTGTTTGCAGGTCACAGAAAGCCCACATGACAATAAAAAAAACTGGCGGTGGTAAACTGAAGAAGAGAAATGAGTCATAGCGAGGACGCCTTTGAGTTGATGCGGGCAGCCTTGCTATTTGCAGTGCACCACTGCTGACAGTTTGGAGTCTCAGCCACAGAGCCCACTGTGCAGGTGGCGAGAAGGCCAGGCTGCTGCAGAGCAACGAGACTGACTGCGTCCAACCTGAAAACCCGGCTCTGCTGTGGTTTGGGTTATTGATTTCAGTAAAAAAATGTGAAAGGCAGCTTGGTGGGCGACAGTAGGGAGGCAAAGCTGTCTAACTATATACAGTATTAAGTCAAAAAAAGTTAAAAATCTACTTTCTTATGAACTACATAGCGACAAAACTGAAGCAAAAACCAAACGGCAGTGACTGAACTCCTGCTTGTTCAACTAGCCACTGCCAGCCTAAACTAAAACCAATTTACAGCCCTTTCTTACTTGTTTCCTGTAACTGAAAGATACATTTTTGATGCACCAATATCTTTGAGTTGATTATACCGCCTGAATAAATGTAATTTAAAAGGTGAAATATGTAAGAATGCTCGTTTAAAACATTAAAAATCAACTACAGTTATCAACAGAATGTGAAGTGAGGATGATTTAAGCACCTTGTAGAGTAATAGTCAACACCTAACCTAGTTTATAGTCAGTTTATATGGCTGCTACCTGCATTGTTAGCTGAGTTTACTAGCAAACAGTAGCTAAAGTTAGCAGCAGTTAGCAGCTACTTTGATGATATGCTAATTTTGATTTTTTATATATATTATATACACACTTAATGCTGTTACTGCTGTCTGCAGAACTTCTGGGAGACTAAGGTTGCCTTGAGCACCAGGGGTTGCCAGGTCTGTGTGACAAAACTGCCAAACAGCAAATAAATGAGTCCAATGATAGAACTCAAAAAATGCCAAACCATATGTCCTAAAATTTAAAGTCTACAGAGCTGCTGTCATTGCCAAATGCACAATTAAACACATCAGTATTTAGTGTTCCAGCGTTAACAACACTTTTCTTCTTCACTTTTACCTTGGTCTTAAAATTGCCTTGTGTAATCACATGCACAACCCAGCTTCACCTCTCTACTGAGGGAGGGCCAAGTGAATAGACACATCTCATTTACATAAATGCATGATGCAATTATGCAGGACGTAAACATCACCACACCAGTTGCGGGGATGCCCGCGTATACGGTTTGGTCGGTTGCAGCAACTCAGCAGACAAAGTTTTGATAGCTAGAGCGCCGCAAATGAATCATTTTCATCGTGGGGATTTATTCCAGCCCAACTGCCAAGTCCTCACTCACTCACTGATCTCTTGTTAGGCAGACTGAGAAATGAAACTTGAAAACATATGATGCAACACGAGCGCAACGCAGTCAGCATAAAATAACCAGAAGTATCCAGCCCTCTTACGAGACCGAAAGCTGTCGGCACCTCATTAAGTCGCTCTCCGTGTCAAACAGTCGACTGAGAAGTGAAAAAGATGCTTTTGTAATTAAAAAAAACTGTCCTAAATCCTATTAGCAGCTGACAAAAGGGGAGCACGTATGGACGGGCGCGCGCACTCGCGTCATCTGTCCGCGTGTTGCTTGATTATTCACCATTCAGCAGCCTCTTACGAGGCCTTTGTCGAACCATGAGAGTGGCAGTGCTCAATGTAACCTCTGATCATAATCAAAAGTGGTCAAATGAGACTCAAGATATCACACCTTTGTGTTTACAGATGCAGTTCAACAGAATGGCATCAGTCTGCCTCCCTTTTTTCTTTCTTCTTTTTGTCTTGGGCTGACAAAGCTGGCCCCTCATTTCCATTCTGCCCATTATGCAAATGAGGCCGGATCACATATTGGTTCAGACGAGTAAAGCAAGTGCAGAGGCCAGGTCTCCTTTAGGACCAAGTGGAAATTTGCACTTTAAAGCTATTTTGTGCGATAAAACAATGGCCCAGGTGCTGTGCCCTTGACCAAGGGCTTTATCGTCTCCTGTGAGGCAGAAAGTTGGTGTCACACCTGTTTCGGTCCCTTTTCTGTCGGCTCCTGGCTCGGCTCATTCAGCCTGGCCGACAGTCGAGTACGGAGGACGCTGTCAAAACGAATTAAAAAGGTTTCGCTGCTTTCTCACCCCGCCACTCCACCGACTGATGGCAAATTTGTTGCCCCTTAGAAGTTAGTGTTGTGCCTACATATCTGCTGTGATAAGCGTGTGAGGCCAGGTGCTGTTAAATACATACTTGTTAAATATTCTATTGTTGTCAAGGGGGCACTGTGTTTGATAGATTAACAACAGAGGCCATATGTTATTTGTTCCCTGCTAAGATTTTCTCCCCTCGCACAATCCTGTTGTTAGTCCGCGGACAAAGCTAGATCAGAGAGATTAGCACCCATCACCTAATACATTCAATCAGCAAATTACCTCAAACCCTATCAAACAGTACTGACGTCTGGCATCCAATCAAAGAAGAAATCGCCCCTCTGAGGATTTCCCCCCCAGCATAATCTGGTGGGAAGCTGGTGATTTGAGGCGTAAACAGCAGACCCACTGTGTTCTGAATGTCACATTAGCTACACACTTCCAAATACAGCAAATCCCGACGTGCTGTCGGCAAGCTTACATTGAATTTTGAATATTTATTTAATTCTTTACTAAGTATGAGCCCCCTATTGATCAGCCGCCACTGGTCACTTACTTGCTACAGATGCACTTCCTGTATCGATGAGTGTTTGTGAACTTGAAACAGGAAATCTGCCCTCTTTCGTCAGCGTCTTTTTTTGTTGGTGCCACGCTCGCTGCTTCCCCCGATTCCAATCATCATGATAAGCCAACAGGTCGCTCACTGCACCTTCAACAACAACAGACATAAGAGTGATTTCAATCGTCTTTCTTCAACAATTCCTTTAATTACCCTTTTTAAAGTTATTTTTTAAAGTTAATAGGTACAGGGATTTATAGCTTTCATGATATCTTACAATGCGGTTTATTCAGTCCCCAAGTTTAAAAAGAAAATATGCAAAATATAATCTAAATCCATTTTGGTGTGAGCCAGTTCAACATGGAGTCTTCTCAGACTCTCTCATCAGGTCGGCGTCCTTAAACAGAAGTTAGAGGATGTCAGTTCTGTAGTGAGTACACACACAGCTACAAGTTCCCCTTTGGGCTTTGAGCATAATTAGAATTTAGCACTAGTTTGATAAGATAAGGAGGAACAATGGTTGTAAGAAATGTTTAAAAAAAAAAAAAAAAAGAGTTTCTTTTTCTTCTGACGAAAGTGTCCCTCTATCAACGCGGATCAAACTATGCAATTAACATTGGGCGCAGATAACGAATAAACCATCTCTACGGTTTAAAAAAGAAAAAAAAAAGCTGCTCTGTGGTGCTATGTGTATTGGCTCTGCACTCGCATAGAAATTCATTTCCGTCCAAATATCACATGCACTCCTTTTTTTTTTTTTTGCAATCTGCACTGCACTAAGGGCCTGCTGCTTTCACAACCTGTCCTGAAGAGAGAGCGAGCGAGAGGAGCCGTCTGCAGAGGGGAGGGAGCGAGCGAAAACAGGAAAAAGAAGTGCAGAGCAGTTCAGAGTGGGTGTGCGTGAGTGAGTGAGAGAAAGTAAGAGTTGGGTGACCTTGTTACCAGTTGGGTTGAGTTGGACAGGCTGGTAGGAGGTTGCTGTCTACGGGGAGGGACAGACAGATGCTCGCTCTTCTCCCTGGGCAAAACATCTCGCCTGGTGCAGGCAGCACACAATCTGGCCCGGGCAGCTGTAACCCTAATGATCACTGGTGGCGCTGCACCTGACCGACCGACCAGCTCCGCACTCACTCAGCCTCCCCCCGCCCTCCCCCCCCAACCCACCCCTCCCTTTACTCCACTCCCCGGCCCTCAGTCTCCTCTTTGACCTCCAACGCCTCCCTAACTCTGAGTGGAAAACTAGTTGTGTTCGCAAAAGGGCACAGAGGAAGCAGGGAAAGAAGGAGACGGGAGGTGTAGACAGATTGAAAAGAAAGAGTAACTGAGGACACCAAAAAAAACGTGAATAATACTATACAGTAATTCATAAAAGAAACAGATCAAGCAGTAAGGGTATGAACACATGTAAAGGGCGAAGGAATGGAGGATAGCGAGGGAGGGGGGGGGTTGTAAGGAGCTCCCCTGCTCCCCTCCCGCTACCACTGATCCAGTCTGAGCTGCTTATCGGGTCTCTCCCACACCGCTCTCTGGTGCAGGAGCTCAAACTCCCCGGGCTCCGACGAGCTGCCGGGAAATGTGTCTGGCTGGACCTACAGTATGTATCTATGGATGGACGGAGATGAATGACTAGATGGATGTATATGTGTATTGTGGTGGCGAAAACAATGACTGGCATGTTAGATAGAGTGTGTGTGCGTGGTGTGTGTGTGTGTGTGTGGCCGGGAGATTGGGGTCCAGTGCATTCAGACCAGACTGATCAGCAGCTATTCTTGGTTTCGGTTAACTGACAATAGAACAATAATAGGCGGAACAATAAAGTCCTGGGGTTGTTTCCGCCGTTGTTCCCCGGTGGTTTACACAGAGAATCAACTTTTATCAAGACGGAGACAGGCATTCCACGTCTGACACTGAAGTATATGCAAAACAAGGCTAAAGGACCGGAAAAATAAGTGGACAAACTGACGATTAAAAAAAATTCAAATAAAATCACGAAGACGGATCATTTCAGATGGCGTGCGTGGAGACTTGGGAGAAAAATGGCCGCGTTAAACCTCTTAATGAGTTTCACTTACTTTCCAAAAAATCTGCTGTTTTAATCACACACCATCGCTCGCGGCAACTATTACAGTAGTCAGCTTTAATACCGACTCCCCTGCACAGTGAGGATTAACTAACTTCTCAGGAAGCCGATTTATACTTCAATAACACACGAGTAGCCTCATTTTCACGCGATTTTTGAGCGGTGAAAGTTACGCCGTGCACATCTCAGCTCCGGCAAAACAGACAGTAATTATTTTTCCATACTCATCTTTTTTTTTTCATATTTGAGAGGAATTATGGTTTTACCAAACATGTTTTTTGTTCAGTGCGTGAATTATGAGTTGTAAGACTCCTAATCCACATTAATCAAAGCTGAGCTGTTGTTTTCTCTCGCCCCGCGTCCCCGCATAAACACACAGGCATGCGCGCGCTGCACGTGAAAGGTCACCCAAAACAGCCTCCCGTGGTAAACATTTTAATCCCAATTAATCGCTAATTCAGCTCATCACTCCATCCCTTTTTTTTTTTTTTCTAAGCGAGGCGGTCCGGTCTAGATTTGCACGGGTGACAGAGAGCCCCCGTGTGCTTCCTGAGCCTCCAACATGATGAAAAAAAGGGGAATGGCAGAAGAGTGTTTTTTTTTTTCTGGTCAAGTGTGCACTTTCAAAAGGGGGTGCTAGTTATCTTCATTTGGCTCCTCTGCCTGCACTACACTGAATGGGTTACAAGCCTTGTTAGAACTGAATTATAGAGAGGAGAGCACGACAATAGAGAATAGATTATGCATATGATTCAGAGCTAATCCTCTTAAGATAATGATTTTGTAGTGTTTTTTTGATATGAAAAAAAGAAAATTAAACAAATAATCCCCAATCTTTCAAAGAGACACATTTACTGAGGATGATTTTGAAACATCTGAGCCCTGAAGCCGAATTCTTCCCGGCGTATTTCTGAAAACATCCTCCTTTGTTGAGCTTTTCACGAGAAAAGAAAAGAAAAGCCACGTGAAAGTGCGTGTGATTGTTGACGGAAGGCAGAAAGAGCAAAAGAGGGCTGTGGGTGCCAGAGAGAAAGAGGCAGGGAGCATCTGCGAGCGAGCGAAAGGGAGGAAGTGGAGTGAGAGCTCGAAAGTGCGAGGAAGGGGGTTTCGTGGTAGCGGAGTGTGTTTTGGAGATCGGCCCGGGCCAAGAATGTGTCCGTGACTGCTGCTCTGTGTATCTGCCTTGCCCGGGTGACACCAGTGACACAGACATTTCCCAGCAGCCTCCTCGCAGTCCTGAGCCGCTGCTGCTCTTCCGGGGGCCAATCTACACACACACACACACACACACACACACACACACCGCCACCATACACTATCTCCCTGTCTTTCCCCTCTCTGGGCCCAGGCATCGGGCTCTGTGTTAGCCTAAGCAGACCGGCACTGTCAGAACCATATGACCCCGGCATGGCTTCTCAAACCGCGCCGCTGCACTGCAACCGCACTCCGCCGGCCAAGGCCGCTCACGTTCAACAGTATGTTTTCCAGCAGTTCCCTCCGCTAGGGATTGTTATCCATCCGCCAGCTTGTAGGGGTTCTATATGCTTGACCTCGCGCAGCTGGGATGTCAGTCAGGCTACATGTGGATGGATTAATCGGGAAAAATGTATGCATCCAAGTCGAGGACGCACGTTTGCCAAAACGTCAATCAATCAACACGACCATAAAGATAATGCAACTTTTTCTGCCATATGATCTACGAGCGATTCCAGCGGGCAGATGAGTGGACAGACAGGCGGACGGGCAGGCTCAGGACACTTAAAATCTTCCAGCGAGGATCTGGAGACAGTTCACATCCTCCTCCAGCAGCCCAGCTGTCTATCTGCCATGTTTTCTTTATCAGCCCCTCGTCATCCGGCAGCCCTGCACATGACCAAATTAGTCCCAGTATCAGCCGTTATCTGGCCGCGGATGGCCTGCCTGCCTGACCAGATTCGCTCTCTTCCCAGCCCCTCTGCTACCCTGGCTGCTCCGGACTGAAGAAACCCAGGCTACGGATCCGAGGTTTGAGCCTCAACAGACTCCGCAGAGCTCCGGCACAAGGAAAAAGGCCCCGCTTCCTTTTAAGGCGGCTGGCCTTTCTTTGGTTTATAAATATATGAGATATAAATTATATATTTATATACCGAGCGAGGGTCAGTCGGTTCCCTGAGGTAAAATGAAAAGCGCTGGGAAGGTGGAGGAAAAAATAATAAATGGGATTGTTGGGGTATAGACCTGGGGATATTTGCTTACTTTAGGTTCTGCCGGCAGCAGATGTACACCGACCTTGTAACTTTGAATTTGTGGAATGGCTGTGCTCAGTGGACGCCCTGGCAGAGTGCTCTCTCCTGCATAAGCAGAGCTGAGGGAAGATTAGAATTTGCACTTGGCTGGCATTACTACATGAGTCACTCATGCCCTGCATGTGACGTCTTAAGTAAGTTTCAAGTAGCAAAGTCTCAAAGTAGAAGATTAGCCACTGGCATATGCATTCATCTTAATTCATGTAGTAGTTTTTCGTCTTGGAACTCGGAGCTTTGCAGTCCCATGACCTTAGGTGCACTGGAGATTAGTTTCAATTTCAAAAACCACTTTCTGAAAAACTTCTCATGTTTAATTAGAGGAGCTAGTCCTTTCTGAAAAAAAGTAGAGATAAAAGAGTCTATGAAAAATTGATATAAAGCATCGCCGCTGCCTGCCTCTTTTTATGTGATATTCAGGGTGAAAAAAATAAATATCTTAACTGCGGTTCAAAGAACACGTAAACAGAAACACACAGCATACATGCATCGTTCCAAACACGTGCAAATGCATACGTACACACTGATGCGCAAGACGCTACAGAGGCCCAATAGAGATGGGGAGAGTGTATGTCAGGGGGACAGGAGGGATGCAAAGAGGTGCCAAAGACCACAGCACACTGTCTGTGCCAAGCAGAACTGAGCACCCGCTGCCATCCAAACATAAATAAAGTGCTTTTGGCTCCCTGCAGCCACCAGTGTGTGCCGTGCATCCGCCAAGCATGTTTTTTTTTTTTCTAACAAAGTTAAAAACAGGACAAATTTGATGCAATCACTTGCTGGAAATAAATATGTGCCACGTCTTGGACAGATAGGGTGTGAATCAGATGGTCGGTCAGTTATTAAGTTTCGTAACTTCAGGATAGATTTCCTTTTTTTTTTTTTTTTTTTTTCCAGACTTTCAGAAGCCTTGGAGGGAAAAAGACTCAAATTGGGCACACCACACAAGTCTCTCCTTATTTACTTCTTGCAGCTACACGGGGTGCCAACAGGAGTTGCACATATTGAACCATATGAGCAACATACTGATCCTCTTCACTGGGGAAATGAGGCTTAAATGTTAATGCATTGAGCTCTGATCGCGCTGCTCTTTACATTGTCGTCCTCAAGTAGCTAAGAGTGACGCTGAATTTCGAGACATACGAATCGCTAATTCTGCTTTGTTTTTATCTTATTTGTCCGTGCATCAGATGCTGTGTTTGCGAGGATGTGTGGGCGGGTGTGTATGTGTGTGTGTGTGTGTGTGTGTGTACTGGTGTTCCTGTTCCAAATAGCCCCAGGCTCTATTCCCACTCTTCACCCTTGTATCAGTGCTGACTGATTAAGGCCCTGATCTCCACTGCTTCTTGAACAACGCTCACACAGCTGATGATGCCCTGGCCCATGACTCCTGGGTGGGCAAAAAGGCATATTGCCATATCAACACAGCACTATCTCTGCCAAGGAGATGACCCGCTGCTCACAAGATCAGCCAGATAGTCCGTGTCTCTGTTTTGTCTCGCTCCCCCCTCCCCCCCTTCTCCCTCTTTCTTCCCATCGCTGTCTCTGCCCCATCGTGTCCTCACCTCCATCCATGCTGCCTCTGTTTGGTCTCTGATAGCGCTCTGCATGTAGAGTAGGCTATAAAGCCCCGTAAGCCCCTGCTCTACTCCACACCCTGTTTGGTTGCTATTGACTTTAATACCACGAGATCAAAGTTGTGCACAGAGTGTAAATCCGAGAGTGGGGGAATAAGCTGGAGGAATCCGTGATGGCAACAGTCCCCACTGCTACCACTCAGATGCCACATAGCTATAACACTTTGAAGGCATTTGCAGGCCGATGCTGCTTCACAAAATGAGGCAAAGGGTAGCGTATTATATGAGGCGCACATTTGCATGCGCTGAAATATAAAATTGATGCAAAATTGTACAGTATAACCCTCTGTGCAATTTGGCCAATTTTGCCCACTATGGACCACCAGGTTTCCTTGGACTGGACATCAGGTTACTCAGACTGCTTAAGTGAAATCCATCTCCTCCATCACGGGCCGTGGAAGCTGACTGGCCGACTGTCTGGCTAGCCGGCTGGCTAAGTGAAACCCTGGCCGGCCTGTAATCGCTCTGATGTGGGGGATTTCTTCCGGCGCTGGCCACTCAGCTCCATTCCGGAGCAGTGACTCCAACAGGAAGTAACACATTAACAGAACAATCAGGTTCCTTGTTAGGGAGCTTTACACCGCCAAGGCCTTGCCATTAACACCACGGGGGGATCTGGTCAGCTGATAAGACCTGAGATCGGAGGAGCCACAGTTGGCCTCGCAAGGCTACGTATAGGCTCAAACGGGCGGCTGCTTTCACTTGATCGAATATGCCAAAAAGGAGTCGGTATCTCGAATGAAAAGGTTGCTGTCCGGCGGCCAACACTTAAACATGATATGTTGGCGTGTCTATGGGAGCTCTATTAAGGAGAGCTTTCGAAAATAGCCCCTGCTCGAAACCACACACTACTTATGTGGCTTAGCATATTCCAAATCTCTGCATGTTGGTTTTAAATACCAAATCTGGCAATATTGTATGTTTTTCTTAGTGTATAAATATATATTTATAAATATATATATATATAAAGTCCCAATAACACACCAAGACCAACAATGAATTAAGTATTGTCTTTTATAGCTTATTTCTTAGTGCCATAGATCTCTACCATCGACAAACTGTTTCACTGGGGACTCTAGTTTCTTTTAATTCAGTCCAACATCCAGTACATCATTTCCATGACTGAAACTGATCCTCCAAAATGCACGATTTTCTCCTATTCTAGTGAGGAATGGATTTTCTCTTTTTCTAATAAAGAATATATGTATATTTACAGCACATCTTCAAGGATTTACATTTCATAAAGAATGAATGGGTTTGAGGCTGAGAGCCACGGGGGGGCGCTGGGGATATTGCTGATTTTGATCTTTTCAAAAATATGCGGCAGGGTATCGCCAGCCCCGATACTTTACATTCGACGGGGCACTTTCTTGGGTCCTCAGCAACACACCCGCCAAGCGTGAAGTCAAATGGATAAGCGAACATTGAAGGACAGACAGACAGACAGACAGAGATCCCTTCCTTGATAGTAAAATGGTTGGCGGTAAGGTAAAATCTACAAACGCAAACCACTGGAATGACCAGTTTTATTTTCTCTCTCATCCTTAATCCTGCACAGTAACATCAGCCAAAGACAAAGTCGAAGCAGACAGCTAATCAGCTCTTCAGATCGAAGTCGAAGCTGTGAAAGTAAAAGAAAAAGTTCACCAGATGCGTCCTCGGTTTACCAAAAACTCCCCCGTGATGATGTCATGCATCGAGCGGGAACTCCTGCCTCGTGTTTAAACATTACAAATTCTTTGTGGCAAGCTGTTATGGCTCACACCGGGTCCCAGCGATCGAGAAACAAACCAAACTCCCGAGACTAATAACAGTGAGATGTAAATCTCCCCAAGTCGCCAACAAAGAGATACACATCAAGGCTGATTCAGTGTTTGGCATTGGCACTGCGGCGATAATACTGTTATGTTCTTGTCAGATAACATTCATTTTGACATTCGTAAGACTCCCAGAGCTCCTTAAAAATTCTTATCTAATGGGCTATTTGCTTTTCGAATATTTATCATTGAGGCAGTTCATTACAATATTCAGTTTGGTATCAGCTGTGAGGGAACTGTATATTCTGTGTGATGACGAACCTTTTTTCTGTACCAAATAGAAGGACGCGAGATAAAGAGAGGGAAAAAAAAAATCTCACTCCCTTCTCACCCCTCCCCCCCCTCTCTCCAGACTCTCTCCAACCCTTGGAGGGGAGGAGAACACAGCCGTATGTGTGGCAGGTGGACTTCCTGTCTTTGTAATTAGAACCAAATTAGGTTAAACTGCAGTTCTTCCCCCAGCCCACAGTCCGCGGAGAGCCTCTGACCCTGCACCTCCAGGCACACGGAATTAGCCTGGCCACACACTGGGAGCCTAATGGACAACCGTGTACGCCGCGGCTGCCTCTTGCGAGCTTGATAACACCCCGCACCTGCACATATCGCACATCCCGCGCTCTCTCATCATTAAACATTGCATTATATAGCTCCTGAGTGTTTACACAGTAGGGGCTGCCGCCGCCGTTGCGGTTGTGCAGGTGGGGCCGGGATGTGAATAAAGCCGGGGTCCTATTGGTCCGAGATGGAGTCTTTATTTTGGGTGTGTGCTGCGCTCTAATTGAAGACTGATGGATTTACATTAATTTCCTCCTCACACCTGCCTCCTTTATCTGCTCTCAGATAGCACAGGAGCGATGGGTCTGCTGGCAGGATCGCCCGCCTTTCTATTATGAATAATGGGCAGACCCGAGCGCGTGCCTCTCTCGTCAACGTACACACCACACAGAGCACCATTATGCGGTGCAGTTGGTAGCGCAGTGGCAAATGTACCTGAGAAACTGTGATATCCAGCGCGTTTGGCCTGCCAATAAAAAAAAAAAAGAAGAACAAAACAGGGAAGAGGACAGGTGCAGCTCCTCTCCTGCTGCTGCCTGCGTACGTTCCGTACAGCTCCGGCTGGTCAACGAAAAAAACGAGCATCTTTTTCGAGTGACAACACCGAAAACAACAGAAACTGAAATAAGTTTGTGCACGTTTGGCAGTTATCCAGCGTAAATATGTGATAATGAACCATACATCACCCTTTCAACGCTGGCGGTTTGAAGTTTCAATGTTCTGCTGAGGGGAACATTACACCCGTCCCTCATCTGTCTGTTTGGTGTTGGGGGGGTATCTGACCTAACATGGAGTCTGAAGGCTGGTGGGCCAAGGGCTAATGGTGAAGAGCCCTGAGCTGTCAGATGTGACTGACAGAGCTAAATGCTCCACAGAGGAGGAGGAGGAGGAGGAGGAGGAGGAGCAGGGGAGGACAAAGCAAACTGCTCTGTATGGGGAGTCAGGGTGGGGAGGGTGGGAAAGACGGGGAGGAGGAGGAGGAGGAGGAGGAGGTAGAGCAGGGACAGAGGCGGTAGGAAAACTAAATGATGGAAAAAGAGGAGTATAATGTCTCCTCCAATGGTTCGGGGCAGACCCCACCAGCTGGAGAATAATTGCTGAGTTGGGGAAGGGAGAGGAGAACAGGCTCACATGATTGACTTGTCATTGATCATAATCTTAATTGCATGCATCCAAATCCCCTGGGTGTGATTTGTCCACTTGGCACGCGTGTGTGAGAGTGCGTGTGTGTGTGCATGCGTGTGTTTATGGACGCTACATATGGGCGCCTGTACGCGTATGTAAAGTCAGCGCACGGCTTTTAATGCAGGACACCTTCAGACAAAGAGCGGGAGAGTTTGTGTTCGTGTAGCGGAGCAGTTCTCACTGTGGCACAGATGTCTCTTATCTTAATGATATGAACTATAGATATAATTACATAATGACAGAATGATTAAGTACAAATATAAATAAATACCAGTTTGACAATGCTGTGCTTGTCGACTGATCCTTCATGAGAAAAACAAACTTATTAATTTTTCCAAAATGATGTAAAAAAAAAAACTTTTTGAAGGGAAATTTGGGCAGTTTATGGATTTGGCTGATTCACTTTGTTGCCATAAGTTAGATGAGAAGATCATTAACACTCTTACTTCTACAGTAAATGTGTAGCTATTACTAGCAGCTGGTTAGCTTAGCTTAAGACAGAGACTTTTTGGGAGCGGGGAAAAAAAAGCTAGCCAGATGTAACAGCCCGTGCCAGGTCGTTTTTACACTTTGGGTTTTGTATTGATTAAAGAAACAAGCTATAATGTGCTAATCAGTTAACCCTAGAGGGTTCTGGTAGACAGAACCAGGCTAGCTGTTTCCCCCTCTTTCCAGTCTTTATGCTAAGCTAAGCTAACTGGCTGCTGGCTTTAGTTTCATATTTACAGTGTGAACATGACCGTGCTATTCATTTCCTCCTCTAACCCTTGCCCAGAAAACAACTAAGCAAATTTCCCAAAATACAGGATCAGAAAAATTATGATGACTTAAACTAATATTTAATTCCAGCCCTGTAGCGGTGAAGTGAAATGTGCCTTTAAATTCTAACAAGAGTGCAGATACACAGAGATTCCTCTGACTCAATATGTAAACGCAGCTATGACAATTACAATTTGCTCTAAAAGTCTAACTTTTCCTCCAGCCATGGAGCAAACACACAGAAATATGTAGTCCTATTGTAACATAACCTTTTTAAATAGTATATAATACATGGACATAAAACTGGAGGCATTCTTTGCCAGTTGTCTGTATTTGGGGAAGTCCGATTCAGAGTAATAACTCACAGATGTTGCAAAAACACAAACCTTTAGTTAGACATGACCATTATTTCAGACCGGCAGGGTAAAGAAAATAGAGGCAGCGGAGCGTCAGTGGAAATGTCAGGCAATTCTTACATTTTGATGAGCAAGTGAACCCACTGACTCATCCCTCTTTCCAAATACAGTATATAATACAGTATGTTTCTTATTAGTAACTCGACAGAAAACGATCAGAAAAATGATCTCACCCCTCGCGCTCACGCGCACGCAGGCGTACACAAAAGCATCAGCTTTCTCCCCCCATGTGTTTTCCGCTTTTCATGGTGGGATTGATGTGTCGTTAAATAGCAATCCGACAGTGAGAAACTGACCTTTCTTTAATGCCTTCTTTTAGCATTTGCACAAATGGGATTCTCATGTACAGGCCCTGGTGAGCATTAACACAAAGGCCAACAACTGGAACAGTATTGTCAATGCCAATGGAATAACTGTGTGACGAGCAGGAAAAATATACACACCACTTTGTTCTATTGTACACACTGGTAAGAAATCACTTCCAGAAAACTGGCGGCATCTGGAGAATCTTGACATGCGGGCCCATTTTAAGTGCTGTAAATTCAAATTTCATAAACGAAGTCTTCGGTGTTATTCTACACAGACAAGACGTCGCCTCGCAGAGCACGCGTCACGTAAAAGACGTCGCTGTGTGTGTTTTTGCACGCGTGGATGTGCGGCCACGTGCAGCGTTCGTTCGTCGCGGGTGATGTTTCTGTGTGTAGGTAACCTCGGGCAGCTCAGCTGTGGGACAGCAGGAGGGTCCGCAAACCGCTGGCCGGTCATGTGACCTTTGACACTGAACGACCATATGTTGTGGGAAGGCAGACACAGTGAAAAGACAACGCTTGAGCGGTAGAAGAGTCGATATGAAAGCGTCCCCTGTCATAGTTTAGCCCGATCTTTGAAAGGGATAGTTCACACAAATTACAACATTATTAGAAAACTCTCACTAAATTATTTTTGATTTATTTTTTTCTTTTTCTTCAATACTGTAACCATCTTGAACATAACTGGTTTCACCCACATGGTATTGGGGTGGAGGCCTAGACACATTAAACCAGGACTCATGGGATTTTCTTTGTAACCCTGACCCTTTCAGCAGATAAGCAGGTAGGCAGCGCTAAGTGGAGATTTCCACTGTGCGCAGAAATGCCTGTGCACATGTGTGCAAGTTATTGGGAGGAGAGGGAGCGGCAGAGAGCTAGTATATGCGTCAGCTGCCCGAGAGAAGCAGGAAACAGGACAAGGTTAATGTTCTATGACAGACAGAAGCCAGCAACTCTCTTTAATGTTGCTCCCATTAGGGCGCTCCCGGTGCTTGCATCCCACTCTAGCATCCTTTAGAAGACGCCTCTGCCAACAACTGGTGGGAGAGCAGCAGCGTGCCAGCTGCCAAACATGACATTTGCTGGCTAGGCCACTGAACCCCAGCGGGTGACATCTGCAGAGCAGCCTTTCATCCCCTCGTTGGGTACCTGTGTGGCCCCCGGCCCCTGAGAGCCAGGATGAATGCACTCACTCTTCCTCCCAGCTGGGTTCCTCGTAGCCACAGGGCCACAGCACTGACACACATGCACAAAGACAGATATACAGTACGCGCACACACACACACACACACACACACACACACAGAAACTGCAAGTGCATGTGTTCACACACCCACACACACAATCAAACTCATGCTCGCACAAAAGCACGCCACCTCTACCTCACAAACACCTCCACACAACAAACAGCTTCCAGCGTCAACATCTGCAGCTCTGGGGGCTGCTTTTGTTTCCCCCTGACGTTTCATCATCAGGGGCTGGCAGTCAAGTTGCGGTGCTATTGTTGTTATTTCAACCACAGGCCCCACTGCAACTGGCAACTAGCGGCGCTATCAAATCCTCAGCAGAGTTTGATCAAATATGCAAACGCAAGTTGGGGCCAGAGTGGGTGAACACGGAAAACAAACAAGCTGATTAAGAGACGCAGGCGTGGAGAAAGAGCAGGTACTCGAGCTGTGGGGGAGCTGGTGGAAGGTAATGGAAGGAGAACAACAGTAAAAGCAGCAACACGCCATTCGAATCAGTAGAAAATATGAGTCAGACATCTGTCTGCGATTGCTTTTTTATCTTAATGATGTATAAATCTGCTGATTTGCAACTCGCTGATGTTTGAGTTGTGCATAAAACGGAGCTGGTAGTAAAATAACATATTTGTGGGAACGAATCTAAAGCATTTCCAAGCTGTGGGTTATTGAAATAAAATGCTGCCATTGTTCATCACATCCCAATCATGTATCCCATTTCAGAACCTTAACGTCCCACTTCTCCTCTTCCCTTTGCTGAATGTTGTTGTGTGATAATATAGCTGATAGGATTCATAACTCCCAGAAGTGTCGAGCTCTACATCAACACTGGCATTGTGTTCCTGTTTCTCTTCTCTATCTCTTTAATCAGGCTTGATCTTTGACCACTTGTTGTTATGAGTGGTTCTGTGTAGGGGTTCTGCTCCCGGCTGACATCCCATTAGCCCCACATTAGGAAATTCTAATCACTGTGCCACCGGGACGCTGGGACTCACAGCTCCTATTTCACTTAACCTCCAGCAGGAGAGATCAGACTCTGCGTCTCAATGTTTGTCCCTAATTACCTCCCCACAGTGAGCTGCCACACACAATTTAATCCAATTTTCATCCCCTCTCATCTTTAACATCTCGCAAAGCAGTCACACATGCATGCTATGGTTTATATCTACAATCCGGGCGCTGTAATCACATGTTGGATTTGCATATCCCCATCGACACACGAGTTGACACGTGCCATTTTTGGGGGCCGTGTTCTGTTGTCAGGTTTCTAAACATGATCTTTGTTTCAGATGCAGCGCCGTGCTGGTTATCGAGATGGTCACGCTCAGTTCTCTTCACCTGAAGCTTTTGGCGTAATGTTTGCAGAAGAGATATTAGTGGTAACCGTTGATCTACAAAGCCAGTTTTCGTGCATATGTCGAAATCAGATCGGGCAGCCAGTATGGATTGGGTAGTGAGGCACAGTCAGTGATGACACCGGGACCAAACACAGCCTCCTTCTGACAGCAGCCAGCTTGACGACAGGGAACAATGATACAAAGATGGCTTTTTGCCAGGCCTGGCTCCTGGCTCCTGGCTCCACGGTTTAATAGGAGCAATACCTCTATGGTTAGCCCAACTAGCGAAATGCAGCTAGCAGCAGTCAGCAGTTAGCTTACTTAAGCAACAAGTAAACTAACTTATACACTGTAACGACTAAATCAGTCACCTCAAATTTATAATTTTGCTTCCAAATTACTGCTATGTAGCTTCAAATTATTACATTTTGACAGCAAACTCCAACTATTAACAATTCAAGTACTACAAATGGACATTTGTTTCATCAAAATATAAATTCATGGCATAAAATTACTAGATTCAACCCCCTAAATTATAAACTCAATTCAAACTCAACTTCGTGGGGCTCATGTAGCAGTTAGCACAGTTAGCATTCATAGGGGTTTGAAGGAAATGGCCAGGGTGCTTTGGTTTGGTGTCAGCACGCTCTCGTGCGGGTTTGCCGATCGATAGATGCCCAGGTTAGTGAAGCGGTGACTGTAAAATACCTTATATGTTGTAGATACTGTTCAAAGCCCTTTGACAGGAAGACAATCAGTCCAGAGTGCCTCTCGCTCAGTGGGTGCTGGGATCGACTCCAGCCACCCACAGAGCATATAGGGAGACTGGAAACTTTGAGGGGTAAGTTATGATCTCCGCTCCCGAATCCCCACGGTGCCGTGCCGGGTTTGTTGTGTGCTCGCAACGAGCGCATTTGGCGGAACAAATTGAAAATTTGTGCAAACAGATTACTAATTCAAAGTTAGCGTAGGCTAAGTCCTGCACATGAGTTCTCAAAGGTTTTAACCCCTGAAGCTGCGATCTGTAGAAATCTACATCTATTTGACAGATGCGCGCTGATGACAGGGAATTATTTAACTGGAAACATGTGGCCAAAACAACATGCATAAACATGATTATGCTGACCAGTTGCAGGTGGTACAGCCTTGGGGCGCTGAACGAGGCTGCAGCCCTGCACATACTGTCACAACTGGAGCCAAGCTTGATGCTTTATTTTGGTTTGAAATTTATGCGTGTCAACAAATTGCACAGGCAGCACAGATTAGATGTGTATTAAAACCATGTCGGTAGAAGTTGCCCAGTTGCGGTTAGGTCCTTCACATGGAGGAGAAAAATGGCAGCAGCAGTGATTCGTTTGGAATCAAACTGCTGTCCTTGGTTAGAGCGTTATCACTGACAGGTACCGGACTGTTACCGACGGAAACTAAATCTGCATGGACACAAAAAGATGCCACAGTGCCGGGCACGCCGACTGAAAAGCTGAGTGATCTCCGGCGGTGCGACGAAAGCATGGATCTCACATTACCGCTAACAAAGACGCATGACAACACAACCTAAAACTGACAAATTTTCACCAAAGCGTAATGTCTTCTCCCAAACTAGATTGTGAGTAAGTGCGTGTGTGTTCAATTGTTCGCATCCCTGCCAGCCTGATTATGAGCAGGCGCGCTTGTGCGCATATGCTTCCATATTTGCATGTTTACATCGTGGCGCGCGTGTGTGTGCGTGTGTGGTTTGAAACCTGCGATGGCGTCCCTACGTGTTATCCTGCGGAACACAGACTCGGCTCCTCATTATCATTTCTCCCTGGGCCTGTTCTGGTGTTCAGAGCCCCACCAGAGGGGCCTTTGGCTCGGTGGGAGAGGTGTTGGAGGCGGCCTGGCCCCGCTGCGCTCCTTCCTTCCCCCTCCGCAGGGTGCCAGGCACAGCGTGTACCAGTGGCAAGCCAAGCCTGACGACGAGGCTGCCTGCACAGCCAACGCCGTGTTTGAACAGGGCAGGGGGTTGCCACGTCATGCCGAACACACACACACACGCAGGGAAGGGGCCTCCTCGCGCACACACATCTCCATAAGGCCGGCTCCTGGTGGGTTCGACACATGTTTGGAAGATGCTGCAGAGGTGAAACGCGCGGAGCCTAATTTAGAGCATCTCTTGCGGTTTGCGAGAAAAGTCACAGATGGAGACTTGAGAATCCGTGGCTCTAAGAATTGCTCGGGACTGGTGATGCCGAGCGCGCTTGTGTCGCATTGTTATCGAGTTGTGGAGGATTCGGAACAAACGCAGGGTGTTAATTTGAGGGATTGCGTCTTCGAGAAAGTTTGAAATAAAAACTGACTGCAGTTCAGTGTCTTGATTATCCGACCCTGTCATCCTTGATGCAGTGATTCAGTCTCCTCCTCCCCCTGACTTCATCATTTCAGCATATTGCGTGTTCCACATTAAGTTTTGATTCGGTCATATGTTCAGCTCTCAGGTGTGCCTCCGAACCATGAAATATTAAACCTATGAATTCAAGGAGATGTCACATTCTGTGTTTCATTCATTATGCACACCTACACCACATTGTTGACTCTTTGAATTCTAATAGGTGCGCACAGGAAGGAGTCGTGCAATCTCCGCGTTGGCTTTACAACTTCTTCCCCAGCATCTGTTTTTGTTTTGCGAAGTCTCAACTTTTTCGCAGCTTCTTTTCTTTTTTTTTTTTTTTTTTGCTATCTCTAAGTGTCACATCTCTTCTCGTAGCCATCCGTGGGAGTCGATCCCACTCAGTCCCAAATAAAGAAGGGCCGCTGGTATCAGATATCAAACGCCACGTGCACGCGCAAGGCACTGTGAGGACACGTACAAATCACTGCGGCCCTCACGTATCGGATTAAAACAAAAGAAAGGGAACATTGTGTCTGTTTCACTCCACCTCTGTTCTGCGAAAACATCAGCAGCCCTCCGCTCCCAGACTCTCCCCTTCGCTCTCGCAGGCAGTCGGGGGAGACGGGGAGTTCGGTAGGGGAAGAGATTGGGTTACCATGACATAAATCTCCACGTCTCCCCTCTCCTGTGTGTGCAGGAGGTGGGCAGCAGGGCGACGAGGCCCTTAGCACCAGTGTCTTTGGGAATGCCGGCATGTCCCCCCCCCCCCATCCCGAAGGAGATAGAGGAGATAGGCCTGGCGCCTCCGGAGAGGCCTCTCACCCCTCCTCTCCCTTTTCTCTCTCACCCTCTCTCTGCTTATCTCAGGGAAACCACAATAGGGTTTTGTACAGTGGAGCACAGCGAGGAGGCTTCAGATGGCAGCCGAGTATGATACGCAGGAGGACAGAGGGCGAGAGGAATCACTCCCTCTGTTCGGCGCAATGACACGGCACACTGCAACACAACACACATCTCTCCTGACGAATAATGTTCACCTGGCATATATTACACACACACACACATTGTTTTTACTGTTTAAACTTGAGGTATTCTAAAAGGCAATGTTTTTCACTCAGATAATGGCAGTCTTCAACCTGACGATCAAATGCTCGCGAATATATTTTTGCCCACCGTGTCTGGTTCGGGCTTTGCACGTCACTGACTCCAGTGTCGCTATTATTTCGGATAAATGGCAGTTGGCATTGTTAGGACGGTACAAAGGGAGCGGGATTAGCCGCAGGAGGGCCGGACCAGGTAACGACTAAGCCACGGGGAATTAGACCTGGCTCAGTACAGATCCATCTTCTCATCACCGGCCTTACAAATAGTCTGTTTGCTGCAGCGCGGAGTAACACGGGAGATCAAAGCGGTGATGACACATAATGACGGGCTGCCGTCGACGGCGACAACAGTGGGTTTGTGTCGGTAAACGTCACATTACCACGGCGCTGCAGAACCTCAACCCGCGGCATCAATATGCCCAGTGCGGTTTCTGCAGGACAATAAAAAGTTAACGTGTCATTTACGTTTCAGGTTTTTGCGTCGCAAAGGTCAAACCTTTCCAATCCGAAGAATGCCGTCGGCCAATCACGCCGAACTCGCCGTAAATCTCGTCCGCTGGAAGCCTCGCAACCTTGATGATTGCGAGGGGCCAAAGGCTGTGCCCTTTCCTGTATTTTCTCGGGGCAGGTAAATTGGAGAGCCGGCAGCCGTAATAGGAAAAAGCCTCGGAGACACTTGAGTCTCCGTGACGAAGAGAATAGCAATTATTCTGGAAAAATCAATTTTCAACCCAATCTCTCTCCCTTATCGACCGGGAGGCTCCTCGGAGGTAGAGAAGGTGACGGGGAAAATGTATATCCCAGATTCTATTAGCAGATCTCTATTTGGTGCGTGCATCGGAGAGAGGCCCCTTGTTTTTTCGCTTTTTGACTTAGCATAAACACCGGAGCAGAGCACGCTCAGCCCTGCGCTGTGTACGGAAATTGATTTTTTTTTCTCTCTCTCTCTCTTCCTAGAAGCTCATTCATTTTCATTGATTTGAAAGCTGCACCGACTCCATTTGCCATTAGGTGTTCCATTTGTTGGATGGCTTAAGAATAGAAAAGGTTAGCATGAAAATGGACACTGATACTGCCTCCATCTACTGAAATAGACTCATACTTTCAATATGTACTACCCACCGTCCTCTCCTTTGTATCAAATTAAATCAATGCAGCTGCACTGTAGGTGCTGCTGTTACCTCTCCGTGTTTAATCTGTGTGTGTGTGTGTGTGTGTGTGTACCAGTGTCGTACCTCTTCACCAATATTCCCACAGTCTTATCAGTGTTTATTTTCCTGCTGTGAAAAGCCTATTGCTCCCGCATTCTTTGCATGTCCTTCTCTGACCAAGATTTATCGCCGTGTTTATCCCATTAATACGTCAAGCCATTATGTAAACTGGCTGCAGAGGACCGCAGTGATCACTCTGACCGGTTCTCCATCACTCCGGCTTGTTTAATAAATCCTTTTGCGCCTTTTGTCTCCGCGCATTCGTCTTCCCCGGCGTTCCTACTTTGACCCACCGCAGTGTTTCTGACCCAGCTCGCTTATGCTATTTGTGCAAGTGTGCGCATTAAGAAGCGTACACGGATAGGTGTGCACGCGTTTTGACATCGCGCAGACGTAAATCACAAGTGGCAGCGCTCTGATATGGGCTAATAAAACTCCCTGATCTGGAAGTGCTAAAGGCTCCTTCAGCATACACCCTGAAATGCAGCCCACTGGCAGTCTCTCTCTTTCTCTTTCAAACACACACACACACACACACTCAACCCCCCTAGACTACTGTGGGGCCATTTTCATGATTAACCATAACTCCTCAAGAGAAAAATTCATTACATGTTGTCTGTTACCCTCATGTGCACACACACACTCATGCGAACGAAAACACACACACGACCGACACGGGAGGAAAAAAAGACAAAAACGCACACATAAACACTGTCCTCCCCTCCGTGTCTTAATATCCTGACGCAGCAACGAAAAAAAAAAAAAAAGGTGGGGGGGGGGAGATCGGAGGATTTACAGTGCTGATTCGGAGAAGTTGCATTTGCTTTTGGTTACCAGGGACCTCTGCAGCTCCCCCATCCTGCTCCCTTACTCCACTTTGTCTTCTTCCCCCCCCCATCCCCTCCTCCTCCCCCCATCCATCCCTCAGTGGAGGATAAAAGTGTCCAGCAGCGTGTGTGTGTGTGTGTGTGTTTGGAAGGCGGGTATTTAGTAAGAGTACTGACTGTTGAAACAGATGCCGGTATGTGTGTGCCACCTATGTCAACATGGCCGGTCTCCGGACCCGATGCTGCTCGTAGATAGGACCCTGCCCACAGAGCCACAGAGTCTAGACTCCAGATGCGTCCGCGCACACACACACACACACACACACACACACACACACACACACACTAGGACCAATGCCAGTCCAAAGCAATAATTCTACCAGATGACAGCCGTTTACTTACACGCACTTAGGTATGTATAATAATCTTTCACTCCCCGCTCTTGAAAGAGACGCTACGTCCCAAAAAAATTGCAGATTCTTCTTGTTTATGAGCAACAGAGGACATCTTCGCTGTACAGTAAGTGGGAGTGGAGTGCAGAAACACCCTATCACGATGACATTTGGATGCAGTTAGGCGATGAAATACCATCGGCCACCATGCTCACTTTTCGAATAAACACGCTGAATCAATTTTCCGGCATGAATTTTACACAAAAAAAAACACGCACGCACGCACGCACACACACAACAACACGACAGCGCCGGGTAAAGCCCTTTTTTTTCCGTAAGAAACTTTATATGACTGTTTATAAGTTTTGCGTAAGATTTAAAGTAGATATCAAATGTGTTGTTTCATTGTATTGTTCATTTAAATTACCCACTGCGTCTCTCAAAACTGCACCGAAATAAACAGAAACATATGCTTGCTGCATATGCTCGACACCGCTTTATTTAGACTGTTCTATAGCGACACGACAACAAGAGTGTTTTTGTGAAAAAGACACATGGGTAAATTGCAACTGTTATACAAAACAAGACTCGGGGAGAGGAAAAGTAAAGAGTGAAAGTGTTCAGAGCACAGATGCACCCGCTCCTCTTGCTATCTCCTGTGCTTGTGGGTATACTGCCGATCCAGCTATTCTTGTTGGTTTGTTAATTGTTTGTCACCCACCAGGTGCCATCTGTCTGTAGTCCCACAGTCCCCGAGCCATGTGGGCCGGCCTGCCTGGCGCCTGCCAACGTCACTGACCTGCAGCAACCGTCCACACCTCCGTCACACACCTCCTGATCCGTCTGGGATAAATAGCTTCTCCCTCAACTTCTGTGCCGCCATCACGGCTTCCCAATCTGTCCTGTGTTCGAGGGGGGAGTGGGGTGTGGGGGGTGGGGGGGGTGGTGGGGAGGGTGACAGGAGGAAGACAAGGAGGGAGGGAGGGAGACAAATGAGAGGAATGGAATGGATAGATGGATGGATGGATAGAGTGAGAATGAACAAGAGATGGGGATGGATGTCTGGAGAGATGAAAGGATGAGATACGCGGCTACAGTCTGTTGTTACAAAGTACAGAGGCTCAGTCGCCGAACAGCCTGCCGCAATAACTCAACGACAACTGTCGTTTGTGTCAGTGTAAGTACTGTATACTGAAGATGTTAAGGCGACACTTCAATTGTAATACTTCTGCTCTGAAAAAAAAGACCTAGAATTTAAAAAAAAAAAACTAAATGCTACATCACCAGAAGTTTGGCTATTTCCGATTTTGGCACAGCGACGTCTGCACCTCACCAATTTAAGAGGCACTCCAACAGGCAAGGGAGGTCACCTTCACCTGGGCCTGATGTTGGGGGGCAGCTGTGTGCTGAAAAATGAGATCAGCTGCTTGCTCACCGGGACGCGCGCGGCAGTCTGGAACTACCCAGGGCCCGATGCACCAGCTAGCATACGGTGGCCCCAGTACAATAAAGACAGAGCGAAACAGCCCCCTATTCTCTCCCAGCCTGTCTGCCTGCCCGCCATCCTGGGGCATGTTGGGTCACCTTGACGACTGGGCCCAGCGAGGGGAGCCGCAGCCCACTTCGGGGCAAAGAAGGAGGCAGTATGGGTAATGAGGCGTTGCCATGCAAGTGGAACAGCTTTTCAATAACCCCGTCCGCACACACACACACACACGCACACACACGGTATTCTACAGTACTTGTGTTTACAGAAGGGACAACAGCTTGTTGGAGAAACCTCTCCGGAGTCCCGGAAGAAGGAGATTCATGGGCATCGCGGTGGAGGTCAGCAAGTCGCGTGGTGACGCGTTTTGTGCACAAACAGCTTCAATTAAAAAAAAAAAAAGAAGAAGAAGAAGAAATGTGAATTTTTATATCCGAAGTGAGTTTTTCATTCATGAGTGACTCAAGTTTTCAGAATTAATTTCCCGCTTTTCACGTCTCGTAATCCCCCTGGCGCTCTTCAGAATAAAATACTTGCAAGGGTTAAAGGGGTTGCCAATCTATCCAAGACCAAAACCCAGCGGACGTCGGTATTGAGCGGAGCCAACACGTCTAGCTGAGAAAATAGTGTAAATCAGCCACCCGTGAAACATTCAGAAAAAAGAAGGCGAAGAGAAAAAAAGAAATAGATTTTCCAGTCCAAGTACGCCTAGTTATAATGATCGAGATGAGGTTTAATCATTCCGCGTCTTGGTCTCATAAAGAGAGGGAAGGTATGGCGTTTCCTGCATGTTGACTCGACGTTAAACGCTCGCTAACAGCCTCGGAAACTGTGCGGCATCCCGTGAAGCCACTGGAATCCCGGGGCCGGTTGAACAAGACCCAGTTGGGAATTCCTGCCCACCTCCACTCACACAGACACACACAGTCAGAAGAAACGTGCACTTGTAATCGCAAACACACACACACACACACACACACACACGTGCCAATCATTAGCAGATGCAGCAAGTACAAGAGGTTTGTGAGGTAGGCCGTTCAGTAGCAGGAGAGAGAATAGACGGGATAAGACAAAGATGAACCTTAAACTGGTTCATGAAAAGATCAGCGACTAGAAAAATATCCCCCCTAAGTGAAAAATGAAAAACTGAAGGTTTGCTGACCACATGGAGACGCGAATGCTCGAGTTTGTTTTTCATTAGCGTGGCTTGTTTGAAAGGAATAAACCTCCACGCACAGAGTTCTGCCAGGAATCCATGTCTTCTGGTAACATAATCCAAAGTGGCTGCAGCACATAGGCTTGGTTCCAACTCTGAAACACTGCCTACGGGTCACCAAATGTGTTTTTATTTATCCAGAAGTGTTATTCAGTCGGTAGGTTTACAATGCCTATCGTGGTGAACGCATTAAACATGAAACGAGTTGTGAACTTTAGTGTCTTATCTCCCTGTAGAAAGCCCTAAAAAGGTTCCACTTCGTTATTCAACCATTCCCTCCGTTTGCAATTGGAAACAGCCCTTTACAAATAGAAATTGCTCAAAATCTTGGAAACCGCACTGGAATTCCGCAAAAGCATGCACCATATCGGTATTAAGCTATAAAGCCATAGTGTAGAGAAATGGACCACAGATTTTTTTTTCTCCTTATATGATGTATGATTCTCGTGCTCCTGCTCGTTTCTTCATTATTGATTTTTTTTTCTTCTTCACGTCTGTCTTCTCTGAATTCTAATAGCTCATCTCCTGCAAGCTTCGCTACAGATGCTGGCAGGTCTCGCCTGAAATGATTATCGGAGCCAGATACCACTGGCCAGCTTTCCAGTAACACTCCTACATGGAGATGGAACCAGAGCTGGGGCTGAGGCTGAGGCTGAGACTGGGGCTGGAGCTGGCGCTGGGCTGCCAAGGGACGGACGCCAACAGGCCCAAGAAATTAATACCAGCGCTGGGGCCTCACCGAGGTCCAACATCCAGCTCCAGCTGGAGCAGGGGAGACGAAATGGATGACTGGCAATGATGTCACGAGACAAGGTGGCCCGAGGGTCTAGCGACACGGCTGAGCGATGCCCCACCTGGAACCAACGGCGGGAAAAATCACTGGCTCTCACTGATGAGCAAAACGCCGGGACGGGAGCGTAGCTTTGATTCGCTGGGAGAGATTTGAATTTTAAAATATGTTCAATCAGCGCTCTCTCCAGCTGATCAGATTTCATCAGAGGTGAAAAGTAGTACTCAGATCTTGTACTGTTGTAACACCCACAGTGTAGAAACACTCTGTTACAAGCAAAAGTCATGCATTCAAACGTTTTCTTGAGTAAAAGCAAAGAAGTATTAGCATCGAAATATGCTTTTATTTTATGGTCAATCACCCCGATTCTAATACCTCCCGATGAAAAGTACCAATCCATGGCCCCATTAGTTTTTTTTTTAAATATAATTTGTCAGATATGTTCTGAAAAAACAGCTTGCACAGAGAAATAACATTAACGAACGAGAACGCTTTGCTCTCCATCAGCATCTACAATTGAAAACTGCCAGCTCCAGATTCACAGACAGTAAAATGATGACAAAATCACAACCCAACATGTACAGTAAGGCTGAGCTACAGCCGACAACACGCGCGGGAAAACGGATTAGCTAGCTGGAATAGCTTAATGCCTGCAAACATATAGAGATCGGCAATGTTAAGGCGCATCTTATTTGCCAGATTTTCCCGTCCGTAAGATAGTGACTTACAGTGAAGTGCTAAATAAACAGAAACAATACAGTCGCTGCTCCAGCTTCATCACGTTCTCACATATCTAAACCGTATGCTTAGAATGAGTCAAGATTGGTTGAAAATGTATGCAACGTATGCTGGCTGTTACTCTGCTGTGCGTTTTATGCTGAATATTTTCACATTGTCGATTCTGTGGTAGTCTAGGCTAGTTTTTCCCGCGGTAATTATCTACTCTGACCTTGTACAGATCCCAACATTGCATCGACTAAAAATCACAAGAATTAAAAAACCATCTACGATTCATTTCCATCTGAGCCCTTATTTTCCGATACTGGTACCGATATCGGTGCACCGCTGCATTACTGCGCAGCCGAGCGACCCACACATCCTCGAAACCCGCCCCGGCGAAAGGGAGGAGAAGTTTGACAATGACGGAGAGTTTAAGCCGAAACCACAGCTCCCAAACCAAACCACAGCTTCCTGACGTTTGTTGCGCTGATCACACTGAACTCGAGTTGCCAAACATTTGATTCAGCTCGACACAACATATTAATCACCCCCAGTGGGACGCTACAATACCACGAGTTGCTGATGAGAAAATGACTTGATAAGACACAGATGACTGCGCTATTTGCATTAGGGCACGTCTTGCTTTCGATGCGCTTCGCCCTCCGTCATCCAGCCCGACGAGAGAATTGTATCACTTAAAAACAATAAAGTCCCGTCGCAGCCGCTCTGTCGCTGCACATTTGCAAAGAGTTAAGTGTTACCATCGTGTGTGTGTGTGTGTGTCCGTGCGTGCGTGTGTGTGTGTTTCGTAATGAGCCCTGGGGACGGTCCAAGCAGTTTATTCGCTGAAATCTTGATCCTGTGAGTCTAATCACAGCAATGATGGTTTAAACATCGGGAAATCATTTACATCGCTTTGGCTCGTGGGGAGTTTCGAAGTATGTCAGCGGAGTTACGACAACACAAGAGTGCTCGCGCATGCACACACACACACACACACACGCACGCAATGTCTGTGCGATCCACCTCAAAATGTGGTTTTCTAAACACAATAGAGGGCTTGGACTGAATAGATTAACGGGTTTAGAAAACAGAACTTTCTAATTTCACTCCGGAGCTTCTGCAGAAAAAAAAAAAAAACATTCAATGGCTTCATTTTTAATCCATTGACTTCATCATTCAAACTAACAGCATGTATGCCTGCCTCCTAATTAATTCTGTAGTACCATAATTGACTTGTAAATAATCAGTTCTGAAACAATTTTTTTTCCAGTGATAAAAACTTCAAGCGGAGAGAAACAATCAATCAGCCCGGCATTTGTTATAACGCCGATGAAAAGCGAGGCAGATCCCTCTCAAAAAGAAACGAAGGCCAACATGTTTCAACGAGGACGCTCGTTTCTTGTTCCCATAAATATGCCATCCGCGGTTATGCCAATCCTGGAAGGCGTCCAACTCGAGCCATGAGACGACATATTTTGTGTGGGCTCGCTAATAATGTTTGCCCCCCAACTGCATCTCTCCGCGCCTGCCCTGGAAAAAGAGAAACTTTAAGAGTAGGTGGAATTCATGTACAGTAAAAGGGTTTTTTTTTTCCACGGTGCAAAGTGAAAACACGACTGCAAAAAAAAAAAAAAGAAAAGACCCTGAGCTAGCCTGAGTTTACGGCGGGGATGAAGACTGAATTTGGCTCACCCACACTTTTAATGGAAGCAGACGCCGAACCTTCAGCTGGGGAACAAATACACGAAACAGTCGAGCTTCTGTTTTCGTTTCTCCACTCCGCTCTTTTTTTTTAAAACCCGGCTAACACTCCCCCGACGGCGTACCGTCCTAAAACTGACCAGGCTTGAAATATGACAAGTTTAATACGTCCTACATCGCCGTCGAGCACGACTGAATTACTGGAGCAACAACTGGTCTGTCTCGGGGCTCGCAAGCGGAGCCTGTGGAGCGGCGGTGTGAACATAACCCCTCATCAAAGGGGTTCAGACCCGAGGAGGAGACGGAATTCTGGGGGAGAAGGGTGAAATAAAAGAGTAGAGGAAGGGCAGCGACTCTGATGACAGGTAAGGAGAAGACGACCGGTTGCTCGCTCGCTCGCTTGCAGCAGTGTGGGTGGGTGGGCCACCAGAGGAGGCAGAGAGAGAGAGAGGAAGGCGGGCGGGCGAGGAGGGAGGGCAGGCCTACCGGCGCTGTCACCAGCCCCGGCGTGTTTGGATAAGACCCGTGGAACATGTGGGGGAATCAGCATGAGGCATCACACCTGGAGGAAAAGACAACTAAATCCAGCCCCCAGTACGGCGGGCCCCGGCTCCACCAAGTCTAGCCAGCATCTGGAATGGATATCTGGAGATGCAGCCGACTTCACAGCCCACTTCGCGGGCGCTTCTCACTCCACCTTTTGTTTTGTTTTTTTTAAAAATGCACAGCGAAAGGTTGCGGCGAAAATAAAAACGGGAGCCTCGCTGAGGATTTGCGCTCGCGAGGAAATGTTTGTTTCTCGAAGTTGTTCTCTTTGCACCGTATCCCATCTGCTTGGCTTATTGCGCTGTTGGTAAAAATAATACTTTTTTTTTCCTTCTCTCTCTTTCTTACAACTGCTCGACTCCCTTCACCCCCAATATGCTTCCGCTTGACTCCTCTTGGCTTTAACAAGTGTACAGATGCCAACAGTTTGTGGTTACAGTAGCTCCAGTCTGGTTCGCCATCTTTCAGCGTGTTGCACTTTAAAAAAAGAAAAAGGAACAATACAGCATCTCAAAGGGAAAAATCGTATTATCCTGATGATTCCTTTATGTTTCGTTTGAAAAGGAGCTGCCGTCCATCTTTTTTCCCCTCAACTCTCTGACTATCAATGAGAAATCACGACCGGTATCCATAAAAGGTGAATTAAACATTGACCCAAACCCATCAGGACGCTCCAGGGGGAGCGTTGTGTGTACTCTCCCACATGCTTGTCAGTGTGTGTGCGTGTGTGTGTGTGTATGGCGTTTGTCAGGGGCCAACCAGCCGTGTTGTGACTGGAACAATCCTGGCCGCAATGTTTGTTTACACAGAACCGCTCGCTCACCCAAATAATCAGAAGCTGTGGGCCTTTCTAATCCCCACACAAAGTCAATGGAGCCAGGTTGAGCTGGCGACAGCCGCGATAAGATACTCAAACACAGCCTAGTGATCTGCGAGCCGCGGCCCTTTTCCTTCCCACACCCTCTTTTCCCCCCCCTTTGTTTCCCCCGTTGCGATTTCCCAGTGTGACACGGATTTGGAGTTCACGGGTCGCGTTTCGAGTCCGGACCCGCTCGGGGCCGCAGTTTTTTTTTTGCCTCCCCTTTTTTACCTCGCTGGTCAGTTAAACTGTGTGTTTTTTTCTCATTCTTTTGCACATTCTTTTGCCCTATATGCAAGCTGGAAAGAATAAAATGAAAAAACAAAAAAACAAACCCAAACACCCACTCGCTTGCAAAGGAATGCATATTTGAAATAGGGTATTGTTATGGTTTTGGCGAGGCTGGCACTCGCGCGGCGTAAAATCCTGGTGTGCAAGCCGCGGCGCTGTACGTGCGTCCGCCGACGGAGGTATGTGGTAAAACATTCATTAACATTCCGTTCATGACCTCAGTATTATGTCCACAGTGAAGGAGAGCATATATTTGCCTTTCACACCTCTCGCGCGGATGAGAGCGCCGTGTGTGTCAGGGTGTATGTGTGTGTGAACGAGATAGAGCGGCGGAAAGCAGCGAGCGGCGGGGTAGAGGGATGAAAAAAACACACAGCTCGCTGATACAACGTAATCTATCTCGAACCGTGTCTCAATATCACAATATTTCACACATTTTACGTATCACAAATTTGGCAGTGGCAGCCTCCTCCTCAGATCAGTGGAGTTATTTCTGCCTCGTGTGCTGGATGCTGCAGGACCGAGATACAGTTTGCAACGGCACAGATGGGAGAGGCTATAGCTTCTGTACCACAGTATCGCAGGCAAAAATGTTTGGTATGTTTTAACACAGATAAAGCTGACATATTCCGAGGCGTTTCGCAGACAATAGCCATGGAGGAACAATCTCCCATCTGGCAATGCAGTCCTCTCTGAAAATCCTCTCTGTCATGCTCAATGAGAGCCGCAGAGACAAAACATTCTCTGTCTGTATATATCAGTTCTTATCAAGGCTGTACCTTGGGCGCTTGGATATCAACAAAACATCACCCCGCAGGCTGGGACTTCTCAAAGAGAGAAAAAAAAAACAGAATCCTGCGCTTTATGCTATAGTTTGAATTTATAAACGTTCTCTCCACGGTTTAATGCCATACAGAAACATATTACGCATTCGTCCCCGGGGTAGAAGGAGAAGGGATTGGACGGCTACGTAGCGGACAAACTTCTAAGTTCTGTCGGAAAAAAAAAAAAAACGCATGTACAATTTCCTGGTTGGGGATCAAATCGATCAGCTTTACACTGTGTCCCTCTTTCCTCCCCACGTCTCAGTGCAGAGGGATTACTCTCTGAGGCCGGGGCTAGCCGCTGCCTTTATGAGAGGAATGTCAATGAAGTCACTGCTGTACTGCTTCTCTCCACATGATGGTGCAGAGGACAAGTCTCCCCCCGGACGGCATGAGAGCTGACATTTACCTTTAGGTTCTCAGATATGCATGTCCACTGCACACAGAGGCACAAATACTGCCAGGGAGAAGGGGCTTCTGATCACTTTCAGCTGCGTCAACAGAAGACGTGCGACGCACAAGCGCGCAAAAAATTTGCCTATGTAGAGCGACATGTATGTAAATGGTTGGGATTTCACAGGAAGTAAACACAATATCCAAATAATGACTGTTAATTAATTATGTTTGCATTGTTTGCGCTGAACAGATGCGTGTTTGTGCAAAGGCTTACAGTGAGTGGGCAGTACATGGCGGAACACGTTCATGCCTTTGCCGGGTTTTAATTTGAAATTTGTGTTAATTCGCAGCTGTATGCACATTGTATCCAGACGTGAGAATAATCCCCCCCCCCGTGCGCGGTATGACGTTACCGCCTTTTCGGCCGGCGAACAAAGAGCCTTCCGATGTGACACGCAATACTGTATGTGTCCCGCGCGTGTGTCCGTTTGTGCGCGAGCGTGTCCCCTCCCTGTCGCAGTCACACCTGTACTCTCTGTCATGATGTTATCAGACCCTAAACACCTGCTCCACAGTCTGAGGTCACCAACTACATAAAACTGCCTCCTAGCACAGGCCAGACAGGCATCTGAAAATACCCGGTGTGTGTGTGTGTGTGTGTAAATACAAAAGGGGCATGTTTTTTTTTTCCTTCTGCGGTCATTTATATGCAGGTCGTGTCAGCCTGCACATCGCTCACAGGTGTCATACAACCCTGAGTATGACCTAAAGGGAAGGAGTGGTGGATGGAGAGAAGTGCGGTGGGGGTCAAGGAGAGAGACGGAGGGAGACACGGTCGGCTGTAATTCAGAGCGGTACATGGAATACCAACGTTTTGTTGACTTCTCACTGCTATTCGCCCAACTGTTTTGATCAGCGTAATAAAAAAGTAAAGAAAATAAATGTATTTAGCCTTTCAAATAGGGAGATTTACGGCTCTGTTCTGTATTCTGTTGTATTAAACTGAGTATTTTTTGGTTTTGGACTGTTGGTCGGACAAGACAAGACATTTAAGACCATCAGCTTTGATTTTGAGAAATTGGGGTGGACAATTTTACAATCTGTTAATCTAGAAAATGAATCGACAGATGAATCTACAACTAAAATAATCATTGGTTACAGCCGCAGATGTACATAATACAAAGGCTGCATGCTCAAGTATCCGCAACTGCTTTAAAAATGCATCCAGGTGATGTGAAGCCTGTGAAGATGTAAGCAACCATGCCCTGAAGGAAGTAGCTGTTGCTGCACGATAATACAGTGAACTAGTATTGCACTCAGAAGAGCGTATACCTCCGCCAAGGCCCGACAGTCCCCCATTTGTGCTCACCCATGGATACCAGCCACCTAAATAAGCCTGATATTCTTCATCAAGGAATAAATGAGGTCAGTTCTGGGCCAAGACCCATCCTCCATCCAACTTTTACGGAAATACGTTAGGTAGTTTTTGTGGAATCCTGCCGACAAACCAACCAACTAACAAAGAGACGCGCGTAAAGACATGAACTCATTGGCGGAGGTAATTAGTGAAAACAGGACATCTTTACCAACTTTATGTCCTGGTTCGATGATTGTGATCCAGTGATCGTACCTGACACTGTGCGGGTGGTTTACCTACTGCACCAACGTCAAACTCAATTTCAAACAAACTGTGCTGCAAATCAACAACGGCTGGTATTAAAATACATTTGAATGGTTTTAATGCATGCAAAAAATGACTGAATTCTAAAAACAAGCGATTAAAAATGTAGCAATTAACGCCAATGTGACTGAAATTCTAATTCATGTGAAGTGATGTGAAGTGGCAACGCAGTAGTCCTATTTCCCTGCATGTTCCGGCCATTCTGAAGGATTCTGAGGCGACTCTGAGACAGTCTGGATATAGTCCAGTGGTTTTCGCAGTAATCGGATGCCTGAACCAGCTCACCTCCTCACCTTGCTCCTCTCAAAGCAAAGTGGGCATTGGTCCTGCTCTAAGGCCATTCCAGATTTCTGAGATTGTCACCATATCCGTGAAGGTGAGCCGAAAAACTCTGCAAAGAAACTTTAACATTTAACAACATTTACGCTTTTCATCGCCTCTCCCTGAAAAAAAAAAGTCTTTCAGTTCCTACATGAGCACAGCCATTGTAGAAACGCACCTGTCGAGTTCTTGCTCCACTCCATGCATCAATACATGTGTTTTACAAAGGAGAACCGAGGCCTCAGATTTGAACGTGCTGATCTGTATCTGTGCGAATTGCGAACCTCTTTAAAAGGTGTAAGCGCTCCAATTCACGGCGGAGGCCACGTCCTAATGAAAGAGGACCACGTCATCAGCGAAAAGCAGAGGCCACCAAGCCAGGCACATAAAAGCCGAAGTCGTAAAAGATGACAAAGTACAACCTTGGCAGAGTCCAACACTCACAGAGAAGGAGCTTGACTTGCACCGACAATGCAGTCTCACCACACAGGTGTGGTTAACTGCAACGACAGCCCTGAGACACTGAAGTCGTGCAGCCACCTCACGATGGTTTGACTTTTTCAATCTGTTTTTCTTGAATCTGCACTTTAATATGCAGGTAGGTGTACGGCACATAAAAAATCCCTACCAGTAAGGCATTTACAGCTTTCAAAACTGATTAGAATAAAATGTCAGCATGCGTGTTCTGTGGTGTTTGTGTTTCATCAGGTTTGTTAAGTCTTAATCATTTCTGTAGAATACTCCTCTCCAGCTAATGACGGCCTACCGTCCAGTTCTTCTGAGTCACTTTCTGTGTTTGTTGTATTCCAAGACGCCTACTTTTGACCACAACCTTCCCTTATTATGTTATTATGCATCATGTTTCTCTTTTCCGACTCAAAAATGTTGAATTGCCGCAACAGACCACCACTTAGGTGTCGACATACTAAATGCAATTGTCTGGAACTTCAAATCTAGCCAAAAATGGTAATTTAATTACTTTGTAGCACAGATTCCCTTCAAAAACAGATTCCTTGGTAGGTACCGTTAAACATACTGTACTTAGAAATACAATTAAATGTTTTATAGTGTATATTATGCCAAAATGTTGTTATATAAACACACAAGAAAAGTTTGCTAGGTCCAGATTTATGTACAATTCTACTACAAACTATCTTCCAACATAACCAATATGCTGCCATCAGCTGTATGCACCTTTCAGATAATTCACTGGTGAGGCGCAGTTATTAATAAACGAGGCAGGCCGCGGAATAATATCCTCTAGGTTGCATAGCAAACTGTATGAAAAAGCTCCCATTGTGAAACAGGCTCTTAACAAGGCTGCAGGACATCGGCGCATTGGTTGGATTACTGTGTGTAGATAGTGTGGGAAAAGAAAAAAAAAAAAATTGCATTACATTGTTGTGCCTGTTGGTGCTTTTTGCTCTGGAATATACTTCCATTTCCAATTCTTAATGACAAACAAGAAAAGCTTTTC
This sequence comes from Lagodon rhomboides, assembly GCA_039737535.1. NCBI lineage: Eukaryota > Metazoa > Chordata > Actinopteri > Spariformes > Sparidae > Lagodon > Lagodon rhomboides. Next base: position 13,546,117 of record CM077801.1, read on the forward strand.
TGATTGAAAACAATTCCAGCACTTCAAGCCATAACACACAAAAAAAAAGAAAAAAAAAAATCATGACAAGAGCGTTTTCACCAAAAGGAAGACATTTCACGCACTGGGAGCCCTTTTGTGATATTTTTTCTCTCCCTCCCTCTCACCCTCCCTCTCTCTCCCCGTCTCTTTCCTTTGTGTGCGTAAATCATCTCTTCCCTGCGGCCTGTCTGTGATCATGTTGATGGGAAACAAAGAAATCATCTTGAATGGCACATTAATTTCCTCCCTTCTCCCCCTGCCCTCTGCCTAATGAAATCCCCTCTGCCACGGGGCCTGAGGAGCCACACTGGCAAGCCGTCACCAGCCAGTAAATATGTTTACCTTGGAGCACTACGCTAATGGACTGTTTACTAGGGGGAGGCAGCGAGGGCTGTTACAGAGACCAGGCAGCACCGGGTCTGGGGTGTGTGTTCCTCAGACCAAATGACAGCTCCTTTGCCACCCCCCACCCCCCCACCACCACCACCCCCATATCCCCAAAACCAACAAACCACCAGCCACCTGATCTACAGTGGCTGTCACCAGTAAAGAGTTCAGATGGAGGACCGAAATGCAAAGAAACATGACGGGATTACTCTGAGGTAAAATAAATCTCCGGCAGATTTGTGACGGTTGTATAGAGCGGTTGGCGGGGTTGTGCAGAGGACTGGAAGACGCAAAGGTTCAGGTCCTCGCAGGTGCAGAATTTTGGTTTCAAGTGTAAAAACGGTGACACTATCAGTCGAACACATTACAAAAAATGATGTATTGCATTGTGGAGATATCTACTGGGGGATTGTACGTGTCTCGGCAAATCTTGCGAATTTGTGCGAAAACGTCAGTGACTGCCGGACACACGGCGCGCGGCACGTGGCGCCCGAAAGTGCCGCGTTGGTCGGGAAATGTCATCCAAGCATCCAGACACCTTATGACAAACAGGCAGGGGCCCTTTAACCATCAGCGGACAACTCCTGATAGGTAGGAGTTATGCGACATGTGACAAGGCCGCAGAGATGTCGGGGAGACGTTGCAGACAGCGAGGCATCTTCTGGCAAAGCCTCTCGCGTTTTGGACCCATCACGACACTCCTATCGGCGACCGCCGTTAAGAGACTTTACTTATACACATATCTATTAATGGGGCACGACGTAGTTTGCGTGAAAACACTCAAACTAAGATTTTTGATATTTACGATATTAATGAGGCAATAATACGATCTCAGAAATATTTATTTTTTCCATAACTGAATAAACAAGCTGTCCGAACACTGTTGGAAGCTAGAAAGGTGGCAGGGTCCGCCAAATATAAACAGAAGTAAAGCAGTGTGAAGTTGTGTTGTCCTTTAAGGTCAGTTTGTTTATTCAGTCATGGAAAAAAAACATGAAATCAGTCAATGAAGATCCTCCCAAAAACTACACAGTGCACCTTTAATATAAATAATATAAAATATACTAACATTACATATATTATAATATGTTAAATGTGACTCTGAAATATTTCTGCAGACATTTTGATCTGTCTGTATTATGAAGGTAGAGCAGAAATAAGTGTGCAGGAACAATTTATTTTAGTGGATGCTATTTATTTAAAAGCAGGTTATAAATGAAATTCCTCAATGCGGATTTATTTAAGCTCAACATTCATATTTAAATCGCCGTCTCGACTGCCGCAGTGAACCTTTGGAAACACAATCAAGGCAGCTAAGCGGTCGCTATTCATCCCCGGTGGTTTTTTAGTCCCGGAGTGCATATTACAGTCAATAATCTGGCGGATACATTTGTCCCCAAGCTGGCAGACAGACAGTTTTACAGGTAGAGGAGGAACTAAAGTTCAACTCTGTGTCTGTCTGTGCGTGTGTGTGTGTACGACTGCATTAAATGCACGTCGGTGTAGATGTGCATGCACATGTGTTTTTGTGTGTACCTACTACCCACATGACTTCCAAGGGCAACAGCAGCAGCAGTCTGAGATAACGCCCCCTGTCTCATCTATGGGTGTCTGGCGCCTGGCAGCACTATCAGTGACTGTGTGCCTAGATGTGTCCCTGTATCCCACACACACACACATCACACACACACACACACATGCACACCATCACACAGAGAGGGCCCTGCAGCTGGTGACAGGCTGCTTCTCTCAGTCTACTGCCAGCCTGTTCAACACACAGCTCTCTATCCAACTCTTATCTTCATTGATTTCCTCCCCTGCCTCCAAACTTAGATATGCACCCTTTAAAAACAGGCCAACTGCTGAGTTTAGGGCCCTGAGAAAAGGAAGGATATCTCGCTACTTGGGTGGCGAGTCCAAAGTACCGGCGCTACTGCATTTAGCCACCCTAATTTTCGCTGCGATTAGTTCTGTGGCGCGCTGGGCGAAATATCTGCGGCGAGAGGAGAGGGATAAAGGTTTGATTTTCGCCCGCGACTCCCGCGCTGAACGTATAGACGCGGAGCGAGCTGAATCAGATTAGATGCAGGCAGCTGCTAAATATGCGGCTGGGGAGTTTCCTGTGATGTATGTGTTGGATCTACGCTATGTCCATATATTGACACGGTCATGAATTTCCATGTCAAATGTCTCTGCAGGAAATTGCTAAAGGCTGTGATTTCTATCCAGCTGAGATGGGAGATTCAGCCTCCCCCCCCCCCTCCCCTCCCCTCCCTTTACCTCTGCTGCATTTTCTTACTCCTCTGTTCTCCCCCAGAGTCCTTCTTTCCTTTTCCCATGGTTCTTCCTTGTCTTCTCCCCCCCCAATCTCTCTTCCCTTTCATTCCCCTCTTGGGTCCTGCTCCTCTTCCCCACTCCACCTTCTTCGTCTCCATCCCCCTCCCCCCTCCCCCCTTCCATCAACTACACCCCCCCACCACCACCACCACCACCACACACACCCTTTATGCCGGCAGACTCCATCGATTGATTTCCCCTCACTGTGACACATTTGGTGCAGCCGCATGTGGCCTATTAATTATATCCACAGCAGACTCTCGTCACGCTCCCCTTTTCCCAACAATGCAGCCCCTCACGCACACACACACATATACAGCAAACACATATATGCATTACCCTGAGAGCGGGCAACTAGACAGCACCCATGACCCTGCAGATCCCCCTTTAACCACTGAATTCGAGCGAGGAGCAGCGAGAGAAAAAAGGGGGGGGGTGGACTCGAACCCGGAGCGTTTGAGTGGAGGCGAACAGACAGTGGCAGCCGAGGCGAGGTTGGGCCCACGTCGCGTGTAATCTGGCAAACATCTGTTAGCCATCATGTGCGTGGCTCCATTTAAAGTCCAGAGTGGACTAAGAGCCCGAGGAGGCTCCCCGCGTCCCCGCTCGCAGGCTTTTAGTGGGTGCTGCTCCAAATGTTTTTTCCTCCGCGCAGACAGACAGACAGACAGATAGACAGACGGATGGACAGACAGGCCGAGAAAGAACAAGAGCGAGGAGGAGAGGGCAGCGAAGATGGAGGCTGACACGCACTCGACGGAACACAACAGCACTTAGCGCATCAGACGGCTGCTTCTTCCACTGCGCGCACGTGTTCGTGTTTGTGCAATTCTCTGCGTCCGCGTGCGTGTGTAAGTGTGTGTAAGTGTGTGTGTGTGTGCATCTGGCAAACAATACAGTAAGCCTTCGCTGCAGGCCTCTTACAGCCTCAAAATCCTGGGTTTTTATATTTAGCTCGTAATCACTATAATTTCCAAATTAGATACAGGCTGGCCAAGTACACATTCCTTCTGTACAATAGCCCTAAATGGTTGTCCTATCATCTCCAGAGACAATCTCAGAAAGAGAGACACTTTAAATATTAGAGTGATATTCAAAGACAATCCATAGTGATGAAAACAAGCGGCGCGCGCGAAACAGCTGCCGTTGAGGATATTGGGCGAGTTGAGGGGAGGGAGGGTGTGTGTGTGTGTGTGTGTGGGGGGGGGTGGACACAGATTAAGAGCAGATTACAGTGCCTTTCCCTCTAGGGCCTCCATATTCCAGATTGACAATGTGGCGGGATTGGGAGATCAACCTGGAGATTTTCATATGAAAAGATGTTTTCCATCAGAGATTAACGGCTGTTATTATTCATTAACCCCCCCCCGCCACCACCACCGCCACCGATCTGAAAGCCTTGTTTAGCCTGGCTGCCAGCACCGAGAGCAGAGTGGCAGGGAAACGGCAACAAGATACAGTATATAAAGGGAGGAGAGGATGGAGTTTGTATTGAGAGGCATTTCTTGGCATGGAAGCAGAATACTCGGGACCCGTGCATCGCATCTTACCATCAACAAAAGCTGGGGCTCATGCATTATTTATTGGCAATAATACTGGAGAGCGCGCGCACAGGACGAATACATTAATCATACGATCATCTGGAGTTTACACTTGCTTGTACTGTAACTGTTGGTTTGTTTGTGTACACGCCGCTGATTAAGATGCGTCTTTCGTTTGATCACGACTGCCGGGGCCGTCCGCGGGATCACGCGTGGGAGGATAAAAACGCAAACACATTGTTTGCATTTTTGTTGTTGTTTGTGTAGTAACATAATCTTTGCTACTAGAATTCTATCAAATTGGGAAAAAAAATAAATAAATAATTGAGGATTTTTTTTTTTCCCCGTTTCCATCAAAGAAGCAACAGAACTACGATCAAAGAGCGGGGATCAAAGTTAAGTTTCACGCGTCGTCCTCGTGTTTCTTCAGCGAAATTAACTCGATTTTTTTTTTTAAAAAGCGAGAAATAATGAAATATCACACAAACAGAGGCAGCCAGCCCTATGGTGGAGGCAAAATTAAAACCCCAAACCATTTGTTAATCCTATTGACACTATCTGATTCATTTTGCGAGCAGCCAAAGTAATTATAGCGTCAGAGATATTCTTTATGGGTCCTTGCCCATTGCCATGCTCTATAATTAGAGAAAACACAACAGCACAGCGGCGGCACCCAACAGAGTGAAGGGGGGGTCGTCCCCCGATGTCAGAGGAGGAGACAATAAAATAAAGAATATAAATATATAAGAAAAAAAAAAGGTTCCAGATCCCCCTCCTGGCTATCGATCTCAGCCTGGTGCAAATGTGTGTGTTCCGTTCTTTGTATGTGTTGCATCTGTGTATACATGTGTGAAGGTGTGCGCGCTTCCGTTAACGTCTGTGCGAGGGGTTGCGTGTTAGCGTGCTGGTGTGTGTTCGCAGATGATCCCATGCCAAAGAGGAAAAATCCCACAGGGTGGATCAATAGATAGTGCTGGATAATGGAGGCCTGCTCAGACAGCTGTGTACTGCCTCTCTCTGCGCCTGCCTGCCTGCCTTGCTGGCTGGCTGGCTGGCTGGCTGAGCGAGCGAGTGGATGACTGGCTGGCTAACAGGCTGGCGGAGGGACTTCAGTTAGCCCACGTAGCATCCCACACCTGCCAAGGCATGGCTTGCTATGTACTGGTCAATGGACGACACCCACACACAGCTCAATTCACACAATAATCACGAATACAGACACGCACACACACACACACACACATACACCGGGATGTGCACATGAGCTGCTCGAGGATGAGCACACTAACAAACACTAAAAAGCATTAAGTTAGCATTGTCGTGGCGGTGCTACATAAATTCACACACACATACCAGTCGTGACCAGGGAGGCGCAGTGATGAATCCAGCGAGCCAATACTGATAATTACCTGTTTTTCATGTTTGACACTGATGAGATGACAGGAGTTCATATTTCTGTATTTTAAAAAGAAGTTCGTAACAGGTAGCTTATGCACACCTGATGGTAAGAAGTTGCGAGCAAAGATGGCTGACTGAATTTTCCATAACTCAAGTTTGTTCTTTCAGAATCCTGACAGAACAGGAATTGCAAATAGTGTCATCTTCCTCTGAAAACTACAAGACAGTCAACACCAGCGACGACGTGTCTGGCTCTCTGGTCTACACTGCTTCGATCTACCCAGGTGCAGCAGTTTGCTGTCATGAGAAGGGATGGTTTTTGTTCCAATTTAATCAATACTTCTACTCTCATTGATCCTCTTTATTGGTTCGCTTCTTACTGATACTCTTGTAAGTTCTTTTTCATTACAAAATAATGAAAAAGAAATCTATTATTTAACAAAAGAATAGATTCAGATTAAGAATAGAACTGACTTTGAAAGCGCACACGCATCCTTAACGCCTCTGTAAGGACACTCCCACGCATAGTTTAAAAGCCTGCAACTCCCCTCCAGTTAGTCAGCACCGAAGAAGCCTCTTGGGTGAGAGGTGAAACGTCTTCAAGAAACTGAAACAAGTCCAGATGCCTACCATCCAGCAACTACAATTACCGTGTCCGAGAGCCTTCATCAAAAATAGAATTGAATGTTGGAAATATACATAAAGGTGATGGTTACCACTTCAAAATCACAAGAATTTGCCAAATTTTAAGATTCCAGCACATGGCAAACTAAGCTAAACAGTTAGACTACATTTAGAGAGAGCTTTCCTTTAAGCACAGCCGTAGCCTGCCTGTAACATTTCGCTATGGCCAAGCTAGCTGCTTTGTGTGAAACACAGCAGCGATGGATGAAATATTGTTGTCTACATGTCCATGCTCGTTGATCGGGTGTACTGTCAGAGTGTGGGCATAGGTTTTATTGTACTTACAGTAACGAGCACCGTTGCCATCTGTGTGTGTGTGTGTGTAGGAGCTCAATAAAGTAGAGGCTGCAACAATGTGTTAAAAAGTAATGTTAACTTCGGAGCTCATCAATACTATGCTATCTTTAGCCCAGAATTTAGCCCAGGGGTCTGTTTAATTCCGGGTTTCGGTGCCCACCTGTGCTGAGCCTGTTCTTCCTCATCTCTGTATTTATCAGGAGAACACAAACCAACTTGTATCGGAGTGTTTAGAGTGTGTAGTAATATTTGGCTTTGTATTATCGGCTCTATTAATCAACGGCCAACAATATATATATTGGCCCAATATACATTGTGCACGACATTAAGAAATGCAAACGTTGGAAACAAAGAACATCCTCTTCTTATTACAAGTTAAGGGCCACAATACAAATGAAATTATACAAGTCAGTGTAGGAAACACTGAGCTGTCTTTTTTAAAAATGGCAATGCCAGTGGAAAACTTCTCTGTGCTTCCTCCGTTGGGTTGCATTAAATCTGATTGCTGGAACCGATCGAAGGCCATAAAAGAAAAAAACTAAATGGCTAAATATTCGGACAAATTAGTCGACGCCCTCTATCAGCTCTCCTGCCTCCCTGTTTTCTCACAAATCCGCAGAAACAATTCCCTCTCCCGCCTCTCCGCGTCGTAATCAATACCAATAAAAATAAATCCTTTATCTAATTTCCTTAAGTGCACCCCCTTTATTGATCCATGGTTTACGACTTAACATAACAGCCAATAAATATTAACAAGCACCCCCCCAGCCCTGATGGAAATTATCAACAGATTACAGCCATGTATCAAAACATGTATCATAAATTCTCTCACACTTTCTAGCCCCGTTATTAAAGTATCGTTTACAAAGATCATCTGACTGAAGCTTTCAATTAAATATCTGCTGAGAGCGTAAAGGCATAAAAGATGAGACGGCGCCGCAGCAGCAGATTTTCGTGTCAGATTAATTATTATGTTTCAGATGTATTTGTACGTCCAGAGTCCAGTCGGCAGCCTCGGTGTTTATCTCCCTCCCTACACCCGTCTCTCCCCTCGGTTTGGAGGTTTCAGTTGTGGCTCCACAGCTGATAAAGAGCCGACACCAAATGCAGAAAAATACTCCTTAATTAAAAGAGCCACAAAAGAAGACTGAAGGTTTCTACTACACATCCAAAAACACACACACACACACAGCAACACACACACACACAGCTACTGCAGGCTTGATGTACTGTGGCTAATGAGAAAGGACAGTGGACCACAGTTTAACATGTCCCTTCCTCTCCAGTAAAAACGAGTTCATCATTTCACATCATTATTCATATCAAGCCCCTAATTCCTAAAAATATTTGCATATTCAAAAACTGGCTGGCTTTTTTTTTTTTTTTTTGCCTTAGGCTGACGCAAATCGCAGCGACGCGGAGGGAAGCGAAATGCGGATTCGCTGCTGTGAAGACGGTGACATCACACACAGTGCTGCTGGAGACCCCCAGCACTCCACTTCCTGCAGGAATGTTTGTCACGGGTCAGCAGAAAGCTCACCTCCATTATTTATAATTCATGACACATCAGACCATCAACTGTCGACGTTACTCAGCTCACGTCTTTGCTCAGTCATCGGCGGCGACGTGGCACGGCTCGAATGTGTCACATACGTATCGGGTGAATTCATATTTCTGCAAAGCGTTTATGGCCTCGATTATTAACACAGATGAAGTAAACAGACACTTGGTCATGAGATGTAGAACATGAAAACAAGAATAATACTGAGCTTTTGATTTATTTTTAAGCTATTTTAATCATCTATTCAGCTGTTGATTATTGTTGTGATTAGTTAAATAACTATATTATTTTGTGTAAAATGATGATACGACTAAAGACGTTGAATAAATACAGTGGGGTTAAGTGCAAAGTAGCTAAAAATGACTGAAGCCAGCGTACTCACTCTGTAAACAAATCCTAAAAGCACTCAACAAACAGCCAAGGGACTATAATCAGTGAAATAATCTCAAAAATATATGTGAGTTCCTACTCAGATGCATGCCTGATGTTTAAAATGATTCATAATCCCACCCCCCCTCTCCTCTTGAATGTGGTCAATCTGCTTTTTGGGCTACAGTGGTGTGGAAGTGGAACACCATACCAACAAACACCTACAAACCAGGTCCAAGTTTTGGCTAAAGTCACCACAAAAATCAGTCATCAACAATGATTGCCTTGCATATTTTTGTCAGTCATACTAAATCTACTTTATTGTACCGGCGGACTTTTATGCAGTGCGTTGTTTCATGTAGTGTAATGTGTGGTTAGGTGCTTTTTGAGGTCTGTGTGTTTTTGGTTACCTGCCCAGCGACCACAGATGCATATTAGCTGCTAGCTAACTGCTAACTGCGATTACTTTCAAATGTGCGCTGTCCCCGTAAAAATGAACAATACAAAACAGAGTAAATAGAAATCGAGGCGCAGGACAATACTTGAGTCATTGCGCCTAGTTACTGTTGACAACTGTATTCCAGCCCTTACAAATCTGATACACGACCCTATTTTCCACTTCACTACGAAAAAATACAAGGTCATTTTTAAAATAATCTTTGCTGAATTTGTCGAAAGACTACCAGAAAGAGAGGGAGGACGACATGGGACACCTCATCTCACAACCTGATCCTCTGAATGGAGCCGACACTCAACACTGGGTCACCGTCCAAACGGGAACATATGGGTCATATCGGACCTGTCGCGAACGGTGGAAGGCACACCGTACCGCGTGTCATCCTGAGCTGCTCAGGTGTGCGTGTGTCTACGCACTTGGGACGTGTGTGTGTGTGTCCCGCATTCACATCGGCTAAATGGGACGCCGCTGAACCATGTCACTGGAGCAATCAATAGACCGACATCTGGTTAGTGATGGTATGTAAAGTATGCATGCGTGTGTGTGGGCTGGTGTGTGTGTAGGCGAGAGGGCATTGTCCAGAGTCCTCTGAGTCATGTAACACTGCACTGCCTCTGTAACAGAAGAGGAGAGTTCCTGTAATGATTTATTCATCGCAACACCAAACATACATCCAAGCGCAGGTGTCAAAACTCCCATATTGCATGTCACTTCCACAGAGGGATCCGCTTTTCAACATTTATTCCCGTCCTGAGAGAGACCCGCTGCTTTGTATTGGCAGCAATTTTTTTTTTTTTTCATTTTTTTTTTTTTTCAAAAGTAAGCCGCATTAGTTTCTGCTCGGCGCCGGCAGTGCACTAAACGATGATTCACATGTAACAAACAGAAATGAAATAAAACAAGAAAAACAGCGAAAAAAAAAAAAAAAAAAAGGAGAGTGAGACCGCCCGAGAGACAGACACGTACGCACGCACAAATACAGAAGCAGAGAGAGGGATGAGTGCTAGTGTGAATAGGAGGGAGAGAGAGTATGCTGAATCCCACTCAGACCACCTGCTCATCAGTTCCTCTGGCACAACAGATACTGTCATTGTCCACACAAACACAAACACGCGCGCACACACACACACACGCGGGCGCGCACATACTAAGCTCAAATATAAAAATCTCCCGGTGCGCTCACAGAAAGCCTTTCCCAGTCCCTCCCACATCAGATGCTGGGCACACAGACTTGATTTAAAACTGTTAGGTGCCATTCAATATGGGCTTGGTTTGGAGCCAAGCCTCGGACATTTCTCAAAGGTTCTGCTCAGTTACCTGCTCAGTTATTTGTTCCAGCACACTTCAGAAAAGTAGCCTGCGGTGTGTTTGTATGAGCGCTGTTGATTTCCTTAGGCCTTGGGATTTTTTTTTCTTTATTTTATTTTTTATTTGTTGTTTGGTAGTTCATGAGGAATAATAATTACGGCTACTTCTGCTTAATTTGAGAAAGACTGTTTGCGATCAGGAACAAAGCAGAGATTCTGCTCGGTTAAAGGTTTCACTAATTAGCAGAAATGTCACGGCTGCAGCACGCTGTAAACATTTTGTACAAATTAAAAAAAAAACAAGCCAAAAGTAAGCCAATTTGAGACGTCTGGGTGTCCAACTAACGCTTAAATTAGAAAAGTAGGTCTTTTAATTAAGATAAGCACCGTGTTGAACAACAAATCTCAATAAGAAACAAAGAGAAAAGTAAGTAAAGCACTGACATTGTTTCAACCATTCACTGATAAAAATATGGAGAGAGTCTCCGGGCCTGAAAAGTGGAGCCAATGCAGAAGTGCCTTAAACCTGCATTCTTTATTTGACTGGTGGCAAAAAGAAGTACGATTGTATGTAAGCTTATGAGAAAATAACCCTATTTCTTACTCACTTTATTACCTCAGTTAACAGTTTCTTAATGAGTTCATGGTCTCAGTCGCCATTTTTAAGGTTTCTTCAGTACAGCATGATGTTTGTTTTGTACACGATGGTCCTATTTAGATTAAAACAGGGTTTGCTATAGGGCACGGCCACCTTCAAGTATAATATGTCAATACCAGGGCCAGTCCTTGGAGATCCAATCAGGATATCCTCCAATGCGCCCATCGCCTCGCACAAACTACAGCTTAAAAATAAATACCCAGATGGCAAAGTCCGTAACGCCAAACGGAAGGCCTGAAAACAGTGGTCTACAAACGAACGGGCGACACAGTGGGCTTTTTCACTTCGACCAGAATCCAGATACTAAAAAAGAAAGAGTAAAAGAAAAATGGGAAAATTTTAAAAACCGGGGGGAATAATGAAGAGTTTTTTTTTGTTTTGTTTTTTGTTTTACAAAGGAACAAAATCACCAACATTTTTGGCATGAACTAATTATTACACAGCGGAAAACATGGTCTGTCTCCGCAAACGCCTTGGCTTACTGCCACCTCCCCCCGCCTATTATTCTCCATTGATGGGATTCCATTGAAGGGACAGGTGCAGCTATGCACATCCTATAGTGAAAAACACAGTCCGCTGTGTACACACAATATATAACACACACAATCGTATGTACAAGCACCCTCTGCCCCCACTGACTATTGTTTGGTCAGAGAGTGCGTGTGTGTGTGTGTGTGTAGGGGGGGATACTCAGGTGCCCAAGGTAATGGCACCTGGGGTTATTCAGGCCTAAATGGCAGCTCTGGCTACACTGCAGCTCACAAAGTGCCTGTATGTGCGCCGCGGAGACTAATGCGCCTGTGCACACAATGTCTCGCTCAACTACAAAGGACAGGTGTGTGCGTGTCACTAAATTGTCCCCCTGTTGTCTGGGCCTCTCCGAGTGGCAGGCCCTGTCCATTAGCCGCAATTTAGCAGGATGATCAGAGTGCTTGAAAAGGGCCACATCAAACAGGTCTGGAGAATCCCAGGTGCCCGACGCAAACGCAGGCATCGCAATAACCGAGCCCACTTACAGGCCCTAATGTATTCTGTGAGGGAAATGAAGATGTTCCTCCTCCATCCAAGGCCCTTTTGTTCCGCGGCGAGCAGACAGGAGGGATTGTTTCTAAGTTCACATCGTGTCTGGGCGATGAGAGCAGCGAGGGCAATTATCTTTCTGAGATGCATATTAATATTTCACTAATGGAAGGCTGATGGTCCTGTTATGGTAAAGTAACAATATAGTGCAGAGGGTGTGGAATACAAAGGCCGATGTTAAGTACAAAGGCAAAGCAAGAGCTCTGATCTTGCACTCACATATTCACCCTATGTCGCTAGGTTACAAGGACGTGAACTTGCTTATCGCTGTGGGGGTTTTTTTCTTCTTTCGGGGAGGTTTGAACACAACGGTCAGTGCAGGTAGCAGCTTTACATTTTAATTTCAGAGCACAGCAGGTGAAGTTTAATTAGATCCACCACATATATTCATATGAATATCTCTTTCATTGTCCTTCCTCCTCTTTATCTTATTCTCTGATTCATAAGAGGTTGATTTAAAGATGTGTGTGACACTGCTGCATTAAAATGTCTAAAATCAACCGGGCCTTTGTTGTGTATTCCTTTGAGTTGTGAGCTTACGTCAGCTTTCCAGCAGTGCATAAACCCAGACGCATCTGTATTTTCACTCAAGCTGGCTGTCGGCGTAACTTAAGAGACAGTGAGGAACGAGGTCGGCGAACGTGACTTCACTTAACATGGACTGAACTTTCAAACATCGCCTCGTTCCGTGAACGTTTCTGCCTGAGTCATGCAGCTAGTTTTTTCCAACGGCAGCGCCGGTCGTTCCAATGACAACAGCTCCCATGATCCCACGCTACTTACGTCTTTTGTTTGGTTTTGATTTGAGAGACCCCTGGCAGCAGAAATAACATACTGTGTGTTTAAAAGGTAAGGACAAAAAAGAGATTCATACCTTTTAGCGCTCCTGCTATTTTTGTAAAATATGTGCACGCTAATCCAAGAAAACGTCCGACTACCTCGACTCCAGCGGCATTCACAGCAGTCGTGCCTATAACTCACAAAGCTCTTAGCACAAAATCACATCTCTCCGAGCTTTCAGGGGAAAACATATTTCAAGCTTTCATTTATGTTGGAACGCTCCATCTCGCATGATATCATTTCTCCTCCTGAATCTAGGGCAAGGCCCAAGCAGGACAGTGGAATTGGGACCGAAAGGACACCGCGTCCCAAGTTACCTTGTTGATTTATGACCAGAAGTCTGCCCCTGCAGTGACCTTTATAGGTGTCATCCAGACGGGGACGTGGCGCTCGGGCCGACATGACAAAGCGTCCCTCCGAAGGTCATGCCCTGCCCCGCAGCCGCTTTCTCTGAGACCCATCACGAGCCCCGGACACACTCCTCCAACTGCATTAACTTCTTCTGGGAAAAGTGTCTAGCCGCGGGCCGTAGGATTGTGACACTAAAGCAATCATAACCACCTGCTCGTTGACGTGCCCAACTGTGCTGAAGTGCACTGTGCTCCTTTTTTTTCACGTTTTACTTCTGGCCCGGTATTTGCGATGCTTCTCGCGGGGCTGATCCACATCAGCTCACCGACTCTGCTTTAATCATCTTTAGCCGTTTTATTGTGATTTCACGAAGAAGTGAACGACATAAAGTCAGCCCTACAGCTGGTTTAAACATACAATACAGGCCAAAATACACAAAAGAGCAGCAAATCACAGAACACTGAATAATAGGGGTTTTCTTTGAGGCAGGGACACTCCTAACATGTGACTGATGAGCTTCAGACACACGAGCATAAAGAGATGAAGAAAGAGGCAGACAGCGAGAGAGAGACTGGGTCCTTTTACACTGACAGGTGTGCAACACTGGCTGGCCCCTTTGAAAAGCATCCATTTCCTTAGCAACTGGACGTCAGCTCAATCCAGCCAGGCGATTTTAGCAGATGGCTCGGTAAATACCTTGCCATGTGTTCCTGAGGAGAACCTATAATGCATCATGACAAAAAAAAAAAAACACGCGCACATTCGCCCGGGCTCACGCGCCACATCCACATAATCCGCCCCTCTTTGTGCCATCCTTCCCCTCCTCTCCCGTTTTAAAGCCTCGTTTGAATTCAATAAACGTTAAATCTCATCCGTACGTATCCAAGGTTTCACACTTTTCTGAGGCACTCCTATGGGCGGCTGCTCTGAAGTTAGCGGAGAATGTCGTACACAGTCTGCCTTTGCAACAATCAACTTCTGCCAAAGGTCTCGATTCATTTAATTGCGTAACCATGGCGACCGCCATTTTGTACATACTGTACAGAAAACAGCCAAAGGTTCTGCTATTGAAAAAAAAAATTATTCCAAGGGTAGGAGCGGATGCGGCGCCTAACAAAGCGCCTTGAACCGCGGGAGACGCACAATTGCTCCTTTTCACCTACACATGTGGAGTAAACAAGTTGGCGGATGAGACGCAGCGCAGAAATCCTGTGTTCGGGTTTTAATAGGGACCTTTAAGTTAAAGGACCAAGGTCTCGGCGGCACAGGAAGAACCATTATTCACTCTGTTATTCTTTCTCTCTCTGCTATACCTCTCTGACCTTGCCACATTACGCCGACGGCCCTTCGACCCCGTCCATTACCTCCCCTCTAATCACAACAGTTCGGCCGCCCACTCTCTCTGTGCTTTTTTCATTCTTGCGCCGTTGTTGTCTTTTTTCGCACTTTCTCAAATCCATTCAATTCATCCTCGCGCTCGTCTTTCCCATATTTATCCATCTCTTCTAATTCCTCCTTTCTTTTCTCGGTCATGTGTTGCAGCTGCGCAGGGCAGCTGGCACAAGCTGTACAGTTCAGTCCAGCTACAGACCCTGTCATTAACATTAAGCCCCGTGTGTGTGTGTGTGTGTGTGTGTGTGTGTGTGTGTTTGAGTGAGTGTGAAAGAGAGAGTGTGTGGGTGTATGTGTGTGTTTTAATGTGACACTCTTATAACAGACCAGCAGCAACAATGTCTCCAATGCCTTTCATGTATGTTGGTGGTCACATTATGGTGCTGTTAAACATCTCCTATCAAATATGTTGATATATACTACTAATATAATTTGTAATTTCTTTAAACAATGAGTCTGTGACCCGTGACACAGGTAGACAAAAATCAGGCTCATCACTTCTGCATGGGCTCTGTTGATTGGTTATTTTCTTCAGCTTTAAGCGTAAAATACTTCAATAATGAACATTTTGTATCAGCAATAAATTAGTTTTAATACAAACGCTTCCTTGATATGTTTATTCTAAGCTAAAGCAAATTAGTTGTACTGTATATAAACATCATTTTTAGATGAGACCATTGACCCTATTCACACAGTGACATCACACTCAGGGTGGCAAATTTGAATGGTAGCTAGGAAGCAGCTGAATGCTAATGTTAAGTATTAAGTATGCCGATCTACCTTGAAAAATGTCCCGATGTCTCTGGATTTCCGCTCTCCATCATCTTTTTCAGCTGCTGATCAACCTGGAAATCAGTGAAATGAAAAAAACTGGTCAGATTCCCCGTGATTGTAAGACTCGCTCCCAAACCCTGAGCATGGTGTTACCAGAGAGCGGCCTCTGTGCGGTTGTGGTCAACGGTACGGTCATGTGATTAAAGCTGGCTGTCACAGGGATGCCCCGGGCCTTCTCAGTATAAACACACGCCACACAACACCCCCAGTCACTTTAATTCTTCCGTCTAGCCGGCAGGTGGCTGAGGTGTTTGGTGATTAAAGAACATGAGGCTGTGAAACAGTCACAAAAATCACATCATATTGAAAAGCAACCTCTGACAAAATTAAGTGTTTTTAAACATGTTCTGTCCCTCACCTCTCCTCCAGGCTGCACCTGGCCTTCCTCTGATTTGGACCCAGGAACTGGCAAACCAGTCCTTGCCTGTCCAGAATCCTTTTATGGTCAAGTTCCTGGGGGAATGTGCCAAGTGTGGTGCGGATGAGGGGGAGGTTAGGGAGTTTCTGAAGAAAAGGGCTATATGGAGTAGTTTAAAATAAGGTTTTCTGTTTGGAAGAAATGTAATGATGTTTTAAGCTGTCAACTTACAGATGTTTTCTATCAGATGAAAGATAAAGCACTGATATAAGCTAATTGTTAGTTAATTGATTGGCTAATTGTCACCTCCTGCAGTAGGAGGAGTGTCTGCTCTATGTAGGCAGGAGGTTGGAGTGGCTTGACAGAGTTAGTTAATGCAGGTGAACAGGCCAAAAGCTGCAGAGGCCCCGACTTAAAGGGGTTATAGACCCGTGAAGAGTTTTTGCCTCATTTTTTACCTTAAGTTTCCTATTTGAAACTTTCAAACGTACTGTTTATTTAGTGTTTGATTTTTGGTTCGAGCTGATCGCCAGTGTGAATATGCCGCGCGCTTCCACTGCTGAAAGGAAAATAAAAGAAACTGCTGAACGCTCGAAGAGCCTCCTCCACTCAACCAAACTTACAGTGACATCTAGGGATAATATTACAGTAAATGGTGCACAGTCGAGAGCAGGGCAGATTACTGTTGTACACTACCGCTGTGCCGAGGGTGGACATGGATGTTTTGGTTTTCCCTTAAATAAAACAGCGGTGGTTTATCTCGTGCACAGACGATTAAGATTCTGTATTGATGAGAAGATAAATGTGGAAATGCTTTTCTGAATCACTATTCGACAAACGTGTTCAGTTCAGCCTCTGCCCATCTATCCTGTGACTGGAGCTTCTAAATATGCGCATTAAAATTCACCCACAAATAAAATCCCGCCACTGAATAAACATGTCCATATACTTGTCAAGCGTAACGGAAACGTTTCGGCTCTATACGCTCTCGAGAAAAAAATAAACCCGCCGGTGTGTGTGCACAGCCAGTGCGGCACCTGTCTGCGTAGCGCCGAGGATGGAGCAGGGCGCTGACTGCTGGCTGTCTGCGCGCCTGCCACCGCCACTGTACTGCATGTTAATGCACACGAGCAGAGCTTTGTGTCTCCCTCCCTGCCCACTGCCTGTTCACCACTCAGCTCCCCATATGCCGCTCCCCTGCACTCCTCTCATCCAGCCACTGGGAGCTTGATTAAGCCTGACTTGTCACCAAATTACACACACAAAGTTTACATGCATTCCCCGGCTCTCCAGCTGTTGCAGATTTGTTACAAAGAATAAATCTTGAAGCAGTTGACTGAGCAGGTCTGGGATGTCTGCCGCCTCATTGATAGGGAGAGATGGGGAAAAAAGGGGGCGGGGAGGGAGAGAGAGAGAGGGGGGAGAGAGGGAGAGAGACAGAAAGGGAAAACAAGACAGACAGGCGGAGGCGATGTGAGAGGAGCAAGGTTGATTCGGAAAACTGACCTCGCTTTGTATTCGCTTTGATTGGTTTTTAAAGCGCGCCAATGACCGGAAAATAGCCGAATAGACGGTGTTGTCAAATTAATTCAGACATTACAGATAAACAGA
This sequence comes from Lagodon rhomboides, assembly GCA_039737535.1. Lineage (NCBI taxonomy): Eukaryota > Metazoa > Chordata > Actinopteri > Spariformes > Sparidae > Lagodon > Lagodon rhomboides. The sequence continues at coordinate 13,563,600 of CM077801.1, forward strand.
GTAATAGTTTTAATTAGGTTTTTGCAAGGTGTTTTTTTTCTCTCTCTCTCTCTCCTTGTCCATGTAATCAGGCACAAACAAGCCTGAAGGATCGCACGCAGTATTAAAAAGGATGCAGGCGCAAACAGGACGCACCTTCTGTTTTTCTGCTGCAAAACACCCCTCCCAGAAACGGGCAGATGACGAAATGCGCGTCAAGACGGCCGCTTGCAGCTATACGGCTGTCGAAGGTGTAATTTGCGCTTAAGGCAATCAAACATTCTTAATTCTATTAATCCGTTTGTGGCTCGCTGGACATGCAGTCACAAGCGTTGTAAATCTGCATTATTTTAGTCACTTCTAGTTAGAACTGGGATTGGAAACATGAGCTTATCTAAACCCTACAAGAAGGTTCCTCTCAAATTGAACTGGATTCAACCATGACAGGTTGATCGAAGTTAGCGGGGACTTTTCTGAAGTCGACGCACTCGAGATCCCGACGCTTTCCCGTCAGCGAGCAGCTTTTGTCCTCCCCCTCTCGGATAAATGACACGCTGTTCTTTTTTTCTTTTGTTACTCCTCCATCTTTTTATGATTGTGATTTCTCTCTTAGATCATCTAAATGGTTGTGGCAGTAATTGCTGTGTGGGCATCATTACCCAAGAAAGCATGAATAAGACACAGTAATGAGCAAAAGCCCCCGAGCTCGCTAGACCGTTGATCAATACCATTAAACAATGTGCACTTTGAGCCGAGCTGCGTTTCGAGAGCTCCGACACTCAAATGGATATTCCTCATAGCACTAATGGCTTTGAACTAGGCCTCCATTACCATGTATAAAACGCTGCTTATTAACATAATCAAATCTCTCCCTGTGTTTTTTTTGCGTCAGAGATAATATGAAAAGACAGGAGGTTGCTAATGTAATTAAGCGTATGCTATAATTACTATCCCCTGATCACATGACCTCTTCTCCTAACAAAGCTGAATAAATAGTCCCATTACCCTGACTACTCCCGACTACTGCGTTGTGATTTGGTGCATTGTCGGCTCGCATGTCGTCTTGATTGTCGGACGTAAACAAGATGGCTGCGACGCCCAACCCCCCCTGCGATGCTAACGCGGCACGAAGCAGAGCGCGGCGCGATTCGAGGGGCGGGGAAAGCGGCGTACGTGTCTTAAAACTTTAAAAACGCCAACACCGAACCCAATCCCTGTTGCAGCCACAACCAGCAGGACTGCAGCAAGAAAGCCATTATGATCAGTGGGTTTAATTACAAACATTTTAATTTGCATCTCGGGGCTCTATTCATCACATCCATCTCGGCTAGCAGCCCCGTTCTCCCTCCATATGCCCAATAAATAAATAAGGAGCTAAAAGAGATTCCGGGGCCCGAGAAAATGATTACTATTTCACTAACAATTACCAGGATGCTAATGGCTATTGTATTGATTGCTCTGCCCTTTGAGATCAAGGTCATATGAAAATGTAATCAAAAAAGCTTTGATAATTCCTGCTGAGCCATGAAATGAGAAAACTCAATAGTGACGCCGGGGCTGAAATGTCTTACCTCCATTAAACTCGGCGGGAAGATGTCACGCCGCGCGCGGAAAACATCATTCCGCTCAGTTTCGCTCATTTCTGATCATACTGTCACCTCAGTGTTTAGACTTTTTTTTTCCCTGATGCGTCTAGAAGAACAGATCTTCCTAAGTACTTCTGAGCGTCTTTGTCCGGTGTGTGTACACTTGTGTGTGTGTGCGCGCCGCAGACAATACGCCAGCCATGTGTGTGTTGCATCATCAACGCATCTTTTGTGCCGCTCGCTCGCTTTAATACGATGTTAATGTGACGCTGAGACGCCTAATAGAATGATTGATGAGGTCGTGAAACTGATCAGCGAAATTGTGTCAGCCAACAGTCACCAAAAGTGCAATGAATGGCTGAACGATAACGATGCGTCCTCATGACTGCAGATGGTTCTACTGTACGGCGGAATTAAACAATGGCCTCATAAATAACCATTTAACCCTGGAAGCATTTGCTGTCATTCACATTTCGGAGTCATTTCCACAACTCAAATGTGAAACTCACTCATTAATCCGCCGAGGCAGACGCTCAACCTCGGTATATCAGTTCTGTCAACTCATTAAAAGCACATTCTTTAATCGAGGGTTGTCCTAGAAATGAGATGTAGTTTGCCGATGGATTAAGATTTATGTTGTTTGCGGCGCGGCTACCAGTGCTCGCTGTGTTTCCGCAACGGAGGTAATTGTTGCGGCATCACTGTAAGCAACCTGCAGTAGGTTCACGGGTAAAAATAAATTCACAGGGGGAAGGATAAAAAAAAGATGCATCCAAGTATTTCCTCCACTGCAACATTAAGGAATTCACGCAAACCAAGCAGACGCCAGCCCCAGCCCCGTGCATGCCTATACCCTCCAGACATCCTCCCCCGTATCCCAGAAACCTCTGTGTGTTTAGGAATCAGGCTCCACCATGACTCTGCGCGGCGCCTGGGAAGATATCACCGCACGTCCAAAAATTTCCATCAATGGCGGCTCAACTCCTCCGCAGCAACTCTCTGATAGGTTAATCCCTGTATCACACTTCAGCACCAGTTCACTAAGCGGCTTAAAAGGACACATTAGAACGATGACAATGACCCGCTAATGGTGTTACATTTCTCTGAAGCATTATGAGCTATCTTTGTCACGTTTATCTTATAATGAGATCTGTCAATTGGGGGGAAGAAGATCCCATGCAGCAGCCAAGGACGTTGATATTTCACATAATAAATAATGACCTAGAAAAGGGAGAAAACAAACCTTGATCCCTCTCCCCTGATCTGTTTTCTTTGCAGGCGACAGAGCGGGCAGCCCCACGGAGGCCTTGGAGCCCGGTGTCACCATTTAGATTACTGGCTGCTGTGTAGACCCAAGTCCTCAGGGCCGCCACAACACCCCCAACCACACCGTGTGTGATTGATGACTGCCGCTTCCCATGGGCATCTTATAACATTTCCTCAAGCAATGTCCCCTGAAGAAAATGTGCCATAATTCATCATGCTATTACTGTACCAAATCCAAATAGTAATTTCGTCCCCTCATAATTTCATTATGGTGAGCATTTTCATCCTCCTGCATGCTTTTATAATGGGGGAGAGCACATTTTATATTCTAGCAGAACAGCCACGCTTCAGTCCGGATTGGACTACATCACCTTTCTTTGGTTCAAGAAATAGGTCGCCTTTATTGAATATCCTATTATGGGAAAATGGTATTCCAAACACCCAAGAAAAGACTCTTTAAACGAGAGAAGTTTTATGAGTGATGGCTAAATTGACCGTGTCCAGTGGAAGCTCCTAATAACCGTCGATGCTAAGCGAAGCATTCACAGGTGCATTTTTGAGATTAAAATCAGCTGATTCATAATGTGCCGCGTATTCGTTTCCACATAGGAGCACATTACTCCGGGTGTTTCTGCTAAATGACCTTTTGGTCTCACAATTTCCTTCATATTCCCCCATTTGGTTTATTTAAAGTAATTAGTTTTAAATTACATTTTTTTTTCGTCTTTTTAGGGAAATTCCAACCAGTTCTGCCCAGAAAAATAACAGTAGAATGGACCAATCGCCCAAAGCTCCTATGCTAGTGTTGTAAAAGTTCACGCTTCCTTGGTGCTCCGAGCTTCATGTCCTGACCACTAGCTGTTAGCAGTGGTTAGCGGTAACTCTGGTGATACGCTGCATTTGAAAGATATCAAATTCTTACACTGTGCACCTTTAAACTTCTTTTTCTCCAGTTTGTTGTCTAGCTAGTCCATAACCCTCGACATAGTGGCTTGTGTGATAATGACAGATGTAAGACACGTATTTTATAAATCATTTTATAGTGTGCTCTTTCGTTGCATTGCTGTCCTGTATGTCAAATTGTACCTAAGTTTGCTCATATTTTCGTTGAAACTACTAAATTTAATCCTCATCTTAACATCTGTTACTGAACAGAAACTTAACCTAAACCCTCTGCACTGACGGCCCATCGTCTATAGTCAGTAGCTAAATCAGAAATCTCTGAAAATCTAGTTTGGAGGTAGCTGACAAATTACATAAAGGTCGCTGAACACAGTGATGGACAGCTACTAAGAATAGAACATGAATGTGGTTAAAAACAAACAAAAAAATCTCATCATAAATCTTAGAATCCTACTTTTGTAAAGCTCAAGACAACCGACAAAACAACTACACCAACTCAGGGAGAGTAAACAAAAAGCAAAGTTATTTATAAGGGTGTTGTGGGAGGAGAGATTGATGGTTGGAATGACCGAGCAGAACCTTGTCAATTATGCATCATGTTTTTTACATGTCCTCTGTATATTAATTATTCCGTCTTTGTTATGCATTTTACGTGGGTTACTGCACAGTCGCAATTAACTTTGCCCAAGCAACCATTTGGGTGATTGAGGAACAGACTTAATGGGATGAGAGGACTTCTGTTGTCTTGCTTTCAGGCAAACACACACACACACGCGCACACACACGCAAGCACACAAGGTTAGGACAAGGCACATTATCATTAGTTCACAACATTATGGATCATGTTGATATGTTTTGTGAAAAGCAGCACATACACATACTATACGTACACACATATGGATGCACAGACAGCCTAATGCACACACACACACACACACACACAGAGGAAACATAAATAAACACACTTACCCAGACAATAGTATCACTGTCTAGGACACTAATCCAAAAAGCGCTAAGCTCTATTACTTTTAATTATTCCTGACAGCCTCTTGCTTTAATCTACACAAAGCACGTGCAAACGAGCTGTTACACTCTGCCTCCAAGAAAGGGGGACAGGAGAGGACGGCAGGCTGCCTGCCTGCCTGCTGAGAAGGCCTTCTCTGTGCATGACATGGACATGGGCTCCGGTGACCCGGCTGGCGCTCGCCTACGTCTCCTCGCCGGCTGAAGGCTCTGGGGCCGCCATGTGGCATCTGCTGCCATGGGGCTGGGCACGAGTCTGGGGCTGGGACTGGCCCTCTGTTCACCAGGCCTGTCTATAGAGCTGTAGCACATTTTTCGGGGGCCTGGCGCCGTGTTACCAACCAAACCGATTCTGCGGAGGAAGTGGCAAGGTCACCCCTCGCTCTGCCTGAAAGACCTCCACCTGCCACGTTTCCGCGCGGCTGTCATGCTACGTGGAGAGGGAGTGGGTCGGGGGGTGGGGGGGTGGAGCGGGGGGCACGTTGTTCAGAATTCAAAGGGTATTCCACTGTGCACACTTTTTCCATACACAATATTATCCACTGCAGTAATACATCTAATAAATAAACAGCGTGCGAATGATGTAAAAAAGCACCAGAGAAGAGAGGAGGGCTGGATTAAGTTATAACCTGAAACATTAATCTAAAGGCAGAAAATCTACTCTCAGTGAAAACCACACTGGTGCCCACCAGCTGACTATCTATCATGATCTGTGTGACATCTATCGTCTGATCTAGTTTGGTGGAGTTGCTGATAGAACGCATTCATAATGGTTGCTATTCCCTGGTGAGGGACGGGGGGCGTGCTTACCCCTGAAGGTTACTTCTTGTAAATCCTTGAATAGTTTATTCAAATAGTGCCCTAACCACGGTCTCCAGGATTTTCCCCCTTACAGCAAGCAAAGCATGACCTTTACATTTGACGCTTGACAGTTCTTCAGATTCGCCCAACCAGAACTGATTAATGCATATTTATGTGTTTGTTGCTGAGCGGTGGATGCTCTTTATCTCCCGGAGAACAAAAGACAGAGAGCTCTTTGCAGACGCACACATGTGCATGGCGTGCATCCGCGAGCGCTCGCATAAACGCAAGCAGACGTTCGTCACCTGCATATGGACGATTTCTTTTTCTTTTTTTTTTGACCTGGCAGAAACAAACAATCCTGATATTTTGTTTGTTAGTCGTCGTCCCCTATAGGAGGTTCAGTCACAAGGTTACTCAGTCACACGCAGCTGAATTCGGTTTTCATTTCTCCCTCTCGGTGTCCGTGAACACAGCAGGTGACTGTATGTGTTTTTTACAAAGTTGGTCCGCTCTACGCATCGGCACCTGGTCGGGGGAGGATGCAGCCAAGATAATCTATTTAGATTGGCCAGGTTGAAAGCTGTCATTTATCATGAGCGTTATGGCCCCTCCTCAGATGGCAGTCCGACTGCTGCAGCCGGCCACAGTCTAAGTCCAGCGGCCTTTACGTCCGTCACAGCGTATGGACCGCCGTGGTTCTCTCCGGTCTGGTCCGCGGGAATAAACTTTCACAGCACGAGGAAGGATCTGGCAGACACGCGGGTTTCACGAAGTCAACATTGTGTAGCTCTCTTTCTCTCACTCAATGCCACTCCTTTAGAAAGCCTGTTCCCCAGAGGTTGAAGGCATCTGTATTTAAAAATATCCCGCACGCACTGTTATAAAAAGAGTCTCGTTTATACACCAGAAAGCGAAATTAAAGGTGGATGAAAATAGGCGTGTGCGCAGCAAATCATTTTCTTTAAACACCGCAGAAAATAGCAGGGATATTAGCCCTTCTTATTTCAGCCTACGCTTGTTCTATTTGCGCCGCGGTAAATAATTTCCCTGCATGCTCGTGTTCACGCGACCTCCTCATGCTGTGTGTATGTTTGTGTATGTTGCTCCGCATGTAAGGGAGGGAGAGCGTGCATGTCAGCGCGTCCGCCGAGTTTATGCTCATCGCCGTATCGACTCAAGGTCAGCTGGGTAAGGTCCAAGGAAACAAGGTGCAGCAGTCTAAACACAGGCAGCCTTCCCCCCCTCCATCTTATCAAGGTCTGAGATGAGAGGCAGGATGGAATTAGAAAAGTGAACCTCACCCCCTTCAGATAGAAAGCACCGGGGAGCCAATGCAGAGAGAGCAGCAGCAGCAGCCCTGTAGCTCTTATTCATGGTGTTAGCTTTAGCATATCGCAGCAGAACACCCTTTATATTATTCCTTTTAAACGCGTGTTAGATTAAATGAGACCTTGGAATAGGTATTCAATCTGCAGTTGGTTCAAAGATGTCGAAGGAAAACTATTAACGAATGGCTTCCAGTGGAGGGTAAATCAAATACAGTTTCGCAAAAAAAAAAGCAATTTCTGCAGAACAACTCTGCCCCGTTGCCGAGCCACCCACCGCCTCAGTTATTTGGACGCACTAACCTCCACGCCTCAGTACCCAGAGTTCTTCTGGCACAGCGAAAAACTAAGCGGCCACATGTGTGGGAACGTAGGAATAGTGCACCATTAAAAGGTCCTGACTCACCTTGTTTTAAGTGCAAGGTCTAATTGCCAGCCTCTTTTCCAGAGGGCCAGAGCAGCAGCTGGCAGCAGGCTGTATCTACAGGGATGGCCATTAACGACGGCGGAGCTAACAGAAGAAACAAGGCCCGCAGACCCCGGCTCCCCTCGCAGACAGGCGCTCTATTCGGAGACGGGCAAACACCACAGGAGACAAATACACCCAGAGTGCCCTCTGTGACTTCTCACCATACATTTGACTCATAAATGGCGCTATTATTCCATCTCCAGTCCTGGTCAATCTTAAGTGTCTCGTATAAAAGGAGTCATTATTCGGTATGTGGCACCCAGTTGTTTGGTAATTTAAATTAGCAACACTTTCGCCCCGCGCAACTCGCCAGAGGCTCATTTTTGCGAGATATAAAAAGTGATGATAAAGATGCGGTGTTCTTTTTCTCCTTCAGGTGATGCATCGCTGCTATTAAAGGTTAACAGCTGTAATGAGGCTTATTTTAGACAAACCAAACAAGACGCATTTGTACTCATTTGCATGTTCTCCGAGAGCTGTGTCTCGTTCGCTTTCTCCTTTTCTGCTTTTTTTCCCGCCGGGCCGGGTTGGAGGTGTTTGAAGATTAGGCACAGACGAACAACTAAGTGATGCGACTATGACAGGTTTTTTCCTCTCCATAGACTGGAGGCAGGCAGAGGCAAAGAAAAGGAAAAGTACCAAATGGACAGCAGGTTTTCTCAGCCGCAGCACAAATTATTTACTGTTTCAGGTACAGGATTCTGTGTTGAAACGCGGATGGGAGAACGTGCAGGATTTATATACCCTCCAGAGCCTCCAGGGTCTTTAGCCAACAGTCCATAGTAAAGGCCTCCTCGGGGCACAGTTGACCACATGCACGTCAGGAGCAGGAGGCCGTCCCACACAGTGCAAACACAGCACACTGTTGCCTTTCTTTCTCCGCTGGCCTCGCGTCGCAAAAACACCCCGACACGGAGGTGTAACTGTCTCCCACGCTGGGCTTGCTTACTGTCTCACCTACACGCACCCTCGCTCAATTACTCTCATTCCCAAAACAGCGAACCTGCACGGAGGTTTCTCAGGGAGGATTTCGGCTCCCGCAACAGCGTAAATGACCCCAGCTTAGAGATACTTTGCTCCAGCTATTTAATCTAACGTCTGCCACATTGCAGGTGGGCTGAGAAAAACCTCTCGGCCTGAAAAAAAACAGCACGGATTTTTAAACCTGCGTACGTAGGTTTAACAGTAGAAGTGCTGAGACTCCGTCCAGCTGGCCTTGTAAAAGTCACAGGCACCAGTGAGGGCTAGGACAACGCCATTTGTCATAACGTCAGCAAATTCAATAATTAATGGGCCGTATCCTATCACAGCTCTCTGGTTTACCCCCCCTCGGTCTCCGTTCTCCGTCCCCCCTCCACCCCCCCACCGTGTTCGGGAGCACACTGTAGTCTTTTCTCAGTGGTCTACCATGAACGCTTAATTCCTCATCATTAAGAGATGTCCAGTCGCACCCAGACAGTTATTTGCTCGCAATGACAAATGTACACACACACGGTGTTCGCACTCACATGGAGCATCCATCCCAGAGGGAACCAGCATGCGAAATGCAGTCATTATCTGCATGTACTTTGGCACCGAGGGTGAAAATCTTCATGTTTCTGTGTATTAGTTTGCTCTGTTTCATTCATGTGACAAGTTCATTAATTATTTTTTTTTGTTTTAATTAATTATAACTAAGCTGAACATCCTCATGAGAGAAAAATAATGTGTGCATTTTCGCTTCGAGATGTATAAATGTGCAATGCGTAGAAGTGAGAATGTGGACGCGCGAGTTCGTGTCGGTCTGCGCATCCGTGCACACGAGTCCTGAACGTATGCGACCCTGGATTTGATCAGCTGTAGCAGGCTCGCTGTTTACAAGGCCGAAAGGGAACAATGACAGTGTGTGATCAGGGGCAGGCAGGCCAACAGGGCGCGTCCCAAACACAGCTGGCACCAGGGGACTGCGAGGTGAGCTGGGAACCACCGCATCCCTTTTGATTAATGTGAGAGCGAGCGTGGGAGACTGGGAGGACGGCGGCACCGTGCCCCGCTCTGCTCTGCTCCTGCCAAGGAGGTGCACGCAGGTGAGGAAGGTCCACCATTGGCCCAAATGTCTCACTGTTCGGTGTGTGTGTGATGCGGTTGACAATAGAAGGGAGTTACACATGTAGAACCAAACCTTTAGTCCTTTGACTTGTCATTCTTGACACAGGCCATTTTGAGCTTACCCCTGTAAACCAGGGGTGGAGACTACACTCTTATAAATAAAAGTTCTAAGTAGAACCATATAAGGTTCTTCGGCTTGTCCTCATAGGAGAACCCTTTTTGGCTCCAGGTAGAACCTTTTATAAAGGTGGAGGGTTCTACCTAGAACCCAACATAAAGGGTTATACCTAGAACTGTGTGTGTAAGGTTCCACCCAGAACCCCCCATGAGAGGTTCTACAAAGAACCCATACAGGATCTTATACCCATGCTTTCAACAATCCCTGAAGAACTCTTTCTCCAAAAAAGAGTTCTCTGGATCAAAATAGTTCTTACTGGAACAGTTAGTGTTACCAAGAACCCTTAAAAAACGTTTCTTCAGGAAAGGGTTTTTCAGAAGCAAATGGTTCCAGGTAGAACCTCAGCCCTTGTAGAAGAACCCTTTTGGAACCCTTATTTCTAAGAGTATAACATGAATAGGCCCCAATAATCTGCACAGATACAGTCTCAGATCTTAAGATTTAGTCCGTACCAGCTACAACAAGCTAGCTACAGTTAGCTAGCTACCTAACTACCTTGTAATCAAGCTAACAATCTAGCTAAACAGAAGCTTGTCGTGGCTTTCCTCGGTTCTGTCATCAAATTTAGAATTAACTGTAAGTCTTTCTGAATTCCAACCTTAAAATACTGTGTGTGCTCAGGCTGGTTTCAATAAACGTGTACATCATTCAGTGGGACGGTGTGTTATCCATGGGTCGGGCAAAGCTACTACTGTATAATTAAAATGTTTCGAATAATCTGAGACATGAAAACATGAAGGGACAAATGCTTTTGTCGCCACTGAAAACATTTAAGAAAAACATCTGGTTTTCTGTTTATGAGAACGCAGCGCAAACGATTGCACGCAGGCCCCTCGTGAAGAATCGCCGGCACAGTCGCACAGCCTCTCCTCTTCATCCGTGTCCCCTCCTTCACCCCGTGACCACGCAGTTCAATAGAGCGCCGCTTCTACGCGGAGAATCTATGGGCAGAATCGCCCGGTGTGAAAATGTCAGCGTCCCCCCGCCTCGGCCTCTTTGTTGACGCTGACATTTAGCCCGATACCAGAGGGAGGGTTCGATATAGTGCATCACATCAAAGACAACATACGATGCCATTATATGTGGAGTGTGAAAGGTGCTGATCATCTGATACGGACCGCCGTTTCACACTTTTTCATTGTCATAAACCTTTTCATTACGCTACAAAGGAGCCAGACATGTTTTTTCTCCTTCAGCATAGCATCAGTGGGCTCTGCTGCCGCCTGCATCACAACGACACTGGATGCTGTCTCTTAGAGACCACATTCCCCTCCCTGCATCTTCTCCACCTCACCTCCCCCCTTTCTCCTCTCTCTATCCCTCTTCATCACCCCCTCCTCGTCCACCCACCACCCTCTCCCCCAGGTGGCCGTGGGGCCGGCCTGTCTGAAATGTGATAGGCATAATCCCATTTAGCCTAATTGCATCTGCGGGAGAGCAGCCCTATGTGTCCCATCGCGTGCCTACCGAACCCCTTTAGAACACATTATACACACATATCACACAGAACACCCTCCTCGGAGCCGAGTCGAACATGTGCGCACGCGCGCGCACGGGCACGCGCGCTCCCGCGGGGTTCTTGTACGGCGCTGCAAGGTCCCCGCGCACTCCTTTTGTTTGTTATTCCCTTATCGATGAACGCCCCAAAACTGATCTCTTTCTCTCTCTCAGACGCGAGGCGGTGGGGGTCTGCGCCCAGTCTGCATCAGCGCAGACGAGACAGAGAAAGTCAGACAACCATGTTAAGGGGAGCGTGATACAGTAGATGGCCTAATGGAAGGACTAAGGGTTTTTACACGCGCATGCATGTGTGTGTGCGCGCGTGTGCATCTGCCTAGGGGGGCTGTGGTCCAATGGGGTGAAGGGAGATGATGCCGCTGTAGGGAGGATCTGGGGAGTGGTCCACTGCGACGGGAGCCATAATGAGACGGCGTTCTCCCAGGCAACCGCTCACGTATTATTCACAGTAGAGCGGAGAGGGCAGGGGCATCGGGGGCCAGTGGCATAGCTGCACGTTAATGATCATGTTAAGAGTCCAAATGGAGATCCAGTGGCATCTATGAAATCGTCATTAGCGTTTTTTTTCCGTGATGTAGTTCATTTCAGAATGAGTCCAGAACACTTTTCATGTTCGATCCACGCTGCACCTTTTTCCCCGTTCCATTCCAGCGCGTGCTCATGCGTCTGCTTTTTATTGTGGCCCTTTTGCGGCGAGGCTGTGACATATTGAGCTCTAACAGGCCACAGATCAATCTGCAGCACAAAGGAAATCAATGCCCCGGAACTGAGTTACTCCGATGGGTTGAGTGCAGATCATTAGATTTTCGGTTTGAATGAAGGACCATTACCATAAAACTAAGTCTCCTGTGGTGGAATTTAGTTGTATCCAATGAATATAATAGTCGCGTTCGAGACGCATCTCATCACAAACATTGTTACTGGCGCTGGATAATAATCAAAATAATGACTACTTCACTTACTGTCTGGTATTTTTCTATTAAATGCCGTGCTATCAGTGAGGGGAAAAAAAACAATCCGCGTGAGTCATAATCTGTGAAATGAAACTATTATCTCGAAAAATAATAAATAGGCCCACTCTGCATAATGCGATATCACACATATAGAGTGCCATTCAGTACATCATATTCAAATAAGTCCCATATGGCCACATTGTTTTGGAGATAGGGACGAGAGAATGCTCAATCACCTGTTATTCTTAAGTACGGATAAAACCGCGACGCCGGTTTTTCAAACGAGACAGCTTGAGTGCTCCTCTCCTATATAAGAATAGCCACTACATTACAGAATCTCCAGCTGTTCCTTTATCCCCCACTCAATCCAGTCATTAAAACTTTCACATCTTTTCAAACATTTGCGGAGAGAGCTGCCAAACCGTGCTCTGATGTCTGAGCGGTAAACACAATTCACGAGATGAAAAAAATGTTTTTAAAAAAAAAAAGAAGAAGAAGAAGAAGCAGAGAAGGGACAGAAAAATATTTAAGATGTGAGAAGTGCCGGGGGTGCCAGAGAGCCTGAAAAAAAAGCATCCATCTGAGCTCCCATATTGTACTAGTGTTCATTTCTTCAGGTTGTTTAAGGAGGCTTTCTCTCTGCGTTCGATAAGTGTGTGCACTGTGTGTGGATTTGTGTTTTTTTTTTCTTTTGGGATGTACTATACATGTACATCCACGTGCACGCGTGACCTCCAGGTCCTCGAGTCAAGGTGTGTGCGTGTGTGGTGGGCGCAAATTCGATTACACTCAAGTTAAAGCAATTTCCCGCAGAATTCAATTCTTGTCCTCCGTTGCAGGTGAGCTCCCCGCGGACGTCTGTGTCTTCTCAAAGAAATAAAGCACCTATAAACAGCAGCCTTAAAGGAGGGGAAGTAGAGCCGGAATGCAATTAATATGCAAATTCGGGGGGAGACTTAATGGGGAGCCTTAACAAACATTCGTGTGTCGGGAGATAAGGCTGTTTTCAGGTTGTTTTCCTCTAACCTCTGCCTGTCCAAAGTCAAAGCCTTGGGGAGCTGAAACTCTTGAAAAGGCGTGGATGTTGCCGGTAATGGATTATTGCACTGGGAGAAGTAGGGCAGTCTAGGGTTATGTTTTTTCGAGCGCGCGCTGTTCGTCATGTCGCGCGGCGGTCGTGCAAAATGGCAGTCGGCTAGCTGAAACAATTCTCCCTTTTATGATATTCTGCTCTTTTTTTTTCTTCCAGGGGTTGAGCAATTTGCTCTGAATCCCATCAGAGTTCGCCATGGGTGCAGGGAGGTGGGGGGGCTGAGGAAGAGGAGGACAGAGGGGAGGAGAGGTAGAATGAGTAGCCCGAGGCGAGAGATGGAGGGCGGCAGAGAGAGAGAGAGAGAGAGAGAGAGAGAGAGAGGAGAGGGTGAGAGTATGCATTCAGATTGGGAATTCATTTGCCATTCTCAGGCCCAGTCATACTTCAAGAGGCTTACGAGAGACGCGGAGAAGGGAAGAGATGAGGCCTCTGATGTGGAATGACATGCCTGATGATAGAGGGAGAGGAGGAGAAAAGAGAGGGGGAGAGAGGCCGCTATGAATCACGGCGATAGAGGCGGAGTGAGACCAACAGTTTGCAGCGGGGAGGGAGATGAGAACGAAGAAAAGACGGACAGGTTTGGGCTGCAGTCCTACGGGTCGATGCTGCAGTCGAGGCCACAGCAGTGCTGTCTGATGGATCTAACTCCCCGGGGGACTCTACCCCTCTCTTTTCCATCTCTCCACCCTGCCCCCCACCCTAATGATTCATCCACCCACCTCCAGCGCCCCCCCCCCTCTCCCCGCGCCTTCACCATGATTCACACCCACTCCCCGAGCTAAATTATCGCTGCGGTCCCTCGGAGGGCTCCATCACTCTCCCTCCATCTTCGGCTATCATCAAACAAGTATATGAGCTGAGACCGGCGCCTGATTGCATTGAAGAGCCCAGCTCAGCAGTTTTTACGAGGCCGCGCGCGTTTGATCGCACACTCGAACTCACACACCGTTGGCTTTGATGGCACTTTTTTTTTTTTTTGCGGGAAGAGTTTTCAATCTCTAAATGCTTGAGTGTTTACAAGTGATGACGCAGAGTCGATTTAGTGGAGGGCAGTGTAATTCCACAGGCAGGACACTATAAATGTTGATTAGACGAAGGTTGAGTGGAATATCTAATCACCAGGGGACCCATTGGTATTCCTTTCGTACAACAGTCGTGTCACGCGGCCTCGGCGGCGGAGGGCGCGGCGACGACTCGAGCTCACGTACCGCGCCGTCGGGAAGAGTTCACAAACACGGAGATGCGAAAAAGAGGTTTGATTATACGATCAAAGGTTGAAGTACGTCGGGCAGGTTTCAGTCCCGGCTTGATGATAATTACCGTCAACAAATAGGTACCGATGTTGGGCAAAGGTCTTGACTAGCACAGGTCTAGGACTGTGCGATTCCATCAGATCACTTAAAGGATCGGTTGGGAAAAATATAAATATTTCCTCACTTACCTCCAATGATATCTAGCCATGAAGTCACGTAGTTTTGATTTCATGTGCCCATGAAACAGAAAAATGGCAGCAGTTCTTTACAGAATTAGACTTCCTTTTGATAACATGGAGAACACTGTTGCTGTACTTTTCCTTTAGCAGACAGTAGTTTCAGTGAAAAACGCTAAAAAAAGTAAGGTAAGTGGGCATGCAGATTGATGCTAACACATCTCTGTTAAAGGCATGGCCCTGAGGGTGGTGGTGCTGCTCGGTCGATCGGTCCGTTGGTCCACCTCTTGGGTCCTGACTTAAATACTTCAAACAACTGTTGCTATGAATTGCTATGAAATGTGGCACACACATTCATGTAAATGTTGAATTCATAATAACAGTGATGAATTAAAATAACCTCAAAGCTGCTGTAGAGAGGTGGTCCTGTCTGCTCGAGAACAAATAAAGAGCATGTTCCTCCTCTTCTGGTGCCTACACCGGCAATGGCCGAACAGGGAACGCTACCAATTCCAGCGTTATTGGTGACAACATGTACTATCAGGCCAGAGGAAGAAAAACGCTTGAAGAAAAGAAAGAGGAAAGAGAGCAGCCTGGAAATAAAAAGAGCCATTGCGTGAGCATGGTGATGTACAGAGGAGGGCGGGGATTGTGAACTTCAAAACAGACAGGAAGTCAGGTTTGTCCGTTCATGGCAGAACCGATCGAAGAGGACCAGCTTCCTCTGTAGATATAAAAGGCTCATCAAGGTAAAAACATCTTACTTTCAGGCGATTACACACCAATGAAAACATAATTACGAATTTCGCATTCTGCCAATAGATCCCACTCAGTCCTACACACTGCATGTCATTCCGAAGATAAATTATCCACAAAGCCAAAGACATTCTAATCAGCCTCATCTGTACTTGTGTTTGAGCCGCGACGGTGAGCATGGTGAACACTAAACCTCAGCTAAACGCCAACTTTTATCATTTCCATTGTGAAACAGTGAACATGTTGGCCTCCCTTCAGCCTCACAGAGCCACTAGACCAGACTTTAAATGTAATGAAAATGTAATTTTGGGGAGGGCTGTGATCGTCTTTTCCCTCCATTGTATTGTAGTGAAAAAATCTAGAGACGGATATCTTTAATCCATCCAAAGTATCTGCACGGCTTTAGCGAGTTAAATGAGAAAACATGTTTATTTGTACTATGGGCGAACCAGACAGACTACGCCCCCCCCCCTCCGCCTCCACGCAGTCACACACCGATACAGAGGGGATGATCTGGCATGTACTGGCCCCATGATTAAAGTGTATTGCGCTCACCTGCCCAAGTCCAATCAGGGCCTGTGCTGATTGCGGCAGCTTGCTGGAGACAAGAGATGGGGAACTGGGAGGTGATGGGAGGTGGAGGGGGGGGGCTCCATCGCTGGTGAAGTGACACTGGTGGTGCCATGGCAGGGCGGCAGCAAGCTGCAGCCCCGGGGAGGATCCAGCTCCGCTCTCCTCTCCACTCCTCTCTGGCCAGACGGGGTGAATCAATCATCTCCAAAGATGTCAGCATCTGCCCAAGCAATTTCAGATTGGAATAAATGGCAGATGGGGATGTTGTTCCCTCTGTTTAATCAGTTCCACCAAATGTGGTTTTATCTCTTATAAAATGAAACCATCTGTAGCACGTAGGTGTAAGGATCAAGTGAGGGAGGACGGAGGGAGAGGGTGACAGAGGGAGAGAGAGGAGGGACGCGCGTGTTCGGTGCATGCGCATGCATATGTGCATGTGTGCGTGCGCGCGGGAGCTTTTTTTTATGCGTGTGTGTTATTATGTGTGCGTGCGCGTGTGTGTATCTGTGTGTGTGTGTGTCGACGGAGGGCAGGGAGAGAGATGGAACACTGTGAAACAGAAGCAGAACAGTGGGAGTGAAACAGGAACGAAAAAAAAAAAAGAAGCAAGAAGCACTTATCCATTAAAAAGAGGGAAAATGTAATCTTACGGCGAGCTCACACCTCCACTCTAATCTCCTCTTTCTCCCTCACAGGAGTACCACCCAGGGGCCATCACCATTATATCTGGACCCATCTATTTCCTTCTCCGCCTCCGACCAGACACTGGGGGTGTAATTTGGTCCCCCTAGCCCCAGCCGAGGCAGAGACATCCCTGATAAATCCCCTTGTTTTTAACCGGGGATGATAGTGTGCAAGCATTACAGCTCTCAGAGCTGTTGCCTTAGGGATTGTCTCGGTAACACTTTACTTTTCGGGTGGCCTTATTCCAATGTGCACTTAACTATGGAAACATCTACAGTATGGTACATAATAAGAACTGTATGTCGGTGAGAATCCGTTGATTAAATGAAGTAAATTTAAAATGCAAAGGCGGCGACAGTGTCAAAACAAGCAGCTACATCTGCACACACGGTGTTTTTTACACCCTTGTAAGCACATTATACACAAGATCCATCGCACAATAAAAATACACTGTGTTCTGTCTCGCAATCTATTGTAATGTCAGTAATAAGCATTTATTTTGCACTTGTCTATGTAAATGTAAAAATACTATTCTCATCTGTCTGTTATTTTGTGTTTTTATTCATTATTTTCATTATTTCCAGGTAGTTATTATCTGTCATGTTATTATCCAGGTCATGTGATAGCCTCCCATTGTGTTTCAGTGACATAGGTGAGGCTTTTTTCAATAATTTAGCCACAACAATAAAGCTTTTTATGATTTCCCTTTTTTTGTTTTGTCACTTTCTCTTTTATCTCACGCGTTTGGATCGTTCAAAAGCAAAGTGCAGCCAGGGTTTTTATAAAAGGTAAGGGGGGAGACAGGAGGGAAGATAAGAGGTAAGGAAAGAAGGCGGCAACAGGAGAGAGATTTCTGTAAGTAGTTGTGTCCCACTGTGTGTGTTCTCACATGTTCTGCCTTATATCTGTCATTAATGAAAGTCTGACAGGGTAATTCACTGGAGACTCTACTCCGGCGAGACGCCGTCTCTCTCGTATCGCTCATATCCGTAAAGAGAAGACCGCATATGTGGAGCGCTTTTTCGGGCGGCAGGAAAGCGTCTCTGAACTGCATATATTTCTAAATCTAATGCTCCTATTAAACAGTTTGAACATTTTCAAATGCATAAACACAGATGACAAATTTGAGAGGGAACAATTTGAAATTAAATACAAAATCACACATCTAAAAAAAATTCCCAGAGTGTCGACTGGAAGGCGGTCGACTCTTTCCAGACTGCCAACATTAGGATTACACCCCCAGCCAACAACAAGTGATGGGCAAACTGTTCTTTGATCGTTTTCTCAGCCAATCATCGAGCCTTATTTTTCCACTTGGCAAAAGCCCTGTCTTAATCTTAATTGTTTTAGATTCGTGACAATTATGATAATCAAAGTAAAACTGATAAATGCACACAGTATGTCAGTAATATTATATACTATAATACCAGTGTTAGATGAAAAAGATAAAAAAATGAAAAGGTCCAGAGTCGTCTCTCGTTGTCACTAGCTTGTGTCTCACATGTGCACTCGGAGCTTGAATAAAAATTCAAATAGAAATAGTAGATATAATATGTGAATTTATGCCGATTAATTCAATAATCTTTTACTCTGTCTCACATTGTGCCCACATTATAATTCAATCATCTAATTATAAGCATTAAATTAACACAAATGAAATACAATGTGATTAATCCCTTTACCCAAATTATTCCTGATGTATTTTGAGTTTCCATATTCAACAATTTTGTCCATTACTAGTTCATGTGGACGCTTTCACTCAAAGCTGTGGAATTTAAATAAACATATAAACTATTTCTGAAATGTTTGCCGCCTTAAACCTTCATAATCCTAAAGAGGGATTAAGGGGAGAAAATGTTCTGTGACACAGAACGTACAGAATGTTCTGCACGAGCGCTGAAAGACATCTAACGAGCGCAGATATCCCTTCATCATCCGGTGATTAAAAAGGAACTGCTATGTCCAAACATTTAGGAATCGCTGATGGTATCAAAAAAAAAAACTCAGATATCTATTTGATACTTTTCGAGAGCCAAAATATGAAGAGCAAACTTTGATTGCAAATTGATTCCAGTAAACGACAGTATCCAGCTCTTACATATGGCATGTAAATACGATATAAGCTATTAAAAATGGGGTTCAGTCTGAATAAAGACCTTCATGTCCAGCTTCCTATAATTTTACTGAAGCTTTATTTGCTGATGCATCTGATGTTATCCTGGCATTTTTCTGCATTACAGAGCAGGCAGCATAAAACTACGCATCGTAACAGAAGGGAGATCTGTATCAGGTCTCGCACAGTATTTTTGCTTTTACTTTATTTGATGGTTTGCTGCTCAAAACATCAACAACAACAATTATGCAATCTCAATGTTATTCATACAGCGCTGTTTATTTTGTCATATGCAGAAATCTTGCATCTTCTCCTTTTTTAATATCTGTAGACATTATTTTTCGGCAGAGTCTTCTCATTTCTGTGTTGCAGTGGCAGAGAAAAGAACAGAAAACAAAGTATTTGTTCCTAATATGATTGAGTTCATCTCCCCATAACAAAAGGGGGTTATAATTAAATTTTCTGCTCGGTTTCAGCAGACTATCTACTGACTCTCCCTCCGTCCTACAGAGTCCCTGTCGAGCACCCTAATGTGACAGGGCGTGTTGTAAATCCAAGCCGGCCTGACTATTTGTTCCGGAGGATGACTTAAATGGATGCGAGGCGAGAGCCCCGCTATATCTGGACAGCACAGTTCACGTCCACTTTATTTTCCGGCTTTATTAATTTTTAATATTAACACAGGGCAAAAAAAAAAAAAAAAAAAAAAAAAAACGGCTCCCAGTATGAGAAAGACAAAGAGACCTTCCAACGCTAGCATTTAAAAATCGATGTCAAGTGAGGCCCGGCCATTCCTCAAAAATTATTTTTAACCTGCGAATCAATACGAGGCGACGCGCGACGGAATAAAGCGAGTCCTGAGATGAATTATTGGGATAGCAATGTAGCAAATATCATACAGTGGATCCGTGGCCCACTCTTTTAGTCTCTCTCTCCCTCTCTCTGTCTTCTCTGTTCTGTCACCAAAGTGGGATAATAGTGCTTCAGAGATGATTTGTTAATTAGACTGTCTAGACGTTGTTCAACTGCGCTCAGTGCAGCTGGCCAATTGGAGATTGTGTGGCGAAATAAGTGTATGTGACCATTAAAAGGATATCAGGCCAATCCCGTCGTGAGTGACAAATCACACCCTGTTAGATTGGACGGTGAAGAGGGGGATGAGACAGAGAGCGAGAGGGAGAGGGAGAGAAAGGTAAGAAAAAAAAAAAAAGAGGGACCAAGTGAGCTGCAACCAATAAACCGATGGACTGTATTCACCTCACAGGGCTGGGATAATTGCTGCAGTAAAAAAGCGTTTCCCCGTCCTCGTTTGTAGTACAGTGTGCGGTGTCGGGAGGTTTAACTGGTCTGTTTGACGGGACAGCACGGTGGTCGGTCATGTGCTGATAACCCGTCCCAACTGTTCCCGGAGTTAAAGGACAGGAGCCCCGTTTGTGTTCCCGAGTCTGCAAACGGAGCCCATTAGCTGCTGCGAGGCATCCAGATGCATGGTCTGAATAATCACCTTGTAAAACAGGCCCCGCTTGTCCTTTGTGTCGGCCATGTCCGCTATTCTATTTCTATCTGTGCGGTACGAGGAACCAATTTGGGCTCCAGCAGGCCTTGAGACAGTCAGGTAGGCTGAACAGAACGGAACAGCCAGCCATACATATGGATCAGGTCGACAGGCTGAGCATTAATGGCCTCCCTCTGGAATCTAAAACACCGGCACGGGCCAGAGAGGAGCTCCTGGGGGAAATCAGAATACCAGCAGCCATTCAGGTCAGCTTGTACGTGTTCGCCGCGTGTTACAGCTCCATTTTCCTTCCCCGGGCCCTCACAGCCAGTCAGAGACCGAGAGCCTTCTCCGAGGTGATTTATACGCCTGTATTATGTATTGAGTGGAGGGCATTGTTGACCGCTTTCTGGAATACAATTGGGTGTCTTGTTGAGAGCGATGCGCGGGAGGCTGAAATAAGGTTCGGGTGAAGGGATTGATTACGTGTGAAGACCAAGTGCTGTCGTGAGTTGTTTTCTCATCGTTTTTTCGCGGTAGTACAGTGCCTCTGCTTTCACGGAGACTGGACTTTGGGAGAGCAAGGAGGCAAGAAGTAGATGCTAGAATGATTAGCCAGTCAATTAAACAGTGGAGGGAGGAGTACTGAAAATCTGTACTCGAGTACATATAGCATGAATCAAATCTGAGGGGTTTATTGTTTTTTTTGTGTGTTTGTTGGTGTTTTAAATCATTTTAATGCCCGGCCCGCATATGAGCCTCCACATATATTCAGTCATCTGTCAAAAAAAACCAAAATAAACCAAGCATTTAGTGCAGCAGGCCTTCGTTTACCTCTAATAATCCTCACCTTGGCCGATACAGTATGTATTTCCAGCTCACAAGTGTGTGAGTGTTTAAGTGTATGACCTCCATGAACCGAGAGCTTGGATGCTTTGTGTGTGTGTGTGTGTTCGAATCGTCTTAAATCATAATTAGTATTTACAGTACAATCGAGTTTAATGGGGCTGCAACTAATGATTATTTCCATTGTCGATTCATCTGTTGCTCGTTTTCTCAATCAAACTGATTGGCTGTTTTGGTCTCGGTTTGTTTTGGAAAATGTTTTTGTCGGGAAATGGTGAAAAATGCAGATGAGAACGAGATGACATTTTCACAACCCCAAAAATGTTCTGTTTAATGTCATAGAGGAGGGAACCAGGAACATATTCACATTGAAGAAGATGCAATCAGAGAGTTTTGACTTTTGATTTAAAAAAATTAGATAAACCTATGAATCTATTACCACAATAGTTGGCAATTAATTAAATAGTTAACGAGTTGGAAATATTAAAATCGATTATCAAATTAGTTGGCGATTACTTTCATAACTACCAACTAATCGATTTAGTCTAATGGCCTCAAGAACTGGCGGGAAAACAGAACGAGATCGTTTCTCCACCAACCGTGACCTCGATATTGCATACTG
The DNA here is from genome assembly GCA_039737535.1 of Lagodon rhomboides. Lineage (NCBI taxonomy): Eukaryota > Metazoa > Chordata > Actinopteri > Spariformes > Sparidae > Lagodon > Lagodon rhomboides. Next base: position 13,585,303 of record CM077801.1, read on the forward strand.
CAAGCAAACGGGTTGCGCTTTGAGTACGGGACTTTATTATTGCTTTCTATTACTTCATCTTGATCTGATCTCTCCACCTTGTAAAACCAACAGCACGGTTTCAACCCACTTAAGCTTCCTCCCGGGGGCATTCTTGAAAGTCATTCAAAGAGATGCGGGAGCCGGCTTGACTCAGGCGAATCGTAGCGCCACATCATAACATAACTCCTGATGTGGCGCTGGTGACGCTGCAATGCCGGATATTGGTTTCTCGCTCTAATGAGCAACAGACTCACTGTTTGTTGTTAACGTGAATAATCTCCCCAAAGACGCTTCCCTCGCACGTTTAGCGGTGTCGCGCCGCTGTTCCGCGTACGTAACGGCTGACTGCGACTGAACCCATTTTGCACCCCGTCAAAAGTGGTGGGTGTTTAGCGGAGAACAAAGGCCTTTATCCGCGCTCGTTGAAGAATGCTGACAATGTGACTGTCATGAGCAGGACTTGTGACCTTGCTGAAGTGCCATTCCCTCCCACACGGCCGTCATATCAATACCGCCTATGTCCTCGCCACTCAGCCTCTGGTAAGCTATGGCTTGTGACCAGGACAAGACACTGGTAGCTATACAGTGACGCTGTGTTGTCCACCAGAGGAGTGATTGGATAACTAGGATTGCATTGTTACAGTGAGAAGAACCAGAATCATTCGAATGAATGAGGAATATAGAAAATCCATTTTGCCTTTACCAACAAGGGCAAGAGTCCAGTCTTTAACGGCGTCGAGGGACGATTTCCGAAGTGCGTCAGTTTACAGAGAACAGAGGACGGACATTGTGAGGAAAGCAAGATACAGATCACGCCGGTGCCTCAGCTCCATCTGGATCAAACCCGTAGAAATGGCGAAAATGTGGATGTCAAAATGTTAATTTTTGGGTGAGGGAGCTCAAAGTAGTATTGCACAGAGTCCACGGAGCAGAACCGAACAGAAATTGCTTTCCGACAGCTCCGCAGATTGGAGTCTTGAGTCGAACTTTAAAAGACAGCGGGTCACATTCAGAAGCACTGTTTGAAATAGAACAATGGAGGAACACGAGGAGTGTGTCAGAGTAGATTCTCCCTGCTCCGCACTGATAGCTGTGTGTGACTGTGTGTGTGTGTGTGTGTGTGTGTGCGAACATCCACCACCACCACCAGCTCTTTGACTCAACACATCTCATCATACACTCCGACCGGTCACCTCTCCTGCCCTCACTCTCAACCCAGCCATCCGTTCCCATCATCATGCTTCTTTGCTCTGTCTTTATTGCTGTCCACTGTGTGTGTGTGTGTGTGTGCGCGCGTACTTGGATGCGTGTGCCTGCTGTTACATGAGGCAGGGATGGTTATGTCTTGACGCGGCAGCGGCGGCAGCAGCAGCAGCAGCGGCGGCGGCGGCAGCCTGTGGAAACAAAGGCAGGGTGATTTATAGCCCCGTACTGAGAGCATAAATCACACCTGCAGCGCCGCGCCTTTAAACGCCCTGCGTCCTGACAGCATTTACCTTTTATAAATGATTGGGCTGAACCTCCCATGGAGCCTGAGACCACAAAGCTCACTCACTCTCCCATCTAACTCTTCCTTTGTTTCACCTCTCTCTCTCTCTCTCCCTCCCTCTGTCTCATTTCAATTCTTTCTCCCTATCTGTCTCGCACGTCATCCTGCCTCCCTCTCCCGCATCTCTCCGTCCTCCTATCTGTCCCCACCATGGCCTCCCTTTTTCCCCCCCGTTTTGCGGGGCATGATGGGATGCTCCCAGTGGCGCCTCGCTCCGCGCTCACCCGGCGTCTGCGTCTGTAGGGGATATATATACGGCTAAAGCTGCTTAAAAAGGCAGCCACATCCGCGGCCGTTAAGGAAATGAATGTGTCAGTCTCGGCCCTATCTGCCTTCCTCATGACCACTTTTGTGTGTGGCAAATACATAAGGGGGTGGCTGGGGGGGAGGGGGTGTTGTGGGATAAACGGCGGACGCACACACACACACACACACACGCGTAACGCCACACCTGTGCATCGTGGAGGGAGTGTGAGGCAGGGAATACACAGCCCCAGCTGCAGGAGTGTGGCTACAGATAAAGGTGACGTCTTGAGGCCATTACTTATCCAGCACAGCGGCAAAGGTTTGCAGATATTATACCTGCTGTCTCCACATAATAGCTCTGGGTTGGGAGCCACACACACACACACTCGGATACACACACGACAGGGTGCACAAACACACGCGAACAAAACAAGCGCAGGCAACACGGTTCACAGGCGGGCCCACACGGCAAATTTATACACACATTCTCGCCGCTAAATCACGGAGAGACACACTGTGTGCGATACCTCGCCTCGCTGAGTTAAAACAGATGAAAGAGCTGGTAAATGAAATCTGACTCAACAGTTTAAAATGCAGCACTGCAGCGGCGCGAGGCATCGGCAGAACAAAACGACAATGTTTCTCAAAGCTGCCACGGTAACAAGCAGAAGGAGCATCCAAATAAGGGTTTGTTTTCGAGGGCTGGCTTTTTCCGCGCGAGCGCCGCATGTAGCCTGGTACGGATGTGAGGGAGGCAATGTTTTTCCTCTGGTGCTTAAAAAATTGATTTGAGTGTAAAGCACACACTATAATTTTCCCTATTTTAGAATAGCGGCGGCGCATTAGGCACTCGTCGCAAGTTAACGGCACTGTAAAAAAAAAGAAAAAAACACCGGGGCAGCGTGTGAGGTGTCTTCGCAGGCACGCTACACTCGTTTATTATTCATCAGACTGTAAAAACATATCCAAAGTGCAATAAGCAGAGTGTCATTTCTCCTCAAGTCCGCCAATTAATAAAGTATTAAATGAAACAGGCGCCCGCTGACACATTCACCACAGTGGCTGTTATCCTGTACGTGAATCACGCTCCGGCATTGCTTCTGAGCAACTGCGCAGCTGTAAAGGCTTCCACTGTAAATGTACAGTGGAGCAGCTGACGTAACATCAACATAAATGACATAAATCATCACTGTTTTGTGTTTTTTTTCCCTGTAAGATGCCCTGCAAGCAATCTGCAAATTATTATCTAAAATAAGTGACACATTATTTAAACTCAGATCAACGTATTTTTTAAAAAAATCGCATCCCACGACTGTAAGTGGAAATTAAATCGACAAAACTAACTTCCACCTTGAACAGAGAACCATCTCATCATGTCCCTGCCTTAAAAAAGAGAAAATGCACGGTGGATTCATACCATCCATGCATTAGCGCTTCATTTAGTCCCAATTCCATCTGTTAAATCCTTACACACTTGATCTTCTCCCTCTTGCGCGGGGTTCTCATACAGTTCCAACTTTTCATGGCAGCGAATGAAAAAGAGAGACCCGGACAGACAAGATGAATCGAAACCCAGCCAGTCATTTCAGCTCCAGTTTGAATGTGACAGTTGTTCTTTGTATTTGCGTTGGACGGTCTACAGTGGAAACGAGAGATGCCCTGCAAATGTGAGCTATTCGGCTGCCAGGATGCCGGTTGTTCTACTGTAACTGAGCAGGAGCCCGTGTGTGTGTGCGTGCGTGTGTGTGCGTGCACGCGCGTGTGTGTGTGTGTGTGTGCAGAAAATAAATACCAGCACCCTCGCAGCGAATAAAGCTTTGCAGATATCCTCAAGGTCTAAAGAGATTTTTTATTTTTTTCCTTTCATTTGTAGCAGACAATCACAGTATATGTTTATTGAAAAAGACTGTAAACGGCGGCGCTTTATGAATTAGCGCGAACACGGTTAGGGCTTTAAGTTGCTGGCAGAAAGAGCTGCGTGTCGACTGGTACGTATACTGTTTTGGTGCCGATCACCGGGGAGGGAGATGAAGGACGGGGCGACGTGTCAGCCCGGAGACTGACAGTTGTGACTCTTTTTTTTTTTCCCCCCCTTCGTGGAACATATGAACCGAAATGACTCACTGGGTAAGTGAGACCGACGATTACGTCGGGCAACAAAGAGGAAAAACAAAGTCAGGCGTTCCTTTCCTCTGAGAGCGAGCCAAACCCCTCGGCGGAGGCTAAGAGGCTAATGTTTGGCTGCTATTAGCATGCCCTCTGTTGGTCTTGCAAGAGAGGCCTCGCGTGTAGCGGACCTGACCTCCGTGTTGAAAACTACACCTCGACACGGAGCTGGGTGGTGGGGGGGGGTCGTCGGCTCCCGTGAACCTAACCTCGCTCAGTCTGAGGTAAGGGGGATCAGCGGAGGCGACGGTCCGCCGTGTTACCGAGCTGCACCCCACCTCCACTGTTTTCTGCCCTGGGTTAATTGGCTTGATTGTTGCCCTGGGCTATGGCAGATTCCGCGGGCCACTCGGAGCCTTGCAGTCGCTAGGGCGTATAAAGCATTCAGATGGTATTAATTAACTATTCATAAGGCGCGTGGCCCCCGTCTGCGGTATGTGTTTACCTCATCTTCATCACCCTCAAGAAATATCTCCTTTTATAGTTACCAAGGGCTACACCTCCTCCCCACCCTCATGAGCAACGCTTTAACTATTTCGGCTATGCTGTCAAATTAAAAATCGACCTTGCCCCGGTCTGGTGCACACGTTTCCACCAATGACATTTTTTTGGCGAAGAGAAAAACACGTCGATTCGTCAGGTCTGACAGAACGAAAAGCTCGCCAGGCCCCTCATAAAACAATATGAAAAAAAAAAAAAGAAAATGTCGAACGTAGCCTGAAAAGTATGAAAACATAACCGCTTGATGTTCGGCTGGTGATGCTCCAGCTATCATTTAATTAGTTGGTCTGCCTTGAGAATAAAAAAAAGTACAACTTTTTTTAAATTAGCACACTGTTTGACCCGTGCCAGGTTTGAGCTCCTGACTAAGTAGAAATACCTCTTCTATCAGGGAGTGACTCCTCTTAAATCATGCTTTCTCCGAGGAGTTCCTGGGCCTATCGGGGCCGAGGCTCATTCCTTCAAGCCAAGATATTTGGGGGAGAATGACTGAGGCGAAGGCGCACGTGGTGAACGCTCCACCGTGCCATGCGGCGCTGGATTTGAGGGCACGGTGAGCGGCGAGTGCGGCCCCCACGAGATGTCAGGTCGTCCCAACCTCCACCTCCGAGGGCTCGCAGCTCGACGGCCGTGCGGGCGAAAAAAGTCAAGAAACGATCGCAACTACTGTAAATCTCGTAACAAGCACACGCTGCACACTGACGCTTATATACACAATCATATCCACTCTTACACAGCAATAGCACAATATTTGTATGATAACGCTGGCTGTTTACAAAGAGTTCAGTCTCTCCTCCTCCTCCTCCTCCTCCTCCTCCTCCTCCTCCTCTCAAGCTGCACCTGCTGAAGTCTCCAGCCCTCCGCTATAGCTCGTATACATTATGTCGCTCAACATCACAGGTAAGGAAATATATAAATAAATATAAACACTGGCTCTGGAACATGTTTTCTCCCTCCCTCCCCCTCCCTCCCTCTCCCCTACACTGAGAAGTAATGAGGGGCTACCTGTAATTACAAGCAGCTGCTGTCTTCCCTGACGAACGCTAATTGCCAATAATGATTTTGGAGAGCTGTAAAAATTCACCGGCTGACGCTCTCTCTCTCTCTCTCTCTCCCTCTCCCTCCCTCTCTCTGTCTGTGGGGTTTGGAGAGGGAACGAGAGAGGAAGACAGAATTAAAGGAAAGGGAGAAGAGAGAGGGAGAGAGAGAGAGAGGAGTTGGTGGGTTTATCCTCTCCCCGCCTGTGTCACAGTCGGGAGTGCAGTTAGCTAATTTCTGTTGCTGACATATCAGAACCCTCAGTCGCCCGTTTTGCCGTCTCTCCCTCCCTCCCTCCCTCCCTCCTTTTTTTTTTTTTCTTCCTCACCTGTTTGCCATCTCCTTCACGGCACTGATAACAGCTTTATTAGAGCTATAATGTGCAGGTGGAAAGTTTAAAGGTCCCGTATGAGCGCGGCAGAGGAAGCGGAGGGGAGTGTAGACGGGAAGGGCTTGGGTGAACGGGTGAGGCGCCTAATAAGCCACATGCATAATTAAAAGACAACGATGCCACTAATTAATGAATGCTTGTGTTTGGCTGCGCGTCGTAATGGAGACGGCGTCAGCGTGCGAGGGAGTCTGTCTGAGGGAAATTGAATTAGCCCCAAAATAAGGGAGACCGGCGGAGGTAGGGGGATTTGAGCATCTCGGGCGCAGCATCCAGCACGATGTGAGCCGGGGGGTTGCAGCGCTCCTCGTTCAGAGGGAAGAAAATGAATTGCCAACTATTTTGATAATTGATTAATCGTTCAAGTCAATTTTCCAAGCAAAAAAAATGCCGGTCTCAGCTTCTCAAACGCAAGGATTTGCTGTTTTTCATTGTGTTTTTTTGTCATTTCTGGTTGTTAATGAAGAGTCTTTAGGTTTTGGACTGTTGGATGGACGACAGGGGGAATTTGAAGACCTTCACTGAGGGGTCTGGGAAATTGTGACGGGCATTTTTCACAATTCTTTGACAGTTTATAGACTAAACAATCACTTTATAATAAAAAAATAATAATCTGCAGATTAACCAATAATGACAATAAAAGCTAACTTGGACTTTTCCACAATTCTTATTCCACTCCAAGCGAATCAACATAAAAAAAAGTCCTCTGAATTTACTTCTGAGGCGTTGCATTGATTTATCGAACCTTCATCGTGCACAAAATCCATGAATGCAGGGATTCAGGCTGTGCGGCATCGATCGTCTCGCGTCAGGCCACCTCTTGTCTTTCTTCAATCCGCTGACGCTGAAAAATAAGGAAGCTCTGACACAAATAGCTCCTTCCGTCCGTGCCTTTTTTTTATTTTTTTGTTCACGTCTTTATCTGCTCTGGTATCGAGTGTCTTCCTGTCACAAAGATAAGCGTTCAATAACAGAGCGAGCAAACAGGTTGATGGGGCTGCATCGCCGCATAAAGTCCGCACATGAAAGAGTTTCGTCGGTCAGTTTTATGGCGGTCCAACCCGCCCACCTCCGAGCTGTTAACAAAGAGATTATAGAGCTGACACAGAAATCAAGAGTTCCCACCGTTCGTGAGACACTCGCAGGGGCGTCTCTTTCAGAGTGATTATCGAAGCAATTAGTGGATCTCTTTAATCCTGAACTACCTGAACTATTATTGCTGTTTTAAGTGGCTGCACAGAAATGTTTTTGAATGATACGGGAAGCCAGGAGATGGTACCTTCCACAAGTATTTTAATAATTCAGTCGATTTGGCAAAACATTCATTTGTTTCAGCCTCTTATTTATGAGGATTTTTGCTGCCCTTGTGTTTTATTTCATTTGTAAAAGGATTATTTTTTTAATTTTCCGACTGTTGGCCGGACAAAACAAGACAGACGTTTACAGCCATGACCTTTGACCCTGGGATGGACGTCTTTATCTTTATTCTTCATTTATCATTCATAAAGCAATGTTCTTAACACAAGTTAAACAAAGGCAAATAAAAAAACGATGAAAGCAACACTGGGTGCATTTCATTAATTAATTAAGAAAATAAAAAAACAGATCAACCAATAATGAAATCAATCATTAGTTGCAGTCCCTGCCGCCGCGACACGACCAAATCCTGCCTTTCAAAATCACCCGGAGGTGTGTTTTTATCACAGTTTTTTTAAGAAATATCGAAGTAAGAGCTGACAAAGACTGAAGAACGGCTCACAGAAGAACAGGGTCAGCCTTCCAACTTGGTTCAAGGTGGCTCCATTATGAGTCCCATCTTGGATTTATTGGAAATGATTCACAGTCTTCAGTCAAAAGACATTTTTTTTTTTGAGGCGTTTGCGAGAAAGAAATGGCCTTAATTTAAAAATCCAACAAGTGAGAGAGCGTTTTCATTATCTGCAATAATTTCACGCAATTTTCATCCGAGCTTTACTTCCAAGTTGTCTCCCTCTCTTTCCCTCATAATCACAGTCAGCTCAAGTCACATCTGATTCCACTCAGTTTGCTCTCTTCTCTCGACGCACGATCCCATTCTGCCTCATTTTCCAGATAGCATCGCACCACATCTCCTCACACCGCAACGATACCTGAACCAGATTCAGCCCAGTTATTATTACCTGTAAAATCCAATAAGACTTGAGATGGTTTAACCGCTCTAAAATATTTCCTTTTCAGATAAGGCTCTCGTGTTTGAACATCTTGCGCAACTTCCTTCAAAGCGAATCGACCGGTCGACCCGACTGATTCCCATCGGGCCCGAGACTCACTCGGCATTCGCGAGGCGTCTGGATGACCTGCTCCATTGGCCAAAACATTAACATCTCATTTTCGAAGAAATTAAACACACACAATGTTTCAACTCTCGCGCTGCGACTCCTCCAGAACGAGGAGCGTCTCCTAATTGTTTTTATTTGAAACAGTTGCATACCATTACGTCTGATTTCTTTTCATAATTTCCATTTGTTTATTAAACCGAGATCAAATTAATCAACGCTCGTAGTTGGATTATCAAAAAGCAATAAATTATTCAGCGAGGCAAAATACAAAAGAGGTTTTTCATACCCGACCGGCTAGAAACTGAGAGACGTCGACGCTCTCTGTAAATCAAATGTGAATTTTAAGTTTATTTCTGCTGCGTGGGCTGAATTGAAAATGAAAGGGGCTGCCTTCTGTTAGCGAACCTAATCACTGGTAGCTCATCTCTGACACATTTACTCGCTCCCCGCTTTGATCGAGAACTGCTGCTTTTTATGGACATCTGCGGTTGTGTAAGAGACCTTTGAACAACCTGAACTGTGGGAACCTCTCGCAATAAAAAAGGTGCTCAGGCGCTATCTTATCTCGGCTGCCTTGAATAGTTTGCATGTTTATTGTTGTGCGCTCATTGCTCTGTAATTATTATACGACTCCGAGTGGCTCCTCTGTGGGAAAATTGTCACGGCGTGGAGTCACATCGACGCCATAATCCGCGGAGAGATTTTTATGTCATTTTCAAAAGCAGAATATTACTTTGAGCTTCGGGGAGGCAATAGAACAATATGATATCGCCCCGTTTGATTGTCTCATTGTTTGCTTTGTAACGTTTGCACAATACCCTGCGGCTGGATCCAACGTCTTACCTCCCCATTCTCTTCCTTTAGTAGGTAGGCGACCTGGAAAAAAGCCGCCTGTAATGATTTCATTGTTTGGAGAGCTGGGGCGAGCTCCCTCCTTTGAACCGGCTGATGTCACGACGGTTCAGAATACGTTCCCAAAAGGCGGTGAAAAGGTGCTATCAGATTTCATTTTTTTTGGGGGGGGGGGATTCGGTCTCCTTCCACGGCAAACGCTCTCCAATTCTCTGCAAATTGCTCGTGTCCTCGCAGAGCGGCTGCTCTGACTCACATTCTGCGTCAAGAGAAATTATATAACGGATACGAGAAACGCGTCAAAATTGCTGAAAAACACAAATATTAAAAAATTTGCAAACGTTCAAAGCGAATTCCCTCCTCTCCTGCAGTGTGTGGACTTCATCTATCTGTGTAGGCTGGCGCAAAACTCTTAACAGGCTGAACCAGTTTAGGCAATATTCCCCACAGGCAGCTACTTTGGATTTGAATATGGTGCCTGATATTTGGTATGTAATAAGCGGCCTGCAGCCTTTCCCTCTCAGTGAGCAGTAAGGGCCTGTCTCCCCGATAATACCATGCATGGATAACTGAGTGAGACGCCATCAGATACTGGAAGCAGCGGGCTTAAGGGAAATGAAAATTTATTTGGAGGCAAGAGAGTGAGGGCGGCAAAGGGAGAAGAAAAAAACGACGAGGATAATTGAAACGGGGAGCGTTCAGTTGGGGAGAGAAATTGAGATGTTGTCACCAAGTCCTCCTTATCATCATCAGGGCCACTGTGCAAAAGCAATTAAAGAGTCAAAAAGAATATCTGGAGTTATGCAGAATCCAAGGGAGCGGAACGCAAGTCAACAAGGTGCCCCTGTGCACACTAAAACACACACTCACACACACACACACACACACCAAAGAAGAAGAGGATTAGAAATTACAGATTGCAGTTATTTGTTTTCGCTGATATGTTTTGGTCCCTCCGATTTGAAATCACAATGCAGGCAACAGCTTATTACAGCCGGTTACTCATTAAAGACGGACCCGAGATGAGTTTTTGATGATCATTTATCCTCGCCGTTACAGCAGGGACGCGTCTCAGACACGCGCGTGCGACGCATTCGAAAATAATGCTTTTTTTTTTCCTTTTTTCGCGCGTTCTCGTGACAGATATTTGCATTCCTTACGTGCGCAGCCCACAATGCGATTTTCACCCTCACGGTTAAAAATAACAATTGGCTGAATTGAAATAAGCACCGCATTATGTACAATGACGGCTCGAGCCGGTGCCAAGTCGCTCTCACTGTGGTACCATATGAGAGACTGCGGGTGCAATTTGTTTTTTTCTTTTTTTTCATCTCTTTTGTTTCGTTTTGGACGGGAATTATGGTATAGAAATAATGTGGCTAAAAAAAATAAAAATAAAATCCCTCCTACTATACAGCAAACGCACGGTGGCTGTTTTTGATTTTTTCCGAGACAACGTCCGTCCACTCGCGGTGATAGTTCCGTGAGAGCGCCGGGACTATTTCACGATCAACAAAAATTCAAACGAGCCCCAACAAGTACAGAGAGCAGTCGGTGATTTCTTCTTTTTTTTTCTCTCTCTCTCTCCGCGCTGTAACAAAGGGGGAGCGATGATGATGATGAGGCTGTTACAATCTAACATATTCCCATGTCTGATTTTCGTGGATGTTCTGGCATACCTCAATAAGCTAAATCTTGTCATTTCCTTTCTCCAAATTGAATTTCTGAGGGGATTTAAATGGGCCAACTATGAACGATGCCATGGGCGAGAATGCTCAAATTACCAACAATGTGGAGAAAAATGGGTCTGAAAGCAGACAAGAGGCACCAGGGGGTTTGAAGATGTGGGTAGACTGATGCACTTTCGCAGACGATTCATCAGAAGCCTCCTCTCCCCCCCCCTTTTCACGTAAGCCGGCCACTTCTTTCTCCTCGGAAAAACAACCTGTCTGACGGTTCCCTTCCTGTTACGGGAAGAGCATCTTTCCGTTAGCCGCGCGGAATTTTTTTTCTTCACTTCGTGTAAAAAAGCCTCATCGGGGAAGAGGCAGCGAGAGGAGAGATGAAGCCGCACCGCTGAGAAATAAAATAACATTTTTTAAAAAAGCAGAGATAAATAACAGAAAAAGGGAGAGATTGGGTAAAAAAAAAAAAAAAAGCGGCAGGATAACAAAGAGAGAACTGGAACGAGTAGCGACAGACAGAGAGAGAACAAGAACAAGGGAGCGGGTGAGAGGAGAAGAGCAGAGTGGCGGTGGCTCGGTGGGGGGGCCCATAGTAATGAACAGGTGGTGGGGGGAAGAGAAGGTTAAGCCTGTTTCTGTGGGTGTCGCTGGAACCCACCCCGTGCTGTGTGGACAGATGTGTGGACGGGCCCGCTAGCTAGCTCTCCCTGTCTCTCCCTCCCCTCCCGCCTGGCCGGTGCTGCCAAAGCCCACTAGCCTGTGCTCAAAAACTCACTCATTTATCCGCCTTTGTTCTTTGTTATTTTTGGACTCGGACGCGGCAGCGAAAAAATTGTCTCTCTCCAAGGAGAATCACGTTCCTGTCTCCCCGTCTCGTTAGCTTCTGTCCGCGTACGATGCACAATAATGTGACATTTGGGAACGCTGTGATGTTTGGTTTTGTTGTTTCGACGCGGATTTGGATCTTGTCTGCCTGTGGCATATAGAAAGAAAGATTAGGAGTGTTAGTTGCTTCTGTTTGAAAAGCCAGGTGGCTAAGGGAGTCCCAGACAGGTACTATTCTAATGAACACACACGCTTATACTGTTGTTGCTTCAGGCCTGTTGACAAGCAGAGAGGAACAGGATGTTGTCACTCAGACCTTCCACTGGGTGTGTGTACGTTACTCGCGAGCGATTCGTTTGACTGAGGGCTGTGCGTGACAGGTGTTTCCCTGTTTGTCTATCAGACTGGTTTTACATCGTCAGCTCAAAGGCAATGATTTATAATTGATCAATGAGGGGCCCGGTGGAGAGAGTGGAAGTAGAAACTCTCGAGATAATCTAAGTAATCAAACTGTCATTTAGGTCCGAAGGCATTCTCCGTTTTCCGAGCGGGCGCAAAAAAAAAAAAAAGTAAGAAAAACTGCGGAAAGTGGAAAGGATGTGTGTTTGTGTGTGCCTTCCTAGGTGGAAATCACCTGTGTTGGCACAGCAGAGGCTGTATTTTGTCAGTGCACAGAGATCTGGTCTGCACCTGTTGTCACACACACGCACAAACACACACACCAGATGAAAATCAGTTGACAGCATGGCCAGCTTCATCAGATGTGCCCACTCCTGTTCCGTTCATTAACGTCCAACCGAAGGCGGCTGGCCTGGGGCCTACTGCGAGTCCCACTCGGCTAAACAGCACCCCCACAAAGCAAACACGGAGAGAGAGAGAGACAGAGAGACGTGCAAGCAAAGAGAAAAGACGATCAAACAAAAGTAAGGCGCAAAAATGTGATTATTTAAGAGAATATATGATTACAGCTGGCAGAACGAGAGCGCAGGAGAAAGATACATATATTCAAACCAAAAGCTCGCGTTTGCCGAGGATTGGCGAGCACAGCCATAGCCTTGGTTTTGGAGGTCAGCTGGGAATTTTGGATTGGCGTCGCCTGCGTGACGCCCACGCGCTCTGCCCGTTCTCCCTGGGATGCCAGCGCCACCTGCTTACATTGTGGATGGCAGCTTTGGTGCCCAGCAGGAGGGCTGGACGGACGGACTCACAGACAACATGTTTCAGCGAGTTTGTTTGGAAACCTGCGGCCGCCCAGCCAGAGAGAGGAAAACTTTGGGAGAGAAGGGTGAGAGAAACAGAAACACACAGAGAGGATTTTTTTCAGGAGTTTGCCACATCGCGCTCGGTCTTCACTGTCTGACTGGTGAGACGTGCGACAAACAGTGACCTGAGATGATTGGCAAGTCGGTTATAGACGTTCAAAAAAAAAAGTGTGGAGGTTTTTTTCCCGTGGCTCTTTTTTTTTTTTTTTTTTTTGCAGGCGAGGGAACGGCGTTGGCATCCGGCCATTTTTGACAGGCAGATTTATCATATAATCATAAACGACCGGCAACGTCTATCCGAAAAACCGACATTATCACACCTTACGAAACCATCTGACCGTTAAAGGAAAGCTGCTACCGCTTTGGCCGGTACGAACGATAGAAAGAGGTGATTTCCCAAAGCCTCCCACTGAACGCAAACTCTTCCTCCGCCATCGGCGTATAGAGTCGGCAACCCGACATGACTCACGACGAGTGCTACAACCCTAGGAGAAATAAACATGACATAATCATCGGCGGCGCCATCGCCCAGCCTCTCTCCGTTTCATCACCCACCCACTTCACTACCCTCCGAGACGAGCGAGCACACAGGAGTAAGAGGAGGACGGGGCGGGGCGCAAGAAATTTACACATTGTTTCGGCCTATTTTTACGAGTTATTGGAAAACTTTTTCGAGGGCAGCGGCGTAGCGTGTGTGTGTGTGTGTGTTGTGTTTTTTTTCCCCGAGGCAAGGGTGAAGAAGGTGTGGGCAAGTAGTAAGCATAGAGGAGGCACCGGAGGGGAAACCACCTGCGGAGGAGAGGAGAGTGCCGAGGCCAGAGAAGATGAAAGCGCGAAGGTTTTGATAACTTCCTTCAAAGCCTCTCCAAAAAAACGTGAAAAAAAAAAAAGCATCCCGGAAGACACACGTAACCGCACACTCGCTATATCTAGAAGTAAGCATCCGGTGTCAGAGGAGGTTCTGAGAAGGCACTCTCTGAGGCACATCTGATTTTTCTTCTTCTTCTTTTTTTTTTTTTTGTTTACTCCACTTCACTTCTCTTCAACAGAACGAGACATTTCTTTTGTTCTTGAAACGACTCCCAGACAGGAAGCCGGGGCACGAGATGAAGATAAACCGGTTTCCTTCTGCCGGGGAGAAAAAAAAAAGGTCATGGTTTTTTTTTTACGGCGCTCCCACGCAATGTCACAGCAGCACCTCGGCGCTACGTATTCAGGACCCCGAGACGTCGGCGCTGTCGGCGAACTGGCGAGCAGTTCGAACAAATGAAATGCTTTTCCCGGTTTTCGCGGCTTGACCTTCTCAGTCATTAACTTCATTTGCCTCTTCTCCCGTGCAGTATCAGTGATGGTCATTAAAAAGGGATCTGGGCAGTTTTAATTAAGGGGAGAAGAGAGGAAGAAGGACTACGAAATGCCCTTCGTAGTACAAACGTACCCTTGATATTTATGCACAGGCACGACAGGCCTAATCAATCATTAATATTCAACTGGTTACATCCTCCACAAACTCACGCATGCAGACACGCACACAATCATTCACACGGAGCAGAAAGGTCAAAACAATCTGTCATCTGTAGGCCCCGATTACAGACGGGAAGTGATGCTTTCCCCAGCACGGTCTCTCTCCAATTCAAACGCACTTCATTTGTATGAATTGGTGTGAATCATATCCTGTATACCAACACTGATACATCTCGTTAGAAATACATGATCAAATTTGCAGTAAATAATAACAGTACTTGGTCAAATAGAGACAAAATGTGATATATTTTACACAAAGACTTGCAGTTCAGTGTTTTTCAGACACTATTTTTTGCTGAAACGTTTATATTTTGAGCAGAAAAGCTAAAGAAAAATGTGGAAAATCGCCACTCCGACGAGAAATTGTGACTCAAATCACAATCGCAATATCTGCCAAAGTAATCGCAACACGATTCTTTTGTATGTGTTTTCTATTAATTCATTTTTGCACGCTGCTCGGCCCTAACCTCTGCCTCGCCTCGCAATACGTTTGGATAGCTCTGTTTCTGGATCACACATCTCATTCCGCTGTTTGTAGTTTTGTGTTTTCAATCTCTCGTTACTTTCGTATCATAAGTCTGTTTATTAGTTTAAAAGATTATTTTTTTTTTTCTTTTCGATTTCTGCCTCTTTCGCTCTTCTTTCCTCACAGATGTGCTTTATTGGCATTATAGTTATCAAGTACACTAAAGCTAAAGCAGACTGTACGAGGTTTACAATGTACTCTCTATGATAACTAAGAGGAAGGGGCAGAGGTTTACACATCACTACACAGTAGCAGAGAAAGAAAGAAAAGCAAACATTTAAAAACACATGATTACAAAGATAAAGATAAATATACGTGACAAGTTATAGCTTGACAACTGAATGTGTAATGGTAATTAAAGAACATTGCCCCTCCCTCTCTGTCTGCCTCTCTCTCTCTCTCTCTCTCTCTCTCACGTCTTGTTAACCCGCTGCCAGTGGCGAATGTTTGTGGTTTCTGTCTGTCATGAATCCAAGCTGCTGTCGACGGTCCCATGGTGTCGTTTTAACTTTTTCTAATCTCCCCGCACCGTCCCAAAAGGCGCCGAGCCCAAATCATGAGAAATAAAATAAAGGAGCGAGGGGGAAAAAAAAAAACGATGAACTGATAGCGGGAGTGTGAGAGAGCGTGAGTGGTCACATCACACGGCGCTGCAGGAAGTCTTCCTCCAGTCAATCATAACCGTCAGCCCACTCGGCTTCCTGCGCAGCAAAAATCTCATTTGCTGCCTCTGCTCCCTCGCTGGTGCGACTATAAAGGGGGACGTGGGGATAATGTGCATTATTACTTTTATCCGATGTAAGCGAAGCAGGCCAATAATTGCGCAATGTTGGAGTTTTATTGTTCCCAGCTGCTGCGATCATTACTAAACGTCAAGGAGATGCAACATTTCCTGTCAACTTAACGACAGTAATCACTTCCCTCTCCCCGCGCTCCCTCTCCCCTCACTCCGCTGAGTACTCCGCCACCCAGCCCAGCCCTGCGAGGTGCGGAGATGAGGCTTCTTCATCATCTTTATTGGATTCCTCCTCCAAACCAAATCATGGTAAACACACACTGCATCATTTTCCCATATTTTCTCATATAGACTGACTGCCTGACTGCAGCTGCTGGAATTATTGGCTAATAATAAACTTCCCCGTCCGTTCTCAGAAATGTTCCTGAGTGAGTTATGAACCCGGCTGCACTCCGGTGCTTAACTTTCGACGCAAACCAACCCCCCTCCCCCCAAAAAAAATCAGTCATGATCAATGTCGAGAAGCTTGGTAACAAGTTGCCTCTCTCCCTTTGTTACTTTCTTTCTCCCCTCCCTTCCCACTCTCCCTTCTCCCCGAGTGTCTGTCAGGCAGGTGAATGCCCTGCAGACAACACACCAACAGACTGACTTTATTTTCCGAAGGTGTTTCTGGGTTGGCGGGAGCTTCACAGGAATCACAGCCGCGAAGTGAGAGAGGGAGAAGAGAAAAAAAAACAAAAGATCTGAGGGAGACGGTGGGGTTGCGTCGAGTGGCGCGTAAGGTTGCGAGCCGAAACCGTTCTGATGGAAATTGCCAGGTTTTGTTTCACCATTAGGGAACGATTTTCTTTTTTTCGCCGAGAGTCGAAACAGGCTTCTGTTGTCTGTTTGGTGCTATAAAAAAAATGTGGGAAGGCTTTATTTTCAGGCATTGTTAGCATTAATACCATCAACTGTTCGACCATGACGACTTTTACAAAAAAAAAAAGTTATTACAGAGAAACAGTGCGTGTGGGCGTGTGTTGGTGCACACATGGTCCCAAAAAATTCAAAGCTATTACGGAGGAAACATCCTCTCAAGGAGTTTTTTTTTTTAAATTGTTTTTGGCTCATCTCACACGAGGCCCACTCGCGCAGAAATCTTAATAATCTCCCAGCGTATCCACATGCTGCGGGGTCAGGCGTGCCTCACATCCGAAAAAGTGTCCGAAACAGCCTCCACGTGGGACTCCCACCTACTCTCACAACTGTCGACAATCTGGCGCCGTCTCCGATGCATCTGCGAGATCTTCCGACGACGGTGAGCGACTTACACAGATGTCGTCTCGGAAGGTGACGACACGTACGCGCTCACTCCTCACATGTAAACATCCTCACCCTTTCACTCGTACAAATACACAGGCACGCATCCCGTTTTTCGCCTTATGGTACGGAGGGGGGGTGTCGGGGGGAGGCTCTCGTCCTCACACAAAACATTCCCCCCTCCGCTCGATGTGTGTGTTGTTCATTCTAAACTTTGCCTGGCTTTTGATCTGAGCCGCAGGATGGTGCTCCTGCCTGCTGCCCTGCTCCCGACACCCACATATGGGGTGTAAAGAGAATTATTCATTGTTTTCACCACACAACAAAAGTGTTTGAGCTCAAAGAGCAGCTGCCTTCACATAGTTAATTCAACATTGCCGGGGCTCCAAGCCGCACTGACGATTGGAGGTGTCCTGTTCATTGCCATTCCGCGGCGGCAAGCGAGCTTATTAAAAATAGATGTCGGCGGAAATTAGCCAAAAGCATGTGAATTCAGATCAAAACGCAGCTGCGGCGCGTTTGCTGTATACTGGAGGACGCGTCCAAACAATCCACGCAGTCACCAATTAAATCAAGTGTGGAAACAGAAACTCAGTTAGTTTGCAGTTGTACATGAAAAGATTTGGGGTCTTCAGTGGAGCCCGAGCGATACTGGGTTTACCTCGAGTTACCCCAAGCAGCTTTTACTGCACTGACATAGCTGTGATGTGCCGATAGACAGTGTATCGTTCAAGCTCTAGTCTTCACCGTCAAACATCTCAGCTCTGATAAACAATTACTCAGCAAGGGTACAATTCGTTCTACAGGTTAAAAAGTTTCCAGATCACTGAGGAGATATTTTTTGACTTGAATATTGGCAACGATTTTGACAATCACTCGAGGCACTTTCCACATATTTGCTCGTTCCAGCTACTACGATGAGAGAATTTGCTCGATTACTTCACTTCGTAGGCTCATAAATTGAACATCCTTTGGTTTGCACTGTTGGTCGGACAAAGGCAATATGAATATGTCACTCTGGGCTATGGAAAAATGTGATTTGTCGACATGTCAAGGACCAAACAAACGATTGATTTCTCAAGAAAATAATGGGCAGATTCATCAATCTGGCGAGCTCCATGTAACATTGATTTCTTCAGAGTCCGAGGGGAAGGGAGGGGGCCTTTTGTTTAATTCCATCAAAATGGTAACTTGCTTGGAGAGCTGAACATGTAATGTGCGTCTTTGCGTCTAGACGAGCTCCTAATCTAACAAATGAGGAGAATAAGGTTTCCAACAGAAAAATAAATACATGGATTTAAATGGCTTCAGCAGCAGAGGAAAAAAATCCTCTGAATATTAATAATGGATAAAGCCTGCTCATCGCTGCGGCTACAACCAGGGCTGTCACAACGTCAGATCTTCAACACACGATTAGCATGGCTGAATGAATTCATGACGACTGCATGGCGATATCTATAGAAATATGAAAAAGAAAATGCTCACAAATCTGTCTTTAACTTTGTTTACTTGTCTGTTTTTTTGGGGGGAGGGGGAATAAATTACCCTCAAAATTCGTAAATAAAAGTATATAAAAAGAACATTTACTATGAGCTACTCAATCACTAGTGAAAAGGCAACCAGATGAATAAAGAAAGAGGAACAAGGCCGAACATCTTCGCTGGATTATTCAGACGATGTTATCATGTGTATTATTAACACAATTCTGCGATAGGAGTGAGTGGACTGCAACCAGCAATAGTTTTCATTGTTGATTAATCTATGGATTATTTTCTCTGTGAATCAATTAGTTGTTTGGTCTGTACCGTGTTCGAAAGTGGTACAAAACGCTGATCAGTTATCCCCACAGCTCAAAATGGCGTCCTCACATGTATTGCCTCGGCCAAAACCCGGAGATATTCAGTTTGTAGTCAAGGAGGCAAAGAGAGCGAAGTTCTTTGCCAAAAAAAACTTCACGGGACATCGTTAGAAAATCACAGGACCCAAACACAACACATGAATATATTTCTGAACCAAGTCAAAAAAAAAAACCATCCAGAGGACTCTGCGTCTCTTCTCTGGGGTGATGAGAACACAGAATAGTGCTAATTGAGACAGGACAGGCTGTAGCTGGTCCTAGTGCTTATCACGGCAGTTCACTGCTGTGGATAGGAGAGGCAGCTGAGAGCCCCGTGCCAGATCTCCTCATGCACCACTGATTGCAACTACTTGGCCTGATTTTGGCCTGGACTAGCCCTCCACTATTGTGTCCCAACTCGCCGCCCAGTGCCCAGCGCTCGCTGCCACTAGCTCATTACTTGGTGCCCAGTGCCCAGTGGTGGGCTGACCTGAAGTCCCACAGGCTTTCACCCAGCACAGAGGAGAGGTTTGTGCCAACAGTTAAAGATGTGCAGTGGTGTGCACCATCAGCTGCCTGAAGTGATCACCAACTTCACAACAACAAGCCGTACACACACAGCGCGGGCAGCCAGTAGTGATTGGCAACCCGCTTTCCAACAAAGATGGAAAAACTAAACCCGGAGCGTGCGCTTCCCTGTCATTAAACACACCACGTGCCTCACGAGGAGTCACGTTTAAAACGAAAAATATTACGAGACAGGCTCGCCGTCTCTTTGTCACCCTGTCAGAATAACACAATACTTTTCAATATATGATAATTGTGCGTACTGTCAGCCGGAACAGCAACCCAGCCGTGACTTCAGTCCATCACAGAGGAACCAGTCAGTTGCTCAAGCTGTCAGAAAGTTTGCAGGTACACAATCCCAGCGAGGAAGCATCTTGTAACTTCACTTCTTATTCTGTTCCCGTGCCAAACTCC
Source organism: Lagodon rhomboides (assembly GCA_039737535.1). Classification (NCBI taxonomy): domain Eukaryota; kingdom Metazoa; phylum Chordata; class Actinopteri; order Spariformes; family Sparidae; genus Lagodon; species Lagodon rhomboides. The sequence continues at coordinate 13,605,060 of CM077801.1, forward strand.
ATCCCGAGCCAAACTAGGAAATGAGACTCTCTCTGAACCTGGTAGACTGAACAGAATGTGAGAATTGACAGGTATGGCAGCGTCTGCCAAACTGCGAGGCTTCCTGCCTCTGCCATCCCCATCGCACTCAGGATCAATCTCCATGACTCACTGAGCTCATATCCACATGCCGTTTCCTATCAGCTGGGAAGTTAATGTACAGGTTAATTATCCAGGCAACTTTTGTTTGGAGAGAAACAGAATCGCAAGCCAAGCGCGATCCGTTAGGCCAGCGTTGTTGTTGTCATGCGTGATATCCTCAACCTACCGCTCCTCTCGGCTCGTGATAAATCAGTCGGCAAGGAAATGCCAGGAAGACGGCGTCATTTGCGAGGCTGGTGACTTGATGGCCTGGACAAATGAAGGCAGATGTTGTAAAAATCACTCAGCTGCCGCTTTTTTAAGTCTACAGTAAACACCAACAAATCCGCAGCCAAATATTACTCGTGTAGGGAATGTAATTTGTCATCTTCATCCTAAGGAAGCCGCCGCTCTCAAAGACTCCTGAGAAATTACAATTTCATGACTCCCAAATCAATTTTCACACACACTATGAGGCCTCTATTGTCCCTCCATCCTACGCTACGTGTCACATAACCGTCAAGCATTGTCAGATCACCCAGAGAGGATACAGACACTTGCATCTTAATTGCTCGCAGGTTTTAAGTTGCCGCTTCCAGCTCCTTTTTCCACCCTCGCTCACTCTTCGTCTCTACTTTGCCCCCTTTGACCCGCTGAGCTCCACCAGTTCCTTCAGCGCCGGGCCCGATCACAGCTCAGCGCTTCACAAAGCATTAGCCTGTAGATGAAAGGGGGTCTACAGTAGGATTAGGGAACTGTTGTACATGCCCCAATGATTGAGGAATGCTCTCCTGCCCCACTCAAGGACGGGCTCAAACACTTCAGACTCCGGGCTTCGGTCTGGAGCAAAAAAAGAAAAAGGCGGCGCTCTCAGATCTGGACGGCGGTGAGAGGGTTCTTACTGTAAGCCTCATGTGAAAATGTTCACGTGCGTGTACTTTGGGCCATTCACATACTGTACGCTGCGGAGGCTGACCGTAAAAAGAAAAGACATGTTGAAAAGAAAAGCAGTTTAAAGGAGTTTTGTTTTGACATTTTGGTTAACCGAAGCCTCCACTTCAGAGAGGTTGCTATCACAAGACAAAGCGGCGGGCGACCGCCTTTGCCTTCATCACCGGGGAAAGGGCTTTGATGACGCCACGCCGTCTACATCAACCGGCGGCGCGAGCGCTGACTTCTCGCTGCGGCTATCCTTATCTTACCTTTTAAACTAAGATCAGTGAGAATGGGCGTAGCTTTGAGCGCGGCCGGGCCTCAGTGGCCAGACCCTCATTAAGATGCAGACACAGGAGTATGCTAATTTCACCCTACATCCTAGAGAAGTAAAAAGACAACAAAAAGGGGCTTCATTAAAAAGAGCATGCATTATTCAGAGAGCAGCGGGGCCAGAGGAATGGCTTAAGGCCAATTATCCACTGCTGGAATCTTCCCGTGGCCGCTCTGCGCTCAATGTCTCTTTCTTCTCTGTTCTTTACTTATATACACCTATACATCTATATGAATATAGATGATATAGCAGAGATAGGTACGGATATGTTAAAGGAAAAACACAGTGAGAATGCAAATAATGTAAGCCAGCGCTTAAGCAGAGTTACGTGATAGCCTGAGGGCCTAATGAGTGACCTATTTCTACCAACACAAGACTCCTCATATCAGTCCAGGCCAGGATGTACACACACACACACACACACACACCCACGCCCACACACACAAGGGCTGCAACCACTGCAATATTCTGTCCTTTCATTTTCTTGAATAAGTTGTTTGATCTATAAAATGGTGAAAAAATGTGGATCAGGTTTTCCCAAAGCCGAAGATGACATCCTTCAAATGTCTTGTTGTTTTGAACACAACTGAAAGATACTCAGATGCTGTCATAGAGGAGTAAAAGAAATATTCATATTTAAGAAGCTGAAATGAGAGAGAACAGATTTATCGATTATCAAAACAGTTTGCAATTTATTTGAGTTTAGCTAATTGATTAATCGATTGATCGTTTCACCTCCAACACACAGCAGTATATAGATATGCAGTAGATGTCGGTCAAATGGTCTCCCAAGTCATCCACATGAATATCTATGAATTATCTTTTATTTAACAACTGGCGAACTTTGCCTTTTATTACTATTTATGTGTGCGCATCAATGTTTCATGCCAACCCTGAGTATGGGCCTCATGTACTGTACAGGGCCACAAACTCTGACCCCCTGTTTTATGATTCATGATTGAACTCTACTCTGCACCATGTTGTTTTTCCTCCTCCTATCACAAAGAAAGAAATGACACAATTCTCTGCTGGTGCGGGATTTGTTTTTGTATGCATCACACAGCCTTTCACACTTCCAGGATCAGAGGTCAGGATCCTAAGAGACGGGTAGGTGTGCGTATGCGGCATGTGTCTAAGGTATTTACATATTAAACAGGGGGAGAGACGACAGAGAGAACGGGCAGCTGTCGGCGCTCCAGTATGAAATCTGGACATAAAGGTTTCATGAGTGGGCAGGTTCAGATGGACAGGAAGTGTGAGAGAAACAGGAAGGAGCCGAGTCTGTGGCTACTGGACGTCATCGGCAGATCAGATCACGGAGCAGACGGTGGCTGCAGTCGAGAGCGCACAGCTGCTGGGACACAATTTATTAACACTGGAACATAGGGAAGTGTGTGTGTGTGTGCGCACGTGTGCGTGCGTGTGTGTGTGTGTGTGTGTGTGTAGAAGGAGAGAGGAAGTCATGCGGCCACAGCCTGTCCTTCTGTCAGTCATCCTGTCACAAGACTTGCACAGTGTGTCCCATTGTGGTTGTGTGGTAGTGTAGTCGCGTGTGTGTGTGTGTGTGTGTGTGTGTGTGGTGGGGGTTTTATACGAATGTGGCCGCGCTGTGAAGGTAATTCAACATGTATCAATTCGGAGCTGTTTTCCAGCCGTCTCCTTCACTTTAGGCAGATTCTTCCAGTGTTTCCAGTCGCATTTAATTGTCCCAGCAAGACCATGTGTGTGCAAAGCGCGTGCGTGTGTGTGTCTGTGTGTGTGTGTGTGTGTGTGTGTGTGTGTGTGTGTGTGTGTGTCGAGCCTGGGCCTGCTCCGGGGCCTGCTCAGTAATGAGAGAAGACAGTGCATCAGCAACAGAACCCCAGACCTGTCTGCTGCGTTGGAGATATATGGGGTGACCGGGCATCTGAACCCTGCTTGACACAAACACACGCACACACACACACACACACACACACACACACAGACAGACACACACAAGTTCATATGCATGCATGCTACCTCGCAGACACACGAAAACACAGACAAACACCCCAGGGACAGCGAGGGAAGGGCAGATGAGGACATCTATCTCACACTCGGCAGAGGTTACACTACCTACCACCGGCACAAACAAACACACACACCGTCTGTCCGTCTCTCCGCGCGCGTTTCTGTCCACCTGTTTTCATGCACATTTTGTCTGAAATTCTAAGGGGAATGCAAAGATGTCCTCACATCACAAAAGTGTGCTGAAGGGTTAAAACATGAATAATAAACAACAGGCCAATCCAGGACATAGATTTTTATGCAGTTGGAGAAAAATGTATATTATATTACACTGATTTATGCAGATTTCTCAGACTAACAGAAGATTTACTAATGTGCGTTTCCCACACACAGACTTTACCCGTCCGAGAAAACAACGCAATCCGCGATTGATTAACTAGTGGACAATCTGCCCTCTCTCTACCCCTCCCTTTACTGACAATCACATGATCTGCATAGAAACAGAGAGAGAGAGAGAGAGAGAGAGAGAGAGAGATGTTCTCTGGTGTTCCATCCCTCCAGTATCTGCACTGGTAGTGATGTGACCGTGCTTGTTTAATGGAGGGCTACTCGTGCTGTTGTCTCGCAAAAGCTTGCAAGTGCACCTGGTCGTTGCGATGCAATTCGGCGCCACGTTGGTTAAAGCGTCCAAAAAGGTTAACATGGTTAACGTTCTGTGGGAAACACTGTAAGGTCCATGTTCTGTATCAAAGTCAAGGTGTAAGTAAATTGTCTCTACCCAGCAGGGCTGCGCAATTAATCGAAATATCACTGAAATCACAGTATGGCCAAGGGCAATGTCCAAATCGCGGAAGCAGGAATTTTAGGGAACAGCATTATAATGAAGTGTTGGCCCACCCATCTTGTTCTCTAGATGTACAAAACCTTGTTTGTCATTATGATATTAATAGTTTTTTCAATGATTATTATTCTTTTGAATTATTTTCTTACCATATCCTGCATCCCTACAACCAAGAATGAAAAGGTGAGATACGAGGGATACCTGGCAAAATGACTTACATGGAATGATGAATATTCAGGCTGTACTAAGCATTATTTACAGTATTTATAACTTCAAAGATTCACACATCATAGAATTTAAAACACGTTCATGTGTAAATTTCAGGTGTTATTATGCAAAACATTTGTTTTATCCAATACCGTGTAAAGCTAATGTTTGGCGTGATGATCCCTTTATGCGAAGTATGTCTGTGTACACACATGTCTCAGTACGAAAGAAGAGGAGAGGAGAGTGCACACATTGTTTTAACTGGTGGTGTCCAAATTTGAAACCAAACCTGCACCTTCAGTTTGGTTTAATTATATAGTCTCGTTAAAGCCATAAGACCAGTTCATGGAAAACACTTTTTTTTTTTCTGCTGACTTTGTGGAAATGTGTGCAGATTTGAATGGAACCGTACCTTCTGCCTCTCAGTCACCAGATACACACACAAATGGGGCTGTGTACCAACTAGCACAGTCATCCTAATTGACTGGGCAGGGGGGTCCAGAGCGCGAGCTTCTGCCAAATACATGTAGACTCAGAGGCATGTAAGCGTCAGCAGTGTCCCCGCCACACCCCCCCTACCCAAAAGACTCAGTACACACACAAGAAGGTACACCTGGCAGCACGGCTTATAAACACACACACGTCATTTTTGTTCAGGTTGAAACTGAGTTCGTGCGAGTTTATGCATGCACCACCACGTTCTACCATGTACATGTTGGAGTGATGTAATGCTCGCTGCCACCGAAAAGCCAGGTTAACCAAAATGCGCCCCCACCTCCGGGCTGCTGTAACTTCAATTAGTCCTCTGAGATCCCCAGCGTCCTGGATCCGCAGATAAAACTGAGAGCGAGACAGAATTCCTGCTCCGATCCTCCCTTCCAGGCAATTTTCAGCCAAAATCTGGACCGACGATTAAGTAGGATTATGTGCTCTATTGCGAGGGGTTTTGCGACAAACCATGTCCTGTACTCAAACCCTGCGAGACGGGTGTCGAGTGTGCGCGGCGCGCGCGTGCGTGATGGAGGGGAGGAGAGCGAGAGTGAGAGAGAGACACTGAAGGAAAGAGGGAGCAGAGGAGAGCGAGCTTTTGTTCCAACGGAGCCCCTAATTAGCCAGGCTAATTGAGCTGTTAATTGATCTGTTGTCTTAATTAAACATCTCCTGACGCTTCTTTGCTCCTTGTAGTTGGGAATCAGAGGGATATGCGTGCGCGCGTTTGTGTGTGTGTGTGTGTGTGTGTGTGTGTGCAGGAGCAAGGAACACAGAGGTAGCTAGCCCAAACAGATGATGATAATCTGAGTCGGCTGATGACTCCATTAGACACTTTGGCTGGTTTCAGTTCGAGGCTAAAGCCGTCATTATGGATTTGTTTGGGGTTATCGCGGCAGTGAAATGCATTTAAAGCAGAATCTGATTACATTAATCTATGCAAGATGTACTCCGATAAAGCTGCCAATTTCAACAAAATCTGTTGAGCGACAGGCGAGGACTTTAATCACAAATCCGATCCTTTGGTTCAGAAAACAGACCCGCCGGTTTTTCTTTGTCTGATGTAAGCACTGAATTTCAACTCACCTTTATCACTGCCATCTGGAAGTAAGTTAAGACGGAGCAGAGAGACATATCCCCACATCAAATTTCACGTGGCGACAGAATTAAAACGTCACCCTGTCTTGATAGAGAAGCCGAGCTGAAGAAGCACAGTAGAAAAGATGTGTTCAGTGAACCGGTGTCAGTTTCATTTTAATTTCTTTCAGGCACTAATTACTCCTGAAATCAAGGAAAGTTTGTGCAAAAGCCGCAATAAAAAAAGTTAGAGCTGCAGAGTGGATAGTCACCTGGATAATCATCTCTCCAAAGCCCTTTCTGCTTTGGATGTACAAAAGTAGAAAAATGTCGAACAAACCTTCCAGTTTTATTTATTCTTATTTATTTAGTATCTGTATTCTGAAGGTTTTTACAGAGGGGTTTGATCATATGTCATTTATAGCTTGATTTATGTTTATTTCGCTCCTATAAACATGGCGACAGTGGAGTTTAATGGCTGTTTGACAGTATTTTCCGATTCACTCCACCATGACATGACATCAGTGAAATCTAAGAAGACTCTTGAACCTGGCCTTATCTGATGTTCGGATTTCTTTACTGGAAATGTGTGAATTTGAACATATTATATTACATAATGCCTAATTTGCTTATTTAAACATGCAATTTTTTGAAAACTTGTAATACAAAAGATATTTATGATGTAAAAACTCAATTGGGTAAGTCTCATGTTGATATCAATTAGTTTAAAATGTGTTGTCTCCCCCTCTTCCTCTGATACAACTCCATGTTTTGCCTGTCTACCTTTGGGGAGAACAAGATTCAGGGAGCTGTCTGGCGGTCACTTCCTCTCACAGCACACAAACACACACACACACACACATATGCTAATACCTGGGACATACTATGTGCCTGCCTGTGTTTGCGTAGGTGTGTCTCGTGCGTGTCTGTCTGTCCGTATCCAGGGGGAGGATGCAAAGCGGAGATGCTAACTTTATCATCTGCTCGGAGGGGCGGTGGCAGATGGCGCTTTGGGGGGCGCTTGCGACACCCAGGTTTCCGAAGCCCGGGCCGGGGGGAGACGCATGAAAGGCAGGCTCCGTCGCCAATGCAGCCAGCGGGTGTCAACGAGGGATGTGATGAAGTAAGACCAGTGGCATGAGAAAAAAGAGGAAGGAGGAGGAGCGGAGGAGGAGACTGGCATCGTGAAAATTCTCATATAGGGCCCGGAGAATGATTAATTGAGTATGGTAATGGTTAACCAGCGTGGAGTGATTTTGTCTTCCTGGGAATGTCGGACTGATTAACCGAAGCGTTTGACTGCGCTGACCCTTGTGCTCAGTGGGAGGAAAACAAACTTGGGTGGAGTCGATAGAGTAAAGAAAAACAACCTCAGATTAATTTTGGGATGTGTTGGGAAATAATTTGATTTGATTGAAGACCTCAACTTGAAGGCTCAACCACTTTCTGCCAAACATTTACAATTGTGCAAGAAATGATGACACTTTGACCTTCATACTTAATACAAAAAAACAAATAAAAAGTCCAATTTATTTGCGGGAACCGGGAGCTGCACTCATTTTACTTGCGAGGGGAGCATTTTCTGTTTCAATCAATGTGCCTTTGCCTTTGCCTGAGCTTTCAATAATCAAACAAGCCGAGCACACCATGGCAGATGTCACCTCCATACTCTGTGGACTATTAAAGAGGTTACCATGGCAGCGCGGGGTGGTCACACACTGACAAATCTATTATAGCTGCAACCGCTGTACGCCATGTCGAACACACTATATGAATTTAAGATGTGTGAGCCGTGTGTAGCAAATATGAAGCGTGAACCCACTGAACAATACACACTACGGTTTACATAGACTGTTTCTATGGATTCTGCAAAAACCACAAATAACCAGCCACGTAATTTGTTATTTGATTGTTATTCATGGGTCTCTGAAATCCCCGTCACACTGGGCGAAAAACCCACAAACCCCCTCCTAACATCTGGCTTTTGTCTCCAGTGGGAGAGGGTACAATCGTCATTAATTCCTGGGTCAAATGACTCTGCATAGGGCTGAGCAATATGGCCTCCGAACAATATTGCAATTTTTTTTATGCTTTATTGCAATACACAATATATATCTCATTATCTTTATTCATGAATGCTGGGACTGGCTGACAAAATCAAATATGAGGATATTTTTGATCAAATACCTCAATAATGATACTGCAGCAGTACTGTAGGGATGGCTGTTGGTACTTTCACAAAATATTAAACACAATGAGATTATTGATAGATAATCATCAGTAATGTGGATATAATGACTAAGTAGAAAAAAGGCGAGTCTTAGAACGAGTAGATCAGTCTGGTAAGTTCAGGAAAATTACATCACTACTGTAATGCAACCTTTAGAATGAAGAACAGACAACACTTAACCAAGAGACAATATAGTCTCATGTCATGATACAAATATGTTATTGATATACTGCCCAGCCATAAATCTGCAGGAGTCACAGGTATTTATTGGCTCCTACTCTGCATGGCAGTGTTGGAAATATTGCACCTGGATGGCAGTCGAACGTCACACAACACAAATGCAAACTTGTCTACCGGGAGGTGGGAACTGGGAAAGGAGGAGGATATTTAGCGGGCTTACTCACATAAAAGAAACTGCTTGTAAGTGCTAATTCTGGTGTAAAAATGGTACAAGTCTTCTTATGACATAACTGAACATTAACACCCTCCCTCCTTTGAGGTTTTAGTGGCTGTTAGTGGTTTTAGGACCTCTGACTCCCCAGAGCTCAGACCTTTAACCTTCTCGCTGACCTCAAACATTGTGTTTTTACGAGCTCGACTTGGTTACAGACGCCAAAGAAGCTCAAATTTCCGCGCTCATGACAGGCACGGATAGCTAAACGCACAGAAGTCGTCTCTGCACTGCAGCGCTTCACGTGCAGCATCTCCACTGAAGGCATTTCAATCTTAATTGGATCTTTGTCAGTTCATAAAAAAAATAAAAAATACCCCATCAGATCCAGCTATAAGATTTGAAACTTTCCTCTGCATTGTGCCGTAAGTTTTTCAGGGGGTGCTTAGCCAGCAGGATGTCCGTTTAGAGAGAGAAGTGCAATCTATCAACTTCCACATCAGCACAGAGGAAGGCTGCATGGCAGCCTGTTGGTGCAGCGTTGCACGTCTGCACGCACAACTGTTGTGTTTTATCGACAGTGACGCTCAAACTGCACTGTTCATCACAGATATGGCCACAACTGTAACTCTCTGCCTTCTGGTTCTCATCTTAGGTGTTAAAGATAGCGAAATGTCAGAGCGTCAGCAGTATTTCTTTTTTGTCGGGTTATGGACAGTTATCGTCCTGGCTAATAATTCACTCTGCTACACTGTGTGAAAAACAGCACCGGGCCAAGTGTTATAGCTTGATATCAGCTGTCCTCTCATGTTAGGGCAGAAGAGTTCACGCTCAGGCATTCTTCACACTTAATGTAAACAGATTGGCTTGACAGAGGAGTCAAGTGTACTCCTCTGGAACACATTATGTATGTCAAAATAGGGCTCGCTAAAAGGTTTTCCAGGTTTTTTTTTTTCCTTCCCTTCGGCTCTTTGCTCGTGTGCGATAGTGTGGATGCGCCTACGGGAGTCGGAAAAGAGAAAACGAAGATTAGATTAGAGGGAGGCATGGGCGGCGTTAATGGAACACTGATTGATCAATACATTAAGGTGTGAGGTCAGTGGAAGTTCAGCTCAGTATCTGCGGTGGCACCCGCGGCGAATGAGCGCCGCATCGGCTTGTAAGAGCGAGTGCGAGGCGGATCTGGGTAGAACTCGATGGTGTGTGTCTTTTTAGGTGTATTTTTGGGTGTTTAGTCTGCCATAGGTTTGTGTCCAGTGCCAGTTCATTAGTGATGGAGTCGGTCCATGCAGGGACCACATGGCCGGCTGTAACCGGTGAGTGGGTGGGAGGAGGAGGCGGAGTAAACAGGAAGTCATTACTACACTTCCTGCAGCTGCTTTACACCTACTGACCACATGGAATGACTGGAAGAAACTCAGTAATAAACTCAGTATTAACAGGTGTTCCTCTCCACAAGCACAAACACGTGCACATGTTTTTGTTTTTTTTTTACCACAGGCTTCATTTAGTTTTTTTTTTTTTATTTCTGAGAACTATTTCTGAGTTTGCAGAACGAGGAAATATCCCAAATTACATCCGTTCGCTCTGAACTAAGAATGGGAAAGTCCATTAGTCTCCCGAACAGAAGGACAAAAACGAGTGTGCATATGTGGGTGGAGTGTGTGTGTCTGTGTGTGTGCGCGTGCGGTTGTGTGTGTGCCTGTCTATGTATATGCGTTGATGGCGGACTGCCTGTATGCGTCTGCTCACGATTGAGTCAGGGTGCATTTCTGTTTGAGGGAAACTTTGACAGCCTGGCGTCTTTGTTCTAAAGTTCAGACAGGGAAGCAGATGGCTCTTCTCAGTGTGACTTAGCAAGCTAGCTAGCTGTGGAGTGCGACTCCACCGCCTCTGGTGGTGCCGCTCTTATTGCTGCATAGGAGGCGACGAGCGAGCGGCAGACCGAGCCTGTCAGCCGCATCCGGCCACCCGTTTATTCTCGCTGAAGAAGAGGGAGCGGTATGTGACTAAAAAAAGGTATAAGCTCATCTCCTCCATGTTTCTGCTCCTTCGAACCCATTCCAACTGTTGTTATGTGTATATAATGATGGGGAAATGTCTTTTTCATACAGTGTATCATCTCCCGAGGCGCATATAATTCAAGCTATCACTTCCAATGTAATTCTCATCAGCGTAAAGGTAATGGCGGTCTGTGAGCAGCGTTTCAGTTCTTGTCCTCAGCTGTTACAGCGTGGAGTAGTCTGATAAAATGATGCTCCCGTTAATATGAAAATGACTTGTATAAGAGCTACTGCCAGGTACTGCAGAGCTGCAGTCTGCAACTCATTATTTTCAGTTGTATAGAGTGTAAAATGTGGAAAAATGCTTTTGCGCCCAATTTCCCAAGAGGGCAAAGTAATGTGGTCAAATTACCTCTTTTGTACAATCAACAGCCCGAAAAAGACTCTTCTTCACTTAAACGACAAAAGTAAAGTAGCAAATCCTGACATTTAAGAAGCTGGAACCGGCAAACGTTTGACATTTCGCCTGAAAAATGGCTGAAACGTTGAATTCGTTATCGAAATGTTTTCTTTCATCCAATTTATGGATTAATCGGCCGGGCCGAGACACGCTGTAAATCAACATCAACAAACAGAGCAAGAATGTCGTCCAGCAACAGAAAAACAAGCGCAGTGCATTAGTGGTGAGATGAAAGCAAAAAGGGACAACTGGTGATTCCACCCGCGCCGCTATATTACATCAGGGTCACTGAAAATAGTTACTCTATCAGAGAAACATAGCGGTGCGTTAAAGACTTTATTAAATGAGGAACATTTCCAGTGCCGGATTTATTTTATTGGGTCACATTTATTGGCTTGTTCCCGCCGACGTATCAAAGGCAGATTTAACTAACCACTTCACCAGAAATTTCTCCTGGTCGTAAAAAAAGCTCCCCGTTTAAAAAAAAAAAAAAGTGCGCTTGAGGTCGTTCTCGTTTGATGGTTGTTACTCCTGTACGAGCCACATGACTCTGATCAGCTGATTAACCCCCCTACAGTGACATTGTTTCCAAATTAAAGGCTCCCGCCGCAGAAGCCCAGACCTCAAATTCCTCTCCTCATTTGAAAATCCCTAAACTTTATCTACAGTGGCAGTATTCTCCCTCCTTTGCTCTCTCTCTCCCTCTCTCTTTCTCCCCCTTCACAAGACGTTTGGTCTTTAATGTATTTCAGAGAACATCTGCTAACTATCACTGAACCTCGTGGGATTTCCATTTAGCCCAGTTAATTACTCTATCAAGCCAGGTTCATTATCATATTCCTCCTCTTAAAAAATGCACTCGACACTGTGCCACTGTGTGTGAGTGTGTGTGTGTGTGTGTGAATGTGCATAGGTGTAGATGTAAGGGTGAGTGTGTACTCAGACACGTGCGCACGCTGGTGTGTGTGCGCCGTCTTAAACACATACCTAATTGCAAGTGGTTCAGCCATGATACTGGTGTTAATGAACCGGAGCCGTCTATAGGAGCCGGCTCTAGAAGTCAAGTAGGGAATGTGTTAGTTTGCCTCTCTGGGGAGGACACTGAGCTGGTATTAATCTTGATGAACAACAGCCCTGTGACTTCTGCTTGTCTGTATCATTCCCTGCAGAGGTTAGTCCAGGTGACTGATGGCGTAGCCTCTCCGTCTCACAGGAGCAGTAAGTGAAGAGCTTCGTCTGAAAATGAGACACCCGCTGGTTGAAAAATGTGACAGTTGCGCTTAAAAATTGTTCGCGGCTTGATGGTTTAATTCATTCATTTTGTGTGAGTGATTAATGAGCCGATAGGGAGCAGTGGACGGCGCTGCTGAGGATCTACATGTCCAGGGAAGATTTCAGCGCCCTGGACGAATGTTATTTGTGTTTATTTAGCTTAAAACAATGCATGGAGACTGCCAATGCCATGTATCACAGTGAAATTTGATGACGTCGGAATGAGATTCAGCGATCCGCTATAGTTGAAGGGCTAGAAAGATAGTTGATTGTTGAGTCTTAGCCATCGTTGACCTGGTCAATCTGCCAGCCCATAGCATCCGTACTTGACAACCTGGGAATGAGACTCGACAATCACCTATCTTTCTCCATTAGGTGAAAAACTATAATGATGTCATGTGTAAAGTTTTGCCATAACTGTCATACGAACTGTTGGGTAATGGCCAGCGATTTATCGTGTGAGATCACTGTGACCTTGACCTTTAACCTTTGAACACCAAAATCTCATCAGCCAAATTTAAAGAAATTCCCTCAAAGCGTTCTTGAGATATCTATTCACAAGAATGGCAGGGATTGACGGACATATGGACAGATGGACAACCCAAAAACGTGAAACGGCTTTTGCCAGCGTGGATGCATAAAAAAAGGTGATTACCGGATAATTTACCAAAGGTTTTGTTTGATCCAAACAAAACCTTCCTCCCCTAAAAGAAATAGCGTTTCATAAAATACAAGACCAACAGATTGTGTCGTTTAATAAAGGAGGAGACATTTTTCACCCAGAAGGTCAAATTTCCCCTTCAGGGATCAATAGGCAATCACAAACAAACAAAAAACAGTAATACATCAAGGAAAATGTGTCTTTCCCAACATGGATACCGACTACTTCAAAGTGACACCCTTCATAATGAGTTTACTGTCGTATCATTTATAAAGTGCTTTTCAAGTGAGTGACTATTGTTTTGTTTCTGGAGGTCACAGGATTTAAAGCATCGCCAGCTGTTCCGCTGTTCAACAACCATCAAAGGGAAAAACAATCACAGATCCATCTTCTATAATGTATGAGCTGAGAGCTTGGCAGGATCAGTGGAGCCATCCACAACTAAAAAGGTTACCGGCTCAAAAACAGGCGTTTCGACCCCGAGCCTATACCAATACAGAGAATCAGCATTAGCGTTAGTATTAAATGAGAGTTAATATAATCTTAGGGTCGACCGTTAATGCCTCGGTACGACAAAATAACAACAAAAAAGAGAAAGTATTCTCGTGACAGCCTGTCCAGCCCAGGCAGTATCAAAGTCACTATAATAATTAAAATGGAGACTGACAACTTCATCCCCTCCATCACTATATTATATACTGTTATTAGCGTTGTTCTCACCACTGTCATAAAGACTATTTCCTTTTTCCTCAGAGTAGCAACCACCAACAACGCAGGAAACCTTTATTTTTTTTTTCATTTATATAGTCTCTTATGGAGACGTGAAATATGATAGAAATGCTGCCAGGTTTCCAGCCTGACTGGATTGTCACTAAGCCTTTTCCCGAGAGTGTTTACGCCTGGTGGCTGTCAAAGTTGCATGGTGACGGCGAAGTTTACAGGTAACCATTCTAAACGCAGAAGGTGTCATCATTCTACAGCAATTAGCTTTTCCAGACAGCGTACTTCATCATGAAACACAAAAGCAAAAGAAAACGTGTCTATTGCCAGTTTAAGTGATGTACTAACTAGAATGGCTCTCAGTTGAGTGCATACCTCCGCCACGGCCCAACAGTCTCCTTGAATTCAATCAAGCCTGATCAAATATCAAACTTGATAGACCTCTATCATTCCAACTTTGAAACCACCCATAACTGATAGCCATAATTCAAGCACACCAAATCGAGGATCTGCATCAAACTGTACTCACTCATAGACACCAGCCACCTACAGACGCCTGATTGCTTTTCATATTCCCTGTGAAATGTATGAAAATGTCGGACGACGCCCTGTGTCGCAATGTTAAAGAAAGTGAGAAAAAATTAACAGGGTCTATTCTGGCCTGAGACCCATCCTCCATCGTGTCATGGAAATACATTGAACAGTTTTTGTGTAGTTCTGCTGACAAACCATCCAACCAACCTCCAAACACACGGACATGGGTGAAAACACAACCTCCTCGGAGTTAATGACTTCTGAAATTGGTGGGGTCTTGGTCAGCCTTATATTGTGTATTATGGCTGGAATGTACCGATATTAATGCCAGATTTAATACATTTATAGAAAAAATAAATATGGTTGCTGTGCTGTCAGTTAAATCTGTATTCTCATGGAATCTTAGCCGGTCTTTAACGAACTGTGTCAAACCGATTGCAATGGAATTGTGTGAAGGTCCTCCATTTGTATTACATAGGATACAGTTTTAATTTCATCATGTACAGTCCCAATTAATCTTCCCTCTGATTGCCTTTCCATTTTGATTGCGAAATCAGCACCCACACTGAGACGCGTTCCAGTACGTACAGACCGGCTTCCTGTATACAGGGGTCTATATGGCAGTGGGTGTTCACCCAGTGCAGAGCAGTGAAATCTACCCTTTGATGAGATTAGCTGAGTGGTGTACTTGAAATAACCTTTCATGTGCTGCCATTATTGTATTAATCTATTCTAAAACAATTTGGTTGAATTAATTAGGCCCTACATATTTCAGCAATACTCACAGGCTGCCTGGAAACAGATGGCTCTGAGGGCGAGCCGCTCTCCAACGGATGTGAGCGGCTGAGGAGTACGAGGGAGAGAAGAGTAATAGGAATGACGGGGGAAAAGGGAAGGGGAGGAAGAAAATGGTGGCGCGAGCGAGAGGAAGGAAGAAAGAAAGTAAGGAAAGATGTGTCGCCAACACCTCTGTATTGTGCACCTGAGAGGCTGGCTGGCTGGCTGGGGGGGGGGTGAGTCAAAGATTGTGCAAAGAGAGTGAGAGTGAGAGAGAGAGAAAGTTGCTCGGGGTGTCAGGTCCTAATGCCTATCAGTTCCTCTGCAGCTGACAGGAGATTGGTAGCTTAACAACAGTTGGGCGAAGAAGGCTATTATCTCAATCCTACAGTGTTCTGGATGGGTTCAACCTTGAACAGCTTGTAGATGATGAGCCTATCCATATGGTGTTTAAATCGCTCAGCGTTTCCTAAGCCATTAACCTTCAGGACACCTTGCACTCGTCCTCCAGTTTGACTGACAGCTCTGTGCAGATTTTTCGAAACGTCCCCGCTATTAAGTAAAATTTCACACACGTATAACACACTGAACTATATCTGTGATTCCAGCTTTTTTGGGGGGGATTGTGACCCTTAAAATGAAGCAATGTTTAATGCCAGAAGCATCCAGAGTTTCCCGAGAATAAGTCTGTAAGGAAGTAAGTTAGGAAGTCCGTAGTGCTGCGCGATATGACGATTTACACGATGTGACGATGAAAGAAAATCTGTCACTTCACAATCTGCTCTGTCGTTTATTTCATGTGCTGCAACTCGCACTCTTTTATGCTTTGGGTTCTTCCACACGGTACAGATGCAGGCAGAAAATGTGCGCGATTGCAACACAAACAAAGTTGGATGAGAGTGATAGTGATCATACCTAAAATAGCGGTCACACGGACGTGGTTTGGGTATGAGAAGACCAGAGAACTGTAAATTAGAAAATTATTCCGCAGGCCGGTCTCCACGCACATGGGAGAAGCTTGCCTTCAGGACTTTTTTTTACCGAAAAGCTGCCAGAGACTCTTAAGGAAAGTCAGATGATGTAGTATAATAAATGACAGTCTGCTCAGGGGGTTGGATGTGTCATACACAAGGCTTTTATCCAGGAGATTGCTGTTTGTTGACTTATTATTTCAACCCAAAAAATGATCTTTTCACAAACCGAACCAAGTTTTTTTTTTCCTTTCTTTCTTTATTGGAGCCTAAACCCAACCAAACTCCAACCGTTTCTTAACGTCAGCCACATGTTAGAAAGGCATTCTGGCAGAAATCAGAGATTGGTTAATTTCTTCCATGTGGGGCCTCCACAACAGACAAAAAAAAACCTCTTACGATTTACAGAAAATGTGCGTCATCACGATGTGGATTTAAAATGACCTATATCAGGATATGAGCCCAAGAAGTTTGTAAAGCAGCTACTGATCATTTCCTACTGGTAGTTTTAATGTAAATGCCGGTCGGATTTCCATCCCGTTTTTTTTTGCGGCGCGATGATGTGCAAACACTCGCGCTGACTCGCGGGCTGCGTTTCACTTTCAAAGGGATCTGCAACAGTGCAAAGTGGCGAGGACAGTCAACATGTTTTACAGACTGCGGCGTGCAGATTTAAGAGCAGGGGAGCTTGAGTGCTGAAGTGCCGAGGCGTTTACAAGCCGCTGTCACATCGTGAAGGACAAGTTAATGGGTAGCAGGGAGGAGGTGGATCATAATGCACTTTGTGGCCCGAGTCCAGCCTGAGTCCCGACTTTTTAACAGGAATCTCAACCTTCGCCGACGAGGACGCCATCAGCGAGGAAGGACAACAAAGGAGGGAAAGTGAGAGCGGAGAGGGAGGGAGGAAGTAATGAAGAGGCGGAGAGACAGTGAGAAAGATGATACGGAGGTCCTGGGGTTAGCTAATGTTGCCGCGGAGTGTTTAGCTCAATCCAAGTCCACGTCAGCTCTTGTTTCAAGGGGTCGGGTAATGTACATCAAACCTCTGGCACCGTCTCCGGAGCATGGGAAATTGAAGTTTTCCAACTCCTGACTTGGCAGGAGCTTTGGCAAATGATACCTCTCACCTGAAGTGGGGGGGGGGGGACGTTGCAGTGAGAGTGATGTCACTGGCAGAGCTCTCTCAAGGCATTTTTTAAAACCAGCGTGAGCCGGAGACACAACAGGGAACAAAAGACTGGGGTGTGACGTGCCAGCGTCGATCTATTATGCGTGATATTTCTGTGACACGAGCTGATATACGACAAATCACTATCTCGCATTACCCCGACCGCCCTCTCTTTCACTGGCAGTATGGCTGGGTTGTGGCCCGTGCCAGTGTCTCCTCTCTGGCCGCATCAGTGCCATTTAAACTAACATGGACGACCCGCTGCCCAACACGAGTCAGGCGGAGTGATCCCTCGTGCCTGCTTTTATTACCTTGTTGACACCAGCTGCTAGTTTTAAGCACTTTTAAATGCTGAGTCTGAGCGGTGGCTCAAATCACAGAATTAATGCCGTTATTCCTGCCCAGCTTTCTTTTTGGCAGTGCTTTTAAGCCCCAGACTTAACAACAAGCCTGGGTTTTATGCATTCAGACAGCTGGTGGGAATAAGGCAGTTGCCAGTGGTATAAAACACTGTGTGTGTAATATGTGTGTGTGCGTGTGTGTTTATAAATGTGGACGGCGTGCGTATTTCGTGTGTGGGAGGGCATCTGAATATTAAAAACTGTCTTTTAAAAGTTGCTTGTCGGCGGTCCAAATATTAAAATTGCACATTTGTCATATTGGTCAGTCTTTGTAAACAAGGATTTATCTCTCATGCTCAGTATTTGGCATTAATAAAGGTGATTAAAATGCGGTGGAAATGTGACATACTGGAAAACCAAATGTTGCAGATTCTTCCTTCCTCTTCACCAGTTTGACACTCAACTTCCACTCTCTCCACACTGGCACGCTTCATTACTACTACGCCTGTGTGAAGTCACTCGCCTCTTCTCGTGCGCAAAACGCGCACGCACACACATCGCCGCGCCGACGAAAGTGTGCGTTCCCGTGTGCCCCGCGCGCGCGCGCACGGGCACGTACACACTCTTCCCTCACTTCACACGCGCAAAACTAAGCAATGCTATCTAGCAGCTGTACCTCTCCTTATGTGCAGAGAGTGTTGATCCCAGTTCTTCTCTCACACACAGTGAACATATGTCAGTCAGAAACAAGGCAGACTCTGTATTCCTTCCTCCGAATGAAGAAAGTTTCTCCTCTCTTCTCAGGCGGCACTTCTAAAGTCTCCTCAGACTCCGGCAGAAAGACCCGAAGTGATACGTGGAGGTGACCTTGTTGTGTCTGCGTGCGTGCGCGTGTTCGGGTGTGTGTAAACGTGCACGTGCGTGTGATTACAAAGGGAGGATCTGAGATGCCTTAGGTAAAACAAATACAGACTCTGATAGATGCCAGCAGCACCTGTCTGATTTACATTTCCTAATTGCAAATGAATTACCAAAGAAACGTCTCACCAGCACCGACAGGCAACACGACACAGAGACGAGCTCTACCTGAAGGAGAAAGTGTTTTCACAGAAATATTTATGGGAGGCTTAGAAAACTTCTACATAAGCCAGCAGTCCCCCTGAAGTCTGTCTGAATGTATGTGGGAATGCAAATGTGTACATACATTAAGCAAGCGTGGAGTTGATGCACAAGCTTTGACTATGAGTACATTTTTGTGTACATACACAGAGGGCCATCTTCTGTTTAATAGGCAAGTTACAATGATGCAAAGCTTTACTTGATACTCATGATATTCCTCATCATGTGATTTTCTGCCCTCTGTCATAGTTCAAACATTTACCCATCTACTGATTGTCCTTAAGTTGAAGTTAAGACACCAACACAAGGCCTACACTATGACCGCTGTTCCTCGAACGATCAAATATTATGGATGTATAAACTTGGGATTAGCGCCGCACAAATCAATCGAAGTATTATAGAAATCGCAGAAACTGCAATTTTTGGATAAAGGTCAAATGTGTCACAAAACAGCAGTGTAATGAAGTACTGCAGAGATGCCTGGCCTCTTCCAGATGTAAGAAATAATGTTACAGACCCCAACAAAGGTCACAACAACATGACTGAATAGGTTGTTTGTTTTTCAGTACAAATGAAAATTGTGATGCAAAATTAAAATAATTCCCGATAACTGTGAATCAAATTTGTATCATATTAAAATCACAATGGTAGTCACAGTATAGTTGTTTTTTACTATTGTGCAGCCCTAATAGGGAACCAATGTTGATTTTCATTCCTGACAGTCTACAAATCTGACAGTTTCCTCAGACCAAAGGTGACGTCATCAAATTGATCATTTTGTCCAGCTGAAGACATTCAGCAGCATGTAATATCAGGAATAAATATGGATTAAACTTTGATCAAACTACTAGATTGTCTGTTGATCAACTAATCTTTTCAGTTCTAATTATAAAGTACCTGTGCAGACTACGGCTGTGGCATAAGGTCTGACAACTACATAACATCCATAATAAAACTAAATGTTTTCAGGCTTACGTGTTTATTTAGGATGGTTAATTAACATTCAAACTGTAAAAAAAAAATACAATAAAAACATGACTCCTGTATGGCGCCTGTAGTAATATGAGAAAAGTCCGCAAAATAAACAAAAGTCCCATTAAGTCATTCAAAAGAATAACAAAAATGAAATAGCACAACAATGGTGGGAACTCATGTTGTGCAGTGTCTGTACGATGACTCACCCTACATTCTTTATTCATCATGTTTCAATCTCAAATGCACCACCTCCCCCACCTTCAGCCACCACCTTGAGGTGAGACGTGGTCCTGAGGGTTCAAAACAGGTCAGACAGGTTCAGGCTGACAGTCAAATAACCTCAAGGTAACCCCCCCCTTCCCACCCTGACTTCAGGAAAACAACAGCAAAACAACACCTGTCCTGATGATGTCACGCTCTCAAGGGTATCCCATACACGCCCGAAGACATATTCGCTTCTTAACCTCCTTCTTCTTCACCTCTCCCTGCCCTCCACCGAACCACACACATCGCGTTCCCCATCAGTCACCACCAGTGAGCGTCGACTCACTCAAATACACCTCAGAATTCATTTAACGCCCCATTTGCCCGCGAATCCACACTATTTTCTTGTCGTCTTTATCTTTGAGCTGCGGAGGGTGGACAGGCCGAGACTGCCAGACAACAAATGACCGAGCCACCGTTCTGTTCTGTCATTCTGTTAAAGATAGAGCAGGAAATTACAAAATACCGAGGTGAAACGTGAAGGAGAGGCAAGAGCGGAATGCAGGTCAAAAGGCTCAGGCGACACAGGTGGATGGGGATATTTGTTGTGTACGTACGCGCACATACAGTAACAACACACGTGCTTGTCCACAAGCACATCGTGCAGTATCCACGCTGGTATATATAAAGAAAACAGAGGCATCACAGGAGAACATAACACCGTGTTTACTCCTTTTATCCAAACTTTTTTTTTCTCGTTTCTGCAATCAGAGGTGTTCCGTGGTAGCGAGCCAGTCGTCTTTGATTTGGGAGCATGGCGCTGTCACCGCCGAGCACAATGACACCACACACCACACACGCTCGCACGCGCGCACGCACACAAACACACACAACGCGAGCAGCGGGAAACAAGAGAGGAGCAGCTGTGAGTTGCACTCATCAGTTCAGATTGAGGGAGACACAGGCAGGCTGGTAAACAGACACAGATGTACGGAGCTGAGCAGAACAGAGAGTGGGAGAAAGAGGAAGGTCACCCTTTCACAATGGGAAGGTAGCGGCAAAGTCAACAACACTTGCTGCGTGACTAAAGCTACTGTAAAAAAAAAAAAAAAAAAGAAAAAGAAAACATGCTGGTCAAAGTGACAAAAGTCTATTGTTTTGTCATCATCGAGTGAGCACTTGCTCTATACTTTTGGCGAAAATACAGACTAAAGCTCTTTAATGTTTATTTTCTACACGTGTGTCTTTTATCTTCTGACTGGCACAATATTTCTGCAACAGTGACCACAGACTGAATCACCGGGATGCCTCGGCATGTCAAATTGTCATCATCCCAGACCTGCAGTGGCCTCTAATGAGCAATAATCTTCATTCATGAAGAGAGAACCTGCCAAGAGCTTCTCATGTGACACGCACAAACACACATTCACAGCTTTGTCAGCAACTGTTGCCTCCCCCCTGAGGGTGACACCCCACCTGGGAGCTCAATCCTGTCAATGCTCACTATCTCAGTTCTGAGTTTCCCTTTCAGTCTTAGTACGTTCTCTCTTGTTACACTCATTCCCAGAGTTTTCTCTCCCGCCCCCCCCGCCCACCTGCCCAGGGTCAGTGCTCACCCCAGTCATCACAGCTTTAGATACTTATGAGGAGAGCAGCAAGGTGGTGTAATGAGGGATCATTCTTACAGGGTTCAAGCCCACTTGGGAGAAAATGAGATTGGGGGATTAAAAGAGGGGGGGGAAACAAAATGATCCCTACCTGTCGTCGCCTATATTTTGGCAGAGGAAGGATTACTCAAGCCGTTTGTTGACGCCTATAGAGACATGATCGTCAAGAGTTCATGTTAGAAATATTGTGAACTTTACTTCCCCAGAAGTTTATTTATTTTAGGAGTGCTTAAATGAACCTGTCATGTGTACCTTCACTGCGGGACAGAGTGCGGGTCGCTGCCCTCCAGAACTGCTGGGCCGCTCCGGTACCAGGGTTGTCAGGATCTTCTGTATCAGAATGAAGCACAGTAGGTTAGTAGATTATTATGAGATTCAGCTGTAACTTCAACCCTTCTTTGGCTTTCTTTCTCGCTCCCAGCGGTCTCCCTTCTGAGAAAAAAAACACACTGTCGTGTTTTCATAGAAAGCAAGATGCTCTGGAGTGAACTCCGTGAACTGCCACCCATTCTCCCCTTTTGTGTTTTCTCTAAATCACTCTTTTCCACCAAACTGTGTGGTGTACTATCATGTAACCCTTTACATAAAGAGAAAAAAAAATCTGTAGTATTTTCCTAGACTTTTCCTCACCTCTTTCTTATTCCAAAAGCTAAATGTCCAAGTGGCCCTGCTTTACATGTACTTCAAACACCTCAGTGCTCGCTTCGCTTGTTTGCACTTTTTCCAGTTCTTAAAGAAACAACTTAAATCGTGAACAGTTGCCAGTGCACTTACAAATAGTTGCAAACTGTTACAAATACTTCCAGTGAAAGCTTAATGATCCTAGCCTCCGGGCTCCAGTAATGTCTAACCAGTCTGAGGTAAACATTTACCTGCAGAACCGACCAGGCATCAATGACTGATCACCACCTGGAGCTAAACCATCCTCCGTCTCCCGACTTAACATGCTAATAAGTTGTCCAGGTGTGTGTGCGTGCGAGCGAGCGCACACACGAGCCGGGATGTTTTGTAGCCCGCAGGAGGTAGAAGTGAAAGACCACCAACTGAACAACGAACCAGGTGGTGAAATCAAAGAGAAGACAAGTCGGTCCAGCAACTGTTCTAAAACAGCCAAACTAAAACTTCAGGGGGTTGGACCTGTAGTCAGCACAGCTGTTGCTAAAAACATCTGAGGTTCTGGGAGACAAACATGTTGCGGCTGAAAAGTAGCATCATCATTTTGCAGCGTTTCCTTTATATTAAATCTACCTCATATTTTGAATATGACTGTATGCAAGGAATAAGATTTATTTTTGTTTGCAATTGGTACTTATTCTTTCCTCTAAAAACTCAAAGGCTGAAACTTCAGAATTTTTCGTACATCTGCCTGAGTGGTCCATAATGCGCTGCTATACCGTACTGATCGGGAATATGGCTTCTCTGGAAGTTTGATAATGAATGCAACACTGCTTTGTGGCTGACACTTGATGCTACGTAGACGCTAGAGGCCCAAGTGATGACCACAGGTGACCAAAACCTCAGCTAAACATCAGATTTCATATCAACGATTTCAAATGATGTATTTCTATAATATCTTTGGAACTACAGTATGGGAACATTTTACATGTGAAGTACAGTTTCCTAAGATAAGCACTGCTCACCTTGTGAAAAACAGTTATATAACGTCTGACTGTGGAGGGGGAATTTTCGAAATTGTAGAAAAATAACGCTTATCTTAGCTTGGACTCGGAGGTAAATGGACTGCTTTTCTAGTCCACTGACCACTCAGCAACAAAACGCCTCATTCATCCATTCACACGCTGATGACAGAGGCTGCTGTGCAGGGTGGCCCACGATATTTCTATGCTTCACACATCCACTCACAATTTTGCGGTTCAATTTCTTGTCCAAAGTCATTTCGACATACAGACTGCCGGGGATCGAACCACTGACCTTTGGATTAGTGGAGGCCTACTCAGAAGGCTCTGAGTTGCATTAAATGTCCTTGTATGTTTTTTGAACCGTACAAGAGATAACAAGTCTGGATATCTCCTCCTCTGCCGCTCTAATTAGAGGTGCTGGTTGTGGTTAAGCTAAAGCTGAGGTATGATTCATGTTTAATAACCAAATGGCACAATGGCCTTGAAGGTTAGGGAAAGATCATACAGAGAAAAAGAAATGCCACCATTAGTTGTTCTACAGTGACAAAACATAAGTTTGAGGCTCCATATGCCCATTCGCCAGCCCCACAGCCACAACCTAAGTTCCTGAATTGCTAAAGGCACGCTGCCTCCTGCATTGGAATTAGCACTGCAGAACGGCACATTAAAAGTGTATTTCCTTGGGATGCTGGATTGAGACCAACATAACTAAACTCTCTCTGTTGCCGGGCATGAACAAGTGAGGCAAGTCAGCTGAGAGATGCAACTTTTCCTTCTTTACTCCTACCATCACCTTGAAAGCGAAAAACAAGCGTTGAGACTCTGGCGGACCCACGACATATTCTCATTTAGCGGCTCCGCTGCCGTGGGATGTCATGGCTATTAATTCTATCTGAGCTTCATTAATCCACATTTTCCCATCCAGCCCCCCTGTCCTTAATCATCATTTCAGCCTTTGCCAGCATGGCCTCTGGTGGCCAAATACAACTAGGGTCACAATGTGTTGCTTCAGCTCTCTGGGAGTATATGCACACATGCACATACATACAAAACACAGATAATGAAACAGGTCATCTATCTCAATCACACAGTATTGGACCCATGTCATTACACTGCTCTCGCTGGGGGTGAAGCTCAGAAAGTTATACGCACAAATGTACACTCACAGGCAACTGTTTCAGGGCGCAGAGAACTATTACAGGCTGAAAGTTGCAAGGTTGTGACATCCACTGGACCGAATTCATCCCGCACGGCGCACTCCTGAGTGATATCCGATTTGCGAAGACGCTGAAGGTCAATCAGCAGCGAGGGGAGAGGGAGGTAGAACTTGAATCAGAAGGGAGGCTTTAGAAATGCAAGCTGTCAGGGAAAAAAAAAAGAAAAAGAAAAAGAAACCCACACTAGGCAATTGAGTGGTGGTGAAAGAACTGACGACTATCAAGAACGTCTTAGCACAGCTCAGACCAGGTGGGCGATTGGTTGGAAACCGCTTATTGTTCCAGCAGATCTGAGCTGTTTGCCGTTATCTGAATACCAAATGGTTCCAATTTGCTGCGTGAGGAGTGGGGGGGGGGGGGGGCATACCACGGAGGGGGCCAACACACACAATGGAAACTGGAGAGGGTAATCTGATGGAAATCTCTGAATGTTCCTCTCCCTGCTCGCTAAAGGTTAGCCTGCTTAACCGCCTGTCTGCTGGGTGGTTGCTTGTTATTCATTCGGAGAGACAGACAGACAGAAACACAAGAGAGAGCCGGTGTACGCATAGGAGGAAATCAAGATGGTGGGTGGTAGTTTTGCCAGTTTAAAATGGAAAAACATTAAATCAGCTGCTTGTCAAGATCTGATATTAAAAGATTTCCCCCTCGGCTGATGTTTGACTTCTTGACTTATCAGCTGACCTTTGACCCCAAGATGCTAAAATCTACAACTCAGCCTACTTCTCCGATGGGATTTTTCCTTTTTTTCTCACTCACACACCAGCGCAAGGAAGGGAACCCACCATACTGCTCCCACTCATATAAAAGCCATTTAATCTCTTTAATGCAGATAGCATATACAGAGAGAGGGCAGTGGGTGAGGAGGGTGTGGGGGGGATTGTCTGTCTGCATCACAGGACTGTAAGCACATAGAATAACTGTCGCAGAGCACAGCCAAAAGCCCTTAGCATTGTGACAGAGCAGATGTTAAGAGTAATGACAGTGGAGATTACCCAATAATTGTAGCAGCGTAAATCATTTCAGAGAGAAGGGGGGAAAAGAGGGGAGAGGCGGAGGAGGGATGGAACAAAGGAGGATGAACCACGGTTGAAGCAAAGAACACCTTATTGTCGGTATGTAAATGTAAAAGAGGACAATTTAAACGCCTTGCGATTTCATTTTTTTCTCTAAATGTTTATAGGCAGACAGCTCATCTGTAGTTGCATAAAAGAGGGGCAGAAGCTTCCAGAAATGAGTCCCTGCCATGTTTTGGGTGATGGTGGTGGTGGTGGTGGTGTTGGTGGGGTGTGGGGGGGATAATGGCGATTATGACAATGTGGCTGCTAGTGTTATTGTCTGTGTTTGGGAGCTAATCGCTGTGATGCAAGCTGCTGCCTGAGGCCAGCGATAGAGGATAGAGGGGCCTCTCCATCTAAGACTGTGGTGACACATTTCTCCCGAACATCCCTTTAACAACGTCGTCCTTCCCCGACCTGCAGCATCAGCGTCCTCACCACCGGCATCCTGCCTCGCCCCGGCCACAGCTCACCAAAGCCCGTATGGGTCAACAGATCAGGGGCCCCCGACACCTGCTACGACAGGAAGGAAGTCCTCTGTGTGTGTGGGTGGGTGGGTGTGTGTGTGCGCACGTGACAGTGCGAGTGCGTGCATGTCCCTCTCACACTGTTGTCGCCTTGATTGTGTAATAAACTTTATTCAGTTAACCGTGAATTATTGTTAATTGAACTAAAAAGTAATTTTCTTAATTGAAACAGAGGGGGGAGGGGCGGACCAGATTAACGACGTATAGGAGTGTTTCTCTCTCCCTCTCGCTCACTCTCATGAGACTTTTATCTTGTCTAATTCTTTTTCCCCATTACAGTTTTCACCATAATTTTTCTTTTTTTTTTTTTTACCATCCTACAACGGCAATAAAAAGCCGGTAATCTACTTAGCCTCGCGCCCGTCTTAAAATAAAAGACAGGGTTGTGCAGAAACATTTCTATAAAACGGTGCTGCCCGTCTGCCGCTTGTGCTCTAAAAGGCTTGTTTGCTAAGAAACCTACAGATTTATGTGCAGCGGCGTTAACCAGATAAACGTTTTTTATCATTAGCACGAGGAACAAATTGTTCCGTCTTTTAAAGTTTGACCTTCCGGACACAACCACAAACACCACTGAAGCCCTCAGTTGCAGAATTTGGAAGCGTGTCCGACTGTTGCGCATCTTCACTGCTGTAATGCACTTCTGGACATTAGCGTTAGCTTATTAACGTTAGCGTTGATGTGCCAATGCCAAATTCACAGCTTGACCACAATAGCGTCACTCGGTCCTTGGTATGATACAAAATGTGTTTTTAGGACTGTATGCTTCTATCACTTAGCAAATGGCAAACTGAGTACAACAGAGTAGGTCTTCTCATGCTGTTACTGTGTCTCCGCTCGTTATACTAGCTAGCTTCACAACGCAGGGACCTACGCAACACATGGTACGTTAAAATCTGAAAAGATGTACTTACCTTTGACAGGGGATAATTTGTACTTTTCTCTTTGGCAGTGTGCCACCGTGAACAACAAATCCACATTAAAATCAGCAGGAGAAGAGCTAGCTAGCTGTTAGCAGAGTCGTAGGGCGTGTTTGGCTAAGGGAGCTAACGTCTACGGAGCTTAAAACAGTGAAGTGCAGTTTGTGGAGCTAAAAGTACTATGCATGCTAATACTACATTTACTTTGGGATGGGTAAAATAGTTTTTCGGGATGGTTTCAAGGCAGTGGTGAGATAGTTAGTCTGGAGCTGTCAAATGTGTAGGGTTTGGCATCATTGTAATAAGCTCCCTATTCGTATGTGCCCTGTTATATGTTATAAAATCTAGAGTAAATGCTGCATGTGTTATTCACATGACCAAATGCAATAATGCACGCACCTGCATAATGGTTATCACCCGTGCATCCTGCAAACACCGACGGATACAAGTAAAGCTGCAGAGGAAGGGCTTCTATCACTTAGCAAATGGCAAACTGAGTACAACAGAGTAGGTCTTCTCATGCTGTTACTGTGTCTCCGCTCGTTATACTAGCTAGCTTCACAACGCAGGGACCTACGCAACACATGGTACGTTAAAATCTGAAAAGATGTAAACTTACCTTTGACAGGGGATAATTTGTACTTTTCTCTTTGGCAGTGTGCCACCGTGAACAACAAATCCACATTAAAATCAGCAGGAGAAGAGCTAGCTAGCTGTTAGCAGAGTCGTAGGGCGTGTTTGGCTAAGGGAGCTAACGTCTACGGAGCTTAAAACAGTGAAGTGCAGTTTGTGGAGCTAAAAGTACTATGCATGCTAATACTACATTTACTTTGGGATGGGTAAAATAGTTTTTCGGGATGGTTTCAAGGCAGTGGTGAGATAGTTAGTCTGGAGCTGTCAAATGTGTAGGGTTTGGCATCATTGTAATAAGCTCCCTATTCGTATGTGCCCTGTTATATATGCTATAAAATCTATAGTAAATCCTGCATGTGTTATTCACATGACCAAATGCAACAATGCACGCACCTGCATAATGGTTATCACCCGTGCATCCTGCGAACACTGAAGGATACAAGTAAAGCTGCAGAGGAAGGCTACCAGAGCCTCGTTTGTCTTCCAGATCTTTTGAAAAAGCGGCTGTCTCCCACTGCAGACTATACACTCGCGGGCGAAATTGACAGTTCAATACATCTTGTGTTTTCAGTAACATAAACCAAATGAACTGCATTAATTGTGCTGCCAGTCACACAAGCAACACCCTGACATTATTCAACAAAATGTGATAGAATTTCACATACAGACACCGATACTGCCAGAAATGATGAGCGCTCCACACGAGAGCTCTCGGTGCTGTTAAAAATTCATCACAAATATTAGCACAGAATTAAAAGTCATCATCTTCCGAGTGCTCCGCCAAACCTTATCTGTAACACTCAATCTATGCTGGAGAGTGTACTACGCCCGCAAAAGCAGGGGAGAGATGTTTTGGAATTCAACCGGCATACCAGAGCTGCTGCAGGGCTGCAGGAAACAGTCACATTCCTGTAAACACATGTGGAATTACCAGGGCAAGAGCTCCTGGTCACCAGCCTAGCCAAATATTATCTCATACAGAACAATATTACTCCCCCCCTGCACGGCAGCTATTGGCTAAGAGGGAGGAAGTGATGTATATTGACTTTTCATTTGTGTCTCGCTGACTCTGCTGACAAAAGGACCAAACCACTTCCAGCTGCTAAACCTAGAGACAACAACCGCATTCTGCCGAACATGATTCAGCTGCATTTCTGTCCCTGAAATTATTACATATTCATCGAGCGCTTCTGCCGCGCCGCTGCCACGGCTGTGAGTCATCCGGCGGTTAAAGTAGCTAAATGGCACTCACACTATTATCACAGTAATATTCCTCTAAAATGATTTGTACATTACATGTAATGTAACCAAATGAGGCCTACAAATGACATCGGCGCTCCCGTTAATGAGCTCCGTGTACACAATAAAATAAACATTATCCGTCCAATCCTGCTGCTCTCCCGGCATTAACGCGCGACCTCTGAAACAGGAACATTCTCGTCTAACAATACCCACCGTCTTCCACTATTTGTCTATCTATAGAGTGTGTCTGAGCCATCTAGCACCTTGTCAGTCATAAAAGCAGTGGCGGAGAAGGGGGGTGGGAGGAGGAGACGGAGGCGGGGATAAGAAGAGTGCCATTACCAGTGTTCTGGACCCGTGTCTTCCCGGGGTGAATAATTACGTCTGACATGTCGTGAATAGGGAGGGACATTATCGCAGTGATCCTCTGTACCCCCTCTGCGTGTACCCTCACACACACACACACACACACATTAGGGCCCCTCTGAATGATTTAGGGGCTCTGTTAATAATGCAGGGGCTCCTAGAGCTAATTAGGTAAGTAGCAGAGGGCGCCGGCTGTGACGCCTCAGCTCACTGATACCAGCTGTAAAGGAATGAAGCATCGACGTACTCGCACACAGAGTTTGGGGTTTATGTTTCACCGCTCGCACACACCCAACCCCCGGACCTCAATAATAGCCCTGATTGCTTTCAAAGGGGACAGATAAAATTTTGCGCTTACGATTAAGTTTCGTTATTGATCGCGGCGCAAAAAATGAAGGCCCGGCCGCGGCTTCACTATTCTCCCACTGGCATACATTATCAATTATTAAGCGGGCCCAGGAAAGGTAATAGGTAACAGGTCTGTATGCTGTGGCCCTTAGATATTTTGACAGGCAACATCGGAGAGGTTGAAAGGTAACAGGGATCTGTGTGCTCCAAGAAAATCAATAGAAAGTGATTATCTTGAGAGGGAACAAGCGGAGAGCCAAGGTGGGCCTCGTCACGTGTACAATCTCTCGCTTCCCTCTCCCTCTCGCTCTGGCGCCATGGCTGTCAGCCCTGTAAGTGCAGTGTCGGGGTGATTAGAGAGCAGCGCGGCCCAGACAGAGCGCAGCCAACCTCCAGACAGGCCCTCCAGAGACGAAGCGCCACAACAAGCCTCAGCCCAGGGTCAAGCCTACTCTGTCAGCCTCCCCGCTCGTAAGATGGGCCCCTTCAGAGCACAATCAGGAACCATCTTGTCGAAAGAGATTGCAAGGTCAATGATATATAGCTGCTTTATGGTACCTCCAGGCTCAGAACAATTATATTTAAAGGCTTGATTCACCCAAATTGAAAAAAAAACACATATTTTCTCACTCACTCCAAGTGGTATGTAGGCATCCAGATGATTTATTTGCAGAGGCTTCGAGACAACACTGAAATTCCTGCCTCTATCCCACTACAGTGGAGGTGAATAGACTTTACTGCTTTCTACAAAACACATAATCACTATGTGGAAACTGTTGACAGAGTGTCCTGTGGGTTATATAAAGTGACTGAGTTACTTTTTCTGGAAATGTTCCGTTGAATTTCTTTCAAAATTCAAAAAATATTATTGAAACAAACTCACTTCCATTCTTCCACATCTCTTACATGTATAAACAAGTTACACCAGTGCCATTTGGATGAACAACATACTAAGAAAAACTGAATTCCAAGCAAAGGCAATGAGTAAAGATAGAAGTGATTTTCTACGGACAAAAAACAAACGAACTGGGAACCCAAGTTGGGACTGTAGTAAATAGAATAAAAATAGCGTTTGATGAATTAGCCAGCTCGTTAGCTGAATCAGATCACATTACGAAGTTAACAGGGATAGAACTTACTGAAGCCATGTCAGAATAGTCTTTTGCAAAACAGAAAAAAGAAGAAAATGACTTAAAACCACCTCACAATCATGACAATAACGTTTAAAGCTAGGGAAAATAAAAAATACTTCAGCTAACTTCGATCTTTTAACACCTTTTTTTATTAATATCTTACTATTGATGACATCAAATAAATGAATAGATGAATATAGTTTAAAATTCTGGGACAAGGGAACAAATGTTACCAAAAAAACAATTTAGGAAAAATAAATAGTTACAGAATAGATGATGAATAATGTTAAGCTAACTTCCATATGGTGGAGCGTCACTACAGGAGGCAACCTCCGGCCTCATGTCCACAAAATAGTAGCAGTAACTATTCTTTTCCTAAGTATTGTAACACCAATCTAAGTGGGCTTAAGTTAAAAAATGAATAAATATCATAATAAATAAATTAAATAAATTGGAGTGATATAGTTCAACCTGGAAGAATTGAAATTAAAATGTAATGTTTTGGGTTTATTTGCATCTCATAATGACAACCAGCTAAACAAGCTAATGAATAGTGGCTGACTCTTTGCTTTGTCAAAGCTGGCCTATTTATTGTTCGGTTTGTGTTCAGCAATTTATCAACCAAATTAAATCAGAAAATTAGAAGAGGCTTGCAAGCAATAAACTGAGGGACTGGTGTCGAGCGAAACAAAACAAAGAAATAAATAAGAATGGATGGGTGTAGGTGTCCTGTGTTAGAAAATAAAACTGGGAATTGACGTCCGTGTCTCTGATTGTGTATATCAACTAAACAAATAAGATTCAACGTGTTAATTAGTGAGCTTTAGAGGTGTTGATAGGTGGGTTTTTTTTGGTCCGGTCTTCATGCCAAGCTAGGCTAATCACATCCTGGTTTCAGCTCTGCACTGAGCACAAAAGCACGAGAGTGGCATTAATTATAGCGTATAAATGTCCAATAATGTTGAACTGCTCTTTAAAATCACTGCCACCCCGGAGCCTTAAATACTGCGACTTCAAAACTTTCTGAAACAGGGATATCATTTTGTAATTTTCCTGTCACCGAGGCTAGGTGTGTGTGTGTGGGAAGGAGGGGGATTCAAACAAGGATTTCCGCCATACGATCTACATTTTTTTCCTATCCTTTTCTTTTTTCTCTCTCTCCCCATGTTCCCTGTAGCGCACACTTGTTGACAGATTGCTCATTAGTGTGACACAAACTTTCAGCGCCGTCTGCGGTTTTGCGGAGTTCACCGGTTCGCCCTCCCATCCCACAGCGTGAGGGAAAGCTATAGCTCGACGGCGCTCTACCTGTATGTGATAGCTACGGCCCGAGGGCTGACAGTATCTAATCACAGCCTCAACAGGTGAGGAGAGGAGACGGCGCAGACAGCGCGGCACCACACGGAATTCCTGCACTATCATAATGTGGATCAAAACCACACACATAGTATCCCGGATTTATGGTAAATACATACTGCTCTCTGCTGTGATCCTAAATTACAGTATATGTTGCACGGTGCACTACATATTCTGGCACATATGGTATTATAACACGTCAAACTACATTGTGTTGCAGTGTGGCGCCATTCACCTTCGGCGTCTCACTAACAGGATCAGATCCACGAGGATTTATAACAAAATCAGAGGCAGAAACCACAGAGTTCAAGCGCACACAAACGCTATTGCATTAATCTTTATTCATTTACGCCGTGATTTTATCCCCGGCGCGGCTGTTTGAAGTCGGTTGACCTCGGCCTCACCTCGGCGGCACGGAACCTCCACGCACATAAAAGCCGTCGGAGGGGGGCAGAAGAAGCCGAGCCCTCCCCAGGGGAAGGAAAAGGCAGAGGAGTGGGAGGGGACGGAGGAGGAGAAGGAGGAGGATGGGTGTCACTGTCTCCACAAAAGGCTTCTTATCCTCTAGATATCAAAGCGCTGCACTCCCAGCATAAAATATTGTCAGAATGATATGACTCACCACGGGGGGGGGCGTCCTGTCCAGTGCCAAAGTAAAAAGCAGAAAGAGAGAAAGAAAGAAAGAAAGAAAGAAAGAAAGAAAGAAAGAAAGAAAGAAAGAAAGAAAGAAAGAAAGAAAGAAAGAATCCGCATTGTAAAAAAAAAGGAAAAGGGGGTGTCATGCGGTTTTGGCAGTGCATGGGTGACCAGCAGAGTTCTTTAAAGATGTTTTTGATATCATACAAAGGGAGTATTATGCGAGGCGTCCTCCTTCACCGAGGTGAACTCGGTGTTTCAGGAGTCGGCAAGACAGAGAGACACATGACAAAACAACCGAGGGCTTGTCCTTTTTCCCCGCACTCCCGGATGACAAATAACGGCGTAAAATAGTGACGAATACAGAACTGAATTTATCGTTGTAACTTGGAACAAGAGTAACGTACGTGTGACTGGTTCCTGAGGCACCGAGTGTTAGCTCTCTTCCCCTTTTTATTTGCTTTCTAAAGAGGAAGTATTTAGGATGTAGGCCAGATGGGTACACAGCGCTATTGTATGGTTGACAGAGAGATGACCTTGTTGCGTCTGTGTGTGTGTGTGTGTGTGTGTGTGTGTGTGTGTGTGTGTGTGTGTGTGTGTGTGTGTGTGTGTGTGTGTGTGTGTGTGTGTGTGTGTGTGTGTGTGTGTTTAATCAGACAGAGAGGGGGGATTAGAGACCAGGCACCTGGCAGGTGGAAACAGTCTGTACTCATCTGATGCCCTCCTGTCCTTCTGCGCTCTGTCTCTCTATCTCTCTCTCTCTCACACACACACACACACACACACACAATATGTAACTTGGACATAAGCGTGCTGTCGTGTTAGAGTGCGAACAAACCACCTGAATCGTATCTTTGTCCCGGACTGAGAGGCCTTGCGGTGAGGCAGCCTCCTATAAGACGGAGAGTAGGTAGTAAAGGACACGAACGAGAAAAACGTCAAACAGGAAGCAGACTTTGAGAAACTTTAATTATTCCTCGAATGACGTTGTTCTGTTAATCGGGAGTTTCCGAACTTTAGAGTGAAAGACTAGATAGGAAGAGACACAGACACAGAGATTCAATGGTTGGTAACCTTGGGCGTCGCTCCCACAACAGGTGGCAAGAGGAATCGAAGCAAAGATGAGGTATTTGTACTTTACTTGAGTATACATTTTTTCTGACCACTTCTAACGTTTACTCCCTACGTTTCAACACAAATATCTGAACTTTCTCCTCCCTACATTTTCAAAGCAGGCTCGTTAGTTTAGTTTAAATGCATTCGACGGTAAATATCGATTATTTTCATTTTGCATCATTGAATGCCGCCTTCTTCTGATTTCAACCAGCACAGTGGACAAAGCAAGACGAAACAACGTTAAAGATGGTAAGAGGCAGAGAGGGAGACTCAAACTGGAAGAAAAGGCGTGTCAATGTCTCATATCGCCTGGATTTTCTTACTTTTGGTATTTGACATCCTCAACAATCAACTATCTCTCTGCTGCGTTTACGAACAGCTCGGACAAATCGTACTGATTCTACCTTTGGGTTTAACTGTCTGTGATTTGTATTTATATGACGTGAGGTTCAGTTAGCTTTGCACAGAAATGGCTGGTAGAAATGTCCTTCAGTGGGAGACTTTTTACATTTACACTGGGTGTATTTCAGAGCCTTACTTACTTTTACTTCAGAAAAGAAGTTGAATCAATTCTCCTACTTTTACCGGAGTCTGTACTGGAGTACGGCCTTTTTTCTCTCAGGTGATGTCATGTGTTGCGTCAGAGGCCAGCAACTAAATACAACACCATTTCCAAACACACCAGAATAATGCCTGTTTTTGGTATATTAACATCGCCTTAAGAGACTTCGACTCCTATGCGAAAGGTTTTTAGGAAGAATTCCCGCTAAACAGGTTTGCAAGGTAAATTAATCTGACAAACATCAAGCTTAAAAAATCATACAGCTCCATCCTGACTCCTGTCAGCCTTCCCAAAAGAGTACTAAGCGCCCCATCTGTTGCAGCCTGCTCAAAGATAGTAGCTCGTCATCAGTGTTAAGTTAAAACAAACACAGTAATTATCCTAATTAAGGAACTGGCAGATTCCCGAAGATTAATAGTAGCTTGTACTGACACACCAGATATCAGAGGAGAGAGAAGAGGATCAGAGAAGGTCGAGAAGAGGAGCGGAAAGAGAGACAAAACAAAAAAGGAAATATTTGTTGTCAGTTAGGAAACAAAAAGAGGGTTGCGCTGTTAAGAGGAGAGGTGATAAGTTATGAAGAGGAGGTAGGGAAGGGGTGAGGAGAGAAGAAGGAGGGAGGAGGGGGGGTGGCGGCGTGCGTCTGCAGCGCCGGTGAAAGCCAGTGATGGAGGAGGGCTTTTTTTCGGCTGCACCGGGAGTAAATGGCTCTGCGGGCGCCTGTCACTCTGAGGGCCAGCGTGGGACGATCAGCGATGATGACGGGGGCACGAACCTGTGTCAAGATGCTGAACCCAGCCGTCAGTCAAACCACTCCGCCCTATGGGATGACAGGGACGGGCCTTAATCCTGCTGAAGAGAAGACAGGGAGAGAGGGAGGAGTGGCGGCAAGGCAGGGGAGAGAAATTAGACGGACTGATCAGGCAGACAGGAGGAGAGAGAGTTGTCTGTGAGCTGGTTTTTTATCAGAGATATCTGAGAAATGTGCTCGTGTCATTCAGTTTAATATATTCAACCCAACAGGTGATTGTGCAACCTCAGGAAGTTTGCACAGCTCTTGTAACTGGCAGCGAATGTTGCAGCTATTCGCTCTTCGATTCGGGGCCATCTTTCTTGGGAAATGAAATATTTGATGTCTCTCTCCCTTGTGGGCAATATGACACTGTGTGAACTTGTTACTTAACGGCCAAAAAAAGGCCCGTATGAGTCATCCTCCAGCTATCTAGGACCGTAACCCCCCCCCCCCGGGCCTCCTGGGAACACCGAGGAATTACCAGGGAACCAGCACATTAGAACACAATAGGAATAGAGACTCTATCCCACAGTCAGTTTTTTCGCTGGAGCTCCCGACAAGCTGTTTTCAATTAGCGCTCGCTGATTCTCAGTGTTGGTCTACCACATCATTTCAAGTAAATGCAACCATAACTTAAAGCCACAGTGTTTGGTTTGGCCTTGAGGAAATGTGTGCTTCTCTCCTTTCTCTTGTCAGTGGCAGCGACTGAAGGAGTCCGCTCGCATGCATTCGTGTCGTTTCTGCCCTGCGCACAGAGTCTTCCCTGTGTGTTTTACGGTGACGTCATGTAACACAAAACTCACCCTCTCGGCTACAGCAGCCGCCGGATCACGGAAAGCGCCAGCGCCTAGACAGGAGAGGGGAAAATATGTCAGCGTTAGAATCAGAATGAATTCATAAAGGCAGATAAAGATGGACTTCTTCAAAGACGTTCTCTTGGGAAAGGGGCATGAGTGGAGCCGTACTTTCGTTGATAAGTGAAGTCAAGTTTGTTTGTGCAGCCTGATATCACATGCAATGTCCCAATGGGCTTTGAAGGTCCCCAACATCCATGGCTACTGACCTAGCCTTTGGTTGAGATCAGAACAGTGCTTCTCAAAGTCACCGGGCAAGTCAGTCTGGACCTATTTTCCCCTCTGCTGTCTTTCTCAAGAGTTTGACACTTGTGATGCATTCAAGTGCACAACGTCAAATCGTCGTTCAGCAGAGTGCATGGTGTGACATCATGGTACATTGAATTGCACCACGTAAACTCAAGAATCTGTGCGAAAATGGCCAGAAAAGGGGGAAAAAAAAGGAAGTTTCTCGATCCAAGAAGATTCTATTTTCGTTCAGGTCCCCAAGTAGCCCATCTCTGGGAAATTTCAAGTTGTTTAACGGCATCATATTTTAATAATTACTGACTAAATATGTGAGCTGTGACGTTCATTAACTGAATGATTGTTATTTAGAATAAAATCAGATGTGGACCTTTGAGTAAAAAGTTTGAGAACTCCTGGTCTAGAAAGATAAACTCCAAAAGACCTTAATACATGAAGAGAGCGAGGAAAGAACACTGGAGCTCCAAACAGCTGGTGGTGCAATAAGAGAATCAGTGTATTAACAAAAAGCTGTAATAACATCAGAATACAAAATACATAAATTGCAAGCATTATCTGTATATCTATAAGTATGAGTCCTTTGTAAACTAGCAAACAAGCATATATTATAAAACTTCTCAAAACAATTGCTGCAAAGTTCTTTACAGAAGGTAGGACAGAAAAAGTTGGAATGGAGGAAACAGATAACATAATATATACAAACAGCAGCACAAAGTGTTTCAACCATAAAATATGAAAATATAACATCTGGAGAGAGCCGTGCAATCGTAACAGGGCCCTCGCAGCTTGACTCTGTGCCTTCTGCTTCACTACAGCTGCAGTTATTGCCAAGTTTAGCACATATCCACGTACTGATCTGCCGCTTTTCAACTCTACATGACACATTTGCCTGCTTCAAGCCGTGAATTACAATGTTTTTTTATTGAACACGGGTTAAAAATGAACTCCCGGAGTACTGGTTTGACAGCATTTTCCTCTCAGTGAGGAGCATTTGGTGGCAGTAATCAAAAGTAGCGTTGTTGCAAAGGAGCCGATGCCTTGATGTAAAGAGAGATGGGATCAAAGATGTACATATAATATATACACATAATGAATGATTGCCAGGGCCGCGTCCAATTCCTCTTTCAGCCGCAGTGTTTGCGCCGCGGAGTGTTTATATTCACGCATCCCTGGACTTTACCAGTCTGGGTCACAATCCAAGAGGGTAGCCTGGCCAAAACCTTTGATCTCGAGATCAGAGTCTGAAACTTGCTCTTTATGCCAGAAATATTTGTATTTGTACAAAGTGTGTACGTGCTTTTGTGTGTGTGTGTTGCGCGCATGTGGGCACGACAGAGAGACAGACAGGTAGCGAGAGAGAGAGAGACGAGCGGCAGCAGGAGAGAGACGGTTAGAGACAGCTTTCAGGGGACACTGTGAACCGAGAGAAAAAGCCAATGATCTTTCGGGCCCCAGATGTACAGTGTCCCTGAGGTGATCAGAGCTGTGACCTGACACTCCGACGTCCCAGCATGCTCGGCAGATGTGGGTCAACTGACATCTGTTTCTCACTACAGCCCGGGCTCAGCTCGGCCCGACCCAACCCTGCTGCCATATTCATCCTAATAACCACTCCCATAATCACCAGGGATTATTCTAATATTAGTGAGCGCGCGCACACACACACACACACACACACGCACAAAACAGTGACTGCTCTGATTAAGGTATAGTGCTCCATATGGTTTTTCGGAGGGTTTTTTAGGGGGGATTTGTATGTTTTTTAGCCCTTCGGTGAAAAGCCTTCAAAAAGCCAGCTTAGAGAGCGGCTAAAGAGAGTCCCCGCATAAATAATATTGGAAAATAGCCTGGGCAGCGAGTGGGGGGGTGGTGGGGGTCACGCTGGGGTGAGATACGGACTGCCAGCAGAGGTGCTCCGACAATGCGGAGCGCATCGCGAAGGCCTTGAAGTTAGGCGTTGAAGTGAGACAGCAGCGCGCTATTCTGCCTCCATAAAGGAGGGATTACGAACCGCTGACAGGATGTGTGAATCAAGATGGCACACTCACCACACAACAGGACTAGAAAGAGACACTGCAGGGGGCTGTCAAGACAGAAACCAGAGTGAGCTGGGAGGATTACCATATAATGATGAAAGATGATGAAGACTGATGAATAGATTGTTGGCGCTTTAGCAATGGGGGAGGGAGGACGACGCGCTTCTGTGGGGGAACTTGACGTTTCAGGCGGCGGATGCCAGAGCTTAGCAAAGAAATGTGCCCGGTTCTCTGAGCTCTACCTATGCATTCGATCGCCCGTTTGTGCATTTTTATTCAATCCGAGCTAGTTTTTTTTTCCCCTCTTCCCTGGTCAGATTGTAAACTCAATACGTTCCGGGCATTCTTGCGCTGCACGTCTTTCTATTTGTGTGTGAAATCATCTTTCCCCCTCTTCTTCTGCTCTCCTTCCCCCCCTAAGAGGTCTATTTGTGGAAGTCATGGCCTGCTGGTGTTTACGATTCTCACTGGGCCCCTACTGCTGGGGCTTTTTTCCCGCACACACACACACACACACACACACATGCACACACAGTGGGTCCTTACTGCTGACACTCAACTTCATTCTTTGCTGCAGCTGCATCTGTTGTCACCATGGAGACCTTGTTTATTACTTAACCCCCCCTGCTCACAAACACACACACACACACACACACAAACACACACACACAAACACACACACGCCGTGACAGAAAAACAGGCAGGCTGCGTCTCCCTCTGTGTTTGATTTGGTGTTATAGGACCCATCGGATCGCAGCCCCGAGCAAGCCCAGGCCCATATGCACAAACACACACACACAGCAGTTGGCCCTGGATGGATGCAGCAGGCCCGCGCTAAACACAGAGCCATAAGCGGCACACAACCTAATCACCTCCAGGCTGGTCTGGATAATGACATTTGTTAAGGCTTTGACTCAACCTGCGTGTGTGCGAGGCTATCTTTCCCCTTCACACGTCCCTCGTACGAACAGAGAGGCGATGCAGGGCGATGCAGCAGAAGCATCTTGATGGCGGGGCCCCCGACGACCGATTCTGCGAAGGGCCGGGTGTGTTCGTGCATATGTGCGAGACTATAGAGGGCGTTGATTGAAGGCCATCCTGCACAGCGGGCGGCAGCATGCAGGCAGGTTTTTCACGAGACGGGGAATCTGTTATGCAACATGTGAGAGCCTGCTAATCTCGCCGAACAGCCTGCTCCTCCTGGCCACCTCTCGGCCCTGCGCGCGCACACACACACACACACACACACACACACGCA
The DNA here is from genome assembly GCA_039737535.1 of Lagodon rhomboides. Lineage (NCBI taxonomy): Eukaryota > Metazoa > Chordata > Actinopteri > Spariformes > Sparidae > Lagodon > Lagodon rhomboides. Next base: position 13,644,484 of record CM077801.1, read on the forward strand.
CACAGACACAAATACCCACACACTCACACACCTCCTGGCCATCTCTCCAGCCATGCATGGCTACACACCCAGGTGGCCTTAATGGGTTTAAGAGCAGTCGGAGATCCTCCTGCGCTTCTGTCCAGACCTGTCTCCTGTCTCCGCATGTGACTGCGCAGGAAGACGCGTGAGGAGGTCAAGGATCCAAGAGGTCATCAGAACACGCCGCGGTGGCAGCCTGTTTAATGTTATTGCGAGCGGAACACAATGCAGCTTGAAATAACTTGCGGTTTATGATTTGTTTTTTGACTCGCTGATGGTCAAAAAAGTGTGTACGGTGGCCAGCAGGGACACAAACAAAGACATTTAAATGTTATTGTGTCAGACGTTTCTGGCAGTGTGGCTCACCCTTACCGATTGATCTGGCATTTGGCACTTGGCACTTGGTGAATTTGGACCTCGCGTCGGCAGCTCCACTTCTGAAGTAAAGGTCATGAGGTGACCTATTGGGGTCAGACGGCTCCACTCGCTAAGCTAACTCTCGGCAGCAGTCATTGTCTCTTAATCGGCAAGCGCCGGCATATGCTGACCGGCTCCCAGCTGGGTGGCTCAGCCTGTAACAGCCGCACCACGTGCATACGTACACCCACACACCTGTATCAGCCGCGAACACACAGCCAGAGGTCCTGTCCAAGATGACCTCCAGGTGGATAGACTTCCTGCAGGCTGCTCCTGTCTGTAATACCCTGATCGCACATGTGCTGCTGCTGCGTGAAGCGCCTCTGGTGGGAACTGAAGTAGAGCAAGGCCCGAGTTTGTTATTATTCATCTAGTTTGACAGAAGGACATTTCCAGCTTTGGCTTATTAATCAGTTGCTTATCGTTGGTTTGCAATGCCGAGCGTCTTTTCAATTAGTTCCCCCTCAGCAAATGTGAATGGAGCTCTGAGAAGTAAGACATGTGCAAATACTAACCAGTGGCTGAAACTCGCAGAGCACAATCGTTACACTGAGAGAGCCTTTAAAAGCGGCTTCTTATCAGTAACAGTTCGGGCCTATTTCATTTGTGCCCACAGAATTTCTCGCCGTTTGGCCCGCGCGCCATGTTTGTGACAGCTTTGATGTGCTGCGAGGCTCCGGGGCCCCTCTCCGCATCCACAACTGCAGCACATCGGCACAGTAAATACTTTGATAACGGCACAATCTGTAACGCGGGCAAAAACAAATAACACAGCGGTCCTTACAAGAGTTCTTTTGTCAGGGTTTGGTTCTGGATTCGTGAACCGAACAAAACAATTGGTTCCAGATTGAGGCGGGCTTCTGTTCTCCCCAGGGGGATGGTTTAAATATATCAGAGGAGAGAGAAGCAGGAATAACAGTGGAAATGGTGAGAAAGCAATTGAGAGGAAGGAGGAATGAGTGAGATGGAAAAATAATTCAACCATGGGCAGTGTGGGAACATTTAAAGGGGATGGATGGATAGAGGGATTCAAGGATGGATGATAGATAAAGTGCGTAGAATAAAAAAAAAAACCCTCACAATTAAAATGGAGAAAATGAGAAACAGCACTTAGAAAGACAAAAAGGCTCCCTTTTCATAGGAAGGAGACAGGAGAGTAAGTAAGTACATTTTGAAAAGAGTTTGAAGTGAGTTGCAAGGTAAAAAAACTCAAAGGAATGTTTGCTATAGCAGTAAAATACATTTATCCATAGCAAGAGCCAATATGGCGACATTTCAATGCACATTCACCGCAGAATCCATCTGAAAAGAGAAAGCTTTCCCATCGCTTTGCAGGACACGTGCCTATAAAACACACGTTTACGGTAAGCGATAATAAAGGGGCAATATGTAAGAATCAACCACCTGTCCAATTCGAACTCCGAGCAAATAGGGGGAAGCATACAACCAGGGTAACCATTAACTGCCGCTGACTGTAGCTGCTGTCAGCTAGTTAGCTCAGTTGGCTCTGCGGCTAGCAGTCCTGTTAGCTGACGATTATAAGACAGGATGGGGCTACTTTGACATGACATCAGCACTGTTGTTTATTTTAGGTTATCTTCTTGGTGTTATAAACTAAAATTCTTACACATTGCACCTTCAGTGTGGACATGAGTGCTTTCCAAAAGCGAAGTGTTATGTGAGGTGCTAATAGGGTCTACTATAGGCCTACTTTAAGGACTGGTCACATCAGCTTAGGAACGTGATTTTAAATAAACTAAGTGACCTTATTTTGAAATAAGCAACCAAGCTAATGGCAATCAAGCACTCCAGTGAGCCTTTTCGCTCATTAATAACTTTTTATTGCATTTGACTATGTGCAATGCTGAGAACAAAATGCATAGCTGTCGGGACTGACAAGCACTAGCATGCTCATGCCTGCCGTTAGCTCACCAGCTGCAGTGGTACACCGACTTGCCCTGCGAGCGGTCCCTCCTTTATTAAGAAAAGGCAGGAGGGTGACTTCAATTTGTGTCACTTTCTGGTGTGACCGGGCTTTTAATGGATATAAAAGCTGAATGAAAGCCGAACAATCGTATACAAAGGGTGTTTCTTTCTTTCATCAGAGGAAGAGCCCCTGCCTGCAGACTGTACTGACCTCCGACTGTACACACCCTAACATGACCACACAACACTGTCCTTTGTCCTGTTTTTGGATGTTGACAGCAAGCTAACTGGTGATGATTCGTGAGTTATCAGGGTCATGCAGGGGGCACTTTCCGCCCCAGACGTTTGGTGGTGGCGGGCCCCGCTGCACTTTCAGAAAGATTAACAGGAATTCCCCGCAACCCACCTCCACACTCACTCTAAACACTTGACGCGGCTTACTTTTCCGTGGCGTGCTAGTCTTGAAGGACCAGGTGGCACACTGTCGCCGCGTGACATCAAAATTGGTCCATTTTGTTTCTCGTTTGTGGCTCAGAGAGGGAGACGAGATGGACATTTTCTTGATGTTAATTACGTTATGAGACTCTCGATGCACTCTTTGCTGTTACACACATACACACCCACTCTCGCTCTCGAGTGTGTGCTTCATTCTTGAGAGGATGTACCAAAAAGGACCTGGCAAGGGTTTGGCTAAGGTCCAGCTGCCTTCACATACACACACACGCACACACACACAAATACACAGAGGGCACACTTAGTCCCCATCTTGGGTGATTACATAGCCTTTCAAACTCATTTACACACACAAGCAGTCAAGCTGAAAACTAATTTGTCCCAACATACACGAAAACAAGGATACACTCACACACTTTCTCGCAGCCACTCGCACAAACGCCGTATCAACGGAGCGGAGATAAGAGCGGTGGAACAATGTAGGAACAGCGCAAACACACACACACCCTCGCACATGCTCACACACATTCAAACCACGGCCGCGTCCAATCTCAATTCCGAACGGCGATAAGTGACGGTAATCTGACATGACAGCTATGGGTTGCGGTATCAAACAATGCGAATCTGGTGTCACAAAAGGACACCGCTCCTGTTGTGGACGTCGGGCTTCAATCACCTTATGGTTCTTAAAGTCCAACTCAGATTCCATTGGATGATAAAAGAGGAAGTCCCCCCCTCCCTTTATGCGTCCCTCCTAGATTCAGCACTGCACCCTCAGCCATTAGCTGAGGCAGTACCTGTTTGGTCGGCTAATTACTCATTATAAGAGCTTCAACGGGCGTCTGCATGTGTGTATGTATATGTGTGTGTGTGTGCCAACAGATGCAAACACAATCCAGCACACACCGGGCAGGAAGGAGGCTGCTGTCGACTGAGCATCCACGCAGGGCGCTGGGGGAATGAAGACAAACTACCGCTGCGACGTATAGACGGCAGTTTGTATGTGTGTGTGTGTGTGTGCGTCTAGCAAACGGACAGACAGACAGACAGGCAGGCGGACAGACAGCTCTCCAGTTGTTGTGTCCCAGAGATGGGTCCCCGGGCCATCTGACACCTCTTCCTGTTTGGACATCAGGCCCCCGAGGACACACACAGCTGGGGACGGGACAAAGCGAGCTCCCTCTCTCTGCATCCACACACACACACACACACACACACACACACACACACACACACACAGTGTCACCAATAAGGTCCCATATATCAGCCTTATTGGTGACACATTCTCCTTTTCATGTGTAACTAGCAGCCCATGGTCACATGAAAGAGCTAACAGCAGCTGTGAGGAACACACAGAGGAGCATCTGTATCTACGCATGGCTGTGTGAATATGTGAGCGTGTGTGTGTGTGTGTGTGTGTGTGCATGTTCTTGTCAGTTCAGTCGGAGCCAAACAAGTTTCTTCTGACATCACCTTGTCATCCCTGTGAAACTACAGTATCCAGAAAATGACTGTGACAGAAGAAAAAAATGCAACGAATCAGTGTAAAACCACAGCTGCAGCTCTGAGCAGAATGAGTCAACTGTCACAGAGCAAAGAGACAACAAAAAAACAAAAAAAACAAAACAAAAAAAAAGACGAGCAAGGTCTCACACCTGCTTTTGTTTGGAGCAGTTGTATCAAAGTGAGTTTTTTTTTTACTTTTCTTTTCTTTTATCAGTTCGGTTTTAGTTTGGGAAGTAAGAATGCGAGAATCAGACGAGAACTTGAATCGAGTCTATTGGAAATACCCAAATACCACCGATCATGAACTGTAAACTTTGTGGCAAAAGGCAGAACAAATCCCATTCCGCTTATTTAAATTGACTTCCGTCTCAGGCGGTTTTTCATGGTTTAACCTCGGGCCACTGGCTTAAATTAAGAGAAACCGTATAATGCCACAACGTGCTATGATGTTTCAGAAAACATTTTTTTAGTTTCAACATGAAAAATGTCTGTCGCTGCCAAAAGCGAGGCGCAAACACCACTTAAAACAGCAAATTGATAGTGAATGGACTCGAGTTTATAAAGCGCTTTTCTCGTCTACTGACGACTTAAAGCAATTTACAACACTTGTCGCACTCACCCATTGAAACACACATTCATACAATCACTCGTTAGGGGCAATACAGTTCTTCCTATCCAAAGCGCCCCACACTTGTCTGATGGAACAGCCTTCGGGAGTGGTTTGGAGTTCAGTATCTTGCCCGAGGACACTTTGAAGTGCACCGACCTTCGGATTAGTGGATGACCCTGCTCTACCTCCTGAGCCACAGCCGCCACAGCTTGTTGTGCTAACCCGTGCCCTACAAGAGTAAGTTGCACACAGGCCAAACACGTTCTGGTTTCCGCAGGTTAATCATTTATTCAATCCCACAGTAGATTTGGAGTTCTAGTGTATGGCTTAAGGCGTCTGTGGCCAAGTTCGGGTTAATGTTTGGGTACAGCATGGCAGCCCGCAAACAAAACTGTCGGAGGAACTTCCTGGTGAAAAGTGAGGGGTGGATTCCACAACATCATTCTTGCTAAAAACCCGCCCTACTCTGCCCTCCATTTGGTTAAGGAGACTTACCCAGAGCCCTTGAGTAGAGAGACTCGCAAAAACGGAAGTGCAAAATACGTGATTCATGCTGACTTCGGATAGTTCCAGGAAGTTCTGAGCGGGCATGTGCTATGTTTGGCAATTCGGAGTTAATACATGATTTATTGGTTGATGTATTTATAGTACCGGGCTGCTAGTATTTTCAGCTAACTTTAACCGTTGAGTGGCTCCACGACCCACCAGTGCTTTAAAAAACAAATGGTCCACTGGGGTAAACAGAGATGACACTCTCTCATCACTGTTCTTACCCTAAACCATAACCAATCTCACTCATTTACATTTAGGAGATGCTTTTCTCCAAAGCGACTTACAGTAATGCAAACGTACACGCATACACTGATGGCGGTGGCTGCCACCCAAGACACCGACCAGCATATCGGGAGCAGTTTGGGGTTCTGTATCTTGCCCAAGGGACACTTCAACAAGCAGAGCAGGGGAATCGAATCAGCGACCTTCCGATAACAAGGCGCTGGCTCTGCCCCTGAGCCACAGCTGTCCACGAGCCTAGTAAGCTCACGAGTAAGATGTTTAATAATCAAATATGGGTGTAATGTTTAGGTGTCCACATACTTTTGGCCACGTGCTGTATCAACCTCTTGCCTGATCCATAAAGGTATTTTTTCGCCAGTTCTTAAAAGTGTTTTGTTATTCTGAAAATCTTGTACACTGTAGCTACAGTAAAATACAGCGCAAAGTGTTACAGTGTCCATTTTCATTTGTCGTGAGCCCAGTTCTCCTTCTTCATCCTTGTCTGAAATGGTACCACCGAAATAATCAGTGCAGGAAGCCTGGTGCTTCAGTGAGGGGCAGTATGGGTGCCCTTTGTGAATTACCCTGATCTCACTGGTCCACTTTCACATAAAATCCTTGCCTGGCGCTGCTTTAGGAATATATGACCCTTAAGATGCCTGTCTAGATTTCACAACAGCATTTCCACCCGTGCTCTTGTGTCAGCAGGCTTCGCTGCGGCTGTAGCCTCGGGCACTTTAACATTTAGCAAGGCGTAGCATTTTTATCCCAGCCACACAAGGTCTGATAAGAGAGGAGACATGTGGTGCATTAGTGTAGCATCTTAGCCAGCCGTGCTAGTAATTCCTGCTTTGATATGAGCGAACCTGAGGAGGGACGAGAGAAATATCTTAGCCAGCCATGCCGGTTAAGCTAGCCTTGATATGGGACTAGACGTGTGCGGGAGATAGCGGCAGGAGCGGAGAGACTCTCCTCCTCATCTCTGGGCAGCAGGATTAGAATGTTTACCCGCTAATGTCTTTAGCCACGCCGAGGCAGGAAACACACACAAAAATACACATAGAGCGGGTACTGTACGCGCGAACGCGGATGGGAGAGGGGACATGTGTTGCGTATGCGTAATCTCACATATATGTCACACGCACGCACGCACACACTTATATACATCCAGTACATTCAGCTGGCCTGGCGTTGCTTTGTGTGTTTGTGGGTGCTGAGGTCTGCACCCATCTGCTCCTTGTGTGTGTGTAATCTGCCTCAGACAGGCTACAGCGCTTAAAGGGGCCAGACTGCAAACACTGCACTGGGATGAGACACCTGCCACAGGGCTAAGACCGGAGCCCTGACGCACAAACACACCCAGATGGAGAGGCCACAGTTACCATGGACAAGGCAGCCGCTCGATTACCGCCCGAGCACTGTGACATTCAGGTGTTTTCGTACCGTTTTTTTTAACAGCCGAAATTGTCGTTCAGACTCGTGCGCTTCCCGCGGCGTGTGGATTTTTTCCCGTCCCCGCGTCGCAGCCATCAGTCCTAATTGGTTGGTATTAATCGTCCACGGAGGAGGCACTTTTGACAGTTCTATCTAACTACAGTGTTCCTAATGCTCGTGGTGAGGAGGGAAAAAAATCTCTACTTATCCTCGTCTTGAAGTCTAGCTTTGAGCATCTGCTGTCAGAGTGTCACGTCTGAATTTAGCAAATGCCCAGGCACGAGGTGGCTGCGTTCTAAATGCCCAATGCTCAAAGGAGTGTCTGTCGTGCCGCGGCTCGGCGTGCCAAATCAGAGCTGGCTAGGAGCTCCCTATAGGCGAACAGATGGCCATTACTATCATTTATAACTTATTAGGGCCTATAATCCTACCTGCGTCAAACACGCCCCGACGCTTAGGGCTGGCTCTCTTTTTTTTTTTCTCTCTTTTTTTTTTTTCTCCCCTCCGCCTCATTTAAAACTGTTTTATGTGCCAGAAAAGTCCTCATCACGATTTTTTCTCTGTCTCTCCATCTCTCTCTGTATTTTTAATCTGCAAACTGCGTGGTCGACACATATGTGGAGGGATAATATGATATAGGGTTATCTTTTCCTTTAAATCAACAGTCAACAGATTGCCCCCGCGATGGTGCGGAGCTGGAAGCCGACAGCACTGGACGCAAACGCAGGCGCAACATGCGGCGCGCGGTCATTTTTTCACCAACTGTAAAGGAGAGTCATACACAATAATATTTATTTTCATAACACTGCGCTGTTTTCGCCTGTATATTGCAATCATATAGCAACAATAAACAGCTCTTCACTGGAAAATCATATGCTGCAAGCCTATGTTACTGACTGTGCTCCCGACTATAGGCACTGTACGCACACATTCATACATAATGAAATGATGATGGTGTGCCACGGTGATAATTCACATTCTACTTGGTATCTGCGTCCTAACAAAGTCCTTCCTCCTACTTTGTCAGTCTCTCAGTCTGGCTCCACGGAGGCAATCGTCAGTGATGCCTCACATTCACCACCCAAGCAGGTGTGGGCATTGACGTTTCTGCTGTGAACAGGCTGCATCTGTCATGTGGCAAAGCAGAAATAGCTCCAATCAATGTCCCCCTCGGACACACACGCACACACACACACACACACACCCACATACACATGCTACGCTCGCTCACACCCCCGGCACCGCTGTTCTCCAGCAAACCAGGATCTGTGCGGAGCAATCATTGTAAATCAGAGCGGCCGGCGCAGCAGCGAGGGGCGATCGATCGATCGGCCCGTCCTGAGCAGGGAGTCGAGGCGGCTGCTGCATCCTCCTCGATCTTCGCTCGGACTTCAGAAACCGCCGCAACCCAGCGAAGGCCGGAGAGAGATCCCCGCAACCTTTGACTCCCATCTGTCGCCATTTTGCAGCAGCTACTTTGTTGCAGCCATTTTGTGTCCCTGCCATTTAGCACTCTATTGAGCCTCAGCTGGGGATGCCAAATGGCACGTGTGAAACCCCCGCCCGCCCGCCCACCCCACCCCATCATTTGTGACCGTTTGGAAGACAGACAAATAGATGGGCAGACACGCAGGCAGACAGAGAGACAGAAGGAAGGCAGATGACTGGCTTTGATGGGCTTTATGGGGATGTGTGCGGAAAGACAGACAGACAAATGTGTGTCGGCAAACAGACAGACAGATAGACGGACAGAAGGTATATACACACGTGTGTTTGTGCGCGTGCACGAGCGTGTGTGTATATACGCGTGCGAACGGCGTGCGCGTGCGCGTGTGTGTTTGTGTGAGCGGATGTCAGACCAGGTTGTGTGTTCCTGCAGTGGCAGAGATGAGAGGGAGAGAACAGGAAGCTGCTCTCCTGGAGACAGATGGACTGCCATGCTGTGGACACACACACACACACACACACACACACACGGAGAGTGACACACAACAGTACAGCCAGCATGAGAACATATCAGAGCACGACTGCTGAAAACAGAAAAACACACCAACATGCTAGCCTAAACAGGCGTCGAGGACACACACGTGGCGCGTTCGAGGGAAAACGGATAAAAGACGTAAACAAAACTGCAAGCGCCAAAGTTCACGTCGCGTGACATCACGAGGGCTCGCCGAGTCCGTCGCCTCGGATCGACAGAGAACTTCTTCCTGTGGCTTCATTTACAAAGCGAGCCTCGCCTGCCTGATTATTAGCAAGTTCCTTCGCATGGAAACTCAGCTACACGCCTAAATTGTAAAAACCCACCACGAGAACGGTGAGATGCTTATTGACGAGCGTACATGACACGCTGACGCTCAGAACAGGTGTTAATCCTGCCAGCCTCAGGTATGTGGTGACAACCTTCTCACACCCAACTTGAGAGCTCTGGCGGATCTAGGCTACGCCAGGTTGTCACACAGGATGTGTTGTGCGCACACACACACACACTTTCTGCTTCTTCTCTTCACTTTTCCCCGTCTTTCATTTGAACAGAGACACACAGGAAAAAGGAAGCGAACAAGAGGAGTGAGGGAGCGAAGATGAGAGCCCGCACAGACAGCGACTCCAGCAGCGACAACAGCAGTATCACACCGTGTGTTTGGGTGTTTCTGCGAGTGTCTGCGAGCGTGTGTGTGTGTGTGTGTGCCCGGGCGCGTGTGTTCGGTGTGTTTCACAGGATTGCCAACACATCTCCTCGCAGCGAGAGCCCTATAGGAACAGAGACATCTGTGGAGTGAAAGGACGCCAGCTTGCACGGCCGTCTCTGGAGAAAGAAGAGGATGGGAGGAGGAGAGGAGTAGGAAGAGGAAGGGGAACGGGCAGGAGGATGGAGGAGAGTCGGCGGGAGCGCCGAACCTTGTCTGTCAGCCGATAATTAGAGGAGGAGTCCTGTATAGTTTAGACAGGGATGAAAATGTTTAATCCGAACAAGTTGCTCAGCGGAGAAGTGTTTCGTTCGTTCTAGGATTTTTCAGGGAAAAAGTCCAAATCAAGTGTCCTTATTTCACAATATATATCCCTGAATTTCCACACTAAATATACTTTCCCATTAATTGATTAGTTTGCGTCACTTCAAACATCCAATTACTTTTCAATATCAACATTCATTCAATGTTCCTCGATGTCTTACTCTTGGCCCCGCCACATTAAGTTGATGATGAGTGAGCCGAGCAGTAATTGAAAGTGATTTCAAGGTGATTCGCTTCTCTCTTTGATGACTACAAACCTTCATGTGAAAGCCGTGCAATATAGTATGAGTGATGAATTTATTTGAGTAAGAGCTGTTGTACAGGATAGAAAGCACCTCAGTGGGATAAAAAAAAGAGTCCAAAAGTGCCCTCAGCGAATATCTGCAGATCGGCGAATAGATATTGGAGACGCCGGCCTTCTTCAACAATTCATCCATAACCCTGCAGCCAGGGACATACACTGCAAATGGAGTTGATGACAATACAAGCAAATGTCCTCCTTGTGTGTACAAGCAAGTGCACTCAAGCAGATGTGCACCGCAGACCTTGGGGGTATAAGCCAGGGAACAGGACACAGGTGCACCTGCTCTCTGCTCTCAATGAAAGGTCAGCCAAAATCAGAGGGGGATGCAACCTTCCAGTGCCTGTGAGCCAGTTGGAAAAGCTGAAAGAGGGCGAGAGAGTAGATTTAAAGCCTGAATATGTACAGTAAATATCCGATAAGCTTTGCGGAGTCGGCGCTACAGCCAATTCCCCCGCAGCTCAAATTTCTTTCTATAACTATCTCTCTTCTTTTTTTTTTTTTCTAAATAGCCATCATTGCCACACGTGGCTCCGCGCCGGTTGCCAAAGTGCATTTCCAGCGATCTGAGCAGGTATACAGGAGAAAACATGTGCAGCCGGACCAGTGCCAGAAGAGACAGAAGGTCTGCAATGATGTTTCACTACATAGATTATGCAGATACCGCGGTCAGAACGAGGAACAGACAGAGAGAGAGAGAGAGAGAGAGAGGGGGGAACAGGGAGAGGGAGAAAGGGAACACGAGGAAAACGGGCAGAGAGACGGCGAGCGGGGCGACAAACAAACGCAGACAGACAGAGGGGAGAGCGATGGGAGCGAGCACAGAGAAACGGAGCAAGTGTAAGCATGAGAGGGAGGACATGAGAGACGGAGAGAGAGGGAAGTGAAGCGGGGAGGGGTGTGTGTGTGTGCGTGTGTGTGTGTGTGTGTGTGCAGGCTACAGCTGGCAGAGGGATTCCCAGAGCCAACTGCCAGTGTAGTGGAGCTCCTTAACAACTTCACAGGACTCTCAGAAAGGAGCTTTAAAGTGGCCACATGGCCTGGCCAGCACAGCAGAGCAGAGCAGCAGGCTTTACTGGGGCTCTGCGCACACACACACACACACATTCATGCACAAGCATTCATACACACACACACACAAGCTCAAACAAGACTCAGCCCGCCAGCTGCTGACAGGGACAAGAGTGTCCAGAGCGATAAATCTGTGAGCATGTGTGTGCGTGTGTGTGTGTGTGTGTGTGTGTGTGTGTGAGGGAGCGGGGGGTTAGGAATGAAAAAGCAAAAGAGCAAAAAAGCCTCTTCTAGCTTTACATGCAACACAGAAGTCACAGTATAGGATAACAGCCCCAGATTTGCATGAAAATGTGAAGCCGCCGATATTTGCCTCACCCGCGCCTGCAAACACTCTCGTCTGCTCATAAGCCGCCTTCTTTGCACAAAACAGAAATATCAATTCCTACAACTGCCCTCCTCCTCCTCCTCCTCCTCCTCCTCCCCCTCCTCCTCCTCTGTACCTGCAGTACGCCTCCAGGAGTGAAAACATGTGGTACACGCTGCTCGAGCAAAGCAGCTTTGCTTTCTCGCCGTTTGATTCCCTCCGATAACAGCGAGCGGCGGCCGATCATCAAATGTTTGCGGCGAGTTAAGCCTCCTAATTTCGGAATCGCCGCCTGATCCTTGAAATGCCAGTGCTTGGTGCAAAGTAGGAACCGGTTCTTTTCTCTCTCTTTTTTTTTTTCTTTTTCTTTGCGCTCCATTCATATGCTCGATAATCATTATCCCTCTTTTGAGCTAAACTTTGAGGAAGGGGTGGAGGGGCTGGGGGGGGGTGGGGGGTTGCGGTGGATGAGATGCCATCACACACCCTAACTCTGTGTGCGGTGGGACAAGTATCTCCCGCTCTTGATTTTTTTTTTTCTTTCCCAAACATCTACTAGACGCTGGTCTGTCTGGATCGGCAGAGTATATTTTCCAGGGGTTGTCCGGCGACAAAGGTTTCTCAGCCGGGATCGCGGTCTTTCCCTTTTTTCCCACCATCACTATGCTAGACCACCACTACACTAATGGTGGGGCATTAGCATTTCAAGGAGCCTCCATTAAGGAGGGCAAGAAAAGCTGCTCTCAGCGGGGGGAAATCCATTTTGTCCCAGGCTCCAACATCTGCTGCAGCCGTCCCAGCCAGAAGGACGCTCGGATAAAGCCGAAGAGCCCTCTGATTTACTGTAATGACAGACAGACAGATAGACAGGCAGAACGGATGACCATATGCGGAAGCGAGGGAGAAAAAGGAAAAGACAAAAACAACTTCTGTCTCACTGTCTGTCATTTTCTGGTGCTTTCTATGTGCATGTGTCAGTGGCGGCGGCGGCGGTGGTGGTGGTGGGGGGGGGGGTCATGGGAAAGGCAGGTTGCCAGATTAAGCTCTGCTGTCTGAAATCCTTTATGGCCAAAGTGGTGGGCAAATAAAAGAAAAAAAAATAAAGAAAAAACAATATCTTAGAAAGAGAATGCGGCAGTGAGAGTGGGAATACGACAACAGTTTAAGAGCAGCGGTGAGGAGACATCTGTGGTCATAATGAGAGAGGCTCGCAGGCTGGGTGTCAGCTGCTCCCACGTAATGACTACAACCAAAAAGAGGAGACGAGTCAAAAAGAGGGACGGAGCGGGAGACGGACAGAGGGACACAGGGCCTTGATCCCCGTCCCATCTGTCCTGCCTGCTTCTCCTTCATCCTTCCCCTCTAACGGTGGTCTCCTGCTCGTTGCGGTTCTAAACCTACCAAGTCCATCAAGCCCGAGCAGCACCGAGGTGAGCCGAATCAAACCCCGGCCGGAAGGGAATTAAAGCTTTTAGCAGACAGACGGGTATATACAGAGAGAGAGAGAGAGAGAGAGAGAGAGACGTTTCAAAAGTGGGAAAACACCAGCAGAAAGTTGAGGTCAAAGCAGGAGATGAATGTGTTTTTATCTGCACAGTAACTCATGTAACGCGATGACGCTCTGCCCCTGTAATGACAGAGTGCGTCGCAATTACACGACCTTTTTCCCACCCAAACGGAGCGTCTGTGATGTCATGGCGCCACCGCGCAGATATTTCGGTTCGTCTGAGCGGAGCGTGCCCGATAATAGCGCGTTCCGCGAGCCGAACGCCGCGGAAAATAGTAGCAGACAACCTCTGGGCCGACACAAACACAACGCCACCGTGATGGATAATGGCTGCTGCTAAACGCCCAAAACAAAAAAAAAACTCGCCCCGGCTGATAAACACTGTATTTTTTTTTTTAGTTTTTTCGGAGCAGCGTATCTGAATGTCTGGCTGGATATCTGGAGCAAATGCATCTGTCTCCGCTCCGTACCATCTTCTAGGAGTACAGATACAGATACAAGGTGTCTGCTGGAGCTTAAACAGATGGAGGGCCTCTACTGGGAAGGGCGTTTAAAGAGTTCTCTCCCCTGAAAAAAAGAAAAAACCCATCAAACTATGTCTTAACAAGCCATTTACTCTCAAACTCAATCATCAAAATCTTGGTTTCATTTCGAGGCAGATCAATACCTGCTGTTAGGGAGAGGTTATTGTTTCCAATGCACTCTCACAACGGGTGAAAAGTACGCCCGAGATCCGACTTGACCTCAGGAAAATCTTGAAACAATTTGATACGTTTTGGAAACCGCTGAAATTATCTGCTAATTAGCTTTTGGAACGTCGTTTTCATCGGTTCTGGGAAAAATATGATTTTAATGTTCCGAATACTAGATTTAAGGAGTTAATTAAGATTTCTTTTTTTTTTTTTTTTCTTTCCCCCGAGCGCGCACTCACACACACACACACACACTCACACGCAAGCTGCTCGGTCGGCCCAACCTAGTCTTGTCGAGGAGAGCGGTGGGGGGGGGGGAGGGCGGTGATGTCATCAAGCCGGGCCGGTGCATCAAATCAGCGGCTGACCCCGGTGATGTCGCCTGCGGTGAGCACCTGGCTGCTTTCACCACAAGAGAGCCATTACATGTCGGGGAAAGGTGTTTTTGAGCGCGCAGTCATTACACACACACACGTAGAGAGAGAGAGAGAGACAGACACACACACACACACACACACACACATACACAAAGAGCCAGCAGCTTGTATGAAACTCCAACTGGACAAAACAATAAAACTTGGAACACGACAATGCATTGGATGGTACAGAAACCTGGTCAATTTGGAGAGAGCTCAGTCTGTCTGTCTCTCTGTCTGTCTGTCTGTCTGTCTGTCTGTCTGTCTCTCCAGCCTCGGCTTTTTGCGATGCCACAGCTTTTACGCAGCACCAGCCTGATTGATGCCTTCGACTCTGTGTGGTCCAGACGTAAGTCATCCAGGCCACTTGCTTCACTCTGTTTACTAGTGGGTTACTTCTTACACACTTACACACACACACACACACACACACACACGGACGTCATCTCGCACTCTGTCTCCACAGGTCTGGTTCTGAGCTCCATCACTCCTAACAATTATCTTTGGCGTTTGCTCACAGATCGGGCACCTCAGAGTCTGGGGCTGCTACAGACGAAGCGCACACTGGCTTCGAGACGTGTTTACAAGAACTGGGGCTAAAGTGTGTGAGTGTGTGTGTGTGTGTGTGTGGTGTAAGTGCGTGTGAGAATGTATGAGAAGTCAGAGCAGAAGGCTAGCTTATAGTGTGCTACAGTCAGCAACACTTTAAAGGAAAGGCTTGAAGTGCTCTTCCCGCTACCGGATCATGTCCAGTGTCTACACACAAAGACACACTACAAACACACACGCGCACGCACGCACACACACACACACACGCAGAGCCAGATGGACAGCAGTGCTAAGGCTTAGTTTAATGACAAAAGGACCCTCAATCTGGACACGGATTTATCACTCACTTTAAAGTCCATCTGCGAGAAGTTTGGACTGAAAACACAACTGCTCAATCTCTCCGCCGCTCCTCGGCTTGTGTTTGAGCGACTCGGCGGCTCCCTATCTCCCCCTTCCCCTTGCGGAACGACGCTCGCACACTTTCCCACACGGCGAGCCCCGCACCTCTCCTGCATCTGTAATGGATCTGAATGATAAATGTTTGAAGACGAGGGGTGGGTGGGAAAAAAGAAGAAAAAAAAAAGAAAAAAAAACCGAGGGGCCGACTCAGATTCACAGCCCGGTGGCGATATCATAGAGGCATGCAACCATAGGCTTTTATTTCCTGGGTTTAGTAGTGTCCAGGGGCCTGCCAGCATGTGGGGTGGGGTGAGGGTGGGGTGAGGGGGAAGCTGGGAGGCAGATAGACAAGAAGAGTGACAGCACGGAGATAGACTAGCTACCTATTTATAGCCCGGGCCATCTGCAGAGCTCCCTCTTGTCTTTGGTCATCCTGTTCACAAAGGCTTGGAGGCAGATTCCAGCAGCCCAGCGCCCAGCCGCTCCATTCACTATTCATTCCAGAGCCGGCAGCACCATATGGATCCGGCCCCACTGCTGGGCCCTGGCCGGCCTGTTTCTCCCTCTCTATCTCTCTCTCTTCAGATTGACGTGGTAATGAAGCCTGGGTGGCTTGCAAAGCGCTCTCCTTTTTCTTTTTTCCCCCTCTTTCTCCCTGTGTCTTTCCCCTCTTCTCTCTCAAAGGCGCCGGGGCTTGAGCATGACCGGACACCCCCTCCTCCTCCTCCTTCCCTCCTGTTCTCTTCCTATTACTCTCCCTCCTCCTCCTCCTCCTCCTCCTCCTCCTCCTCCTCTCTCCTTCTGTCTTTCTTTATACGCAGCCCAGACACTCTCCTCTCCTCCCTTTACCCACTCTCAGACATTCAAATGATCTCATTTCATTCCCCGACACCTGCAGAGGGCTAATGTGACCTTAAGTGGCCGAGATGTTCCGTTGCCAGCCTTGTACACATCTGCATCCCCCGTCAACACTGATGAACTACACTTACATAGATATATATATCAATGCAGCAGTGAATCAAAATGTCATTTCATTAATCATCAGAGTCACATGTCAGCACAAAGATTGGATACTCCCATGCCACATCCTCTTTTTCTCAGCTCACATCCCCTTTCCAGCTTGACCATTTCACTTCAATGAGGCCAAACTGGCTATAAAGCGGAAATGGAATCAGAGGAGGGGATTCCACACAAGGAAACTGTTAATGATGCTACAAAGCGCAGCCCCTTGGGGGGAAGTAAGAGGACTGTGAAACTAAACCCAAACACAGCTTCTGTCAGCCTCCCTCTGTCCCGCTCGGTCCTTTAGTCTGTGGACAAAAAAAAGGCTTCTTTTTTTTTTTTTACAGCCCTGTTAGTTACTGGTGCACTCCATTTAAGTGTGGTTTTGTGAGTTTTGCAGCTCAAAAGGCAGCTGGGCTACAGGTCAAAACTTAGAGCTTTTAAACTGGCAGACCATTTAAAAAGACAAGGTAATATCCTATATATTTTTTTTTTATTTGCAAACAATCGCATGGAAAGGCCAAAACCATAAAGTACTCTCTGTGTAGCTGATCTACTTTATTATTATTAAAGCTTTTATAGGCTAATAGCTTGTTCCTCTGTGCCATACACCTGCAAGTGAGGCACATTATTGCACTGGGTGATGTCCTCTTTTATTATGACGATGAGCATCATGATTTATTTTGATATTATGTGATTAATTCCACATACATTATCCCACTGTAGTAGATACACCAAATCCCACCTACAAAAACCCAAACAAATACACTATTTACTTCTGTTTGAGTAACACTTGTCTTTGCGTCACACTGCCCAGCTGTTGCCCAGTGAATATTTGTGACTTGCTCCTTTCACTCTGTGTTTCATATCGGTTCCTGTGCACGTAAAAGCTCTTGAAAGTTAAAAAAGGCCACCACACCAACAGAAGCTCCGCTCTCCCACAGAAAACACTGCACCTGCAACGCCTCGTCAGTAGTCACGCCCTGACTTTGTGACATCACGCTACATACCACGTCGCACGTTTGTATAATTTATGCCAAGTGGCTGGTTTGGCACGTAAGAATGGAATCAGCACAGCTGCTCTGGTGTTGTTAGCGGTGCTGGCTCAGGCATGTGTGAGCTGACCATTCACGGGAGACCCGGTATTCAGGAGGGAAGCTCTTAAAGAGACGGGACCTCACCCTGCCTGAATGTGAAGCGTTGGTTTATTAAAACTTAATCTATCGGGACGCCGCGTGAGCTCTGCGTGCAAAGGCGAGATTCCGACCAAGCAGCCGCTTGCTCTCTTCCTCCTTTCCTGTTATAATTTCCAGCGCTGCTATCAAATAATAAATGCACAAAAAAGCTCAAAAATTATTTTAAAAAAGTGTATTTACTTTTGCCTTTCAGCAAAGTGATTGCTCCGATTTCAGGATGCAACAACTTGAGTGCAAACGGATCCCGGGGGAAGCGATAAACACAAGCTGTCAAACAGGTCGCAGACAAACTCGCAGGTTAATCGATCTCTTTTGGGAAAGAAGACACAGTCGCATATCAGTTAACAGACCAGCTTCTTGCTTGAACCTTAACATTTCCCTGTGTATTGATGAATTATAAGTAACATCATGGGTTCCCTCACTCCCTGTTGGCCTACAGCCTGCAGGCTTCTTGCCTCATTTAGCCTTTGACCTTTATTCCGCAAAGTTGCCCCACCCTAATATCTAAGCAATTCATTTTGTCATCATAACTGACAGAACAGATGTGAGTAGCTCCAAAAAGAAAAAAAACATTCAAATAAATTGTACTTCTTCTTTACTTTTCTTCTGACCTCTTGCATCAGGAAGTATGTCACAATCCTAATGTTCACAAAATGAGCAGTCTATTTAATACGAGACCGTTTTATAAAAAGTAATGGGAACTGTAACTCTAATAGACAAAACTTGGCTTTTGTTTCGGTCCCACCTCCCACCATATTTATCAGACTGCGCCAGCGCCAAGAGTCTTACCTGCTAATTGCAGACGGAGAGGCTTTGTTGTGTTCATATTTTTAGAAGACAGATAATGTTAAAAGTGCATTAGTCGTCGGAGGTATCATTCCTCAGCTGTAGCGCGGCGTTCACCTTGGGATCTGCGGAGCCCGAGGCCTAGGCCAGCCTAGTTAACCATGCATGCTGTGCTGGGCCTAACCTAATTAGGTGCCATCCCAATGTCAACACTGCTGCGTTCGGAGCCTGATAAAAGACAAGCCTTTTCTTTCCCCCGCTCACACTGTGAAAGGGCTACAAAGAGCCGGGTTGGAGAGACCCTACCATCTGCAAGCGCCGTGTGTGCATTTGCATGTGCGTGACGCCTTCATTCGCGCTTTCAACTCTCAAAGTTTGCCGCGGAAACGTAGGAAATAAAGCATCCGCGGGTTCCGACGTCCTAAACGGGAAGCTGGCAGCGACGACGACGCCGACGTTTAAATCTAATTTATAGCTGCTCCTGTGAAAAGACACCAAACATAATCACCTCCCGTCTTACTTACAGCAAGCTAATGCACTTCACACGTGTGCGTCGACGTACAGCTGTATCTCTTTCAGTGTCGATTTCATGCCATGTGTATTCCGTGAATCCACTCCCACTTCAAGTCTGTGTGCGCGCTCCAATTTCATACCAATGACTTTCATTTGTGTTTTTTTATTTTTTTTATTTCACCCTCGCACCCCCAGCGAGGAAACATCTCGCACAGAAACCCCAATTAGGGTCGATCAAATATGGCTCCTCGGGCACGGAGGGAACGCACGCGCACACACACGCACGCTAAGTGTTGCCTTTTTAATGTGTCGTCAAACCATCCGCTAATTCCATTTATACGGATAAAACACTCTCACAAATAGATTACCTGCTACATACGATCCCCTCTTTCACTGTGAAATCGTGGCACGGCGCCACATCCTCCCACTGCTTCGTAGTCCATTAAAATACAGATGAGAGCGTTTTACAGCCTGGGCCAACAGCAACGCCTCCCAGCTAATCCACCAACAAACACAAACATCAGATGAATTATCTGTAATGGAGAGGACTCTGTTCTGGCACCGCTGACGGAGGAATGAAACAAAACATGAGTTTATTTTGGTAAATATTTGGATTTCATTTTGATTCAGCTTTTCATGTACGTAATTAGCTGGCAAATATAGATCTCTATAGAAATCCTTTCGCTTTTTTTCATCAAGAGGGTGTTGGTGTCTTTAGGTGTGCTTCCAGCAGTTCTTTTCAGAAGCGCTTCATGCGTAAAAAAAAAAAAAAAAACTAGATACAGAGGAAAGTTTCTTTTTTTTTTTTTTTTGCTTGGAGCATTTGAAGAGTTTGTCAACTGCAGCTTCTAAAAAATGCACTTTCGGGAGAGAAACCAGCTCCATCCATCCATCTATCCGCGACCACTAGCACACTTGACAGTTTCACTGGCTCAGGAGCCAAGCAAACAATGCTGCTCTGACAAGCGAATCTCTCCCGTGTCGGAATCTCATCTACTTAAAGCACTATTTATTCAGCACACATCCTTTTAATGCTGAATCTTGGCAACGGCGCATGAAATCCAGCACCTTAATTCCATTAGCTTGTTACTCCAATAAGTCCCAATAATCTAAAGCTAACTGCAGCACATACACAGACGCTGGAAATACACGAGCCATAGCTGCTCCCTCCGGGGTATTTTTAATAACACTAACAGCCTTTAAAGGTTGATTCATTCTGCCGATATCAAAGTAAATGGCCACATTAACCTGCGCTGGCTGGGACTGACTGGAGCTGAGCTGGAGTGGAAAAAATAAATAAATAAATTGAAAAGAAAACTGGTGGCAATATGAAACACAGCAGGTTTGGAGGATTTAATGTAATTACATCACAAAGAGGTAAAGACGCCACAGCTGAGGAAAGTTGTTATTCAAGCGTTTTTTTTTCCTCTCCCGCTGCTGCTCAGTTTCCCACCATCCTGAATGAACCGCCGTATGCTTGCTCATGGTCCACGCGCAGGGCTGAATCTATTGTCGACAAGACACTGCAGCTTCTCTTCAAATGGGGCTTAAGACTCCGCTCTTCATTTTCAAAAAGTGACTCAGCTTTTGTTAGCCCGGGAGGTGAAGAGGGTCCTAAAAGACCCAGACGCCCTCGGGTGGGAAAAGAGCAGATAAACTGGTAAAAGTGAGAGAGGCGGGGGAAAAAAAAAAAAAACCCTGCAGGGCCGAGACAGCGATGGCGGCGCGAGACGGATAATCTGCGAGGAAAAGAGAAAGCGAAGGTAATAGGGATAGTAAGCGCATGCCAAAAGAGAGAGACGGGAGAAAGTCTGTGTTGGTCGGTCTGATCCTACGTGAGCCGATGAGATGGGTGACGGGTTGAGGAGGGGTGAGAGATAAGAGCCAAAGAGGATTAGTGCCGTGAGAACCTTTGTTGTTGTGATCAGTTAAAAGCACTGGCTCTCAATGATCCACCTGACCACTTCAGCGTGCTTACAGCAGCAAATCTGCATGCGAAGGGGATGACAAGACACCTTCAGCCGCCCTGCAAGGCCACGTCTGCAGAAGTTCATGCGGATCTGGACAATTTGCACCGCTGTTTGTTTTAAAGTCCCCACAAAGTGCACGAGTCTATGAAATAATAGAGTCACGTTGCAGCATAGATGGAGAAAACTTTTTTGTTCTTTTGGAAAAACGCTAATGGATGATTGTCATGTGATTACAGGTTGTGTCCAAAATCCTTCACTAGACACCATATGGCTCATTATATAATGTGTTTACCATATTCTAGCGTTTTCTTTGTGTCTAAAGAGAATTAAAAAAACATCGTGGACTTATCCCAAATCATAAAAAGTTGAAAACTATCGAGAGCTACCTACACATACTTTTCTCGGTTGAACGAGCGAGACAGGAGGCAAATGTCAATTAAGGGGGAAGTTGAGTGAAAACCGGAAGTGTGTTTCGTCTTGGGACCCGTTTCATGCAGCTGCGGCGGCACACTTGTGGGAAGCGGAGGGCTTGAGCGCTCGCCCGGGCCTCCGGGTTGGGCTGCCGGGTACCGCAGCACACATCCCACAAGAAACTGAGACACGCGGTTTCATTTGTATTACTACAAAATTGGGAGATTGGCGGGAGAAATCACCAATCGGGAGCACAGCTAGAGAAAGGGTTAAAAATAGGGAGACTCGCGCAAAAATCGTGAGTGTTGACAGGTATGCATACAGGCACGGCAAAAAAGTCTCATTTAAACATGAAATGAAGGACGGGAGTAGTGTGTGATTTTGTCTCCAGACACATTAACCTACAAAGTCCTCTATTCTGCCAACATTCGGGACAGTGAGGTCATGACCTTTGTGTTTTTAACTGGGAATTTGGAGGGTTTTTCCGGCTGAGGGGGGTTTACACTCGTTTTGTTTGTGAGTAGGTAACGTGCAGGGAGTTTTTAGGAACTTTCCCACTGAAAACTGCTCTCTGACGCAACGAGAACAGCACGAGTGAACCAAAACAGCTTTGAGCCGTTAAAACCAAAACAGTGAGTTAGAGACATTGAATTTAGCGTGCCACATGGTACCAATGTGCAGATTTGTTTTGACAAGTGACAACTTTTCGTGTCATTCGATCCACTTGTTAGTATAAAAATCCTGCAGTTTAAAATCTGACACTGATTTCAGGTCAACACAAGGAAATGTGATGGTATGATGATTTTCCCACCAGAATTTCATTTCTGGCAATGTTGGGAAATAAATACCTTATTTTATTGCTCCACTAACTTTCTGGAAAGAATTCCATAATCTGGTACCGATTACGGGCAGAATAGCAAAGAAAACATCTGAGGTAGTTATTTGACCCTAAACCTGCAAACCTGTGGAACTTTTGTCTCCAGTACACAAATACTGTCAATGTGTTTCTGACATCATAGGCACCGGCGTGCTTCTATTTGCTCCATTGCTGTAGTTGATCATGCTTCATCTCCAGCAAACCAAAATTTGCGGCGTGATGTAAATCGTATCAGTTGCACTATGGGGGGGGCCCTTAGGGGGACTCTTCCAAAATCCTGGTTACGGCCCTGTCGTCTACATAGAATTTATATCAATGGTAAAATAGTGAATGACGCAGTGAGCGAATGACTTCGGACTCGGTCTCATTGACATGTTATCCAGTTCTGAGTGTCTGGACTTGCTGCTGCACTATATTTTTCACACTTGCTCTGTAAACAATAAATAACACTTCAAAGACAGTGGAAAGCGTCTTGGCAGTAACGGTGTTAAGCTCCTGGCTTAGAATAGAAAAGATTTAAGTGTTTTTTCTGTCGTTTTGGCTTCTCGGCGTGGATGGAAGGATTTTTTACAGAGTGATCAGAAAATGCCTGTGGGATCGAAAAATGACGTTCTCCTCGCGAGTTCGACAGTTCTTTAGCTCGGCCGTGTTTATTAAAGCCCACGGAGGCACCAGCAGACAATTTCCTGCACACATATTACACCTGAGTATGCGCGTTATGGCAGCACCCAGCAGCTCATACCCCACCGCTGCAGCCTTTCTTTCAAACACCAGGCGCATAATTTACCTCGGTGGAAACAACACAAGCATGGGTGGTCAGAGATGGCGCATCGGACAGAGCGATGAATCAGCCAGGACGGAGCCGCTCTCGCTTGTTTTCACACAAAGGAGTGTGTTTCCTACATTAACTCTCTCTTCCCCCTGCGCTGTATAAATATATAAAGATTGAGTAAGAGCGAGATGACTGTGGTCAGATGGTTTGAGGTTATAAGGGAAGTGGGCTCTGCTGCGACAAAGAGATACAGCAGAAGGAAACAGACTTCTGCTTAGTCCAAAACGTTGAACTCCTGTGTTCCTGATTTGTTCTGTCTGTCTGGGTTGAGGGGGTCACAGTGGTGGATAGTGACCCATAAACGTAGCCTCTATATAGGCCAGCATAAGTCCTTACTGAGAGGAGATTTACACCTTGATACTTTGGGGTGCACCACCTTCTCCTCAGTTAGGTGATTTTGGTGCAAAACTTCCACTTTTTCTGACCCTTTTATGGACTTCTCATCCATTTTGGCAAAGAAAGACATTAAAAGGTCCTTTGTGAGCTGTCTGCTGATGTAAGGCATGTGAAAGCTATTAAATGGACCTTGCGGGGAGTTTGTTTTGTCCAAGGTCAAGAATGGACTTTCAATTTCATCACATTTATGATTAGTTTAACTAAACTGTGTTACGTCTAACAGTACAGCCACTCTTTGCCTTCCTAACAGGCTAAAACAATCTTATTTTTGGTCTTGAAACCAAAAATGAAGGCAGCGGTGACCAACGTCGCAAGCAAAGGGTGAAGTTCCCTGAAATTAAATCCAGCTCGAGAGCGGACCGTTTGTCACACAGCGTCCTTAAGGCGCACACAAAACCATGTCACCACAGAATCCAAGAAGTCTCCGCCCGAGGCGGTATCAGAAGTTAGTTTCAGGTCTCGTACACATTCTCAATTCCCCTTGGAATAGAGGAACCTGACCGCCTGCGCGCTGGGATTGAAAGGACACCAACTTTATTAATTTACTCACTGAAGCTTCAGTTGGCGCTAACAAGCGAAGGTCCAGCGAAATGACACTGTATTGTTGCTGCACCTGTTACATCTCCACAGCAACTGACTCCGTGGCCATTAACACCGAGTGGTAATGCCGATAATTTTCTGCAACCTAACTCGGTGACAGATAAAGTTAACTCCTAATTTACACGCAGACGCCAGGCTAACCTCCGTTCCCCCCCGCCGCATTAAAAAGAAATCTGATTCCAACAATCATCGCCTGACAGTGCGTTCGACTGGAAACCACACTGTCATACTCCCTGTGCGAAAGTGGAGATATGCAGATATCTGATTACTGGGGTACAGACTGCTAGCTGCAGTGACAGCTGTGCCGCAGTGATAGGTGGGCGACACAGCAATGTTAACGTGTGATTGTATGCCAACGGGCAATATTGCCCAAAAGTTAAACTGCGGCCAACTTTTCCACGCTGCCAACTGGTTGGTGGTTATCGCGCTGGCCAAAAGATCTGAGTGGTTCAACTCTAAAAGAAAATAAGTGGTTTTTTTAACAACTTCAGATGCTCGAGTTCTATAGTAGCAAGGTATGGCATAATATATAATTCAAAGCCTCAGCTGTCCACCTCCATCATCTACCTCCTGTCACATCTCCTGCAGCCAGCTGTGTGCGGTGGAGGAGCGGTGTGCGCAGGGCAGGGGAGGGCCGGCCTCCAGGGAGGCTTGGAGTGGCCACTCCACGACCAGCCTGGAAGCCACTCGGGCAGCCATGGCGCCTTTGTCTCCCAGTCCAATCTGGCCACCTCATCACTACCATCCATCCACCCATCTCTCCCAAAGCTTCCTGCCTGCCCGTGCGCCTGCTGCAGCCTCTCACGTTACAATAGAGCCAGGCCTCGATGGCTGTTGCTCAGAGAGCAGAGAGAGTCCCATCTGGACCACAGGAGAGAGTGAAGAGGCAGGAGGTGGACAGAGAGGAGGACAGAGCAGATGTGTTTAAGCCAAGGCCAAAGACGGGCTGAATCGGAGCGACTCTCCACCTGGCCGCGTTACTTTTCATTTTCTAGAATAAGAATGAAGGAAACTAATTCGTAACAGATGAATTCTTGCTAAACGTTGGATTGTTGCACACTTATTTCAGACTGATGAAGCTATGAATGGTGACCGACTGCAGAACTTTCACACAACTTTGCTTTGTCCCACAGTTGCAGAGGCAAATATTGTACTTTTACTCCACTAGATTTATCTGATAACATTAGTTACTGGTAACTTTTCAGATCGGATGCTGAATTTATATCTATTCTGAGTGCTGTATCGTAGGCAACCGGACTTGTTTCAGTTTCTTGAAGACGTTTCACCTCTCATCGAAGAGGCTTCTTCAGTTCGAGGGGAATTTGCAGGCTTTTAAACTCTGTCTGTCCTTACAGAGTCGTTTAGGACACCTGTGAGTCTGAGTTTCAGAGTCATTAGGGCCACTTGTGGCTCGTTGACCGACATGTATGAGAGGTGAAACGCCCTCAAGAAACTGAAACATGTCCATTTGCCTATGATACAGCACTTAAAAGTACCATGACCTGGATTACTGAGAACCTCCATCAACAAATTTATATCCATGTTTTATTCAAGTGCTTTACTTTTCTGGGGTAATTGTACCTCTTTCCATTTTCTGCTACTTAATGCTACATCTCGGAGGGGAATATTGTGCTCTTTACATTACTTACATTTATTTGATAACATTAGTCACTAGTTAAAAAACACTGATTCCGATTAAAAAAAAACAAATGCTGAATATAATCTGATAATCGGCCATGTTGATGATTGGTCAACCCATAGTACACAGTAGCTATATGTATGTAAATATATCAGTAGTTTATTTCTCCCTCTACTTTTGATGATACATATACAAGTACATTTCATATCAGACACTTTAATACTTTAACTCTGGATAATGTACAAGTTTTAGTCTATTTTAAAGGAAAAATGCCAAAATTATATTATAAATATGAGGATTTCCCACTTATGTTTGTCATATATAATAGTGTAAATTAAACAGCTCTGGGTTTTGGAGCATTGGTGGATAAAACAAGAAATCTGAAGCAGATAGCCTAAAAACAATAATGACAAAACAATAATTTTTTTTATTTTTTTGCAAAATCAGGCTGCATTGCTCGCGCTTTAAGATGCACCAGTGGATGTAATAACAGCTATAAGGTATTTGGTGTTACAGATCACAGTTCACCCCCACCTTTTTTTTTTTTTTTTTTTTTTTGGTATTTGCTCCTCTCATGGCTGCAGTTTGGGGGTGTTATAGACCACGCCCCGCAGGGTCGACGCTGCTACAAGAGTCCCCGCGCCACCAGATGTGTACACTGTTCCACGCGACAGGCGCGTGGCAGCCCCGGAGAGGGAGAGGGGAGAGAGGAGCGCGAGACTCCTCTGCGCTCCGGGACGATGGAGAGCCGCGGTCGCTTATTTGCGGTAATTCGACTTGTTCCGAAGGACACGGACGGTGAAAGACAAAAAAAAAGAGAGATCAGAAAATCAAGGCAGGGAGTTTAAATTGAGAGAAAAAGAAATCAGATTTTTACTTTTTAGATGACGTCGGTGTTTGCTCCCTGCGTTCAAATCGACTATTAATGCGCTTCTTCTTCTTCTTCTTTTTTTTTTTCATCGTCGTGATGTTTCTAACTTGTATCAGACTGGAAATTGTTTGCAGATAGTCAAAGTGTGCGGTGTTTTGTCGTTTAACTTGCTGTCCTTCTGTGATGGAAGTCTTTACCCTCAGCTGTGATGGGACTTTTAACTTTAAAAAAATAATAATGGGCATTTTCTTTCTTTCGTAAAACAATTCCGAAAAAGGGGTTAATGGTTTCAGATCATTCTAATATTATTAATTGGAGGAGTGGGCCCCTGAACGTGCAGCTGCAGGGCGGAGGAGCAACAAGTTGAGCGGAGCGCAGACAGTCCGACGCCGGGGCTGCAGGGCGCTCTCCTCCCGGCTGGCAGCTCCGCTTTGTTTTCCGAACCTTATCTCCTGAACCCAAACTAATAGGTTTGTGACCTTCGCTGCGGCTGAGGAATGCCTTTGAGTCTCGGAGGGGGGCAAGAGAAACTTTTCGAGAAACATCCAAAAAAAAAAAAAAGTCCTCCGCTCGTGCGTGGGCTGCGTGGGAAAAGTTTGGGTTGTTTGGTCCAAAAACTCTCGCCCGTGACGTCTGCATGCGAGGCGATTCACACGACCGTTCATCCGACAGCTTTGGCAAGGGGTCACATTCAGCAGAGGGGTGGTCATCACACTGCCAACATCTGGAGTATGAATTGGATAGTTTAAAGGGGCACTATGTAGTTTTGGAGAATGAATCCAAACTCAGATTTTTTTATATTTACAGTATCAATGAGGTAATACTACAAACTCAGAAATGTTCACAGTAAACAAGCTGTTCTCAGAGGAAAACAAGGTCTCCAGAACGCTGTTTGGTGGCAGGGTCCGCCAGATTCAAACAAAGTAAAACAGCATGAAGTCGTGTTGTCCTCTGAGATCAATTTGTTTACACAGTTGTGAAAAGACAGTTTGTTTTAATCAGTTTGTTTAGGCGTTGAAAAGATCTTTCTCTTCCGATGAAAAACGTCTTCCCGAAAACTACATAGTGCACCTTTAATCTACAGCTATGTCTCTCTGAACAGACCGAGTCCTCCCCGACTAAACAACTCGAGTAAAAACTTAGAGTAACTTGAGTCGAACTGACATTTTTAACATTTGTCATCAATCTTAAAGCCTCTTTTTCACACCCAAACTGACTGACAGGGGTTAAAAAACTAGGATAAAGATGCCTTTACATTGGCCCCGTAAAAACAAGGTTATGACTCCTATAAATAAAGGAAGTGTTCACATCCTCTACCTCACTAAATCATTATTCCACTTAAAATATCAAAAGCACTCATAAAGCAGAAAACGGCCCCTGTGGATGTCACACCACGTCTATTATGCTTTTTATTAATAGATTCCCATTACTAATGCATTAGGGTGGAGGCCTCTGTAAAACTTTACCCTTGTGCAACAAATCGGTGGAGGTGGAGCTCAGTTTAACAAGTGTTTAACAGCGCGTTATATTTTACAAGATCGTCATATTGTGTGAAGTGACAGGAGCCAGTCTGTTGGAGAATGGCTGGGTGGAAAGCAGCTGACTGCTGTCCTCTGTACTGTAAGCAGACCTGTAATAAAATGGACATACTCAAGTAAAGCACAAGTATCTGATTACTGAGTATATACGCCGGCCACCACCGAAGAAGAAACCCGCAGCGACCCGAATAAAACCCGTCCGAGGGGTGCAGAGCGCCCCCGGTTCGGTCCCGGGTCGATCAGCTGAGTACCCCCTCTGATTGACAACCCCGAAACCCCATCTCCATGGAAACCGCCTCAGCGGCGCCGCGAGGGCTGGCTCGAGGGCTGCTGTGAATGGGGTGACGTCACGGCGCCGGCGCCAGAGAGTCTGCTCCAAAGACTGAGCGAGAGAGGGGAGAGGAGGAGGAGGAAGGGAGAAACAGGGAAGAAGAGAGAGAGAGAGAGAGGAGAGGAGAGGCAGGGGTGAGGCTGCTGCCGCCGCTGCTGCTGCTGCTGCGGCTGGAAGAGGAGGAGGTTCGCTCGGCTTTGCACCGACGTGCTCTTGCGCCACTTCATCACCTGCCTGTCAGGCATCAGTCAGGGGTGTCGTGCGAAATGTACACAGCTGTGGCGGCGAAAGGAAGACGGGGAGAAAATGGAAAAATCCGATTGCACCAGATGTGGACACAGACTGCAGCAGCTCCAGATTATATTAGAGATGCATAAAAAGGCAACAAAAAAAAAAAAAGCGTCAGACAGCTGAAGGAGAAGGTGTCCGCGCCCGCTGAATACAACAATCACACAGATGGTGATTTTTTTTTTTTTTTTTTTTTTTATGGTGAAATACTGCAAAACATTTCACTGACACTCCGCGCGCAAAACGGTCATGAGCATAGATTATTAAAGGCTTGGAACAACTTTCTGTCTCTCCAGCGTCTCTGCGCACAACAGTAATCCAAAGGCGAGCTCGCCTGTGCTCTCCATAAAGATCCTACCTGCCTCTGCAGACCGTGCACTCCTCTCGTGGTCCATTAGGATTACTTCGGCTTTCAGGATTTCCTTGTTGGTCTTTCAGCCGAATTGTCATTAAAATAACCCCCACCCACCCCCCACCCAAAAAAACATCAAAATCATAATCTTTCGCTTTCAAGTCTCTCAGCATCCCGTGGTTTAACAATCACCCTCTCCCAGCCTCTTTAAAAATTCATTGATTTGATTTTATCTCGGAAATTTAATCCATAAAGCAACCCAAAAAAAAAAAGAGAAAAAGACAAAAAAAAAATCGAGCACATCCCAACAGTCCACAACTGCCCCCGGGGGCAATTAGTCAGTGCGGCATCAAACAGCCTCCCACCTCCGGCTGAAGAATGAAGCGTGTAATTCCTACAAACAAAGTGGCTCATTCAGAAAACATTAAAGTGTCAATAGTAGTTAATCAGCTCCTCACGTGCGCCGACGTGAAAGGCGCATTTGTAGGCCGCGCGACTTAATGAACTTTGACACACAACAGACTCAGGTGACAATTAGCACCGCAGAGGAGCACGGGACACTCTGAATAGGCGCACGGAGACAGGCGCGGCGTGGCTGCGTTTGGTAAAAGTGCACGTTAGTTCAGTGGATTCTGGCGCACGCAGAAATGGTTATATTTGACGCAGGCAGAACCGTGAAAGTAGAGTAATGAAGTCTGTCCGCTCATCTTTATGTGTTCATTTTGTAATTGATCAGACTTCAGCGCTGGAAACAGAGAATAAAGAGACAAGCCTGAAGTGCGTCAAATGAGTGAAACACAGATTTCGGACATGTATCAGCTCAGCTAGGATCCCTAAGCTTTATTTTCTCGTGCGTAAAAAAGTATCTGCACTGTCGCCGGTGTTACCAATGTTCCCGGCGGAAGCGTGTTCAAACATTTCTCCCTCAGTCAGACAGAAAGTTGCCTTCACACCGGTCCGGGCTGGAGTGAATTAGGAATCATCAGGCGCGCCTGATCTGGCACCTCTCATCACAGCTCCACACCTCCAAAAAACCGCACATGACAACTTAAAAGCGTGGAGGAACGAGCGATGGCTGACGATTTGCGTGTGTTTTGTCTGTAAGATAAGTTATCAGACAGTTATCAGAGTCTCGCAATGAGTTTTTTATTTTATTTTGACTGGAGTCTGTTTTTAACGTTTAAACACATGTTTCCTGCTTTGTGTTCCACGACAAAACTACTGAATCAGATTTAAATCGTGTAGGCAAAGGTGTTGGCGCGTGCTCACACTTTTTCTCCAAAGTCAATTGACAGCCATGCGAATCATTAATTTTCTTGATCAGAAACAGGTAAGGGCTTAATTTTCCAAATTGCCCACCGGAGCTGCTGAAGCGCCCTCTGCGCCCCGCCTCCAACATGCGTTGCCACTGGTAACGCGATGGAGAGGGGAGGGACTCGGGCAGGGGGAGCCAATGGGAGAGCGCGAAGGCGTTGACCGACAGGCTGACCCTGGCCAATTAGCGCGTCGGACCCGCCTGTGTCGCATGCCCAGCCTGCTGCCTATATAAACCACACTGACAGCTTGGTAATCCAGTCTGATCGCTGATCGTCTGGCAGAAACAGGACTTAAAAAGAAGCAAGACACACACAAACCCTCTCTCGCCTAACTTAAAACCACAGACAGAATGAAAGCAATAAGCCCCGTGCGGTCCTTCCGGAAAACCAACGCGAATTTATCAGAGCACTCCTTGGGAATCTCTCGGAGCAAGACCCCGGTGGATGACCCGCTCAGCCTGCTGTACAACATGAACGACTGCTACTCCAAGCTGAAGGAGCTGGTGCCCAGCATCCCCCAGAACAAGAACGTCAGCAAGATGGAAATCCTGCAGCATGTAATCGACTACATTTTGGACCTGCAGATCGCGCTGGACTCCAGCGTCGCAATAACCAGCCTGCATCACCCTGCGCGGCCGGGGCAGGCTCCGTCCAGGACCCCTCTGACCACCCTCAACACAGATATCAGCATCTTGTCATTACAGGTAATTACACCGTAGCTAAACGAGCCCGGCGATAGCCCGGTCGTGTGGTGGATTCCTTTTCTTTTTTTTTATTTGTGCGCATAGCCGGTGCGCCTTTTGTAGCCTATGCGTAACTCGCACAAAATGGCTTGTTGGAGAGAGAGAGAGAGAAAAAAAAAAAGAAAATGGCATGTTTTTTTTTCCTCTCTCCCTCTCTTTGTACAGAATGAGATGAGGAAGATATCCGACCTACATAACAGTGTTTCAGACGGCCGACACCTCGACGCGTAAAGAAATTAACATTTGGTCTGTTTGTTTGTTTGTTTGTTTTCAGTCCCCGGAGTTGCCATCAGAGCTGATGACAGATGACAGCCGGACTCTGCATCGTTAAAGCGGTAAGTAGGCTGTCCTCATGTCTGCTGCTGCATTCTGTCCAGGGCTCCCAGGCTCCTGCCTTCCAGCCTGTCTCCCAGTCTGCCGGAGCAGAATGGGAGCTAGAATTACCATTCACCAATCCCATTTGTTCGCTCGCTAATGTGCTCCCTCGTCTCACGTCGCTGTAATGCTCCCAATATGTTTTTTCCTTCTTCTTCTTCTTCTTCTTTTTTTTTTTATTGCATGAGAATGCGCTGCAGCGCCGGGGCGTCGGATATGACGAGGGCGCGAGCAGTTTTTAATCCAAAATTTGATCCTATAAGAATTTTTTTTCAATTCTCCGTCAGCCCTTTTAAAAAAAAATAAAAATCAGCACCGCGGGCTGCAGTTAGGACGCGAGTGTGTCAGTAAGGTGACCCAGATGAATCGAATAATTCTCCTCTCGCTGGTGGAATAATAATGATAATAAAAAAATGGAAGATGTTCGCTCCCAGGCTGCGTGGGGCTTTTTTTTTTTCTTCACTGTATATAAGTAGCAGTCGTCAGGGTTGTATTATACCCTCTTGTGTCTATAATGAAGAGCATCTGCAACAGGAAAATAATGGCTGTTTGGATTACTGCTACTACGATGTCTGCACATAATTGGTACAAGAAGTGGGTAGGCGCCAGCTGAGCGGCAATTACGCTGATTCTTCCCCAGATTGTAGGCTGAAGTTGTGCGAAAAGTGTGTGTGTGTGAGGGAGACAGAGAGGGAGAGAGAGTGTGTGAGTCCCCCCTTCTCTCCCTCTCTCTCTCCCAGTGTGTGAGTGTGTGTGTGTACATCTGGAGCGCAGGGTTTGCTTAGTATTGGGAGTGTTTGGTTAAATGTTAAAAACTGCGGCTTCCTCCCTGGCGCCAGTCTGTCCGGATCTCTGCCCTGTTTGCATTTTCTAAACACGCCTCTCTTTCTCAATCTTTTGCAGGTGTTTGGTCAAGACGCAAAACACACACACGCACGCACGCACACAGAAATACACAGAGAAACACACACACACACACACGCACTCACACACTCGCAGGACCTGGGGAGCAGGACTTTCCCCCTCCTCTCCAACTCCAACCCCTCTGTCCTCCAGGCCTGGATTTTTTTTTTCTTTTTCTTTTTTTTTTTTTTTTTCTTCTGACGCTGAAATCAAGAGACTTTTGCTTATTATGGGACAATCTTATGTGATGTGTTTTCTGTTTGGACACTTTCATTATTATTTAACTTAAGACTTTTTTATTATTATTATTATTATTTGTGGGTCCTTTCTGGAAGACGGAAGGCGCTTTATATTCCCGACAGTGGGAGGAAAAACGAGATTATTGTCACAAGGATTATTTCAACCCACCCCTTCTCTCTCTCTCTCCCTCCCCCCTTCTTGTCCCCCCCCCTCTCCTCCTTGTTGAAGCCTTCGCTTTTTTTGCGGAGGTGGGAACGTGAATAGAAAAGACAACTTGGTTAGTTACTGTAAAAAGTTTAGTCTTGTCTTGTCAGAATTGTTGGCACACGAAGGACTGGACGTTGTTTAAAAAGGAAAGAAAAAGAAAAAAAAAAGAAGAAAAGAAGTTAAAATGAAAGAATGAACCGTGTGAACTCTTATCGGGAGTTTATCTTGTATAGTTGCAGGAATTTGAAACTTCTGCAAAAGTGTAATGTTGTACTTAATTATGCTGAAACTTTTTATAAAAGTAATGTAAATTGTACCTTTTTTATACAAAAATAAATCAAAAACGCAAGTTGGAACATGTTTCATTTTGGGCAGGGTGAGGGTGGGGAAACGGTGAGAAGTGTTGGGTTTCTTTAAAAAACCAGCGCGTAAAACCAGTTCCCCCAGCTGTGCGCCCAGACGTGACAGCGCCGTGTGTACACTGAACATCTGACGCACTTCAGAGAAACAAATCCCACAACAAAGTGTCCTTATCAGACCTGCCCTGTGTGACCTATAATGATCCAAAACACGGCGTCAACACTTCCCAGAGGCGAAACACGACCCGGAGGTTGCATTTATAAAAAAAAAGAAAAAAAAAAGCTTATTTAGGACGCACTGACTGCACTTTCACTTTTTCTCACATGCTATGTAAAGTAAATAGGATTAAATTGTTCAGCGTGACAGCCTGAGCCATTAAAGCAGCGGGGCCGGAGGCTGTTTTTAGAACAAAACAAAAAAAAGTAGGCAATTATGGAAATGTAACTTTTTAGGTGAAACTGGGCCGGTTATGCGTTACTGATCGTCACCTCACTGGAGCAGCCAATCCCTTTTTTTATTTATTATTATTTCTCTTTAGTTTTTGTGAACAGTCACTTTGCTGGGGTTGTGTTGCATCCGATTATTCTTAAAGTTCTCCTTTATATACACTTCAAAAAATATTATCCTGTCTTGTGACAGAGCACGCTGGTGTCCAATGTTTGTCTTTGCCAGCCAGGTGAAATGAAGCAGTGGCAGTCAGGGCGATGGTTGGAGAATTCAGCCACAAGCTAAATGCTCTCAAATGCCTCGAAATATTATTTTATTATTAGACGGAATGTACTGTCCTGTAAAGGTGGTATCGTTCGATTGTGGTATGAACTATTTGGTCACACAGTTGGTATCATGTAGTGAAACCCTGCTGCCAATCATCTTCTCTATAATACTTATTTACACATTCGATGATTCTTCCCTCCATACACCACTTTATGGGATCTTAGTGTGAGCGCTCTGTATCTGGTTTGAAAACTGTGAATTTTCCAATTCTACTTCAAACCCCCCCACAAGAGTGTCAGAGCTGAAGTTGTTCCCCTCAGCAGTTAAAGACACTGACAGAGGCAGAGTGTCCGTGACAGCAGCACGTTTGTATGGAGAGTGCGCCATCTATCGGCCAAAATAAATCCTGTCAGTGACACCCCCTCTCTCTTTCCCACCACAGACTGCATCAGATGAAATATTACATTCGCCCAAGAGATGACTCTCCGATTAAATATTCTGGTTTATTTACAAGACAGATCCAAGCGCAAAAAGAGAAAACACGAGATTCATTTCGAGGGTCCGCAGAGCAGAAAAATGTTTATTGGTTCACGAAACACCATTTCACGAAAGATCTTTGGAAAAAAAACACCACCATCACTTTGGAGACTAGTGCAAGAACATTTTCAATCTTCTATCACAGACACAGCCAAAAACACACCGTCTACGTCACCGTCTATGTTTTAAACGTTCTAACCATCGAACACAGCACCGAACACTTAACAGGCAAATCCTCAGTAACTCTGAGCTTTATAGTTTTTTTATTTTTATTTTTTTTCGTCGTGGCTACATTTCATTTTTGTCGACATGTAACATTTCATCGCTAAACACGCCATTTTCATCACAGCACCACATTCACATGAGAGAAGAAATCACACGTACGCGTGTGTAAAAGGCTTTGTAAAAGCGACTTCATCCCTAATTCAATCAGGAATGTTGTCTTTGGAGTTGGTGGTTTTTATTCTAACGAACCAACTGATCAAAGCTTTCAAATTCAGTACTTTTGATTCACAGCAACACTTTCTAACGGTTTGAACACAGTCATCTACTCTACTCACGTCAAAACACGGACAACATCAAGAACGACAGTCTACGTGACCCCTCTCTGAACAACGGGCAGCTTCTCAGAGGACGCTCTCCCTCTCATCTCCCAGGCTGATGGTGCGCAGGTTCTGGTTGTGGATGGTGGCAGCCGTGGTGTTGGCAGTGCCGCCGCTGCTGCCGGGGACGATGATGACAGCTGGCGAGCCGTCGACGCTGGAGGAGGAGGTGGTGGACTCTGTGCCTGCGATGTTGGCCAGCTGCTGGCGGCTGTTGTTGGTGTTGGTGTTGGTGTTGTTGGAGGTGGTGTCGTTCGCGTTGTTGTTGAGCGTGGTGTTGCTGCCTGCGCGGTTGAGGTTGCTGACCTCGCTGGACGGCCACCCCTCGTCCGGACTGCTGGCCATGAGGCTGGCCTCGGACGGAGCCTCGGAGCAGATGGACATGCGGGCCACGGTGGCGTCCTGCAGGCCGCTCAGGCTGCTGGGCAGGAGGCCTCTCTTCTTCACCAGGCCCTCCAGCTCCAGCTCGATCAGGCTGGGCTTCACCACTCCTCGTCAGCGTCTCCTTCGGCCTCTTCCAGGGAGCGGTCCGAGGAGCTGTCGCTGGAGCGCATCCCTGAGTCGGACGAGTCCTTCTTATCGAGGGCGATTTCGGCGAGGAAGCCGGGCTTGGTCAGCGGCCCAGTGGGCTGGGAGCCTCTGTGGGAGGACAGAGCGGCAGCCTCTCGGTGGAGGAGAGGTGTGGTGGTCTCGGCTTCTTCTGGGCTGGAGTCGTCATCGTTGGGCAGCTTGTGGTATAACGCCCCGGCTCCCTTCTTCCTGGTGCCTGGAGTCCTGGAGGATGAGCTGTGGTCCAGCTTCTCATCCTCCTCGCTGATGGGGTCTAGGAGCTGGGCATCGGTCCCTGAGGGGAAGTCTGGTGCATCAGCAGCCTTGGAGCCTCTCTTGGTGAAGGACTTGCGGCCGTCTCCTTCTCCTTCCTTGGCCTGAGGAGAGGGAAGAGGTTTCAATGAGAAGAACAGGAAAATATACAGTATCCTGTGTTATTGGCTGAGAGGCCTCTGAAGAGGAGATTCCAGTCTGTCCTCTATGTGCCAAGAGAAACAAAGCGTATAAGCTAATAATTAGGAAACACGAGAAGCAGTGATCTCCTTTTTCCCAGCCCAGAATAAGATTGTTGCTGTTGTACAGGCCAGAGAAATGAATTTTTTTTAAAAAACACAAGTTTAGGAAGAACATAACACAAACTCAGAAACTACGTCCACACGAGTTAATGACAACAGTTACCACGAGGTATTTCATGCTGTCAGTGATGCGGTGACAAAAACTCAACAGTGTACTTGTGACGTTCCACCCACCCCTTTGTCCTCTGAGCTGGCAGCCTGGAGGAATTGTCCAGGGTGGGGCTGCACGGGCCTCTCCCCCCCACCGCCGGACATCTCCAGCTGGGCCATCTGAGCGATGTACTCCCTGTAGGCATCACGGTACTCGGCCTGCTGCTTGTCTGTCAGCTTGCCGATGTCATTGGTGGAATCCTGAGAGTTGAGGCTGGACATGCTTGCCGTGCGGTGATTTGCCACCTGAGAAAGGAGTTTGTCGAGCAACATATTTAAGTTATAAATAAAATAAATAGGAAAACGTGGCGCTTACAGCAGCGCTCGGAAATGCTATAATTACATTAGTAACCGATGAAATAATCAGAATGTGAGAATTGGATACAGTGATAAAGTTAGTGGCAGAGACAGCAGGCGGGGTGGCAAACGAAAGCCGTGGTGTGTTTTCAGTGTCGGATGATTTGAATTTGAAAAAGATCACAAAGTGAGATCATATAAAATAGCAGCAGAGCCAGCTGTCTACGTGTGAGTGTGTGCTCGTGTCTCGGAGATTTTGCAAATTGGGAATAGGGAAGGTGAAAATAACAAACAGGGGCCCCTTGACACCTTTCGGTGCGCTGCGGCGTGTGTGTTTGCGTGTGTGTATTTTTATTTCTGCCATGTTCAAGAGCGCCATAAGCTTCCTCTGCTGCGCTCTTTTCCACTCGAAACCACATCAGCGTGCACTGAGGTCACCGACGCACTGTCTCAGCTGCAGAGGACTTGTGGCCATGCGACCGTTTTGGGTGTGTGACCTCGCGATCCTATTTGTGAGTGCTACACGCTCACATGTTTGCATGTGTATATGGGTGAGTGCGATACAAACTCCTGTGGTGTATTTACACTGAGCCGTTAAGAGGAAGACTGACCGGCCACTGCGAGCTGTTGCTGTGCCTCTGAGGCTCCTCCAGCCCCGCTCCGCTCAGCTCCTCGAAGCTGAGGTTGAGGCTGAAGGCCGCCGCTTCGTGCTGCGCTCCCCCCGAGAGCCTGCTGGGCTCCCCGTGGTGCACGCTGCTGCCCTGCTCGCTGGCGGCTCGGGACTCGTCCTGAATCAGCGCCTGGCTTTCGGCGTGACGTTGCTCCATCACCTGGGAAAAGACGGCACAGTATTTCAGCAGCGGGTTTTGTTTAAGGGAAACGTGTCTTTTGAAGCATGTGACAAGCATGATAGCGGCAACAGAAACATGTGCTTGTGAGGGTGAGCTGTTTCTTAAGTAGAGCAATTCAGCTGTCCACTCCTCCCAACAATAACCTCCCTTCATCCAAATATCAGTCAGCCATCTTGAACCAGATGTCTGTGCTGGCTGCACTCTGGCAACACAACACTGGTTCGTACACGGCGCTTTAAGGCCACTGCTCTTTCCTGCTGCTCCTGCATTGGATCTCCTGTAAAACACGACCAATCCGGGGCTCCGGTTTGGTATTAAGAGCACAGACTGACATCTGATGAAGTGGAGCCGGCTACATGTGTTAGTGATTTCAGCCCCGGCTCAGCCGACTGGACTCCTGGCTGACTGACTCTCGCCCTTTCTCGTAATACGGATTATAAAATCTCCATCCCAATATCTCAGCCGCGGCGCAAGATGTCGTATTATGAAATGCTTCGTCTTGCTTCTTTTTGGAATAAACAAGAGATGAAAGATATCAACGGGAGGGCGCTGGCAGGGCTGAGCGTCTGCAAAGTATCACAGAGGGAGGAGAATGCGATGTTAAATCTATTACAGACCTTTACAGGCTTGTTGTTATTGTTGGAACGATGGCTCTTAATCATTCGTGTCTACTGAGGATCACTTCTTCAGAGCAAAAATCTTCTTCCATTCTGCTCCTACAATTATATATTACACGCATGGTGGTAGCAATATTAAACCAGGCTGGGAAGCAAAGTAAAGATGCTCCATAAACAGAGCTGCAACAATTTATCATTTTTTTTATTTGCTTATTGAAAGAAATTAGTAGCTAACTATTGAACTTATTGATAATAGATGGTTTCAGCCTTTATTACAAACAAAGATGTCAAACGTTAGCTGGTTCCAGCTTTTCTCTATGGGAAGTCTTACTTATGATAGTAAATGAAGAGAATGTGGATGTCACGTTGGAATCTGGGAAATTGTGATGAGCATTTTTAAGACCGGTTGTTACGTGAGCGTGTATTGGATGATGTTGTAACTTTTAAGACATGTGACTGAAGAAATGCATTGGGATTTTTTAATGAGCATCAGAAGGCAACAATTTCCAAATAAAGCCAAAGTCTTAAGCTCTTAAATGTTTTTTTTTTTCAAGTTTCAGAAAACCCTCAGGTTTTAGGAGGGTTTTTCAAACAATGCCTTAGGTTGTTAGAATGCATTTTTAATGGCCGTCCTAGGTCTTCATGGGTTAATTGTGAAAATAATTTCCAGATTGACCGATAATGAAACTAATTATTAGTGACAACCCTATCCACAAGAGAAATGTAGTCCCACCATTCCCCTGAAGAGCTGCCAGTCGCCAAAGTTCATCTCCATCTCTTTCTTCAGCTCGTCCAGGTTGCACTGCGACAGCACTCGACCGTTTATGTTTGCCTGCAACGGAGAGGGAAGACACTGACTGGTCCGTTCGGGCCCAAAAGAGAAAATTCAAACAAATGGGTAGGAAGGCAGGGAAGTAACTGCATGAAGAAAATAACCTGCACATAGAAAACAAAGGTGAAATTCTGAACGTCATGCTCAAACGCACCTTCTTGATGGTGGAGGTGTACTGTGGCAGCATGCTGTAGTCGATGCCGTCTATCTGTTTGACGCGCTCACACACTGCATCTGTGTTCAAAGAGCTGAGCAGGACCGCAGGAGGGACCTACACACACATTCACACACACGCACATAATGTTAGAATATAAGCACCTAGGTTCAGAGTGCTTGTGAGTTAAGGTTACCGGGGCAAACTCACACTCTGTTAGACCATCTCATCACTCCCAGCACACTGATTAGGGACAAAAACGAGCAACGGTTCCCGGCAAAGAGACGTGCAGGCTTGTTACTGTGAGGCGCACAGAGGTGCAAAACCACAATCCCACACAGTAATTCTCTCCATCAGTCACACAGTGTAAGTGTTAAAGTAAACAAAGCTGCCAACCTATCCAAATACACTGTTACCTGCTCTTATTCTTTTTCTCTCTGTATATATAAGCGCGTAAAGTGTGTGCGCGACACTTAGGGGATGGAGCCTGGAAGTCTG
Source organism: Lagodon rhomboides (assembly GCA_039737535.1). Taxonomy (NCBI): domain Eukaryota; kingdom Metazoa; phylum Chordata; class Actinopteri; order Spariformes; family Sparidae; genus Lagodon; species Lagodon rhomboides. The sequence goes on from CM077801.1 coordinate 13,684,000, forward strand.
CGTCGAGTCGAGTCGAGCCACGCTGAGGCGGCTCCGAGGCCTGATGTGACTAATGCCGGTGGCCAATTGATGCTGTAGAGGGCCTCACACGCAGCCGCCCGCTGGCACAGAAACCAAACAGACCTACTCCACCCTCCCCCCCCTCCGTTTCTTCGCTCACCCCCGCTCCCTCCTTCCTTTCCTCCCATCCTTCCTTCCTTCCTTCCTCTCACATTCCTTCCCTCTAAGCCTCCCCGCGCTGACTCTCTTTTCCATCGCTCTCCGTCCCCCTATCTCTTCCTCCTCCTTCCTCCCGCCCTTCCTCACCATCTCTGCTCTCGCTCTCTCTCTCGGGCTATTAACACTATTAAGACGTGGCTTCAGACTAAGCCCCGCGGCTTTGTTTCTGGTTTCGAGGGAGACAAGAGCAGAGCTTAGTTGGACTGTGAGTGCTTGTTAAACACAAAAACACAAGCAGCTCTTACAATACAGTACACAATAGTAGGTGCCAACTTCCTGTAGTGGTGGGCATGAGGATGAAGACTGGCAACTCGGGGACTTTAGCTACTCTCCATGTCCACACAGCGGAGGCTTTGCTCTAGAATGAAGCTATGTTAGTGAATCTACTGAACTACTGCAGGACGTGAAGTTGTTGCATTGACTTCTAAGTGATGAGTCTACATTATCTCCTTCTACGGCATGCTTGGTAGAGTCGAACCAGTGCGTTAGAGATGAGGTAGAAATACGTGGGAAGATGGAGTAAAAAGGGTTGGATGCCGAGATGGAAGTAGCCATGAAACCAAAGGTGTACCTGCTTTAATTTGTAAGGCAGCGACTTTAAATGCTTGATAAAGGAGACAAAAAGAAGCAGACGGACAGATAGTCAGACAAAATACACACAGACACGTGTAACATTATGGAGCCGGGACTGTACCTGCGGAAAAAACAGAAGGACAGACGAGCAGAACAAACACTGACAGCAGAGCAGACAGACATTTATCCGTCTCAAAGCAGGGGAGGAGAAGACTCCTTTACACCGGCCGCACGTCAGACTGGAAAAGAAAAGGCTATTGGAAGCAGAATTATTACACGAGGAGATTTTGTTTTTTTTGCTGGAGTCAGCACGCTTTTACAGTCATAATCTTCGCAGACAGGACAGAGACGGAAAGACGCGGTAAGAGAATGAGACATCTCGCACTCGGCGCAGAGAAAGCAGAAGTTCCGATTCGGGGGAAGGCCTCGAATACGACTCCTTGATTCAGACTGCAGAGCGTGTATTCTAAGAACGTGAGCGAACGAGCGTCGGTGTCTGCGTGTGTTTGTGTGAACCCTCCCAGTGTGTGTGTGTGATAAGACTGTAATTACAGCTGGGCTGAGCTCAGGGCTGGGCAGAAGGATGGGGAAGAGGAAACAGAGCTCTGCTAGGGAGGAAGCGTCTTGGTAAGGAGATAAGCTCTACCAGCGCTGGGCTCATTGTCAGCGTGTGTGCATGTGTGCGCGCGTGTGTGTGTGTGTGTGTGTTGCCAGCCCCAACAGTTGCTCTGATGATAATCCCGGCAGCCCGAGGAATCCATACTCACACTTATATCAGCTAAGCAATTACACTGGGCTCGGCGCGCTTACACATCCTAAAGACCCACACAAACGAGCGGGCGTGCGCACACGTCCACATTCGCAGATTTGCAGAAATACAGGCGCGTGCGAACGCTGCACAAAGAGATCAAGTGTGAACCATAAATGGGATAAGACGGGCTAATGTACAGAGAAGAGCCGGAATGGGATGAAACTGAGAACATTTATACTTGGGAGGAATCGAAACAAAAGCGCAAGAGAGGATACGAGGAACATAAAGGGGTGTTAAAATGTTTAAAAAAGCGACGAGGGCTTAAAGGAGGTAGATCGAAGTGAATGGCGAAGTGAAGCGAGGGAACATTTCACAGTAATCTACATTCAAATCTTTCATTCAGCTCCTTTAAATGTGTGCTGGCAGTGCCCTGATAAGTGGCTTTGTGGAGCAGAAATCTCCTGAGTAGTGTTATCTTCAAATTGTTCTAATAGTGGCTGCTCTCGCTAAAAATGTATGAATGTCTGAGTGGAGAGATTCAGTTCTCGTCAAAGCAACCCCATGCAATCCTGAAAGTGGAGTTAAAAAATACTTTTATGTCCACTTATGAGAGAATAGGGCCTGCTTCTGTTAATTTAGCAGGTTACATTTACATATATAAGCTGGTGTTTGTGACAAATGCACCTCGTGATGGTTAGGCGTCACACCGGATGCAGCTACAGTATTTATTGTAAGCATTCTGCAGCAAGTGTGACAGTCTATATTTGTCTTTCTCGCCTACAGCAACAAAATGAATAGTCTGTCAAACATATACGGTAGGCGTGCATTTTACACATGCAACACAAGAAATAACATATGAGGTTTAAGCATCAGGTCAACAGGCAGATAATGAAGGACTAGTTGCTTATTTGCATATCCCTAGCGCTCCACAGCTGTAACTAAATGTTACCATGGTGGGTTCAGAGGGACAGGAGGCGAGGCCCTCTCTGCTGTCCTCTGCAATAACATCCTGACGTGGGCAAAGAATAGAGACAAGGGTTGTGTGGTGAGAAAGGCTCGTGTTCTTTACCACTCGATTTATGGGATAAGCTGTTTTACTCTGGGTTTGGGCACACGCTGCACCAGCGTCAGCAGCTGGACAGATGTTGGGGCAGTGAGAACAGGGTGATGTTAAAATCATCAAGAGGTAAAATGTTTAACATATGACATCACATTAAGGAAAAGGAGAGGTATGCAAGAGAGGAGGAGGTCAGACTTTGACACAATGGACCTGATAGCATATTAAACACTGAGTTATATAACAGCACTATATCATGAGCCCTATAATTAAAGTTTCATTATATTTATCAGCAGTAGTAATAATAAAAGTAATATCCACTGTTGTAACTTTCAATCACATCAACCACACAATCATTGTTGCTGCATCATATAAATACGACTACAGGTAGCATACCCGCGTCTATAATCGTCCAGTGCGAGACCTGATGGATCTAGCGCTGCTTCTTTACTTACAAGTCCATTGGTGTTGTCCTTAGGTTGACCGGGTGGTTTAATGAAGGGGCGCGAGGATGGGGGGGCGTGGTGGGAGTAATGCCGTGGCAGGTGATACACATGATGGGGGAAATAAGGCTATGAGGGTAAAATGAGGAGAAGAGGAGAGGAGGTAAAAATAAAATGAAAATCATAGGAGGGAGGTCACACACACAAAAACAAGAATGCTGACTGTCTAGTTCTTCCTTAGTAAAGCGAGGTGCCGGTTATTTAAAAACAATGATCATGTGGTACCTATGAAGACCTGTTAATTGCACGATTTACTCAGGTGGAATTCAGGACCACCATCAGTTAGAGTCCCTATTATATCATTCATTTAAGATTTATACCAAGAAATGGCTTGTTGACAACCACAATGTGAATACTGATGGATTTAAACAAATTAGGGCTCAAAATTTGGGAGAAATAATGTGTTTACATGATCTTTTCCTTTAACGGGAGTGAAAACAAAAGGTTTATATTTTTGTTGAGCATACATTGTGATAATGTGCAAAGGACTGTCAAGCTAAATCAATAAAGAGCCTAAATACAGAGCGGTCGGTCGCGGTTTTGGGGGATCACTTAGTGTCACTACTTCTTTTGTCGCAGTTTTCTATATCATCACGAAGACCTGACGGACTCTCCCTAGAGGTCTGATAATCTGAACCCTTTCCCCTCTCACCCGGTTGTAGAAGGGGTGCTGAGGACCGGTCATCCCGCTGAAGTAGGCGCTGTGAGGCTGAGGAGGCAGGGGCCTTGCAAAGGCGCCCGTCGGGGAGCAGGCGGCGGAGTGCTGGCCGTAACCCGACTGGGGACGGGGAAGTGCTTCTTGCAGGGGCAGCGTGGGATAGGTCACCCCTCCCATGTGCATCTGCTCCCTGGCCGCACGCACATCTAAGAGAGGAGAAGAAAGGACAAGTGTGTATCTGTGATGCCGATGCTCATGTCTTGGCTATGACTATAAAGACCCTTCAGATCCGCCCACGCATCAATAATTTAGCTTTATTTCATCATCTCAAGAGAGTTTAGGCGGTTGTGAATCCACAGAGAAAAATACATATCAAACAATCGACGTACACCAGAGCAAAAATTCCTTGATTCTCGAAGCACTACAGGGAATAGAAGATGTTCCTGAACATATTCTCCTCCTCCAAAACAGAAGACAAACAACTTGCTGCTGCAGAGAAAACGGGCGCAGATGTTACAATTACAACGGCCTTCGACTGTGAATTCCATTCTCACTTTGATTTTCTATTAGTCCGTTCGCTCACAAACCAGCAGGCGTGCTGATACTCTGCCTTTTACAAATGATATGCCGGCCACGTGACGACTCTGGCACATGGAGGCCCTTGCTGTCCCTGACAAATAAATTCACCCATGTAAACAAACAAAGCGGACCATGTGAACCCATCAGACACAATCAGCATAAGTACTTTGCCACAATTGTTTTCACATAAATCAATTCGAGAGGAGTCGAGTCGGAGCGGAGGAGGGAGGCTTTGGTCGAAAAAAAAAAAAAAAAAAACCCTCTCAAATTAAAGTTAAATAAGCCCGCAGACAGAACAGAGTGGCTCTGTGTGGCTGGCAAGAAAGTAAGAAGCAGAAACAGAAGCAGGCACCAGAATGTCTCCTGGTTATACAAGTGGCTGCTGAATGACACGCTGAGTGAGACCCAATCCAGCCTGCGAACACAATGGGGGCCTTATGATGTGAGTCAGGCTCATGGGCGGGTATCACTGACAGCACTGCCCACTGGCTGGCCACAGGACACTGGGCACCAAGTACCGACTGGCCGCGGAGGGAGTGGAGGGAGCGGGGATGACTGGGTCGGAGCGTTGGACACCTTCCGCTCCCTGGAGACACATGTGGCGGTGAAAAGCACCAACACGCTTCGGAGCGCACGCACACAAATAAACACATGTTTCGTGGACACACACCTAAAAACACTTTTCGGACCGGACTTACAGACTGGACGTCTGCTTGTGGAGCTTGGTCAGCTGCGTCCTCCGTGACTCAACCTTGGCTCAATGGAACAGACTTTGTGTGTGTGTGTGTGTGTGTGTGCTTTCTGCGGTCTCATAACACTATGATGCAGCAGCTTCACACTAGGCGTCATTGACACTCCTGTATAGGCTGAACGGACGCTGACGCACGGTAGCGAGAGTACAGCGCCGCTCTGGCTTACAGTTTAATACCGATGCTCTATTACGTCACCGCGGCCACTAACTGTGATATTCGGTGCGGCACTGGAGGCAGATTGGTGACGGCGAGCGCAAATATTGTCCACGATCCCACGGAGCTGTAGTGGAAACCTGCTCGACATTTGATTGTGTGGAAATGAGAAGCAAGCTGTGGGTTTCTGAGAGCCCCTGCAGTGGGCGATTTCAGAGCAGACCCTGCCGCAATGTTATGAGTAATGTCACTGCCAAATGAGCTGGCAATGAATTCAACTCGTCACAGAGAGGACAGTTCTCTGTCTCCCCGTGCAATTGTATACAAAACGCTTTCATGGAGACAAAACTGTACAATTAACATCTTTCTCCTTCATACACACACTTACACACACGTGTATGCGCACGCTCCATATCATGACGCCTGAGAACAATTACATCATCGGGCTAACCTGAAGAGAAATAGTTGTTTACTGTTTGACATGGATTTGACATAGATACCGGGTAACATCTGCTTATCTGTGTTTGCTGCACGTGAAGATTTTTTGAGTAAGGAGGAAGTTATGTTTAAGTACACTCCTCAGATTTATGCGGTGTAAAACTGCAGTTTATGGAGCCGCACTTGGTGAAAGTCGATCTGGTCAAGCATGTCAGTGGCTACTTTTGAGGCATAAATGAACTGTAATGCGAAATGTAAATAGACAAGGCTACAACGAAGGGCTCCGGACTAACATTTTACACTGGCTGCTCTGGTGTGATCTAACGTTTTCATTTAGGTGCATCGTCCCATCATTTGGGCACACCCAATAATACATTTCAATTTCATTTTTTAACACATCATGTAAATTATTGTTAACCAAAGTAAAGGTGCAGATTCATGTTTTTCTTAATTTTAATGACAACACACACATTGAGATCATTGAAACTGAGATAACCTTAAGAGTGACGTCACACTGTTGTCGAGCTTCTCTGTTTTTGTTTTGGATAACCGGTCTCTGGCTGTGAGTGCGTGCCAGCCCCCTCCCTTCAGAACCGCTGGACCGCCCCATTTATAAATAGACACAGCCAGCTGGGTTGCCAAGTCTGCGGTTTTCCCGCATAATTGGGCTACTTTTGAAGTGTTGAAGTGTTGAAGGTGTTCGTGCACATGCGGCCTTGACTCTGGTGTTTGTCCCAAAAAGTGGCGTGAGTCAGAACACAGCACTGTAGTTACTGAAGCAAATAATAGCCAAGGTGTACATCCTCTCTCTTGTCTAATGGACTTACATCGTCACTTGATGGTCCACATAAGAGTAACTTGATTCCATTATCTCCTGTGTTGAGGGGATGGTTCCTCTGTGCTTTGTAACACCTGCTGCTGCTGTGAACAGTGGAAGTAGAGAGGGCGGGATGCGTGGGGGTTGAAGTGAGAGGGGAGGTGTGGCCCTCGATTTGGGACCTTTAAATAAAGTTATGAAGTGCTGATGTTTGACCATTTCAAATAAATAAATCAATCTCAAATATTATTGGGGTATTACAAAAAAACAAGTCCTAAATCCTAAAACCCTACTATACACTGAAAAATAATCTGTTTATCAGTCAATAACGGCTGAAAGGCAACTGTACACACCTGGATGGTGTTTGTAAAAAAAAAAAAACATTTTTAAAGGCTACATTTTTTAAAATCATAATGCTGATGAGACGCCAGTGCGACCAATACAAATGTTTAGTTGCACTTGACAGATTTTTGGGTGCATGCGCTACCACAACGTTTGCTGATGTAACTGCATGCAAATGTCAGCCAAAGTCTATTGTGTAGAGATGTTTATATACTGAAGACAGGTCACTTATTGGTTTGATGAGAATAAAAATGTTATGGGTCACATGCTGCGGCCAGCCTATTCGGTTTCTGAGGCTGTAAACCACATCTCTGTGCTGTCATGAAGATGGCTCAGTTGTTGTTTTGTTGTCACTAAAACGGCTAAACCATATCCATGACAACTGAGCGAGTCCGTTCGCTGAGTGCAGTCATGAGATGTGGTTGATAGCTTCATGAGCTTGTTTTTCGGGCTTTTGTTTCATCGAACTGCTGTTTTCAAGGTCAACAATAAACCGTGCTCGAATGCTGTGGTCTTCACAGTCACCAGATCTCAACCCAGCTAAACAGCCACGGGGAAAATTTGACGGTCTGACAGCACTGTCCAACAGCATCATCAAAGCCCCAAATGAGGGAATGTCTTCTGGAAGAAGAATGTTAATCCCGGCAGCAGAGCCCCAGAGTCATGAAGAATCCATGCCAAGGTGCACTGAAGCTGTTCTGGCAGCTCAAAGCGGCCCAACACCTTACTTAGACTTTTTATGCTTTTTTTTTTTTTTTTTTTAAGACCTGGCTGTCCGTTTCTTATGGCTGAACCAGCTGGATGGTCAAATCTAAAGAAATGTACACATGTGCATTGTGTTTATGTTCTAAACTAGGCTACTTTTTGAGTTTTGGGGAGGATGGCAAAGATCATAGGCCTCTGAATCAAATCAAATTGTGATTTGCCTAGAGATTCCCAACCAATACCTGCAATGATCTCCCTGAGTTTGGGGTCCAGGTTGACGGTGCAGGGCAGGAACATCTCCACATCTCTGGCAGTGAGGACGGGCGTCCTGGAGGAGAGGAAGACCTCAAAGCTGCGGATGTCTCCATCGATCTCCAGGAGCGGCTCCACGTCCTTAGTGGTGGGGATGCTCTTGGAGAGTCTTCAGCGGAAAAAGGAAAAGAGAAGGGGGTCTTAGCAGGAGTTGATGCAGTGTAGGTTAACATGATGGTTTATTTAAAAAATCTTAATCGAGGGAACAAGACTATATGGTTGTTGGAACGTTTTTACTGTCGAAAATGCTAAATTGTGCAATCTCACTGGCATATGACACGAATATGTCAACGTGTCAGTTTACGCTCAATTCTGACTGCTAGTTTCACTGCAGAAAAACACAAAGCATCACGTTCTGACGAAGAGAAAAAAAAAGAAAAAGAAAAGAGGAAATAACAAGCGGTACTGTTAAGATGGAAGAGATATGCAACGGTCATCATCATCATGAGAGCAGAGAGATAACTGGATTTAGAGAAGGCAAGATAGTGAAATGGGGGATGTTTGAGGACAGATAGAGTGAGGGATGTTATCTTTTCTCAGCAGAGGAGGAAACCTGAGAAGATGACAATCAGGGTAATTTAGCAAGCAGCAGACGGAAGCACGTCATGATGCGCTGCCACAGTTAACATGATGTTTGTTATCACAGACCCTAAGTAAACACCATGTTTGGAGATTGTTCCGTTACTGTGTGATACAGTTTTTTTTCTATCTATGCTGCAGGAAAAAAGAACGCATATTAAAAACATCAAACATTATATTCAGTTGAAAACCACAAAAAAACAACTCCTGGCACCACATGATATAAATAAAGGGTTAAGAAAGTAGTTTAGAAGGGTGAAAATCATGTCTGAAACACTCAATCCAATTTTCATCTGCACATGGTAGGAAAAAAAAAGATATCAGTTTAATCAAGGACAGTGTAACATGTGGCCGAGGGTACAAGTAAAGCAAACACCAACAAGCCAGAGCTATCGGTACATCTCGTTAATCCCATCATTCAGACGTGAAAAGATGAAACTCGGAGTGACTTCTGACACCGGCCATTCATCACCAGAATGTGCCGCTCTTATCAGATGAATGAGGAGACTCCAGCAGGGAGCAGATATTTTTCTCATCTCTGCCTCCATTTCTCATCCGAACCCTCCATCATTTTCTCTCCCGACATCCTGCTCAACCTCCCCTCCTTCCAGTTCGACCCCAGCTCGCCCTCCCTCCGCGTGCGTCGCCCAATCTGTGTACTGGTATGTGCTGCCGAGAACGCGGGCTGATGAGCTGGGTTTTTCCCTGGGCCTGATCTGTTTTTGAGAGCGAACACAGGCTGGCCTTTCTGTGACTTGATTGGATGATTAGTACCGTTGCTGCAGCACGCTAGCTAAGACGGGATGAGGTCAGCATCTGGCGAGGGTTCAACCTGCACACTGTTGGCTAATAATCCAAGCTATCAGCAAAGGTAATCCAGTTAGCAAACTGGCCGAAATGCTCCCTGTCAGACCAATCCAGCGAGGTTCTCATACCTCAGCGATGGGTGGACGAAAAACAAGACCTTAGAAGCATAACTGCACTACGGGTTACATCATTTCCATTTTTGGCTTTTAGCTGATATTCCTGTCCAGACTGCTTACAGTGAGTGAACAGGTAGGAGTCCAGTCTTCTGTTCAAGGGCATTTCGACAGGACAGATGGCTGGTGATGGACACATCTGCTGTTGCAGGGCTCAAACCTGTGACCTTGTGGTTACAGGATGTCTCTAACCAAATGTACAAGTCTGGCAAGAAACACAGGGATGGAGGTGTCCTAGAGAGATATGCTAGGAAGTAAAAAATGAGTAAGCGAAGATTTAACATTTTAGAGTCAAAGAGTTATAGAGTTTCACTAGAAAGCTTGATTTTGCTCTTGTGCCAAACTCCATTCAAATTACTAGTAATTTTCAGGGAGAGAAGAACTGCAATCTATATAAATCTATATTTTTGCATCCGTGCTCCTTAATCCTGTTTGATCCTCCTGCAGAGATTCACTTCCTCACAGACCAGCCCAGGTGGGTCACCCGAGCCCACTGTCTCGACCCGACGTCTGCCAGTACAGACACACACAGACTGAAAGGGGAGGGAATGGACTGTGAGCGGGGAGGACACAGAGACACAGCTGGGCTCCAGTGGACAAAGCCCTCTCAGTCTTCCTTCCATTAGAACCTTTAACAAGACCCAAAAGGTCAAGGAAGCTCCATGTTGGCACACTGATGAACCTCGCTCATGTGACCTCTGCTCGGGAGGATGAGTTGGACCTCTGAAGGCACAGATGTTACCTGCATACACACACACATAAACAGCAACGGCGCCGGTGCCAATTCAAACAACATCGACCAAAAAAAAAAAAAGACAGCGTCATGTCCACCACGTACACCTGTGCAGTGATGATGGAGAAATTCAAAGGCACAGATGAAGGGTGGAGCGTGTTGTGTGCGAGTACATGTACAGTTCGTGTGGGTGTTTGGTTCCTTTTCCCATGAACTGTATTAACCCGTATGCAGACTGAGAGAAGCCTGTGCTTTTCCCCATTTCCAGCTGGCTTACTGCTGTTTATTTGTGGGTCTGCAGAGACAGACCAACAGGAGCCAGTGACTCACACACGCACAAACACACACACACACACAGGGCACTTCCTTTTGCTATATAGAGAACACCCTCCTAAGACTTTCTAAGGAATCTGCAGTCTTTTTATAGGACCATCTAACATAACACACTTTGGTTGCACTGTGCCAAAACTGAGAACGGACAATAACAACGAAAGTCAAACTCAAACATATCAAGTTGCAGTGATATCAGACACTTCTGGCCACTTCCTGGTTCTTTATTTCATACATTCATCATAGCACAGACAGTCGTTAATATAACTGCAAGTAAGAGAAGAGGAACTCGTCTATCGGTCTTTGGAAGTCTGACACAACGGCCACATACAAATACATCCTTCATGTACATCGACCTGACAACAATGGCATCTCTTTTTTTTCCTGACCTGCGTGTTTGCTCTGGCCTGCTGTCATGCTCTGCAAACACGCGGGAGCACAAACAGCTGTGTCTTCCAAAGACAACCAGGAGCTGGTGATAAGAACAATTCAAGGACGTCCATCACTGAGTTACACCCAGACAGATGGAAAGAAGAAAGGAGAGAGTCAGAGGTCCGTTCCTGGCGTTCCCCTGCCGACCGCTCAGACATGTCTGCAGGAAAGTGGAGCTCACACTTTGGACCAATCAGTGGACGGTTGATAAGGAGAATCATAGAAAAGCAAAAAGGAAGATAGAACTACTGGAATACTGATGAACTGACAGCTGATAATCCATCAGAGTGATTCTGGCCAACATGCTGAACTGCATGGTGTTATAGAACAAATAGTACCCATTAACTGACAACAGCAGTTTGTCAATGAGGTTTAACCACTTCAAGTGGCGCCCTTTGAAGTTAACTAATGATGAGTTGTTGGCCTTGGCATTAAGCAATTGACACAAATCACTTCAGACTTAGTCATCATCACAGTGAACAGACGAGACGGACAAAATGAACAAAGCCATTCTTATCGGCAATCAGTTGCCAAATGACAAGATGGATGCCCGGGTTGGAGTGCCAAGGAAACCGGCGTGCTACTTTCAAGCAGACTGCGGACGGGCGAGATAAAGGCCGTCAGGCATCCCGGCAGCCGTTCCTGCACAATGGTTCCATTGACAGGACCCAGCTTATAGCTGCAGCAATACAGGCGCTTAGGCCCGACCACTCTCTGTGTGGTGTGGCCACTGGGAGCTTTCTGAGCTTATCCAAATGCTAATAGGTCCCAAAGCTGACTGGAGCGTAGCCTTTCTTCTCCTCTCAACCTCCCACACGCTGCAGCTGACGGGAATGAGCAGAATCCATCTCTCTATCCCTTCCGTCCGCTATTTGGGCAGTGGAAGTATGAATGTGCCACTTGACTTTGCTTTACAGCTGCCCTCTGTGCTTACAGACGACATGCGCAGGCACACCACAAAGAGGTGGTCTTGCTGCCAAACATTTCCATAAAGGGGCCCAAAGACAGTGAGAGATGCCTGCAGAACAGACAAACGCCTGTGCACATTGTGTTTGAGAAGCTCAAGAGTTTCAATGTCAGACGCTGCGCGGCCAGTCCAACAGTGTGTGGGTGCAGAAGTTAACCAGGCCCGGGTCCGGCACATTCCTCTCCTGGTCAGAGTCATGTCGGAGTCGCTGGCACAGTGTCTGCCAAGCGTGTGGATGAACCCAGCGAGGCCCTCTCTGGGAAAACAGTGGACAGGCGGACAGACCAGCAAGCTGGCGCGTGGACTCGCAGCATCAATGCTGAGAGAGGTTATTGTTACGGTGGAAGCTGCCAAAGCCTCCACCACCCCAAAGGCAGAGGGGGAGAGCAAAAACATGTTTTCACTTTAGATGACGCCACGCTCTTTGTCTCCTGAAAATCCAGACTTATTTTCTTGATTTGAATCAAATGCTTCATGTAGTGTGGACACCCTCTGTCTCTGCCCTCGTCTCCGTCTCCAACTCCCTCTCTTTCTTGCTTCCCCGTCTTGGCAGTGCCAACTGGCGACTTGTGGCAGCGTCTGCTTTCCATATACGTTCGTGGCAAAGTTTAGTCCAGTAATTGAAACTCTTTTGTACTAAGCTGGACCTGTGCATCCCAAAGCAAACCACAGAGACAAGCAGGCTAATGGGAAACACACCAGGCTGATAAAAACCAAGCTGCTTCGGAGAGACCGGCCTCCCTTTGAGACGTGCTCAGGACTTTCAGTGGTTCCCTGAAATGTTGATTAAACTCATGTGTAGCTCCGAAATGGAGCCTTCTTGTTCCAGACCCCAAAAACCTTAACTGAACCCTCCACTCAGATTAACTACGGCCTCATTCTTGACAAATAGTAAAACACTAAACCTCAGCCTGGTGATTTACGCTCCGGAGGAGAGCTTAGAGCATCCTTGGGCCATGGCAAAGTTCGTTCTTTGTGACACTAATTGCACCATGGAGTTCATATCAGCACATGTGGTTGGTTGATAGGCTTAATGGCCAAGTGATAGGCTGTATGATGCGGAATTAAGTGTGGTGGACTGCTAAAATGAAGACAAATGTGCTCTTCTGCAGAAGATAATACATCTGGAATAGGTCTGTTATAGAGCTAAAATCCATAGTGAGTGATGAATGTGATAAATAAAGCTTGGGATTCACAGGCTGAACCACTAATCCAAACAACTATACAGTGTGGGACGTGTGCATCACAAATGAGATGCGAGAGAGACGGGCGAATGTCAAAAAACAACAAAAATGAAGTCAATCAGTCAAAACAGATTTTTTTACCAAAGCTTCTCTTCTTCAATTTGAGTCGGAGGCAGAGAGGGAAAGCCTTTCGAGAGACCCAACCAGACAAACCTGACGACTAAATCCTGGTGGCTGGAAGCATGTGCCAAATTAAACACACAGTATGTAATTTCTACCACTAGGGGTCTCTCAATCGAAACAAAACAAAAGACAGTAAGTAGCTTGGGATCGTGGGAGTTGTTGTCTTCATTGTTAAACAACCACCATTTCCGATAAAAAACGTATCTACATGACTCATAAGAGTTCTCTGAAGAGGTCATATTTTTAAGTTTCATTTACGTTATGGTCATCATGTTCGCAGACTTCCGTTCCTCACTCTCTGACTCACTCCCAGATGTTATAGTGACAGGGGACCAACTGACGCACAGCGCCGCCTTGAATAAAACTGCTGATCGCTATGGTTTTGCATATTGCTGGAAACTTTTGGGATGATGCTTAGTAAAGAACTCAACAATATATAAAACAAAGGTCTAGTCGTTTTCAGACATTTGAACCCAGAAATGTTACATATTATATCTTTAAAAGCTGCTTTAAGAGAAAATATGGGGGAAGAAAAGGACACTCCTGATCGATCCGGATATCGGCTGGATTGGCTCAATCTTCAATTCGCCTCTCCTTCATGCCATGTAAGTGTCATTTCCACACACATGTGCACACACACCCCAAAAGGCCCTGACCTCCATTGACTTTTGTAGGGCCAGGATGTCAACGTCAGTTAAGGGCCGGATGTGTGCGCGTGTGCAACTATCAAGTGTGCCCCGTGGCTCCCGCAGCGGCTGAGGGCGAATCTCGTTGTCCACTTAAAGGTCAGCGGCGAACCTCTTGCAATCCTGTGCTGCTATTTATAATCCAAACCCCCCCACTCCCTCACCTTCCAGCAGCTCCAGCAGAGCGGGAGAGAGATCAGCAATAATGCTCAACACCGCAGAAATACCAGAGTATCAGGCAGATATCTGCTCCTCCGCCCTCCGCTCCTTTACTTCCACCTCAGTGTCACGTTTAAATGTTAATCCAACCTTTCGTCGCTGATGGATGAGCCCGTGACTGAAGAGCGGAGGCCAGTTGGAGGTGTAGCGGAGGTTTTCATTGCGTTTTGAAATGACTCTACGCTTTGTACAAAAAGGGAACAGTACAGTTCTCTTGTTTCAGACCAATTAGACTAATCCCTCAACCTCGGCTTACAGGCAGAAATGAAAAGGGCTTTAAGGATTTTCTAACAAAGAATGCCGCATGACGTTCTCTCCGTCCTCACGTTGTAGCCGGCTCATACATGAATACGCCATCAGAAAAAATCACCTTGCACACACACACACACCTCCTCCTGTTTCACCTGTACACGCGGCCGTGACTGCCATGGGGATTTTGTGGTTTTGTTTTTTTGTCACATTGTGAGCAGCTCAGCAGGGGTTGAGTGGTGGTGGAGCTGGCTACGGCTGATTCATCAATGAGTCACCATCTCCAAACACCTGAGAGATGGAGGAACGACAATGCGAGCGGGGTCGACACACACAGCGCAAATGTAATCAGCAGACGACGGGTTTCACTGTATTAACAGCCACGTGGGAACCCAGGGGACACGTGCGTGAATCTGCGTGTGCCCACCGTTCGGACTATCTCACTTGGAGCAGCAGCACCACCTGAGGATTTTAAATACGCCCGAGACCCACCAATGGCAAACTCGGCTAGCAGTAATCCTGCTGGTATCTGCTCTGATCCTCCATTCACACACAGATTCCTTCACCTCGTTCTACCTCCTGAGACTGGACTCGCGTATTCTTCTCACTCGCTCTTAATGCCATTCCTTATCAAATACCAACCCCTCTCCCTTTGCCATCTTTATCTCACGCCTACCATACTCTCTTTTTTGTCTCGGTCTGTCTTTATCTGCTCGTCAGTCAGGTGGTCGGTCGGCACGCTGGCGCCTAGAAGAATCAATGATGGTGTCCTAGTGAAGGAGCCAGATCTCTATTGAGACACAGGTAGCTTCACACCAACCTTTACAAATTCACACACGTCTCCAAGTCTCTTGGCAAAAGGCAGTGCGATGAGCGATGGCAGTTTTGCGCCGTCTTCCACTGAAATACCTCCTGGAGGGATTCAGCATGAGGACAATAGCCTCCTCCCTCAGAGGAGAGGGAGGGAAAAAAAATTTTTTTGAGCATTTACCGACCGTGCATCCAGATGACTGAAAGTGTTGCGAACGAGACGGGAATTCACATGAACAATAGGCAGCGTGGCAAAGAATAAAGACTTTTCATTTGAGGGCAGGAAAAGTTCAAAAGTATTCATCATAAGAAAAGAATAGGATCTTGCCATTTTTCTCCAGCGAGATATTTAAGAGCTTATTAAAGGATTCCACATAAAGGGAATCACCCGCATGAGCTTTGGAACAGCACTTTTATCCCGTCACATAATTGCATCCAAATTACAATAATTGTGCCAATTAAAGTAATCCTGAATGAGAAGAGAGCGTCATCTTAATGTTTCAGTACTTGGGATAAGAGTCTCTCTAATTAAGACTGAATTGCCTGGCTACATATTCATTCAGAGTGCGATTAGTGAAGGGAAAAAAAAAAAAGAAAAAAGTTTTCAAGTGTCCAAGAGTGCCTGGCTCTAGTCACGTCACCGAGAGGAGGATTGTTGGGTGGATGAATGCGGGGTCAGGACGACAAACGTGAGGGGAAGAGAGGATGAAGGGCAGAGAGGAAGAGTCGATTCTTAACACCCAGATATTGGCAAAAACATTAAACCCACTTCTGGACACCACAATTTTACCTGACAACAATCTATCTGCTGTGTTCCGCTCCCTGCGCTGTGTGTGCATATGCGTGTTTGTTGAATGCAGCCTGCATCTCAGGGTCTGATTAATTACACCGATTCTCAGAGGAGTTGGGGGTGACATATGTTCTTGCACTGGTGTGAGAGCTAGGTGTGTGTGTGTGTTTGTGCGTGTCGCGTGTGTAGCACGCGCGCACGTTCGATCGCAATGCTTGAGGTGGCAAATATTGTGTGCGCGTGAGCTTGTTTCGGTTAGAACGTGTCAGCATTTCACCGCGTAGAGCGTGTGAGTGTGTCTATATGTGTATGGCATGCAATAGTTTTGTGTGTGTGTGTGTGTGGGTGGGTGTGTGTAATGAACAGAAGATTCAGGTGCAGCGCCAGAAACACACTCCTGAGTGCGGCGGGGGCATCCTGGCACAGACAGGGCACCAGATGTCAGAGCAGTGCAGGAACCTGCTCAGTGGACCAGTGACACTTTTTTTTTTTTTTTTTTTTCTTCTGAGCTGAAAACGGGATCTGGGCGTCCAGGAATAAACTCTCTGAGGGGCTGACTGAACGCGCCCCCATACATCATTAGGTACAAATATGTTAACCCCTCAACCGAAACACAGAACCGCTTTTAAACAAATCACTACAGTCAAAATATTAAACACTAATAATTAGAGACACTGACAGTCACTGCTGATTACAGACTGCGTGAAGAGTCCTTGGAGATGTGTCCAGAGTACAGTATTACAGTATATACTGTCACTAGGGCTGCTATATAATGGAAAACTGTGGACAATGCCCATCATAATTTTTGGGATTGCAAGTTGACATCTTCAAATAACATAATAATAAAAATAAGATATTGTATTTATTGACTAATTAATCCATTGAGTACACCAAACTGAACTGAGTAATGTATGGCCATGTCTCTATGTTACGAAGCAAAATTATTTTGTAACAATAAGGCCTGCACAACTTAATAGAAATATTTTTTAAAAATCACTGCTGCCGTTTTTTTTTCAGCATTATAATGAGGTACCGAAGTGCTGCAGAGATGCAATCTTGTTCTCCAGATGTACAACAACGTGTTTCTTCGGTGCAGAACACCAATAAATTTTATATCATCATGATTTTATTGGTGTTTTCTGTGAAAATTAAAATTGTGATGGAAAAATCCCAATGGTAACATCTGTCAAAATAATCGCAAGATGATTTTTTTTTTCCTTTTTTATTGTGTAGCCGTGGTAAGTTGCTATAGAATCCAATTGGATCATCTTTAAAGGGGACATCTTACAATTTAAGTAAGACATTTGGTTGTTATTGATTCACAAAATGTCATCACACAGGCCCACAGAAGGACCAGCCACTTAATTAAAGCTAAATACAGAATAAAAATAATAAAGATGAGTATATTTCCAACAACAAAGGTAAGAACAACAGCCATGTGTCAAAAAGAGTGTCCTTGAGAAACACCCAGAACCTGCACTTGCTCACTCATCTGAAATTACTCTATTGAAGAGCTTCCACTAAAGGCTCAATGTAACGTAATGGCTCTAAACAACATCAAGGAAATAAAAAATACAAAAGCTCATTAACACTCTTTCGGAAATGGCTGGGCTGCTTTAGAGCAATAACCATGAAGCAGGAGAGAGCTAGGTTAGCCGGAGTCATTAAGTCTCTAATGGCAGCTAAAACAAGGAACAACTGACTCCTGAGAAGAGACGATACTGAGAGGAAAGAAATGATAACGGTGAAAATGATAGTCACAAGGCTGCGGGCTCCAAATTCAATTTGCTAGTGATAAAAAAAAAAAAAAAAAAAAAAAGCGTTTGAAACACAGATTTAGGGTTGTTAATTTGACGGCTACAAATACGAGGCTTGGTCCAAAAAGCTTCTTGTTTTGTTTTTCTCTGTGTCAGTGTGCAGGGGGAGGCCATGATGCTGGCTCACTGCTCGAGGTGTAATGTGTAGTTATCCCTCCACAACTAGTGACACAAACAGTTTAGCTACGCTTTGTGTGCGTGAGCTTGATTGCTGTGAGCCAGTATCTCCTGCAGACAGTGCCATCTTTGTTGCACAGTTCGTCCCCCCTTCCCCTGCTACCGTGCATTAGTGTGGGCAGCCCCCTGTCTTACCATTAATGATAGAAATCGCTGAGGTTATTAACCGATTACACATTCTCCATCAGATTAGCGGGGCTGTGCTGGTCCGCTCCCGCCACGGGAATTAGCGCCATTGGATTTCTCTTCGTGCCACGTCCTACAATGACACTTCACAGTCCTTTCGTGGACGTTTTGTTATTGCCAGGCAAGTTGCTAAAAACAGCTTTTAGCCGTTTTGAAAGCGTGTGTGTTTGTGTGAGATATGAGGGAAGGTGGGCGTGTGTCTATTTTTTCTGTCGTCTCTTGGAGTTCAGGTATATGCCACAGAGAGTATCTGTCGCCTCCTTCCCTGAGAGGCACTCTTGCCTTCCCTATTGTTCAGTGTGGCTTAATCTAGTTTTAATTTAGAAGGCTAGGTAGGGTATTCTAAACTGAGACTGTATCTTGATACTGGGCCAAATTTAAAAAAGGACCTCAGGCACGAATCAAACCTGCATTTAAGATTTACCTTCTGAAAGATTTATCTACAATGTTTTCTGGACTAGGATTAACAGAATCTAACAATTCTGATTCTCTGTGTACTGCCTAGCTTTAGCAAGCCTTACAAAGAGATGCAGAGAGGAAGCGCATGCTGCCTTGTGACTGAGATGCAGGGCGACAGTTGACCTATAAGGGGCTGACTCACCCCCACGTTCACTTCACCACTAATATATTCACTTAGTAACGCTCTGGGGATGTGCAGTTTTGCTGTGTACAAATGGCTGAACACAACACATATATGCATGCTAAAACACAAAAACAAAGCACGTGCATGCGGTCTGAACCACACAGGTCTTGCGGTAACAGTATTTAACAAAAAAGAGGTGAACTATAACGTGCAGGAAATGGTCCACCATTCGAATTTAGGCTGTGAAAGAAGATGCGTTATTTGTGTGCACATCTGCTGTGCGTGTGCATATGCGTACACACTGCTGAATGGGGAAGCAGAGAGAGGTAGCTATCCATTTCTCAAGAAGACAGACAGTCGGGAGAAGGGGGCCTGGGGTTCTGAGAGGCCAGTCAAGTGCCTGTCCATCGCTAAGGGAAAAAGACAGAATATCTCATCCAGAACAAAAAGGGACCTTTAGAGCCTGAGCTCATAAGAAAGAGGAAGAAAAGAGCAGAGAGACGGAAAAAGATACACAGACAGACTGGCCTGACTCTTATCAGCGGAAGATTAGTGCAAGAGATAAGGCCTCTAGGCAAGGCGTTGTGTTTAGCCTGTTTGAGGCTTCCTGTCATCATCATTAAGGCCGCTTCTCCGACAGCCACTGCGGAACAGAGCAGCCATTTGGAAAGACATTCAACAAGGAAGAAGATAAAAGAAGACAGGACCGTTGGTCAAAAACAAGATGATGGCTGTATTAAGTCTAACGAACAGTCCCATGCTGCGGTCCAGTCCACTCCAATCCAGGCCTTTTGGTGTAGAATTGTATGGCTGTCTAATTCCATCTCTCGGTTTTACTACACAATAACTGTGGTAAAAGTATGGACATTTCCTTAAGGGTGTCCACTATACTTAAACATGATAGAGATATACGGCAGAGAAGTGTAAAATTAACAATTACAGCAAGTAGAAATAGATTACAGCCTTCTGACTAAGAAGAGTCTCATTTAATGCCTTGTACTCTGTCCTCCTCTCATACTGTAGACATCCTCAATAACACTTGACTGCTATACACAAATACAAGGTAAAGCCCATTGTCCTTTGAAAACCACACAGAGAAAACCTAGTCTAATGAGGCAGTGGTTTGCCTTGGAATTGGGGGAGGGAGGATTGTCTGCTGAATCTAGCTGGCTTGACTGGCTGACAGTAACGGTCTGTGACACTTCACCGCCGCAGGAATCATAGGCACTAGTGTATTGTGACAGAGTGCAACCTTTAAAGGCCAGCGACTGATGCACGACTCAGCCTGTGTCGGCTCTCCTCCTCTCGTCTGCGGTGAGCACGCCTAAAAGCATCCGTGACCACACACATACAAAGCCATGAGCAGTCGTACTGTTTACACACACAGAGAGGTACGGGACTTTTCCATCACTGCTCAGCCGAAGACGTCTGAGCGCCGTTCGTCTCCTGTGCAGTTTTAAGGGAAATTGTGTCCCTTCGTGAATCTGCAGCCCCGGCTATAATACAGTCATCATTTGCCTCGTGCATTATGATCAATTACAAAATCTGTCTGTCAGTTGCCAATTAGTGTGGCACTCACAGCCATTGGCAGTAGCTGCGGACTAATGCAGCCCATACAGAAAACAAAATACTCTACTGCCACCTGCTGGTCAAGGCTATTTATGTCAGTATTTCATAGAGAACATCAAACAATAAAATTATATATCAACTTCAACTTCTTAATTCTTTTATGTTTTTTTGATGAAGGTCAGGACATAGGAGCCATTTTACAGCATTTTACATGAGTTTCTGGTCCTTTGGCTAAACTCATCTGACCTTATTTACATTCTATCTTGTGTTAAAGGTAGCCTTTGTCATGCCCCAAGTAAGAGAGACTAATGGAAATTAGAGTGAAAAAAGACACTGAAAAAAAGAAAGAAAGCATGCAGGTGCATCAAAGAAGACTGTACACCTTGTAGATCAGATAAGTAACTAAAGACAGAGTGATCGTGTCTTTCTGTACCTCTCATAGATGGTCTTGAGAGCGACCTGGTCTGACACTCCTTCGGTCTCTTCCAAAAACAGGATGATCCACGAAGTCCTGTAAGGCCACTCTTCTGTCAGGTTGATCCATGACGCCAGCCGGTCCCAGTTGAAGACGATCTGATTGGCCCGCAACAGACGACCTGTCAACAATGGATGGATCAAGGATTAGAGGCCGCAGAAGTCCATCCTAATGATCGTCTCTGTCAACTTCCACAAAAGCTGGTCGACTGTTTCTCAAACTGCTGCTTGTTTCTGTTATCTTCGTATAATCTGATATCAATATATTTATGAATTTGTGCCCAACATTTTAGAATCCTTGCATGCTGCCATGTCATTACTGCAAATGCAATTAATATTTATAGTTAATTTAAATGCCTTTTAAGACTTGCAAAATGTCTTCTTAACTAAAACCCCTGGTTAAATGTGCAGCCTCTGCAACCACATGTTGGCTGCTACTGGTCTCAAATTATATCCCATCAAGGCTTTGTTTTGTGACTCAAGTCATATTTTGTCATTGACTGACAAAAGTTTGCCATCCAATCCCCTTGAAGTGGGTTGATTTGATGACTTTGATGTTGCTGTATGGATAAAAATGTCTTTTGTTAATATTATGAGATGAGGGCGGTGCTAAAGTAGAATATGGTTAACTCTTTACCGGTAATGGAAACTATGTTGAGCAGCCTCCTCATGGTCTGCGGGCTGATGTCGCTGAACCAGTCCTCGGTCACCAGCAGCTTGGTCAGGTCGAAGGACATCTGTCTGGTGATGGTCCTCTGCATCTGCCGACGTCGGTATGTGTCCTGAGCAGAGTACAAAGAAAAAAGCAGAAAATCAAATTAGCAAATGATCTGAATTTTACATATTTGGATTGGTCATGTTTCCAGCTGGCTTGGCAAGATTTAAAAAAACCCAAGGACTAAAATCAAATTTGTCATTTTAATGCAATTTGAATCATCCAATAATGGCATGAAAGGTCCAGGGTTTACTATTTAAGGGGATTTAGGGATGTAAATGGAATATGATATTCACAATTACGTTTTCATCACTAGATAATCACCTGAACGTAAGAATGATTGTGTTTTTGTTACATTAAAAAGAGCCCTTTACATCTACAGAGGGAGGAGGTCCTTTTCCACAGAGTTCGCCATGTTGCACTGTGTTTTTATAGTAGCACAGAACAGACAAACCAAACACTGGCTCTGGAGAGGGGCCTTTCATGTTTTTTTGCATTTCTGGCAGGCCACTGTAAAGGAAGGTGAGACGAGGGGTGTTCAGCTGTTTGCAATCTGCAACCTCACTGCTAGATGCCAAGAATTACTACACAATGGTCTTTTAAGTGACAGGACATGATGCCGGAAAATCATAACAGAAATCACTGACATAAATCCTGTGACAGAGTCAATTAAAGCAGTATATGAGTGGGTAAGAAAGAGCAGGAACAGTCTCAGTGACAGTGAAACTACGACGGCTGCAGGAGGCATTTAACAACCATTTAACGTACAGGGGAGCCTATAAATTTGATCTCTTCAAAGACAAATTGAAAGCACAAGTTCAACACAAGGCATTACTGTATATCACTCTTGGCTCTTGCAGAGGTTGTGATGACTTGTGCATTATCACTGTCGCAAGCTGTGCATCTTGAGACAAAAGAGCAGGCGTTTCAGGGGACACCATGTGATCTCAGGTCATGTCATTGTAAAAACACATGTTGAATAGATTGAGAAATACATGTAGATAGGTGGACAGGGGCTCAAGTTCTCATATTGTTAACTTCTTATGCACTCTATCCACGTTACAATCTACTTATATGTAACCCAACTGCACTAATTCAAAACTGAAAAACATCTATTTTATTATAACAATTGTTTTAAGTACCATAAAAGCAGTAAATGACATTAAAGATATAGAAGAAAAGCTTTGCAACTTAACCCCATGAATGAGTTGTGAGTGAATCCAATTAAAATCACTATTTTTCTTCTTTCCATTTTGTCATTCTAATGACCAGCTTCGTCTCTCTCCCCCCTTCTATATAGTCCATGTTTTCATGAGAAAAACATAAAATTCCCTGTGACTGCAAATCAAAATCAAAGAGCCACTGTCCAAAACCGAACAGTCATGACACACAGGCGAGCTATTGACACAGATCTACCGGAGAACATCTGTGATGATATCAGACAGCTGCCATGGTCATGAGCCAAGGCGAGGCTTTTGGTTGACTTTGAAGTCGTAACGCCAGTCTCATGACCTCTTTCTCAGAGAGATGAAACATATGGCCACCACTCAGTCAGAACCAGAAAGGTCTATCGTACAGGCAGCCCTGTGTGGCTGACTTTACTGTAGTTTTACAGCTTTACTGGTTCATGTAGATGGTAGTTTTTATGATGGCTTACTTCTACTGGTTCTTATTTCCCTTGCTGATATACTTTTATTCTGAGAAGAACGTTTTGAGTTAGATTTTTTTCTAAACACTAAATTTTCTTTGTAAATGGGATTCATTTCATTCCAGTAAATGGCAATAAGATGGCAGAGATACTCCTAATGTCATCCTCAACTTGAGGAGCCACATGAAAATGGAGAGCCACTAATTCATTTTCCCCTCCTGCCCTCATTTTAATCTCCACTTGTAGGAAGAGGGCCCTCCTGCCAAGAGCTAGCTAGTGGCGGAGGGCAAATAAAAAGAGCACGCCGCCTCATAATAAAAGGCCAACACCAATAATTGAGTGTACTAGATAAACCCGGGGTACAAAACAAATGTCAAACAAACAAACAAGAGAGGGAGGCGGGAAGGAAGGAGGGGTAGTAGGAAGGTCTCGCAGGGGGGGAGGAAGGCATCAACGACAGCAGCAGAGTCACTTAGCCTCCTGCCAGCAGACCTGGTGCCAGTGTTTTGTCACAGGGACCCACTGCTGCTAGGCCTTGTCATTAGGCTGTGGCAACGCAGCAGGAAGGATAAACAGTCATTACATCAATTACACCAGGAACCTTGGCCGCACACCGAGCACCTCTCTCTTCTCGTCTCGGTGTGTCTCCTTCTGTCCTCTGGCCTCTGCGCTGCCTGCCAACACCACGCCTGGACTAAACACAACCCCCCCTCTTCCACCCTTCGGGGAGGAGGCCGAAAACAGAGAGAGCGACGAGGCAGCATCTCCACTCCTAATGCAGTGTTTACTATTCAAGTTGCGGTGAGCTAACTGCATTTTAATTTGGTTTGATCAATGTCAGGACATCAAGCATTCATTTCGTGCTTTCTGATTATTCCGACGTGTTGGAGGGAAACGCATTTATTTTCTACCTCGCTGTAAAAACAACGTATCTGTCTCCACTGAAATTTGTTATTATCATTTGGCTTTTTGATTTGTTTGTTATACATTAGGGTGGGGTGTCAACTGTTTGCCTTGGTATATCTAATTTGGAATAAATATAATCCTGCTCTTTGGCTTGCATTTCTAGTATTGGCCGTCTATTTTTATTGCCATTCTTCCACCTACAACTCATACTGCATTCATCCGTGTCTTCTAAAGTTAGAGAGCTTGGGTGGGGTCAGGAGCCACTGAAGTGGTTGTAAACCCCAACAAAACACTGCATGTGACATATGTCTATGACTTGCATGGCTGTTACCCTGCGGTTAAGGGCGTTCTTGCTGCCAAACTTGGCCTGGTCTTGGCCCAGGCTAGTCGAAGACATCTTCCTGTCCAAGTCTTCGTGCCATCCTGGAGAGAGAGAGGATGGAAGAGACAATGACAGCTGATTAATGGCTGAACTTAAACACCAAATGTTGGATTTATATGTTCAAAACAGTGTGCCATCCTCTATATATGTGTATACAGTACAATATATAGTCCTTACCCTCGGCAGGCAATGCATCTCCATTGGTGGGGGTTACCGTGCAGAGCTTCTTGGCCGTACTGAGGCCTCTGCTGTTGAGGAATACTGGTAGGTGGACGATGTTCCTCATGTAGTCGTGTCCGTTGATGTTGGAGTCTCTCAGCACACTGTTGAGGTTTTGGTTGATAGCTTTGATGATAATATGCGGGTCGCTGGCAAAGATCGAGATAAATGGGCCTTTGGAGAAGAGTACCCTCACCTGGAGTGAGAGGGGAACCATAAGTTAGTGTTAGTTAGTGTGTTTTTTACAATTATTCCATAAAATATGTTTTTCAACGTATGATATCAGCCTGTTGCACTACTGTTTGTACTGAAACCAGTTTGGTCCAGTCCGTTTTTCACAGCAGGATGTCGAGGCGTGTCGTCACTACTTTAGCAGTAGCTTTAACAGTCAGCTGTAGCACTTGAGCTTAATGATCCCTGTGAGAACTGACTGTCCACAGCACATGGTGTCGGGGATTTCCACTCTGCTAACTAAGGGACGTTGTTCGATGGTCACAGGACATCGATTTGTGTTACATGCATACATGGTTTGTTAACCCCTGGCCCCCACAGGATGATGGACCTCAGTCCCCACAGCAGCTGTCAGCACCATCAACTAAGGCGCCCTCACATGATCTGCATCTTTCATGCACATTACCCGGTAGAAAAGCTCTCAAGAAAAGAAAATATGATTTTTGTTATTTGTGCAACCTACAAAAATTGGGTCACAGAGCGCTGCGGTTGAATCTCTCTGAACTGCAGACGGTTTCAGAGCGACTGGGAGGTGCTTGCAGAGATGAGAAGATTACATTAGCACACAGAAGGTTGCCATCTTCTTTGGGATTACTTCACTAAATAATAACATTTAGCTAAAGGAAATTCTATTACAGCAGCTGGGAGGATGAATCTAAAGTTGGAGGCGAGCTGAGGCAGCTGGGAACACCAGGGTGGCTGCGCGATACAGAAGATGTGTGGGGTCTGTGTGCACGGGGGAAAAGACCCACTCAAAGTTACTGTGAGGCCACATGGCAGCTGCTCTGCGGGAGCTACAGATGTTAACAAAGAGTATTTCCTTCATTTTATTTCAGCGTCAGCAAAGAGGAAGCTGCACTCATCATTCAAGTGCCCACGCAGAGAATCATGTGCAAACACACACCGTGTCCAGCATCTGCAGCACTTTGTCCTGCTCACAGGCGTCCAGTCCGTCGATGATCACAGCCATGCGTGTCTGGTTCTGAGTGAAGCCATCAATGGTTTTGGCCATTTTTGACATTAACTCCACTTCATTCTTCAGAACCTGGTGTCGGGAAAAAAATAAATGTCTTAAAAACAATTCAACGATCAGTGTTAATGTGAGAAAGGAAATTGATTGGATCAGGACATACGGCTTCATGACTTCTTAAGCAAATGGAAAGCCCCTTTAGCCAAGAGGATGTCGAGGGATTTCCATTTGCCGATGACTTGGTACTATGTATTAAATGTATTAGTCTACCTTCATAAATCCTTCACTCTTGAGTTTATGCAAGTTGTTGGCAGCGCTGTGCAGTCGTTTTCTCTGGGAGTTAAGGACGGAGTCGGCCACCTGCCACCAGGTCCTGCAGTTGAACAGCAGGGCCAGGCACACCACACTGGCCATGGCTATTAGCACTGCGTTTACTGTGAAGTTTTCAGGGTCCACCTAGGAGAAAAAAAAACATTAAAACCAATTACTGGGGCATTCTTTGACCTGGTGGCTTCAGGATGTACTGCTGAAATGCAGGGTCCTCAGTTCATTGCTCTTACCCACCTTAAAGATGGCCAACAGGGCCACACCAGTGATCAGACATCCCAGTGTCAGGGCAAAGAGCACGAAGGAGGGAACACAACACGTTTTCTTCCACTTCTTACCTGGAGAATGAGAAAAGTTAGATCACGAGAGAAATGTACTCTGAAATTACCAAAATGTTCATATACTAAGATCAATTGAGAAAATGTGTCGTAAAGACGGCCAAACAGTTCATTTTAAGCACTATTATACTACCAAGAGCTCCATTCTTAATTTGAAGTGATACAAGGGTAAAGACCAATAACATTACAGCTGATTTAGGGGGCCATGTTTACTCTGTAATTGAACAGGGATATATTTTACTTCTTTCAATGATGGTTTTACAATCTCCAAAAACTGCACAGTGCACCTACATATTTTAATGTCAGCCAGGGATTGATAACAATGACAGCTCGTGACTGCAAATGTAGGATTCTGTTGAACTCAGTAAAAGGTCTGATTGTGACTGTGTGAGCTGGGTGGTAGGTCATTACGTAGGCGAAGACGGTGACCTCACCTTGGACCTCATCGTTCTTGAAAACCCTGAAGAGCCTGGTGGCCATGAAGCCAAACTCCCTCTCACAGGCATCTGAGAGCGTGGCGATCATCTCAGCCATGGAGGTCTCCCCTCCGACACTGGACAGTCGATTATAATCCGTGAACAAGAACCTGTGTGCCATGCGAGAAAGAGAAAAGATGCTTTGACTCGCTCAGTTACACAGCAAACTGCATCTGGGACTGGGACTTCAGTATCAATTTTAACAATGTTGCAGTGTAGATGTAATAGTCACCTGACAGGCAGTGCGCGGGTGGTCTGCTCCGGAAGTTCAGGCGGGTTGACGAACATCAGTTTGAGCAGCAGCTCCAGGTAACCGACCTGTCGAGCCAGACGGGTGCTGATGACCCACGCCCAATTCCAGCTCTCCCTCTCACGCCGACTTCCGAAGTACACCAACACTGGAGAAAAGACAATTATTATGACAATTATTACAATTATAACAGGTGTCATTTGTTTTGTAACAGCTTTAAATAAACATGTGGATACACATTTCTATTTATTCAATTTAGAACTCTCTTTGCGGTCCAGAAAACACAAAAATATGCCAGTATCGATTCAAACAATGCTCAGGATCCTATGAGGTTTTTTTAAGTTTATATCCTCAAGCTGAAACAGACAACCCTCCCGACCCCAACAGGTTGAGAACCAGTGACTTAGCGCATCAGCATTGCATTTCCAGCCCCGGCTCAGTCTCCTCACCGAAAAAGATGTAGAGCAGGGCGAGGAGGCTGAGGGAGACGGCAATTGCCAGCTTTGGATTAACAGTAAAGCCCAGGACCACGGCCACTGAGCCGCACAGTAGCAGGGTGAGGAAGACCACAAGCCAAGAGAACTGGAACAACGGCTCTATCTGCTGGCCTGCAAAGGTCTTCATCTCATCTGTCGGACGAGAGGGGGGGAAAATAATTTCATGTCAGACATTTTAATTAAGACAACGGGGAGATTTTTTGTGTTATAGAGGGCTTGAAGAAACTGAGGAGAGGAGACTATCCCAGAAGCAATTTTCACAATTCAGGACTTTTCATCTTTGTGTGAGACTGTTTTTAATGCTGTGGGTTTACTTACCCTCCAGCTTTTTGAGAAGGAAAGACTTGCCGCTGCCCCACTGAGCGTACAGTCCAACACAGATGGGGGGCTGCATGGTGGGCTCGCTAAGAATGTCTGCTAAAGCACTGCTATACAGGTCATAACCCAACATGTCTCCATCTGACTCTGAGGGGGAGAGGTGCTCTGAGAGCGGAACAGAGAGAGGGAGATATGTAAAGGGAGGAAAAGATAAAAAGTGCAGAAGAAGATTTTAAAAAAGAGCTTAAAGTTTATTTTTTTCTGGCTATGAGCTTGTTTTATCTCAAGTCTTTCTAAATAAGACTGAAAAATGGGACATACTCGCTCCAAATATCTGCGTAAGGATGCTTTTCTGGTGGGTGCAGTCGATGTTGTATGGTGTCTCTCCAGCCTTGTTTGGACGGTAAAGCAGGCGGCCATCTTTAGGGTTCCTCAGCAGGAGCTCAGCCAACTTTCTGCTTCGCCCTCGGATGGCTATGTGGAGGGGCGTGTCTCCTTTCTGAGCGAAGACAAACGGGAAAAGAAACATCCACATCACTGAACTAAATAAAACCACAGAAATCCTGTTGTGGCACGTGTAATGTGTGTATTCAAACAAAAGTACCTTGTCCAGCGCAGACACCTTGGCTCCTTTATCCAGCAGCAGTTCAACTATCTCGATGTTCCTCATTTTTGTTGCTTTGATAAGAGGAGTCTCTCCCTCCTAAAACAAAAAGATTCACATTTCATCAAAACCATTCTGATCATTCTGAAATGTATTTTGATACCACAACCTATCCACAACAGTTTTTCAGAAAGAAAGGAAGAAAGCTGAGAGCAGTGGGTCAGTGGGTGAGCAGGTTTCATGTGAATATTGCATCAGAGATGAGCTACCAGTCATATAGTAGATACATAATAGGCTTCTTTTTGGCTTGGCCATTGTTCTATCATCACTATACTTTATAAACCACAAACTGTTATAATGCAGAATGAGACTGTTTAACAGAAAGCGAAGGCTCTGTGGATACAGCTTTTGATCTGGTGATCATTGTGCCCCTATCCTGTGAGTTTTTTACATACTAATAATAATCTAAACTTTCAAAATAAAAAATCTATCAATTTTTCCTCACAGAAATTAAAGTAATGCTGAAATAAAGGACTAGTGTATATATCTTTTAAGGTTTCTTACACCCCTTAAAATCAAAAGGCCTCAAATCCATCGTGAAGCTTTGGCGACCCCTAGAGGGAGGTGGGACGCTCAGGTTTGGGGGATATGATACGAATCTTTACAGATTTGTCAGGAATGGGCGATTTCTGTTGTAACTATTCTAATTGAATACAGAATGGAAATATTCTAACCCTGTACGTTTTAAACTTTTTCTTTAAAAAACAGAAATCATGAGAAATAAAGAGAAAAAAAATGATATTATTAAACATATATATTTATTTTAAGAGAGAGTACATTTAATCCTTCACTCCTGTGAGTGCCTTACCTTAGTGCAGCTCTCGGTGTCAGGGTTACACTGCAGGATGTCTCTCACCATGGTAGCGTTACCTTTCTCCACTGCCCAGTAGAGGGCAGTCTTTCCATCCTGAAGTAGAAAAGACAAGGCAAATACTAGCTTGTTTATCTTAGAGAAAATAAACTGTGTCAGGCATACAAAAACACATATGGAAGAGTGTGAATAGCTGAGAGTGCATTACATTGCTTTGTTTTGATGCACAGTAAATGTATAATGTTGAGCATTACAAATAAGAGCATCAAAGTGTGTCTGTTTATATAGCAATAATACTTGTGAAGGCTTTTGTAATTCTAATCCATGGATTAAAGTTCACTTAACCAAGAGTCAACAGAGCGGGAGAACACAAGAAGGCCTCCTGCCTGCGTTTAAACATCAAAAAGGCAGCAAAGACGGGGAGAGAGGAGCTCCTACCTGGCCCCTGACGTCAATATCAGCGTATTTGTTCAGCAAAGCTCGGACTATCTCCACATGACCTCCTCTCACTGCTCCAATCAGCATCGTCTCCCCACTCTGAAAGACGGAAAAACAGACAGAGAGAGACATGAAGTGTGTGCATTTCACAGGAGCCGCCATTCTACATCTTCAAACAGAAAGCTTTAAATACTGTCGCAGGCCGGCCTCACCCTGTCTGGGATGTTGACATAGGTTCCGGCGTCCAGCAGGTCCTGTACAATCTCAGTGTGTCCCTCCTTGGCAGCGATGGCCAGGGCCGTGTTGCCATCCTTGTCCGTCATGTTGACATTTGGGTTCCTCTTCAGCAGCTCCTTCACAACCTCTGTATAGCCACCTTTCACTGCCACAATCAGAGCCGTCATTGAGTTCTGAAAGGACACAGAAAGGAGAAAAAATTGAAGGATCCCTTCTAACCCTAATATTTATGATTACAGATGTTTCTCTGGACTTGACTGGGCGCGAAGATTTTAGCTCAATATGTGTCCAATATGTCAGTTGTTCAATAATTTACAGCTGAGGATTAACAAACTATATTTCCCAACTGTTATCAGTTTATTTGAGCAGCTCTGGGAGACATTACAGGCTCAATGACAATTTATAATTGTAATATTGTTTACCGAGCACAATAACTCATATTTTTTTTCTCTCTCAGTCTTTTAATTAGACACAAATTAATTGCTCTGCAACATTAGCTACTATAGTTCCATCTGATTATTGATGCTACATATCAAGCTATCACATCGTTCACTTTGTGTCAGCACAGATGCAACATGACTCGAAGGAGCACAGATGCGCTGCGTCACAAACGCAATCAATTATTTAATATTGCAGTTCACTAATGTGTTTGTGGCGCTCGGCAGCATTAAATCTTGATTGTGTGAAAACAACACTCGCGAGAACGGGCCGCTTTGTGTTTCATGGCACCCACAATGAACCCAAAACAAAATTAGACTAGCTTAGCTCTTGAGCTACCTGTTCAGACTACAAAATCAAATATTAACACTGTTTAGGAAACACTGCCATTACACTAGGACAAATAATTGTGGGTGCAAAGCCACAAAGAAGGCATTGTACAACAAATTTAAAGAAAACTACTTAAGTACTGTAAACTATTTTCTATATTTTTCCAGACTTCAAGCTTTCCAAATCTTACAGACATATCTAAGAGCCCTGACAACAAACAACATTATTTAATATTTGATTTTTAAGAATATTACATTCCACTTTAACCAATATCCTGTCTGCTTTAAGCTCTGAAAGACATTGTACATGAACTATAGTCATTATTGTCAGATTTATAATCATGTTGACTACAATTGTAAACTAGTAAGTACACTGTGTAAACCATAGATAAAGCAGAATGTGATAAATTGATGATCTGTAATGATCTACTCAATTGAAAACACTATAAAAGATAATATATTTAATGTTTTACCCCAACAACTTCCCTGATTTT
Organism: Lagodon rhomboides; assembly: GCA_039737535.1. Classification (NCBI taxonomy): domain Eukaryota; kingdom Metazoa; phylum Chordata; class Actinopteri; order Spariformes; family Sparidae; genus Lagodon; species Lagodon rhomboides. Next base: position 13,715,495 of record CM077801.1, read on the forward strand.
TGAAAAATATGCTTTGTCTGTATTTGATGCTTGCGACATGTTTCAAACAAGTTTGGACAGGGGCAGCAAAAGACTGCGAAACAGGTTAATTGGTATCATGACTGGGTATGGAAGGGGCATCCTCGAAAGGCTCAGTCTTTCACAAGCAAGGATGGGATGAGGCTCACCACTTTGTGAAAACATGATTTTATTTAAAGGATGGATTGGTAAAACCTTTTATTTACGTTTTTCACAGTAGCCCAACTTTTTTTGGAATCACGGTTGGGGTAAAAAAAAAAAAAACATTCACAGAAAATCTACAATCCACTTACCGCTCCTTCTTGGTCCACGTCTGCTCCGTTTGCCAGAAGGTGCATCACACTCTCATAGTGGCCCTTCCTGGCTGCCCAGATCAAAGGAGTGGTACCATACTGCAAAGAAGCAAAGAAAATGTAATAGTGCATGACACCAGAGTGACAAGAGATGATTTAGTCAACAACCCAGGGACTTGCAAATAATTAAGAAAGAAGGATACTCAATAAAGGACAAATCTTTTAACTGCATCTTCTGCGTGATTAAAAGTAAATGACGAACATCTGTCAGTGTGTAGTTACCTTGTCTGAGCAGTTGACCTTGGCTCCGTGCTGCAGCAGGAGATGGACAATCTCAGCGTGGCCTCGACCTGCCGCCCAGATAATGGGGTAGACGCTGTACTGTTGGGGCAGAGGACAGGGGTGAAGTCATGCTGACAGTAACTAATGATCAGTGTTGGGCCTGCGGTCGTACTAATGCTTTAAACCACCTTACATGACTGAAACAGCAGATGATGGAGGGAGGCATCGCACTGTGTGGGTTTGTGGTAGTATTCACATTTTTTTGTTAGTTGTGCCTACTGACATTTACAACTAATGTTTATAGTATTAATATAACCTGGAGCAATCAAAATAAAACACAACATGTAAACAGTGTCTTTAGAATAAACCATGAGCTTCAATTTGACCAGAGCAGTATACATTTTTTCATTTATAATTATTATTATTATTATTCTCTGTACTTTACATATGCCTATTATGTGTGTAATTTTCAATGCTGATATTAAGCAACAACAGATGCCAATGATGCTACACAGTGTGTCCAGTCTCAGTACCTGACCGGTGATGTTCGGGTTCGCTCCTTTTTCCAAAAGCAGCTGGGCCACATCTGTTCGACCTTTATAGGCTGCCCACATGACAGCAGTCCAGCCTCCCTGAGTAGGATAAATACACAGAACAGAGTTGAGATTAACAAAATAATAATTCAAATCCGAAAGGAGAGAAGAGAAAATGCGCACATGACGGCAAAGCATATCTATATTTTTAATATTTACTGTGTGTGTAAGGGGGGTACCGACAGTATTAAATTCGAGCCTTACAGGAAAGGTGAAGTCTAAGCAGATTTTGTGGTCGGAAAATATGCTATTTACAGCTGGTGTGACACACTTTCCAGTGAGTGAACAGTATCGCACAGTGCGATTTATTATAATCCCACCGTGATGACTGGCTGTGATCTATCCTGTGCAGCTTAGACACATCCCGCACGGCAGTGAGTCAGTCGATGTCATGAGTCACTTCCATAGTCCCTCGAGAAAAAAATCAACCCAAAGTGTCTCGACATAAGTGATAAAATAGTCAAGTAAATAAAAAAAAAAGTGTTATCTTTGAGTGCCAACACAGAAATTTAAAACACCACTTAGACTACCTCCTGAGAGCTACTGCTCATAAGGATTACATTTTTGGCATTTCTGTCTCCTGGAAATGCACATTACCTCCTGAGCACATCTCCATAATCACTTATACCGAACACACTCATTCCCAGGTGATATTGTACAAATATGCGCATCTCATCTGCATGTTGCCAAAAGTCTGCTTATGAATACTGTATACAGAACAGCTTCCGTAGCAAGTCTGCAGACAACTGTCTGCTTCTGACAAGACTAAATCATATCACTGCCCCACACGGAGACAACCAGAGCTCAGTAAATGGGATTACTAGTCGAGAGGAGCCATCGCACACAAAGTAATTTCATTTTGTGTCCATTTCAAGGCTACTGGTTCATCCTGTTCAACCAGCACTGGGCTCATCACATTTTATACAAGCCATTAATGCACATAAAATGAAGACGTCACTACTTTGTTTGAATTGTATTTATTGGATACATAAGATACAAGTTTGAGCAGCTTGTTTATCAGCCTCTGATGTTTTAGTTTAACGTATAAAATATATTTAGAACTTTAACACTGTGTCTTATTGTTCCACGTTGTTTAGCTATTGCATCTTTTTCCAATTAACATAAATTGTGAAGTCATTTTGGCACAGAGGATATATTATGACCCTGTACTGGTTAGATTTATTTATTTCAGATATTTTAGTTGGCATTTAGGCCATATTTTTGAAAGTAAATAGGATAGATTGAAGGAAACAAGGAGAGACAAGAGGAATACATGCGACATGTTTTGAAAAACAAACCGAGGACTGCTGTGATTACATGACGCTTCTCAGCCACAAAGCCACCAGGACAGGCTTTAAATTTGACCATGTTCTTAAAGATACGAATGCATTTTCAGAGAACATGATATCGTCAGTGGAAACAACAGGTTTAATGATGAAAAACCCTCCGGTAATTCTCTATATTCTCTCACCATGTCTCGATGTTCCAGGTTAGCCTTGTTCTCCAGCAGCTCCCGCACCACATCAATGTGGCCCTCCTTAGCTGCTGAGATCAGCGCCGTCCAGCAGTCCTGCACACACAGACAACCTGTTACTCTGGGAACTCCCATCAGACTCCAAATCCAGCTGGACAAACGTCCGCGCTCTCCGAGCTCTCGAGAGGACGCCCCGGGAACTGTCAAAGCAGTGTACCTACCAGCTGGTCATACCAGGTGCTCATTTGAACGGGGTGTCGCATGGACATACAGGAGTGTCAGAGAGAGTGAGTGTGAAAGACAACAGCGACTGCAGTATCTTCTCCTTTCTTCTTCTGCGTTAGTGAGAGAATGAGTTTGCCATGTGTAATAGCAGGTTGCATGTACCTGAGGTGTAGTGTGTGAGCGTACATGCGTGTGTCTGAGTGGGAGGGTATATGCATGCATGCGTGAGTGTGTGCGTGTGTGGGGCCGGCTCCTGAAGGCACTGGGTGTTGGCCAGCCAGTGGATCCTGTCATTTACTCAAAAGAGCGAAGGTAAGAGAGTGTAATAGGTCGTCATTATGGCTCATAATAGCAGTAGGCTAAGCCCGATTGTGGTGAGTTCAGCAAGATGGAACATCAAGACCACTAGTTCGCCGACGTCTTCTTTGTGAAGTGGATGATGTGGTGAAAATGACCGCATTGTTTTTCACCTGTGCCTGGACTCTGTTGCAATCTATTATAACGCCACGTGTACCTGCACACGAGGGCGTGTTCACATTAGAGAGTTGGAGAGGTTATGTTTGTGCGTGTGCATGCTTACAACATCGTCCAAGTTAACGTTGGCTCCTCTCCTAATGAGCTCCTGTACGATCTCCAGACTGCCCTGCTCTGCCGCCACCATCAAGGGAGTCTGCCCATTCTGGAACAAAGAGAGAGGGAAGGAACGGAAACCAACAAGCCAATTAATTACACTGTTTTCTCTGTGACCCTCTGTGAGCTCACTGGTAAAAAAAAAAAAAATGGCAGGCAGTGAGACTTCTTGATGATTCAACTCTAGTCTTGTACTGTAGGAGAACCTGATAATAGATTACTTGATGCATTTGTCTATGTTAATGTTAACATCCAGAAATAAAATAAATATCAAATATCAGACATGTGACTCAGGTCTTTTGGATAGAGGCCAAAGTAATTTTTTCAAGGCAAGTCACAGGATGTGTCAGGTCAGGGCAAGTCAAATCCCAAGTCAAGCCTGGGCCCACTTATTTCTTATTTTTAAACTGAGTCATGAATATATATATAAAAAGGGATAAATACTTCCCTAAAACACCAAAAACTGCACGTTTTAGCAGATCTTATTCCAATAGCAGTAATAGCACATTAGCTGGGGACTTTTTTCAGGCGCACATGTGGTTCACTGGTGAGTATCTACATCAGTAGGACAGTGTGTGTGTGACTGATATGAAAATAAACTACAGTGATGGAAATGAAGCAGCAGGTCACACAGTGTGACACTGTGGCTCACTGGTGTATTTTTGGACAACAATGGACAGCTATAGTGTAGAGGAGTAAGCTTAAACAGGTTGTAACTGTACAGACAATACTAGACTACAACAGACAGAGGAATTTTAAAGGGTCAATATAATAACAATAGTTTGGAGCAGAAAGAGGCAGAGAGACGATGAAATCGTCCAATTACACCTCTGCTTAAAAGTTCTGCCTCTGTCGGTTTAAAAGGTTGTAACTGCAATAATATATTTTTAGTTGACCTGAAGAGCAGCAGTTCAGTCTAATGTATTAACATAGCTTATGAATAAAGCTGTCTTACATAAAGTGAACTTTCCTTTAAACGTGAATTATCTCAAGTGCACAATGTAATTTCCCTGACTTTGTATATGGAGCCTTCATGCAAAACAGTGATGTACATCCCATCTTTATTGGTGGAGGCTGCACAGCCAATGATCAAGTTCACTAGTTTGAAAAGTGTCCTGTTGATTAATTAGTCTTGTACTGTATGCACCAGTAACAGACTTAACATCAGAATGACAGCAGCTGCAATAGATCAAAATAAAGCAGCCCTGAGTTCTCCCCTAAACTGTTCCTTTGTTTCATCCAAGGTGCACAACAATAATGTTAAGTTTTTTTTATGAGCGCTTTTTATGAATGCTTAGTACCTACAAAAAGTAATTACCTCCCTTAGGAGTTCTCATGTTTTATTATTTTACTACTTGCTGTTTGATAGACATCAACACCATTAAATGTCAGAGTGATCAAAAATAATTAATAAAATGAAACATGAGAACTTCCAATGGGGCTGAATACTCTTTATGAGCGCTATGTCTCATATACGTATAGCCAATCTAAAGGAAAAGATGAAAGTCCATACGCCAAACATTATATCAAACATTCTGCTCTGTATTCTCTTTACAAATTACCTTTAGTAGTATTCTTTACAGCTTCACAAAAGATCCCATTATCCCCTTTACCACAAAACACTTGTTTCACAATTTCAAAGAGCCTCTCATTATTTCACACACTCACTAACTGATGACCGACTTACATCACTCCTGCTGTCCACATCTTTGAACTTGTCCAAATGTGTTTTGATGGCAGCCAGGTTCTCCTCCTCCACGTAGGTGAACAGACTCTGGATGGCCAGAGAGGTCATCTTCAGGGAGGTGGTGGTATCCATGGCTGACTGCTAACCACCTGTACACCGCTGTAGATCCAGAGGAAAAGGGATTAGCACTCACAGAAGGCAAAAGATACCAGTGGCATGTATCTGGCCTGCACAGTGAAATGTACAGCACTACTAGGAGAGAAGCAGAGTCAGTAAAATAGAAGCCGGGAAGAGGGTGTGGTGTGTCTTTGAAGTGATGCTCGGGAGCAAACGTATCCTGTCCAGGCCCAGCTCACACGCACAAACTCAGGCACAAACACACGAAAAACAGGCCATGCATTTTTTTCCTCAGCTATAATCATCATGACATACCATCACTAAGTCAGATTTTTTAAAAACATGAGCAAGTCACACTAAAAAAAAAGAAAATTCTACTGCATAATTGTAGATTTATTGAACCAGTTACACAGCTTGCTTTACAGCAAGTACCGCTGACCTTTGTTTTTCCATGTATTTTTGTATTATTCATTACTTTTTAAAATAAAAGGAGATTGTGTGTGACTTGTCTGAACAAGCACCTGTGTCTGCATTCACTGCCATACCAGGCACAAACACACCAATTCTGAAAAATCCGATGTTTCCTTGTTGTCATTTTTTTGTTGTTGTTGTTATTTATCCCCCCTTTTTCGACAGGGTAACAAATAAATGTTGATTATAAAACATAAAACATGACAGAACTATTTTTTTATTCCAGCCCTTAATGATACTACCTTCACAGGGCAAACATTAAATCATGCAAATTTATGAAACAATATTTATTATATAACCTCCCTTTAAATGTTGACCAATCTTGTTTTTAATCAATTGATTCGTTTTAATAAATCATTACTCAAAAGCCTTCAAGCTATGATAAACTACCTCATAATGTCAAGTTTTTTTCAGTCTTTACAAAACCTTGCAAACTGATGGCAGGGATATCACAGGCCAATGGCTTCTGAAAGTGCCTGCACAAAACTTATGCGACACATCTGCTATCGGTAGCGGTCAGCGAGGCGAATATCTGCCATTACCACTATTCAGCCAATGTTTTTGTTCATCACCAATAAACACACAATTCCACAAATTAAGTGGACCACCATAAAAAAGATTCATGGCTATGTATGCATTTCAACCAGAATATAAATCTATGGTTCAAACTGAACCATGCACTGAACACGCTCATTACTCAAGAGGTAACAGAGGCCCCTTGGTTCAGTTCAGTTTAGTTCAGTCTGCCTGCTCATGCTGAAAACATAAACTTAAATTGGTCTGCTCAGTATAATGAAGGCAGTTAAACCCAAGATGCTCCGCTTACTGAAGTCCACTAAGTCATCAGATTTCAGTGAAGACAAACAATAGTCGTCAAACTTTGATCCTTTGAGGTAATGATGCCTTCAGACAATAAGTGCGCTCTACTGTGTGCTCTAATTATATCAAGACCAACCTAAGTCTACCCTCCTCCACTGCCTTGGATCTGACTTTGTGGAAGAAAAGTGCTCTTTTTTTTTAAGTGCCTGAGAGTACAATATGTGCACTATTTCACTGGAACAGCTTTGCATCAATTTTGCATCAAAATAGTAGCAAGACTCATTTAGGCAGTTGTCTGAATCTGACAAATCAATGCAGACAGCTCACTTTGGGAGATTATCTTTAATTAGGCTCCACCATCATCAAGAATTATTTTCAAAATCCAGACATGGACCAGCAGACCAGCATGTTCCTCTAACATTTGAGTAATTTTAAATATTTTCACCCTTAAACTCAACAGGAGTACTTACAAGTGACACTTCTGTGACTACTGGACACTGACAAAATCCTCAAAATGATATACTAAATGGTAAAGCTTCCCAAAGGTAATATTATATCGCTATCCCGATAGGAGGATATTTATCATCTCAGATCTTGAATATCGCTATATTGTGATATGGCACAAGTGTTGTCGTTTCCTGGTTTTAAAGGCTGCATTACAGTCAAGTGATGTAATTTCCTGGATTTACCAGACTGTTCTTCTTTTTCTAATAATTGCCCTTACCCACCCAGTCATTATATCCACATTACTAATGTATGTAGCCCAGTCTGAGCATTTATGAAGGGCTTTTGAGGAGATTTAAAGATATTGAGATATATATTGTTTGTCGTGTATAAGCCTAAAAATATAGTCATATCACTTTGAGGCCATATTGCCCAGCCCTATCTTAAGTGTATTACTTCACCCCTTCAGACATGGCTGTTGTAGCTTTTGTAGGGATTCATCCAATCGATGAAAAACTCATTAATGATTCATCAAGTTGGGCTCTTCCATCACGGTCAGACTCACTTCCTGCCCACAGTTTTGTAGAATTAATGAGCTCCATTCGTTGATCGCAGGCTGCCTTGGCAATGGGCTTCACATAAGCACAAGCAAACACGCTGCCCAATATTTCAACATAATCTGCGAGTCAAGCAGCTCAGGCTCAGGTCAGTCAATGCTTAAGTGTCACATGCCTGTTGGGCTGTCAGTACAAAGGCCCCAGAACACTCAGCTCAATCATTCAGAGAGGCCGATCAATAAACAACTATATAGTCTTTGTTTTCTTCTTAAGTCTGACACTGTATCTCAAGTCTGGTATCGCCTGCCAGCAGTTCTCCCATATTGGACAGTATCACACATAACTGAAAAAAAAATCCTTTGTTTACAGTGAAGGCAATAGGCGCCTGTTGACACACCCTCCTCAGCTCCTTCTCTCTCAGGACAATGGGTGGACGATAACAGCACACAAGAACCAATCAGTAAACATTAAGCTCTCTCACTGTTGAGCAATGATCGGATAGGAGCTCACACACATTCCTTTTAAGAAAACACGCACCCTGTGAAAACCAGCGGAGATAAAACACCAATAAAAACACTGAAAGCCACTGAAACAAATGACTAAAGCTGCTGAAAGAGGGGCACGTGGTCACTAGAAAACACTACAGAGGTCTCCACTTACCTCGGTGCAGGGTGATGTTGGTATTTATTTGGCTATTCAGCACCAATCTTTATCCTTTGCTCACTCGCACACAGTATCAACAAGCACTGCCGGGCAAATGCTCAGCATCCCCCCTTCACTCAAGCCAGAATATTAGATGAGGGGGGCTGGCCTACGCCCGTCTCTTCCCAACACAATAGACACACGCGACCGGATTCTCATTCATTACATGCACTGGCTCAGCACCAACTGATGCAGATAAACGGGGAGAGACAATTAAGATACTGGCCTCATTTGTGCAGTTTAGTTCTATGGGCAATGCAATAAAGTAGCATTTGGTTTTAATGGGAGCTGTCACTGGCAGATTATCCCTCATGTCAATCGAGTGTGTTAAAATGACTCAATTGCTCAGCAGTTAAAGCCAAAATGGTGAATTAATCCCGAAACGCAGCAGTTCTATTAAAATATAAGCTGTATTGGCCATAAGAATTCTACTAAGCTTCAGGATTGGCAGGAAAATATTAACAAAATCAACAAAGCAAACGAAGCAAGAATATATTCATATTTGAGAAGCTGGAATCAGAGAAATTTTACTCAGATCAATTGTTCGATTATCAAAAACAGTGTCTGAATATGTTTTGAGTTGACAACTCATGGATGAATCGCTGCAGCTCTATTTTATTTTACTAGAAAATGTCAGAAAATAGTAAAAATATGCTACAACCGTCTACAAATCCAGGTGACATCTTTAAGTTGCTTGATTTGTTCAACCAACCATCCAATACGACAATAAAGTATTCAGAAACAGTCAGCATGTGGCGTTTTTAACATAAAAAATTCAATTATTGACAAATTAGTGATTCTGGCATACACCTACAAACAAGAACAAAAGGCAGGCAAAAGGAAATTACGGAGGAGGAAATCACAAATGACAAAATAAGCATAGAAATATATATCACATGACTCTAAAGCAGAAAAACACACATTTAGGGTACCTCAAAATCTCAGATGATGTTTTGTCTAGTTTCACTGCATAGCAATTATCATTAAGGATTATTCATATTTTCAGAATCACCCAGATCTCAGGTCAAACATGGTTCAGTATTTACATAGAAACAGAAATTCGGATAAAGCCCACGTCAGCTGTGCTGTTATCTGAACACACACAAACATGAACTTGGAGGCCAACACCTGATAGGATCTCTAAATTTAACCAGTCAGCTCCTGATGTCTTGTCATGTGGGCATGAAACTGCTGAGGGTTCAGTTCCCTCACACACTGGGTCTGCTCCAGAAAAACATGCTTCACTGACCTGTCTGGGAAAGTTAAAGGGGGGGAACAAACCTGCAGTGGTCAATATTAGAGGCAGTTCTACTCTGATTTTACTGCTAACCATAAAAATGATTAAAGCTCCTGTTTGGAACAAATCCCTGGCAGCCGTTGGGAGAAAAAAAGAGAACCAAGACACCGTTTCAGCCTTGTTGGGATGTAGAAACAGTGTGTTCACTTCCTGATTCTGCAACTTTAAAAAAAAGCAAACAATATCTAAGGAGAACAGCTGAGGAAACATCAGCCGCTTTCACTGCGTGTCGCGTGGTCGAAAAAGCCCACACATCTGGATGACACCGCACGTCACATGACGTATGGCCTCCGAAGACGAGTAAAGCTGTAATTTACTCTCTAATAGACGGGTTTTAACGAGGATGTTAAAGGCAGACAGACCTGCCGTGTTTAACACCGTTACTAGGAAGCGACAGCAAAACACCAGCGAGCGAAAACTCCCGGTGGCTAACATGGCGGCTAGCTGTCCAACAGGTCCCTGCTTACTTTTATCACCTTTAAAGGTGACACAAAAGTACAGCGAACAGCATGAAGTCCTCTTACCTAGGCCGGGCTGCTCTGTAACTGTTTATATCTTGATTCCAGTCCGGGGAACATGACCAAAAGACGCTACTTTTTCACGTCATACTGTGGCTTCAGTGTTGCGTTAACCTGCTCCCCCGGCTGCTACAGTAGAGTCGATAGCTCCACCTCCGACTACCCGTAGTTCCAGCGGCGGAGCAGCGGGGGTACTCACAACCTCCCCCGCTCTAATCGTGTCTTGTCTGGTTACCTCATCTGACAGGATTACTGTATTTTTTAAAAAAAAATTAATGTCTCACTTTAGCTTTCAAACGTTACGTACCAAGTACCAGCTGAACTTGTCAGAGAGACAACTGCTTCTGACTTTTTACCAGCAGTGGAGGAATCACTCAAGTGCTGAAATCAAGTCAAGTACTTGAGTAGTAGTGGAAAATATTGTACTTTTACTCCACTACATTTACTTGACAGCTGTAGTTATTATTGTTTATTTTTTTGCAGATTCATATGACCAAAAAAAAAAAAAAAAAAACTAGAAACTTAAAGGAGATAATTAAATATTATCAATTATTTCCCAGGACATTAAACAGGAAGAGATGACATACATTGTGTTATATTCAAAAAATGTCCTCCTGAATGCATCAGCTGTAATATTATAGTAATAATACAACACTCATAGGGGTCATTTGTCTGCATAATCAATCATTTTTGGTACTTCCAGCAAATTATAATGTACTTTGTACTTTGCAGAACTCTTTCTCAAAATGGAGTATTCCTACAATAGGATCTGAACACGTCTTCAGCCACCGATTTTACACTCACGCCACTGATCAATTTCATATTGTGTTAAAAACAAAGTACCAAAAGTCATGCTTGACATTGGGGGAAAGTGATAGTCACCCGAACAACTGGTACTTTAGTAAAAGTCTTAATGTTTCTGATATTTAATGCACAGAGCAGTACTTTGACTTGTATTACTACTATCAAAAGTACAAGTAAAAGTCAATTCTACATGTGTTTACAAGTATTTATATACTGTATACGAGGGACTGACTGATTATGGGATCTGATATCCATTGAAAAAGTGCAGTATCTGCCTCCAAAATGTAGTAAAGTGAAAGTATAAAGTAGCAGAAAATGGAATTACTCAAGTTACGTACCGCAAAATTGTACTGAAGTACAGTATGTGAGTAAATGTACTTAGTTACATTCCATCACTGATATTAAACAATAGATGAGGACAGATAATGGTCACTCTAATACAATATCAGGTGCTTACTGTACTAAAAGTCTTGTGTACAGGTGATCTGTGAATGTGTTTGACACCAAGTACACGTCTTTGCTTTAAGTAAGGAGAGAAGTGTAAAGTCACAGTTACACCCTACGAGTACTAAGCACACGTTAAGCCAAACCCAAAAAACTGTTATCATAAGAACAGTTGAACAACACACACCTTTTTTTCTTTTTCAACAGCTGACAATTTGACTTGTCATAGCAGGAGATGCACAGGTGCGTCTGATAACGCTGACAATGGCTCCATCCATTCTGAAACCAAGCAGCCAAACACAGCTGTTATTAATTAATCTGATCATTTACACCTGCGCTTTATCCACTGTGTGCAAAAAAAAAGGGCCTGCCGCACCGACGTTCACGGCCAGACAAGTCAGGTTGACAAAAACATTTCAGCATCATATGGAGGCGGCACGGCGGGGAACTCTTTATTTCTTTTTTCCCGCAAAATCTGTGTAATTCTGTCAAATTTCAGCAGTAATTACCATTTCTAACAGCAGACATTTTTCACATTATAGCAGGAAAAGCAAAGGTGCGATTAACAAAATTATTAACACCTGCATGACATTAAAGTGGGGCGCGTACTGGCTCACTGTCACGACTAATGGGAAAATTAATGGAAGCGAGCCATCGTCAATGAAAATTTGTCTGTTGGCTGTAAAAAAAAAAAGGGCCCTTCATAATAATGCAATAATGTGGCACCACAACAATGCAGGGACATTGTGTGTGCATAAAAGCTAGAATTTAAACATCAATTTTACTGCTAATATTAATTTTCATAACATATCTTCTTTAGTTATACAGTCTCTATTCAAAGAAAGACATTTTCAAGCATCCGTTTTTAGTGTTTAAAAATAATTTCTCTTTATTTTGCCACATAAATCAGAATTTTAATGTACTGTTATACAAATCTTTCAATAAATTTCCTTCTGACACAAAAATAACCATTATGTTACACAGGCGCACGCACACCACAGCGACACATGCACACGCACGCACGCACGCAAACACACGCACGCGCAGGCACACATGCTCACATACACACGAAAAGAACAAAAAAAAAAATGCGCCATTCTGGATTTGGCACTTTGGACATATGGAGCAGTTTGCATTGTTCTGCTGGTTTGGGTGGCCATGCAGTGCAATAATCGCTATGTTGTTGTTGTTGTTGTTTTTTTTTTCGTAGAATGACATCCCTTTCCCTTAAGTGGGCCGCTCTCGCCTACACAGGGCCCAGGCTACAAATATAGTTCACATGAGACCACATCGACATGTACGGATCACATGAATACTGGTACACACACACACGCACGCACACGCACACACATACACACAGTTATGGCAGGAATATGCAAATGTTAGAAAATCTTTAAAAAGAAATGAAAGAGGTCCATACGTCAAAGCTCACCTCTGCTGCTTTGTTATTTTTACATAAACACAAATGCACCAAATCAAATCAAATTATTGACAATATTCTAGGAAGAAAAGAAAAAAAAAGCACAACTTCAAAGTGTTTATGATATTGTGGGCTTCTAATCCCCCAGACGGTCTCCTGCTCCGACAGATCCGTTAAAATGCGTCTTTCAGGTTGCCTCCTCTGCAACAGATTTCTTCCACATCCTCCTGACTAAATCCGTACAAGTGTTTAATGAAAACAGGAAGGAATCACATGGGTGGCCTTTTCGAGCTGCTGCGTGTTGTGAACTGGCTGATTTTGAAAAAAAAAAAAAGGCTTAAGGTGAGCCGTGGACCATGACAACATGGGGATCCAGTGTCTCTTACACCTTACAGTAAATGCACCCTGAAACGCCCCCTATTCTAACCATAAGTGCACATAATATGAAATAAGACCATCGTCACAACAGCTGGTCTATATCTTTGAGATTTGTACAATATTATGATGTCAGGTAGGTACATAAATAACTGTGACAGATTTCCTCACAGACAAAATGCAAATTGCACACTTAGATCGTTTGCAGCCTGTAGAAGGCCGTGAGCATCAAATTGGGAACTTTTTTTCCTTTTACATTCAGTTGGCTTCTGATAATTATGGCTTTTAAAATTTCATAAATTAAATAAGTCTTCAGTGAACGTGGTAATCCGGTAAGATTTCTCTGACGTTTGTAGAGTCCGAGACAATGAATTAAACAGTGTTCAACAGTGACGTTAACAATCGACTGCGTGTACAAGTTTAGTTTTATTGGATTATTATATTTAATATTTATTTAGTTTCAAATAGTTTTGGATGCTTAAATAACTGCGGCCAGACATCTGAACGCAGAGGAAACCCGTTGCGTGAAAAAAATATGAACACACGAAGAAAGTAAAGAAAAAAAGTCACACTCCCGATCTTAGAAATCCCTAAGAAAAAGAAAAATCTAAAAATCACGCCAGGGTAAAATAAAAAAAAAAATCCCTTTGCAACACACATTTATCTGATGAGTCATGTTCGTCGAAAGAAAAAGCAGCAGATATGAAAAATATAAAAAAGAAACAAAAATCCATTCAGTAACTCTTGAGTGCCTCGTTTAGACTTTCCACTGCTGGAGGCAGGACGAGATCTGAATTCCACTTCGGGCCTCACTTGTGTCAGGCAAAGTTAAGTCATCCCGGGGAAAGGAAAGAAAAAAAAACAAAAAACACAAGCATGAGAATGGATTTCAAATAGTGTTGTCACAAACATCTAAATACAAAACACGTACAATGTGAATTTCTTCTCCGATAAAGATTTTAAAAAAGACATAGAAACCAAACAATGTTTTGAGAATCCTAAGGCCTGTTTGAAGTTGGCAGCTGATGATAAAGGTTATGTTTCTTTTACATGAACACATTTTTTCCCATTTCAACCTAACAGAGGCTTGTATCCAGACAATGACAAAAACCCTCCACATACTGCACTTGCTTGTGTAACCTGACACCACAGTGGTTCTCGCGGTGCGCCATCCAACCTTTTTTATTTCACCAGACGAGTACATAGAGGGTTTAAGGCAGCTTGGAAGTCTTCGTTTCCGCTAAAGTAATGTAAAGTAACCACTATCACTCATTAGTTTACACCATGGCCATTGTAACATCCAGGTCTCGTATCCGTGTTAGAAGTGTGATTGCGGTCATCCTTGCTACTGGAAGTTTTGACAGAGCATTGGACTCGTGTTTTTTCTGTCTGTTAGGATTTTTCAGAGCGTCCGATATTTGGTTCTTCGTCGGGTAAACGGACTCGCCACACACTCCAGCTCTCAGTGGTTTCAAGTTCGTCTCAAGTGTTTCTGCTGCTGCGCCGTCGCCGTTCCGAGCCTCATGTGGCTTTGTCTTTCTGGTTGCAGTTGTTGTCTGTGCTGTTGTGGTCCGTCTGGTTGTCCTGTAGGCCGTCCTTCAGCGGGCCGTCCTGCTGCTCTTTGGCCTGCCTGCGTCTCGATTTGACGGGTAGGACCAGCACCGTCAGGAGACACAGGAGGTGTAAGCAGAAGTACCAGGACCTGCAGAGACATCCAAAGTGGCAGTTAGCATAGACTGTACAAAACATGGACATGGACATCCCTGACTCCACCTAAGGCCATACCCAAATGCAGGTGAATTAAAATCACCTGCCAGGGCTGAAGGCTGTGGGCTGTGCAGGATGGGAGGCACACGGTGTACTGGTCTTTAAGTCTGTTTGTGGGCTCTAGCACACGTACGTCTTTGCTATTGGTTGTGGCTGCAATTTTCACCCGTCAAAGTTGAACTCCATGCAAAGCCGAAATGTGGATTTACTTTGCAACCGGACTTTTTGCAAATGTGGTTTTCTCCTCCCACGTTAATGGGAGCGAACCGAAGGGGACTGGACATTTTGCATACGTGTGACCACGGCTTAGCTGTTCGGCCAATCCAAACTTGGGCAAGGAGATGGAACACGGGCGGAGCGGAAGCGGGCCGAATGACGCCTGGTTACTGACAGCAGGCCGGACAGCTAGGGGCGAGCTTTCACCTACACCCTTAATTCTACGTAACTTTAGAATTAATATCACTTAAACATGTGAGTTACATAAAAATTCACCCCTCCGTGACCAAAACCTTTTCTTTTTTAGAACCAGGATGTACAATTGTTTATTTCTGCTGGGCGATAAGTCTAGTTAAAAAAAAAAATGATTACAATCATCTTAAATAGCTCATTGGTGCACGACGAGACGAGGCAGCTCTGTGTCAAACTAACCTAAATATGGAGAGAAATGTACCGTACCAGACTGTTCAGTTATGTTCATTATGTAGTGGATCTAAACAACATCCACAGATACGTATATTTTCAGCTCTGCCTCCTCCTTCCCCCACACCAGCTGCTTTAACGGGTCCGTTTTATATCGGCCGTTTAGCAGCCACGCGCGGATTTAACGACTGTATGACGCTGACCATTGTTGGGCCTTTATTTCACGGCAGCGGCCGAGCGGTGTTAAGGCCGCTCATTTTATTTGCTCCTCATCAATCCTCCCCATCCTCCGCTCATTAAGCTGCCTCGTTAACCGTTACAGCCTGACAAGAGGCAACCAGGCTAATGAAAAAGTGCTAATTTCCGCACTCTGGCCAGTTGCTTCATTTACATGCTCGATGCGACGGTCTTTCAACACGACAGCAGTGCAGAAAACTCACTCTACCGGTGACGGGAAAGCAGAAGCTACAGTACTCCCTCTCTCGAACACTGATATTTGAATAAACTCCACTGCGATAACAACACAGCTCAAAGCAACGTCACGATTCAGCGACACACATACCTGTAGAATTTGAGTGAGGGTCCCACGGCGAGTAGGACGAATGGCGCCACTGTGTAGCTAATGGCGATCTGAGTCGACGCCCACGTGACGACGTCATAGACGTTCTTGTACGAGTCGGAGACCAGGAAGTACGGTCTGATGTTGTGTCTTACCTGGAGGAGCAGAAAAGAAAGATGAGTCATTTTCAAGCGAATGAATCCAAAAACTTTAATTGGCAGTCCGCTCGTTCTGACCGTACAGTAAACCAGACACAAATTGACCTAGTTCCAGAAATATTTCGCGGCAGCGGGCTTCACTGCCTTCCTCTGCTCATCCTTCTCTATTTTCCCCCCTCTCCCTCTCCCAGTCTTTTTCCATCTCATAACTCTTCAGAGACATCCATCTCTGAACATGTCCGTGTGGCCAGTGGTTCTGTGGTGTAACTGGGTCAGTGGCCTCCTCGCCCCCCCTTCAGATAAAGAAGAAATAAAGTCCCCGGAGGAACTCACCTGCACAACAAATCTACTGTGCAGGCGTTCCCGGCAGATTATCCGGAATTACAGTGCGAGTCTCTGCCTGTGCCATCACTCCACTGTCTCCACATAAACATCCTCTTGTCTCTCGCCTTCATAAGTCGAGAGTGAAGAGGTCTGGTTTAGCAGAGATTAGTGGTAATGGCCTCACACTGAAACATGAGCTATAAGTGGTATACTACTTTATCATCATCCCCTCACTCTCCGTGAAGGGATTTGGTTGTGTGTTTGTGGGTCTGCTAAGTAGCAGTGGTAAATCTAAAGAGCTCTTAGACTCGCGCAGGAAGATGAAAAACAAATAAATCTAATTTTCTGCCAAGATTTACATTACGTCCGCCGGATTGACTCTCTATGTTACGATTCCTCGGCTGCAAGAGAATAATTTACCGCTCTAGAATTGTGATTTTTACCTATTTGGCTCAATCTGGACAGGAAAGCTCCGACAAATGCTGCCGTAGAGGCGGGAAAACAGTGTGTGCACTTACTGCCCGTGCGGCCATGGTCATGGCGATGCCAGTGAGGAAGGTCAGGTAGTAGCCGGGGTACACCCCGTGCCACATGGCCGACAGCAGGAAGGTGGCAGCCGTGGGGTTGATGGCACAGCGCTCGTAGCACACCCTGCGGAGAAGAAGAACACGACACAGTCAGAGACAAATGAAAGGTTGTATGCCAGACTCGTCACATTCAGGACTAAATACAAGAGAATGTTTGTTTTTGTCATTAAAACAGAATAACTTGTGATTTGTGTGCATCTTTGAAGAAGAAATTGCAAAAACTATGATGAGCCCATTTATATCTGGCATTAAAATGTAAATGTACACGATCACCAAGATGCACTGATCGATCACCCAGCTCGTCAAGGCGGCCTGCGAGGCATTTGATCAAATATCTTTTGGAAAACATCATCCATGCAGGATGTGGTGGTTGTTAGGTTGTCCTGGGCTACACTGAAGGACTGCCGACAGGGAAATATAAGGATCACGTGCCGTCTGATTTACATGTGGTTCCCTCTAATGCAAATGACATGTATGGGCTCTCTTAACCCGCCATGGTTAGCAGCAGATGTTTGTGAGCACAGTGTCTGTTTTAACTTGCATTGCATTATTGTACCAGTAACAGCAACATCCTTAGAGTCTGGCCTTCTTGTAAAGTTGGCATCAAATGTAATACATTAAGTTGTTTGTTTCCTTGTAAAAAGTGTTCATCGCCGTACCAGCCCATCTGCTTCCGTGTCTAGAGCGTGTCTTAGCTTATTGATGGTATACAAGTCAACTGTCAGTTGTTAGGATGAACTTTCTGAACTTTGTGAACTGCCGTCTATGACAAATTGTTATTTATTTGGACCGTCCTCTAAATTCTGCAAATTTTATACATCTTTCGCTTTTTTTGTGTATGAAACACTGTGTGCATTTGTCCCAAAGACGTACGAGTTTATTTGCATATAGAACAGGGAGGTGAGATCCGACACAAGTGGCCACTCGAGACACATGTTGAGACGCATTCTAATGCAAGGTGTCAACTGACAGACTTCGAGCTGTCCACTTGTGATCGGATCACCAAAGCCGCATGTTAATACCAGGTAAAACAGGCTCTATTTGGTATTTTTCCAATCGAACCATTCAAATTGTGGTTTCGGTCAATCGAAATGCTAGTAATGCATCAAACATTTAAGCGAATATTTCAGCAGCCCTCCACAGCCGGGGCTCGCTCCCGCACAAACTGAGCAAAGTGCAGCTTGAGACAGCGAAGAGTGTTTTTACCTTTTGAGCCAAAGAGCTGTCTGGATATTCCAGTTGTCTAGGAAACTCTTGAAGCTGGTGGCAAACTGAAATTGGACCCAAAAAAAAAAAATACATTTAGGCTCTTGTTGACAGGGCTTTTATCTGGATCAAACAGGTTTCATAAAAAAAGAGGGCTAACCTCAATATCCAAAATTCTGAGATTTGATATCAGGTCCCACCGTGGGGAGCCATCTTTGTTGTATCCATTGAAGCCAAATCCGGCGGCATTGTTGATGGCATCAGCTGCGGGAGAAAGGTACAAACGCTTGAGCATCTGAACAGCAACAATGAAGGATGACAAGCTCCGCATCCTCAGAATACATTAGTTCGTAAAAGCAGTGACAGAAACAGATGGAGATGCGGCATCACATGTATTTGTCATCGGTGAGAGCAAAGAGCTGCAGTTTTCAATTCACCACTGGGTGACACTGTTACGCCAAGAAACGCTGTAGAGTGAGAGGTTTTTTTTTTTCAGACTGCATCTCAACATACTATGCAGACTGCTTTAAAAATAACCAGATTCTCTGAACACAGAGCAGCTCAGTGAGCTCATACCACTCAAGTGAGTCCAGCTATAAATTCACTCACTTTCGCACCGAGAGTCGAGCTTTTTGGACTCTCCGAGAGAACGGGGCGTTCAGCCTCAAGTTCATTGTTGACAGAAGAAGACAGACAAGAGTTACGCGTAGAGGTGATATCACACTGATCGCCAACTCACCGAGTGTCCACACAAAGTAGTACTTTGGCCTCAGTGCCAGCATGGCCAGGTAAAGGTAGATGACCTGAAGATGGAAGGGCGTGGAGCTGACAAAGTCATCGTCGATGGCGTGCTCCACCGGGAGCAGCTTGCACAGCGACAGATAGATGGCCAGCGAGACGGCACATGTGCACAGCTTGGAGATGACGTCATTCTGGGTGGAGGTGAGAGACGAGAGTGAGACGAGGAGCAGCAACCCGTCAGTACCGGACTATTATTCACAAAACAACAATAACCACACGAGGAGCCGCGACACGTGCACTTCAAAAGCTCCGTCGAGTTGACTCGAGGTTGACTCGAGTCCTTGAGCATTCTCTCATGTTTTATATTTAGCAACTCTCTGTTCCTCGCTCTTCTGAGACAACCACACTCAAATCTTTGAGTGTAATTTCATTATTAATGCACAACGCGGCAAGAAAACACAAATAACCTTGAGGTTCAGACATGTGCATCATTGAACTCTCGACAATGTTTCAGTTTCTGTTTCTCTCAAGGGAACCAAATGAATTACGATTACCGTGCACCCTCTTAAAGCAGCTCTGCTAATATTCAAAAGAGAACTGCATAGTTTAAAAATATCATAACCTTTCACTCAAGTGCTCTCTTTGAGGGTTTTGGAATAAAGACGACTGTGTTGTACCTTGGGCGAGGGTTCGCTCTGCTTGTACTTCCCGTTCTCCTTGCCGTTGGCGTTCTCCTGGTGGCGTGGCTGGTAGCCCGTGCCCTCGATGAAGGCCTTGTAGTCGTTGTACGAGCAGGTGGGGCCCGCCAGGAT
The DNA here is from genome assembly GCA_039737535.1 of Lagodon rhomboides. NCBI lineage: Eukaryota > Metazoa > Chordata > Actinopteri > Spariformes > Sparidae > Lagodon > Lagodon rhomboides. The sequence continues at coordinate 13,735,458 of CM077801.1, forward strand.
GCCCATGAAGTTACAGTTGTAGCTCAGGTACTCCAGCAAGCTAGGCATCCGCCTTCAGGGCCACGGAGAAGAGACACAAGAAGATCAGAATATTAGTAAATGTTTTCATATAGTTCGGCAGTGCCTAACCATTAAAATACAATAAGGATGACTACCTGTCCACTGAGAAACCAGTACTGTCTTTTGTCCAAGAAAAGAGGGGAGGGGTCTGAGTGTTTTGACTGGAGATTTTGTGGTCTCTCACCCTGCCCATCTGAATCTAATCTGACGGTTGAGGTAGCAATCCAATACCCCCGATTCCACGGGACACTACTTCGACATCGCGACAAAAGAAGAAACCTAAGTGGCCTAATACCCAAGGAAATATGACAAAAGAAACACAATCCGAGCAACAATATCAGGGAGGCACTATGCTCGAAACGTATCATTTGCCGTCAGTCACTCCAGGCAGGTGGCGCACAAAACAATGAGGCAACTACGTAATAACATTCAGTAGAAAAATGTCAGAAGAACTTGATTTTCCTCCCTCAAATTCACAAACTTGAAGCTATGTTGTCCCATATGAACTCCCTGTTGGCTCACAGCAGCATCCCTCCACTCAGATCTTGCTTTTTACATTATTTCTGCACCTCGGCTGCACTACCGTACAGTAACCTCCAGGGGAAAAGGCAGGGGGTAGGGCATTCCTCCGATGCAGGTCACATGAGAGCAGTCAAAGTGTGGTTTCCTGGATACAGAGTGCCTAACGTCTGCTCGACGACACGAGGGAGAGCCTGAGAGTGATTTCCTACGCAGATGGCACCGAGGCCTTCATTGAAACGAGGGGCAGGATGTCTTTCAGACCCGAGTTCGTGTCAACTTTTACTTTCAGTTCAGCTCGATTCAGTGAACCCCACCGTCTGAAGCAGTAAAAACATACCTGAGTCACATACCTGATAGCTAGGTATTTCTGAGTGGGGGTCAGCTGTGCATCGCGCTTGGTCAAACCTAGAGAACAGACACAAAGAAGTACAAAGAAACATTTAATTTATGCTCCTGGAAAGGACTGATCATCAGACACGGGTTGTTCCACCTTGGCCAGGCGTCCTGATAGCGGTTACCGGAGGAGGCTAGTAAAGGTCGGCACTATTCTTTGGGCTAAATGTCTGAGTGTATTTGTTTTTCAATCTGCTCTTTGTTTGCGCGGACCTGCGGCTTTGCAACTCATTAGACTGAACACTCATGGCCGGCTTTATCATCACAGGTTACACGTAAGGTCGAGGGGTACGGCTCATCGTGCACGGCTGTGTTCGGTTAAATTCCGCTGCTCCTCTGGCCACAACTGAACCTCTGATCCCATTAAATGAGCGAGCTGTGGAGCAGCCTCGCCGTGAATAAGTATTTCTTACTGTATAAAGTATGGTAAAGTACTGCGCAGCGTGTGCGAGCATAAAACAGCTGGCAGGTATCAGGGTGTGACTTCTCTGGATAGGGGATTACAGTCTTAGCTTCTCATTAGACTCACAGCTGCGAGGACAATCGGCGACATAAACAGAATTGAAAGCTACACTGCAAACACACGCGCGCACACACGCACAGATGCATACTGTATACAAATAGACAAAACCTTTATTCGACTGCCGATTGTGCTCAGTCTAAAGTGTCCTGCAGGGCTCCAAGTGGGAACTAAAAAGCTGCGAGTGACTCTCAATCTCTGACACTTGATCACACGCTGTTTTATTTTAACCTCGGTGTCACACCTCCATCTTTTTTTTTTTATAGCTCATTTTGGCAAGTGTGGTGTTTCGGTTGGAGGAGGAAACTCTGACTTCCAGGCCGGCTGACTACACATAATGTACATGTGTTTTGCTAAGAAATGGTTGAAGCATCAACCTTTAACAGTATCCGGCCTGTGTTTGAAGTCAGCCATTAAAAAGGGACGGGGGACGGGAGGGACGGAGTGCATACTTGGTCATTGCTCCATTACATAACTGTGTTTATGCTCTCGTTCTGGTTCACTAGTCCACTGTCAGGACTGACTACTGGCTCGGAAACACGGCCATGTGATGCGTTTTTTGAACTCCAAAGAGAACTGAACCATTTTCACTTCTGTCACATCTGCCACTTTTGTCTTTTTTTCTTTTTTTTTTAAGTGGCACTTTGATGCTCTTCTTACCGTCGTGTATTTCAAACGCCAGGCTGGTAATCTTCTGTGTTATCACCATCATGGGCCTGGTAGAGAGGAATAAGAGAGAGGAAGAACGAAAAAAGTTAATATTGTGAGCTCAAAACACACCGTTTTGTTTGTTTTTTTGAGCTGAGAAGAAGTTATCGTGTTAAACTTCTCACCCATATTGTTTCATTTTACATGGGTAACTAATGGCCTTCAGTGCCAATCCAACCGTTCCTAACAGCAACGCTATCAGCCGCAGTAATACTTCCACAATGGGAATTTCCTCTTGGCTAATTGCAGACCCTTTTTTGAACTTCCTGTAGTTATTCTTTCTTTTCTGCTTCTCTGTTCTCCGGCCCCAAACGGCCCTCTTCCTCTTGCATATCAAACGACAGTGCAGCGTTTGCTCTCATGTGCTTTGGCCTGCGCTCATTTACATGTGAGCAACCTCTGAGCACAAGGTCCGGACTAATTTCATACATGAAAACTGCTGGTGGCAGCATCAAGTTAAGCTACAGAGAGACGTTCTGATCTTTCGATAAAACGTATTCAAAGTATCGAGAAGAAATCGAGGACTATCTGTTCCCGAGCAAAGAGTATTTAGCTGTGAGGCTCAGGCTGATGTATGGAAAGTGGGGCATTTTCAAGAAGGACAAGAGACGAGGCTGTTCAAATTGTAAAATCTCCGGCCTCCCAGAAGCAGTATGGGTTTGCATTCGGCTGCTTAGCAACGAGCCACCCCCACCCTGCTGGGAGTGCAGGCTGTCTGCCTGAATTGTCAGACAGTCTGGAGGAGTGGGAACCAACTACAGTCCCTGTCGTCGTCGTCCTGCCGACACGGCAGCGTGACAAGCTCCCGCTTCTGTTTAGCTCGAACCGGTTGAGTCACATCCAGTGTTCCCCCGACTCTCTTTTTAGCAACATTTGTGCTCCATTTAGCATTGCAAAGCCAAGACCAGCGGAGGTCTTTGGCTTTTAATTGAGAAAGATTGTGCAGAGCTCCTGTGGCTCTAGCGTAGCTTACCCTGTGAAATCTGCCGAGTACATGCCGTAGTCGAACACGTAGACCCGCGTGATCTGACACAATATCAGATAGCTGAGCGTCACGATGAAGCAGTACCTGTGCAGAGAAGGGAAGAGGAAAGAGGAATGAGAGAAATAAATGATTGCACAGAGCAAAAATACAGAAACGTTGTGCTCAGAAGCCAAAACAACATTGAAATCTTGTTGCATGTTCTCATCTCAATCCTTTCATCGACACAGTGGCATAGAGCTTTCAGGACGGGGCAACCTAATGCACTCTGGGGCTCTGAGGTCTGAGGGGAGAAAATAAAGTCCATTTCCTTTCTTCTCATATCTGCAGCAGAACAAGGACTTTCTTCTAGTACAGTACAAAAGACAGTGGCCTCGGAAACGGGGCAGAGCAGCGCAGAGGAGAGGGGGCCGAGGACTGGACAAAAGGGCAGAGGAGGCTCCAGTAATGTGTCGCCGTCAGCGGCCGGAGACGGAGGACAACAAAACCTTTCAACAGGAGACCGAACACGGGGCAGCACCGACGCCCGTTGTGCAAAAAAAAAAAGCTGGTGCAGCAAGAAGCTAGCAAGCTAGCGTCCCCTCCGCCGCCAACAATAAGAGGGCTGTGCTGCCCGGAGGAGGAGGGCAGCACACCAGCCAGAGCGAGGCCGACGAGACACAACGGGACCTCTTGATTCTGACAGCGTACTGTATCTGCAGTCCAAGACGCGGCCGAGACACCACGTGATCTCTACAGTCAGGCATCTACAACACAAAATAAAATACCCACCGCCGCAACACAAAATATTCTCAGGCCTTACAAGATCTTCTCTCAGGCTCTAAAAACTCGGACAAATATTACGCGCCGCTAATAATCACAAACCCTCAGAGAAGGCAGGGGGAGATAATAATAACACAGCCCTGTTATGTTGCTCCGAGCGCTCTGCGTTTGTATCCGGCCCACACTTCTTGGCCCACGGTATTTTTCGGAGTCTTGGGAGACTACGCGGCTCTTTACAATGGCCTCCGTATTCCCAGAGCTCATCTGAATGTGCAGCATGGACACGTTCGCCAAAACGAGCAGAAGTGTTTTATTAGCAAAAGCGTGTTTGGTGGTGAGTGTTTTACTTTCAGCTGGGTTATATAAAGCCTTCTGTTTTTTGTTTAGAGATTATTTGGGGCATTTTGCCTTTATTTGACATCGAGGCAGACGGAGAAAACACGGGAGAGAGGGGTATTTTCTGTCCCCAACTGCCCATAGGTTTTCCAGAGATGTGAAGGAACACGAGTTTCTGCAAACAACCGGAGACAGAAACTTCTGATCTGCCTTTAAACCGTGTCTCCGTGCACATTAATAGCTAATTATGAGACTGGAGACTGTGGATGTTGATATTTAAAAGGGATTTAGGGCTAATTCAGCCCAAACAGGCGTTATGGTGTGGACCGCAGGGGTTTCTGGGAAAAAAAACAACAACAACAACAACACAGCGACACTGCAGAGAAAAGTTGAAACTTTTGGAGAAACGCCACCCGACATCACGCTGTCATGGCCAATCACACACCATAATAATAGTTAATAATGGACGTTTTTCATGTTTTATGATACGTTCTGGTCGACATGACACGTTCTGACTAGAGGAGAAATGGACAGTTTCATAAAGGCCAAAAAAAAGACACATTTACAAAAATGTAGAGGTCCGCCCAATCGAGCATCTATTATGTTGCTGCTCCCGGGAGAGTGAAGTAGCAGGGAAGAGAAATGCTCTGCGAACTTGTTGCAGATGGAGAAAGCCCAAGGTCCCAAGCCGGGAGCCGGAAACTGGGCGCTGTCCAGGCGGCGTTCAAAGACCAAACAATTACACTCTCCCGCTTGTGTCCTCCCACACCGCCGTACAACTCCGTGCCACAACGCGTGATTTGGTCTGAAACGAGGCTTTTACAGCAACATGGTTTTAGCCCGGGTGACCTCAGCGGGAATCAAAGCCAGAAGTCCATTTTTATCAGTTTCCCCACAGTATCAACCAACTCGGGGAAAAAGGATCCTCAGACCCCGCTTTGACTGCTTCACAGTGGTTTTAACCTGGTCAGCAAAACTGTCTCAAATGGTGGCATTTAGGTGGTCAGATTCTAGGAAGAGTGCCAAAACAAGCCACTGATTCAAAGGTCAACCTGGTTAATTTGGTTCAGAACGGGACATAAAAGACGAACTAAAGCAGGAATACGAGGGTCATCCAACCCAACGCTACTTATAAGCGAAGGTCCACTGACTCTGGACGACCAAGAGGGTCAAACCATCGCTGCCAGGGTCTGCTACAGCACTGGAACGCAACGGCCCAAAGTTTCAATGAACCGTTTCGTGCCTCATTCACAAAAGTCTCCTATTATAGGTACTATTCTTTGCAGGACACTAAAAAACCTACGAGTCAAAATTACAAACAAATATAATAAGTTCTTTTTCCACTTCAAAGGTCACACTGTAGAAAGAAACACCTGAACCAAGATCATGACACACTTTGCTTACAATAGCGTTTTACTTGACTCTTTCTTTTGTTCTTTCTTAAAATAAAATGTATTTGTATTTAAAGCCACAGAAATGATATCTCTTGCAGATAATGTACTGGCCTTAGCACAAAGACGAAATGTGCTTAAAACCAGATTACAAGACATTAAATAGACTAGAGATGCAGGAAAGCTTAAAGTTTTTCCGTTGACTCTACGAACACTGTCGGTCCTTCGGAACAGCTGTGTTTCACCACGATCAGCTTTCTCTACAGGCAGCACACAGCTGCAGTCATCAGTGAGCGTATGAGCTATATGTGCTGCTGCAGCTAGTATATTTGCAGCGGGCCCACCGGGGACCCTGTCTTTATCCTCGTCTGATTTGTGTTCGTGTAATTCACAGCTCGGAGGGGGGTGTGTTTCTTTTCCACTCGAGGCGTCTCAGATTGGAGCCTGCGACTAAAGTAGGGCCGGCCTCCCGCTGTGGGACGGGGGCAGGCGGGTCAGGGCGGAGACGAGGAGCCGCACAGGGGCCGCAGGTACGGATGCAGACTGTACGCGGAGCCACGAAAACCAAAAAAGGGGCTATAAATAAATGTCCAAGACCTTTCTCGGAGGTTGTGTACACATAGTAAATGCCCAGAGGCACAATTCATGCTTACACAGATCCAGAGGAAATTTCCATCTGTTCAGCGCGGAACTGCGAGGCAGTCATTTGCACACTCAGCTTTAGCACCGAAACTAATACCAATTCAATTCAATTTAATGCAAATGTTACAGATGGGATGCGATTTCTCAATTGCATCCCCAACTCAGGCCTTCCCGAGGAGAAGCCGGCTGTAACCGGAGCTCGAGATGTCTACCGAGTGGTTTCAGGCGTGGGGAAGCCATCCTAGAGAGATGAAGTTCAGTGCAACTGCTCTGCTACTCTGCTTGAGTGCTCTCACGCTTTTAGGCAGCGAGTGTTGCTCAGATACTGGGCAAACAGCAAGAGGGGGAAAAGCCTCAACTGTCAGCGTGAGCCTCCTCCGTCAGTTGGCCCGCACTGCTTCAGGTAATGAACAGACACAATGTCGACACCGCGGGACTGTTTGCTCCCAAACTGCGAGTCGGAGCCCACCCAGTGGATAAACAGGACAGGAATGAAAGAGAAAGTGATATCTGGGACACGGAATTGTTTGTTATTCAGACTTTCCCCTAATTTACTGTGCTATTTCTTGTGATTTCTCTAATTTTACATCTTCTCTTCAGAGAATTAAAAACAAAATCCTGAAAATGTGGCACGGGGGTTGCTTTATTTTGAGTAGGGCTGCACAATATGGGAAAAGTATTACAATGTAATACTGCAAATGCAAGTGGGGACGATCATTTTTTAGCCCACCCTCCTCTCTTTGACTGATCACCTGTAGGACGTGGCGAGCAGACAGGTGACTGTCTAGACTTTTACGGACTCGCCTCAAGCGTGGCACGGCCTGCTGGTCGGCAGCAGGGAGAGACGGGGGAACTGTGTAATCGTTAGATGCGGTGTAACCAACGGAGGAGGCCGTGACAGTAATGCGCGTGTCCCCTTTAATTGATGCTGGTGCTAAAGAAGGACCGTGAGAAATTGTGATAACTCAGACTGTCGAGGAAATAAGACGAGGTTAATGCTTGAAGCTTGATGCAGATGCAGTCTTTTTCAAGTGATTATTGTACTCCAGAGTCTGAGTACGTCACATAATCTACTACATTTTTACCTTATTGTGCAGCCCTTTTAACATTTCACATTTCAAAAACAGCAACAAATCTTAGTGGTTCCAGATTCAGACCTGTCAGGATTTGCCTGATGACGGTGACCTGGAACACGGGACATGTTTATCCACACAATCTGGCACCGAGCGATGTTTTACATCAAAAGTAATATTGCATTATACCCAGAAGACTGACCCTCCGCTAACAGCATTAGTGTGCATTTGAGCCTGGCGCACCGTGCCTCGTGTACCAGGGCAGATAAGCAGCATCCGCCGATTCCCTGAATCAAGCGACACGCCTCCGTCCCGTTCAGAGATAAAGTTCACCTCCCCTCGATGAAGGTGCAGCTGGAGGGCAGAGGGGAGGAGCAGCCACAGAGGCATGACGCACCGACAACTGTCAACTGCAATATCACAGTTCCCCCCGTCTCTCCTCGCTGCCAACCAGCAGGCCGTGCTGCGCACACGCTCGGGGCGAGTCTGTGAACGTCTAGAACGTTCCCTGTCTGCTCACCACGTCCAACAGGTGAACTGTCAGAGAGGGAGCGGGGTGGGCGGGAGCGAGCGTTCCAGAGCCGCACGAGAGTGGATAGTATGTAATATGACGCCTCGCCACCGAACAAAGTAGGCAGTCTAGAGCCGCACTAAGCCCGGGCTTACCCTCGCAGCCACTCCCCGCAGTCCAGAGACGGGAGATTTTAGCGACTCCATAAAGCTGTCACACTGCACTCGCTGTACACTTCTCCCCTGCGAGGGCCCGGGCGGCTGACTGGCAGAACAACAAATAGAGAACACGAGTCCCGCCACGGCGGACTGGGTCTTGGGAGTGGCGTGCTCCCAAAGTTTGTCCAAGTATAATAGTGTTGTGTTGCAAGCAAGTCCCATGACAGGAGCTGTTATTGGTGATAAAAGTGTACACATTCAGCGCCGTACCGATTCGATCTCCTCTCAGCAGTATCAGCACCAGCGAGGGTTACACAGTGTTATGAAATACTTAATAAAACTAATGAGGAGGGATGGCTGACGGATGGCTGGAGATGAGAGATTAAGCTCTGGGAGAAAAAAGACGGGCGAAATTGGACAAAAGAAAATGAACGTTTAAAAGGGACATGTATCATTTCTACAAAGGAGGTTTGGAGGTGACATGAATGTACTTGCATGCAGTGCCTTGACGTGTCTGAACGCCTCGACTACCTTCGACTCAAATGTAGTCCATAGGACACGCGGGTTAAAAGATCGGGAGGAGTTTGCGCACTCAGTCACCAAATGCACAGCGCTCCCTGGTTAAAATCTTATCCCATTGCTGCGGTGAAGCGTCATTTGTTATGCAAAAAAATCCTGAGGCGGCGGGTTCAACGCCCTTTGCAAACACGGGCATGTCAGTGCGTCCTGCCTCTGTGGCTGCTCCTCCCCTCTGCCCCCGAGCTGCACCTTCATGCTGGGGAGGTGAACTTTATCTGTGAACGGGACGGAGGCGCGTTGGTTGATTCAGGGAGCGGATGCTGCTTATCTGCCCTCTTACACACTAATGCCGTTTGCGGCGCTGGGGGGTTAATCTTCTGGGTGTAATGCAATATTTCTTTTGATGTAAAACATTGCTCGGTTGCCATATTGTGTGTCCCGTGTTCCAGGTCACCGTCATTGGGGTTTGGAATCCTTTCTTTCTGAGGGGCCGTCGCCATTGTGATTCATGTTTTGTTAGCCATCTATTTACAGCTCTCCCCGGGGGAAACATCTACTGTTTACACCTGCACACATAACCTTGAGTTCTGGGGGGGAAAAAATAACAGCAAAGACAATGTGTGTGTGTATATGAGTGTGTTTGCGTGTGTGCGTGTGTGTTGATGAGCCATGGTCACAGATGGAAGCCTGGGGGCAGAATCATCATCATCGTCATCGTGACCAGACGCGTACGCCTCAAAAACAGACAAATTAACGAGGACACGAACAGGAGATCGCTCCATGGTTAACTGATACGAAGCATTTACATGAACTAACATCTAATCCCTCGTTTCTGACAAGATCTGGGCTCAACAAATGTTTCCGTCATGCTTCCTCTTGCTCTTTCAGCTTTATTCATGCGACAAATGACGGGAATTTTTTTTTTCCCCCGACACTTCCAGGAACCACGAGGTCAGGTGACAATTTCGGCGGAAGATCGGGCATTTCCATCTGGGCTCCCGCTCGCACTTACTTGTGCATGTGCTCCAGGCCGGCGAAGACCATGACGCTGTAGGAGAGACCGCTCTGCACCAGGAAGTGGAGGGAGTACCTGTGGAGAGACGGACGCCATGAATGATACGGCATATCATTGATCTCAAATTCAACATTTTCTCAGCATGGTTTCTCGATAGCTCGTGTACCGTTTTATCGTAATCACAATCCACCACTGTAATAGTAACTTGTATTATCATCACTACAGCCAGACTTGAAATAACCTAAAAATTTATCTATATGTTTGTGGCACGAGCGCCTCGTCTGCCACGCTGCTAGCTATAACCGAAAGCTCCAGGCTGCAAGTGACGATGATTTTTAGGCACGAGGCGATCCGAAGATTTCACGGCACAAGTACCCTGTCCAACATGATTGACAGCCATGGTGACAGGCTTAGGCAATTCAAAATATATTAGCGAACCAACGCAGGACTGTAGGTCAGCAAGCTAAATGGCTTTTTCACGTGATTCATTCGAGGACGGTCCCCAGTTATCTCGATTCATGAGATTCAGTAGATTAGTTTGGCCTTTTTATGTCAGACAACGGCGAAAAAATCAGTATCAGTATTTCCCAAAGCCCAAGATTATGTCAAAACTTGAAAATATTCACATTGAAGAAGTGAATCGAAATAGTTCACCCACATAAAGTCGTTTCTCTAATCAGCACAGCCATCTAGGCTACATTGCTCTATTGTTTTTTCCATGTAGCGCGGATTTGCTGGTCAATGCGTTCATGTGACGCTCAGACACAGAGGCAAGAGGCCATTAACCGCCGCAATCTCTATCATCCGCCTGAAAAGTAGGACTGTGGGCGCCTTCGAGACAATCACGATCTGAAACCGTCCAAACCCACACCTAATTCACAGGAAAAAGCTTTTTTTTTCTGCGGGCGCAAAACATCTTCCTCATATCAGACTACATTAGACCTCGTTTGCTCTCGGTATTACGATCCACATCCTGCTGCTTTGTCATCCCATACAGTCATTAGGAAGAGGAAATAACAGCATTATGAAACCGCTGTCACACCGTCAGCCAGACCTTTGTAACCGTAATGTGTCATCTGAGTCACAGGGCAAGACAGTGACTTCTCACCATCACGCCATAATCTGAACTGATTCACATGTCTTTCCAGCCGCAAAAAATCTTTAAATCGCACCATCGCAGTGAATTGCGCATGAAAGTCTGACTTATATCCACCTTTCTTCCTTCCCCTGACACACACAAACACACACACACACACACAACACACAGCTCACGACAGCAGCAGCTACCAGATGGGTCTTTGAAGGGCACAGTGTGTGATGCTAGCGACGTCAAGCCCTCCAGGAGAGGCGAGATGCCACAATGCGTTAGGAGTGAGTCAACAAAAGAGGGCAAGGGCGTCGGGGGTTGGCGGGGAGCAAAGGGGGCAAAATCCGGGTGAATCAAATGAACCGCGTGGCAAATAAAAAGGGTAAGGAACGCAAAGGTAAAGGGTTCGTTTGAGTTTTTTCAGTCAAAATGAAAATGTCAGTGTTGAAATGTTAATTCCCAACAATCTCAATTCACATCGCAATTGCAGCGTTTGTCAAAATAATCCCGATGCGGCTGTTTTCACCCCATCTCGAGCCCTAAAAAAAGATCTCTGAAATTCCGCCACGTTCTTTCAACTGCTCGACGATCCGAAATTGTTTTCTCCTGTGACATTTAGGAACAAGCTCGTGTCTTGCTGACAGAGGGGGGAAGACATCCCGAAATAAACCAACACTCTGCAGCATCTGTGAGGCAGATCCTCCAGGGCTGCAGGCAGGTGCCCTCTAAGACCGAACTGTGTGTGTGTGCGTGTGTGTGCGTGTCGGTGTGTGCGTGCAAATTCAAACAGGGCGAAGAAAACGAATGCGAGCGAGTTCATAGATGCACGCGAGCAAGCTGCACTGGCAAAAGTCGACTGAGATCCTGTAAACGATTCAACCTCCATCTAAGTGACCTTGCTCTGCTTTAGAGGTTTAACCAATAATCACACCTGTCCATTTGGAATCACTGATTACAATTATTAGAAGTTTAAAGTGATAACAACACTTTCATTCCCTTATTTAGTGTCATAACATCCACAAAATACTTTAGCCAAGTTCAATAAATGCCATGCACTCGCTTTGTAAGATGCATCTGTTTATAGATATTCAAAAGGGGATTGTCCTCTATTAATTACCTTGGCACATAAACTCTCTGGCAGGCTCGCGCGGACATAAACTTCATTTATCGATTGTTGGGCCCATTTGGACAAAGAGGCTGTCACGATCAAGGTGATCCATCAGCTCAGTGAACAGTAACTTCATTTTCATTTTTCTTTTCGGACAGAAATGTATAAAACTTGTTTTGTTGCCCAGGAAACCACCCTTTCACATTTCAGTGACACGTACAGGCACTTGACTTGTGCCATTTGACTTGTTCTATGTTTCACTTCCTTATTCTTTTCTTATTTCTGTTTTATAGCGAGGATGTGGCGGCAATCTGCCAGCTTGTTATGATTACAGATGTCCGTCCGGTGAAAACATCTCAAATGCTATTCTATAAATCCTTTACCTTTCCTTTATGCCTCTTTTCTCGTGAGTTATTCATGTAAATGTATTGCAAACAATAAAAGATCCGCCTGATTTATAACAAATGCCAGTCCACGCTTCAATTGAGCAACACGCGTCACTTTTGACACTGGCCCTGTTATGACATCTGATTCATGAATGAGTTACACCACACGGCCTCTCCGAGCCACAACAAATAATCCGATCCGACCGCAGCTCGCGTACGCGATCCGTCTATCTCCACGGCGATCAGATAAAGCCCTGTCACCTATGACCTGACGACCAGGTAACATTTCACCTGTTTGGCATTTTCCAACTAGCCCGATGTCAGGCTAGTGTTTCCCAGGTTTGCTCTCCAGCACACACGCAAACACACACACACACACACACACAGCTGCACTTTGAGAGGCACTCTGCCAGAGGTACAGTGGGTTGTCTATTACAAGGCAATAGCTTTCTAATTGCATATCAGTTACTACCCGATCGACCCATTTGCTTTGGCGAGGATGAGGAGAATGAGGACATGGCGAGGGAGAATGAGGAGGGAAAGGGCAGCGATGGGGGGATGGCAGGAGCGAGAGGAGAGGAGGAGGAGGAGGAGGAGGAGGAGGAGGAGGATGATGGCTGACAAGCTGCAAACAAGGAAAAGGGTGTGGGATGATAACAGGAGAACAAAAGGAACCAATGAGAAACAGCATGCTCAGTGGGCTGACTGGTAAATGTAAGACGATGAAAGGAAGGCCCTTCACATGTCCAACATCCGATTATTCAGAACAACTATCACTGATGAAGCAACAATTCATTCGCTATTCATTTATTCTACAAGAGCTGAAACAATTAGCTGATTCACACAACTGATAGGTGGAACTTAAATATGGTTTCAGTCATTTTCATGAAAAAAATCACCAAACACAAGACATTGCTTTAAGATATAGGTGCATTCTTCACTATATTTGACATTTTATAGGCCAGACAATTTATTGATTAATCTGGCAATAAAAACGGTAGTTGTTGCCGTACACGGAACACGTGAGCCCCATTAAATACCTATCATCCCTTCATGTCGTTCAGTGCTGGGCTTATTTTATTCTCACAGAAAACCAACCAAATGTAGATAAAAAAAATGAATATCTGCGAGACTGTGCTGAGTGACAACTGGTTTGTTAAATAATTAACACTGAAATTTTATACACAATCTACTGAGCATTTCATTAAAATCACATTAAATGACACAATTAGCGAGAATGTAAGTTCATGATTTGTTTTATCATTATTTCTTTTCTCTTTCAGTCCCAGGGTTTATCACTCCACGTATAAATGAAATCATTTGAGTTTGAAAGTGACATTATGAATGCATGAATGAATTATGAAATGAAAAATGTCATTGCATGTTCTGCTCAGGTTACATTTAATCATCACATAATGTGCCGTTTTGCATAAAATCCAAACAACACGAGCTCTCACTGGTCCTTCCACTTTCGAGGCCGAGCTCACGGATCCAGCATGTTAGCATGTTGCTAATGCTAGCAAGCCAGCGAAAAAACATCAGGGCATCAGAACACACCGGGAGCAAATATGGCGCTCCGTTTCATTTACTATCCAGTCACGTGCGATTTAGACTTTCTTTCCTCGATTATAAAGTCCATCAGTGACCAGTGCAGACAGAAACCTGTTGTGTTTTGCCTTTAAGGAGTTGGCTGCTTGAACAGAAAGACTCCTTTCCACTTCTCGAAAGGGCACACCTACAATCAGGCTGCAACTACAGATAATTTTCAAGATCAATCCATCTAATTTTTTGAGTTCTGAATAAACTGTTTTATCTATAGAAAAAAAAAAATGCAGTGACACCTGCACATTACGGTTTGTTTTATCCGACGCACATTTCAAAACTCCTGGCGGAACCAGCCGCATGTTTGCCGTCGTTGCTTGACAAACGTTTGAAAAGATTAATTAATTTTCCAAATAGTTTTTGATTAACTTGCAGATTAACAGACTAATCATTTCTGCTAGAGCTAACACACTCAGGGACGCTCTCTGGGGTTTATGGAGAGGCATTCTGGGAAACGTAGGTAATCGCTAACTGAGGCAGAAGTGGACACTTAATTATATAACATTTCCTTTAATTACATAACACTACATAATGTTTTCATATACCAACACCGTAACCATGAGATTAACAAACAATTCAGCAGCATATACTAATGTATTTACAAGAAAAAGCATGACATTAGGACACGGACACAGTCTGCAGGAAAAGGAGCTCGCCAACATAATATTGTAGGCAGAAATGCTGAGGAGGGAAGGAAGGAAGGAAGGAGCAGAGTATAAAATGACAGTGATGACAAGAAAAGAGCTGCGGGATAAACAGAGCAGTGACTCACCAGCCAAAGCAGAAGAGAGCCAAGTAGAAGCCCAGCAGAGTGGCCACCACATGTCTGATGAAAGGACTGGTCTTACTGGGGTGGAGGTAGATCCGAAACCACACGGCCATCAGCAGGGCGAACAGCTGACATGCCACAAAGTTTACCTGCGCAGAAGGGGACACACACACACACAAAAGTAATGTCAGAGATCGGGATGAAGTCACGGAGACGGACAGCCGGAGCTGGGCCTTCGCCAAGGTGTGGGATTGCAGCGATGATAGGGAAGACAATTGAGGTGTGAGGAAACTTTGGAGTCAGCTGACCTCTGTTGACTGAGTCACAGTGACATCGCGCCAGCGGCAACAGTCAACTTCCAGGTAGACAGACAGTTGATTTGTATTGCAGAGATATGCAAAATCTGCAAACCTGGTTGTTTTTGTTGTCATTTTCAGCCATAACTGTAAAATTTAAAGATGTATAGTTTAACCTAATGGTGCTGTGTTGCTTTGCTAGAGTCAACAACGACAGCTAAGACCAGCTAACCGCTAGTTTGGGGTACGCTCGCACTATCAGTTTCTTTAGTGTGTGGCCCAACCGGTAAATTAGGTTTCCAAACCAAAAGTGAAAGTGTTGTGTGTGTTAATGAGAAACGAAAGCATCAGTCATGTATTTTACATGAACTGGATGTATACATTTTGAAATTGCATCGTAAGAAAAGACTCGATAGATGCGAAGGTTTCATAGTGAGCGGGCGAAACCGTGCCACAGCATAGGTTTAATCCCCGAAGCACTCAAGCATTAGCTCTCCCAGTAAACAACAAGACGACGGATATCAACCTTTTCTAATAACGCACGTGTTATTGTGTTGTATATAAATACATTCTGTCTGACAGGTCAGGGCAGAGCCCGGTTAAAGTGGGTGTTTGAGACCTTATTTCATCTCCTAATGTCTCCAAATGGCACAGCAAAGAGGCTTTACTCCGGACAATAGAGAGATTGACTGGATCCATCCAGGGGAGCACAATGGAGACCTCTCTGTTTGATTGCCAGCACTTTATCTCTACTCATCCTGAACCACATGGCGAAAGAAAGGAAGGGGGGGGGCATATATAACATACAGCGCCCTATTGATCCGACTGGACGCGGTTATCCTGTAAATTTGATTATCTTTTATGAACGCGACCTCCCACTCTGGAGATAGTCTCGTTGAATTCCCCCTCACCGACATCGTTAGTGAAGGTAACGCACAGTGTTGTGTTTGTGTACACGTCTGCATATGTCAGCGATGACTCAAGGGACGGTGTTCGATTCGCCTCGCCGTCCCGCTGTCCCGTACGGCTGAGCTTTTCATCGCTCTCAGCACCGAAATACACACTCGCGCTCACACATGAGCGCAGGCTAAAAGCCCTCAGATTTATTTCTCCATTTCCTCTCTAAGTCAGCTTTCTCGGCCATCAATCCCCCCGTTTACAACTGCATGATAGCACACAAGGCCAATATCAGAAGGGCTGCTATTCCTGTACGATGACGTCGCCTCACATTCGGTGGCCGGGCACGTCTTGTTTAAAGGCCGATTTGGGACAGAATCAGAAAATGAATCACAGAAACGCGCTCACATTGCACTGAATAGTGCAAGAAGTGAAATTAAGACTTATCCGCCAAGAACCGTTCATGTTTGTTTGATGCCGTGATCAGCGGTGCATGTCTGAAGGCACAATGGCCCGGCCATGTATATAGGTCATGTTAACAGATCCGTCTGGCCGGCGAGCAGTGAAAGGCTCGAGACACCGCGAGAGCCATCCATTATCTATGCATCCTGCATGATTAATAAGAGCGAGGGAGGGAGGGAGGGAGGGAGGGAGACGGGCGGATATAGCCTTAAGTAGGTCCCTTTAGTCTGCACGATGTAGCGCCAAATCATCTGCCGCATTAGCCTGAGTGTATCACATCCGATGGCGCTTAGCAGCAAAAGTGGTGGTTTTGGTTTAACCACGAACACATAAACACACACACACACACACACACACAAAGCACAGGAGCTGTCCTCATTTGTCTGGTCAATGGAGGAACCCAGTTGGGACCGCGACGAGGGGTAATTAACAAATAATCCAGCCGGAGAGCCTAAAAGAACGGGCTGTGAGCGGGTCCTGATGGTGCTGGCTGAGCAACACGCCGAGGCAAACTGACAGCAGTTACAAAGTGAACCAAGGTGTGTCACGTAATCTCCCGATCGCGTTTTTATGGTACCTATATCCAAACGACCTGTAATCTACCTGGCATGTATGAATCAAAAGCAAACAACCCGCCTCACCCATGTGCCGGTAAAAAGTTAGGGTTTACTCAGACTGGCAGCTATTGCGGTCGTTCAACCATGACTAATACAGGAAGCAGGCCTGGTTTTAGTCTATATTGATTTCCTTCTCGTGTGAAAAGTGTGAGCTGATTCACTTTCTCTCCGGCGCTCTACTGATCAGGCAAAATTAGAGCCAGGTTTGACTGCAAAAAAAAGACCCTCTCTTCACTTGAAATCTCGAGTGCTAAAAATAAAAACGCCCTGGTAATGACGGCGGCTCGCAAATCGAACGGACCTCCGCTGGCAACCCCGTCTCATGCGAGCGGTATTTACCCAATCCGCAGCTTTTGGATGTCATTTCACGCTTTGATTACTTCAAGCTGCTCCTTTAGAGGAGAGGACACTGCTCGTCGGTCGACTCGTCAGCCTGCGCGCCCGCACTATGAATGACTGGCTCATTTGCCGAACATCCCACACCTACTTATAGTCGATTTATCAATGCGACCGGAGAGGCAAAAACAGACCAGAGACAAACATCTGTTATGGGCCGTGTTACTGAAAGGATCAAAAACACAGGGACATCTATCTTCGGTTATCATAACTACTGTTCAAGTAGGCCGTTTCCTTACAAATCACTTGCAGTTGAACTTGAACTGCCGTCTTCGCACTAGCCTGGGAGCAGGAGAGTGTGTAATCGGCCCCTCCCTGGATATGAACACATTGCTTTGTAAGACAGGAATTTCATGTGGGAGAGTGGAAGGGCGTGACAGAGGAACTGTATTGTTCACAGCTCACTTGAAAAGCCGACTGTGAGGCGAAAAAAAAGCTCTGACTGGGCAATTTATCAACTGTGAATTATCCGCTCTTCAGCTTTTCGTGTAATATTAAGAGTATGACTGCAGTCGTTGAATTCTGACGGTGGTAACGTTTTGATTATGAAGCGTGACTGATTAGTTGGAGCTGCGTGAAAACAGCAGGTGGCTTCAGGGAAAAAAAAAAAAACCTGTAGAGCAGCTCTCCAGTGAGCGAACAGCTTGAACGCTCACTTTTATATGACCTAATTCCACAGAACAATATAATTTGAGGACTGTTTGAGGACGAGGCACCGAATTCATGATTTTGAAGCACGCATCGCACGAGAAACGACGACCTCCAACAAACGACAAATAAAAAACAGCAGGAAACATTCAGCATTACTTTTAATGCCACCTTGCAAAATCAACCTCGCAATATTCAAGAAGCCCTTTCTTTGTTTGTTGACAGGATTAGCCGAGCCCGCTTTTTCAAAGAGCAATCTTTGGTGGTGATGAGATGCGTGAAAATCGCTCTGGCCGACTGTGAAAAGGCCCACTGTTGTCTACTTGTGCAGACTTGTAATTGGACCTGTTGATTACTGCCGGGTTTTATCAGGGACCTCGGGTGCCCTGGAACTGCGCTCGCCGAGGCACCGACTCACAGAAAGCTCGGATAATTGATGAAGTGGGAAATGTCGTTAAAGACGCTGCTTGATAGTCTTATCGTGTTCCAGATCACTGAAAACACATGATCTGGCGATGCAGGCGAGGAGAAGAGCTTGTGTGCATAGTTGATGGCCACAGGCGAGCAAGTGTATCGTGTGACATTTGAATTAAAATCCACATATGTCAATAGACTTAGTTCACCCAGAAACGAACATTCAGTCATTATCTACCAATGGAAAGTCTGTTGAAGTTTCACAGTCCAACAAAACATTTGTGGAACGTAAGAGGAAGTGTAATTTCGAAAAGCAGCACACGTCCAGCACACACAAACATATGAACGCACTCGCGCACACACCTGAAGAGGAATGAGGTAAGGGACTTTGGAGAAGTTGCGCATCATCAGTATTTTTTAAATTAAGGAGGCACATTTTCAGCATTTTCCTTTAAACGTTAATCATTAACAACATAGGAAATATGCTGGTTGTGTTTGTTTCCATTAAAAAAAACTGCTTCGGGGTGCCGTTTAGCTCAGTTGGTAGAGCGGGCGTCCCATGTGCAGAGGTTTTGTCCTCGCAGCAGCGGACCCGGGTTAGAGTCCCGGCCTTGGGACCATTTGCTGCGTGTCACTCCCCCTCACTCTCATCCTGTTTCCTGTCGTATCTTGAGCCTGTTCTGTCAATAAAGCCATATAAGGGCCAAAAAAATACTTGCTTTAACAACCGGCACGATCTTTGCTTGATGCGAAATCAGACCAGGCTTCATTGGGAGTTAAAAGAACAGAAAAAGTAAGCCGTGTTAAAATAAAACAAAATAATGACAACTTGCCCAACAATTCTAACCTACACTGATGCTACTAAAAGGCTAAAATGCAATAATATGAGTTTGATAGATACGTTTTGATGTATTTGTGCTCATCTCAGATAGTCGATTAAAACATTTTCAGTCAAATTCTTAACAGCAATTAACAGATGAATCATTAACATCCAATTTTGAATGGGGCCAAGTTCACCACTCGATCTATAAAATGCTGTGGGAAAGTAGACTGACACTGGAAGTGAACGCCAGCAGTTGAGAAATCAGTCTGTCAAAGTAAACACGACTGTTTTTTTTCACCTGAGCGGCGGTTATATAACGAGTCCACATGCTCGCTGACTTGCTAGATTTCACTCGCAGGTGAGATTTCACACTGAACTGACACTGCAGCATCCCGACTGTGATTCCGGTGCCACATGCAAGGCGCGTTCCACCTGAACGCAAAGGATCGTGGGATATACAGCAACCGCTGTTGCCCTCCTGGGTGCGTGCCGTGTATTACAGCAAAGTGACGATGACGCGGCATTGTTTGATAATGAGCGCCGTAAAGATAACAATCGGATATGAACGTGTAAAGGGGCAATACCATTCTTGATTTTCAAAGGATTTGGTAATAGATGAGGCCAAATGTTTCCCCTCTGCCTGTCGCCAGCGCTGAGATAGTGGTTCGCTGAATAAACATTTTGCAATCGACAAGTGCCTGTGCCAGGGACGTTGTTTCTTCATTCATAATACATGGATCCACTCTTCCATTATTGATTCACTCTGAAGTCAACTCCACCTCGGGGTACAGTACTCTTATTGTCTCAGAATGTAAGGCAGAATATCTGTGTCGCAGAGCAGTTTGTAAGAGATCCAAAAGGAGCCACGGCAAAACAAAATGCCACTGTTTTTAGATAAATCCCCTGTTTTAAACCCACTGAAATATGTTCATGGACTAAAGACTCAATTGGGGAATAAGGGGAATGGACCAAAAACACTGGATGAACTTGTAAACAAAAATTGTACAGTGGAGATTTTGGTAATCTTTCTCTTTCACTTGAAGTCCGTTCGGCAGATGACAGGGACCATTATTCACGTCTCTTCTTCCTCGTCAGCCATGTAAACAAACACAGATGACACAATATTGGCCACGAACGCTCAAACAAACCGCCCCGACCAGACTCGGCGAGAACACACCCCGGAACATCTCTCGCTTTGTCTCGGCACCAGACAAAAAGTGTCCTGGCAGATCAATCGTTTCTCATTAAAGCGAGACGGAGAGGGAGCGAGACAACATGCAGATGTTTAGATGGGTGGCAGGCGCCAGCGAGCAATTAGCGCTTAGGAGCAACGAGCGATCAGGCGGTTCCCCTCCTGGCAGCTGTGGCGTGGGGGGGCTCAGCTCGGCTCGGCTTTAAGAAGCCACATTATAGACCGTCACACAGACTGGCAGAGGGAGAGAGAGGCTGAAGGGGAGGAGGGGAAGTCACTGTGGTTGCAGTGGAAGACAGAGATAAGCCAGTTTCCTGAAGCTCATTGTTGAGTGAACTACAGCGTGTCTGTGTGCGTGTGAGGGAGGGCAGCATGAAGACCCCTCGGGGCTAACGCGCCGCTCACGTTCATGCCGTTCCTGCACCACTTTGCCTGTTTCTCCTCGCTCACTTCCCGCCTTCCCCTCGCAGTTTTCCCTCGGCCTCCGTTCGTCCTGAAATGGCCCCAAAAGAAGCGCCGCGATCGTGAATGTAAAAGAGCACGTTACGTATAAAGTCTCTCCTCCTTCTGTGTTTAAATCTAACTTATAAGCCGGACATGTCACGCTAGATGGGAGCTGCAGTCAGGCGGGCAGGGTTGTGGAGAAAGGAAGGAGTGGCGCGGGGGGAGGGGGGGGGACAGATGGATGGCGAGTCATTCCATCCTCTGGGCGATGATTTTCCTCTTTCCCCTTCTATAAAAAAACAAGAACAAGAACCTACAGCCGTGCAGGCAGCGCGGCGAGGCCCGACTCGGGCGCAGCTGCGCTTCGGGCTCAACGCTAACATCAGCATGGCGAGCTCAATGTGCAGTGTGCAGTGTATGTTTGCAATGCACGTGTCAGCGTTTGCAAATTAGCATTAAACAGTTGTGAATGGCTGCGCAAAATGTTGTCAGGCTACAGCAGCGGAGGAAAAAAGAAGCCTTCTTCTGAATTCGGTGGCCGTAGATGAAAAGCAAGGTACGACTGACTGCTTGTGTTACTAAAAATTAACAAACCTCACAAAGACTATGAAAGTTTTTGTACCGAGTGCTGTTAAGAAGAAAAAAAAAAACTGATCCGACGGAATTAAAAAAGTCATCCACGTCTTTAGGATGAAAACTGGAACAACAGCAATACGTAAAAACAGGAAATTCCGATGGAATCCGACCAAAGCGTACGCTGACACCGTCTAACCTTTATTGTCTGGAGAAAACGCAGTGCGTTGGGTTCCCATGGGGCAGCGGGAGAGATAAACATCGCAATAAAAAACTGGCTTGTTGAGTCTGACCCGCTCTCTGTAGGTGCAGGACACCTTTCCCAGGGGAGAGCTCTTTGCTTGGGTAATGACTTTCACTCCTTCGGCGAGCCAGAGTAGTATCACGCACACACACACGCAGGCACGTACGCACACACATGCATACAACTCGGGTAATATCGCTTTTCATAAATAGTACTCTCCTCTCCTCCCCTCCCTGCGCTTGCTCCCTCTTTAGCACGCAGCGACCAAAATAGTTCCTTTTTTTTTTTTTGGAAATAGCAGTGTTTGCCTTCCTATCCGCGCCTCGCTCACAGCAACTGGTGGGTTCCTGTCTCTGCACGTGTGCCTGCATCTGCTCGTGGGGAGTGGGGGGATAAATTTAGACAGTCATTAGCATAAAACCCTCTTTTTTTCCCCCCATGTCATTAAGTCACTACCCACCCCAAACCTCACCTCCCCCTCCCTCCCTCCCCCCCAGTACAGCCTATGTGACGCTCCAGTCCTGTTCTGCACAGTCTCATTTAATTTCCATCAGCTGTAGTCCACAATGACTCATGCAGATTCGCCGCGCCGCTGCCGCTGCCAGAGCGGAGGGGAGGGACCCCGGAGCCGTGAAGATAAACTCGACGAGCGTCACCGTCTGTATTCTACTCATAAAGTGGCTGGGGGGGAGCATATATGACATACTATACTGTCCTGATCCTCCTTAGGGAGCGCCGTGGCACACACACACACACACACACGGCAGCATCCCGGCGTCAGCAGTTTTCGCGCTCGGTGGCTGCCGGAGAGAGAGAGAGCATTGATGTCTAATTCCCACAGAGGATTAAAAACAGCTGATGATAAGAGTGTTAGCAAATGTGACAAAGGAGCTGGATGGAGCAGAGTCGGAGAGAGGGGAGGGTTAGAAAATTGGCTGCAAACTGCGGGGAAACGTGCGAAATACCATCCGAGGACACGTTATTTACATGCACCGTTTATGAAGCCGTATCCAGTCAGTAACGTGGATGGGTGAACGCGGTGATAAAAAGACCAACTGGTGACACCGGCGCCATTCAACCCCATTCCTGGCTGAAGAGAAATGAGGGCAGTGGACTGTCTGCCAGGGTTCTTCCACATGCGAACGCACACTCGCAAACAAACGCCCTCACGGAGCCAGAGAGAGACACGGGCAATGTCATGACTACTTTAGCCCCGGACGAATAAATGTGCCAGGCACAATTGGTCATGGCTCCCAGAGACAAGCTGACTTGTGTGTGTGTGTGTGTGTGGGCCCAGTGAAGCTAGATCATGCTGACAGTATGGGAACAACAGCATTCTTGTTCTTAGCTGCAACACAACAAAGCTTTGACTTGTATCATGCCAGTGGCGGTGCCCCCTTCGGCCCGCTCGCAAACACACAAAACTAAAAATCGAAGAAAGGGGACAAAACTCGGACATTTCGGCCACAAGCCGGTTCGACAAAAGGAATAAGTGTTCCATGAAGAGAGCGGAACAAAGGCTTCGATTATAAGCCCCGCGTTTAAGAGATGTACGACAATAACGAATGCTGGAGCGCCACACAGGTGGGCGCCGCACAAATGGAGCCTGCGTTGATGCACGCAGAGTGTTAAAGCCTGCAGTGTGGCGCTCTCCCCTCTGAGCCGGTCCACAGATCCCTGTCAGGCTCTTACGGTCAGGCAGGCTATTAATAGCCAAACAATCAACCATTCCTCACAAGGCAGCCAGCAGCACTGGGCCAGAACCTCGCACACAGTGTGTGTGTGTGCCTGCGTGCGTGTGTGTAGTTCCTCTTTTCTTGAGCCGCACGTACCCGACCCATGCTAAGATTACAGGGCTGCTTTCGGTCGGAGACGTCATCCGCGCTCCGAGCGACCGCCGCGGTGCCCGACGGGAAGCGCGATGATGAAAAATGTTAACGCCGCGGGATGCGTTCGCACCGCGATGGGTGACCTTTGCTTGACGCGCTCGTATGCGCGCACTGCACGTTGCCATGTCAGTGCAAAAAAAAAACAAACGGAGCCGACGGAAGCAGGGAGGGAAGGGAGAAAAAAAAGACAAAACCTTGTAATTAGCGAACACTATAGGAAGAGTCCTGTGTGGGCATCGCAGACCAGACATGGCAACCGCCGTCTGTGCACCCTTCACTGCAGACATCGCTCTCCCTCTCTCTCTCTCTAGGTTTCTTTCTTTCTTTTATCTCCTACTGTCCACGGACTCGAAGAGCTTTGAAGCCACTCACCCCCTTTTGATACGTGCAACTCCTATCAAACACTTACCAGCCATATAATTTATACAGGAGATTTACTGGCATCATTACAGAGAAGGGAAGACAAGGCAAAGAGAAAGAGAGAGAGACAGAGAGAAAGAGAGAGAGAGAGGGGGGAAGTTTTGGAGAAATAACCTGCAGCGGGCCCAAATGAAAGATGCAGTGTGTTCCACAAAGTGTTTTGCAGCAGCTAAACTAATAAACTGATGAAATTACTGCTCGCCGATTATGTCATCCATTAGATATTCCTGCTGCCTGCAGATGCACGTCTCTTCGACGGCGCTGACTAATGTGGATGCATGAAAAAAAAAAAAAACACAAGCGGGGAGCGTCGCTTCACGGCCTCTTTCGATACGCACATTACTCTTTGCAAACAACTTCCAGCGGTGCGGTGATTTAAACAGCGAGGGGCGTACTTTCAACTGGAAATGGGGCGAGTTTGGTTTTCAGCGCCGACCCTGACTTTTCTTCGCGTATGGTATCGGTGAAAATGAATGACGGCATACTCAGACGGAGCGACACCGGATAGCTGCACGAGGCAAGACGGAACGTATCCACTCATCCAGGTCTCATGTATCCAGGATTGTGCCAAGATGCCTCCAGACTCTGCGTCCTGGCAGTCTGCACGCGAGTTCGCCATGCAGGAAATATGCAGATAACCGAAAAAAGGAAAAATGAACACAGGGCCAAAGGTTGAAGATATCACCAACTGCCTGTGTCACTCTTACCGTTATTTATCACTGATATTTAACAAATTACTGTTGCATTTCTCCCCAAAAAAAGACTGTAAATGTAGCTGGAAAATAAGAAGAAGAAGTGCAATTTCTCCTGGGCATTGCATTGTGGTCTATCGAGGCTGTTATAGGTATCGCATAAGGTGTCTTTTATAGTGGCGTCCCATCTGCATTTGTCCCGCAAACCACAATAAACTTAATTAGAAATGCAGTAGTCGCTTTCAAAATAAGAGTCACGTGGTGGACTTCTTGTGATGGGTGGCTGATGCGGTGTGAGAGGCCGAGGCAGCTTCAAGGCAGTGAGTCAGAGCGGTGTCTCGGATTCTTGACCAAGAGCGATATCACTGGGCCACTGTCTGGTGTCATCTCGGCCAATTTTACTCGCACAGAGACGCTGAAGGAAAAAAAAATCCCTTTACTCATGAAAAAGCGAGCAGGGCCGAGGCAGCCTCAAACCAAAAACCCTAATGACCCCCCTCTGTTGTTTGAACACGGAGCCGCAGTTGTGGTTCCTTAACATGGAACATATGAAGGCAGAGGCTAACGGGGAGGTTGTGTCACCATGTGTGGTCATTAAATTCCTTAATAGACCGGCTCTGAAGTCGCAAAGTGTGCTGTAATCTCAAAATACATCGTTATCTGACAGCATCATCTGATGCTCTTTTCTTTTCTTCATACTTGTAGCTGATAGTCTGCACACTTCGTTCTGTAGCTGATGCTCGTTTACATTCCGTGAACGGAGAAGTTAAGCTGTCGCGAAGACGACCCGAGCTAAAACGCTGAGGAACACTGGAAAACTGCTTGGTATATACATGAGGGACTGGTGAAGAACGGCAGACTGAAGAGCATGCCCTTCGACGTCTTACGTTTAAAATTCAAATCAATCATCGTAGGCCACTTTGTTCCCTCTCCAGTGGGATCCATTCCAGTCGTTCTGTGGTCAGAACTCCCAACAAACATATAAGCCATCCTTAATGAATACTGAGCCCCCGGGATCTATTACACTACATTCACTCACATCAACAAAAGCTTGACAGATTTGGGAAAACGGCCTTCGTTTCCCAGCAAAGCAGCAGATTAGCAGCTCTTAAACAACCGCCCGTATGCCATTTATTTAGAGAATACATGAGGCTTGCAAGTCATGAGACTGAAGAAGATACTTGGCCTGATATTAAAGGGGAATTCTGGTATTTTTATAGCTGGGCGCCTCAGCTGCATTGGCTGCAACCAGGCCTGGAATTTCGTCATTTTAGGGGCAAGGCCACTTGGCCTTTTGTGTTGTCATTTTTTAGAGGGCACAAAGGCCAAAAGCCAGGGCACCAAGGCCATAAAATAAAACAATGATTTTAAGTCCACGTCCATAATGAATTTAATTTAAGGACTAATGACGCGTCTGAGGAAGATTAGAGTCTCAGTTGAAACTGCCAAGCAGGTAAAGAAACATCTCCTATATTTTTTGAGGTCTAAAGACAAGAAACCATTGAACATATCTAAAAAGAATACAAAATGAACCGTTTCAATCTGATTGTTGCTTGTGATTTGTCTGTCTTGTTTTTACATGTGATTGTTTTTTATTATATGTTTTTATAACAATTTTTGCTCAATTGACACCAAATGTGCAAGACATAAATACATATAAATTGCACATTATGGCAGATATGATTATGACGGTACACGTCATGATGATGACGTCGGTGTGTTTTCAAGGTGTTTCCCAGGTGTCCTCCCTGTCAATCTAAACCCATGGACAGTTTATAATCATATGGATGCTGTTATAATGTATATGCTGTTATGCTGTATTCTTTTCCTCATATAAGTTGCCAAAGACAGTTAGTTAGTACGTTACTGTTGTTTGGTCATGTAACGTTGCTTTGTGGGACATTTCTCTGTATTAAGTTGAGTGAAGGACCTGTGTAGGTAACCGACCGTCCGATCGACACGCCCTTGATACGCGACCGCCAGCTTATCCTTATTGTATAGTATAGCCCATCCGAGCGGTTCATGCCAGGCTCGAATCAAACCCATCAAAAATGATAATTGTCATCAAAAGACGCTTTTGTTCTCAAAAGATGCAGGTGTCAAAGCTGTGTTGACAGGAAAGAGGCAGACTAGAAAACCGCAAAACCAACTGGGGCAGTGCGGCGGGGCATCAAGGCCACCGTGGCCTCAGTGCAGATATTTTTTTCAAGGGCACAAGGCCAAATTGTGGGGCCCTCGTGAAATTCCTGCCCTGGCTGCAACGTAATCCAACGATACGGAAATTAAATAAATAAAAAAAGTTATCTATCTATCTATCTATCTATCTATCTATCTATCTATCTATCTATCTATCTATCGCAGCTGGAGGATTGTGTCTTGTTATCATAAAAAAAGACTAAAAAACTTTCGCCAAACTTTCGGAGTGCCACACCGCAAATCAAGCTTTTAGTGTTTCAGAGGCCCCGGTCCCCGACAGAACAAACATCCCACTGAAAGCTCTAATTCTGCCCCACCTAAAGGTCGGTTTTTACCAGAGTGTTACAAAAGGCATTTTATCTGCTCATTAGCTCAGCTCGCTGTGAAGCACAAGACACTGAGCCAAACGGACTTAAAAAGCCACGAGCTCGTAAAGCGTAACGCACAAATTTGACTTTTGACTTTGACACAATAGTTGCGTGTGTAGTGTGGGGGAAAAAGGGATTTGATTCCACACAAGAAAACACAACATTCCCAGCGTTGGCAGCCACCACCTAGATGAGAAAAGAAAGCAGTCAGTTGCTATGATACAGCACCGTATATGCAAAAGTCCTCAATGGTGTGCGAAGAGTGAGGAGACAACCTTTAAACAAGAGATCTTCACAAATGACTGAACGCACTCTGGCAGGAGTGTTTACATCTACAGCGGCGTGCGGGCTTTAAAGACCCGAGCATCTACAACAAGAATCCCCTCAAAGTCTGGTACACGGGACTTCCCGACGACGCTCAAGCGCGAGGGCCGAACACAGCACAAAAGGCAGGTTCTCCTGTCATGTTACAAGGGCTGTAAATGCTGGACTAATGTTACATAAGCACGTTAGGTAACTGACATTTGCTGGTTGGATGAATGTTCTGTTTTCTACTACGGTTCTGCTCAGATATGTCACTGCTGACATCAACACTAGCGGCCACTGGAAGACGCCTTCGTCTGACATTAATGTTCCATTTAATTCAATCTAATTTTTACGGAGGGGGAAGAGGAGCCGACGGCGCGGGGCGGCGCATCACGACGCGCAGTCTGTTTGCGGGTACACACAGCTCGCTGCAAACCGTGTACATCGTACAATAGGTTTTGATCTCTCTCACAATCTCACACCTCGCCAGAGAGAACGAGCGCAGCCGCGAAACTGAAACACCTGCTTTTGGTTGTTCTTTCGCTGCAGCCACATTCTGGATTAAAAATGCAGTGGGTAGAAATTTCGGAGGCATTGAAGTTAGCAGACGTGCAAAACGCAGGTAAAGGAAACTGCTGGAACTCACTGACTGGAGGAGGCACAAGTGGTGTGGCGTCTTGCACCCATCAAGTATCGGTCGTGCCCACATGATGTAACAGATTTTACTTTCTCTTTCACTGTGGTTTTAGATGTTTTGCTATTGGATCTCTTTGTGTCATCTCAAACCAGAGCTACAACAATTAGTCAACTGAAAGAAAATGAATCGCAAACTATTTTCATAATCAACTGTTTTAGTCA
Organism: Lagodon rhomboides; assembly: GCA_039737535.1. Classification (NCBI taxonomy): domain Eukaryota; kingdom Metazoa; phylum Chordata; class Actinopteri; order Spariformes; family Sparidae; genus Lagodon; species Lagodon rhomboides. Next base: position 13,763,737 of record CM077801.1, read on the forward strand.
ATTTACGAGCAAAAATCTCAAACACTTGCTGGTTCCGACTCCTTAAATGTCAGGATTTGCAGCTTCTCTTTGTCATTTATGATAGTACATGTAGAGTCTTTGGGTTTTGAAGTGTTAGTACGACAAAGGAAGTCATTTGAAGACGTCTCTTTGCGATTGCATGGTGAACCCCTTTAAACATGGGACGCATATAGCCAGTCGTAGCACAGGTGATCAGGTTCAAGGGAATCGATGGCGGAAGGTGCCGGGGAGTTAACATTGCACAAATCAATTCTGCATTTAGGGGCCGAACTTTTTTTTAGATGACAGCGCAACTTGTAGTTACGGATGATCAATACTCAAATTGACTGTTTATTGGAGCACAGAGCCACTTAAAAATAAGGAGACAGAGGCTTGTTGAACGTGTCAGAGTCTATCTGCTCCTGTGAAGGTGAATCAGCTGAATGGCCTTACTGGCTTACTTCACTGGAATTACAAGTGACAGTGCAAAGTCACACTTATAAATATTCATGCCTTCTCATTTATATTGGATGCGTTTTCTTTATCCAGTTGGACTCCTGGCAAAAGCGTGGCGAACGGACCGGCGAGCAGCTGTTGCACATCAGAGTTTTGGAGAGAATCATAGACCTCGGTATGTAAAATACCTTGGCGACGGACGAACGACGATCAAAGTAAAAAACACATGCATATTAACTGTGTGCGGGCCCGATCATAACCAGCGGCAGATCTTCAAAGCCGGGCCCGCTTGTTTGCCTTCATCTATAATCTACAACATCTGATAGGTCTAGCCGCTCGGCCTGTAATTTGAAGCCGTTAAACTGATTCCTTGAAAGTGTACGTCCTCTGTGGCGCCTATGGCCTGTGCCATGCAAACCTTTAACCGGCGCTCTGAGCCGAGCGCTCAGGCTTTTTTAGCACAGAAACCCGATCCACCCTCATAACACCACACCATTACCAACGGATCTAATGAGTTAGTAAGCTGAGTCATGTGGACGTCCGCTTTTGAGGCAGCGCTAAGCACTTCAGAGCGACGAGGAACGACAGATGCACAGATTTCCCATCTATAACTACAGTGAGCCCAGTGGGTTTGGTTCAATTACATGGGGAAAAGCCCTGTAGGAGATACAGACACCACTACCTTATCTATAGTACTTGTCTTGTCCGACAATTCATCGATGCTTTTAGTGCTATGGTTTTGTAATGCCATGATTGCCTTTGTTGCTAGTGGGAAACGAACCCACAGCCATGGCAGTCTTCATCATGCTTGAACCCTAACAATACAGGGCAAGGACGAGGTAAATACAGAGAGCCGACGAGAAAGCAGAGGCCAAGGTGCCCTTCCAGAAGCATCAAAATCTAATCTAAAATGCTACTGATATCTGACAATATCACTATATCTTCTTCCACTGACAGTTCTTCTGTTTCTCTAGATTAGAGGTCACGCTTGCAATAGACACGCCTTATTAAACACATGATCATAAAGTTTGAGCCACCTCTGCGAAGACCTGCCCGTTCGTGCCCGCTGACAACCAGCCACTTATGCGAACAACACGGCCAAGTCGTTCCATATTCCCCACGAGGAATCACACATGCTCGTGTTGGTTGCGCGCCGTAATAGCGGCAGCAGCCAGCAGCACTCCATTAGTGAGAGCCAAGGGGAAAGAAATCAATTGGAGGGATAAGACTCCCCAGAGGGCAGCCAATTAAAGACAAAGGGGAGGTAGAGAAACTCCGACGAGACCCGAGAGCTTCAGAGTCAGACCAGCGGGGCCGAGGAGGAGAGCTTTGGGGACTCAGTCGGCTGCAGGGGGACCAAAAGGGGAAGCCAAGCTGCGATTCTTGAGGCCTTACCACCACTTCAAAAATCCCCTCAATTAAGGAAAATTTTAACCTTAGCGCTAATGTCATAAACTTTCTGATTGTTTTACAAAAGATCCAGAGATACTGGGTGTAACTTCACAATGGCCTGCCGCCGTCACACGCGGCTACTTTTCACTGCTTTCCGCCAAACTCCTGTTAAATCCTTTTAACGGAACCATTTGCTATGTTGCGGCGCTGGACTTGTTTCACTGATAGCGGGGAATTGTCAGCGGATAAAGGAGGAAAGCCAGGAGTCAAACCCCCTCGTCGCTGTGTGGGCTCAGAGGCCTACAGTACAATGGCCTGGACGGAAAAAGCGGCAGCGACGACAAAAGAGGGCTTGTTATTGTGATAAAAGACGTGGCCGTTGACTGTGACAAACTGCAATCCAATATGTCACATAAACAGAGGGCTGATTGTACAGCTGGGCAGCGAGCCCTTTGAGACCCGGAGGACGCGCGACCACGCTGCCTGTACGCTGTACGACTGCATCTGCATGTCAGACGTGACATTGAAATGAGTGACGAGCTGCGAATTCTGCTATTCTGAGATAAAACGGTGAAACCGGAACTGATATTTTTCTTTTATTTGTCCTATTATTACAAGGGAGAGCAGCCGGCGGACACCGTTACTCAGTATAAAGGGGCAGGAAGTCTAATATAGCATCGACGCGCTCTTGTCAACAATGATCAGCTGACGAGCCACGTCTGCACGTGTCTGTATGCATGCACTTGCTGTCCTGTGTTAAAGGCCACTGATGAAACTAAAAACATTACATCATCCAAAATCTCTACTGATCTGAATGCTAAATATTTACCATTCGTAACTGTGCCAGAGAAACATTCCTGGCGACAAAAGAAACTTTAAAATTTAAGGTTAAGTCCATCAACACACGCACAACTACCGCACAGGTGGAAATTTCCACGCCGCCACAGTCCTCAGAGAGATCCCGTGAACAACAGCGGTGCCCGTCTGCCCGCTGGATGCGAGCCTCAGTGAACTCCGCCGCGTCAAAAAAAAAACCATCGCCGAGAGCATCTAACACAACAGACGACAGACACAATATAGACGGGGCGTGCATGAGTCACTCCAAACATCATTACCCTTCAGATCTCGCCTGTACAAAGCAAACACAGCGGGACCTGTTTGTACAGTAAAGGCACAAAATAATAAATATATCAGGGATGCCAGACAGTGAGGGGCTGCACGAACAAACAGCGCGTTGTTAAGGTTCATTGTATATGTGTGGAAAAAAAAGCCAATGGAGGGATTCATCAGGGGCCCAGCTGCTGCGTGCTGAAACACATGCAGCTGTGGAAGGACCTCCCAGCTGATGTGGCGACCTACAGAGTTACAAAAGTCCCCTCACAGAGATAATAAACCTTTCTAGATCAATGATTAACAAATAAATAATCACCCATGTTTCAGCCGGCACGTAGCCTTAGATTTCAGAGGGACTGCTTGAATCACCTAATGGGGCTATTTCTGTGTGCTACACAATGTTTGGAGCCGCCCAGCACTTGATGACTGCGAGGCTGCGTGAGTCAACTGTTTTCCAAGACTGAAACTGGATATTGTGCTTCATGATGCCATCACAGCCTGTTGGATGCATTATTGAAGGGGAAAAAAATAATAAACTGGACCTGGAATGACACCATCAGCACGAAGACCATACTGGTGCGATGTTGCCGTGCATCATCGACTTTGACAGCAAACGTTCCAACCGAGAGATCGGACCGGATTCAGTCGCAAGATGCCCCTGAAGATGCAAGCTAATCTGCGAGGCAGCTCTGATTCATCGTGTGGAGAATCAAAGGCTACGCTAGGTCCAAAAGGCATTCAGATAGATCAGTGTTCAGTAGGTCGCAGGTAAACTGGCGAAAAAATAAAATGACAATCTATTTAATTGCGGTCTTGATGCATGATCCAAACTGCAATCTTATTTCGGAATTTAAAAACACAACATTGCATTAAAGATTGTTCTTTTCTGGCACAGGCTTACGGAGGACTGAAGCTGCCAAAATAAGAAATGAATAAATGAATATATAAGTGGTTCAATAACTGACTGATTGAGCTATTAAATGGACCAAAAATAAAACTGAAAATAAAGGTAGGCATTGATTAATTTATCTATTTTGTATTGATTCATTTCTGTATAATTTACAATTTGCATTTTCCCCCGTTTAGTTCCACAAGGTTCAGTCCTCCAAAAAAGCTCCTCATCTGCACGTTGCAAGCTACAACTCACGCTTCATTGGTCACAATATGTCTCCCAAGGGCAACGTTAACTTAGTCATCAGCGTAGCCATCTCAGCAGGCTACATCACGCGATTGGTTGGTCGAACTAGCGTGGATCTGCTAGACAATGAGGTCACGTGAAGTTCAGGGAAAATGTGATGAGCATTAATCCAACAATTGTATTTTTTTTTTAAATCAGCAGATTAATCGATATTGAAAACAAACGTTAGTTGCGGTCCTAGTGCAGTCTGAAAACAGAAGTGAGAGAACATTAAATACCATGATCTAGTAGCACGAAATCGTAAAATGTGAAAGATCAATTATCATCAGAAATTGTCAGATCGCCCTCCACTAGTACACGGCATCGGCGGATCAATAACAACGGTGAGACGGTGTGCGCGTTACGTGGCGATCTGAGAGAGGACTGAACGTAAAGGTTCTCTACTGTGCCAAACAAATTGGTTGCGGGTCCAGTGGACAGAAGATTGATGCTTAAGCTTGAGGTGAGATGCAGTAAAATGTCAAGGGCCTTCTTGATGAACACCGACGGGTCAATATCTTCAGGACGGAGAGCAGCACTTCACCCTGGATACTGCCTCCACTCCACTCAAGGCTTATGGCGAGCGGACACAAAACAGCTAAATACAACCAAAATCCGGGGCAGACGCAGCTTGGGTTAGGATGTGTAATTTGAGCTGAGAAAAAAAAAAAAAAAAGGCATCACATTTTTCATAGCAGAACCCCTGAACCAGAGTGGGTGAATATAGTGTTTGTGTGGGTGCACCCAAAAAATGCAGTAGGAGGAATTAGTCAAAGTAGTAACAGTGTGTTACTGAGAGGGGACAGGCTGTGTGCTACAGAGAGAGAGAGAAAGAAAAAAAGGGTAAGAAGAAGAGGAAGGCAGAGTGTCAGTTCAGATTTCACAGCTCCCATTATAGCTGTGACACAGGCCAGTGCAGAAGGCTGTCTCCCATGGGATACATACAGTCCTAACAACATATAGTGAGGTGCCTCGCTGTGGCAGCTTCATAAAATGAGTGTCAGTGTCTGTGTGCCACACGGATCATACTCGATCTGAGCGGCTGTATTGATTTCTGTGGTGTCGACAGCGGCCCTGGCACAGTAGGGCGCCCAGTTGGCAGGAAGCTAACAAACCGCATTGTCCCGAGGGTGACACCTGTCCAACAAAGTAGTGCGGGCCCTGATAGCCCGTGATTATATGTCCCATTTGTAAAATGCCATTCATTCTCGCTCGGCCAGGATTCATTCAAATAGAGAGAGGAGACCGAGAATAGCCCGAGGCACACAACTCCAAGAGTCAATACAAATAGTTCACTAAACAAATACGGGACAGTGAATGACTTCTCATTTCCTGCATCGCAACTGCTCGGCTTCCACTGACTTCAGAGCTGTGGCGCTTGAAGTAAAGGCATTAAAAAGGTGCAACTTTTAAGATACGGCCACCCGCCAAAGGTCACTCCAAACAAATAGGGGGCGGCATAGCGCCAGAGTAACCCCACACTGCTGCTCACTAAATAAAGGCGCGGTCTTACCCCTTCTGGTGTGCCCAATGGGACTTTATTGCAGAAAAAATACATATTTTGATCCCTTGAATTGTGCCATGAATTACACACATGATGCAAAGTCATGAAAGCATCTACCATACGTATTTTTTCTGAAGTAAGGTCCCATGGTGGTCCACCAGAAGGGGGGGGGCTTCGCCACTTCCTCTATATACTCTTTGCCGTAGCTACTGGCTATGGTTAGCTAGCTAGACGTTAGCTCAGTTAGCCGTGCAGCTAGTAGCCCCGAGCTTTTGGTGACTTTTATTTGGAAAAAAGTAAGAAAGCTTCCGTAAAAGTATCAAACTAGCGCTCGACATTCACCTCCCAGCTGAAACTATGGAGGGCTACACTATCAGACCGTCGCCTCTCGAAGGGGTTTTACCGGAGAGGAGGGGCTAGCTGATTAGCATGCTAACTTCAGTAGATTTCTCTGCAACACGACACACAGACGTATTTCACATGACATGGTTATTAAGCCACCACGCTGGGTTATAAGTGCAAATTTGATCACACATAACCATCAGCTGTCTGTTCTTTTAAAGAACATTTTCTTCCAACTAGTCACAAATTGCACTATCAAAGTAACAATAATGATTTATTATAAATGTCCACTGTAGTAACAAACTACAGGTACAAAGCAGAGGCGGCACTGGAGGGTTGTGTACTCATTGTTCCACATATTTGAGGCACAGTGATCTCTCCTTTACAAGTTCAGAGAATGTGTTTATGATGTGGAACAGATCCATTAATGTGAGTTCCCACCCTGCAGCATTCCTGACAGAGGCTGGAGCTTCTTTTTTTTCTAAGCGTTGGTCCGACAGGCTTGTTGTTTTAACTTCAACAATCGCGCATGATTCGCCGGCAATTGTCTTGAACCATAAATTGTAAATAAACAAAGCCTGGGTGAGATTTGCAAACCTCAGACTGCCTCTCAAACGTGCAAACTTTTGCCAGGTCACAGCTGAGTATGCAAACATCTGGTAAGACACACCCCTCGCGATCTTAGGTGCATACAACGAGGCTTTGCTCAGGTCAAATGGGAAAAAGGGTGAGTGAGTCATGAGCTTGAGGACTGAATGCTAAAGTGCCCGGCAGGAGGAAGAAATGGGCTCATCCTCCTCCTGTCCTGACAGGGAGAGGGGAAGGAAGATAAGAACAAGTGATTCTGCCGCTGATGGCACCGGGCAAAAATGCACCGCAAAACTATGTGAGCATAACAAGGGGAGAAAGGCTAAAAATAGATTGTTGCTCTATATGAGAAAGGGTTACTCTTACCGATGGGGGGAAAATAAGGGGCAAGACAGTGGACGCCAGTGGAGTCAGGAGTGCAAAAATCACAGGGGTCAAATCATGGCAAGATCAACAGCTGACACGATGGCAGAAAAGAGAAGAAATTGCTGTTTTTTTCCACTAAAGCCTGCCTAACAGACCCCCCGGGCAACTACTGATCCACGCTGACACGACTGGACACTTCCACGAACCGACCACAGGCTGTGTCTGGTGAGCTTCCCAATCACTGCGAGGAAAATGTACTTTGCATACTTCCCATGTGCGATGGTGTGTAGGTGTGGTGCCGGTGAATGTGAGAGTGTTTGCAATGCAAACATGTGCGCTCACACTGCAACGAGATCCACTTGAGAGAAACTATCACTTGCTGATATAATCCCATGATTCCAGACTAACCACAGCTACAGCCGTTACCCAACCCATTCCAGCTCTCCTTTCAGGGCTGAAAGGGAAAGGTGTGGTGTTCCTCTCTCATTTACAGATGTGCAGTGTTGGCGAGCGAAGTCTTCCGTGACACCACAAACCCCCAACTTTCTCTCTCGGAGATGAGGCTCCATGAGCTGCGACTCCTATTCCCAGGCATATCGTTTTATATACATAAATATGGGCTTTGCCTCCTAATAATGGCTTTCTCCAGAATAGCTCCAGACTTCATGTGGCTGTGAAATCAAGGACCACTGAATGACAGTCTTAGAATTCAAAAATCCCAAATCTGATTTAATCTAAAAATAGGCTGCCATCCTTTAGCACTGTAATCATGTTGCAGCTCAAATTTCTTCTTACATAAAACTAGATTTTTTTGTTGTTGTTGTTTCTTAGCATTGGGGGGGAAATGCTATGGCACTTGCGGCCTAGGATTTAACGTTACCAAGCTAACTTCAAGTGAATGTTAACTGAAATCTGACTAGTTAATCCAGATTTCACCGGTGATCCGATTGGAGATCAGACCAGGGGATCTCGATCCTCGGACCCCCGGGTTTGGGAAACCACTGGATTAGGCTCCCTGGGCATCGAAGGGAGAGACAAAAGACATTAGCTGTAGCCTGACAGGGGACTAGCTGGTGATAGTGAAACACCAACAGTGATTTTTTTTTTTGGTGTGCGCTCGTTTTCAATGAGCCCGCAATGAATAACAGCTATGCTAGCGCTGCGCATCGCCAGCCTCCTGCTAACCTAAAAAAAAAATGCACACATTCGAGCTTGACTAACACACTGTACAAAAAAAAACACCATCATCAGCCCGGGTGGTCATGTATCGATGTTTTTTCTCCATCCTAAAAAAAAAACCCTACCTGGTCAAGGGGGAGATTGATAATTTCGCTGATTGGCTGCAACAGAGTGGATCCAGTGCATGATGCTGTCGTTTGGGTAGCCATGCTTGGTCGGTGTCCGTAAATCCTTTCTCTCCCTCTCTCTCTCGCTCTCTCACTCGCTCTCTCTCTCCTTCCTCCGGTTCACTTCGCTCCCCTCGGCTGCTGCGATGATAAATACACTGCCGCTGTTGCCGCCGCTGCTGCTGCTGTTGTTGCGACGGGCTGGACGCTTGTCATCCACGGCACACATCCAACAAAGAGTGCACAACCGGGACGAGATGACTCCCCGCCCGACCCAAAAGGGAGCTCGCGCCCTTCCTGTTTTTCGCTCTGCCCGGGAAGGAGACGTTGGTTACCGCCGTCGCGGGGCAGGACGTGAACTATCTTGACGGCGGGGGGCGGGGGTGTCTTTGGTCGACCATAAAGACGGTGATAATGTGGGTGGAGAGATGGCGGTCCAGCCCCTCCGCAATAACCATCTGCTTTGACCTATCGTGTGGGGAAAAAGGGAACTCCGTCAGCCAATCCCACTTTTCACATGGAATGGGGAGGGGGGTGTGGGGGTCTTGATTTACAGTGTTCATTTAAACGCTGGCAGTGGTCTCCACCCCTGCTGCATTCGTAGCGTTCCACAGGAAGGGGGGAGAGGTGTGACGTAAGGGGCGCAACGAGCCTGGAGATGGTTGTTC